>OX418219.1:36202044-37516800 GCA_948455865.1 Conomelus anceps
AATTCAACAGCATTACAATGCTGGAAATTAAAGGGAAAGTAAAAGTAGGACAGTGCAAACGATTGGAAGAGTTAGCAGAAGGTACAGAGTTGGTCATTGTTGCAATTAAACAAGTATGGGCTAGAAATAAGAATCGGTATATATTACAGTTTGAGAACCTAGAAGCATTGTATGTCTCGAATTATTGGTTGGAGGAAGAATTGGAGAGCTCTAACATAGATTTAAATTATAAAATTAGAATCAGGTTGGATGTCCTTAAGCATACCCCCAGTAGAAATAAGGAAAGAGTTGTTTTTTGTATTTAATATATTGCATTGTAAACAGGAATATGTATTATTTTATGTTGTATTAATAAATGGAGAAATTATTGTGAATCTATCTTTTGCGTTTTCCACAAACACAATGGAGGAGGAGGAGAAGGAGGAGGAGGAGGAGGAGGAGGAGGAGGAGGAGGAGAAGGAGGAGGAGAAGGAGGAGGAGAAGGAGGAGGAGAAGGAGACCCCCAGCCCAACTTCTTCACCTCTCTCTCTCTCTCTCTCTCACTCTCTCTACCCTCTCTTTTTCGTTGAAACAGCCTTCGTTGAAAGCACAGCAAGGTGATTTCTTACCTATATGAGAAAAACATTTTTATGGTACCCTTTTACAAAGTAAACCTGTTTTAAGCCATCTTTTTCCCCTAGAACCCCAACATATGTAAATTTCTCCTTATTATTCACAGTAAATGCGGTCACATGATACACCCCATTTGGTTCAAAATTTTTCCAATGTGAATAAAAATATGGTTCAAGCTGCTCTCTCAAATCTTTGATTTCGTTCTCATATTCTAGTAGCTGTTTATGATGTTTCTTTATGGACTCTGTAGCTTCTAAAAACTCAACTTTCCTACGTTTAAGATTAATTTCATCCAGCTCTAGCTTACGCTTCTTAGCAGATAGCACTGTGATTGGAGACAAGGGATCTATTTCTTTAACAGGATAGGGAGCAAGCTTGGAGGTTATGTTTGTTCTTTTTCTTAAAACTTGAGGTATAAGATTGCTGGTTTTAACAAGACCTAGCTCATCTAGGTTGACCTCTTTGGCAATAGTAGAGAAAGTGGTGGTTGACTTGGAGAAATATGTCTCACCACTCTTAATATAACACTTTTGTGTGAAACTAATATTATCCCTGTTGTCTGTATCCTCGTGAATTTCTACATAATTAATGGATAGTAAATTAAAGCTAAATGCAGAAATGACATAGGATATTATTTTATTTCGATGTTCTGGATTGGTGGGGAGCTTTACTTGTACTCCAGTCAATTTCTTGGTGTTGCTATTCCCCCAGTAAACATATTGTAAAAGATTGTTATAAACCAAGCAACAGCTGTTCTTTAAACTATCTGTCAGTTTGGACCACATCTTAGACAAGGATACAGAATATATTGGAGCATTTTCAAAATAATTTTTACTATCATTTAAGAGTGACAAACTATCTCGAATAGGATCGAATTTCTTAGAGTTGTTGCTATTTCCTATGCTGTAGTTATAAATTGTTGCTTCCAAACGTGTAATGCCGTGCATTCTAGCTAAATCAGAGGTAAAGGTTTCCCGTAATCTTGTATCTGGACAGGCAATAAAGTCTACAATATGGTTACCCAGCTGCTTATTTACACCAGGGCTTGTCATTTGACAAATAAACTTATTATAAATTTTCACTCTTACATTATTATTAACCCATGTCAAGCAATCAATCCCAACAGTTTTATCATTATCTACAATCACATTATAGTCTTCCTTATACTCTCCTTGGAAGCAAAAACAATGATTTGTAGTTAAAAAGTCACACATCCCACTCTTGTTAAATATTCCAGCAAAGTCCTGTGTTATGTCCAAGTCCAGAAGATAGAAATGTTCCTTCCTAAGCTGCTCCAATAACTTTGGTAACTCCTCCATTAATGTGGCGATGGGAACATCGGCAAGCTCCACTTTGTAGGGTATCCCCACTGGATTCTGGTACTTTTGTTTCACTTCTTTATAGTTGTCTTCGTCAAGCACTTGCAGAATTTTTTTAGACATATCACTTCCACTGTCCAATAAGTATGGTAACTTTGCTTTAACTCCGTGTTTAGCTGACACCATTTTGGAGAATTTTCCTCTCAAGTATAAATTGAATGCACCACATATTTCTTTTTTTAGAATAAACCGTCTCTTATCCATTTCCTCACAGTCCTCCAAAGCACAAATTTTCACAAGCATTATATTGTCACAAAAGGTCTCTGTAATAGGCACAAGATTTGAATCAGCACACACCAACAGTTCTTCTCCAGCAGTATAATCAATTTGTCCAATATCTGTAACAAGGTTGTCATTGCACAGGTTTTCTGTTAGAAGCCACAAACCGAACCTCTCACTGGTAGGTTTCACTTTATTCCCACAGAGCATGGGGACATTAAAAACCTTGGAATTATCCATGTTCACTGCTTCGTTGTCTTAATCAAACTGAACGAATGCAAATTATTATGTGGTATTTATAGGTGCCGACCTGGTGGGTGAGGTCACGTGATAGGAGTAGAAGTGGAGCTATCTCTCTCTCGCTCTCTCTCACTCTCTCTACCCTCTCTTTTTCGTTGAAACAGCCTTCGTTGAAAGCACAGCAAGGTGATTTCTTACCTATATGAAATAGTTTTTTCACAGCAGGGGGCGGAAGTGTTATTAATATCTGAAGCACTGTCCGGGGCTGGGGGGCAGGGGGGCATATTAACACTGCACGTGCGAAAGAGAGAGAGAGGGCTTTGAGAATCACAGCAGGAGGTGGCAAGTGTGCAGATGCAATTAATAGCTAAAGCGGGGGGCGGGGGCGGGGGGTTAGGGATAAGAGCAAATATAGATATAGTAATTGCAAGCAGGTATATATAGATATACAATTGCAAGCATGTATATATAGATATAAAGCTGTATGTTCTATATTTATTGGGAACCTTCTGTGAGAGGTGGGGTCAGGGGGAAAGGCCCTCTCTCATTGGTGCTTGCGGGGGGTCCCCCTTTAATCTATTGGGAATAAAGTGGGGGCACATAGGGAAGGGGGTATGTGACCTTAAAACAAAATGGCTGACTGGGACAGGGGGGAAGGGGTGGGCGTTTACAAAATGTCTGACCTGGGGGAGGGGGGAAGGGGGGTGGCCACGCCCCCCTGTCTTCTGATTGGGTACGCGGTTCTCCTGAATTACCCCTACTGATAGATAGGAGCTTCCCCCCACTCCACTCGGGAGGGAGTCAGTACTCGCAGTACGCAACGAGACGTCGCCGTGTGCTCAACACATAGAAAAAGTCGCATCGCATCGCATCGCATATTATACAGTCCACTAAATTTAAAGTTTATTTTCAATTTATTAAGTGTCATGTGTGGTGGTTAACAAGATTACCTTAGTAGCAGAATTTAACAACAGGTTTGGGTTTCATTACAACCTTATCCTTCCTAAACCTCACTTCCCCCCCAACCTGTTTCCGAAAGAAGATCGACTACAAAAGGTAAGACAATTTATTTATTTTTAACACTACATACTCACACCCTGAGCTACCAGCCAAACCAGGAGTATTATCGAATATTGTGGAAGGTCCTTGATTGTTTATTTTAGAGTTCAGTAGAAGTTGATAGAAAAATCAAGAGATATCTTGATTATAGAGAATTATATAAATAGAGGGAGACTTTTGTAAATTAGTTCAGTCATGTTTGAAATTTCTTCGTGATAAACAAGTTGTGACAGTTCTATATATTGTGCCTATATAGTGATAATTCTTTCTTGGTGCCTATAGTGATAATTCTTTTTCCTATTTGATTCATACCAGTGAACTTCTAAATAGTTTTTATTGTATTACGGACTAGTGCTACGTAAGTTAATTGTTCTTTTGCAAGTGATAAATTTAAGTGTTGTCAGTGTTATTTTGGACATAGAACCCGTAACAATATGTTCTGTATCAACATTGCAGCTTCTAATTAATTACGTTTTGAAATTGTATTGGCATTGGTGGTTGAAGTCCATACATCACATATTTGATTTAAACATCCCGTATGTGTATGTCAGTCTTGAGGATTTTACAAAAGCGGTATAATGATCAGAAACCTAAATTTGGCGCAAAGCTTCTTCTAAACTCCCATCATTCATATAATCTATATCTATCATGAATGATGGATTATTGGTGTCTGTGTCCGAAATATTTTTGCACATGATCCATTTTAATTTTGAGCTCGTTGACTTCCATTTTCTAAGAAATATTTTAAAAGTTCTATAGTATTATTTTGATTCTGAATAATTAATTTCTTCTTGCCTTTCTAAAATTACTTTATTTTCATCTATCTTCACGTGACAAAATTCGAGTGACCTACCAAGATCTTCCTCCAGTCTCAATTGTCCTTCTAATATTTTATTTTCCAATTGTTCTAACATTTTCCTGGTCAAATTTGCACTGCACATTTCTGGAGTAATGCCCGGCAATGCTGTCTCCTCGCCATATTTGATTTGACTGGAGTTGCGTCCGAAGCACTTCTCTGCAGCCTAATTTTTTCTATACACTTTTCACACTTGAAAGGATTTTTCCTTGGAAAAATAACCGGCTGACGTCACACACACTGTAGTTTGGCTTTAGTAGACACGATGCAATCACTCAACTACATTTTTCACATGAACTCATTATGACACGAATTGAAACTTTAAACAGAAACTCAAATCAAATGAAAAAATATAAACTCGAATAACATAAAAGTAGCTGAGGTATCAGCTCTTCATCGATAAGCGCACTTCCCGTTCAACCGCTCGATCAAGACATGTAAAGGTCTACCCATCAATAAAAATCGCATGCTAGTTATTATTACTATTTGTTCTAGAATATTTGAACAATCGATAATAGGCTGTAGAAGCGCTATTCAGACAGTCTTGCAAGTACTGGTAATTTTCAAGATTGTATAGGCCTATAATTATTATGTTTTACCATTACGAGTAGTCTAAAGTATTTCATATAGTTCTGAATTTTCTGTTGACCTTTTTATCTACATACTAGAGTTCTCCTACAGCACATTTTATACAATCAGCTCATCAATATTCTAAAATTTATACTGTAATATAATATTTTATTATATATACTCTATATATTGAGTTCCCACTCATTGTATTCTACATGAAAAAAACTCAAGATAACAAATTTTGGTATGCTATATAACATGCATGACAATTTTCTATTGATGAATGTGTTTGTAGTCTACAAATTCCAGGTTTGGCTTATTTCCATATTTTTTGTATTATCTATAAGGTTGGGTTTGGTCAGATGCCAGGAATCGCCGATAAAACGTTCTTGTAGTAATAGTGGGATGAAAGGGCGTAACACAGTTTCTGGCATGTATCTCTCATGGATGGATACTGTGCCCTGGTATTCGATGTATTGATGTATTGAACATCAATGAAAAGTGTGTTCACCATTACCATGCATGTATCACTATAAAATAAAGGTTTTAGTATATTTGATTTTTTTCTTTCTATTGCGACATTGAATGTCAAATGCCTACATTTTATAGTTGAATCCAAAAATGAGAAGCTTTCGAATTTCCTTTAATGAATATATTCCATAGACTACAGTCAATCCAAACTTGTGGGACGATTTTTTGATAGTGCGGTAATTTCTATTCACGGCCCTTTCTAGCTTGCTTGGTCCTGAGGAGCACATGATCTGCTACAAAAGTAGACCTTGCATAGCCTACCACGTAGATAGTACCTAATACAAAATGTATAAATGGTAGTTCCATTATCCACACACATGCGCACCATATATTGCATATGGCTTCTCAAAATGCAACATCAGTTGCGTAATATAAATTATAACCTCATGGAATGTGTGATCACAATAATTGAGTTATTTTGGTTTCATGCGTGAGAAGATTGAAGAAGGAATGAATTTAATTTTACTTTTCATTTTATTCAGAATTTTGTCTACTAGATTGGTGTTGTATCCGTTTTGTTGTGCTAAATATTTGATTGTATTGATTTCTTCCTGGTGGTCAGCTTGCGAGAGTGGAACATTTAGGAGTCTATGGATCATGGAATTAAAAGCAGCAAGTTTGTGTTGATTTGGATGGTTGGATGAGTTGTGAAAGAGTGTGTCTGTGAGAGTTGGTTTTCTGTAGATTGTGAATTTGAATGTTTTGAGTTGTAGACAAAATCCTGAATAAAATGATAAGTAAAATTCCAAAAGCTGCAAACCAAAACAGATTTATCACACTCACATATTTCAACAAAAAATCACACAAAATTCGGATTTGACACAGCATTCAGAACAACAAACAACCTAAAACACCAGATCCAACAAAAACCAGCTCACCTAACAAACAGCACAATTCACAAATTCAACAGACCAGGAATATATAAGCTCAAATGCAACACATGCCCCAAGTACTACATAGGACAAACAGGCAGATCATTCAACATACTAGATACAAAGAACACATCAAAGCACTACATTCCAACACTGACTCAACATTTGCAGATCACTTAATCAACACTGGACACTCACACAATAACATCCAAACTGACTTAGAAAATCTACACACATTCCAAAAAAGCCACAAACTAAATACACTGGAGCAATATGAAATATTCAAACACCATATAAACAAGATAGAACCAACATACTCAATGACCAAATACAATTCAAATCATCGCAATTTTTAACTACATAATGGCCGCTCACCCTAACCTCAACAAAGCATGACTCCTGGCGGCAGGCTGACGAAGCTTCTTTTCAGAAGTGAAATGCATTCCTCAAGCATCTCCAATATATGTGAGTAAAACATTATTTAAAAGTGAAATACAGTGTCAGTTTTAATATTAGATTGTTCATTAAGTATTTCGTCATGGAAAACATCACAGAGTGAATAAATAATATTCCTACTCACTCTTGGCCAAACGTTTTCGAGTCATGGAGACGAGTCCATGACTCGAAAACGTTTGGCCAAGATTGAGTAGGAATATTATTCATTCATAATTAAAATTGACTGCAAATTAGTCGTTAAATTTGCAATAATAAGTCAATATTAACAACGCAAATCGTTATGGAACAAAGAATCAAAGAGGAAATTTATGCTAAAAATCAATCCGTTAATGCTAAAAATACAATTATCAGTTTCAAGTCATTTATACAGTTTACATGCAAGAATGTGGTGCAACCATACAACAAAGAAATCAGTTCAATAGTGCTCGAGTAATTTTGATGTACAAACATAAAAATCATTACTTCAACTTCTTGATCATGTCGTTCTGCGTTCTTAATATTAATGATTTATGATAAATTTAACGACTTGCAGTCAATTTTAATGGAGAATAAATAGCCTGAATATTTAGTAGGCTAAAACGTTTTCGAATCGGGTGACAGATGTTAAAAATGAATCGTCACGATTCGAAAACGTTTCAGCCCACGTGAGTAGGCTAAATATTTATTTATTCTCTATTAAAATTATTGATTGAATGACGTTAAATTTAAGTTTATATAAGAAACAGTTAGAAATGAGGAGCTCCTTCTTTTTGGAAGTCAGTTGAAAATGAACGTCTCGTTTTTAAATACTCAAAGCATATAAATTGTAAATGGTCTAAAATAAACGCTATTTTAAAGTTCAGTCTTCTTTTCTAAAAATGATTTTGATATTATTCATAAACGGTAGGAGTGTTTAATCACAATACAGTGTTCTAACTAGTTTAATTATTCATTGGAATAACTTAGACTATAATATAGTCTTACCAATGAATAATTAAACTAGTTAGAACACTGTATTAGACTATTTATTATAGTTCAAGTTATTCCAATGAATAATTAAACTAGTTAGAACACTGTATTGTGAATAAACACTCCTACCAGCAGTGCCTGATGATGTTCTAACAACTTAGTGGAACAATATATTATTATTATTCCGAGATTCTAGTACTTATTCCCACACAATGTAGTTTTCCTTTGTTTTACTTATTTTTACAGAAGATGTTGGAACCACATCAACGATTATTTGAATGGCTTCAACGCTTCAACTGTATGCAAGTACGTAGGCCAACAAAACTGTGAATGGTTAAGTTCATGAAAGTCTTACCGGTCCACCAGAAGCTATGACACCTGATTTATTCTATTTAAATTCATAGTTGATTCATGAATTTGAATAGACCAATCAGATGCCTTAGTTCCCTGTGCACTGGAAGCCGCTAAGGCTCCCATAAACTCAACCAATATTTGTTAATGAATAATAAGAAGTAGTCACAACCGCATTTATTGAAAACCGTGAGACACTTGTTTTGGTTACACCATTATCAATTTCAAACAATTTAAAACTGAAGTACAGAGTAACTTAATGCTAAACACAGAATGATGCTTTAGTGAGAATAGAGAGAAAGAAGGACAGTGGTTCTCAGTGTTATCTGCTATGTAAATGTTTACTTCTAAGCAATTAATTACTCTGCTTTTGACACTTTTATGGTGTCTACTTGGTAATTTGTAGAATGTTCTAGTTGTTTGATTAGAAATTAATGGATTCTTATCGAATATTGTGGAAGGCATGAAGGTCTTCCATTGTTTATTTTAGAAATCGGTAGAAGTTGGTAGAGAAATCGAGAAATATCTCAATTATGGAAAATTATATGAATAGAGGGAGACTTTTGTAAATTAGTTCAGTCTTGTTTGAAATTCGTCGTGATAAACAAGTTGTGTCAGTTCTATATTTTGTGCCTATATAGTGATAATTCTTTCTCTGTGCCTATAGTGATAATTCTTTTTCATATTTAATTCATACCAGTAAACTACTAAATAGTTTTTATTGTATTACGGACTAGTGCTACATAAGTTAATTGTTCTTTTTTGACATTTCTTTTTGAATATTATTGGACAGTTTATTGTACAGTTATTATTTGAAATTAGATTGGCCTTTTAACTTTTAGTGATTGATTTTTGTACAGTTTATTGAAATCTCTTTATTAGTTGAACAGTATTGATTTATCTGTTTTTAATTGCTTATTTTTATATAAGACATTACTGATCAGTGAGTGTTGTGATTATTAGTGTAAATAAAGTGCAAGTGATAAATTTAAGTGTTGCCAGCATTATTTTAGACATAGAACCCATAACAATACTAATAGCTGAGAGTGAAAGTGCCTCTCATTGGCTGACCTTCTTTGAAAGTCTGTGATTCACTGAAGGCCCCAACAAGTAACGCCCACTGGTGGGAGGAGCAAGAATGAATAATCTGTGTCAAAATCAAGAACCAAAAAGTTTCATACAAGAACAATACACAAGTGGGACATAATTAAACAATAAAAAATATAATAATAAAACAATATAGCCAAATGAAATGCAGCCAAGGTCAACCAAGAAAAACAAGAAAGTACTGTTATTAAATTTTAGGCCTAAATTAGGCCAGAACTATTTGATAAGGTACATTTCACACATCAATTTCATTCATTTGGTAAAATCTCAGACACAGTCCACATTCCAACAGTGGCGCAGAGAAGAAATAAATGATGCTCTTCACACACATTGATATTATACCAAATGGTCATGACAACTGTCCGTTGCTGTGAAGCAGCTGTCCAATGTCTCGACTAGGATGGCCGCCATTCGGTAGGCAATGGGTCAAGTTATAGTAAACTTGTGGCAGTTTCAAACACATCAAATTTGCTGGTACAATAATTTTCATTGTGCAATCCATTGCTAAGCAATGTTGTGTTGTATAGAGGTCATTGACCCTACCCCCTCACAGCTAGACCCGGTCATCACATTTTGTCTTGAAAATGGAGCCTTGAAACGTGTCTGTCTCTCTGTCCTTCTCTCCTCGTCTAATCGGTACAATTTTCTCTTTCTTGTCGATGCCAAGTAATTCCTTACAAGCTTCCTTACCTACCATTCCTTCCAGCTCAATACATACCGGTACGATATCAAAATACATCCATGTCAAAAATATTTCTCATGCTAGCTCTGTCACACTTTCTCACACTTCACCATCCGTCCTAATCATTCCTTTTTCTCGCCATGAGTCTTGAACTTTTTTCTTCTCTCTTTCACTCCATCTATTCCGTCTGCCTTATCTATATTTCCGTCTGCCTCTATTTGAACCTAATATTATCTGTACTTCCATCTTCGCGGTCTGTTTCTGCTGGCTCTTTTCTTTATTGTTGCAGTTTTATGGCAACACTCCTAACAACCTGGAGCACTACATCTTGCCTGATGAAACGATTCATGGCCTGCTTATACCTTGGGCTGCATCTAATCTATTCGGCTGCTACTGGGCATCTTATTCTCGGCTACGCTTGTTCCTCCCTTAAAGCTGAACACTGAATTATTCAAACTAAGGAACTTTCTTGCTCGGAGCTGATACTGCTACACTATCACCATGCGGACAAACAAGTTTAATTTTAATTTTCTTAAGTTATTCTAGTTTTAATTTGGTATTAGTGATCATGCTTTGATGCTTTGCTTCTGGGTTGGGTCGATGCAGGTCGGCAGTCCTCTAGATGTCGCTTCCTAACACACCAGCTCGCTCGGCCTCAACCTCTTCAATTACTAACAGTTCAATCGGTACTGGGCTCATATTATCTAATGATCTTATGCCTTATGATAAACATTGTTTTAGGGCTTGTCACTTGAACGCACAATCTCTACGATGCCACATAGATGAACTCAGAGCATTCTTCCAATTCAACAACTTCGATGTAATGGGAATTTCTGAATCTTTTTTAAAACCAAGTATTTCATCATCTCAAGTAGCTATATCAGGATATAATCTTTTTCGTAACGATAGGTTCAATAGAGCGTGTGGAGGCGTTGCAGTGTATGTTAAAGACGTTATATCAAGACAAAAATACTTACTGTGTCCAAATCCTTACCAGGTGAAGCTAGGCCAGAATACATGTTATTGGAGTTGACTTTGTCTAGGTCTGATAAATTGTTACTTGGGGTCTGTTACCGGCCTCCAAAGATTGGTTATTTTACTGACTTTGAAAATGCTTTCATGCCTAATTACAGTCGTATCCTACTAATGGGAGATATGAATACGGACCTCAACATGGCCCATCATAACTTCGACTACACCCAACTCACTACTATTTTTGAATGTCTCAATCTGACCATACTGCCACTAAATCCCACTCATCATACTAATGTATCTGACACTTTTATTGACTTATTAATTGTTAGCGACCCTGATGAGGTGATTCACAAGAACCAAATCTCAGTTCCAGCTATTTCTGGTCATGATCTGATTTACTGTGTACTCTCTTATAAAGCTCCCAAGCCTGTACCAAAATTTATAACTTTCAGAGATTTCAAACATATGGACGAAGAAGCATTTATGACTGACGTAGCTCAATCAGCATGGAACGAAATATTAGCTTTGTCTTCGGTTGATGCAATGGCAACTACTCTAGAAAACAAGATTTTGAATCTATATGACAAGCATGCACCAACTGTGACTAAACGAATTAATAGCAAACGATCTGTTAAATGGATAACTGATGAAATATTGCAGCTCATGGCACAAAAGGGACTCAGCTCATAGGAAGGCTAAAAGAACAGGTGACATTGACAGTTGGACCACTTACAGACGCTTATGTAACAAAGTAAAACAAGAACTTCGTAACTCTAAGATTAGGTACATGGACTCTTTTTTAACTGAAAACCGACTTAATTCATCATCGTTATGGCGTGGTATCAAACAGTTTGGAATTGGGAAACAAAAATCACCTACCCAAATCGACCTTTCACTTGAAGATATTAATGAACATTTTGTATCACAATCTTCTCAACGTGATGAGACAGTAATTGAAAACCATCTAGAAAGCCTAATTGACCAAGTTTCCAACTCTCCTATTCCACCAGCCTCCCAGTTTCAATTTTGTCCAATTTCTGAGCATGAGGCTCTCAAAGCTATCCAGAATATTCATAGCAATGCGATGGGAGCAGATAAAATTCCTATCAAATTTATCAAGAGAATTCTCTTTGCAATTGTACCTGTCATAACTTACATTTTTAATGCTTCCCGTCAAAGTGGTCTCTTTCCTAAAAATTGGAAATATGCTCATGTTCGCCCACTTAACAAAGTTTCATGTCCAACTAAAGTTGAAGACTTCAGGCCTATAAGTATTTTGCCAGCAATTTCCAAAGCACTTGAAAGACTTGTTCATTCACAAGTAGTCGAATTTCTTGAAAATAATAGCAAACTTCATAACTTCCAGTCTGGTTTTAGAAAATTCCATTCCACTGAAACAGCTCTACTGCGTGTTACTGAAGATATCAGGTCGTCCATGGATCACAGAAAGTGTACCATACTGTGTCTGTTCGATTTTTCCAAAGCTTTTGATACTGTTGACCACCAGATCCTTCTCAACAAATTACTCCTCCTTGGTTTCAGTCACAAAGCTGTAAAATGGTTTCATTCTTATCTTGTAGACAGAAAGCAGTGTGTCACTGATGGTGAATTGCAATCAGAGTGGAAAAACGTAATTCATGGCGTCCCCCAAGGTTTAATTCTTGGCCCCCTTCTATTCACACTGTATGCAAATGATCTTTCTTCCATAATTAGGTTTTCCAAATTCCACACCTATGCTGACGATCTTCAAATTTATTCTAGTTGCTCTGTTAGAGACCTTCACCAAACCATCCATAATATGAATGAAGAAATAGTGAAACTCACTGATTGGACTAAAACGAATGGCCTCAAACTTAATCCACCCAAAACTCAACCTATAATAATTGGCTGCTCTCATTTAATCAATGGCATAGACTTCCAATCAATTCCAAAAATCACTGACGATGGGACTAGTATTTCCTATTGCAAATCAGTAAAAAACTTAGGAATCATAATGAATACTACTCTTGACTGGACTGAACATGTTGTAGGCACCTGCAAAAGAGTTTTCTCTGTCATGCACTCTTTGAAGAAAATGCAAGACATCCTTCCTAGGCATATCTGACTATAACTTGTCAAAACTCTCATTTTCCCATACTTCATGTACTGCAATTCAATTATAAACGATATGACAGTAACACTCAATGAAAGGTTGCAGCATAGTCAGAACTACTGCATGCGTTTTGTTTACTCCCTACAACGTCATGAGCATATAACCCAATCCTACATTCATATATAGTAGCACCTTTAAAATTAAAAAAGCATTCTCAATAGTGGAACTCCTAAATATTTTTAAAATGATTTTAAGTTTGTGTCTGAAGGTCGGAGAAACAACGTTTCCCACACCAGAAATGGTGACAGAACTCTTAGGATGCCAAATCACCAGACGACACTTTATACTAAGTCTTTTGTTGTTAGCGCTTGTTGTGCTTGGAATCTACTCCCACTTTCAATTAGGAATCATGAGAGCCGAGTGGGCTTCTCCCTGCCTCTGAGGAGACATCTATTGGAGAAAATGGCAGCGTCTGTCCGGCCTTGAGGCAACTGCATGATCAATGATACTATAATCCTTTAAGTTAGGTTAGGTTATTATCTATAATCTAAATTATTTATCTATTCATTTTTATAATACTTTTTTTAATTCACAAATTATTTTCAATATGCTTTCATTTTTTGTTCTAATGTATAAATGTAAAATTGTTTAAATTTAAATTTATCTCATTTGAATTGATTTATCTTACTTAGATAACCCGTATTAGACGATTTCATCTCAATCAATTTAAACTAGTAGGACATGTTGAGGTAAAAGGTTAAGTGTAAGAATGGCCTCAATGGCCAAGACTTCGCCTCTTTGTGTAATTCATCTCTCAGATCCAAGCTCTATTTTCATTATGTTTTTTATTTTTTATAAACAATTTCTGCTGTACCATACATTAGAATATAAATTATATTTATTGTATTTATAAACTTTTCTACTCAAACTATTCAACCATTATGTTTACGATTCAAAAGCAACTTAACTTCAACTAGGGGATCTGAGAGTTGCTAATATTAATAATACTTTGTATTTATGTAAAATACATTGTAAATTTACACAAATAAAGTCATTTATTTGAATCTGAATCTGAATCCTTCTTTGTCTCTGTCTATCCCCATAAAAACGTTCGGTGTTCACTTTTGTCCATTCCATTTGAGATCAACCGAACAGCTGAAGTTGTTTGGCCGAAATCGATGTGTGTGAAACATCTAATGGTACTTTCTTGTTTTCTTCGGTTGATCTTGACTGCATTTTAGCTTCATTTTTTATTATTTAATATTTTGTAATTGTTTAGCTCTAGTTTACTTGTGTATTGTTATTGTTTGTTGCCTTTTCATTCTTGATTTTGCCACTTATTATCTTTCCTTGCTTTTCCCACCAGTGGGCATGACTTGTTAGGGCAATCACAGACCTTCAATGAATGTCAGAATATAAAAGGCACTTTCACCCTCAGCTAATAGTATCATTCTGTGTTTAGTATATTTTAAGCTACTCTGTACTTTAGTTTCAGTTTGTTTGAATTGATAATGATGTAACAACCGAAACTAGTATCTCACAGTTTTTAATAAATGTGGCTGTTACAACATCAAGTCTTATTATTCATTATGGATATCTTCCACAATATCATCTTCGCCATATTATTCAAGTGAAATATTAGTTAAGTGAATAGTACAGTTTAAGGTAAATGCCTAATCATTTTGCTATAGAGAAATACTTGCCTGAAAGGATTGATATGATAATTTATCAAGCCAACTTTTCCTGTTCTCACTTAGAAAATTCTCTTCCTGTTTGAATAAACTGAAATATTTTTTGTAATTTTTAGTTCTATATAATGATGGATCAGGTTTCCTGATTCATATTGATATAGCCTATACAATATATATATATATATATATATATATATATATATATATATATATATATATATATGTGTGTGTGTGTGTGTGTTTTGTTATTTTAATCTGCATAATCAGTTGCTAAAGTACGATCCGTTTTTCTAAAACAATCTTCTTTTGGTTGCCTCATAGTTTATCATCGAAATTACCTACAATCTGTTTTAGTTTCCTTTCTTTTTCCAGCTGTGTGAAATGTCCATCACATTATTAATAGGCTAAGTGTTAATAATAAATTCTATCATAAAGGATCTCAATACCAATTTCAATTGTAATATATGATTATAATGACAAAAGTGGTCAGCTACCCTTGAAAATTAAATTATTTTTGTTATATAGGTCTGATAGTTTTTCTAAAAAATCTTTTACAAGGTCCTCGTTACGGGAGCTCGTTTGGGTCCTCGTTCGTGGTCATCGAATAAATATGAAAACTTTGTGAATAGATAATGCAGTTCTGCTACAAACAATCGCCGTCTTTTCGTTTAGATGATATCAACGGGGTTAGTTTGAATACGGTACGTTGCTGAACATTGAACAGTGAACTCTCTGAACACTGAACAGCGATACAACAGTGTGCAGCTACCGATATTATGCCACATTCATGACACACCCCTTATTGTCCAATTCCTGTCGACTAGTGTGCTGTAGATTGCCTCATTTGAATAACAAACACTGTCGATCAACTTAGTACCGTACCTCACATCAACAAACTGCAACTCATAATCATACTAATCTTGGGAAACAATTTACATAAGGGTGCTTGAATAGCTCAATTTTCAATAACGGTATTTGCAAAACTCATGTTTCTACAAGCGATCTTTTCCATATTTGCATTAAAATTTTCAATCGATTATGGTTGAATAAATCAACTTAATACAGTGTGGTAAGTGAACTTTAACAAAAACTACATTACTTCTCATGCTTGTTATTTGCTTGATCAGATCATTCCTGTGCATGTGAATCATAATTTTGTAGAGTGAATAAAATTAGTGAAGAGGTCATAATTATATATCGATCAAAATTGCAGAAAGTGACAAGTAGCAGATTGCTATGCTACAATCAATATATTATTATCAAATTAAGTTGAATATACCCACATGATACAGGCTGCTTGAGGTCCAAAGAGCTGCAGAGATAGTTATTTATATATTAAGAGCGTGAAGCGCGACTTTATCGCTTTAGTCAAAACAGTTACCGCGCGACACATAGCGGAGACTTGGTCTCCTAACTGTACCCTGCTTATATGTGTATGAAGCTACTTTATATGTAAAAACGAATGATATTAACCCAAATCTTGACGCACACGATTATAATACAAGAAGACGAGGAGATTATCACTTGATGAGTCACAATAGTAGCTTATTCAAACAAAAACCTAGTTATATTGGTAGGAAACTCTACAACAAGCTACCGCAGTTTTTAAAGTCTTCAAAATATAAAAATATTTAAAAAACAATTTTTTATTTAAAAAAAAGATTTTTTAGTGTAGGCTACAAGAGTTCCTTCACATCAAAATTAAGCCTCACCTCAACTAATTGATATAGTAATAATTATGGTACTGTAACTAGTGTTCCATATAAGAGTATAATATTGTTGATTTGACTTGTACTGGAGTCTCCAAGACGTAATCTACAAAAAAAGATCGAGTAGAATGCTAGTGAGAAATGAGGGTATCTTACAATTTCTGAAATAAGCTGAAAATAATGATCATTTCTAGAAGAACAATTTTACTACCTGAATCCTTTTTTTGATCTACTTTTGCCGAAAAGTGGAAGGAATGGTATGTTGAAAAGAATCAAGAGATAAAAAGAGAGCTAGAATTTGCTATTTCTTGTAAAATATATTGGAATTACAGGAGAAAAAATGTGGAGAAAGGAGAACGCATGCCGAAATGGAGAAGTCTTTGTTGGGCCAGTTTTTAAATTGGTTTCTACCCGCTCAATCGATGTGGCACTTTCTGGCATTGTAAGCCACGGTCGCCTATTCTAGTTTTTATGCTCTGAGTATTCAAAGTTTCAAACCCAATTTGTTCAGACTTGTACTCGTGCAACTACAATAATATATTTTCTTGACTGCTTTCTCTCTGAATCCTTCAACTTTTACCAAATGATAAAAAGCTTTCAAACTATATTCAAGGTGTTACAAATCCTCTTCAAAGCATCAGACCTGTGGCAGAGTCTTCATCATTATATATTATTTTTATCATGAAATGGGGGTCTTTCAACTTTGCATTAATCTGGAATCATTATTACAGTAGCCTACATAAAATTTTAACTAATATCAGACACAATATAGTAGAGCAATTCACCAGCTCTGTTATATTATATATGGTCACTCAAAGAGGGCCCTGGGGAGCGTTACGCTTATCTAATCTGATTGAACAGATACCTGCTACACTGCTCACTGCTACCACCTCCCCAATATTACTTGAAGTTAAAAAACCTTTCACAGCAGATTTAACTTACTTTACCCAAATCAATATTGTCTGCAAAATTCAAAATTAATAACTTTAAGACTCACATAATTATTCAACTTACTTCATTATTCACAATAATTAACAAGCACTAAATTATTGAAATTAATATCTACGATTGTCAGCTTCATATAGTTTCTATAGATATACTAATTACATTAAAAATGGCGCCCATCGTTGCCCTGATATACAGATAAATTTACCACATGAAAAATAGCTGTTATAATATTGTCAATGATAAATATACATCTATATATCAGGGTAACGATGGGCTCCATTTTCAATGAAACTAGTAAGGTCTATCATTTTGAGAAGGTGCTGATCACATTTATTCACCTACAGGCTGCAACTGATGATAACTTGGAACTCGTTTTTTGAAATTTAATGCAAATTCAGTAAAACGAAAACTCATATCTCCTTTATATATTAGAATATAGATATAATAACGTAGGCCTGAAAACCTATCCTTTTTCTTTCGGCTCAAGAAAGAAATTGTATTGGCAAACGAACTTAATCTGTATAAAGTTGAAAGAATATGTTGGAAAGTTGTCGAACATTTATGCCAAAATAAATCCGCAAACAAACGGACAACGCCGAAAGCCTGGAGTCAAGTCAAAACTAATAAGAATACGCTACGCTTGTTCAATAATTTTATTTTAAATCCCTCCAAATAGCGGTTTTCTAATGGAAAATGTTTGAAAAATTCCAAAATAGCTGAATTTTTAGAATATTGAGAATGGCTGTGGCAAAATGGGAACTTTCAGATTTAATTTCTTCAATAAAATTCTGCTGACAGTGGTTTTTCTAGCTAGAATTTAGCAAACCACGGACATTTTAGACGAGGAAATTTAGTCATGTAAACATTTTGGTTAGTGGTTGTCGACCATTCAAAATTAATATCCTTGGATGAGAACGCTTTTATGGCAACAGCCATACTAGTTAACATTGCTACATATAAAAGAGATTCGATCCAGTTTTCAGTTTTTAGTTGAGCCATGATGGTTTCTTTTCCTCTTTGTCGTTTGCTTCTTCTCTTTTTCTACTACTCTTTACTACTAGCTCGTAAACCTTAGTCTGGATCGAAAAAGTTGAGTGTATCCTGTTTAACCGGCTTTTTTATAACTTTTGCAGGCTTTCCTGAGCTTTACTCTCTAGAAGGCACTTTTTCTCGCATTTTCCGGTTTTCTCAAGAGTGTGCTTAGCCTACCCTAACAACATATTGGTTCAAACTCAAGCTCTATAAGGCATATTTTCCCATAAACCACACGTTGTGTTGATGCATTTCTGCTTTCACATTCCCAAGCTGAAGCATGTATTGTTGTTACAGGGATATAACAAAATCAGATAACCAACATTGATAATTTGATTAAAAGAATAACAAAGAGTGGTGTAGTGGTAGAATTTCCAGTGCGGGAACACTTATTTTTTTCATGATAGATGAGTAGCCTAAAAGTGACAAACTGTGTATTATTGTTTCTGTTACATAAGATTAAACTTTTGCAGGTCATACCTTATTTATTTATACATGAGACTAATAAAACACACAAATAGATTAAAAATTCGTTTATTGAAAAACGCATTAAAAATGCTAAGGATTGTCACGATGCAAAATTCACCTACCTCTATTGCTGAAACTATTACGAAATTTATGTGATGAGTAATGAAATTAGAGAATTTTCTGAACTCATATGCATTTATTTTTATATCAATTATTATTATATAAAATCCTGTTGCACAAGTATTTGCCAATTCAATTGTTAATCAGCGCCATACGGTTGAAGGGCGCGAAGATTGTTTACTTCAATTAGAAGGGTTACTTACTGTTTACTTCAATTAGTTTGTCAAATGAGGGACATTTCCCTCTTTGTTGGATTGAATTGTGTGGATAATATCAACGGCAATTTCCATATTTGTCCCACAATTCCATTCTGCAGGGTTTGATATTTTCTTTATGTGAGTTTGGTTTGTAGTGGTGTGTCGTAGCAAATTTATTTTATGAATTTGCAACCGACTGCAGCTACCAGCCATTGGAATCTAAGGATTTAAACACGAAGGGCACAACCCCCCCCCCCCCCCCCGGCTCACGTCCACAGGATTTACAAAAATTATACTAACGTGGTTTTATTACATGAGAGTCATCATATTTCACTTTGTTCTGGTGTCGTCTGCCGACCGGTGGTGAAGCAGCGCTCCTGTACTTCTTACTCAAATTCTTGGAATAAAAAATACTCAAATCTAATTTAATGAATATAAGACCCAAAACATGTTGAATTGATAGTCTTGTTCTTGTAGGCGTTATTATTGTGTTCAAGTGACCATAGGTGTATCTGGGATGGCCGAATGTTGGGTTACCACAAATACCCCAGTTCTCACCCAAGAAAATTTTGAAATCCAAACTCTCTAAAGGTCCGTCCAGACATGTACTAAGAACCGCGCGCCAAACCGCTCTGCAAACTGCGCGCCAAACCGCTCCGCATACTGCATTCCAAACTGTGACGCAAACCATGCAACTCATTTGGGTGTCTATCCAGGCATGCGCAGAACAGCGTGCCATGCTTGGTTCAGTTTAGTGAGTAAATTCAGCATACAGTTCAGTAAATTCAACATTAAACATCAGTTTAGCATTATACTTTTCATCATCATTATTTTTTTATCAATCAATCAATTTTCTTTATTCAATACATTCAAAAATTAATTTTTTTTGCCTAAAACTCGATAACTATTTACCGCGTTGGAAAAATTGCTTAAATTGTCAGTCACTTCAAAGTAACTTGTAAATTTTCATGCTAACAATTTCCTGATCTATTATTATTCGAACCATCAATTTTCACTTCACAATGTGAACAAATTTTCTAAACATAAGAAAGTAAGTGCATTTGAAGATGAAGCATTCTTTTTTAATTCTGTCTCTTCCAGTATCATTATAAATCGTAAAAAGCTGAATGAGAGCCTTTTATGCAAGAACATTGAAAAACGATCTAATGCCCAATATTTCCAGGAGTGTGATATGAATGAGAATGATGAATGAAAAATACAAGAACTGACTATGCATTAACTTAATTTCGTTTGTGCTTTATATAGGTGGCGCCTTTCTATTACAATAAGGCTGGTCAGAAATTGTGATTTGAGAGGCAAGTCCTCTATTTGCTTGATGGAAATCGTGAGGATGCGCACGATAGGGTATGGTTGTGGGGGGGGGATGGTAGTTAAGAGTGTGAGTACCGGTGAGGGGGGTTGCTGCGGCGCTGGTAGGGGTAGCAACCCCGTACGCAGTCGTCAACATTCGACAATGGAACCGGCCAGTTGCGCTTCAGGCTTCAGGCATCTTCCTGTCACATCTGCCGCTCAACTTTACCCTAATTTATCGATTCCACCATCATTAGAATCAGGTAAGGTCATCAGACAACACTTTTATACAATAAGAATAATTAAGAATATATCCTTATCATCGTCTCAGCATCTCAATTTTCAACTAATACGAACAGAAACTAGTCTCAAACATGTTATTATTGAGGTGTGCTCATATTTTACCTGTTGATATCTTGAAATTAGATAGCCAGATAGAAAGATATTTAGCAATTGGAAATTTAAAATTACAACATAACATACATTATTATATATTTTCTGCATACATTAATAATAATCAATTGATGTCTACCAGAGTATCAAATTAAAAATTGAATTTTTTCACAAGAAAATCTCTATAGCTTAATGCTGCGTTCACTTATCCCGCTAAACATCTCCAGTTCTTTCCGTGCACCATGTCATCAACGGTCATCCGAACCCTTTCACTCGAAACTCTAATAATACCTTCCCTATATAAGTGTCTTCAATTTCTTCACCATTGCACAAAGAGCAGTTATAACTATTTCCCCCTCGAACTACTCTGAAGTTTAGTGGCAATAATGTCCATCTCGCTTTAAAAACCGTGAAAATTAATCGCCTATTGCTCATATCACTTATATAACCCCGCTATGCTTTGCCATCTGCTCTCAAATTATTGTTGCAATTTCAAGGCAAGTCTTGACTACACGCTCGTCTGAGAACATTGCTTCCACGAACGTGGCTCAAAGCGAATGTAAATTAAGTCTTCGGTTCTTCTCTCTCCCTGGAGAGAGTCCGTCTCACTTATATCTGTCAAATGTTTGTCTTGAACTTTCGCACTTGATGGAGCCTTCTAGAAACATCTCCATTGGTCTATCGGCTTTCTGCGTGACCAAGTTCATGTTACTGGTAAACCGAAGAAGTTTCCAGAATGAATGAAAAAAAAAGGATCTCCCCGTTTGTGTGAGTCAGTCTCTCGTTTGATCTCCTCGAGTGCGTGACCGCGTGACAGATATACAAACCAGTGATAGTTCGCTTATCCAGTGCAAGCTAATACAAACCGTGCTATTACGAATCCCGTGCAGTGAGTGACAGAATACGAATCCAGTGCAGACAAGTGTATCCGTGTGGCTTATTGACAGTATAGACATGTGTTTACGCATATCAAGTGATATTATTTGGGACTATTGAATAACGTATCAGACTATGTTTTTTTAAGTGTTCAACTGTTCTTTTTGACATTTCTTTCTACTTTATTGTACAGTTATTGGACAGTTGTTTATTTAATTTTCGATAGGCTCATTCTTAATTAGTAATCAATTTCTGTACATAGATACCAAAATTCAGCATTTGCTTAAAATGATCTGCTTGTCTTTTCTTGTGGTAAGTGTATGTTGAAAGACTTATTCTTATAAATAGAGTGTGTGTATTAACTTCTGTGTTGCCAGCCTTATTCTAGCTATAGAACCCATAACATTATTATAGTCTTCTTCTATATAAATAAAAATAAATCGCTAAGTGTGATTAGCTGTGGTTGCCAAGCTCAAAACTCGAAAAAAAAAACGCAAATCCAAGAGCCCTAGGACTAACTTCTTCCCCAAAAGTCCTAGAAGGTTGAAGTTTGAAATGCAGACTCAGTGAGAGGTGGCAAATAAAAAGGAGAATTGCTTTTGAGATCGCAGCAACGCGCGACCGGCCAGCTAGTACTGTATATGATATGTATATGTATGTAATATGTATGTATATCTTGAAAACTGAGAGTTTAAGGCCCTTTGCACCACATTCTTTGGGATTTACAGCGTATTCTATCTATGATTTCCTCGCCCTTTTCCCCCTAAATATTTGGTTGAGCTATCGGATCAA
The DNA here is from genome assembly GCA_948455865.1 of Conomelus anceps. NCBI lineage: Eukaryota > Metazoa > Arthropoda > Insecta > Hemiptera > Delphacidae > Conomelus > Conomelus anceps. The sequence goes on from OX418219.1 coordinate 36,224,531, forward strand.
CCCACTCTTCAATGATTGAATAATTTTCTCCATCCATTATACCAGTCACTCTTTTTTTTGCACACAGAATCTTTACTGTTTTAGGAAACTCTAAAATCAGTTTAAGCAAGAGTTTTTAATATATTTCATTTGTAATTCACTTTAAGAGTCTCTAGCCACATAACTTCCCTCTCACTTTTTAAGAATAAAATTTAGTTTGGAGTACTGTGCGGTAAAGAATACATTCGCTTGGTAAAAACCTATTAAAACGTTCTAAATCTTCTCTTTCTCTTGATACTTCCAAACCTGACCTGTGTATGTGATTGTCGCCCTGCTAACTGCTCCAAATACTTTCCATTTAGTGGACACCATGACTTCCTCGTTACAGATGAACTTCCACCAGAAACCATTGATGCCATCCTTATCTTGATGCGCTCAGTTTACTGTAAGGACAATGTGGGAGTGGAAATGAGCCCCAAATATTTATATTCCTCAAAAACATCAATAGCTTCCCCGTCATTATTCTACCTCTCATTTCTACGCAGTCTACCCTTCCCGGAAACCATGATTTTATACTTTTCCTTGGTCAGGAGAAGGCTCCAACTATCACAATATTGTCGCAGCCCATCAAGTGTATATCCACTTTATTGAACAACACTCATTAATTGACTTTATATACAACACTCAAACCTTATTGCTGGCACTCATCAACCACTAAAAATTCCATTTGTGATATTTTTCAAAGTTGTTAACTTACATACTGAAAATCCTTGTACTACAGGATATTGATTCAATTTTTTTAAAGTTAACATAAGTTGACGTAAAATAAAAAGTTTTTCCAATTATTTCTGAAATACTAAATTATGGATGATAAGAATGTCAAGAAACCTTTTTGTCCAGTAAAAATTTTTCATGAATATTATATATTTGAATAAAATATTTCATAAAGATAAATTCGTTTTTAGTTGAAATAATGATTTTCATAGAAAACCTGTGATATTTTGTTTACAACTCATTTTTTCAATAACTATTCAACATAATTCGATGATTTCCGCATTGAATGTTCTTACTATGATTCTTACTATGGTTCTTACTATGGGCCTTACTATCCCTGATCAATGATACTAGCCAGTGAAAAATAAATATTAGGGAGCTTCCGTTTAGTTCCTCGTATAAGACAAACGATGAAGCATGCGCATGATGGTTGATGTTTGTGGGAGTGTAAGATAAAGCCAGTCCAGCCTGCTATTGCTCCATTCCGCTGGGAGCATTCTTTCACTGGTCAAACAGAAGGCCTACTTGTTGAATAATAAGTAGTATCAAATTGTTACTTTTTTGAGGCTTCAATATTCCAATGTCGAAATGATTGTAGAGCTGTAGAAAGGATTTAGCATCAATCACAAGATTGAATCATTACTTAAAGTCAGTTTAAACTAAAAGAACATTTAAAGGAGTTTCTGATTGTTTTTAAATTTTCATATTTTTACATTCTCAAACGTATTTCAAAGCTAAACTTGAGTCGAAAAAAACTGGCTCTCATTTAATATCATAGTATAACTGTTCAGATTTTACTTCAACGCCATGTCAAGTTATTGTTTATGGATACTTTTATTGTTCAGTCAAACAAAATTCGTCACTCATCACTTCACTTTGTGCTCTTTATATCGATCAACTAAGATCAAGCGATGTCTATGATTACAAATGAAGGGCGCAGGGGAAAAACCAACATAGTCAAAAAATTATGTTTTTTCAGGAAAGCAAAAATAAAGTTAAAAACGCGTTATTGTTTTTTGAGATTTTTTTACACATTTCAACTCAGTATGATCGGGCTTGTTTTCTTTTCTCTGGATACCTCATAAAATAACATTTACTGTAAAAAAATTCGTTTTTTATTAATATTTTTTTTATAAACTCTCGTCAGGACTCAGTTGTTTTTTCCCCTGTTTTTTGTTATGCTGTGTTTGAAAACATGTATATCGGTTAAATTAGTCAAGTATTAGTTAAATTATAAGTTATTTTGAAGTAATAATAATAATATCGTGTGACCTGGCTGGCTCAGGTCTGGTGTCAGAGTTATCAGGTCGCACCTAAATAAGTTCAGGGCCTCTGACGTGACTTAACGACTGTTTTTACGCAGCCGGGACCGACAGCTTAACGTGTCCTCCGAAACACGGGAGTGGCCCAAGGTAAAATCTTTCGGTCAGAACTGGGATCGAACCCGGGATCTTTGGGCTAGCAAACCAGCACTTAACCCACTCGGCTACGGCCATTCCTAAAGTAAATGACAATATTTAACAAACTGGCAAATATACAGAAACGGAATTTATTAATTTCGAATTCCTCAAAGTGCTGTTAATTCATACTGGAGACTTCCACAATCGCAGATATTGACAAAAGCATTGAATAGCTGATGGAAATCGATGAACGCTGCTGTACAAAAATATCAGTCACCGCCAGGAATCGAACCATGGACCTCCCAATAAATATATTATAGATAAGAACTGTAGCCGTAATGTCTATCAATGCCCGTAACCGTAAAGAAACTAAGAACTTGAATAAACAGCAGTGCTGAACGAACTACAACCATTTAATGGTTGCTAAGAATCTTCAAAAATCTCTTAATACAGGTATAAGAAATTTGAATATGTGGAATACTGAGGTGATTCAGAATGAATTAAAATTACATCCAGTATCCCAAGACGAGTTGTCAAATATCATTGATAGTTTGATAATAAAAAAACTGTAGGAATGGATGGGGTAACCAGTAAAATTCTAAAAGAATGTGAAGATCCATTGCTAGACCCTTTGATTCATCTGATCAATCATTCATTAGAACAAGGTCTTTTTCCAGAGAATTATAAAGAGGGGAAGATCTTGCAATCTTCAAGAGTGGTGATAGAGAAAAGGTCAAAAAACATAGGCCCATTAGTATTTTAAATTTAATAAGTCGAATTTTTGAAAGAGTAGGTCTAAGTAGGTTACTTCTGCATGCACCTTCAAGAAGCAAACTTCATCTGTGATGAACAACATGGCTTCCAGAAAAGAAGATCAATGAAGACAGCCATAAATTCTCTAGTTGAAAAAACTAATTGTTATAATAGATTCAGGTGATAAAGCTACTGCATTCTTCTTAGATCTATCAAAGACATTTGAATGTGTTAATCATAGAACTTTATTGGAACTACTGCAAAATGTAGGCGTAAATAGGGTTGAGCTGAAATGGTTTGAATCATATCTTATTGGAAGAAAACAATGTGTGCAACTAACTACATTAGTTGAGAATAGTACAGTAAAGAATTAATCTAATAAATTGGAGTTCCAAGCTGGAGTGCCTCAGGGTAAAATACTAGGTCCATTACTTTTATTGTTATATATGTCAACCGTTTACCTAAAAAATTAATTAGTGGTAGAGCCCTCTTATTTGCAGTTGATACTTCACTCATTTTTAGCAATTTCGTTCTAGATAATTTGAAACTAGCTCAAATCAATCAAAAATCAGTTGAATTTAACAATAAATAGTGAAAAATGCCAATGTCTCCAATTCAAAAACTAACATAATTCAAATGAAGATGAGGCTATAAACGTCTTTGTAAACGATAATCAACTAGACCAGGAAGAAATCATTGCATTTCTAGGAGTTTTGTTAGATAGACGATTGACCTCGGCTCCTTATATTTAGAAAATATATTGTAAAATTTCATCTGGGGTATTTGTCCTGCCACAGCTTGCTAGATTAAATGACAAAAAGTTTTTACAGCTTACCATGGGCTCTTATTGTCACATATTAGCTATGCTGTTTTAGTATGGGGTAATTCAACAAAACAAAACCTTGATTGGGTGTTTAAGATCCAAAAGAAAGCTTTTAGGTGTATGGAAAGAGCAAATAGATAAGATTCATGTATACCTTTGTTCAAGAGACTTGCGACCGGTTGCACAAAAGCCAATTAAATAGGCTAAGGAGTTTAATGTCAGTTAACTAACTGTCGTAAGTGTAACGGCTTCATTTCTGTTGCACAAAGATCCATTAGCTATTTTTCATTAGCCAAACTGGCACAATCTGGTAACACTGTAATTCAATCAACAGCTAATTCTGAAGTTAAGAAAAAATATGAATTAGAGTCATTTCATTATGAATAATATGAATTATTATTCAACTATCTCAATATCATTATATTCTTAATAGATTTTATTCATTTTGAAAGGTTTTTAACCCCTACGACCTAATTTTTTTGAAGTTTCGTGTTCTGGTACAATAAACATAATCTATAAAATGTAACTTAATGGGAGTTTGTGAAATTTAATTTTCAGTGAATGGGCGGTTGAGCATCTCTTACGCCGGTTAGCCTAATCGGCGTTACCGCTTGTAATTGTGCTTTGAGCAACTAAATTTTTTCCATTAAGTTTTATCTCCGTAGATAACATTCTACGGGGAATAAATTCAATAATTGGCTTTCGTGCAACCGCACTAAAAGCTTTTTTTAGTGTACAAGAGTTCCTTTCACATCAAAACTAAGCCCCTAATTTTATACTACAATTATACTAATTGTATAATTGTTGATCTGACTTATCTTATACTCCTTTCAACTGGAGTCTCCAAGACGTAATCTACAAAAAAAAAAAAAAATAATGCAATTATGAATAATAACAATATTATTATAATTATATAATAATGTGGCCTGCAGGAAATTGAAAACCACTCTTTTCCAATAAAATCGCTAATAATCCTGGGAAAAATTTACATTGAAGATATTTTCCTTCATTGAAATGTGTGTAATTAGTGAAAATTGATGCATTTCAAAACAATTTTACAGAACTATCATGAAACATATATGAATGTTAGGAGAACAATACCAGGTAATAGCAAGATCGATTTCAAATCTCCAATGCTGTGTGGTAGGAGTGCATTTTGGTGTTGAATCGGACCCACACCATGGTATGAGTGCGCGTCTGTGTTTCTATGTTTGTGTAGAAGATCCAGTTGAGCATTGCATTGTGCAAAGGATAAGGGAGATCTTGGAGCATATTAGGAGCGACGGAATAGGGCTGTTATACTGCGAACAAACACATTAGTCTAAGATAATGACGTCAGAGACCAACTCGACAATCGATACTACTGTCTATTTGAACAATAGCAGCCTGATGTTGTCCAAGTAAGCCATTCTGTTATAGTTTATCAGTCATTTTTGCATGTATATCAGGCCAGGAAAACCACTAAGACAATATTGTCAAATACTGTAATGGGCTTCTCTTTGCGTCCCAAAGAAAATACGAAATATTTCTAGTCTATTTTCTTCCAGATTTCCTAAGTTTTGAAAATCTCCCTATTGAACCAAAATGAGAATTGTTCATTTTCGCCAAAGGACAATGGCTATTCAGTCATTTTTTCATGTATATTCGGCAAGGAATTTGTGTAGGTATATTTGGTCTGGAGTAATGAGACAGTGTTGAAATTCTATTAATTTCGTCATAAACTGTAACAAGCAAATGATTTCAGCAGTTTCTAGTTCATTTTTCACCATCCAAAAATCTTTCCTTGTTTTCCTTTGAATCATTTTCGTTTCCACTTTCTTCAAACCCTGCTGTAATCATCAGCCCAATTCGTTCTTACTCAACTCTAGGTAGAATATCTAATTGAACTTGATAGTAGGTCCTATCACGGTGTATGATATGGTATTGTTATGGGTTCTAACTCTAAAATAATTCTGGCAACATTTAAAAGTATCGAACTTTATTTAAACAATTAACTCACAACAGTTTTTAAGTAACTATCCTACAAGGAAATCAATAAAAGAAACAACAGTGGATAACTTCCAACGAATCACGAATATTTCTAAATTCACAAAACCGGGAAGTGATAGACGCGAGCCGTAGCAGGTATCTGTTCAATCAGATAGAGATAAGCTGCGTTCTCGTAGGTCCTATTTGTAACGGTGACCGATTAGATTGACCAGCAAGAAAGACACTGTTCTCTGCTGTAAAATCACTTCCCGGTGGTTTGGAACCCACCTAAAACTGTAGGTTCAACTCATCAATCACCATCATCCAACTCATTACCCACGCACAGGTCTCAGACCTAAAGAAAGATTACAAGCTATATTTTATATTGTATATTTATAATAAATTTACAAATTTACAAAAAAAAAAACTGTACAAAACTAATTAGTACTGTCAGTAGGCCGATCAATGATTCAATAAGTGTCCAATAATCTGTTTAATGGTCAAAAAGAAATGCCTAACTGTTAATAAACTAAAAAATAGATTATATCATATTTTTAAAAAATGCCTGCTGGAATAAAACTTAGAAAATGAGAGATTCTCTCTACTTTATAGAACCAAAAAACCATTTGCACACTAGAGACCCTTTTTAATTCATAAAGATAATATCTATTACGTATCCAGAACGCTCTTTGAAATATAATTAGTTATGCTTTCTCCAACAAGTATATTAATTAATTTATTTGAATGCTTGAAGACTAGGCTACTCGCTAACCTCTAAATGGCGACCATAAGGCGCCTATTTACTGCGGAGAACTGAGTGTAAATGGCGGCCTTTGATTAGGACCTTTCTCTGTTGAATAAGTGGAAAGTTTTGCAGATGAGGGAGTAGTGAGGCAAGGGTTGGAGTTGGAGTAAATGGTGAGTTGTGAGTCCTGGCAAAGGGTGGAGATGTGGAGAGGTATTAGTGGAATAAGCTTCCGGTGTGCTCTATTGCTTCTGTATTCACTGGCATTAGCAGCTTCCATCACTGAACAGAGGTTATCGCTGAATTATTCACTTGAATCATCAACTAAAACTTGCAACTGATGACAGGACTTCTCTCTAGTATCGTTCATTCTAATCTAGCTCAATCTTACTAAATACTCTCTAATCCACATTTTTCAATGCAATTTTTAGATTTATAACTAGTAAGAAAACTTTTATTATGATTAGGTTTGAATAAGTGATGAGTCAGAGTTGCTTTCTGGAACAGAATTAATGAGAAAAATATCTTGAAAGTTGTTCAGTTTTTTGCCAATTTCAAAGCATTGCCCTAAAAACTATTGTACGTTGCGAACTTTGTTATCTGCGGGGAGAATAATTTTCCGATGAGGCTAGGGTTGTCTAGAGACGATATCAACGAAAATCCCAATTAAAAAGTAGAAAACCAGTAACCAAATTCAAATCAATGTTATAAGGAATTAAAACATAATGAAGATCAGCATATCAGAAAATCAACAAGCCTTTTTTAACAGTATATATATTTCTCCCCGAGAAATATACAGCGACCAGTAGATCTACTTCATGATTTAAGTAAATTAGTAGTGTTGAGTTAGTTGGATTATCGATTTTCTAAACTGTTGTTAAAAACTTTGGTTGATTTTCTGATAATTATGCCGATCTTCAATATGTTTCAATTCCTTTGACATTGATTTAAATTTGGTTACTGGTTTTCTACTTTTTCACTATAGTTTTGTATTCTGTTTGATGTTTTGTTTCAAATTACGTATTTTGTTTGTTGTTTTTGAGCTGTTTGTTTGCTACGCCTGAAGTATCAAATTCAAATTTATTGTTCACATCAAAAATAATTCACATTACATCAAACCACACAATCATCATAACAAAAGCACAATGAAAAATGTTTCTAGTACTTTTAAAATAATAATAATAATAATAATCAGCTTTGAGCACTTCAGGCAATCAAAGAGCGCAAACGTTGCGTAGGTCAGCCTATTTGAAATTAGAAGCTCTCATTCTATTTGTTAATAGAATTAATTCATTTATACGTTCGTATGGCACAGACCTATACGTATCTTCTATGGATCTATGTTCTATGTTCTAGTTAGAGTTTAAGAGTCGTGTCACTGCCAAAACTATAGTATCTGGTTTTTGTAAATAATTTGGTTTTGACTAAATCTAGAGTCCTTCAGAGTTTTTCATTGTGTATAATGTATCACAATAAGAAGAAGACTAAATCAATAAGAAAACATTAATCTGAAAATACAACTAACATGAAAATGCTAGTCCAACTCCTACATAGCTGATACACGATGGATAATTGTTATTAAATCAAAATGCTAGTGAAATATTTTTTGTGTACTGTAGCGAGAATAGAGAGGAAGAAGGAACAGTGGTTCTCGGCGTTATCTACTATGTAATATCTATGTTTATTTTTAAGCAATTAATAATTAATTGCTTACAAGTTAACATAAAAAGTAAACAGAGTAATTATTACTCTGCTTTTGACACTTTTATAGTGTTTGCTTGGATCTTTGTAGAATGTTCTAGTTGTTTGATTAGAGATTAATGGATTCTTATCGAATATTGTGGAAAGTTCGAGTTTCCTTGATTGTTTATTTAGAAGTTGATAGAAAAATTGAGAGATATCTCAATTATGAAAAATTATATAAATAGAGGTAGACTTTTGTAAATTAGTTCAGTTGTCTTTGAAATTCGTCGTGATAAACAAGTTGTGACAGTTCTATATATTCTTTCTCTGTGCCTATAGTGATAATTCTTTTTCCTGTTTAATTCATACCACTGAGCTAATAAATAGTTTTTATTGTATTACGGACTAGCGCTACGTAAGTTGATTGTTATTTTTCAACGTTTCTTTTTGAATATTATTGGACAGTTTATTGTGCAATTGTTATTTAATATTAGATCGGCCTTTTAACTTTTAGTGATTGATTTTTGTACAGTTTATTGAAATATCTTTTTTTTAGTTGAACAATATAAATTTATCTGTTTTTAATTGCTTATTTTTCTGTAAGACGTTACTGATCAGTGAGTGTTGTGATTATTTGTGTAAATAAAGTGCGAGTGATAAATTTAAGTGTTGCCAGCGTTATTTTAGACATAGAACCCGTAACAGTATGATATATTGAAAAGTTCGGATCACAGCTGACTAATCAAAATGGAGTTAATTAGGCTAATAAATATGATACATTATGTCGAATAAAACATGCATTTTGTTCAAGCGTTGTAATGTTGATTGTAACAAGATTTTCCTTCTGGTTAATTGGAATTTTTTGAAAGCTAATTTGAAACGCTTTATAGTTAATTAAATTTAGTTTTTAATTATTTCAACTATCGATTGGCGGCTTATTTCATTAGCTAAACTAAACCATACCAAATGTTTTTCTCATGCGAACTTAATGAGAGTGCAATGTTTTCATTTATGAAATAAATATATTCCCAAGCGGATTTTTTAATTCCATCAATTCGAATCAGAATTATCAAATATGCATTTAAGATGAACTCTCTAAAAAATGTTACGCTAGGAAATTCACGATAAGAGCCAAAATTCTTGGTTGCACTACTTGTGGAGAGGTACCGAAGTATTTTTAGTGCAGACAGGAAATTCTTTATGGATAAACATGGTTACGGTTTGTAAAAACACTTGAGATCTATTGAGTGAGTCGCCAAAGAGGGGCGTAATGTCGTCTGCTCTGGTAGTAAATCAGAACACTTGGCATATTCGAAAAGGTTCGGTGACCGCAGAATTCACTTCTTACATCAACCGACACTGGATTTATTACTGGTTCTAGCCGGCAATTCATGATCGTCAAAGAAGACGTAACTGCACCCATCGTCAGCATTGAATTATTATGATCACATCCATAAATATACGCGCCCATTGACAACGCTCTGTATTGTGACTCAGTTCAATGAGAACTGAGAAACTTTGATCAGCAAAAAGTTATCTCTGAATGGAATAGAAAGATGTTCAATATCGCCATGAGGGCAAAGTTTTCTTCATGTTCACTAAGTAACAATTTCTAGGCGAAGCCTAGAAATAAAGCACCGGGAAATATAATACGGAAATATATTAAAGGCGGGTGCCTAGAATTGCAATGTTTCTATCAAACTTTTTTGTGGTAGTTAAAAAACTTCGAAAAGTACGAACTTCAAATCAGCATTGCATAAACCGGCAGCCCAATCCCCAATATTTTCTAGAGTTGCTGCCAATACACAGCTTGAGCTGTAAGGGATTTTCAGTATGTTAAAAAAACAATTTATGTAATTTTTTCTTAATTTTTGCTAGTTTTTCTGGCATATTAGAAGAAGTTAGGAAGGAAATACAAAACGGGATCCAGAATAATATGTCAGAACCCAAGTTCTTTAGTCAGGAAAAGCATATTATAGTAGTGTTAAGAATGCAAGATTGAATTGATCGATGAACGTGCTCTTCAGAGATTGTAAATTGACTCCTCTTGACTCACTCTCCCTAAATCTCTCTCTTTATTTCAACTATAATTACTTTTATGTATTGTAATGTATTTTTTTGGTTATATTGATTAGTGTTTGCCATAGGTCTTATTAGACCTGGAAACATAAGATGTAATAGATAAATATCAATTTATCTCACTCCTGTTGCTCAGGTTAGTCTACTGTTTATGACGACCTTCCAAAATCTTCCATATTGTGCTACCAGCCTCCCACATTTACTGGAATACTTTCAACACTATATAAGAAGCAGTCAGTTTGTTGTTTGCTCTTCCCAACGTTCGTTCCAGTGGCAGTTGATACAGACCGTGTGTTACATAATCCAGTGACTGTTTATACAGACAGTGCAATTACGAATCCAGTGCCAGTTGATTGACAGTGCATATTATACAGTGCTAGTTGATTGACGGTGTACACAGACATTGTGTTTATGCATGTTAAGTGCTTGTGATCAGACTTTGTTTTGTAAGATTAAACTGTTTTTAGATATTTCTTTTTACTTCATTGAACAGTGTAATGGATAGTTGATTATTTATTTATCAGTCGGCCAATTCATAGATAGTAATTAATTGTTGTACAGAGATACTGAAAACCTGTTATTAGCTGAACGTAAATGATATGTTTTTCTTTTCTTGTGATTATTGCGTGTTTTAAGAGTAATATTTGTGCAATTAATGTACGAGAGTTAATTCCAAGTGTTCCCAGAATTATTTTAGTTATAGAACCCATAACAGTAGTTTTCTCTCAATGAACAATAAATGGATGTTTTTCTATCTCTTTTAACCATGGTCTATGGACCTATGGTCTTGTCAGTTGATGAAATAATATTTGGGTTACACATTACGTATTTTGGAAGAGTGATAACCGCAAACCATGGCAGGTTCAGTCAGATAAGATGAGCTACGAGTCCCTGGGCCCTCTTCGTTAAGGTGACCAATTGGTTGATTGGCCAGCAAGAGTGAACTCTCTTCACTGCTGTAAAATCACTTTCCGATAAATGGTTTGGAGCCCACCTGAAACAAAGTCCTAACTCATTAATCAAATCATCCAACTTATAACCCAAACAAAGGTCTCAGACCCATAATTCACTGAAAAAATAGAAAATATTTTTTTAGTAATGAGATTTTGAGTGAGCATTAATGTGATATGGTGAAGTTTGTACAGAACACATACATTGAATATTTTTAACCTACTACCTTACTTTGAACCACCTTAGAGTGATCAATTTTTACCTATGAGAATACAAGCAAAATGAAGTCTTGAAATAAATCAGAAAGAATGAAACCCATCGAAATTTATGGAATGTCAAGAGTATTGACAATCTCTGGCATTAAACAGGAGACAAAGACAAATTTACTTGCCGACAAAGACATCATCGATCGAAGTGTAAATGCTGGTGAGATGGTTTATGGGAAATACACCCTGACGATCCAAAGCTCAGGGTATTTGCATCATCTCTGCCTGATCTCTTTTCCATCACTCACTTACATCGATTCTCCTCTTTATCACTCATGCTCTGTGCAAGCTCTTGACATTCGGCCGCCATATTGAATCTGAAAAATAAAATATATCCATCTCTGAGTCTAGGAATAAGGAACATCCATATGAAAAATCATAACAATTGGTCTTGGCGTTCTTCCTTAATTGTGAGACAGAAAGACAGACAGACAGACAGACAGAAAGAGAAAATGCCGATTGTCTTAAAGGATATATAGACCTTACTCCGTTCGGTCAATAATTGATAGAAAAAATAAATGCTTGTGAGTACATAAAGATCTAATTTTATTCCTCATCACGTAAATTTTTAAGAACTGTCTTAACAATTGAGGTAGGTGAATTTTGCACCATGACAATACATACATCTATAATACTGTCGGTTTGATTTTTCCTCTGCCTTCTATAATCTAAAAGGTACCGGAAAATAATATTTCCTCGTTGAAATTACCCTGGTTATGGTAGAGCTTCAAGTCTTGATGAGGTGAGCGATTCAGCAGATTGATGTCAACCCACAAGAAAAGTGATATGTCCCTCAAAAAGCCTATACAATTCCTTGTAGGCTTGGAAAGAACACATCCCAAATCTATGGTAGATCTCCGGTAATACCCAGATCTTATACTACATGAAAAGATATAATTATTATTTCAATACCTCCGATGAAATCGCCGCTATTTCCTGAATAACTGCGCTGTGTGCGACAAAAAATCAAATCCGCTAGGGCTAAAGTATTGCTCCTAGTCTTGCTCAAGTCTCAACAAGAAAATTCTGCAATTTAAACACTTAACTCACACGTGAGTGATATGTGATAATTCTGAACAGAGCAATTGTGAAACAGGGTGCAACACGAATGAGCAGAAAATGGTAATACTTGAAAATTTTCTGACACTTGAAGAATATAGGTTCCAAACATGGAATAAGAATAAAATCGGGTAGAATCTACTAGAATTAGAATATTTCTGAAAATTGAGTCTGATTTTTAAGATTTTAAAAATTGTTTTGAGATTAGATTATTTCTTATTCATGTACATTACAAAATGCACAGTCTTAGATTGTAGATTATGATAGTTGAAAATATAGTACTGTAATTATTGTTCTATGAATTTTACAATTCTAAACTGAAGAATTATTCAACGATAAGATACAATTTGATAACGATGATATGATTGTGATGTATCTACATGAAACGGCGAAGATTGAACATATATTGGAAAAGGATATTCAAGGATATCCTTCTCATCAACACTTGACCGTAGCGATAATGAGATAATGATTTACAAATTTTAATAAAGTTTCCCGCGTGATTTCACCTCACTAAGGGTGTTTAGACCATGAGGGAAGATGATTCGTGCCTGTACAAGTAGAATTTAAAAATAGGGGTCGTCCAGAAATTGATATATATTCGACAACACTATTTATGCGCGCACTAATGGAATTCCATAAATAGTACATATATTTTATATTCACCACTTTTGAGAATATAGTCGGAAGGAAGTTTCAGGAACTATTCTACATTGTGCGTGAAAATTTCATAAAAATCGGTTCCACGCTTTTGGAGTTTACTGGGAACTTACATACACACATCACCTACTATATACTGTAAGTATGTCAGAGATTGGATGAGTGCATGTCATACAGTAAATCACCGCAATAAATTAATCAACGATCCGTCCTGTCAGAAATTTATTGCAGCAAACTGAAATTTCATGTCAGAAGAAACAATTTAAGCATGCTCGCGTTTTTTCTAAATTAGAATAAAATAGATTTATGAGCGCACAGAATGAAATGCTGATGTCTGACTTTATCAAAGACAAAGAGATGCCCACATGTACAACTGTACGGAAGCGAGCCTATCGGGAGTTCATATCTGACGCAAAATGGGAAATACCGACCCAGGTTTCTCTATTCAAGGCACGTACGTCATCAGCGAACTAGAAGAGAGAAAACAAGTAAAAATTGTAATTTGCAATGCGTGCAGAGCGAAACGGCCGGAAGTGAGTTCACCCACAGGAAAATGCCCGTTCTTTCACATTTCCACCCTGGCTACGTGATGGTGAGTGCTTGCTGTGAGCCGTTTCTCATCCAAATATTATTAGCAAGTTCGCCGGCAGATACTGTCACTAAACTAAATTCAAAGCGACAAAAAAGCTTGCAACCATCTCTGATACAATAAATCAGAGGGTGTGTTGAGCTCTGTTCACTAAGTACAAAGTTAAAAGTTGAAGTGTTGATCAAATTTCTCAATGACACTCAAATTCAACTTAACTTCACTTTGAAATCTTCTGTATATATAAAAGGCGATGTATTTATGCATTATGTATTTAAGCTATGGGCATATATTTATCCACCTTCTGCGACAAACGAAATTTTAAGATAGTAACAGCCTAGTCTATTCTTCATACTGCTATTTTCACCAATAATAAAAATAATAAATTAAGATAAAATTTGATTGAACTATCTAAGAATTCCGAAGTCGGATAAATAAAATGGAGTACAAACCTAATTTAATTTATAATAATTGTTTATTCATTCGAAGCAGTACAAACTAACCTAAGTTTTACTGGCTCTATTGTTTACAATGCTTATCAGTAATCAGTCAGCTGCTAACGAACCGGCTTTCGGACAAGTTTTGTCAATCGAATTAAATTTTTAAATTATTATATTTTCTAAAAAACTAATAATTGTAAGGGCCAAATACCCTTACCCCCAAGGACGCTCATTATTACCCCTATCAATGAAAAATTGAATTTGGCGTATTTTACATTACTAGGTTATCCCGGGTCGCACGAATGTGCGACTTTATTAAACTTTGTAAAATACATTCCAAATGTAGATTTTCTACATACTGAACGACAGCATTGCCTATGATGATAAGTTTAAGCACAGTATGAGTTGCTCCATTTCTAAGTGGGTATCAAAGATAACTATGATGCTATGAGTTCCTTAATTTTCTTCATTTCTCAGTAAACATCAATGCTTTTTATTTTGCATTGAATCTGGAATAAATGCTTGAACACTCTGGCTAAATAAGTACACTTTTTATATTTTCAATAATTTCATTTGTTTCTCAAATCAGTTCATGCGATAAACAATATTCTTTGTGTAGATACGATAATCTTTCCTCAGGTGACCCTGCTCCGAAGTATCTTCCACAAAAAAGCGCAGCCCAGCAAAAGATCTTGCTCTACTGGCAGCAACATAGAGCTGCAACATAGAAACTTCCTGTGAAGTTTGGGAGCTCAGAAGTCTTCGCTGAAGCACACAAAAAAAAGAAATCTATCTTTAAAGGAACAGCTGGTAGAAGTCAACAGTTTTTAATTATAACTAGCAGCTACCCGTCCTTCGTACGGATTATGTTTAGAAATACGACTAAATATGTTTCGGCTTTTTTGATAGCAATGATCATAAAGTTGTTAGCAGCTTAGTTAACAACTTAGGACGTAAACAATTCAGTGACAATAGTTATCAGAGAGAATATTTAAGAACAGCTGATTGATATATCATCATAAATTACGTGATTTGTTGTTGTTCTTATGTTGTAATAATAGTGCTACCTGGCGAATTCCCAAGAGCCTAGCACAAACCGCACCTTCCTAAAATGTTAATTTTTGTTTTGATAAATTATTGAAATTAGAAAATTTTGTTTTTTTTCAACAAAGAAATAATTGATAAAACATAAGATGAGCTTTGATTCTCCAGACATTTATGTTTCCTAAAATACTGCAATGCTCCGACTACACAAGTCTGCAGACAGCGTAAATAACGCCGCGAAGGGCCCACAATTTATATTTGAGAACAGCTGATTGATATATCATGATAAATTACGAGATTTGTTCTTATTCTTATGTGGTAATAAAACTTGGAAGAAATGTATCCAAAATCGCACAATACTTGGTTTTTAAACGTTTATTATTCTGTTAAAAAAAAAGTTAATTTAGTTTTTTATAGCTAAAGACATTGTCAATAATGTTTTCAATACTGTTCAATAACTAAAATCCCGATCCATGCTCTCGTTTTTGAGGAGAAGACCGCGTAAAATGTATCCAAAATCGCACAGTACTTGGTTTTTAAACGTTTATTACTCTGTTAAAAAAAAAGTTAATTTAGTTTTTTATAGCTAAAGACATTGTCAATAAAGTGTTCAATACTGTTCAATAACTAAAATCCCGATCGTCGCTCTCGTTTTTGAGGAGAAGGCCGCGTAAAATGCCTTTGGGGCCGTGACAGACAGACAGACAGACAGACAGACAGACAGATAGACAGACAGACAGACAGACAGACAGAAAGTGAGATAAGACTATTTTCGGCTTATTTAATGTATAAAACGTAAAAATAACCAAAAAATATACAATTCTGATAAATGTACAGACAAAACTCTAATTTTATTTATATAGATGGTGGGCCCTTAGCAGCGTTATTTACGCTGTCTGCACAGTTACGGGCGTACCGTGTAGTCGGAGCATTGCAGTCATGTAAGGAACATGACTGGAGAATCAAAGCTCATCCATTATTTCTTTGGAAAATTTTTTTTTGTAATTTATTGAAATTCAACCAAACAAAAAGTAGAATTTTATGAAGATACGGTGCTATAGCCTCTTGGGAATTCGTCAGGTACCGCTATTAAAACTAACATTCCGTTGCAGCGCACGGGTGAACCGCTAGAATCTAATAATCTCAACATTGAAAATACAACTACAATTTCATAAAATCTACATAATATAATAAGAATACTCTATGAATCCATTGAACTGGAGTATAATGTGTTAGGGCAGTATTCTAATTCCCGGTTAAGGCTTAGTTTAACTTAAACGCCTGTTCAAGTTTGAACTTAGCTTTATATATCAACTGCAGCGACTCTATAGAGACAATGTCGAGATTGCTTACAGCCGCCATAATATTGTCACCATTTTATAATTGATTACATATCTATATAGGCTAGATATCAGGTATATTTTACAAAGTCGTCTCGCTTTCTACGTGCTCATTCGGTCAGCATGCAATACTCATTCAATACTGCTGTACGGCATGCAACTACGCAACTGAGATTGCTGGCGACCTGTTGTCACCGTTGCGTGCAACTCAGACGTCTCACGTAAGAGCTGAGAGGACTCTCGCAGTGAAACACAGACAACGCTGCACGCGACTCCCGTTGCCAACTCAAATTGCAAATGAGTCGACTCGTGTGCGAAGGACCTTAGGTTTAAATGCAATTCAAGTTGAACTCAGTTTTATGTTGGCAATAATCCCAATGTTATCTGCTCATATGATCAAATATGAAAATGAATGTAAGGTTGTATTATTTTGTTTCATAACTTGTAGGCCTATGTTTTGATTCGAAAATAGGTTAATAGGTAAGTTTTCTGTTCAGTTCTGAATTGATAATGGTTGACATTATCACAAAGCGTTCGAAGAACCTTGAGGCAGAGGCAGTTGGATCAATAATTTGAACTAGTCAATTTCCATCTATTGCTCTATTGCTTTGAACCTTATCTAGCCTGTTTGAATTTTATAATATTTTTAAGTAATAAATACGATTTTTCCTCCGTCGTTTAAGCTGTGATTTTATTAAAAACATTGAATTTTATTTCATGAAATCTGTTGTCAAACGTTACTCTGTAAATTGACGTTATACAAATTGTTATCTGATTGAATAAATGCAGTCAATTTGTGTGAATCATTTCAATTATTTTAATCATTTCAACTCATCCATTACTTCTCATTGGAGTTTATCAGTGAGATTCATAGCAGCCTTATTCAATTTCATTATTGAAACTTTGTGTGGAAATGAATTTAAGGTTGTATTATTTTGTCAATTCGAGTTAACATACGATAGTTGAAATATTGTACTAACTTTTATTTTTTCACATCATAGTGCATCTGATCAATCGTTTTTGGAGTTAAGACTACCGGTACCAAAATCGACCGTTTAAACTGAACTGTCAGTCACACTACGTTTGCGGTTTAAAATAAAACTGATAATACAATCCAAAGTTTAAATGTATATTGAACTGTAATAAATTGAGAGTACTGCCCATGATAAAAACTTTAATATTATTTTTATTGAACTACAATTAAGGACAATACGGCCCTAAATAATAAAAACTTTAATTTTTTCACGTCAACAGCTTTAAGTAATATTATATTAAGTATTATACTTATAAGTTACTAGTATTATAGGTTTTTTTGGTGCAATAGGTTTAGCCAGGCGGCATTGTCAATAAACAATCTATCTATATTATGTCAAACAAGTATAGTAGTTTATGAAAACAAACAGACCACGACTAGGTTTGCGGCAAGACCCACGTTTATTGTTAAATTCATTATTGATACTGCTACATTCAATTAAAATGAATTGAATAATGCAATTATCACAAATATTGAACCGCATTATCGTGAAAAAATATATCATCTGCCACATTCCAAGACGGGAATTACCTTCGAAGTAAAAACTATCCATCAAATTGCCAAATAGTCAATTGAAAAATCTATTCTCATGTTCATAAATAGTGTTCTTTTCAACTTGAAAAAGTACGATAATTATAATAATATTATATCTATGGGAGTTGAAGAATGATATGGCTCTCGAAATATCGACATGTGATGATAATAAATATGGTATTTTGAAGTAGTATAGTATCATGTAGTAATATAGTAGGACTACCTAGGCTAATAGTTTACTCACATAATAAATAAATAATACCATATTAAGATAAGCCTGGAAAAATCTCAAACAATGATGGCAATAAGTGCTTCTGGCTATAGAAAGAGAAAAGGGATCCCAAGCTCAGACATTTTTAAAAGGTTAATATCTGATAACTTTTAAATTGGCAGGACAAATAGCAAGGATAACAGCTGATCTTACAGTTGAGAACGGGGAATTCCTTTATTTTCTAAGAAAGGGAAATTTCATTCAAAATGGAAGAAGGTCGCTGCTTGCAGCTCGTACTAACCAAGTACGTCAAATAATGGTTGAAGGAGAGAAAATTGCTTGGCAATATTTTTAAACAACAAGAAATTCAGAGATGAAACTGTATGATTACGAGAATAAAAATTGGAATAGGAGAATTAAAGAATCAGTGATAGAGACTGTTTTAATGATAATATCGATTGGCTTGGTAATCAGGTCGCACCTCAATAAGTTCAGGCCCTCTGACGTGACTTAGTCCGGGATCACTCGCGCTATGGAAAGTTCAGCGAGAACTTGCGCCGTTAGGTAGAATCTAACTTTTGAAGTTGACCTAAGAATTGAAGTTATGATTGTTAAAAATTGTAACTGAAGGGATTGAAATGAACTCTGAACTTGTTTCTTGATATTATTCTTGAAGCGAGTGTCTAGATTGCTCTAGGAGAGCAATAAATGGCTTCGAGACTTGGACAGTTACGCGACTACTCGCGCCATTAAATTGAATCTAACACAATGGGAATCGACAGGAATGGCTAGTTACGCAATCGCTCACGCCGTAAGATTCGATCTAGCAATTGCCAACTTCCATCACTTCCCTTGATCATGGTGGCCTTCCCCCAGGATCAGTCAGTAGCGTAAACGGTGTTAGTAATACCCAAGAAAGTATATTTAGAAAATCGATGATATCCAACGAAAATATATAAAACTTTCTTAACAAGAACTTAAAATGTTAGATTCAATCTAATACCGGGAGTGATGACGGTTCAACGTCTGTTTTTAGACAGCCTGAGTAGTTACAAAAGGGGGATTCTGGTGCAGAAACCTTGACCTTTGACCTTGACCTTGACCCTGACCTTTGACCCTGACCTTTGACCTTGACCTTTGACCTTGACCCCGGACCGGAAGTGACGTAGCAGACCGGAAGTGACGTAGCAGACCGGAAGTGACGTAGCAGACCGGAAGTCAAACCGGAAGTGGCCCCCCTCACCCTAAAAGTGGCCCCCCTCACCCTAAAAGTGACCCCCCTCACCCTAAAAGTGACCCCCCTCACCCTAAAAGTGGCCCCCCTCACCCTAAAAGTGACCCCCCTCACCCTAAAAGTGACCCCCCTCTACCTAAAAGTGACCCCCCTCATCCTAAAAGTGACCCTCATAACCCTAAAAGTGGCCCCCTCATCCTTAAAACGGTTTCTCCACTCTCCTAAAAGTTGGGGGTGGGGGAGATCCGGTTACCGAGTATATATATGGTGGACATCTGGCTGGTAGATTCATTGTATCTCAGCAAACGACTGCTAGCTCCTACAGTGAATCCAGCTAAAGACTCAAATCAATAACAGTAAGTACTTGTTTCTTTACTAATGAATATCCCTTAATTGCTGTAGTGTATAAACCTTCCCTCCAAATATTCCATAGCTATTGCATGAAATCTAACCTCAAATGGCTAACCATGATATCATCCAATACTATTGCATGAAATCTAACCTCAAATGGCTGACCATGATCTCATCCAATAATATGTGGTCTACTGCATGAAATCTAACATCAAAATGGCTGACCCATTGTTTCACAATGCTGACTGCAAGATTATGCTAATACCTGTTGATTTCCAATTACAGATGTCATCCACTAATGCTGCCGCTGATGCCATCTACAACACAATTGCAGCCCAAAAGCCACTAGACCACATATCCATGAAAGATCTTCAGCCAGGGTTCCCATACCAAATGGTGAGCGCAGAGAGAGTCACTACAAAATACGGTGAGAAGGTAGCTGTCACACTGGATTCCAAGAACACACACATGCGGGTTATACTACCAGAGTCGTACAGCAGGATAACCTCCAAATTCGTCCCTGCTGGTGGAACCATTGACATGAAATCATATAAATTTATGTGCCATCCTGATGGGAAAACCCATAGAATCCAATTGATTAAAGAATAATGAATCTCTCTCTATGTATTGTGAAATAAAAATGTGACATCTGCAACTGATTTGTTATTCATTCGCCCCTATCCTAGTATCAGTAGTCACACCTAGTGTCCACTTATGCCTAAAAGTGTTCATCACGTGCTCACCTAGTGTTCACCTAGTGCTCACCTAGTAATCACCAGTGTTCACCAAGTGTTCACCTAGTGCTCACTTAGGCTTAAAAGTGTACACCAAGTGTTCACCTAGCTCTCACTTAGGCTTGAAAGTGTACACCAAGTGTTCACCTAGTGCATACACAGCTGCACTGTTGCTTCATGGAAATAGGTTGAAAAGAAAAGTATACTTTACAATTCATTGTTTATTAACATAAACAATCGCAAGTATGAAACAATACATAGAAATTGGCTACAATATTGCCCCTTTCAAAGTCTCTGGTAACACCATAGGTCTCTGCCGACCTATTAAGAGATTCCTTTACACAGTCCACGCCATCAGTCACATCGCCTGGTGGCCATAATCTAGGATGTTACTCAGCTTTACAAATTGATACCAGTAGAGCAGGATCGCCTGATTGACCATCCTCAATCCTAATGCATCTGACATGTCCATCCATAGCGTTGTAGTCAAAGCCAGCAAATGTAATCCTTCTTCTGCCAATCAAAGATAGACTCTGGTCACCACACTCAAAGTCACACCACCAAGTCTCATCACTGTTGTTGAAATCAATCTCCAGCTTAACATCCTTGCTCCTCCATCCAGGCACTGAACGCAAGTCCATTATGGCTACCAAGCTATACTTCAACTTGTATACTGATGTCAATGGAGTTCTACAATTGCCAAATATGACTGCTACCTTGAACGGCAGTGTAGTGATACTGGCCATTGTTGTAGACTGAATGATGCTCAGCGAGACTCAGCTACTTCTTATATACTAGGAGAGCAGGTGATGGAGGAGTAAATGATGATGCAATATTCACATTTCATTCTTTATTGATAAAAACAAACTTCGACAAAAATGTCTATCTTTTTGTAATGCCTGCATAATCCAATTGTGCAGGATGTTTACTACATTGAGTGCACAAAATGGCGGTACATCTAAGCGTCCTCTTTTTCCATTGTCACCAGCCAGCTTCATCTTCACAGTCTCCAAGAAGTCGAGCAGATAATGTTCCGGGCAGTAGACTGTAGTAGTCTTCATCAGCACCTCCAAGTTGGGCGTCTCATGAAAGAGGTAGGGCGAACTCAGGTCCACATACTCCACATTCTCCTTGTTGTCCAGCTGCAGTAGCGTTTCCAGCAGGGAAATCTTCTCATATCCGTAGACCAAGATCTTGATTGGTCGTCCCGAGTCACTGTTCTCGTGCAGCCATCTTCCAACTGTGTCGCATACAATTTGCTTCAAGGTCGAATATGAGAGATGTGTTTGGCCGGCTCCATTGCCCGACCATCTCAGTCCATGTTTAGCTCTTTGTAATTGATTGTTATCAACCAATATGCTTGTTTTTAGCAAAATGTCTGGGTATGGTGACTTGAAAAAATAGTGGTGTGTCAACACATGATGCTCATCGTCACGTTCCAATATTGCCATCTCCTTGACAATAAACTGGTTATTCAATCCCTCAAAGCCTTGAAAGTCCATCAGGTAGATTGGTAGTGGTCCAAAAAGTTCTGTAGCCCTGCTTGGCATGATGCCATCATTGTCATCATCATCAGTGGAAGCCTGGTTGAGGTCGGTTGTACTTGTAGAAGCATCCTTCATCAATGATTTCTCGTGTTGAGTGTAGTAGCCTAGGCAGCAGCCCACAACATCCTCTCCATCGCTGGGTGGCAACTCCCCCTCCTCCTCTTCCTCCTCCAAAAAGCGTAGAAGTCTTCTGGACATGATGTATGCTTCACTCAATGCTTCATGCAACTATGACCATCCTGATGCTTGTCGACCACCTTTATATCCTCCACTGCTATCTCCCTCTCTCTCTAGACCGATTGAACAAGACCAGTCATTGGCTGATACTCCTTAACCACTTCATGTATCAGCAGACAATAGGCATGTGTATTTCCTGGAATGTTCTCACTTGCTTCAAACTCAACTCTGATGTCAATGCTTCCCGTCTCGAGCGATTCATTTTGACGTGAACAGTCAATGGGAAACAGTAACATCTTACCATCCCGCACAGCTTGTTTCTCAAAAAGTGGGTTGCTTGCTCGAGCATCATCATGATTGTAGACTCCATTAAAAGCTGCATACATATTATACACTTGGTTATCATCACCATTGATGCTTTCATACGGATAGTACTTGTTGTTCAAGAACACTTGAACGTCTTTCATTTTGCACATGTCAAAGTATAAGCTATTCACAGTAGCTGCTCCTCTTCTTCCAGTCTGCAGTCCAATCACAATGTATCTTGGCTTCTCCAGCTGAGTAGTTGATTTGACAGTCCACGTATGTTTTGTGGTCTGTGGCAAAGATGGGTACTCGTACAGTTCCCAATGTCGGAATGGCATTGAGATGGGCGTGTTCTTTTGCACCAGTCTCAGCAGACGCATTTTTTCCTCATCAGACACCTCTACATAGGGCATCCTCCACACCAGTTTCTCAATTGTGACCTTGCCTGCTGCATTCAAACAGTCTAAAGTGTCAGCACTGCGTCTCAGCACCAGCTCCTGTTTCACATTCAGCATAATCTGTCTATAGTCCTTGGCAAATCCCAGCAGATATCTAAGTGGCACATTCATGATGGTTGTGTTGGTACCATCAGAATCAAATGTGCCAAACCCTGCCTTGGCATCATACCTGTAGCCAGCTCCATCCATCTTGTGTTGTTCTTCTCATTCAAAGGTCATGGCATTCTTTATCAGGCTGGCGATTCCGGGGCTACGTATGCTGTCCACTACAACTCCATTGATCTCGTAGCGTATCTCGGAAAACAGGTGGCCAAAGAATCCAGAGACACAAGGTGAGCCTACCAAGGTTGTATTTAAGGCATTGGTCACCTTGTACTCCATGTGCAGATAGCTCTCTGATGGCAGTGTATAGATGTCCTGCTGCTGAATTGATATCCGAATCTCATCATTGGCACCAAAGCCTGTAGTATATGGTGCATGAGAATGATATTCATAGCCAATGATGCTATTGTCTGCTGAAGGACCATGTACTGTCACATCCAATACTCCCATTTTTCAGTGTTGTTGTCGTCTTCCTCCTCTTCTAACTTGATAACCTTTCTTCTGCAGATATTTGATGCTGCTTGATGTTAACTCCACAGAGTCCAATGGTTGAATGACATCTTTCACAAATAGCGCCCTATTAATAGACTCTTGTTCTACCCCTGTGGGGGACATTGCTGCTTCCACATCCAATCCATGATTCCACTTGCCAAATAATAGCACCATCACTTGGGTTGTTGTCGCAAATTGTCGCAAAAAGGTAATGTTTATTGGCTCCTCTCTAAAGTTCACCAGACGTCCGTTCTCATCAACAATCTCCAATGTAATGTTACCAATCTGCTTGGTGTCCACTGGTAAATAGATGACATTCTGTACAGTCACATTCATTTTATACCCTGGATCAACATCTGGGTAAAACTCATAGATCACGTGATCCTTGACTCCATTTGAGTAGGATCCACTCAATCCATTTGAGTAGGATCCACTTTGCGCAGTTGTCGCAAAAAGGTAATGTTTATTGGCTCCTCTCTAAAGTTCACCAGACGTCCGTTCTCATCAACAATCTCCAATGTAATGTTACCAATCTGCTTGGTGTCCACTGGTAAATAGATGACATTCTGTACAGTCACATTCATTTTATACCCTGGATCAACATCTGGGTAAAACTCATAGATCACGTGATCCTTGACTCCATTTGAGTAGGATCCACTCACAATGTTACACTTTATACGCAGCACATTGGGACGACTGATTTGCACTGTATTACTACCTCTAGTCTCAATGTTAGCATCCACAACTTGGTTGAATCCCAGCAGCTTTCCTATTGAATCAGGTTGTCTAAAGTCTATCTTGGCATCGCATAATACTAAACATTTCAAGGTAGAGGGGTCCACAGCCATCTGAAACTTGACTCCATGCTTCTTCATCCTTGCCTCAAGCAGGTTGGCAATTGTTTGAAATTCAAAACTACCTTCTGGCAATAATACTTTTTGCCAAACCATTACTGGGGCAGATCTGGTTTTCCTTTGAATACTTTGGTGGGCGGTATCACTAAACAAATGCTGAGCAAACACTTTACCTGTAACTTCCTCATGAGTCATTGCATAATCCTCCTCCTCCTCCTCCTCTGGCTTGACTACTGCCTTCTGGTCCACTTTTGGAGCCAGAAAATGTATTGCATTATTGTAACGATTCTCAACACTTGGTATAGAGTTGCAGCTTGTAAAGCTGATGAGTCCAACTTCCCATTCGCCATTGCTTGTATCAAGTGGCGGGAAAAATTCACTCTTCAATATTGAGGTTTTACCTCCAAAGCATAGCATCATGGTCTTGACTGCTCAGTGTACTATTACACAATGACTTGATAAGAGTATAGACTAGAACCTTTATACTATGTGGATGGGAGAAAGGAAAAGACAAGTGTTGTACATTGTTATTTATTTTCATCGAGCAAAAATGTCCGCATATATGAGAGTAGAGATCCTCTTGCTTCTGATCATAGTTGTACTCGATCCTTGTTGCTGGACTCGATCCTCTGTGCATGTAGTCGATAAACTCCTGTGGTGGTCTCAGGTTGCCAAAGCCATCAAAGTAGTGAACGATGCCATCCTTCTTCTTCACATAGCACACCCAATGTGTGCCAGCTCCATCACTTTGGTCCAGGTTGATGATGCCACACTCTTGATCCAGTGGTCCATTAGCTGGTAGAGCATCTCGCATGAATACTCCTCGAAATTTCTTCAGCTTGAGACGGCAGGCATACTTGTAGAGGTTGGCATCTGTTAGTGCTCAGTCAGGTAGAGCTACAATCATCTTCTGCCGCCACATTGATGGCGACGCACCCCGTTTCCCGTCTTCTGACGCCTCAGGTACAGGCCTTGACCCTTGGTTGCTGCTGCTGCTGTTCTCCTCCTCTGTGCAGCTCTCCCCTTCCTTTGTTGTTTAGCTCCTCCTCCAAACTTTGCCTTGGCCTTCATGATGTTGGTTACTGCTAATGCTGCAGCTCTCTCTGCCAATCCAGCATCTGAAGATGTTGCCACACTCCAAGCTCGTTCAGCCAAATCTCTGTCTGCTGCTGCTCTGCTCCTTGTATCACTATTCCTTGAGTAGGCAATGTCGTGCTGCTTGCAGGCTTGGTCAAGTTTGTTGACACCTGGATCACCTCTTGCTAATCGTTTTTCAAGCTTTGTACCTGGTCCACAGTACTGGTAGCCAGGAAGATGAAGTTCTACGGGCAGTACGTCTATTGCTTTGTTGACTATTGTACCCGCTGCATTTGTGATTGCAGAAAGTATTCCTTTTCCTCGGTACCTCCGTTTTCCTCTGCATACAGCCATCTTATGTCGATCAGCAGCCTTGTCATCTCATTTTATACCCTTAGACGGCTTGGAGATTCCCATAAGCTTTAACATTTTATCCGTCAGTTGTTCTTTACTCAAATTGAGGTTTTCTCTTGACGTAGTAACATCCAACATGACAGTGAGACACTTTTCAACCACAGCCTTTGAATGCTCATCCAACCTTTTCTCCAAATACTGTTTGTTAACTCCATCTGTAGCTTGAATTGGTTCTTGCATATCTGTCAGTATTGAATTCTTAAGGCTTGTCATTACTTGCAATGTATCCACATCTCTTCTCTTTGGCAAATGAAATGACATCATATCTCTACATGTAATCAGATTCACAGCATCATGATTGCTGCGTGGATTTGCCAAATTGATCATACGCCTATGGCGGGCATTGATGTTTCCCAAAGAATTCATGTTTACTCTTTCACTTGAGAGACTTACTGTCTCTTGTTGCAACGTTGTTGCCTTATATAGTGTGCAACTAGTATGCAGGTTTACCAACTATGTAACCACCTTCCTCCAGCTCTTCCAAGATTGAGTTGATTTCATTCTCATGTCCAGTGTTGCCAACTGCTTTAGACTGATCCAGCAGCTTCAGTCTGTCCACAAGTTCGTTGGGGTCATTGTAGTAGACATATTCAATCCTGTTGCCATCACTTGCCACCATATTGAAAGGTGCTACCAGTCCTCTTCCAGCAACTTTGGCTCCTTTTCCACTGACTGCTTCTCCTCTTATCAGATCCCTGATTGTCCTCTTGTACTTGATATTATTATAGTTTGCAATTCTGCCATCTGGACTGTAGTTTTCTCTGTAGACATTGGTAAAGTCCAGAAGTAATTTATAGGCGTTCAAGTCGTCCCCTTCCAATTTTCCTTTGTCAGGCATTTTCATGAAAATCAACTCACAAAGGCCTGGTGTAGCTCTAAAAGTCTTTTCAATTCTACC
Source organism: Conomelus anceps (assembly GCA_948455865.1). Lineage (NCBI taxonomy): Eukaryota > Metazoa > Arthropoda > Insecta > Hemiptera > Delphacidae > Conomelus > Conomelus anceps. The sequence continues at coordinate 36,251,503 of OX418219.1, forward strand.
ATCTGCAGGATTAGACAGCACAATTTTGTTACCTTTAGGTCCAAAGGTAAGCATCTTACTGCCTAGATAGTACGAGTTGTTTATCACTTTTGGTCCAAATGCATCATCAGAGTTGTAGTCCTTGCACACTGATCGCATAATGTACTCTCCCACTGGTTTTGAAGCCAGATCAGATTGGGCCAAGGCTTGTTGTGCCACATGACTGCTAGTATCAAGCAATTTCTCAACACTAAGGTTTTCCTCATCATCATCATCATTATCATCATCATCATCATCACTCATGTCCTGATGCTTCCACAATTGTCGTGCAACACTCGAAGTACTTGCAGCTGGACTTGCATCTTCACCTGTTCCATATGCTTCATAGATTGGTGGCTCTTCTTCTCTAATATCTGCCAGTGGTTGCAGTCTATGCCTTATCCTTCCTGGATAGGGAGTGCTGCTGCTGGCTGGTGTTGTTGGTGGTGTAGGCAATATACGGGGTGCATCCAATAATGGTGTAGTCATTGGAACTGACTGTTGTTCTTGTTGTTGTTGAGCTGGTGGTTGAGAAGATTTGAGTGCTTCAACAATAGTGATAAGTGGATCACTGATTGGCTTGAAATGCTTCGCATTCTGCTCCTCTGTCAATTCCCTGCCCAGTGTCAGCTCTCTATGCTTCCGCTTGATGTTACGCTTCAGCTTGGCAATCTCCATGATGATTGGTGCAATCTCCTCCACAGTTTGCTTCTTCTTCTGATACATACTCTTCATCTATTTGTCCGTCTCACTCGCCATTCAGTGCTAGACTGAGCATAATCACTGTTGTGCTTCAACTAAAAATGTATCAAGTCCTTTCCTGTAGCGCCCTCTATTCTTGTCTGAGGACTGATCAATTACAAGGAATGCATGCATGGATGATGACCATATGTCATTGCACATTCTTCTGAATTCATCAAAGGTCATGTCAGATCCCACATGATCCCTGTACAAATGTTTCATATTCAGTTCATCTTGTTTAAACATGATTAGAAAATTGGCATTGTCACGTATCAAATGTTTCGGTATACGACTATAAGTCTGTGCCAGATAAAATGCATCAACATTACTGTGTCGACCAGTGGTAAAGTAACGTCTGATGGCTTCCTGTTGCTCGCAAATCACATCATCAAAAATTATTATCGAATTGGTGGGCAACTCATGTGGTGCAGGTATCTCTCCACAGCTGTCACACTCAGTGTAGCTCAGTTTAGGTCCAAGGTCTTCCATAATGGTGCGCAGTAGCTGATACTTTGGTTGAAATGCAGTTTTTGAGTAGAGATAGATATTTGAAAATGAGATTCCTTCACAATCGAAAAGCATGTTGAACAGTAAATTGGTTTTTCCACAGCCTGATGGTCCACATATAATGCAGCGCATATGGTTGGGGAACAAAGGTCCATGACGTTTCTTTGCATTCATTTCTGGGTCGGCCAGACCACAGCCTCTCACCACTTGATCAAAGTCAATTATATTGAACCTGTGACTCCTTTGCACAACCTGCTTCATCACACCAAATCTGCTCTATCAATCCAAGAGTCGTGACTGCGATCGTATCCTTTCCAGTGCACCAACAGTTTATTACCTTTCCTCTTCAGCACTCTGGCAATTTCAAAAACACTAGGTACTTTGGTTTTCACAATCTCTTCTGCATAGAATCCTCCTTGGACACACTGTCCTCTGCAATCTTCCAACTTGTATATTACAGGTACAGTAGGTCTCACACGTGTGACAGTGAACAGTTCATTTGTCCAATTGGGTAGGTAACCCTTGTCAAATGTCATTTTATACTTGCTTATGCGCACCTTATCACCTGGATTGATTTTTTGGTGAACACCTGGATAGAACCTGTTCTCAGATTTGTCCAACAAGCTCTGCTGATACTCATGACGTTGCTCACCTAGTCTGGAAAGCAGCAATGTCTCATGCTCTTTTGTAACATCAACCGGTCGCATACCTATTGTCCTATGGATTCTTCCATTATACTCTTTGACAAGTGAGGTTAGAATATCTGTCCAGCGATAGGTTCCACACTCAGTGAATTTGATCCACATTAAATGTTTAAGTGTTCTGTTGAAACGTTCCACTATTGAGGCCTTCTTATCTGAATATGTTGAATAGTGATTGATGTCATAGTGTTTCACAAGCTGTTGAAACTTTGAATTGAACCACTCTTTACCATCATCAGTTTGCAAATGGTTCATTGGATTCTGCTCAAATATAGGATGCATTGCCTTGACAACTGCATCAGCCGACTTGTTCTTTATTGGAATAGCATAAGCATACTTGCTGAGACAATTGATAATTGTAATAATGTACCTGTAACCTTTGTTCTGACATGCATATGGTATCATCTCAACAAGATCAGCCTGATAGAGATCATCTAGACCTTTCACAGTTACCATACGTGTTGGGAAATTCCGACGAGCTGACCTGTGCAACTCTCTTGCTATTGTAGCCTTCTCCATACTGATAAATATTAAATGTATACATAATATATATAATAGATGTCTATCCACTAGGCATTGAAAATGGTGCCAGAAATATCCAAGTCAGTGATTACGTAATGTTGCGCAATTATACACAGACATGTTTCTTCCTGCATTGGAATTGCGCCAGAATGTCAAGGCCAGTGATAACTCTAGAAGCAGGTACCTGAAAGGGTCACTTTTAGGGCGAGGGGGGTCACCTTTAGGGTGAGGGGGGTCACCTTTAGGGTGAGGGGGGCCACTTTTAGGGTGAGTGGGGTCCCTTTAATGCGAGGGGGGTCACCTTTAGGGATGAGGGGGGTCACCTTTAGGGTGAGGGGGGCCACTTTTAGGGTGAGGGGGGTCACTTTTAGGGTGAGGGGGGTCACTTTTAGGGTGAGGGGGGTCACTTTTAGGGTGAGGGGGGCCACTTTTAGGGTGAGGGGGGCCACTTCCTGTTTGACTTCCGGTCTGCTACGTCACTTCCGGTCTGCTACGTCACTTCCGGTCTGCTACGTCACTTCCGGTCCGGGGTCAAGGTCAAAGGTCAAAGGTCAAGGTCAAAGGTCAGGGTCAAAGGTCAAAGGTCAGGGTCAAAGGTCAGGGTCAAGGTCAAAGGTCAAGGTTGCACCAGCTTTCTGCACCAGAATCCCCCTTTTGTAACTACTAGCCTGGACTGACAAGCTTTACGTGTTCTCCGAAACACGGGAGAGAGCTCAAGAAAATTTTTTTGTTCAGACCGGGATGGAGTTGATTGAAAAAGATAGAGGAGTAGAAGTGCATAAGAGTTAATAAATGAATTACATTGCTTATAACTCTTACTTCAAAGGGACCAATGTTTTGAGGTTTGCATGTTGGATAATTTTTTCAGGGAAAAGCTGAAAATGGCTGACTTTATGATTAAAATTGAAATTCACTTCCGAAAGTCAACTCAATGAGGAACTCGAATCCTTAAGGCATGTTTTGTTCATATGTTGTTAAGAAAATACCTACTTACTGAGATTGAAAAGCCACTTTATAATACTTAAGTCAATAATTGTAGAGAAAAGTGCCAACTAATACTAATACGGTACCAAACTCTGAAACAATTATTCAAGTAACGTAGGACTTCTGAACCATTCATTTCGGTGTAAGCGACCTTCAATAAGAGTCCATTAATCAAATTCAGGCTTTATGTGTGTTGATGATGTCATCTCTATGTTTACTAAATCTCCAATGTTGATGATGACATCTCTATGTTTACTGAATCTCCAATCAGCGCCTGGGACTTGATTGCAATCGACCACAATTATTGAGCTTCCCCGTTTGTTCTACATTTGCCGATTGCTGTCTGTATTATTGTATTGTTGTGATGCGAGCATAGTATTTCTCTCTCAAATAATTAATTTTCTAAGCACCTAAATTCGTATGGAAGAGAGAAACAAGAGAGAAGTGTGTAAGAGAAAGAGAGAATGAATAAGTACGTAGGTAAGGGGGGTAGGTTACTAGAGTAGCTGGAGGTTGGCTTTTATGCTTTAGCTGCCGTTTTGGCTACTGCCAGCTCATATTTTATGAGTTTGGTAAGATTCACTTTCCCATTGCTCGGTCCTCAGGGGAGTGGAGGGCAACACAATGGAAAAGCTGCATAATCTATCAATAATACTAGACCAAAAATGAATGGGCATCATTCTTGACGTCAATAATTCCTGGAAGCGAAATTGCAAGTATATTGTTACAATGATACCTTGTGAATTCTGATGGTGACAATTATTCACGATATGGTAAGCTTAGCTATATTTTTCGTTTCACATGAAGAAAGGAAAAGATTGAGTGAGAGAGAAAGAGAGTGAGCGCGCGTGGGGAAAAATAGCGGGTGAAAGAGAGAAGAGAAAGGAACGTGTCTGAGAGATTCACATTCAGATTCAAATGACTTTATTTGTGTAGATTTACAGTGTACATGAATGATAAAAGTATTATTTATATTAGCAACTCTCAGATCCTATTGTTCAAGTAATGTACAGTGATTTTTGAAAAGTCAATGGTTTAACAGTTTGAATAGAAACTATTATAAATACAACAAATATATATGTTAAGGTACTATACAGCAGAAATTATTGAAATGATTGTTAAAAAAAGATCATTTAATTTTGAAATTCCATCATTTTCTTAAGTCTTTGTGGTCTAATAAAATTCACTTTCATCAACTATTATTTGTCTCTCATTGGCATAATTCACATGATATTTTCGAGAATTGAATTTTCTACAAGTTTTGCTTTGAAAGTTTGTGTCTTATTTAACATAGTTAACTTACGTCAAACGCAAAAAAGTGGTTTCTCGACCCCTATTTTTCATGTTTCAAGTGAAATATCACAAAAACTGAGAGAGATGCGGTTCTGAAACCTGTTGTATTCAATTTTTCAGGTTGAAAACCATAAAAATTATTTGAATTTGTTTCTTAATTTACTTCCTGGATTTCTTGTTCCATGACGAACTGCGTTGTTAATATTAACTTTTCATGTGAAATTTAACGACTTGCAGTCAAATATTTGTTAAGAATAAGTATAATAACTCACTTAAATCAATCAAGCTGAAATCTATCTCCAACACTGCGAAAACACTCATATACTCTTTAATAACAAATTTTCACAGAACATAATATACTGGCACAGATATGTAGATGATGTTCTATTGCTATACAGAGGAAACAAAAGACAATGTGAACAACTTCGATCATACATAAACAAAATACATAAGAACATTCAATACACAGCTGAATATGAGCAAAACAATTCAATAAACTTCCTAGACCTCTCAATTACAAAGAACACAAACCAACAACACAGCTTCAACATCTACAGAAAACCAACAATGACAGATACCCTAATACACAGCACCTCCAATCATCCAACACAACACAAACACTCAGCATTCAGGTCAATGCTACACAGACTCAACAACACACCGCTATCCACCGACAATTACCACACTGAACTAAATACAATAAAATACCTAGCACAAGAAAACGGCTACAAACACGACCTAATTGACAAACTCAATCATAAAATAAGAAACAAAAAACAAAACACCAACACCACTGACAAAAAATACATCACAATGACATACATTAATCCACAATCAAACAGACTAGCAAAAATCTTCAAAAAAGCCGGCCACACCATCTCATTCAGAACAAAAAACAAAATAAAAAATGCACTTACACTCAAAACCACACTGAACACAAACAAATACGATCTCCCAGGGATCTACAAACTGAACTGCTCTGATTGTAACAAATTCTACATAGGACAAACAGGCCGCACATTCAAACAACGTTACAAGGAACATTTTCAAGCCCTGACATCAAAAGCTGAATCGAATTTTGCCGACCATATCATTCAAACTGGACACACTTTTACTGACATCAGTACCAACCTACACATTCTACATATAAAATCTAAAGGACACGAACTCAACACCTTGGAACAATTTGAAATATACAAACACACCACACACAATAAACAAAACATTCTCAATGAACAACTACATTTTAAATCTCACAAACTTTTTGATCACATTTTACAAAAACCACAACACTTCTAACCAAAAAACTGACATGATGATCTAGGAACCCACGCCTCTGAAGATGGATCTCATAGATTCGAAAGCGCTCGGCCAGATTAAGTGAGTTATTATACTTATTCTTAACAAATATTTGACTGCAAGTCGTTAAATTTCACATGAAAAGGTTATCTTAATTTACCTTCCCATGATTCCAGTAAGTCTTAATTTCACTCATTTTGAGCGAAATCTATCACCCTGTATAATTCGGTAACGAAGCATTTCCGGACCTATGTTCATATGAAATTTTTTCATTATTTTTGCCAGTACAATGAGCTAAGAAAGTGCTGGTAACACTCACTGAATCGCCCTGTACCGTATATGAAGTATATAACCTACTCGCAAAAGAAGAATTAGGATTTCTTATCAGATGACTAGCATTCGTACAGAAATCCGCAATAACTCAGATCTTTTAACAAGCTATAAAAGAACATAGCTATGTGGCTATGTGGGTGTTGTCATAGAGAGTATGGAGAAAGTTGAAGCTTATCTTGAGAACGCTCATTTAGTTTCCCCTCGCAAAGAAGCTATCACGAAAAACCAGAACCGGAACTGCAAACTACTTCTTGAGAACTTTATATGGCGTATACTACTCCCTAGTATTTGCCCTACATAGAAAATCTCTGCTACTGACCCTAAAAAACTTCCTCTCGGTTACATGTTTTGAAAATTGATAGTCTATTCGTCTATTACCCTCCCATTGAAATGTTTCTAAGCTATATTGCTATGGATTCTAACACTAAAATAATTATGGCAACACAAAAAATTTCATTCACATCAACAATCAACTCACAGCAGACACTGATTAATAATTATATTGCAAGAAAATCAATATGTTGTGTAAAAGTGTTGTGTTCCAACCTCTAGCAGTTGATTGTGTGTGTGGGGGAATTCTTTCCATGCGTAGATCGTCTTCAAAGGAACATAACATAATCAGTGGCATAACCAAGGTAGACCCCCCCCCCCCCCTCCCACAGAAGCCCAAAAGCAAAATCAATTTTGGAGTAAGTAGTCTTGAGAGACAAATTTTGACAAAAGAGTCGAAGAAGGTGAATAGTTGAAAAAAATGTTAAATTAGATTTAAAAATAATGTTAAATTAGTTAAATGATAGCCGTGAGCCGTAGAAGGTTATACTTATTGATAATCAAATCAGATATAGATAAGCTGCTTTCTCCTAGGCACTCCTTGTAAGGGTGGTCGATTAGATTGGCCAGCAAAAAATACACTATTCTCTGCTGAAAATCACTTCCCGGTGGTTCGGAACCCACCTAAAACTGTATATCCAGCTCATCAATCACCATCACCCAACTCATTACCCACGCACAAATCTCAGACCTATGTGGGCTTCATCCTCCAAAAAAAAATTACAAGCTATATTTTGTATTGTTTATTCTACATTGTACATTTATGATAAATTTACAAATTTTTCAAATGGGTGCTTGAATAGGGCCTACTATATTCTTAACATCACATAGAAAGTACATCTGGGTGATATTATTTGCATTGTGTTCGGAATATTAACAGTGATCTTATGGGTAGAGCTACTGAAATGTTGCATTTACATGAAAAGGCGAGTAGGTTTTGACAAATTTGTGCATTCAAGCACATAATCAACAATGTTTACGTAGTGCTGTTTCACTAGCATTTGGGTGTAATTATTTTTAAATTCAGCAAAATATCAAGTTAACTGAAATGACCTCAGATTATATAATATCATATTAGAAGGGGAGGGGAGGGAATCAAAAATAGCAGAGTGAAAATAGTTTCGAGTAGTCCTGCTTTCAGGTTTGTCTACTTGAACAATGCTTGAGCACAAGAGTCTGGGGATCTTCCTTTCACAATGATGCAAAAACTAGATAAAAATCACTTGGCTCATAGTGTGTGTTGAGATAATTTTAAATGGATGTCAAAAATCGCTTAAAATGTGGTTCTAGAGAAACTATTTTTTTTTAATTTCCCGGGGGAGCAACCGCTTCTTAAAACCGCTTCTATAAACTTCATTACCATTTTCTACATTTATTCATTTTCTAAGACAATGTCGTTATAAAGATCCATAGAATACATTGAGAAATAAGATTCATTAAAAAGATGCTCTGACCTTCTCATCAACTATTCCAAATTCCAAAAGTTATTTCTTCACATAACATACTGAATTGAAAATTTGCTCACAGTTGCAATCTAATTGGAAATTTGAAAGAAGAAAAAGATATTAGGGCGTAATTATAGATAATAGATAACCAATTAGTTACAAAGAAGATGCTAAGGTTTTCTACAATACTCTTATTTCAAAAATAAGAGCCTTGTTATTCAATCCAAATTAAATACACACAAAATATTTTGACACTTCAAAGCAGAGTTACCATTACCGGTACTTATATTGATATATTAATTTTATCCCTCCAGGCCACAGCAATGATGAAGTCGTCTTGTTACTGTTATTCTATTTATCAATTTGGTTTCCGCATCATGAACACAGTTAATCAAAGTATTTTGCTGTTTTCCATTATTGAATAATGAATAAAAAGAAAATTCAGCTTGCAGTTCACCTAATAAAAAGATTGCTATATCGTATTCCTGTGATTTAATTTGTAGAAAGAAAAAAGAAATTCGATGCTTGAGATGTGATGAGTCTTACTTAGCGGTGGATGAAACGTGAACAGACTTGGAGAAACAGCCACGCCCATGACATCCAATTAGGAGAGCAGACTCCTCATTTCAGACTTGAAGCTTGATCAGAATTTTGAATGCATCTACCATTTTGTCTATTACGTTTTAACGTAGGCCCAGGATTGATGTCTCTACTCTCAGATTTACGTCATTTGCTGAGCTCAGATTCAAGTTATGAATGCACATGCTCCATTACAATATAATATTTTTTTTTTCGGAGGATGAAGCCCACATAGGTCTGAGACCTGTGCGTGGGTAATGAGTTGGATGATGGTGATTGATGAGTTGGACCTACAGTTTTAGGTGGGTTCCGAACCACCGGGAAGTGATTTTCAGCAGAGAACAGTGTCCTTTTGCTGGCCAATCTAATCGGTCACCGTTACGAACAGGACCTACGAGAACGCAGCTTATCTATCTGATTGAACAGATACCTGCTACGGCTCGCGGCTATCACTTCCCTAATTAACCCTAATTAATATTCAAACTTATTTAAAGAAAGCAAACTTGAGCTATGTAAGGAGAAAACAAACTGTTGAATACATTACTTATGATCAGGCGAGGAACAATTATTTATTGATGTGATTTCATTATTGATAAATAATAATCCAATTTATTTGTTTCATAATTTAATTGTTTTTGAGGTCAATAACCTTGCTGTAGTAGTTGTGTTTACTCTCAATTCCTCCCTTCATTCTTAAGTAATCACTCATAGTAAATAATGAAAACTCTCGCAAACAATCAAATATTCGTACAATATTTATAATAATTTTAGACTATAAGATAAACTTTGAATATAAATATTCAATTTTGTAGATTTAAATAATTTAACATTTGTTTGATCTAGTGGAACAGATAGAGATTTTGCGTCAATGATCTTTATCCTTCATTATTAATTCATTATTGATAATGAACTTGTCAATTAGTGGAAAATTGTAGGATGGTTTCAAAATGTGTTCCCTTCAATCATGAAGTCATCCAAGTAGATGTTGATCTGAGCCGTTAACCTTATTAACAGATGCACAGAGGCATCTTATTGGTCGATGAATGTCCATGAATTTCAATAGATAAATCAAATGCCTTACTTTCCGGTGCACCAGTTAGTGACTCCCATGAACTTACACAATGAATACCTTCACAGCCTAACTAAAATACCTATCCTTAGTAGTATGGATCTATCCTTCTGTCATTGTTGTATTAGTCACAGCTTCGTAAAAAAAGTATTTTCAACTTAATAGACTGGAAAATAATTTATTCAAAATTTCAAATGTGTGTTATCGTTCTCTTTTAGCTAGAAGTCGATTCTCTGCTTTTTCGATATCACAGCCTCTATCTAAATTCATCACTGTAGTATGCTGCTCCACTATTTCTTGTTTTTTCTACCATCCACAAAGTCTCCTCCATGTTTTCTGATTCACCACATTTTTGGTCTTTCACAACTTTACTTTCCTCCCGATTTATACCTTTTTGAATTCCGAAAAATTCTCATAATTCACATAATAATTTTTAGCTCATTAAAAATTTTAAATTTCTGGAGATGGAATACACTCTTCCTGATTCTTCCCAACTAGTTGGGATTTTGTGAGACAGTTTTGGCCAAAAAAATGTTTGTTGCCTCACATTCTATTGAATAAGATTGGGGGAAATGAATAATATTCGTGTTGACTTTTGTCATAGTTATGTGTAAATGGATGAATTTATATTCTATTTCTAAGCAATCTGTTACAACATATACATAATTGTGTTTCATATGTATGTTTTATATACACATGACTACATTTACAACTACACAATGGCTACAATTCGTAATGCATCAATTTCTCAATGGAAATTACCCTACCCAACTATAGCATGCCATGTTCTACAGTAGAGTTGTGAATAAATAAATAGGTAGATTAAAGAGTAGATTATATCTTTTGGCAGTAAATAAATGAATGATGAATAACTACTATTTTTCTGAGGGGGTCGTCCTTAGGCGTAGGCTTAGGACTATAGCATAAAGCCTCTGATGCGTAGAGCTTGATTGATCAGATTGAGAGTCCTCACTTTGAATAAAATAGTCAATCAATCATAGGAGTTTGACGGAGATTGATTACGCACTTCATTTCTAAATTAGAAACTCGGCTCATTAAAATTTCAACCAGTCCAGTGTACTTTTTCATAGAAAGTTTCTATCAATGAAGTGACTTGAATAGATTTGACTAGGTACTTGCAAAGAAATATTCTAGTCAAAGGGCTGCTACACAGCTCTGATAAGTTTTGCATACTTTAAAGACTACATTGAAACACACTTTATCAAAATTTAACAGCATGGAGCTCTATGCTCTTACACAAACATCATCTCTCGTCAACTCAACCACAACTTTGCAGATCTGAAAGCAATCTACGAATTTTGGTGAACTATCCAGTACTAGATTTGGTATACTTGACTCGACTAATAATGCAACATTCTCGGAAAGTCTGCTATCGCCCTGACCAGTTGCCTAGAATCCAATATCATTATAGTAGATTATGAGAGATTTTAATATTAGGTACATTAATATTCTTGACTTAGAAATTAAATACAATGTTTTCTATACAGTAGGGCATAATTCCAGCCACAATAGTGTTGAGTGATGATATTTATAGCAGTTAGTGGTCTTTTTTCAAGTATAATCTAGAGATAAAATAATGAGAAGGGCCATTGTGACTACCAAAATATGAAGCAGTTAATGACTAGCAATCATATTGGAGAAAATTAGGTGACTAAGAACATTTTTGAGATCTTGAGTAATTTGGGCTCCTCAATCATCATCATTCGTTAAAACAATATATTTTGTTATAGCTAGTCAATGAACAACGTACAGGTTTGCATAGAATTATAAATACTGAAAAGATGGAGATACAGACGTATCTATCAGCGTTATACTGAGCTGTACTTCTCAATTCCTGAAGCTCTACAATCCTGTGTAGACCATGGCTTCTGTGACAATTTCTCTCCATTTGACTGTCACCCGCAATCCTTTTGCATCACCTTATCACCATCACTCCTGGATCCTGTTCCACATTCTCCAGCCATCTTCTCCTTGGTCTCCCTCTTCTTGCTCTCTCAATTCGTCCTTCCATTATGACCTTTGGCAGTCTGTACAATTTATTATACAATTTCTTCCCTCTCTGTCATTTATCTCTTCATTGCTCTAAATGCTCAATCATTCTGGTGTTCTTATAGCACCCTATATCCTTTGGACTATTCTTCTTTCAAAAACCCGAGGAGCTCTCATGTCATTCATAGTCAGAGACCAAACGTCGCATCCATTAGTGACTAGTAACGTAGCCAAGAATTTGAAATTGAGGGGTTATCGAAGATTTTGGAGCCCTTCTAAAGGGTCTGGTTATGCCAGGCGGTGCGGGGGTCCTCCCCTGGAAAAAATTTGACAAATAGTTCCTCTAAAATCGTATTTTAAAAGATTCTAGTCTGTTTTCTAGGAAAGCTTAAATCCAATTATTTTAGTCCACATTATGGGAAAAGTTTTGGAATTTTCATGTTGGGAACTTGATTTGAGGATCAAAAACAGTAATTTCATACAAGTATTTATTGAAGTGAAGTTTAAAAATTTTGTGAAGAGAAAGCTTTAATTTAATAAATCAATTCTTCCATGGATCGTTTGCTTAAGAACTTAAACCCACTTTTCATATATTGTTAGTTTATTAATTAGTTGTAAACAAATTTTGATGGCTGAAATATGAAAAATACTACTTTTAGAGTGCTAATTCATCAAGTCTTTAATAAATTACTATTACAATCAAAGCCACCAAGGGACCTTTTGTGGCCCCGGACAGAGTTTTGGCTGGAGGTGTCCTTACCTCTTCACCCTAAATACCAAATTTCAATCAGTGACACGATTTAAAGATAAAATTTAGTGCAGGCCAACTGAAAACCATTCAATGAAAAAGCTGTGGAAGCCAGGGGAGAGTGGAACCAGAAAGAGCCTTCAAAATACTATAAACTTATATTGTTGTGTAACCTCTTGAATTCGCATCCAACTATTCACTAAATTATGATGTTGAAGATCCATCTTGTTTCCACTAATATACTCATACCTTAAGTCAGTGTACTGTGGGTCGTCTGACGATGCTCTAGACAACAGAGCGAAACGGCCGTCACGCCATAACGTGAGTTAATTTCCATTCAAAAGTTGTTTTATTAAGTTTATATTATTCACTAAAACTGGAATATGTCTAACAATATAATAAATTATTTTGTCTCTCATTAGTACTTGATTCAACTTACACTAAGAAAATGTGCAAAAAATCATCAGCATTCTCAATTTTGAGTTAATGACACATTAAACTCTGAATTTAAACTTTCAGTAATTTTGTAATAACATATGACGAAACTCTACAAAATTTAGGGGTCCTCCCCAGCGAAAAAAATTAATTTTTTGGTTTTGAAAGTGCAACTCCAAGGTTTTTGTGGAATCTCTCCCCTCATATTATTTGTTGATTGATTCATGGCGTGACAAATTTTATGATCACAATAGATTCTATGGGTTGTCGTGGTGTCTTTATTATTGATAAAAATCAAATTTGAATAGTGGCAGAAATGAGAATTTGAAGCCCATCCACAAAAATATCAGGAGATCTTTTCTCCTTTCAAGCCTACTGTGTAAACTTCATTCAAGGGTCCTGATGGCCCTTCAAACCTATGTTTGGGGAATCCAAAAATACTGGGACTCACCAGCATCGTGGGCCCCTAAAGGTCTCAAACTGAGACAATAAGGGGCTCTTGAAGGCCTAAAGTCGAAGCACTTAGAGGACCCTGGTGTATAAACGTTGAAATTTGAAATATTTTAGATGCAGCTCATTTGAATCTTTACTTCACATGCCTGCAGTGACAATAAAAACAGGCCTGAAGGGCCCGCAATGCCAGTGGCCTGTTAGGGTTCTAAGGGATCTCTAGAGGTCTAAACTGAGCTCTAAGGCGCACAGCTTGGGCAGTTTAGGGCTGTTTTATTTTTGTTTTTTTCACTTTCTTGCATTTGCCAAATGATGTGACTCCTTGACGTTGAGGCCCGGGGAAACTTTCCCTGTTTGACCTCTCTGCAACTTCAACTACAAAATATTTTTTCCAGCTGTTACATTATACACTTTTCACGTATGAAAACTTTTTTACTTCCTGTAACCAATATTATCGTCTTTTTCTATTGATGACTCCCTACTTGTTATTGGGGCCTCTTTTACAGGCTCAAGAGGGGTTGTAACTCGGAGCCCCCTTCTCGCCATCCTACTACTCTAATGTAAGTGACAATTGGTCGAATGAGAGTTCTAAAAAGTTATAGTTTAATCTTTCAGGATATGACCCTTGAAAAGAAAATGAATTTTCAATGAAATAATGTCTTGTTTGCATTAAATTATTCCATTGGCAATTTGTCCAATTAGATAATATCCATTATTAATTGCTGAGCCAAGATATTTAAACTGAAATACTTCCTCATAGATGTAGCCTCCACAATGGAAGCTTCAAGGATTTCTTTTTCCTTCATTAGATGATACTGTTACGGGTTCTAATGGCTAAAATAAAGCTGGCAACACTACAGTTCACACTTGCACTTTATTTACACAAATTAGTCTATTTACACACACTAATTGCAAGTCCCATCAATAAAAGAAAACATATCAACAAATGACAAGCTAATACTTATTTCTAGTAATTATTTACAAGAATTGATGAATAATTAATTACATGCTGATCAATAATATACGAAAGAAGAGTCTAATAAACTGTACAATAATGAAGAAAGAAATGATAAAAGAACAACTAAACACTTGCAAAACACAGTCCCATAATTATGTTATTTGACAGTCCCAAATAATATCACTTGACACAACGTCTTTAGACTGGCACGAGATCTGTAACACAATCTGACACGCAAGCTTGTAAGACTAAACTAACTGATTCATGTGGACTTCTTATATAGTCGTCGTTCGAGGTGAACAAAGTAGTGGAGGCCACTAGAGGCTTTGAGAAATCCATGGAAGGTCACAGAATATAGTAGAACACGACCTCGATTGTTCAGGAAGTTGTAGAATTGTCAAGAAGCTCAATTGAGTGAGACAGATGCATATTTGAAGAACAAGAGTGACAAAGAAATGTGAAAAAAAAGAGAATGAAGATTGAGATTTCAAGTCACGTTTGTCTATGAATGGAAACGATATACAGAGAATGAGTGCATGGACAACTGCTTCTTTTGCATTCGTAACAATACTTTCAAATATTTTGTATTGAACTGCTTGACTTTCAAACCAGTTTTCTGAGTTTCTCTGTGCAAAGACAAAAGCATTTCTCCTAAAGTCTTGAATTCCTAGTCATTATCACCAAGAGGGTTCCTACTACTTCCTGCAGCCTTGGGTTCAAATCTCATTCAGCCATGGATGTTTCTTATCGTTCACTCATTCACCTCATTATCCACGCACAAGTTTCCAGACTCATGTGGGCATCATCCACAATACAGAAAAAGTTATTGGCAATTACAGATGGAAAACATAAAACAAATTAGTAACCTCAGCAGACACCGTAATATAGGACACATTAAGAAAAGAATCACGGTTCTTGGTGGGTCTTGACCCAAAGATTGATATGATGCTGAGTTTCAATCAATTGGACATGGTCATTTGAAGGTAAGAAACAATAGGAAAGTTAGTTTTGTCACCAGGTTACATGATCTAATGAGTAAAGATAAAAAACATTACACTTTCATTTCTAGATGAACAAGAGTATAACAGAACAGATTTCTAATCGATAGGTAATATGGAATACAAATTATGATTATTTTAAGAAAAAGATTAGTACTCTTATCTTATCAAGCAACATAGTATTCGTCATAATCCAAAATACATAAGAGTTCTGCCTCGGTCTCAACCAAAAGATTCCCCGAAATGGGGATAGCAACTCCTGCTATTCTGAGATACGCGAACCTCGAGACCCCGAGCTAGTCAGTGCAGTTATCCTCTCTCTCATCTATGTTTTTTACTTCCCCGCACTGACTGTTCTAACACCCCTGTTCTTCTCTTCCCATATTCAGTTCTAGTCTTATTTAGTATTCGTTATATCTATGTTTCAATATGGACTTCCTATAATTTTTTCAGATATTTTCTTCAATTATTCATTAGTTTATTCTCATTTAATTATTTCTACCTTGTCTGCTCTCAGTTCTACACCTCAATGGGCACTCCAGTTCCCTTCCTCCTTCTCATGATTACGAGTCTATAGAAAATTTGCCATAGTGGACTGGCAATAACAACTGCCAAAAGGGTATTAACCAGTTTTTTCTAGTTTTTTCTTGTTCTCCCATTTTTATTTGATCTTGGTCCCTTTTTTATTGTTTTCTTTTGCTCTGTTAATTTTTTGACTTCTCTTTTTCTGTTTTTTCCCTCTCTTGTGTTCAATCATCCATTCTCCTTTGTCTCTTTCTCTTTCTTTGAGCCCATCTTAATTTTCAATCCTATCCTTTAAGTCGTAGATGGGTAAGTGTGAAAAAGAGGCGGTTGGATTTTAGCAGTAGTTAGTGAACCTGGTTGTTCTTGAGGAGCGATAGCACATTGCCAGAACCCACAGAACCCATGAAAATGTCTCTCGGTAATAAAACTGCCCTTTCAAGGGCAACATCAATCAAAGAAGAAGAGCAACTACTCACCTAAAAAAGACAAAACATGTTTTGGCAATATCATAAGCATTTATATAACCAAAAGATTGATTTGACACTGATTGATTTGAGTTCTGTTAAATCGGACTACTAGCTAAATAGTTGTATCTTACCTTATGCACACCAACTACATTGAAATTGTACTCGCGATACGAGAGAGCAAGCTCAAGGGAGCTTTTTCCTTCTCAAGATCTCAGATTTTCCAAGAACCAAGATATCATTTTTCTTCTTGCGCATCTCTTTCATGTAGAATCTAAATCATGGCTGAGATTTCATGAGACTTGAATGGAGGCCTACAACTTGAATCGAAACTATAGACTTTGAAATTTCTCATCCTTGCAAAGATTTTTAGAAAATAATAATTCAAATACTTTTTATAGGCTAAAATCGTCGTTCATAACTAGTCTTAATCTTTCTTTCATTTTCTTCCCTAAGCTCTCCTGATTCTTAATGCATAAGCAAGAATAAACATCCATAAAATTATTCACACATCCATGTGAAACATCATCCACTATAAGATTACTCCAAACTATAAACTAACAAAAGCATGCAATAGATAGTCTGTAGACAGCTTTGTATCAAATACAAACTTCAGGAAATTGAATTCGTGCTGGAAACTTGCACAACTTTGCTAGATATTTCCGACAGATGCAAATCTGATTCTACCTCAACTCTAAACTCTGTTCAAGCAAACGAGAGACAAACCAAAACAAACATTTGCGTTTGTGTGAGTGAAAAAGTGATGATTAATATCAGCTGTAGACCGATCGATTAATTTTCGATTACTGAGTTCAGTATCACATTCGCTGTCACAGTTACCGGTTCACTTATATACTGTGCCTTAATTGTATTTCTATAGTTTATTGTGAATCGTTAACTGTGAATCGGTCATCTTCAAAGATACACTCTCGCACGCGCATCGTTGTTTACATCGTCTTCCCTTTCCGTGAACAGAGTATAGTGGAAACTAATGTGAAGTTGATGTATGAGTTGGAATCTACCCGCTGAATAGTCGTTGGATTGCGGTGTGATTAGGCGCTGTTTGACTGTATACAACTCAGAAACATATTAGCATTTAGCATCAGCTTGCCAACAAAACTGCTAATCATTCAGGTGAACGTAAGAAGTGAACATGACTTCAGCTTCATGAGTAAATCACATAATATTATCTCAAATTAATACTTCATTTCACACGTATTTTATCATTTCAAATTAGCACATTCTCATACTGTACATTGCTACTAGTTTTTATTTTTACTAATTGTTATTAAGGTTTTCATTATCATTTTCCTCAAGAATCTGTCAAATCTCTCAACTTACATGGTTATTGTAGCAACACATAGAATAATAGTAATGATTGAATTTTATAATAATTTATTTCGTACTATCTCATTACTACCGACTCCAGACACCAGACGACACAAAACCCTCAGGTGGGGAACTAATTATAATATTGATTTTATAACATGATAACATTCCTACAATACTTGGTAGAGAAAGCCTGTGCTCCGTCACGATGTTCGTGGTATCCCTTTATTGCTGATCTGTCAATCTGTCAAAAAGTTTTGACAGACTTATTGCCCAATTCGAAGCTCAACTAACACAGATTTTTTCTTTTATTGTGCTTATTAAGAAACAATAATGTCGGATTCGCTGATGCCATTATTTTAGACCACATTCTCATACTGTACATTGCTACTAGTTTTTATTTTTACTAATTGTTATTAGGGTTGTTTTATTGTTATTGTTTGGGAAGTCCGGTCCCTCAAGATTTCAAATTATTTTTAAAATAGCAACTGCAAAAATGAATAAATACAATAAATTTAGTACAGAATATGAAAAAAGCACTTCATTAAGGACCCGACTTATTGAATTCGCGCCATTGTCCGTCCCCCAATTCATCCGTCTGTACCCTAGCGCTTAAAAGGAGGATTCTAGACTCATGAAACTTGGTACATGGTTTCCTCATAGTCCAAGTGAGATCGCTATTGATTTTGGAGTTTGATGGTCGAATATGAAAATAATTATGATGTCAAATAGATTTCCAATATAGACTCTAGGTTAATTCTGGCTAGTCAAAATCAAAACATAGGTAGCTGGTGCTAACGCTCTTTAAATTTGAAAATCATAACATTGGCATTACGTAGGAATTGGTAAGACTTGAAATCATGGTGATATAATTTCCTCACTTATAGTTACGAAAACAATGCTCAGTATTCAGGATTGACTTTTCTCTAATCGGATTATTTCTAAAAGAGCCAACTTCTCAAACTGATTTTATCGTGGGAAATAGATTCATATCGTGAATTTTTAAAAGTTTATTTGCTTCAGTTAACTGATTTTGTTGCTAATTTAATAATAATTTTATGTATACATTAGTTTGATAAATATACGTATATAGTATTGCTACTTTTAAAAGTTGGTAGCCTCACTCTAGAGTTGGAACTAAGTTAAATATCAATATCTATGAATATCGGTGAGGTATTCTCAACTAACTCTGTCAAGTTGAGAATACTAAGCATAGAAATATGTCATTATATTTTTCAACCTTAGATGCTGAATTGACCAAACCTTGTGAATTGAAATTATGTATGAATGGTAGGTGTTATGAATTGATGAATGTGATGATGTGTGAAAGGTACTCAGATATTAATAAAATACAACTCTTTGTAAATTTGGCGCCACAAACCATCTTTTTAATCTCATACTTTCAAAGAAAACTTCTCCCTCGCAAATAATGTTATTACTGATAGTTATACGAACGTTCACTTCATCACTTCAAACTGTCTATAATTTTTAATATGAAATAATTTTATTGAGAAAAAATGTGTGAGATCTGACACTGATTACTAAAATTGTTAGAAAGTTGCAAGTTTGGGCTCTGAACCAAGTTTGTTGCTAATGACTATATAGTAATAACATGACGGTGAAAATGAATTTTGTAACCATGAAGTATCGAACACCTAGTTTTTTTCAGTTAATGCAGTTCGAATATTAGAGACAATCAACGATGTTGAACGGATATAATGTTAGAATTAATCGCAGTCTCATTCAGCTTATGGGTGCTCATTTGCCGAATGTAATCTGCCCTCATTAGTGGCTCGTTTAGCTAGGACTCTCTCTTTCCATCATAATTATTATCAGGTGATTCAGTTAGGTGCATCGTATTCACGGTTCATGAGGTATTGTACGCGTTTAATGATTGATTATTACAATAATTGTTTGATACTTCGATTGAAGAGGAGGATGCTCCAACTCATTTTGACGAAACATTCATCTGAGAACGAAAGGGAATCTATGACTAAACACGCTCATACGAGTATAATGATTGATAATATTCTACAGAATCAGTTCCCTATATAACAACAGATAGATGTTGTTGTTTTCCAAAGCCTGAGACAGATGCTATGATTCCTGACAGCTGAGACAGAAGCTATGATTCACTCATACTTCGTTAACACAAGTTCCAAAAGCGCAGTAAAATTTAAATTCCAATGGATTTACCGGATGATCCGCACAAACTGTTCCAATTCTTTTGGCATCTTGACACCATATGACACCTGAGACAGAAGCTATGATTCACTCATACTTCGTTAACACAAGTTCCAAAAGCGCAGTAAAATTTCAATTCCAATGGATTTACCGGATGATCCGTACAAACTGTTCCAATTCTTTTGGCATCTTGCACATGCAGAAAACACATTTGATATTAATTTACTCTATCAAAAGCCGAACATTGTCTCTATGATGGTTCACATGTCGCAATGCATTTACACTCTAGGCTTCAAAATTCAAAGCTGATTAGAATTTATATATTTTTCCTTGAATGGTGATCACACGAATTATAATAGAGACGTTTTTTAGCACCAAAATTCATTAGAGCTTAGAGGAGGATGAAAGTAAATTGTATGTAAAAGAAATATATCAGCTTTAGCTTTCTTCCTTTGTATGGACCTATTATAGAATATTATTATTCCCATGTGATGAATCAATATTGTCATAATTTAGTATTATTGTCTTTAATATGTTTTCGTATTTGCTTGAATTTTGTTTTGTTATATTATTTGATATTTCTAATCCATGCATTTCAAAAACGATGTTCAATTTTCAATTGTAATAAGTTACTGTTCTAAATGAACTAGTTTCTTACCCATAGGCTTCTGCTCATGTGGGGAAACTTCTCCAAATGTATAATAATATTTCCTTTTTTGCTATTCTATTGTTTTAGAAGGAGAATAAATTCAATTTCAATTCAAGAGAATTTTTGATGGATTCAACTTTGATCAATAAGCTAAGTGATTTTTTGTTGTACAATAATATTGACATCATTCAATATTATTCTCTCCAGGGCTGGAAGATGCATAATGTTTTGTGATACATAGATGAATAATATGCTGTAATGTATAAGCATATTGATGATCGACCATGTATAATATTATTTGTGGATCTGCAAATCAGTGTAGATAAATAACAAGCAAAATTGAGCTTGGACATAATTTATTTCAGAATAGTGAGACTGGATAGCGCCTGGATCATCGAAACAATTTACTGGGCTCAGGTGAATTTGAACCTCTCATCAGTCATTAACATGAATGAATAATGTTGATAACTACATAATGGATATATTTTGGAATGTGCAATACTAAACAAAATCATTACAAATCAACATGTTTTGTTGATGTGCTTTCATCTTCTTCCCCACAAATAATACTAAATCAGGATAAACGCCTTTGAAGTAGGAATAGTAATAATAATAGATCGTTTCACTTTGAAGTGAACTGACAATGAACAGTTCACTGGCAGGTATAAGCACTGTCTGAAGACATCAGCGTGAAACGATCGACACACATAAAAATGTGAGTGTTTATCTTCACTTCAAAGTGGTTTATCTCAGTTCAAAAATATTCTGTTGTATTAGACATGAGATAAGACAAATAAGAAAAAAATTCGTTTGTTTTTCATTCGTTTTTATCATTGCCACATATTGACCACATCCAAGTCCTGACCCAAGTGAAGAGGAGAAAAATATTTGATGAGATTGAAGGCTTGCTAAGAAAATTGGAGAGCATCTGTATGCACCGCTTAGCTTTATATTCCAACTACATGAGTCTGCCAGGGCTTGGAACAAGCAGACTAAACTTAACGTTGTTGGAGTTTAATGCACAAGGACTGCTTGGAAATTCACCCACCTCTGTATTCCCTCGGGCGACTTTCTTAGACGGGATGCTATTAATTTAGTTTGAGTTCATGAAAGAGCGAAGTTATCTTGAGAAAAACTTCCCTCCTCTTACGGTTGACAGAATAATCTCAGTTTTTCGTTTCTTACTTGCTGAAAATCGAAAGCTTTTGCTCGAAAAATGATCACATATAGTCTGGAGATTGAAAAATATCTTCAAAAATGAATATAGGTTGTCAAAAAATCTCTCATATGTAGCATACGTTCAATATTGAATCTTATTCTTGAATATTGGAGTTTTAGGATGATTAAAATTGTTCTATCAGAGAAATGGTTGATGAATGGAATAGATGTGATATCTATTATTTATTTATTGTGGCAAAATTACAATGTACGTGAAGGCGCAACAGGCTCAAGTCCAAAACTGCTCTCTTCACAAAGTTTGAATATGTTATATACACTATTATATTACCCACTATTCACTTGATTAATTACCCCTTTCATCGATTTTGATCAATTTGTTTTATGTTTGAATGATAAACTTGTAAATTGGAAGTTGGAATTCTAATCTAAAAAAAAGACAAATAAATTTTTTCTTGCTGATGATGCCTACATGTGCGTGATTAATGAGGTGAATGATGATAAAATGAGATATGTGCGTGGATAATTAGGTGAATAATGTTCATCATTGTTGAAGTGAAATCGTGAAATTGCAGTTTTAGGTGGGCTCCGAACCAACTAGATAGTAAGTAGGTAGATGATTTTATAGCTGCTGGTCACCCTCCAAGCGCAGTCCCAGGTTCACGATATGAGACATCTCGACCATCCACACACCAACTGTTATTTCCCATAAAATGCATTAGAAATTGTATTCTAATACTTCCTTCTGAGTTTTATTGCTCTATTGCCAATAATCGTCCTAACCCTCTGTGAAGATCAACAAGCCCAAGTGTGCAGGAACTTATTTATAAATGAACAAGTGCTCACTTGACTAGAGTTGAGTTTCGTATAAGTTGAGAATGTGTCATAAATTCATGAGAGTTGTTCAAACGACATGCCTTCTTGCAACAACTTTGTTTTGTAGAATTTAGTGTGGCTAGAATACGTAGAGCATAGCAAATGAACAGTTCTGTGAGCGGAATGGGCGATATGTAAAGTGGTGATAATGTGCTAAGTAGCGCGATACCGCTACTTATATGTATATAATTATATATATATATATATATTGTGGAGTTCGAGTTGGAATAGTCCCCCTTCAAGTCCCTGTTCATGGGAGCCACTTTCTGGGGATCTAAGCTGTGGGGGGGGGGGAGTGAGCCTTTGTGAATTTGAATCTTTAGATTCTGATGGCCGGTAGCTGCAGTAATATAGTTTCAATTATTAATTTTTCAGTGTAGGTATATTCTGAAAGGGATTGTATAAAAATGGCGAATTAAAAGTCCATTCCACTTTTAAGAAGCCTTTCGTTATTATGAATTTCCCAAGTAGGTACAATATTTCATGTTAAATGAAGTTTTAAAGTGGAGTATTCTAAAATGAAGTTTTACTTAGTTTATTAGCTCTTAGTCGAAGTTCATTGTTTCTCTTGCCTTATGACACTCTCTTTCAGTCTCAATTGACAAATGTGCTTCTAGTAATTTCGAGGGAATCCTATTTGACAGTTTATCTGTTTCGACAATATTGTATAAATAGATAGATCTGAAATGGAACTTTTTGGAACAATACAAACCTTTAAACCTTTGGAAAAATACAAACCTTGTTAGCAGTGAGTAAGTTTTTATTTAGATCTCCTGGCAGCAAGTTCTTCCTGTGGCAATTGGCATTCTTCTTTTCGTGACAGTACAATGCAGTGCTGTACACGGCACAATTGTAATTCAGCATTTTAAGTCTGATAATAGCTGTGGCAAAGATTGTGCTTTGGACATTGATACATGGGTGGCAATGATTGAGTTCATTAACTGTTTATTAGACATTTCTTATTGATTATTGAACACCTATCATTGAAATATTGATTGGCCTATTTACAGTTACTAATTAGTTTTGTCATTGATTAATCATTATATAGGTCATTATTATAGGTTTATTCATTGTTGATTGAAAGTTATTGGATGGTTTGTCTCCTTTGCAGCTTAACTCGTGTAATCACACAATCCAGTGAGGTTATAATTCATATTATGCAAACAATGTTGCATTTTGGGAAGCCCATGCATTAGTGGGCATGTGTGTGAATAGTTGAACTACCTTTATACATTTGCTAACAGGTATCATCTGTTCAACCATTCAAGATAATATAATAGACCATACAAACAAGAGAATGAAAATATAATATGCTTTCAAATAACAACTTTGTATAAAAGTGGAATTAATAATGAATCATCATTATGATAGGATGTTTGTGCATTTTGGTTCTGCACAAACATCCTATCATTATGCTAGCATTTGTATGATCTATACTAGTAGTTCTGTGAACAGTAGACCTCACTCGTAAAAAAATGACAAACAATAAAAAGAATTATCCATAAAACAATCACGCTTCCAGTTTCTGAAAGCAACCAGTGTCGGCTTTAACCTGCAGTTTTATCTTTAACCTGCTTCCAAACAGGAGAAGATTTTCAATTCGACCTGATTTTTTAACCTACTTCCAAACAGGAGGAGGTTCTCAATTAATTAAGGGAAGTGATAGCCGCGAGCCGTAGCAGGTATCTGTTCAATCAGAGAGATAAGCTGCGTTCTCGTAGGTCCTGCTTGTAATGGTGACCGATTAGATTGGCCAGCAAAAAAGACTGTTCTCTGCTGTAAAATCACTTCCCGGTGGTTCGGAGCCCACCTAAAACTGTAGGTCCAACTCATCAATCACCATCATCCAACTCATTACCCACGCACAGGTCTCAGACCTATGTGGACTTCATCCACAAAAAAAAAATTCGACCTGTTTTTTTATGTTTGTACATGAATCATTTCGACACTATTGAACTGATTTCGATAATTTTCTTTAAATGAGAGAGCATCATTCAGCGTTGGTCCCATCCAAGTTCCGGAACAACTGAGAAAATTTTAAAATATTATTTGTATTAAATTAAAAAATTTCTCAGTTTAAAGTAAATACTTTATTTTAAACTATTTGGTACACGAATATTTAATTTTTGAGCATTATTGCATTGAAGCCGGTTTCTTTTTTTATTTAAAAATTTTTTAATGTTGAATTCACTCTCAGAACCAGAGCTATGAAAATTATCAGTGGAAAGATAACCAATTTTTTCTTTGAAATATACTAACTTATCACAGTAAATTATTGGTCATTTTTTTAAAGTCATTTTTTTAAATTGATAGTTTCTAGCTTCCATTGAACTAATTCAAAATGACAAATTTCAATAAATTTATGTTCAGATGTTATATCGCTTGAATGCAATACTGTATATAAGAAAAAAGCTCATATTGATTCAAATTCAGTATCTATTTCATTACTTGTATATAAGAAGGAAGGTCAGGTTGATACAATTTTGCTTTATTTGAAAAAAAATTGGCCGCCATATTGAATTTTAAAAACTAAAATATATACATCGCTGTGCCTAGGAATAAGGAACATTAATATTTGACGATCATACAGGAACATTCATAACGATCATTACAATTGGTCTAGGCGTTCGTCCATAATCGTGAGACAGCCAGACAGAGAAAATTCCGATCGTGTTTTAAAGGATAGACCTTACTCCCTTCTGTCAATAATTATACTGCGTGGAGATACAAAAGGTAGGTATAAAAGTGATACCATCATTTACGCATTTAAGATCGTCACTTAAAAACTAATTAATTGTGATCAGGAGAGATAGTACTACAATTTAGTGAAGGTTTCAAATGATTTTATCCTGCTTCATATCTGTGACATGATTACCGCTATCTGATCTACTATAGACGGTTTGGTTTGAAAAGAAAACAGAGAGACTCTTTTCAGACAATATATTTCTTAGTATTAACTATTTATGGTAAATTCATCGACTTGCAATTAATTCACTGCAATTCAAGCCACTGCAAGTCGTTGAATTTACTATAGAAAGTTAATTTAAACAACGCAGATCATGAAATCCAGGAATATTTTGTAGCGTGGGATACTTTTCTATCAAGTGACCCACTTCTGGTGAGCAGGTCACTTAATAGATAGCCAGCTCCATTTTAGGGATGGACTGCTGGCGGAAGTTCTCAGCACATTCGTTTCGTTCGTCAATAATAATATTCTTTGTTGTGCACGGCCATTTGATGTGAAATATGATCTCTTGAGGAAGAAAAGTCTATCCTCTCTTGAGTCAATTCTTGTGATCAATGCTTTCTTCTCCTAGTAATGATAAGAACGAAATTATAGAAATCTACTAAACATGTATTTTCTCCCTGATTCATAACTATTTCCGGTAACATGATACTTACGACTTGAAGTTATGCAATTGACCGAACTCTTGAATCAATTGAGATTGAAAATTCTGCTACGAGAAAACAATTGAGGAATAATTTTGCACTTCAGTAGAGTGCTCATAATTACTCTCATAATTTTATTATAGGCTATGCTGATAAATATAATATGTCTGTGATTTTTTCCATGACGAAATACTTGATGAACAATCTAATATCAAAATTGGCACTTCTTTCTATCTAAATTATGACTTTCACTCACTTGTGCTGGAGGGATGCATTTCACTTCTAGAGAGGCTTCATCAGCAAGGGGTCATGTTTTGTTGAGGTTAGGATGAGCGGCCATTATGTAATTGAAAATTGCATTGGATTTGAATTGTGTTTGGTCATTGAGTAAGTTGGTTCTGTTCTGTTTATGGTGTTTGAATATTTCGTAATAATTATTGCTCCAGTGTATTTAGTATATGACTTTTTCTAAATGTGTTCAACTCTTCATTTAAAACATTCAAACTTTCTTGGAAATTCCACAAACATAGTTTAAACACATGTTTCGAAACAAACTCAGGTTTCTGATTGAATCTTAATCAGCGTGCTGAAATTTTCTGTAATTGAATTAATTTGTTTTTTCCAGAGTTTAAATTCTTCAATTTTTTAAAACGAACTTCAGCCTGTGATTGAGTTTAACGGTTTATAAATACCAATTTCATCAAATTATGCCCAGTTGTCCACCTTTTATTTGAAAGTTATTTGTAATTGATACGTCGCGTTCAATAAATTTTAGCAAACCCCAAGCAAAATGGAAAGTTTCCATACAGTTTCCACAAGCTGATTAGTTGTTGCCCCAGTGACCTACTAATTTTATCACAGCACAGCGCGTAACAGTATCCCATGGATTATAGAACAACGGTTGTCTTGTATAGAATCGGAATAACACTCCAGCTATGCAATGCAATTGGGTCGTTGTCCATGGCTGCAAACTGAGGACCGATTATATTTTTTTATCGGTCGAGTGCCATTGGGCATACTTGAAACTAAATAATAAAGTAGGTTGCACCTCTGGTTGGCTGATTTATTGCATAAACCTCGAATATTTCATTTGAAATTCTGTTCTATTATCAGAACTTTCAAGCATAGAGCATCAGTATTTGTTTTGTTAGCTTTGGCATACTTGGCTCATTGAGGAAAGCAATCTACCACACCGCCTATTTGCGTAGTTCGTTCTTTAGAGAAGATCATACTGACAGCCGGAATACACTGATAACTAGCCTACATACATATAGAATTATCGTGCAATGGACAACGTTTGTTTTGTCCTATATATTTCTTTTTTCATTCATGCTATCTCATAAGAATATGATTTATCTCCATTTTCCGAAGTACATTGATTTGAATTATGATATGGGCTAAGGTTATTTCAAGATTTTGAATAAAAATTCTTAAAAATATTTTCTTTGAACATTTTTCATCTTCATAACCACTTCAACTGCTGAATGGTACTTTGAGAATGAACTGAAGTTAAGACAAATAAAAAAAATAGTACCACCATGACTCACATAATAAATCCAATTGAATCTACTAAAATTTATGAGGTTTACCTTGAAAAATGAACGTTTTCAACACAGGCCCTCGTTGTGATTATTGGATTTGTCCATCCCATCAATATATAAGAACACTGGATCGCTAACAGAGTAGACTCAGCTCGCCAGAAAACGGTCGGGTCCCCACCACTGGACGTCAACAGCACAGAATTGCAGATTTTGTCGTCTTGTATTTTACTGTACACATCTTCCTGTGTAATCGGCGTATCGCAAGTTAGTACAACTAATCGCAAAGACAGTAATGAAAACTAAAGTACAACTATTTTGTCTAAATAACTTTGAATCTCGTTAATGTTATATGGCATAGATTAAGCATTAATTATGATAGAATCAATTATTCAGAATAGCATCTAAGAATTCTGATAGATCAAAATACCTTACAGAGTTATTTCATGAATTTGAAACTTAAATTTTTATGGCAGTCATAGCTTCAAAATCATTATTGTAAATAAACATTCATACAGCAAACACAAAAACAGTCTCAACAGTAAAATTTAATTATACTCTTAATTTTCGCATAAGGGTTGACGACCCGATCCTCGTGGTCTCTTTTACCAAAGGGTTCGTCGAGTATTTCAATGTGTGAAGGTAATATTTTATCGAGTGTAGTGAGGCCAGATTTAATATCTTATAGGAATTTTACTGGCAATATCAATTGGTACTCTACATAGAGTTAAATAATATTTCTGTCTAAATTCATATCATTTTTGCCACTCCAACCCTAATTAGCTGTAATTACCGACTTTAGATTTCCAGCACTTGATTTTTAACCGACTTCCAAGCAGAAGAAGGTTCTCAATTATTCGAGCAGTATTTTTTATGTTGTCAAATACAAATAGTTGATACTAATCTTTTCTATGAATCTTTATTCCACCAACTTTTATTCCAATTTAAACTTTCTTTCCTGATCTGATACATTCAAATTTCATTTAAACTTATCTTTTTTTCTTGCTAAAACTTTCTTTGACGTTTAATTTTAATTTTTGAAAGACCCCCCCTTAATTCTTTGAAATTTGATTTCGTTTTGATTTTTGATTTAAAGTTTGCCATAAATTTTTGACTTTTTTATTTCACTTTGTTTTCGATTTTAAAATTCAATTTGTAATTAAATCCCAGTCAATCTTGGCTCTGATTTCTATCTAACTCTATCTTACTCACGCCCCTGAATTCCTCACTGATCACTTAGTATTAGTTTCTTTATTTCATTTCATTACTTTCTTTTGTGTGTGTCAGAGTGACATTTTTTGTGTAAAGGCAGATCAAGAATTCACAAGTGAACTCAACAAACTCGTTTTGATAGTGGTAACAATGAATTTTATAGAAATGGTCCTCTCGATTTATTGTTACACACTTGACTTTATGGTGTTTGTTTTTGCATTTATTGTATCTAATCACATTTGTGTGTGCCGTTTGCGAATTTGTGAGTGCATCTACACATTCCAATTTGTCAATCATAGATTGGTTGCCTGGCGCCTTTAAGACTTCAGTTCATTTAATTAGGTAGAATGGAGTCCCTAAGTAGGTAGTTTCATTTCCCTATAGCCAATAATAGAGTATAATCAATATTGTAGGTATTACCAAAAATTTAATAAAAATGTTACCAAACGTAGTTTAAGGAAACTATATTTAGGGTTGACCACCAGGTTTACAGATTTAGTAAACATTATTATATTCAAGTTCAACTGATGTCTAAGTAATAATAAAACTAATATCTAATATTCCTAAGTAACTAATGTTCAACTTATTAACTTTTTTGTATTGGATGTCAGTTTCACTATATTGAACTTCGTTGTACACTGTTTAATGAATAAACTATTCGTGCTAATGCTATTAATATTTTCCGAATATTTTATATGTGTTGAATAGATGAGTTTCAAATTTTAAAAAATACCCAAGTAAAACTAATCAAAGGCTGCCACCAGGTTCACAGGTATAGTGGAACTCAACAATTCAGATATACAATACAGTTTTATTTTATTTGTAATCCGAACCTCTGGGATGATGGAATAGCAATATTTAAAAACGTTCTGCCACATTCACCCATCCAATCACTCTCAACTTCGCATCATGATTACAAAAAGTAAAGCTTGCCGCAAAGTCGACCATTTTTCCACAGTATAATAGTTATGATTATGAAGAGTCCCGGTCCCTCCTCTATAGATAACCTCAGAATTCTAAAATCTAGTATGGATAATCATCTTGATTATGCTTAGTTGATGTAATAGAGGAATAGTTTGGTAACTGGATTGACTCTGATAATTTGAACGTGACCACAATAAACGATTAATCACTTAGAATGTATGTGTGTAGTTGAAATTGGGTTGCTGGTCTTTGATGTGCAGACAAAATGATGGATCAGGTCTATTAGCTTTTGACGTCGAGTCTTTTGACGTGTTGTAATAGATTAAAGCGACTCGCTTATTTGGTTGCAGGGACAAGTTTATATCTGATGGCATGCCGTATATTAAGTAGATTGACAGCAGTTGTCCCCGGAATTAGTGTTCTGTCCCCTGGTATCCGTGATAATATTATTGTGTAAGCTCAACTGAGGCTCAATTAGTGCCAGGCTAAGGGAATTAATTGGATAACCAGCCCAGTGACCATTGACGTTCCATCTATGCTTGCTGACCACCGCTGTTACAATAGTTATTGATACCATATAACTGAATAAATGATACGATATTCTAGCGAACTGAGATAGGGTACACAGTCTGTTATTTTTATAGATTTTTATTTATAATTCCAACAGTCAGAACTATACTGAGTGTGGGCTACTAACTAACGTCATAATACTAGTGTAAGAATGTCATTATCAGACAATCTTGTTTCTCAAATTGAGAGAAAAATGATGATAATATGCTACCTGCTTTTCAATAATATCTCAATATTCAATGCCATTGGTGACCAATAGATGTATGGATAAAACTCTGTTGAGGAATATGAATCTAAGGATAAAATTGCAATAAAAAATACAATAATAATTGTGGATTATGAATATTAAGTTTCGAGACACTTATCTTGGAAACGCTCACTCCAAAATGAAAATTTACGGGAAAGGGCTCTAGGACATCAATTTTCCTTTCAGAAAAGACTTTAACTTCTAAATTTTGATTATTTTTTGCAAAAAATATGCAGAGAAACCACACTGATGTATAGCACTATATAATATGCCATAACTTAACCGATGATAATCAATAGACGTATCATTTCAAATCTAATTGAATTATCTCCAAGTTTTGTAAGGGATACCACAACTAATAACGCAATGATAACAGAGAGATGTGATCAGTTGAAGTTGATTTTTGTGGTTTATGGTGACATTTTTTTGTATAAATTGAATTATTACAGAAAAACTAGGCTATCTACAAAGAAAATGTAAATAACATGTTTTTCAAAGAATAGCTTCAAGTATAAAATAGGATGAGAATCACAACGATACCTTGATTAGTTACCAAGTTTAACCGAAGTACTGCTCTTGCAATGTTGATGGGAGGGTGGAGAGGTAAGCAAGCGGGTGGGGGTCGCGACTCTGGGTTTTTCGAGTAAATACTTTGTATACTAACATCCTGCAATAATTCAGCTTTCTCCTAATTTGTTATGACACAATAAATTCATTGCCTGGGCTGCAAGTCTGGGCTGTGGGTTACTGTTCAACTAATCCTCTTCATTCAAGCTTTCCACTCAGAAAGCATTATTTATTTGTGAAATCTGTCATATTAAGTTTTCTCGAAGTGGCGGGGGACGAGAGGGAAGTGATCAATTTTTAGATTTTTCTAATATTTGGAAAACGATGACTCAAATTAAAGCTGAGAAAATTTTCTTTAAAATGATACTCATAACATTCTTGTAGAGCTGGAAGCAAGTGCGCTACAAGATTGTAAATTTCGGGGGTTGAATGGAGTTTCGCATATTTATTTTTGCCCCAGAAAAAGGTTCTCAACATCAATGGAATATATTATAGATACATTCTTGGGCGACGAGATAGCATTTCTGAGTTTGGAGTCTTACAAACAAAATTTGAAAAATAAATAAAGATAAATGGTTTCGGGAGTGCATAGGAATTTTTCAATAACTGCAAAGCAGAAACTACTAGAGATAAAAAGGTAAAATTAGTCTTAAATTGTAGAGAATTCTATTTATTCGAAAGTGATTTTAAATTATTTTAGCTTTTGCTTACTTGAAAACAGGCAAGAGTTTTTTGTCTAACGCTTAGTTTTGTCTAAAATTTGGAAAAACTCAAAATGATGTTAGACAATTTCACAGTTTTTCCAAGGTGGCGGCCGAAGCAAAGCTAGAATTCTTGAGGAATTTTAGTATGTTATTCAGCATGGTTTTCTGGTCATACATCCCGATTTTCAGCCATGTTGTAATTTTCTCTTTGACTGGACCAATAACGAAGTTCCGTGATGATGTAACAGTACTTGACGTGGAAACAAGCGGCAGCTCAACTGCAATTCGTTTCAAAGACAACTTCCTCTTTCAACTGGAACATAAGGAGATAAACTATGACAAGCGAAAGCTGGTTTCTTACTCAAGTATTTTTCCATTGAATCAGACCACAAATAATAGTTCTTTCCTTAACTGCATAGAAATCATTACAACTCTGTTGAAATCAGAGAACCTCCAAATTCATCAGAAGCGGGATGGTTTTAATAGTTGGATGTGACTAGTGACGCACCCAGGGGAGCTTTGGGGGCTTAAGCCCTCCCCAAGAATCTAATGTTTTTATTAAAATGTTGATATTGTTACGGGTTCTATCTCTAAAATAATGCTGGCAACACTTTAAATTAACACTCACACTTTATTTACACAAAATATTCCACAACACACACTAATCAGTTACATCTTACACAAAATAAAGCAATCAGAAACAGATAGATCGATAATGCTCTGCTAATAAATATTTGCTACATTACTGTACAATAATCAATCACTAACTGTTGAAAGGCCGATCAAATATTAAATAATAACTGTCCAATAATTCAAGAAGAACAATGAAACTTACATAGCACAAGTCTGTAATACAATATTATAGCTAAGAGTAGAATCCACTCATATGTAAAAGATTTCTCACTAATACAGTCACAATATCCTTCGATTATCACTTTAACAACAAACTTTGTACTATGAACAGAACTGCCACTTGTTAAGTCAACTAGATTCAAGCAACGAATGAAACTCATGTTTACCTAAGCGTTCGCTTTAAATAGGTTTTATCATTATCCAGAAATATGGAGAGGCTTCTAAAATGCTCTATCGAATTCTAAAATAAACAGATAAGACATTCTACAATTTTGCATACAATTACATGAAGCTCTAAGTAAACATTCTAAAGGTGTTACAGATAAACTACAAGGCGAGGAGAGTACAGGAGAAGAGTAATTAATCGCTTCTGGAAATAAATATTGGCATAGGCAGATAACGTTGAAAATCTCTGTTCCTTCTTTCTTTCCATGTCCATAACAATATTTTTCAAGCCAATTAATTGACTTAAATAAATATTGTTGATAAATTTCATGATTTCACGCTTGTTCAAAAAAAATGATGTTCATAAATTTTCGTTATAACACTTCTAAGACGTATCTTCTTAAGAGTACCAAGGATGCAAACAGACTGAGATGCAAATAGCATTGAACATTCACGAAAAAATTGAAGTCACTACTACAGAGGTAAAGATAGCTGATAATTGCAGGTACAGTATCTTTATTAATTAGTAATTAGTTATTTTGAATATCTAGGGCTTAAAAGTCTAATTTCACAAGATGATGAGATTCATTTTCGCTTATTTTTTATCTTCCACTTTATTAATCAACTTTGAACGTTTAAAAAGAGTGTGGTGAGCTAGCTCTTACTAGACAGCTGAAACAAGTCAAAGCTAATTTCTCAGACTTTTACAAAATAAAGAAAAAACTTCCGTGAATAAGGTCCGGAAAAGTGACACAGAATGGAAAGAAGGATTAGGTTTATACTTGGAAAATGGTTGCAGAGAAAATGAAAAAAAGGAGTTGAAGAATAAATTTTTCATAAGCAAACTCAACAAGAGAAATCAAGCTCTCATCGTTTGTTGCTGCGTTAAGCCCTTCTCTTCTCTGTTTTATTGTTCCATTCATCATGTAATGTAGCCGTGTGTCTCCCCTGAGCTTAGCTACCTATTCTTACTGTGCAAAAACCTTTTTTCTCATGCGAATAACATTTATTCAAACATTTATGATGGAATTACGCGAGTTGATAAGTTCTTGTGCAATATAAATATGTAGAACATGTAGGCTGATTAGAGGTTGATGATTCAGATTATGAATAAAATATTTATGGGACCCGAAAACATTAAGTGAGATCACATTATTTTCACGTTAATCATTCTCCACAGGGGACAGTCACAAGTTCTGAGTTTTTAACTTGATTTGGTGTGCACCGTTACTGGTAATCACTATTAGACTACTGTACTAGCATATAGTAGAGAAGTAGAGGCTATTAGTTTGACTCAACTAGGATATTTTCAGCAACAAAATTCAAATTTCAGATCTGAATTCCAGGAATTACCGGTACCTTATTCCACAAGATGATGAGATTTATTTTCGCATATTTTTTCTCTTTCTTTCATCGCCGTACGGTAATTTATAAAACATTCAGTAGGCTACCGCAGATACATTAGGACCCCGACCCATACATTTAAGAACTCGGCCGCGACTCGAGATTATTTCCGTGATCTTCACTGTAATATAATTCACTTTATAATAAAGTCAGGCTTCTGAAATAAAAATAGCACTATTGAAGGTTGAAGCTTGATTAGTTTTCATATGGCCCTTTGAAAGCTATCCGCCACTTCGCTCTCAAGCGCCAGATGAAATTGACAAAGCTACAATAAATATTTTTATTTGAAAATAGTATAAATGTATGTAATTAAGAAGACTGCTTTCAATAAAGTAGACTAACCGTATATGGGAATTTCTGAAAGTCATAACTTCTCTACCCACTAATGAGGCAAACTCGAGGATTTTCTACCAAATTATCATAAACTTCTATTTGATGACAACATAGGTAGTTTACAAAAGCTTGGAAAATACTGAGAAATTAGCAAGGTGACAATTGACTTTTTTATTATTATTGCAGGCTACTCACACAAGAACGTTGAGAACTATTATTGAGTAAAAACTATTCTTGTCTGCTAGACGTGAAGTGGTAATTCATAGAAGTCAAATATTTTTTCAAGTACAAAAAATAATTGAAAACTTATGGTTGAGATAACTGTAACAAGTGGAACAATAGTACCAGTTGGCTATACTCTGTACTTCTAAGAGGAAGATTATATTGTGGTGTGTGTACAAGAGAGCAAGAGGAGTGAGGCAAAATACTGTGGGTACATTTACGCACACATAAATAGAGGTGTGCGAGAAAATAGAAGTTGTGTACCGTTGTAGACGAAAATAGAAGGGGTGGTTGTGGCTCACAATTGTTGTTAGTATTATTTCTGATGCTCAATCCGGCAAAATTGTGTACTGCTGTCGCAATCGTGTCGCCATGGCAACAAGCACATAAAGCAGCCCTCATCATCGTAAGATAGGCGAGCGACCGACCACACTCCTATATGCGCCAGCGATCTATACTCGCTGTAATTGTGCAAGTGTGTCAGTGTGCGTTTATATATTTTGATAAGCTCTCTGTCACAAGGCGTACTTGAACTCACTAACGCACGCAAGCACACATTCGGGGCGCCGAAATGAGAACAGTGCTATTGGATTACTCGAGCAATCTTAACCGACGTCCTATGGTTTAAGATGCAAACTTGAATCTACCAAGTTGAGTATCGTAATGGAAATTGAGACCAGGTAAAGACTATCAAGCGTGCTTAATGAAACTGACAGTTACCCATGTTAACCCAACACAACCTATATATGCCTTACCTTACCCAAACTCCTATCTAGCCTTACCTTACCCCAAGAATTCTATCACTCGCTCTTCAAGTTTGGAAAAGGCTCCTCTCATTGAATTAGCATGGCTTAAAACACCAATACCAATTCAACTTGTGTTCTGGAGGCGGGAAGCAAACTCTATCAACGCTGAATGAGAACTAAAATGATGTGAAAGGGAAGAAGCTTATTATTGGATAGAAAATTGTCTGGAACGAGCTTCAACTGGAGTCTCCAAGACGTAATCTACAAAAAAGTGTATATTACTTCGTGATAGAATGATTATTTTTATGTTCAACTCCCACTAAAATTGAGAACCACCAATTTTTAACTTAGTGTGTTATACCTACTACGTTCCACTTTGTTTCGAGGTGCATGGTCTTAGCGGAATGTGCAGGAAGTGGCTTGATAGCACAATAATTCTTTCTG
This sequence comes from Conomelus anceps, assembly GCA_948455865.1. NCBI lineage: Eukaryota > Metazoa > Arthropoda > Insecta > Hemiptera > Delphacidae > Conomelus > Conomelus anceps. Next base: position 36,287,444 of record OX418219.1, read on the forward strand.
AAGTTCAGTAACTGGAGATTTTAGAGGGAACAAATTGGAGGGGGTTACTCGGTTATTGTAGGGAGGCTTGGAATTATAGGTGGTTTCAGGTAGAAAACACCAATTATTATTAGCAGGGAGAATTTAGATTCTAGTGTTTTCAATACAGTTTAAATTTACTTGATTTTATCTTGTTTATAGGCCTACTACTAAATTAATTTGAATTATTGTTACGGGTTCTAATTCTAAAATAAGGCTGGCAACCCTAAAGTACACACTTGCACTTTATTTACACAAATTCGTCTGTTTATCAGACTAATTGCAAGTTCAATCAATAAAGAAAACCAGATCAACAAATGACAAGCTAATACTTACTTTCAGTAATTATTTACAAGAATTAATGAATAATTATTACTGGCCGATCAATATTGGCTCTACAGATTCTACAGGCTCTTGATTGAGTGCAGGAGATGCAAATTTTAAGAATAATAGTGAGGAAGACTTGTGAATAGTGAGAGGAAGAAGATTCAGATTACAAGTCACATTCATCTATGAATGGAATGATGTACTTAGAACAAGTGCGTAAACAATTGCTTGTTTTGCATTCGTAACATTATATTATTTGTTTCCTAATCACAAATATTCTATTAAATTAATCAAATTATGTTGGTTACATATTATCTTCTTCTTCTTATCACTGATTATTTGTTTTTGAAATTTTGTAGCACTGCAATATTTTGTATTCAACTTCTTTGAATAGTTGTAGTTTTGTTTTGGTGGAGCTGAACCATTTTATAAGTAAGTTACCTAAACTCCATCAGTACAGAACTCTTTTACTTTTTGTATACAGTCACTGTTCTTTACATCACATAGACCTTTAAAAATCACGTTATTTCTTCAAAACCTAGCTTCTAGTCCATTAAGTCTATCGTTACTTTTCTTGCCAAGATATTGTTACAAAAGCAAACAAAGCAGTTATTTGTGCGCTTGTTCTATTTACATTGTTCCATTGTTTTCGTGGACAAGCGTGACTTGCATTCTGATTCTTCTTGTTCTCTCTCATTAGATGTCTTTCTCACTCCTATTCTTTATATCTGTGTCCCTTGCACTTAATTGAGTTTCTCAAGAGCTCTACAAACTTCCTGAACAATCTATGTCATGTTTTACTATATTCTGTGACCTTCCACGGCATCTAGAAGCTGCTAGTTCTTGGAATTATGACAACTATCTCTTATATAAAGGAGCTCACATGAACCAGTGAGTTGAGTCTTACAAAAGCTAGCATGACAGTTAGTCTTAAAGCTCGCATCAGATTGTGTTACAGATCTCGTGCCGTTGAGTAAATAGTGCTCGATTCCAGTGTCAAGTGCAGAGACAAGTGTTTACTGTTTGTACAGCTTACTTCCGTGTTTCGGAGGACACGTTAAGCCGTCGGTCCCGGTTGCATATAAAAAAAGCAGTCGTTAAAAAAACGGCGAGGTGGAACTACCCGTAAGGGTCTCCCCACCACGAAAAGCCATACGAATTTACTTTTTACAGCTTACTAATAGTTTAAAGACGTTGTGTTAAGTGATATTATTTGGGACTGTCAAATAACGAATTGGACTGTGTTTTGTAAGTGATTAGTTGCTCTTTTTATCATTTCTTTCTACATTATTGTACAGTTTATTGGACTCTTGTTTCTTTTGTTATTGATCAGCCTGTAATTAATTATTCATTAATTCTTGTAAATAATTACTGAAAATAAGTATTACCTTGTCATTTGTTGATTTGTTTTTCTTTATTAATTGAACTTACAATTAGTGTGTGTAAATAGACTAATTTGTGTAAATAAAGTTCAAGTGTGAACTTTAGTGTTGCCAGCCTTATTTTAGCCATTAAAACCCATAACAATTGGTGTCAGAAGTTCGGATTTTTTTCAAGTTTAATTTAAAATGGCTGGCAAAATTAAATTGTTTGATTTGAAAGTGGCTGATCTGAAATTGGAGCTAGAAGACCATGACTAGAGGAAACATCTGGAAATAAGTCAACTCTACAGGACCGGCTTTGTGAGGCGTTATTGGCAGAAGGAGAAGACCCAGCAACCTACCTCATTGAGACTACTGTCATGAAATTACTTACACCCATGGAGCAGAACTTCACTTCCATGGAGGGTAAACTTCAAGAGAATATTACATTCATGGAGGGTGTTACGGCCAATCTTATCTACTATAAGATAGCAGCCAACCGCCCTAGCTCTGAGCCTCCCTCTCAGTTAGTCTCTCTCGGTCCGTCAATGAAGTAGCTTGATAGTATATAGTCCTTCTCGGTAAGCCATAGCAGACAGTGCAATTGTCTCTTTACTCAGTGCCCAAACGCGATTACTCTCTCATCCTCTCTCATTCTTGCTCTATGTCTCTCACTATCCTCACTTACTCTCTTCCTCTCTATCACTCTCACTCTCTCACACTTCCTCTTCCACACTCATATATCATCGCACTACGAATACCAGACTGGACGACTACAAGCCGCAGGAAATAAGGGGCGCCCCTCCTCATCTCTCCAACTCAGCTCAATGTCTGGTAAGTGTACATCTAACACTCATTACTCTCCCTCTTATCCTCATATGGTCCTCCACTGCTCTTCTCTCTCCTCAATTCCTCTAAGCTACCACAGGCCTCAACATTTGGTCCCACGGGACAGATTACGCCCTCACATTTGCTCCTCCTAGGCCGAATACTCAAACGCCCTCACAGAGGGCAAACTTCAAGAAAATATTACACCTATGGAGAAGAACTTCGCATCAAGGGTGAACTACAACAGAATATGATGTCAATGAAAGGCAAAATATAAGAGAATATTACCTCATTACAAGACGCCGTGGAAGAGAAAGTTAAAAATCTTGCTGATTCTGTTAATCAAGAAGTCATTAAGGTAAAAGAGGATTTGAAAACAATGGAAGATCGACTCAAGAAGCTGGAGTGTGGTGCTGGATCTACAAGCAGACATGAAGAAGTGAATAGATGTTCAGATATTCCAAACCTAGCCATCTCAAAGAAGTCAGTGTTGGAAATGAAGGAGGAAGATAAGCAGTCAGTTACTCTTCCCCAGCATACTGGGCTGCCAACCTATGATGGGAAGACACCTTTAGAAGGCTACCAAACGCTTTTTGAGACAGCAGCAGAGTTCCATGGCTGGCCATCCACAACAAAGGCCTATGTTTTGGTGATGAATCGCTGAGGGGAAGCATAGGCAATTCTTCATTCAATTCCATCAGCTGAAAAGTGGAACTTCAGTGAGCTGTGGAAACGCCTGGAGATGTGGTTTGGCAACAAGCATATGGAGCAGTTGTACAGATTTCAATAAGAGAGTCCAAGGACTGAATGAATCAATGCAGGAGTTTGAGGCTGCTATTGCTTGACTTGCAAGGAATGCATATCCCTCTGTTGATGACAGCTTATATGAAAGCCTGGCAGTAGACTGTCAAATAACGAATTGGACTGTGTTTTGTAAGTGATTAGTTGCTCTTTTTATCATTTCTTTCTACATTATTGTACAGTTTATTGGACTCTTGTTTCTTTTGTTATTGATCAGCTTGTAATTAATTATTCATTAATTCTTGTAAATAATTACTGAAAATAGGTATTAGCTTGTCATTTGTTGATTTGTTTTTCTTTATTAATTGAACTTACAATTAGTGTGTGTAAATAGACTAATTTGTGTGAATATAGTGCAAGTGTTAACTCTAGTGTTGCCAGCCTTATTTTAGCCATTAGAACCCGTAACAATATTGTAGTTTATCTCTTCTCAACCTATCTTCTAGTCTATTAAGTCTCTCGTTGCTTTTTTTCCAATTACTGTTCAAGCGATTCATTTTCCTCTTCTAAAGCAGTAATTTCTGCATCCAGTGTTTGAATATCTTCTCTGGTTGCAAGATGAGCCATATGTTCCTCTAGGAGTGCTTTTGAAGATTCTATCAATTGTGAATTGACATATTTGCAACCTTTTGCTCCCCCATTGTGGCAATCTGTAGACGTTTAGCAAGTTTTTGAAGATCTGGCTAGTTTCTTGAACGCTTTTACTTTCGTCTGCCACCTGATAAATCACCTGTCTCGCAAATAGAAAACACAGCATTGTTGTGACCCAGAGTGACTTTTTGTGAAAAACAGACATGAAGTAGACTACTAATTGAATCAAGAGAGCGGGAGTTCAACAAAAAACAATTTGGTGATGATAATACAAACGATTTGACAGAAATATATATGAAAAGATGAGTAATATATGGAGAAGAATGACAATGAGTTAGTGAAAAGAATAGAATAGAAGAGGCCAAAGGATGAACAGAGAAGACAGCAAAACTAAAGAGGAGAAGAACTAAGGAGGAATTCAGAAATAGATAATTTTAGCCAATGAAACAAAGAAAGTTAAATTCAAGTATTTACATTCACAGATAAACCGAATCAAGTTTACCTCTTGTATGGTACTACGGAGTCTGGATACTGCAATGCAGCTCTTCCCTCCAGTTCCACTATTATCATAAAATATTCTAAGCACTTTGAAGACATAAAGATGCCTTATTAATAGTAAAATTATAGATCTCAAGAACAGTGGAAAAGAGGAGCTGAACTGACCAACACTCTACTTATCAACCTAACAAGTTTTTTGTGAAGGATGGAGATGGGATTCATGTTGGACTTGTATGTGCTACCCCAGAGGCTTAGACCTCTTGAATGGGTAAGGCAAAATACACTCGTTTTGAAAGATGAGCAGGACACAGTTGTCTGAGAAAAAATAGATCCTGAGAGAACATTGCAGTTGGTTTTTGATCTTGGATATTTGAGCTTTCCAAGAAAGTTTCTCATCCACTATGAGTCCAAGATACTTGGTCTGATGACATTTTGTCAGCAGCTCACAAGTACAACTTATTTGGTTGTGTCCAACTACATGACATTTTAATGGTACACCAAAATCATATGATTGTGAAAGAAAAAAAATAATATAAACACTTTTAGAAACATTTGAGACTATTGTGATGAAACCATGAAGAAATCTTATTTAGATCAAGCTGCATTTGTAAATATAGATCATCCAGAGATATAGCACTGTGAAAGAGGGCTGTAACATCAGCCGTAATGCATCCATTGAATCTGGATGAATAATAGTCATTCATAAATAAACTGGAAATATTATGGGACCTTGATTCCTACGGCACATTACACATCAAATTTAAAGATCTACTTCTTGCATTCCATATCTTTACAACTTACAAATAGAGTATGTGAAGTTCTAGACATCCCAATTCAATTGAATCGGGCAACCTGCTAATTTCTAAGAATATAATATGGTAAGCTGGATTTGTGCTACTTCCAACTCTTCAAGTTTTCTCCTGATTAATAATAAATAATAATAATAATAAATTCTTTTATTGCCAAAAACAATGCTTACAAAAAATGATCAATGACACTCAACTCAAAAGTACTAATGCTAATTAACATATTAACATATCACTAATGCTAATCAAGTGCCAATTTATGCCAATTAAACAATATAGAATCACTAATAATATATTAGATGCATGCTCTTGACAATAAATACTCTCATGCAAGGGAAAACATCCCTGTAGGCATGGAGGAGCTGCTGCAGACCCAAACAAATGAAAGAAGAAAAACATCTAGTGACATTAAAATAAAATATTTACAGTTTAAATACTAATTTCATTTCATGCTTATAGCATTTTTTATTCTTCTATGAAAAAAATCATGATGTACAAAATTTGAACGATCTGGTTTCAGAAGCGGATAGAATGAAGTCGTATTGCCGCTGAGCGAGCGCCCTGCAAGAATCAGCAAATGACTCAGCTAACGTTCGCCGAAGTAGAAGAATGGCTGGACTCCCATCCGGACATGAGTCAGGACTATTTCTTGCGCAAAACAGATCTCGACCTCATCAATAATTGGCTCGTATCACATGGATTCCTGACCATCAACGATTACGTAACTGGAAACAGGTATTTTTTAAATTGTAAATTTTTCATATCTTTCAAAATGGAAATTCTTGGGCCACTTTGTTCAGAGTTAACTTTTTTTTCACATTCTTGAAAACTTAACTCTAATAAAAAAAGACTTGTGTGAATCGATAATAATAGGCTATTATAGATCTACTGTTGTAGATAAACAACACGTCAAATTTTTTTTCTATAAATCCGAGCTTATTTGTTATGATTACAGGTTCTTCTATTCATGAGAAGTAGGCAATTAATCAGATCAAATTTTTCTGGTAAAACAAGTTTAAAACAGCTGATATATTAATTTGATTGTCAATGATTCTCTTTCTTCATCACTAGATAAGAGTACAGTAAATTGTTAGTAGTCAGTAAAGGCTGGAAATATTCAATGGATTCTCAACGAGAAGTTGCCAATATTAAAAACAGCCATCGTGATAAAACAGCCTACAGGATAAGTAACCAATTGAGTAAACGTTATGGTCTGAATAGAATAAGTCGAGTTGAGCCCTCAGTCGTTTATAAACGCTTTTAGTGATTCAAACAAAGAAGTGGCTTGGAACTTTGTTGTGTTTAAATGAATTTGCAAATGTTTTCCAATTTCCATTCAAGAATGAAATTATTATTCATGTAATTTGGAGTTTTAATAACTTATGCAGTAATAGAAAGCATTATTTTCTGAACGATATGGAGTTTTCAAAATGTATTTCTGAGTAGTTTCTAAATAAGATATTAAAAAAAGTAATGTTGTCCTATTATGTGGGATGCTTTTGATATTTGTACATTCTGCTAGATGTGTAATAACTATAAGTTGATTTCGAAGGAACTGACAATTTATCAAACTGACAAAAATGTATAGAACATAATTTATTAATGCAGTGCCCCCTTTTCACAATAGGTTTACTAAAGTGCGGGTTGGCCTTTGAAACACTGTTCCTAAGGATACTGGCTATCGGTACTTCAATTCTTATATGGTATTGGATTAGGCACGGATTGTTTTGTAATTCATGAACGAATAAAGACAGATTTCGAAAATACATACACTTTTATTACTGTGGTTGACTTGCCACCAAAATGTTATCACTACAAAAATAGAAGAAATAAAAATATTACACCCTAAAATAAGACACACGAGGGAAAAAACTATCATATCACAATTACAACTTAATACTATTACTTATCTTGTCTTATGGTGTTCCAATTTCAATTATACATAAATCTTGGACACAATGCACAAAATAAAAGGTTAATAAAATGAAATATCAAAGTTACATAAGAAATACTAGTTGCTCAAAGCACTGCAACTATAAAATCTAAGAGAAGTTACAACATGTCTGACTTGTCCAAGATTCATCAAGCAAGTGAGCAGGAAACGAAAACTATTCCCCCCATACGATTCTGAGAATCAGACAATACCTAGACAAAATCAAGTCAATCTCTGGAGACTACTTCATGGTGCTGCATCAGTAAATGTAAAATGAAAATAATTATTTCATCAATAATAAAATCAATTACAAAGTTAAATTGTAATACATAAATTTGTATTTTATTAAATATCTATTTTAATATCCCAATGTTATAAAGAAATTATATTATAACATGTTATAAGAAAAATAACATAACCTTACAAGACATATTTGATTATTTGTTATCGATTACACTAAGTTGATATATCGATATGGACTACAATAAGTCGATATATCGATATGGACTATTGACACAGTATTCAAAGAGGTTAGGACAACTTATTAGCAGTGACTTTTAACATCATTTTAATTGAAATAAAGAATTTATCAAGCATTATTATTATAACCCTAAAAATGTATCATTACATTAATTATAGTAATTTTAATAATTAATGGATCATAATAATTAATAGTACTTTGAAGAATTCTTAATTAATAAATTATGGTTCAATAATCGTCTCAACTGACCTGTTATCTGTAGAATTGGCAACATAGTCCTTGGCTTTTGAAACATTGATGCCAATAATTTTACTGATTGAAGCTGCAACAAATGATTTTGAACAATTTTCAGACCTTACAAGAAAAGCAGAATGGATCTGACTTGAGGATTGCAATGGACTTTATACTTCACTGTTTTATTTGGATACTATTATTTGTTTTATTTCGCTTAACTCTCAACTTATTTTATTCATACAATAGGCGTTCATCGATTCTATACCTCAGAGCCATAGTCATCTAGCTCCAAAATTTTCGGTTTTCAGAGATAGCTTTATAAGCACTCTCTTATTTTATGATTGGACGACACCATCAAATTTAACTTTCCTGTGACTTTTCTTTCTAGTTTTATTCAAGGATGAACTATCATGTGACCTTGAATTGCACATCGAGTCAGACTGATCTGTCCACATGAATGCTATGTTGCCTAGTTAAATAGTATACATTTGCTGGATAGGAAATCTAGGAATTTGTTCTTTCTCAATTTTCTTGATTTCAATGTATTTTTAGGCACTGAATCCAAATTTGCCATTAATGATTACAAAAAATCAATTCTTAACAAGATATTTTCAATAAGGCATTCAAAATAATTGAAATTTTCTCAGCATTTGGGAAATAGAGGCATTTACTCTTCCTCAACTGATTTTCAAGTATTTTTAGGTGCTGAATCCAAGTTTGACATTAATGATCCCAAAAATCGATATTACACAAGAAATTATCAATACAACGTCCAAAATAATTCAAATTTTCTCAGTTTAAAAAAATAGAAACTAAAGAATCCAGCAATTGGATTTGTGATTCATTTTGAGTCTGATTTTGAATTTCAACTTTGAAAGATATTTGAAATATGGCTATGCATAGCCTACCCCAATTTATTTATATGGTGTGTATATATGTGTACAGATACACACCAGTGTTAAGTATCAGATAATTATATTCTTTATGCATATCAGATGTATCTATGATATCAGTTTGAAACATATCACAAAAGCGGGCATTAAATGAGACATATCTTAGAGGTATGAAATTGGTTTCAATATGTATTAGATCCAGAGTTCAAAGTTATTCAGGCTATCTGATACCTATCTGAGACATTCATGTGATGTAACATTATGTGGTCCGTCCTCTCGATGTGAAAAACTGACTAATACGATAATTACCCTGTCATATGAGAGTAATCTGTGGCATTTGGTTTGAGCATTAAACGATTATTTTCATGAATTATTATGATTAGTGTTTAGAATTTGACCTTTTTTCAATGTAAAACATTGCCGTTATAGGGGTATTAGTTGTTGCCAGGAATGGTTATTGGGAAAGATCTTATCATCTGCTTCCATCCTTGTAATTGATTATATTCCTTTTATTCTTATATTTCTTGTATTCCTTGTATTCATATTGTTGTGGGATCCATTGAAGCATCCATTAACGTCCTCCTATATCCTTCTGTTCCCAAAGCGGTGTTCAAGAGAGGCCTATTTAACTTTCTAATTTTGCCTTTGTATTTAGATGTATGATATAATGCATCTCTTAGATTCCTATTGTCAATTCCATCGGTATTATTGGCAATAGAACCGTAGTTCATAATTTAAATTAATTCTATTTTAGATTGCACCATCAACAATCAATGCAAATTTTACATTTATATGCAATCGTATTGTATAGAATTGATATAATTACCATTCAGAAAAACATCAAATTTTGTAACCTTCAACAATCTACATAAATAATTAATTGATTTGATTTTACTTGATTTGTTATGAAGTTTAACTCCCTGACAGTTTAGAAGGCCATAGTGATTGGATAGATTGAAAATATTCATCTGACATAGGTTTTAAAATGCTCAATGTAGTTAATAGTTTTGTACATAATTTTTTTTATTGCTGATGATGCCCACATGAGTCATTGTGTGTGGGTAATGAGGTGAATGATAACACACATAGATGCCAGACGGAGGAGCGGAATTCGAACCCATGACCGCTGAAACGACAACAAGTTGAAGTTGTGAAGCCCCAACCAACTGCGCTAAGCGGTTGATGTATTATATTTTTTATAACATATAACTATTGTCTCCCTCTAATTGAGCCAGTTAGAAGGTGAATTGTTCTGGTTATAGAATAGTTATTTTGGATGAAAATTATTAATTCCTCACACAAGTAATGAAACAAAATTATTGTTTTCAACATTGTCTTTTAATGTTAGAATAAATTATTAGGAATGGACTATTTCCAGTTCAGAAAGTGATAACTTCAATCTAGATTATATAGACTTTTTGTTATTGAATCTTGCAGAGAAATCGAATGATTTGGATCAAAATAACTTTAAAGAATCATTCCCATGCTCTTGTTCCACCAAAAGGTTAATGATAAACTAGTTTCTTATGATTAGCATGTTGGAAATATCTTGCTAAGACGTGTAATTTTCTAGATTGTAAATTCAAAATGTGTTTGACAGCACATTTTTAAAGCACTGGAGAAATATTGTGAAATTAAGAGATTTTTCTTCCATAGACTAAAGTTACCAAAAATAGATTTTTTTCAACCATATTTCAAATATCTTGTGAATCGTCAAATCTTTAAAGTGACAAAATTCGGATTCAGAGCCAAAAAATCAAGAAAAAACTAAATACTCTCTGAAGACTAACTTATATCATTTTCAACCAAATTTCTATTTCTCTAGTGCACGGCTCGAACAATATAATATTATAGTACAATTAATGTCCTTTATTCAAATACAGTATATTCATTGACCGAAAGGAGAGAGGTCTCTGCTTCAAGTCAACCATTTTGCATTTGTCTGTCTGTAACGGATTTTCTGCTAAACGCATGGATCAAATTCTATGAAATTTTAAATTGATCTTGCTATAAGGAATGCGATGTGTATGTGTGAGGATTTTCCAAATATTCTTGCATTTAAAATGGAAAAATAGGCAATTTTTTATGAGATACTATTATTTTTAAAATGAGCTTCTCCATCATATACAATAATTGGAATCAGATTTCAAGATAGCCCTTGGGTCCTCTTATCATATGGTTGAGCCTCCATATGAATAAAGTTCATATGAACTCATTGCCTCATTGGAAAGCTGATTCCATTGCATATTATGATGAAGAAGCTCATTCTAAAAGTCATATGTACTCTACAGAAGAAGGCCCAAGTACCTTTCTTTTATTCTTCTTCCAAATATTTTTTAAACACAAGCGAATTTCGAAACACATACATCGCTGGGTATTCCTTGAAGGTAGATCTATGCAAAATTTCATAGTATTTGATCCACTCGTTTAGCTGTAAATACAGACTGACAATGCAAAACAGTTGACTTGAAACAGATACCTCTCTCCGTTTGATCAATCAATGTTTCAGTCTGTCATCAAGCACAAAAAAATTTTTTTCCTTCTGTTGTATGTAGCAGTCGCAGAGGTTCAGATACGTCAGGAAATGTTAGCCCAAATGGAGGATACGTAGAGGAACAAACGACAGTGGCTCATCAGGGTCCTGCAGGACCAACAATTCTGGTGCAAGGACACCATCGCCGCAACAGCTCCAAGCGCTGTTTGCGCCACGACTTCGCCCGCTCCAAGAGTCGCAGCATCTACAGAACGCATGAGATACTCAGTCAGAATGCTGCCACATCTTCTAGTCGCCGCTCGTCCCTCAAGGATATGCGCAAGTAGGTCTCATTCAGTGGCGTAGCCTACACCCCTGCAGAGACCCAATGGCGCGGGGGCCCAGGCTGTAATGGGGCCCGGGCTGTAAGGGGGCCGGACTGAAAAAATATTTTTTCAAGAAACGGCCCATGCCAGGACTAAAAAATATTTATTTTTTTCAAACGAATAAAACTGAAACACATAAGAAGGAAACAACGAATGAATAGATCAGGTCAATGTTTATTATCTACTTTACAATTTAACTGAAGCATCTACTTTAATATTTGAGACTTTGTGCATAGGTAATCAACATGATAATATTAGTTAATATCAATTGAAAGTATTTCTTGAAAGAGTTCTTGAATCATCATAATTATGAGTTTCTTAATAAATTAAAGTGTTAATAAAATAATGCTGTCGAATTGAATTATTGAGTAATCATTTCAGTAATCAATTAAGTCATCAGAGCATACGAGACTTATGTAGAATAACTCAGATAAACACAATAAACAATAAATAACACGAAAAAGAATCTGGCGTGATTTTAGCGTCACACTAACAGTGGAATAAGTTGATGGACGTCGGGTAGCCGCTCCAGTCTGCTCCCTGCCATGCCGCCGTCCACCTCTTATAGACGTCCTACACAGCCGCCGCCAGGAATTCACGCCTCGCGATTCAATTTTCAAATAATTCTGAACTAATTATGTACTGCTAGCTAATTTAAATTATCTAGTTCGACTTTGGGATTGTCTGTAACACCCGACCATCGCCGAGCGGTGGAACCCCAGAGGGGTTACGTTGCATCTAGCCACTGATGCTCTTCATTGTAGAGCTAATTGACGACTCCCTTAGGCCCTTAGGACGACTCCTATAAGAAAACTTCCTCCCTTTTATATCAGGGTGGCCGAATCGTCCCAACTTTCCTATTGGTTGGATTCAAAGGGTTGGTAACTTTCTCTTACCACTACACCCCCGACCACTGATACATCATCTTAATTTGGGCGGACGTTAACGTTTCTAGTAATTGTAATTGTCTACTAATTATTGTGGTGTTACTGAACTCTCCCATCAAATTTCTTGTTAAAGTTCACGAAACAAGAATGTTCCTGATGCTGTCTTCCGGTTTTCCTTTTATGGCGATCAACCTAACACAGTCTGACGATGAACCTGTCTGATGTTATACCTAACACTATCACTCCCTATCTCTCAGCTCTGATTCTCTGAAGCACTGCCATACTTATCTTTCATTCTGTTCACACTGGTCATTTTTATCACGCATTCATGATAATAATTTTTCAGTAAGTTTCATTTTGATACTAACTTTACCTTAATCCATTAGTGTAACAACTCATAATACTGCTACATAATTCTTAAATGTGAAGCACATAACTTCAATTGTTGTACCCTATTCATTTACAGTACACTCAGACATGTTCTAATTTTAAAAATAATGTAAACTTGTGCCTTATTATAGACATCAATGTTATTACCTGTTATTCTTAGTCATTAACATAATTTTATCCTTAAATTCTATTGTACCCTGTTATCATTATCAATCCTTTATTCTACCGCATTTCCCTACATAATACAATCCTCCCCCCAGTGGCGGACTTAGGGGGGTGGCGGGGGGGGGGGGCGGCCGCCCCCCCTTGACCAGGGAAAATTTTAAATTTTTGTGGGGCCATTCCGGCCGTTTAAACACATTTACTAGTGTAATTTATCCCTAAATCTTTTGAAAAACTGGTGGGAAACCAAATAACTTGGGTAAGCTTGTGAGGGAACCTTTATTGAAGTATGCTAAGCTTCTTGGTAAAAAGGGAGATCTTGAGAATCATCAAAATACATCTTACCATCGAGAAGCGGTACAGAGTGCATTGGATTGTATTGAAAACTTCAAACACTCTGAGGCACAAATATCTAACCAACTGGATAGCTTCAGGCTTCAGCAAGTAAAGGAGAATAGAGAAAAATTAGCTGATTCTAAAAAATGTGATTTTTCTTAGCCATCAGAACATAGATTTTAGGTAGGGGCCGTAGAGATCATGGGCTTGTGACAGTAGAGGAGCCATCCAAAAATGATGGTAATTTCCAAGCTCTGTTGCACTTCCATTGTGATGTTGGTGATACTTCCCTAGAAAAGCATCTGCAAACAGCTTCTCAGAGAAATTTCTTCACCAGTGAAACAATTCAAAACTCTCTTATTGAATTTTGTGGTGAGGATATTTTACAAACAATCATGTCTCATGTATGGGAAGCAGAATTGTTCAGCTGTATGTTTGATGAGACTGTGGATGTGGCACATATTTCTCAAATGGCTTTAGTATTGAGGTACATAGCAGAGGAAGGGGGCAGGACAAAAATAAGAGAAGATTTTGTGGGATTTCTTGATCTACAGAAAGCAGTCACAGAACTTGTTGATAATAATTCTCCATCTGATAATGAAAGTGAAGATGATGTTTGTGAGAGAAACGTGGAATGTGACACTGAACCTACAGTGACTGGTGTAAAACTTGGACATGTTGTGCTTCAGGAATTAAAGTGTCTTGGTTTGAATCCAAAAAACTGTATTGGCATTGGGACAGATGGAGTGTCCTTAAATATTTCTGTGATCTATCGCAATATTTTGGAGCTATCCAAGAAATTCAGAAAGTTGCAGTCTATGCTGTAAGATGCCCTTGCTATAATCACCAACTTAACTTGGTAATATCCAAAATGGCAAAAGTTCAATGTGTATATTGGAAGAGGTCATAACATTTTTTAATGGATCATCAAAAAGAAATATGGTTCTAAAAAAATGTGTTTAAGGGCCAACTTACTCAACTATGTGAAACACGTTGGGTGGAATTTCATGATGCAGTTTTGAAGTGTATTAGACACATAGAGAAAATTACCACTGCCCTTGAAGTTGTTTCTAACTGGTCGGATGTACAAGGGGATACACCACCACCAAAAGCCCAAAGTTTGCTTGTGAGTATCACTGATGGTGATTTCATTGTGTTGCTTGATGAAATTCTGGTTCTCACTCATAATTTAAGTGCACTCTTCCAGACTAATGATCTTGATGTTCAGACAGCTTCCAATGCAATATTTAATGTGAAATATATTATTATAAATAAATGTACCAACATTGAAAAGGATTTCACCATTGTGTACAATAGAACTACTGAAATTGTCAATCATTAGGTGTGGAATTAAAATTACCACGAGTTCCTCAGAGGCAGAGAAACCAGCCTAATGCTCCATCTACAAATCATGAGGAGTATTGCAGGAGAAACATTTATGTCCCCTTGCTTGACTGGATTATTGAAGACTTCAGGACAAGATTTTCTGAAGATGTGCTTGATGTTTTCAAACTAAATATTCTTCTACCTGCCATCATTGTTGCACAGAATGTTGATGTTCCAGTGAACCCTCCACCACTCACATCTGATTTAAGAAATCTTGCTAGATTTGCCACCTTGATTGGTATTGAGGATCAAGAAGATTTTTTAACAAAACTGCAAGCTGAGCATTGTCAGTGGAGTGTGAAATGGAAGCGTGAAGTTGAAAATGGCCATAGTGTCCCATCTACTCCAGTGGATGCATTTGAAATTTGCCACCCAATTTTATTCCCACTAATAAAATCTCTGCTCAAGATTCTTCTCACTCTTCCAGTCAGCACTGCAAGTGCAAGTGCAGAACGATCATTCTCAACTCTTAGTCTACTGAAGACATACTTATGTTCAAGAAGTGGAAAAGAAAGACTCAATGGACTGGCAATGATGTTTGTTCACCGTGACATACCCATGAATAATGAAAACATTATTACCAGATTTGCAAATAAAACAAAAAACAGAAAAATTAAATTACTAATGTAGGCATAATGTCTTTCTTCCAATAAGCAGACTTTTTTGTATTAAATTACCTTAAGTTTTTTTATTCAACTGACATATTGAAATTTAAATAATGTACATTGAATAATGTACAACATGTTATATTTAAGTTTTATATGGTTTGCATTTGGTAATTAGGAATCTCCAATGGGAATACTGCAAATAATATAAATTGTATTGATTTCATAACTGTTTGATAAAAAATATTAGACACCATACAAAATGGCAAAAATACTTAACCTAAATAACAGTGAACTTTAGTGCTCAAAATGCTTAAAACGTGAGTTTTAGAGTTGTCAAAATCAAAAATAATGCCCCCTGTACCTCCCGAACCCCCCCCCCCCCCTGCAGGCGGACTACCGCCCCACCCTTAAAACTATCGTAAGTCCGCCCCTGCCACCCCCATCAAATTTCTGACTGGTTTTGAACTGGCCTATACTCTTGACAGTCCAATGAACTTCATTCTGATGTTTGCATGACATCATAGTTTTGTTATAGTGAGAACCTTTCCACGGGTACAACTTCAGTTGTTCTCTTTCGCTTTTTTGAAAAGGTTTACGAATGTGTTCCTTTTCCGTTTCGCTCCTGGTTTCATTGTTCGGTGATTTTGAACACTTTTGAACTCTCACTATTTGATTCTTTGACTACCATCTCTTTCTCATTTTCATGTCCTTTCTATTGATAGACAATCTCTTCTCACATCTTGATTTCGGCTCTCTTTTTTCACCACGACCCTTTTTTCTTTCTCATTTTCGTTTCTATTTCGATACGCTCTCCTTCATTGCATCCACTTAAATTGCTTCTTTAATCTATTCTTCTTCCTTTCCCTCTTTTGCTTTCTATTTATTAGCATCTTTTTCTTCGCTTTCACCCGCACTGCCTGGAGCAATCTCATTTCCTCACCCCTACGTTTTCATAGTTTTCCAAGCCTTTTCGATCTCTCTTTTCTTCCATTATCTACTTCATCCACGTTCTTATGTAACTCCTCTACTTTTCTACTTTTTCACTAACAGACAAAAAATTCAAAACGGTCGACTCGAAACATAGACCTCTTTTCGCTCGGTCAATTAGTACTGGGGAATGAATCTGTGAATCCCACAAATTAAACAACACAATGAGTGTGACAGTGGTTATTATCTAGTGTGACAGAAGCATAAATCTTTCATTCAGTTAGTGAATCCCCCAGAACTTATATTCCTCTTAATCACTCACAAACAGGGGCAAATCAAATGTAGAAGATTTGGAGATTTTTTTTAAAGATTACGTTTTGGAGACTCCAGTTAAGGAGTATGAGACAAGCCAAAAATCAGAAAGTCAGATAATTAAATTCCCCGGAATGCTCAACTGACTGATAAAAGCTGTGAATTTGTGAATTTCATGGAGATAAGGAACATCTTTGTTTGTAATATCCCCCCCCCCCCATATATTTTCTCATTCGAAAAAATTCTGGTTTGGCCCCTGCCTACAATTAAATAGTCAAGTTTTCCCCAGTATAAATATAATATACAAGTGATTAGTGAATATTACACATGGGAATATAAATTATTATTCATGTGAATGTAATAGAATGTTAATTTATGCAAAATCATACAATACATTACCAGTGCTACTATGATAAAAAAGCTCCAAAAATTAACTCTATGCTCTAAAATACTTATTTAGGCCTACCATAAAAAAGGTGAAAATTGCATGCCTTCTCGCTTTTCCATTCCAAAAATACCTTAGCCATTGGCAAAATGTTTTTACCACAACCTACCGGATATCGATTCAGACATTCTGAAATTCTGTGACATTTTTGTGGCTTAGCCTACCCCTCTTTATCCAGTGTGGGTTATCATATAAAGCGTGTTATGCATGTTTTGTTTGTTTGGATGTTGGCGGAAAATGCTTGCTTGGCATTTTTGCAGATACACTTCGCTGCCCCCCAACTCCATAAACATGCTGTCTTTGCTGATAGAATCGAAGGTGCGTCTGCCACAGTGTTTGACACATAGTCGCGCCACTAAACGTGAACAGCTTCGCGTTCAGGGGGAACGAGACTTTTTCCTAGGAATTGTGAGAGATGTTGCCACTGATCTAGACCTAAAATCACTTTCTCAGAAGACTGTCGACAATCTAACTGTAAGTATCAACAACTATTCCTCAAACTAAGGTCTAGGAACAACTTATGCTTTAAAAAGTTTTTCTAATAGATAAATAAAAGCTTGAACAAGCTCAATTATTCATCGTCATATACAATCAATTTTGTAACCTTAATTTCACATTTCTTACAATAAAATGAGTTCTAGATACAAGAGTTTAATAGATTAAAAACAAGAAAATTTTCTCTATGGATTTCTGTATGAATTTCTAGCCATGCTCAAATGCGTTTAAAATGCACCAATTCAAGTGTAATTTTCAAACATTTTCTGGGAGAAGACCCCCGGACCCCCCTCCCCCACCCACCGGTAAGTTACAGCTCCGGTACTTCTCAATTTAGAAATTAAGCCCTGACCGGTGCAAGCGAAAAAAAAATTAAATAAATTATGTTGGAATTGGGAAATTTTGTCAGAAGATTTAAAGGGGAAGAATATGACTAATTTCATTTAAGTGAATAACCCAAGTATAAACTTAACATACAAATGACTGAATCAATTTCAAAAGAGTTTTAAAATAATTGATTTAAAATTTATTTAATACCAGTAGACTTGTTTTTTTTTTTCAATTTAAAACGAGTTAATCACTATTAAATCATTTTTTAAATAATTCAAAAATAGCTTTAAAATTTATTTGATAGGAGTGAAACTTATTTTTAAATTAAAACAAGTTGAACTCTCTCATAACATTTTAAAAGAATTTCATAATTTATTGTTTTAAAGCAAGTTAACTTGGTTTTATTTTCAATTTAAAACGAGTTCATCATCTGTAATCCATTTTGAAATGATTTCAAGTGATCTCGGCTTTTAACTAAATAAGTTAAGGGTGTTTGAACAAAAAATTTTATTCACTTTTTTTGTTGGAAACTCTAAAGTTCATTTAGTCAAAACCGAATGTGACATTAAAAAAAATCGAAAAAAATTAATTGCGGCCTATGTGTGACCTTAAAGTGTACATTTTGAGCATTCTTTGTGCAAGCCACAAATGGAAACGAAAAACACCATAGCAATGAAACTTTGGGACAATTTTCTTTAAAATATGCTCTTTACAGTGGTCTATTTTTAATAACAAAATATACATATATATATTTTTTTTACAAAAACCTTTTTTATTGCATTGTTCAGTGAAATTTTCAGTTTTAAATTTTGGTTTCCATACGTGGGTTTTAATTCCCTACTCAATGCAATTTTTTTTTCTTATTATATGTATTCGTTTAGAAACGTAGTTTGTTTGAACAAGTCAATGTTTTTACGTGCGCTCGTGCACAACACCCGCGTGCGAGGAATGAAGGGGCAGTATTGGTGGGGCGGTAGCCTTCCCGTTCACGGCTGAGCGGCCGGCAGTAACCTTGGGGATTCCGTTGTTGTGTTGAATGTGTTGTTGTGACCGATTGCATTGGCATACGATTCCACTTGTTTATCTTTTTCTAGACCTTTTAGTCACCTTTGAGTTACAGTTTATTTACCGTTAGGCGCCATGGTGGAATGAAACATTATAAAAATTTGGTAATTGCCAACTGTTTCAACCCGTCAATGTGCTCATCATCAAGTATTATTGTTATTTATTATTCATTATCTATAATTTATTATTTATAATTTATAATTATAATTTAATATTTATTATTTAATATTAGTTATTATTTATTATTATTATTAGTAGTAGTAGTAGTAGTAGTAAATTATTATTGATATTTTATTATTAGTGTATAATCATTGGACCTAATAGACAATTATTAGTATTATTTTATTATTAGTTAATTATTATTGGTTTATTATTAGTCTAATATAAGTTTAGTATTATTATTATTATTATTAGCCTATTACTATTATTAGTATTTTATTATTATCATTGGACCTAATAGTCAATTATTACAGTTTATTAAATATTTGAAAGACAAGCTCCTTTGCGAGGTCGCATGGTCCTTCATAACAATACAATCACAATATTGCAATATTTCCCTGAAATACTCTCGTACTTGCAGACACGTACACAAATGGAGTTAAGATATTTTTACTTCCTGAGTTCCTTTCCACCGTTCCCACGTCCATATTTCCTATTACTGCTTTAGATTATTTTTATACAGTATTATTTTTAACAGTAAGAATCTATTTTCGAAGAAGATACTTTTAGTTAATCAATTGGTTTTTTTCTAGTTGTAATTTTTTTTTTAAAGTTATATGTATTTCTCATATGTGTTTTTCTTTCTCAACCTTAATTCCTTTGTACAGCGACTAAATCATGCTATGTCTATATGTAAATGCACAGGAGAAATGTCTTTAACTGCATTGTAGACAAAATAAATCAAACAATGGAAAACCGTTTCGCCAAGCACAGACTGCTCTATTTGTATTTGACTGTCTTCGATCCTAGAAGATTCGATCAACTGAAGGCGAAATTGCCAGAAAATTCCTTGGACAAAGTAAGTGCATTGATTTCATCTGTTGACAAAGACAAGCTCAGAGAAGAAATCGTATATCGTTCATGAATGTTTGGCCCAGTATAAGCAGGAAGTCAATTGAGCAAGATTATTGTACTGATGAGACTGAAAAGTGTGAAAGTTCTGAAAACATTCACGGAATTGAAAGTATATGGATGACGATTTAAGTCTACTTGAAGATGAAGAAGTCAAAGAAACTGCAGGAAAGCATGATGAAGACTTCTCAGCTTGCACAGTAAAACGTAAATGAACTCCTGTATCAAATGTGCATTTGAAGTGATAGTGGATTATAATATGTAGGCTACTCTCTTTAATATACGGAACTGTACAAAGTGTACAAATATTTACTAACGATTCCCCTGATTCCACTAACACTGGTTACCTGATAAAGCTAATAAAGTTAATAAATACCAGATTGAGAGCAACAATGACTGATGACAATTATTTAGAGGCATTTGTCCTGATGAACACGGAGAGAGATATTGATTGACATTGACTCAAGTTTGGTCATTGATAAACTATATATGTGAATCAAGTTCTGAAATGAGAAAACTTTTGATCATCTAAATAAGTAGATTTTAGTAGACTTTTAGTAGTACTAATTAAGTAGACTTTTAAATAATTGAAAAATATAGGTTTATAAGTTAGAAGTACAAAAACTAATTTTACACACAACACTAGAATCCCGACATGTGTTGATGTTTTTGGAGGTCTTTGTTTGATTTAAACATAAATAAATAGTAAAATGTCAATCAATGTCCAGATTTACTTTAAATCCTCCACTCTTCGTATGGTAAAAGGAAAATCCAGATACGTTATTACCGTGCATCAAAAGGTTTAAAAATGGAAATTGTGTTTTGGGTTCTAAAAGTTTTGTTCTAGAACGTCTTATGATGGTATTAACCGAAAAACGAGTAGTAGTAGGCCTAATCTACAAATGCAGGGGTTTTCAAGTTCATTTTTTGTGAACTATACGCGGTGCTTGACTGATTATATGGCTGGCGCCCTCGTCACCTCTGTCCCCCGTCCTCTCGACATACCCAGCACGGGCCTGCTTTTATACTAGATATATATTATACCTACCTATACCTTTAAGTATACCTATATATTCTGCAGCCTGTTCAGTCAAATTTATAAAACCTGGAGAATCACCTTTGCATGATTGTCCCTCACAATGGCTAACAATGTTTAGCTCACAGTTTATCCAAATTTGGATAAACTGTGATGTTTGGATTTTTGCAAAGAGTGAATCCTCTCGCTCACTTCTAGAACTGTAACCCAAATTTGTGTTTTAGGTGCTTTTGGATGCGGATGGGGCGTCGCTGTTTCTGGTGGAAGGACCGCGCGGAGGCCGACAGACATTGGTATCAAAGGTGTTTGACGTGCACAGCGGAGCCAGCCGCTTCCTGCTGCCGGGGGGTGGAGCCTCCACCGACAACGAGGTGCAAGTGCCCTGGGGCATCGGCGTGCTCGGACATGTCGCCGACACCGGGGAGACTGTCAATCTACAAGTGGCTTGCGAGGTAAGCATCAGAAGCGGATTTTTGGTGGAGGGGTACGTGTCCTCCTGCCAGACCTATGAAGAATATCCTACACTAGATAGGCTTACTCAACGTATAGGCTTATTTAAAGGCAGTTCAACATGTTTTGAAAATGTTGAAGTTCTTAATGATGAAGAATACTCTTGATAGGAACAGTTCATCACGCTTTACAAAAATGAGTAATATTGGTTGCTTGACAGGTGTCAGCATTTGTGCCTAGTATGCCTAAAGTAAACCCAAGTGAATAGGCTTAATATTCTGCCAATTAAATCCTATTGAAGCTTATTACTAGTCATAAAAATCAGGCCTATTAATTATTTTGATCTCGAGAAAATTTATTAGATTTGGAAGAAAAACTATATAATTTGGGGAAGGCATATACCGCATAATATAACCTCAAACATTGAAGTATATGACATTTTATCATTTACAAAGTCTAATTCAGTGTTGAAATAATATAAAACCCAATAATTCAATGTCGAAATTTCAAAAATTTAATACACTTCTTTCTTTTTCCTGCCAGACACTAGCAAGGCCGTTTCATTGGCAAATAGATACAAACTGCCTTTGAAATTTAATTTTGTCATGTTCTCAATATTTATTGTATAAGAAATAAATGAGGTCCAAGAGTACTTCCTTGAACCACACCACATCAGATAAATTTTTTATTGCTCTCTACTCCATTTATTTGTACAAGTTACCTTCTATCTGTCAGATATGATTGTATGTTTGCACGTTTTACCATGTATTGCTATGGGACCCAGTTTTCTAACATGCTTTGCCCTATTAACTGTATAAAAGGCTTTTGCCAAGTCCATAGATACAAGTATGTTACTCTGACTGAGATTAATTAATAGACATATTCAATTTCTGATTCAGTTTTGAAAATACATGAGATATATATATATAAGATAAGATATGACCTATCTGTCATAAACCCCAACTGCCACCGAGATGAACTGCATTCTCTTGCAAATACACAGTCAGTTGATGCTTAATTTTCTCTAGGATATTAGAAAAAAATCACTTTTTAGTCAGCACAACATGTCAATAATACAAATATATTGGGTCAATTATAGGTAAAGTAAATTCATAGGAAAATAATTTAAGTAAAATCTAGGTATCATGATTGATGTTATTGACATTTATGAAACTCATTTATCGCATTGATAATATTTTGTGGGTAAGTACAAATTCTAATCGTTTTAAAGACTTTTTATAAAAGTATGGAATTTTTCAATTTCGAGTGAATGGTATATAAACAATTAATGTTAACTATCTGTAGTATTTATGCAAACTGTAGACAAATAACAATTAGCATGGCTAATTATTATTATCCACGTTATTGCATTCAGCACAAATGTGAATAACATGTGTGTTATGTGTGTGTGTGTGTCACATGTATAATTCACATAAATTAATGGTGTTTGGAATATTTTGCTCCCTGACTCTTGAAATGGTGTATTTGCAAAGGTTGGTTCAGAATTTTTGTATTTTAATGATACCTTAAAAATTTAAAAGTTTCTCTCAAGCATAACCCCTGTTTAAATTTGTTAGAAAACCACCCACACAAATATTCTCAGGAGCTTAATATCAGTTGGTTTACCCTTACCTCTAGTATTACCTCTAGTTACCTTCACTAAAACGTTAAAAATTGTATAACAAAAAAATAAAAACTTATTTTTAGGCAATTCTCACTCTTTTCATCATTACAATCACATTGACTTCACATGACATTCATTTTCAGTCAATATCCAAATTACATTTAATGATTCATACTTTACATTATAGGAAATGCCAATCATAAGTATAAGAGAAGTGTATTTGGGCATATAAAGTATGTATTCACCCATCATTCACATGATAAGGAGTTCAAGACTCCTGAAGAGCAGGTGGGATGCTGGATTGAACGACTTCAAGAGTATGATTTTGAGTCAGTTCATCAAACAGGAACCAGTCAGGGGAATGCAGATTGACTCTCAAGAAGGCTATGTGAGAAAGATTGCAAGCACTGCTCACATCATGATAGCAGGGAAGACATGCTGAGAAGGACAACAGTGGCTGCTGATTCATAGAGGAGTGACCAACTCCAGAAGGACTAGGAGAAGGATCCTGACCTGAGATACCTTAGGGCTTGGAAACGCTCTGGACAAGGAAGACCAGTCTGGTTGGAAGTGGCACCCCTTTCACCAAGTGTGAAGACCTATTGGGCCCAGTGGAACTCAATTGTTGAAGATGAGGGAGTACTCAAAAGGGTGATTGTGAATGCAGCAGGGGATCAGAAAAGACAACAAGTAATTGTCCCACTCAAGCATGTTCCTTCCTGAAGTGCTGAGAAGTCTTCATGATGACAAATATGAAGAACATCTTGGCCTACACAAAACAGTGGAGAGGACTAGGAAATGATTTTATTGGCCAATGTTGAGAGAGGATGTTAAAGATTGGTGCAGAAATTGTATAATTTTTGGAGCAGCAAATGACCCTATGAGAAAGAAAAAGGCATCAATGAAAACTTATAATGTTGGAGCACTATTTGAGAGAGTGGCTGTTAATATTGCTGGACCTTTTCCTACCACCATTGAAGGGAACAAGTATAGATAGAAGTCATTATAGATAAATATACTATATTTTATTTTTCAATTATTTTCTTTTATTGTTATTAATTGATTATAAGGAAGTTTCTGTTCCAGGATCCACGTTTTGATGATGAGGTAGATCGAATAATGAGCTACCACACTGAATCCCTGCTCTGTATGCCTGTAAGAAACGCTTATGACGAAATCATTGCTGTTGCTCAGGTTATAAATAAAAATCCTGATCGAGATGATGGACATTTCACTTGTAAGGATGAAAAGGTTTGTGGATTATAATTTCAAGTTTGTTAATTTTATCATTCCTTTCATGAAAGCCTTCAATAACTAAGAACAAATGAAAAATAAAGCTCCTTTTTGTGATACATGCTGGTCAAATTGTGTCTTAAAGCTCTCTCACTAAAATATGAAAGTTAATTCATATGCTACTATAATAATTCAATATAAAATTTACATCCTGCTTACAGATGAAAAATTCACTTTTTTGAAATACATCACTCATAATGAAAGAATTTGACATTAAATCACCCCGAATCCCCAATTATATGTGTTGTGATTTGTAGTAAGTTTTTTGTGGAAATTGCTAATATTAGTTTCGTTTATTTTCAGCTATTTGAAACTTATTTACAATTTGTTGGAATTGCTCTAACAAATGCACAGATAGTGGAAACATCGAGGCAAGAATATGACAGGAATAGGGTAAGTTTTAAGCACAATTGATAAGGATTATTGATAATATAAAATACAAACTACTTCCTGAACTCTATACTATCAATCTATTATTTAAATCCACCCATACAGGGATTCGATGAATTCACTCTTGTAGCAAAAACAAGCAATTCTTTCAAGTAAATTCTATAAGTGGTTCCAGTTAGGATTTCTGTTGGTGGAGGTCAGATTTTAGTGAGTAAGAATATAAGTTTTCCAGTGTGACTGGTGCCTATATAGACATGTTGCTGCCACATACAAAAAAAAACAAGAGCAAAATGACTAATTGTGCCAAAATGTTATTATTTATTCTGTTTATTTATTCTTAAATTTTTATTTTAAAATTACTAATAGTAAATGCAAAAATTAATTGGACATAGTATTTTTAAATATTTGTTTTGCTAGTTGGCTCTACTGCTTTTTTCTGAAGCGTTTCTCTCTGCTGCATCTGCTCTGAACAAAGGCTATTCGTTCTGTAAAAATTATTAATGATCAATGATGACTATTCTTTGGGACTCAACCTTATAACTTTCCTACTTTCAGAAAAAGAATACATTAATTGCTGTAAAGATTTATTATTATTTTTTTAAGCACACATTGTAACACTTAAGCACTTGGGTATGTTGCTCCTTCTCATTCATTGTAATTTTGTTACAATAAATAAATAATAACCCAGTTTTTTTTTTATTTGGGATATAAAATGAGTTGGAATACTTTTTGGACTTGAAACAGCTTAATAGAGATGGAACTAAAAAGAATGAGAGCCAATTAATTAAATACGGCCTGTCAAAGTCACAAGTGACACCCTGACCATATTATCTTTTGGAGTTCTAAAGTTCAGATTCGGACCAGCACCAGAGAAAAAAGCTATTCAATCCTTCTCCTGGTATCTCACTTATGAAACCAAGTTGCTGGCCAGTAGCGCTGTACAGGAGTGGTTCAGGACTTTTTGCAGCTTTGAATAAAATTGGCAAACTTTTCCAATTGAGGATTTTTTTAGAAGAAAATTCAATGATTTGAAACTTCTTCACTTAAACTTTTATGTGTTGGAGTGAGTATTTACAAGATAAATGCATCAAAACCAAGAGATGACTAGTTTTTCACAAAGGGGGTAAAAAGCTTGATTTTCAATGATTGATTGATGATTGTGAATGAACAACTAAAATCGATTTGGTATTGTTATACATAAATCGACGCGAAATTCGATGTTCTTTAATTTCAAATGAAGCCATTTTTTTAACGTGGTAAATAGTTTCCGAGTTTTAGGCAAAAAAATGAAAAGTGCCAAATTTAGGGGATTTTCACCTTCAAAAGTTGACTACAGTGCAGGAACTTTCGTGAACTCAGGGGACTCTTACTTACTTAGGATGCCTAGAATAAATTTAAAAAGTTCCAGCTTTATACCAATTTTGTTCACCCAAAGCCTAATTTGGGTTAATGGCCTGGATTATTATGTTGAATAGATTCGAGTATGAAAGTGTTCCTGAAAAGTCATGATTTCTTTCAGAACTTATTAGAAGTTGTACATGATTTGTTTGAAGAGCAAACATCACTGGAAAAAGTTGTTCTCAAAACAATGCAGAGGGCGCAGAAACTTTTGAAATGTGAGAGAGCGGCTGTGCTTTTAGTAGAAGAAAACTCTGAGGTAAGTTCCAAGTTTCTTTTCTTGTTCGAACAATACGTTTCAACTTTATCTTCGCTGAAACTGTTCCTTCTTTTATCAATTATTCAGTATGTTTTAAATTTTGACATTAATTCATTCCAGGTCAGGTACAATCTTCTTTGATTATTCAAATTAAATCAACTGTTATGGTGATGTTTGGTGCCAATGGCGGCATGAAAATTTTTGGAGCGGATTTTCCAAAATTAAGATTTTAAGATCTTTTAGATACAATGACTAGGCACCAACAACGTCGGTTTTTGGAACAATCACTTACCATAATCTCCCAAATGACTTTCTTTTCACATAATGGACTCATCAAAATGAATGATAATTCACAGTCAATTATGATAAAATAATTGGATGACTTTTATCACGTTGATAGTAATAGAACTGCAGAGTTTTTCATTTGTATACACAGTGGCACAACTGAGAGAGAGATCAGGGGGGATAGATCCCCCAAAGACAAACTGGAATTTTAACAAGCCTTGAGAGACAATATTTTATATAAAAGTTGAGGAAAATAGTTGGAATTGCTGAAATTGTAGTTTTAGAGATATCACTTTTTCAATAATTTCTGGGGAAATATCCCGAGCTCTCCATTTAAGAGAAAGATTCAAGTAGAGTACTTTTCGGTACGAGTCAAGAAAAAAGGGGGATCAAAAATAGCAGAGTGTAAATATAGTTTCAAGGAGGCATGGTTCAATTTTTTACCAAATCAACGAGGGGATTTTGAAATTTACTTTCAGACATATATGGGTTTAAATGGTTGAATTAGTGTCTAGAATCGCTTGAAATGTGGTTGAAGAGGAGTTATTTTTCATAACGTTTTCAGGGGGATACACCCATATAACAAAAGTAGGTTTTAAGAATAGTAATTTATTAGTACCGCTGGTGAATCCTCGGGGGGGGGGGGGATAATTTCCTCTCTCCCCAAACGCAGGAGAAGAAGAAGAAGAAGAAGAAGAAGGAGGAAAATGAAAAGAAGCGGAAGAAAAAGAAAGAGAAGAAAAATAAGGAGAAACAGAAGAAGGAAAAAAGAGGAACGAATGGAAATGATAGAATACAGTGAAGAAGTGGAAAAGAGATGACAAGAAGTAAAAGGATAGAAATTGGTAGGAGAGACATGAAAATGAAAAAAGGCGAAGAAGGGTAAAACAGTAATAAAGAGAAAATATGAAGTAGAAGAAAATTAAGGAGAGCTTTCAAAGTTATGTTTTTACATCAATTATTTAAACACTTTTGAACCTATTTCGATTTAAATTTTTTTTTAATGAGAGTATCATTCAGTGGTGCTCCCATCCAAGTTTCGCAAGGATCGGCCCAATTCTTAGTCCAATATTGAGCAAAAAGTAGCATTCATTGATGTCTTCATTTCAATTTTGTTTGAATAGGATAGTCTCTACTTTATTACCTTCATGATTGTTAAAGGTCTCTTCTTTCTTTCCTTTATTATATTATAGAGCCTAGAGTCTACTCCCCTCCCGCACCTAATCGCATCACTGATCATCCCTCAAGACTGAACTCCTAGTTACGCCACCGGTATACAAGAGTATACAAAGCTTCACAACACAACATTGACATATCTGATTTCCAAAAAAAAAAAAAACAATATTTCAGGACTTTTCTCAGTTTTTTATCATTACTCCAGTTTTTCTACATTCTCAAACACTATAAAATATCCTACAAAATTATTGATCACTTAATTAATCACATTTGATTCTCCAATCAGGGATACCACCTCACTATCAAATCCACTATTCACAGGCACGGTAGGTATTATGAATAACAGTCAGTCAGTCGCTCTTATACATACGTAATACAGTGAAGATGAGCCCCTATACCATTATTGAGAGGTTGATCTACACCCCCTTCCTTACTCCTTACCTTGTTACCCCTTCTTCAAGCAAAGTACCCGTATTTTAATGATGTTCGCATTTATCATAAATATTTGGCTATTCAATATCCATGAAATATATTTATATCTGCAGTTAAAACCATAGTTTTTTGGTTTCTAAACTCTTGTTAATTAAAAACTTTGAAACGGCTTGAAAATGTATAATTTCACACAAAAATTTTGAAAATTCTCTGGGGGAGGCCTCTAGACCCCCACTTCACTGTTGGAGTTGGAATACCCCCTCCCCGTGCTTTGATCCCCCGGCTGAATTTTTTTCCTGGCACGGCTTCGAAATTGGGGGGGTGTCGTACAATTGGGGGAGATTGGAGTCATTAACCTTGGGGGGGGGGGGGATTGGCAGTTGGCACCCCTGATAATTACCACTACCGAACCGAAATTTCACGAATGCAGTACACGAAAATGGAATAAAAATATATTGAATATATCTTAGGAACATAAGGCATAAGCAATTGAAAACTTCAATACAATATTGAATAATTCCACAACATTCGTTCCACACTCAAAAATAATGCAGACAAAAGCTTAAATTATTGTTGTGGATATCCATTTTTCGTGAACTGCAGTAGAACTATTCATATGTATAAACTTTCTGTGCATCTGCACATCAAGTTTATACATATAAAAGCTTAGAATTGATTTCTTGAGACAAGTGATAACAGAAAATTACAACACATAGAAATCAATTGAATTTTGAACATTGAAAATCATATGAATTTGGCACACACACAGAAAAATGATGAGAGGAATAATATATTGGAATTCAATCATGAACTGCCTCTTTTGTCTCTGTTACAGCCAAGCACCAAATTTTCCAAGCTTTTTGAACTGAACTGTCCTCCTAATGGACAGAATGGGCCGATCTCAAATAACAAGTAAGTTCGTTGGAAAATCACTCTCCTATTTCTATTTATGATGCATGGTCATTGTTAGTAGTGTAATCGGTTAGGACGCTTATCTCTTTTCAGCTTTTCGTGTATTTGACTTATGTCATAATTAATTATTATTCTTGGATGCTATCTGGCTGGTGTCCTCCAATTCCCCTTTCTAATACCGAGTGTGTAAGACTTGGGTGGCTATAAATAAATATAGGTGTGTCGTGTGTGGCTCTTCTGTTATGCAGTGTTCATCTTCCATGCATTGAGTTACTTGTAAAGTACTGTTTAGTATTTATTTATTTAGGCTATGAAACTCCCATGAAGGAAGACGCTAAGCAATGCTAACTCGCTGTTCTTTTCCCCTTTTATTCTTGCCAGTGTTGCCTCATCATTTGGCTGAATGCTTGTTTCCTTTCATCACACCATTTGGGTCTGTATTGTTTTGGTTTGTCTGGCTCTGCTTCAACCTCCCATTTGTTTACCTTGTTTCTGAAAATGTTTCTATTTAGGATTTCTTCTTGTTTTATGTCTGCTTTTTGGAGATCTTTCTGTGTTTGTATTACCCAATTAGTTGTGCTTTTTAGTGCTGTTGTTATGTTGTGTATCTTTTTTGTCAGTCTTGTTGCTTTTAATCTTTGAATGAGCCCATAAAACTTTAGCCTTCTTCTCTTTATGTCTATTTCAATGTTTGAGTGTTTCTCTGTTGTCTTCCTCATTTGTAGTCTGTATCCTTCTTCTGTACTGTTTAGTTATTATTATTATATTTATTTCATATGCTTTATGTCGGACTGTTATGAAAGATTAAACCCCGGTTGCACAAACGTCCTATCATAGTGATGGTTCATCATATGTTCCAACTTTTATGCCAGGCTACTATCCATCAGGCTACTGTTCAGGCTACTATTCAGTACAAAAGTGAGTCATTATTTGGTACAAAAAATTATTGAAATCGGTTCAATAGTGTACGAATAAATTAATGTACAAACATACAGGTCGAATTGACAACCTCCTCTTGTTTGGAAGTAGTTTAAAAAGTTATGTTATTTTAGCAATGATAGCTAGAACAAAATGCAGCCAACAGAAATACGCAACAAAATAATAATAACACAGCCAAAACACCTAGGGCCCAAGTCAAGACTAGAGCTAGTCAAAATTATACAGAATATATGGGTCACTGAAGAAGTGCCAGATGACTGGAAATGCGCTCTAATTCATCCATTGCATAAAAAAGGTGACAAAACAAATGAAAATAATTTCAGAGGTATTTCCCTACTTGCTGTTACATATAAGATTCTATCAGCTTGTATTCTTGAAAGAATGCAAAAACAATTGGAACCAAAAATCTCTGATTTCCAAGCTGGCTATGTCTTTGTTGATTTCAAAAAGGCATACGACTCAATCCACAGACCCACACTTTTTAAAGTCTTGAAAAAAAGGACTAGATCAGAAGACTCGGAAAATCATAGAACAAACATTAACAAATACAATATCCAAAGTAAAATTCATGGGAAAACTGTCAAAACCGTTTTTTGAAATAGAGACTGGCGTTATAGACAAGTTGATGGATTGTTTGTTGTCTCCGTTGCTATTCATCATAGTTCTGGATAGAGTAATGGAAGAGTGGGAGAAGAAACTCAAAGAAGGAAACCTCTGGAAGCCAATCTCACTTGGGACTAAGAAAAATAATTTACAAATACCCTACTTGGCTTTTGCAGATGATCTTGCAATAATGGCAGACTCGGGCGAAGTTGCAATAAAACAGATAGAGACTCTAAAAGAATGTGCTGAAAAATTGGTTTACAAATATCCTTCAAAAAAACAGTGTTCACAACTACAAACCTAGAAGTTACCAGACTACAAACCAAATATGGAACAATCAACAGGGTGCCGTTTTTTAAATATTTAGGAGAAGTTATTTCGGAGAGTTTTTCACAACAGGATAGAATACAGAAAGCTCGTAAGGGCCTAGGGCTGGTGCAATTTATTTATAATAAAAAATGCTTGTCTCTTAACACAAAAATTAGACACTATAATAAACCAAACCTTCAATGCTATATGCCAGTGAAACCCTGAACCTCAACAGGAAAGCCAATATGGAAAATTTGAAGAAGGGAAAATAATTAGGAAAATTCTTGGTCCAAGATTAACTGAAAACGGTTATAGAATACAGAAAAATACCATTGTTGAAGAACATTCAAATATAGTAACAAACATGAGATAAAGACGGCTTAAATTTTGATGGTCATATCATGAGGCTTCCTAATCACAGAATTTCAAAAAAATTGGTAAAATATGTAGCTTCGCTTGCCAATGAAGAAGAATGGATTAAAAATGTTAAAAAAGATCTAGTTCTGGAAAAAATTACTGATAATGACATTTCCAATCGAAATAACTTTAGAACAAAAATTAATAAATGGGAAATTATTCCAGAGGTTAAAGCTCCAAGAGTCGGAACAAGATGGAGTGAAGAAAGAAAAGCTGCTTTTTCTCAGAAAATGAAAAGCTGGTGGGCGAACAGGAGGAACACCACCAAGTCCAATAAGTGATCATCATTTCGCTCAGCGTCTTCCACTTCGGGAGCTCTACGGCTAATAATAATAATAATAACACAGCCAACTAAAAATTTCAAATTCCAAAATCAGCTGAGTATGAAATATAATATATTACAAGTTGAATAATGTGAATAATCATATGGTTTAGAGAGTAAATTAGCTTCTAGAATACTTATAAAATACATGCATTATTGACTAGTATTGGCCATTAATATATAAGGCTTGTTTTAGGTTGTGTTGAGATATAACAAGATGGCCCTTGAGTGTGAATAATGGAACCACTTTTATACGTTTTATACTAGGTATCTGTTCCACCATTGAAGATATAAATTCATATAAATTCTAGCATGTATCTAGCATGTACATATTCTTTCAAATAGCAGCTTGGTATAAAGGTGGAACGGATAATGAACCATCATTATGATAGGAGTTTTGTGAAACCAAGGGTTAGCTATACCTTATTCAGTTTAGTATATTCAGTCAAGTTTTAGTTAATTTTTGCCTGTTTAATAACTTCATTTTCTTTGAAATTGAACAGTTAAGTAAGTGATCTATGTATTTTTTATTACAGTGTATAAACCATAGCTGTCACCATACGACCAACGCCTAGAGATAATTATTGTTTCAAATAAATGTTTATTTATTTTTCAAATCCTTCTTCTCTCAATTATACACACTCAGTGATTTTATAAAATCAATAATCTTTTGAAAACGCTAGCATGAGCGACAAATGAAGTTCCCAGCGTACATAAGATGTGACTATTATTGAACTGCAAGCTCTAGGTATGTATTTAGTACCTACTGGTAGGCCTAAAATTCAATATTGAACAAGCTTTCAACTTCAAGCCAGTTACTCTTGAGATAAACTTTATTTTCTTTTCAATTCAGGAGTCGAAATGTTATGGAAAATGGGAACGTGTCCCAATACTTACTGAACTTAGCAGAGAAGGTAGCCGCCTCTGGAGAGGTTATCAACGTAGCTGAGTGTGTTGAAGTCGAGAAGGGATCCGTCGCAAATGTGCGCTGTCTGTTGGCTATGCCTGTGCGCAACAGAAACTACCAGACAATAGGTGAAACACTTTTCAATTAATGAATCAATGTTGACATTGTTCCTATTTAGACAATTTTTCAATAA
Organism: Conomelus anceps; assembly: GCA_948455865.1. NCBI lineage: Eukaryota > Metazoa > Arthropoda > Insecta > Hemiptera > Delphacidae > Conomelus > Conomelus anceps. Next base: position 36,320,433 of record OX418219.1, read on the forward strand.
ATTGACAAATTGGTCTATTAAGATGGTGCTTTTGTTGATCAACACTGAAAATCTATACAACAATTTTCAATTTATTTTTTCTTATTTTGGAATGCAGCATACTAATAACAGGGTCTGTTAACTAATATTAGTATAAGTTTTCAATCGAAAATTTTGTGATTTCAGTTTATAATGATTCTGTTTTAGGATCTCATTTCCTCTACATTCAGATTTGAGTTGGTGTTGAAAAAAACATTTCTGTCTCTTTTGCTACCAGGGGCTCAACGTTTTATTGATTATGTAAATTTTAGTACCCTAATTTCTAGTATACTCACTAGTATTATCATTAATTTAGCCTACTATTTACTTTATGATTAAAATCACCATAACTGATTAAAAATACTCATTAGTAAAAAATATCATCAATTTATACAATAAATTTATAAAAATATCCTACAATTAAATAAGATGTAAATTTTCAATTTTTTTAGTTATGAGAGAAAGAGATTAATAGATTTATTTATTCGCTTCATTTAATGATAAGGCACTATGCTGGATGTAATATCGGTATTGTCTGTGAGAGAGCCAAGCAAAAACTTTATTCTCTCAATAATGGAGAAGATGAGTACAGTAATTGAATAAAATTGTATTATTATGGATAATTAAATTTATTGTATTATAAAATATTACTTCATTGTTATTCACAGGTGTTGCATGCATTATCAACAAACTCAATAATCTTCCTTTCGACGAAGCAGATGAACAACTTTTTGAGGTGAGTTTTGAAAAAATCTGCTCACAGTACTCATGACTCAAATGGCGAGGTGGAACTATCCGAAAGGGTCTCTTCACCAATAAAAGTCATGCGCTTTTATTACAATTATTATTATTGTTAATTATTATAACAATCAATCATCATTATAATAATTTATTATTATGAATTTGCTTTAATTTCAAACATTGTATTGATGACAAAAATTCTAGCTTGTACTGTTTAATGCAGTGGTTCCCAAAGTGGTCCATGTGGACCCCCTGGGGTCCACGGGGACCTGCCAGGGGGTCCATGTCTGTGAAAAATGAAATTGGGGGTCCATGATATGATAATGGGGGTCCACAATAGCGAATGTCTTTGGATCGGGGCATAGTATATGCTATGTACAATCCAATATCAAAACTGAGACTGTATTTCCAAGTAAATTAGGATTTTTACTCACTTATACTGGAGGTATGAATTTCACTTCTAAACAGAATCTTCATTAGCCTAGAAGTGAAATGCATCCCTCTAATATCTCAAGTATACGTGAGCAAAAATCATAATTTAAATAGGAATACAGTGTCATTTTTTATATTAAATTGTTCATCAAGTTTTTCTTTTGGAAAACATCACTGAGTACCAGTAGGATACTTATGTAAGTTACTTGTATAATACTGTTATATGTACATGCAAGCAAGCATTATATCTATTTGAAATAATAGCGCTTTCTATGAAAACATTTTTGAATCAGAGAATTTATACTTAGTTTTCTTGTATTTGAAAGTTATAAGCTTTCACTGGCAAGTGACTAAACAGCTCAGGTTTACCAAATATAAATTTCCGTTTTTAGTTTTATTATTATGAAAGAAACAAGCCCCATACCCTTCAATTATTTTCTATTATATTTTAAAACTATTAACAAGTCAGGTACTTGAAATTTCAAGCTATTTTCAGCAATATTGTTATAAGCAAAAGTCGCCTCTTATATTTTAAAGTTATAAACAAAAGGAGCCTCGTATCTATATTTGAATGATATTCTATCATATTTCAAAAAGGAACGTTTATTGGTAGGTCACTCAACAACTTGGGTAGGTATCACACTATTCAAGTTATTTCAGGTTTATTATTATGAGGAAAAGGAGCCTAATGTCTTTAAATGATCAAACCATACCGTCTTTCTTTAACATTCTAGCAAGCTCTTGCTTATTCAATTAATAATTGTTCAAAATTATTCTGATGGAAAACAAATCTGTGCTCAATAAATTACATTTATTTCAAAAATAAATTCTAGCTTTGGTATTACTGTTTAGTTTTTATTTTCCACGTTTACAAGAACTTCTAATAAGGTCTAATAAGCTTCCTTCTATTACTCTATGTAATTGATAATTTTAAATCGAACTAGGAATCTTAGTAGTCTATTCAATTCTAATAAATTTGTTCTTATCTTTTAATTAACTTTTTTGGAGTCAATTTTTAATATTCTTGTCAGAACACTCCATTACTGTCATTGGAGTAGCGACGGGGTACCAGGTTACAACCCCCCCTTTAGCCTATGAAAGAGGCCCCAAAAATGAGTAGGGAGGCATCAATAAAAATACGATAATATCGGTTACTGGAGGTGAAAAAAAGTTTTCATATGTGAAGAGTAGCTTAAATAATGTTACAGCTAGAAAAAAAACTATAATTTAAATACTTTAATTAACTTAAAAAATACTCTAGTTAAAGCTATAGAGGGGATGAGGCGAACAGGACAAGTTTCCTTGGGCCTCAACGTCAATCATTTTACAAATGTAAGCAAGTGATAAAACAAAAATAAAATAAGGGGCCCCAAATTGTACAGCTAGGGGCCTCCAGGGCCTCTTTTTTCCAGTTTAGGCCTCTAGAGGCCCCTTAGAAGCCTAACACCCTATAGGCCGCGGGCCCGTTTTTATTGCCAGTATAGTCATGCGAAGTAGAGATTCAAGTAGGCTGCATCTAGAATATTTTCAAATTTCAACGTTTATACATAAGAGTCCTCTAATTGCCTCGACTTTGGGCCTTAAAATACCCCACGATGCTGTTGGGTCCCAGTATTTTTGGAGCCCCCAAACATGGGATTGAATTTTCCCAGACCATTTGAATGAAGTAGACACAGTAGGCTAGAAAGGAGAAAAGGTCTCTTAATATTTTTGCAGGCGAGCTTCAAATGCTGATTTCTGTTGCTGTTCAGATCTGATACCCCAAAGAGTTTTATTGTGATCGTGAAATTTGTCACGCCATGAATCAATCAACAAATAATATGAGGGTTGATAGCCATAAAAAAGCTAAAAGTTGCACTTTCAAGAACTTGAGAACAATTTTTTTCAGAATCCCCAATGTTTTGAGGTTCTGTCACCATCTATTTATGTAGGCTAATTACAAAATTACTGTGTTATTAATTCATTCGCTCTTTACAAGTTGAACCAAGATCCATAATTACTGTGTTATTAATTCATTCGCTCTTTACAAGTTGAACCAAGATCCATTCAGTCATAATAATTTTTATAATTTTACACATTTTACATATCGGTATTCTAATATTAGTGAATAGTTCAAAAGATTACACAAAAATAGAAGAGACGTTTATTGCTCTCTCTGGTGCCACTCAGTACCCTTTTCCCTTGCTTCCACAGCTTTTTCAACAAATGGTTATCAGTTGGCTTACATTCGAATTTTATCTTTAAATTTAAGAAAAAATTCAAATTAGTTACACCGATTTTTTGAGTACAGAAGGCAACTAAGCATAGCTTAAAGACTCAAGTAATGCTAGTTGGGAAATCAATTCATTAATTGAAAATTGGTGTTTAGGGTGAAGTTGTAAGGTAGCCTCCAGCCTCAACTGTGTCCCGGGCCACTAAAATGTCTCTAGGTGGCCATGATTGTAGTAATAATTTGAAACCACTATAACTTGTTAAATTGGCTTTATAAAAGTAGTATTTTTTTAGATTTTATACATTAAAATTTGTTCACAACTAATCAATGAACTAACAATAAACGAAAAGTGGGTTCAAGTTCTTAGGCAAACGATTCATAAAAATGTGATTTGTTGAATTTGAGCTTTCACTTTACTCAATTTATAAACTCCATTCTAATGGCTACTCATATAAAATTACTGATTTCGAGTCTCAAATCAAACTCAGCATCGAAAATTCAAAAATTTTCCCATAATGTGGACTAAAATAAATGGATTAATGCTTTTCTAGACATGAGTAGAATCTCTTGGGATACGATGTTAGAGGGACTATTTATTAAAAATTTTCCGGGGGAGTATCCCCGGGCCCCCCTCACCCTAGCTCCATACCCTAAGACCCCCAAATCTCCAATAAGCTTCCCATTAAAAGATTTTCGCTACGCTACTGATTACTGTATCGCCAGTTTGTCACAAATTTGATGGAATATTCCAAAAAAGGTGAATTATATTCATTGTTATTTTTTTTTCAACTCCTCTCCTCAATTCTCTCTCTATCACATTCCATTAACAATGAGCAGCCCTGCTGATTTTAATAGATGCAAATGTTGCAATTACTACAAAGGACACAATGTTGATAATAAAATACCGGCCGTTATACTTATTGGGTTCCATTAATACTATTTCACTAAAACCAAAAACAATGTCATACTATTTGATTATTTCAATGCAAATTAGACTATATTACAAAAATTTACTAAGTTTATGTGCTTTTTAATGTCTTCTTCATCACAATTTGAATTGGTTACTGTGAGCAGTAGTAGACCTAGTTCATCAGCTTTAAAAACACATTTCAACTTATAGTTTTAAAAAAATTAATGACTTTATTTATGCAGGGGGTCCACCTAAAACCAAAAATCATAACAAGGGGTCCATGAGGCAAAAATGTTTGGGAACCACTGGTTTAATGAAAGGACAAGTCATCAATTTTCGAATTGGAAAAAAAGATCAGAATATGGAATTAGGATGACAGGCTTAATAGAAATTGAATTTATAATAGAGCATGAAAGAGTTGTTGACTGAATTCGCACTCACTCCTGCATACTCAATAATATCGCATGCTTAGTCTCACTAATAAGAAACTGTTTCAGGCTTTCACAATATTCTGCGGCTTGGGAATTCATAACACTTTAATGTATAACGAAGTTGAAAAGGCAATGGCTCGACAAAAAGTCACAATTGAGGTGAGTAAAATACAAAAATAGGCTGACCAACGCAGTTTTAAAATATGGCATTTTTAATGTTTGTTTTTATTTTTAAACAAATATGGAGAGGTGGAAACATATAGTTTCTATATGAAAAATACAGAAAAAACTACTATGCATGTTCAAGCATTACAACACAAAAATCTCTTACAGATTGCAAAGTTATTAAAATAAAAATAGGCTATAATATATCTCAGTGGCGTAGCCAGGATTGAACTTCGGGGGGGAATGGAATCCCCCTCCAGTTGATATGGGGTCCGGGGGCCCTCCCTCGGAAATCTTTCTTGTATCTATCATTTTTATAATGAATTTTTGAGCATTTAAAAGTAATTTTCAATTGGATATTTCAATTAAAGCAATTGTTAATTTAAATGAAATATATCTCCGATTCGGAAGAGTCAGTGACAGACACCACTCGAAAACACTGCATTGCCACATTGCTTATTAAACTGTATATGCCGCGGCAGAGTAAGAGTACTATAATAGCATTGTATACTTTTTGTGATTCCCGTGCCAAACTCTTGTCCCAAATAAAGCTAAGGTTTATTTTTGTATTAACTGTTTTAATTTAATCTGTAAGTTATTAGTATGTTGAAAGATGACTACAACATTTCGGGGGAGGGTATGTATCCCGATATCCCCCCTGAATACGCGCCTGAATATATCTTATTTGAAGACTGTATAGGCAGTCCTATTGGCGCCATCAGCCAGGGTAGGGGTCTCCAAACTTTTCAGTCTCCGGGCCAAAATAACTATTCCAGTAAGCTCCGAGGGCCAGAACCATTCTCATTTTCTATTATAATCTGATTTTTTTAATTTCCAGAGTAGTCTTTGAGTAGCCTACGATACCTGAGTAAACTCACACTTGCTAAATTTGCTGTTTAAATTACGTATTGACCTAAGGATATGATTTTATTACTATAAACATTCTACATTCACAGTGTTTCAAGTAGTGCTTTCAACACTTTTTATGATCACCAGTTATAATAAAAAGTCAATATAAGCAGCATTGGTCCGGAAACGTTTCATTAAAGATTTAAAGATGGCGGAGGTTAGTGGCTATCACGATCGGTTTACTCATTCAGAAATTTGTAGTGGCTTGTTTTATTGGTAAATTTTGGGTGTGTGTTTCGGCCCCTGTTGGAATTATTAGTGGCAATTCAAGCCAATTGATCCATTACGATGAAGGTGAGCAAGCTCAACTTCTTTGTTTGCTGGATCTTATAAAAACCTTTAAATTATTGTTTTTTTCAGGTACTATCATACCACACTACAGCATCAAATAAGGAAGTGGAAGTTATACTGGTGAGTGTAATTGAGAAAAATTTAAAAATTATCTATAAAATTAAAAATTTAAAAATTATCTATAAAAACCTTTTTAAGGCTTCTATAGTGCCACCAATTTTGTTAGTACGTTTCTCTTTACAATCTAGTATTAAAACTGACACTGTATTTCACTTTTAAATAATGTTTTACTCACATATATTTGAGATGCTTGAGGAATGCATTTCACTTCTGAAAAGAAGCTTCGTCAGCCTCGTCAGGCTGACGAAGCTTCTTTTCAGAAGTGAAATGCATTCCTCAAGCATCTCAAATATATGTGAGTAAAACATTATTTAAAAGTGAAATACAGTGTCAGTTTTAATACTAGATTGTTCATTAAGTATTTCGTCATGGAAAGCATCACAGATTTCTCTTTACAGTATTAAGAACATTTTTGTCAAGGAATCGAGCTTAACTTGGAAAAATAGCTTGAGAAAATTTAATGAGAAAGATGTGGACAACATTCAGTGAACCTAGAATAAATTTTATTTTAACTATTATTTTGATCTTATTTCAAACACAGCAAGCCTAATTCTTGCAGTAAGAGTTTTCTAGATTTTTATATGGAACTGAACAAAATGCTAAGACAATTTTTTATCTATACTACTGTGAATTACAGAAATGGTTGATATAGATTGTATCTACTTGCTGGTTGATGAAAATTGCAATTCACCAAACTGCTAAATAAATAAAAAATGTATTATCTTGTATCTACTTCTTTATTGAGCATTAATAATGCATGGTTGTTGATATTGCATGTTCTCCCAGTTCATTAAAATATCACATAGTTTCGTAATACATAAGTTATCATATGCCTTGAAACTAAATTTTTAAAACTTCATGATTATTTACAATTGACTCTGGCAATTGAGACAATTTGTGATTTTCTATTGTAAATGGATCTCATTCATATTCACTGATGAAGAAAAATAATTTTTTCTATAGGAAAAGCCTGTACCTGTGGCAGACGAACTGAATCTCTACTCATTGTCATTCGATGACTTCTCTTTATCAGATGAAGAAATGGTGCTTGCCTCAGTCAGCATGTTTTTGGAATTAGGATTGGTTAAGCGGTTCAATATAGAGAAAGAGGTGACTATCAAACTGCACAGAAGAAGTAGATTAAGTAATTAAAAGTGAACTGCAAAGTAAATTGATTCCTGCTATTCAAAGACGACTAATAAAGTTTCAAAAACAATGTGTTCTTCGTCAAAACCAATCACAATAAACTCAACGTAGGCATAAGCCAGAGGTCGCCAAACTGTCGATCGCGTGCTACTGTTAGCTTACTGTTATATTGATCTGCAATATAATAAGGCATATCACCTTGAGAGAATAACGATACATAAATTAAATAGAATTTATAATTTATTAAAAACATTTGTGTTACAAATTGAAATGAAGAATTTGAGGAGGAAGTAAACCTGTATAGTGGCGTGTAAGTAATAATTTTAGTACCCTAACAATTGGATCGAGATCACTAGATTAAAAAAGCTATCTGCTAGGCACTTCGCCCATGCCCACACTCCTACAAGAATGGGACGAATTATTTCCTGAATTAGAGAACCCATTGTGGCAGCGAGATCCCTTGTGGACATCATAGAAAAGTTAAATCTCCAAGAGGAAAAGACAAAGAAATCGGCGAAACATTGTCGTTTCAAAAAAGCTTGATGATGTCTGGGCAAGCAATCTTATCCAAGGCGATTTGCAACATTTCACCTGTTTGAAGTAAACACTTTTCTTCTGGAGGGTGAATCCCACATAGGTCTGAGACCTATGAATTGGATGATGGTGATTGATGAGTTGGACCTACAGTTTTAGGTGGGCTCTGAACTACTGGGAAGTGATTTTACAGCAGAGAACAGAGTCTTTTTTGCTGGCCAATCCATTAGGTCACCCTTACAAAGAGTGCCCAGGAGATAAGTAGCTTATCTCTGATTAAACAGATACCTGCTACAGCTCTCAGCTATCACTTCCCCAAGCAGGAGCTACTACAACAACCCTACCACAGCCTGTTATATTATATTGGAGTTATTTCAGACTTAAAACATTGGTTTAACTGAAAGATTTGCACAGTTTTTAAGTTTCTTTTTATGGAGATTGATGCTGGAGACTTTGTGTTGTAGAACATTTTCAGTAGATGTGGGAGAACATTTTCATAGATACACCAGATACCATTTTCAGTAGAAATGGGATTAATTGATTTTCAGCTGTACTTAATTTTAAAGTCTATTGTCTCAAGCCATGCAAATGTGTGTCCACTTGTGTTAAAGGAGCTGAAGGACCTGAAGGGCATGTTTTTTTTTTATATTACGTCTTGGAGACTCCAGTTAAGGAGTATAAGACAAGTCAGATCAACAATATTATACACTAGATACCATAATTACTTCAATTAGTTGAGGTGAGGCTTAATTTTGATGTGTAAGGAGCTCTTGTACACTATAAAAAGCTTTATCAACTAAATATTTCTTCAATTGTTTTTTAAATATTTCTATATTTTCAAGACTCTTCAAAAACTGCGGTAGCTTGTTGTAGAATTTCCTACCAATATAACTAGGTTTTTGTTTGAATAAGCTACTATTGTGACTCACCAAGTGATAATCTCCTCGGCTTCTTGTATTATAATCATGTACATCAAGATTTTGGTTGATATCATTCGTTTTTACATATAGAGTAGCTTCATACACATATAAGCAGGGTACAGTTAGGAGACCAAGTCTCCAATAATCTGCCAATATTATGTGGCATGCTGGATTAAGAAACATCAAGATTAAGACTTTGAGTCTGTTAATTAAGCAGGAACCAGTCATTGGAATGCAGATAACACTCAAAAAGGCTATGTAGGAGATATTGCAAGCACTGCTCACATCATGATAGCAGGATAGGTATGCTGAGAAGGAGAATAGTGCTTGCTGATTTGTGGAGGAGTGACCAGCTCCAGAAGGACCAGAAGGAGGATCCTAACCTGAAATACCTTTGGGCCTAGAAAGGCTCTTGGCAAGGAAGACTAGCCTTGCAGGAAGTGGCAGCCCTATTACCAGGTGTAAATATCCATTGGGCCTAGTAGAGACCCAATCATTGAAGATGATGGAGTAATCAAAAGGGTGATTGAAAATGTGGCAGGGGATCAGAAGAAACAACAAGTAGTTGTACCACTCAATCATGTACCTGAAGTGTTGAAAAGTCTGCATGACTGCAAATCTGGAGGAAAACTTAGTCTACACAAAACAGTGGTAAAAACTAGAGAACAATAATATGGCAGAGGTTTAGAGAGAATATCACAGATTGGTGCAGAAAGTGTATAATCTGTGCAGCAGCAAATTGCATTTAAGGCACCAAAAGGCACTTATAATGTTGTAGCACCATTTGAGAGGTATTGATATTACTGGACCTTTCCCCACCACCACTGAAGGCAGTGGCGTAACGTTTTCCAGTTGGGCCCCCCCGCAACCGATTTTCCGGGCCCCTCAAAATCATATAAATATCCCCCCTCACCCTTGCCACCCCCACCCCTCCCTGAAAAACTTGCATAATTATTTTGTGGGCAGTTATAATTATGTAAGAACTAAACACCTTTTTATAAATTAAATTTTAAAATTGAATCATGTTTCAAGGGGGGCAAGTCTAATGATTTGGGCTGTAGCGTGCGGGCTTCTGAAAGATGGAAATAGTTGAGAGTTAATTATATTATAAATAATTAATCTTGAAACCTAGAAACCTTGAAATTGATGTCTTCCATAGGATCCACATTCACATCCTCCTTGTTAGCACCTTCGCTCCTTTTCCCAGAAAATGTGTTCTCTCAGAATTCGCCTCATTTGCAGACAGGTTCAATTTTTAATAAAAAGGCATTTTATCTAAATTACCGCGAAATTACTAAGTCAGGAAAAGAGAAAAAAATTAAGAAATTTATTCTTAAGAGACAGAAGATAGAAAACGTAAACTACTTATACAGTACTTGATCCTATTATAAGAAAAAAATTCAACTGCGTTGGGAGAGCTGACAATTGTTCCAAAACTATTATTCATATACTTATACAATAATCACGTAATTTCTGATATATCAAGAGTATAAATATTCCTTCTGAGCTTATTGTTTAAAAATGTACTAGTCGATAAAAAATAGAAATAACTAAAGCATGACCGTACAACATCACAATACCATAAACGCAGCATGTTGAAAAATAGAATAGAAATGAAAAAAAATGGCACTCCAAATAATAAAATTCACGATCACGAACTCAATAATGAATAAACATACGGTTTACTCTAGGCCAATTTACCGGACACGTGTATCCAACTGGACGATTCAAAAGAGACTGAATTCAAAATACTGTATGAAGAAAAATATTGACTTTAATTTCTACACAACCCCCCAATTTCCATTACTTCGTATATGCTAATATACATTGAGAAATTCGATGGGAAAATAATATTAATTTCCTCTAATATTTGCACTGTGGAGACATAGCCGTCATGATTTATAACAGTCTAGATAAGTTTGTTTGAAGAGTGTTTTGTCCTCGGTATGTCTCCATTCCCGAAGTCACAACATCCTGCTTCTGAATTCCTTCACTATCTGCGAATTATCTGCTATTTGGGAATTAATTGATAAAGTAAACAATAAACATTGGCCTGACAATATTTAGCCAATTCATTCTTTCTTTCTTCCTTCAGTGTTTCAGTTTTATTTCTTTTGGAAAAAATTTTTTATTTCAGTCTGGGCACGGGCCATTTCTTGAAAAAATATATTTTCATTCCGGGCCCCCTTATAGCCCGGGCCCCCCCGCTATATTTTTCTCTGAAAGACAGAATTCAGGATAATAATAGGAATGAAATTATTTCAACGTAATTTGCCTTTAAAAAATAAAATATTATTTCTTAGAATTTGGATTTGTGAACAAAATACCATCACCTTTTACTGATTCGAACCGAGGGCTGAAGCGTGATAGCACATCACTCAACCAATGAACTACGGCTCAATTAGGAAATCATACACAATAATATAATTAGCCTAGAGGCATTTCAATAACAGCAGTTGAGCACTGCTAGTGTAAATAAAATCAGGGTCTAACTTTTAGCGTAGGCTAATGTTAAGGATTCCTAGAGAGTAAGTAAAATAATATATCTTAAAAATTGACTGCAACTCGTTGAATTCACCAGAAAAGTTAATATTAACAACGCAGTTCGTGGAACAAGAAATCCAGGAATATTTTTATAGTTTCGATGTTGAATAGGTGGTTAATATCTGAAAAGTTATTACCGGTACGTATTCTATATTACATAAGTAGGCCTAAATGAAAATCCTTTGAAGGAAATGACATTCTATTTGATATTTTTACAGACTCTGTATAGATTTCTCATAACAGTGAGAAGGAATTACCGAGATGTACCCTACCACAATTGGAGGCATGCATTCAATGTAGCACAAGTCATGTTTGCTATATTAATGGTGAGTAATAAAAAATATTTTAAGAGTCTGTGATGTTATCCTTAACGAAATACTTGATAAACAATACACTATCAAAACTGACACTATATTTGAATTATGATTTCTACTCACTTATACTGGAGAGATGCATTTCAGGCGGCTTGATGGCAGGCTGATGAAGCTTCTCTTTAGAAGCGAAATGCATCCCTCCAGTATAAGTGAGTAAAAATCATATGATGTTGAAGATCCATATTGTTTCCACTAATATATAATAAAAACTTAAAAAACACTTTCAAGTGGAAATTAACTCACATTATGGCGTGACGGCCGTTTCACTCTGTTGTCAAGAGCATCGTCAGATCATCAATGCTCCTGACAACAGAGAGAAACGGCCGTCACGCTGTAAAGTGAGTTAATTTTCAAGTGTTTTTTTTTAAGTTTTTATTAAAAATCATAGTTAAAATAGAAATAAAGTGCCAGTTTTGATATTAGATTTTTGATTTAAGATTTAGATTTTTGACTCATCAAACACCAAATTCATTCACATGCACGCAATTAGGGCCGTTTCACAGTTCACACACATTGATATCGGCCGTTCGATTTCAGCCGTTTTGTTGATCTCAAACGGAATGGACACAAGTGAACAAATTTTAAACTCCTAACGGTTTTATGTGGTTAGACAGAGACAGAGAAGAACAGAGAGACAGGCACATTTCAAGGTTGTCATTACCGTTTGGCATAATATTGATGTGTGTGAAGAGCATAATATATTTCTTCACGCCACTGTTGGAATGTGGACTGTTCTAGATTTTACCGAATGGATCAATTCAATGTGTGTGAAACGGGCCTTAGTTCAGCAATCAGTTCCTGCATGAATAAAACAAAGTTCACAATGACATTTTTTTTTTTCAATTTTTGAACAGTGTCTTCTACATCTTCATTCTTCCTTTCAATTTTTCACAACCTTGTTATTTCTGTACATTACCATCGATTTTTTCGTCTCATTGTATACTCATATAGCATTTGCTATCAAGCTTGTTTGGTGACTCACGATAGTCTATTTATAAAGTTTATATTGTTTTTGGTGGATATTTAGGATTTTCATAATATGATTTTATCATAGTTTAATATTGCTGATTCTTGTTTTGAAATTCAAAATATTTCAGAGATCTCAAAATGTCTCAACAAATATTTGAGCATCCAGGAATTACATACCCTAAATAATAAATATTGCGACAAAGACATAAGACCATTATAGACCAGGGATCTCCATACTATGGCCTGTGGGCCAAATCAGGCCCACCAGTACAATCAATCCAGCCCATTGCAGCTTAAGGCTCATGTGGCCCACGATGCGCTCAGAAGAGATTTTGAAACCAAAAGATTGTTACAGGTTCTATCTCTAAAATAACGCTGGCAAAACTTTAAATTAACACTCGCACTTTATTAACACAAATTATCCACAACTTGCACTGTTCAGTAATGTCTTGCACAAAATAAAGCAATTAGAACAGATAAATCGATCATGTGCAGCTAATGAAGATTTTGCTATACTACTGTTCAAAAATCAATCACTAAATGTCAAAAAGCCGATCTAATATTAAATAATAACTGTTCAATAATTCTAGGAGAAGCGTCTAATACATAACATTTGAAACTCTACAAGAACTCACAAGTCACTGTATAAACTATGTCAAGTAAGCCTGAATAATAATCACAAAATACTGCAATAAACACACTGTAACAACAGACTTTTGTTTATCATGGTCTTTATAAGCGCTTACTGGTTAACTGTCACTACTGCCACTTATTGCATTAAAGATCGAATCACAAACTGACTCACTTTTACAAAAGTCTCTCCTATTTATACATTTTTCCATAATCTAGAAAGAACTAGATATGAACTAGATATCTCTCCATCTTTCTATCAACTTCTACCTAATTCTAAAATAAACAAATAAGGACTCTTGCATTTTCCACAATACTCTATAAGATTCCATTAAATTCTAATGAAACATTCTACAAAGTTCTAAGTAAATATCATAAAAGTGTCAAAAATAAACTACAAGGCGAAGAGAGTACAGAAGAAGATTAATTAATTGCTTAGACTGGAAGACTTGTTGACACAAGCAGATAACACCAAAAATCACTGTTCATTCTTCCACAACAATATTTTCAGCAGTATTTCCCCGCTAAGAACCCTGATAATGTAGAATTAGATCATCTAAAAAGCTGATGTTATTAGAGTTTGTGCGAATTCCCACTATAACATCCCCTTACCGCAAAGGTGCTAAGTTCTGACGAAATTAAGATTAACTTGAATGTTGAGAAGGGTTTAATTAAGCAACAGGGTTTTGTGCATATGGCATGACAAAGCAATAATGATTGTACTGATCGTATTCTTGCAAATTCAAAGGCATATGTAAAGTCACAGTATAAAACGGTTCAGAAATTACTTTCATAAATGACTGAAATATTAATAGATAAATGGAAAAAATAAGCATGAAAAATATACTTTTGGAAGACAAATATATTTTTGAAAGGCTTCTATATAGGGTTGCATATGTTGACCAATACTTCGTCGACATGTTGTACACACCAAAATAATGAAAAGCGTTTATATGAACATAGATCAGAGAATTCTTACATATGATTTCAATGATAAGGTAAACTTATATGTGGTTTGAAGTTGTAGAAAGGATTTTCTTGCATTTAATTGCCGTACTGATTTCTTAGTGATTATAGTTAGTGTTTTGTTTATAAATACCTGTAGATCATATCATTGACTGATAGCTGTTCATTGACTGTTCTGATTCTGTTTTTATTCTAGAAGTAAGGTCATAAATTGTAAACTTGTGCCATTTATTTTGGCTTACAGTAAGAACAGATTTTATTGCTTTTATTTAGTGTAATAAATTATTGTCTTGCTTTGTTAATTATTAGTCGTTCTTACTCATATAAATCCTCAAAATAACCGCTTTAAAAACGTCACAATATTATTATTACTCTTTGAAAATTTTTTAAATATATTATATTTGAATTATTGCACTTGGAAATTAGTTTTTATTCATGATTTTGTGTATGTTTTTCTAGGGTTGTGAAATGAAAGGGACGTTCAGTGACTTGGAAGTTCTTGGAATGTTCGTTGGATGCCTTTGTCATGATTTGGACCATCGAGGAACAAATAATGCATTCCAGCAAAAGTAAATGCTGCTTCAAACATTATTTCATTAATACTCTATAAAAAAATACAGTTCCTAGTTTCTGAGTGGATTAATGTTGAATATCTTTAATTTATAATATTTTATAATCTATATTTTTCTCTATTTTGAATAGATTTATTTTCACAGCACTTAATATCCATTCCAGAAATGAAGTTTCCTATAGTTTAGTTGTTATTTATTGAAGTTTTTCAGTTGTTATCTTAAGATAATTTGCCATCTAGTGGGACCGGACTTCCCCGATAGTGATTTCTTTCAAATGTAATAAATGAAATTATGATTATATTTATTGATAAATTACTATCAGATATAGCTGTTATTATAATGGCGCTTATACCAGAGAGCATAGTCGAATAGCTTAATAAACAAACATTTTTCAAGCATCATATGAAACTATAGTGTAGCATTAAATTTTATATTACAATAGTCAGAGACGTAGTCAAGGTTTCAAAAACGAGTAGGAAGGCCTTAAATAAAATTACAATATCAGTTATCATACTGAAGGTGGAAAAAACGTTTCATACGTGAAGAGTAAATAATGTTATTGCTAGAAAAAACAATATAGTGTAGTTGAGATTGCCCATCGAAAGATTAAAGGTGGTGGTGATGGGGGGATAGCGCTCAGAGCACCATTGAAACAAATTTGGGGGAATTTTGTAATTGGGGGAATTTTTAAAACTATAAGAACAAGAAGGGATAATTTCAACTAAACATTCATGCGTGTACAAAAAATATTCATTGGTGACCTGCCAATTGATGAAGCAGTAATAAATTACAGAATCATAAAAAGCGGGATTAAGTGTTTTGCAGTTTTAGGCATTTTGCTGTTCACAAATTGAAGATCGATCAATAGATGGCAATAATGTAAGAAATGTCAGATTTTTCTATCTCATATACGATTTGTCAAACTATCTAAACATACTTAAATTATTATTTTCTTAAAGCACTAGAAATGAGCTCATCCTTCCAGAACTGAAACATTTCGTTGTGCAAAAAACTTTATCAAGGTATGGGCTAGAAACTTCAGACACAGTTTACAGGAATGATAGGCTTCATATCATCATATGAGAAATAAAAAAGAGTTTCTACAAAATGAAATAGCTTCTAGCATGGGCGTAGTCTACCCAGAATTTTCTTAAGAGGGAACACCAACCCCCCCCCCCCCCACAATCACCAAATATACTACCCCAGATAGTACTTTCGACTTTATTACAAGGTGGGTCCGGGTGAATTAAAAAAATAAACCCTTTCATTGAGCGTTTCTGGACATAAATCCTTCCATTTTAACGCACATAATGGTTAAAAGTTAATTCTACTATCTAATGGGACTATTTAAGTCCACATATAAACTTGGCTGGTGTTTTGAATGTTTTCTGTACTACAGTACTTAATTTAAATCTATTTCTGTCAGTAGTAGTAGGCTACTTCACCAGCTATCAAAAGCACATTTTAACTGATGAATTAAGAAAAAATAATTACATTTATGCCATTATGACATTTATGACACCTAAAACCGAAAATTACGGCAAGGGATCCATGAGACAAAAAAGTCTGGGAGCCACTGCATTAGAGCTACTAAGATATCTTAAAGTGGAGCGGGGGGCAGAGGATAATTGATAAAATTTGGGAGGAATAACGCCATATAGCTTGGGGCCTTGGGGGAAGGGCATGCCTGGACCCTGAAGAGATTTTTATCAAAACAAACGATGTGCTGGATGAGCTTTCTCTAAAGCCACATAGAATGGTCAGTGTGTTTGGTAGCTGCACATTTATTGGAAGGTGACAAATACGACAGTTCTATTAGCAGGCACAATAGTTCTGCAATTCTTGATGGTTAATAACAAAGTTCCATGAAAATAGCCTAAGTAAAATAATTAAGTTCAAAATAATATGCTGCTAACTTTCAAACTTTCACACTGAAAACTCATTTATGTCAGCATAAGACGTAATATCAACGAAACAAGCAGAGTTCTCGGCTGAAAAATTGATTTCACTTGGAGTTCCAGTTGATCAAACCACTAGAAAAAATTTTATGACCTTTTGCAGGTTGATAACAATAGAAAAGTCTGCTTCATCAGCAGGTTACATGATTTGAGACGTAAAAATGGAAAAATCACATTTTTATTTCAAGTTAGCCGAGAGGATTACAGAGCCGCAATCGATTGGTGAAGTAGGAAGAAAGTATGGTTATTAGAAGAAAAAAAATAGTAAACTTAGCAGGCAACGTTTCAGATGATAAATTCATATCTTCAATTGTATTAAAAGACGTTAATCGATCAAAAAATCAGGATAGCATTAGTGGAAGGAACTCTTGTAGCAATCTGATAGGCTCTCAAGATTCTAAGAGATTAAGTAAATCTACTTCAATATGCAAAAGCAACGATAAAGTAATAAGGGATGATAGGGAAGTACCGGTACTCACTGTGTTCCATCAGAATATTCAATACATTCGTAACAAAATAGATAGAATCGAAGTATTTTTTAAAGAAGAGGCTCCTGATATAGCTATTTTCACAGAGCATGGTTTAAAAGAAGATGAATTGTCACAACTTAATATTCCAAACTATTCATTGAAAACGTCGTATTGCAGGACATCTCATCGAAGTGGGGGAGTAGCTATCTTCACTAAAAATGCTAAGAATATGCAAACATTTAATTTAGAATATGCAGAGAAATTTGCTGTGGAAATGGATTTAGAAGTTACTGGTTTGAGAGTAAAAATCGACAATAATTTCGAAGTAGCGGTGTTAGGTATTTACAGGTCACCAAATGGGGAATGGAACAATTTTTGTGAACTATTCAATAGGCTTTTAGAGATTACTACTACTCGTTTTACAAACGTTATTGTAGCGGGAGATTTCAATACAGACTTTGCAACACAGAATAAAATGACAGAAGATTTAAAGGATATTATATGCATGAATAACTTGGAAATAAAAGTTCATGAATATACCAGAGTCACAAGAACATCACAAACTATA
This sequence comes from Conomelus anceps, assembly GCA_948455865.1. NCBI lineage: Eukaryota > Metazoa > Arthropoda > Insecta > Hemiptera > Delphacidae > Conomelus > Conomelus anceps. The sequence continues at coordinate 36,338,313 of OX418219.1, forward strand.
ATTGATAACATACTTACTAATATAGATTACTCTAAAACAAGATTAGGCGGCTCGGAACTATCTGATCATGACTATCAAATCTTAGAGGTGGGGTTGCAAGGTCATAAATCAATTAAAAAGAGTAGAGTAATGAAAGAAATTCAACAATGTGAACAGGGGAATATCGATTGTTTGAAGCAGAATCTGCTACAAGAAAACTGGAGTAGGGTTTACAATAGCAATAGTTTAAATGACAAATATGATAGTTTCATTAATATTTTAAGGTTTCATATTACTATGAGTTGTCCAGTTAAAAAAGTCCCTGTAAAGAACAAATTAGACAAGATTGAAGAGTGGATAACTGATGATATCCTTGCAGAAAGAAATAGGGTTAAAGATGCATATGATGAATTCAAACTATCTAGAAATATGTTAAGTGAAGATAATTACAAAGCTCTAAAGAAAAACTATATGAAAAAAGTGAAAAGAGCGAAATGTAAGAAAACAGCTGAAATTTTGAATAATAGTGTGTACTTTAACACAGCAGTGTGGGATGTAATAAACAAAAATAGGCAAGTAGCTCATGTAGATGCTTATACTAGTGTCCCCAGAATAATTAACGAAAATAACAAATATATTGATGATAGTGTAGACATTTGTAACTTCTTTAACAGATATTATCAACTGGTTGCTAAGGATCTTCAAAAATCTCTTAATACAGGTATTAGTGATGCAAACATGAGGAATACTGAGGGGATTCAGAACGAATTAAAATTCCACCCAGTATGCCAAGACGAGTTGTCAAATATCATTGATAGTTTAAATAATAAAAAAACTGTAGGAATGGATGGGGTATCCAGTAAAATTCTGAAAGAATGTAAAGATCAATTGTTAGACCCTTTGATTCATCTGATCAATCATTCATTAGAACAAGGTGTTTTTCCAGATAATTTAAAAGAGGGGAAGATCTTGCCAATCTTCAAAAGTGGCGATAGAGAAAAGGTAGAAAACTATAGGCCCATTAGTATTTTAAATGTAATAAGTAAAATTTTTGAAAGAGTAGTTCTAAATAGGTTACTTCTGCACCTTCAAGAAGCTAACTTTATCTGTGATGAACAGCATGGCTTCCAGAAAGGGAGATCAACAAAAACAGCCATAGTTTCTCTAGTTGAAAAACTAATAGATATATTAGATTCAGGTGATAAAGCTACTGCAATCTTCTTAGATCTGTCAAAGGCATTTGATTGTGTTAATCATAGAACTTTATTGGAAATACTGCAAAATGTAGGTGTAAATGGGGTTGAACTGAAATGGTTTGAATCATATCTTATTGGGAGAAAACAATGTGTAGAACTAACTACAGTAGTTGGTAATAGTATAGTAAAGAATAAATCTAATAAATTAGAGGTGCAAGCTGGAGTGCCTCAGGGGTCAATACTAGGTCCATTGTTTTTTTTGTTATATGTCAACCGTTTACCTAAAGAATTAATTAGTGGTAGAGCCCTCTTATTTGCTGATGATACATCACTCATTTTCAGCAATTCCATTCTAGATCATTTAGAAATAAGTGCCCATATAGGTGTGCAGTCCATTGTCCAATTTTTAAACCAGTTGAAATTAACTATAAATAGTAAAAAATGCCAATACCTTCAATTCAAAAACAAACATAATTTAAATGAAGATAGGGCTATAAACGTGTTTGTAAACGATAATCAATTAGACCAGGAAGAAAAAATTGCATTTCTAGGAGTTATGTTGGATAGACGATTGACCTGGACTCCATACATTGAGAAAATATGTAGTAAAATTTCATCTGGGGTATTTGTCCTGCGACAGCTCGCTAGATTGAATGACAAAAAGTTACTTTTTACAGCTTACCATGGGCTCTTACTGTCACATATTAGGTATGCTATCTTAGTATGGGGTAATTCATCAAAACAAAATCTTGATAGGGTGTTTAAGATCCAAAAGAAAGCGGTTAGGTGTATAGAAAGAGTAAATAGATTAGATTCATGTAGGCCGTTGTTCAAGAGACTTGGTCTCCTAACTGTACCCTGCTTATATGTGTATGAAGCTACTTTATATGTAAAAACGAATGATATTAACCAAAATCTTGATGTACATGATTATAATACAAGAAGCCGAGGAGATTATCACTTGGTGAGTCACAATAGTAGCCTATTCAAACAAAAACCTAGTTATATTGGTAGGAAATTCTACAACAAGCTACCGCAGTTTTTGAAGAGTCTTGAAAATATAGAAATATTTAAAAAACAATTGAAGAAATATTTAGTTGATAAAGCTTTTTATAGTGTACAAGAGTTCCTTTCACATCAAAATTAAGAGCCTCACCTCAACTAATTGAAGTAATTATGGTATCTAGTGTATAATATTGTTGATCTGACTTGTCTTATACTCCTTAACTGGAGTCTCCAAGACGTAATCTACAAAAAAAAAAAAAAAAAAAAAAACGTAATATACGTCAAACCGTAATTCAAAATACATAAGAGTTCTGAGACGAATGAGCCAACATGAACTGGTACAATGAACTGTAACTATTGATCAATAGTTATAGGGATAGTTTATAGTTTAATAATAATTATAGGTATAGTTTCTGATAGCTTGGAGTCTTAAAAACAAATTTTCAAAGATAAATACCGACCCCCACTTTTTGGGAGGTTTGTTTGAGCTCTCAAATGAAATTTTTGGAGGTGCATGCAAGTTTATGAATAGTATTTTTGTTTACTTGAAATACCCTCTGGAAAAGTCTCCAAATCTCCCCCCCCCCCCATTTCAAAACTCAGGAAATAGTTTCTTTGGAGATTTTTCTTCGCAAAGTCAAAACAGTTATCAATAATGTTAAAAATGACTGATTATTTAAAAAAATATTTTCATCAGAAGCCAAACCTAAGAAAATAATTCTACTAATCAGAGAATGTATGTCTATGGTTGTGTTGAATGAGAAATTTTTGGATTTTAATTTGTCGCAAAAAAATAATATAAATATTCCAACAGGACTGGATCAGCTCTTGTGCTTCTCTATGGTACAACAAACACAATGGAGCATCATCATTTTAATCATGCAGTAATGATCCTGAGCAGTGAGGTATGCTCCAAAACATTAAATTACATTAATTTTATGTTAAATTTTGTTACTATGACGACTGTCAATCGGACTGACTTTTTTTCAATTAATAAACTTCACACAAGCAGAAAAGGTTCACAAAAGATATGATTATTTGTCAACAAAAGCTAATAGAATACCATATAGTAGTTATTTACCGTGCTTCAGTAGAATATTATCTACTATTATTTAGGTGTTTCTTTTTTTTAGCAAGGGACGATATATATGCTAGCTTCCAGAAGAAGAAGATCTCTTTTGCTGAGTAGTGATTAAAGTGGTTGTGATCGATAAATTATCAATCAGTTGAAAAATAAAAGACAACAAACGTATATTCAAATAACTAGAAGATAGGCTGAAGTACCCCGTTATGCAATTTATGGATTGTATAGCAAATAATTTAGAGTACACACCATGGTTTAAGTAAATCAATCAATCAATCAATTTATTTTGCAGAATAATTACAATAAATTTCTTTCTAAAGCCATAAGTTTTTCAGGAGGCACAAATATTACAAGTACAACATGAGACGCAAATTACATTAATAGTACTGAATAGAAAGTAATTAAATAGACATTACAACAATAAGAACAAGATGATAAAGAATAAAAAGTAAAGAAGGGAAAAGAAGAGGAACAAAAATAAATTGTTAAATAAAGAAGATAATTAAAAGAAAGACATAATAAAATAATCAGAAAAAAAAATCTTTTACTAGCAACTTTTTCGGACAAGAGCATGATTACAACCTAAAAAAGAAGTATTTTTGCAATTTGTTTTCTAAACTATGTTATTGCTGTTATTAATCATATAATTATATAGCATCGTACAAATCTTTGTATAGTCACATATGCTTATTGGAAGTTTGTTGAAAAGTTTAGGAAGAAAGTAAAACAGAAACAAAAACATATTTTCCCGTATATATTGTTGAATCTGGGAACCTGTTAAATACACGGCGCTCTCAAATTGTAATGCAAGGGAGGTAACTGGTAAAACACTATAAATCCCTATTTTTTCAAGGACTAATAAGGATTTTTTTTACATTGAACTAAATAAGTTTATCAAATAAGTTATTCTATCTATATGTCTGGTGCCTTGATACATATTTTTTTAATTTATTTCCTTGACCTTTTCTCGTCGTTTAATTGGATCTCTCTGTTGAAGTCTAGTGGTTTTCAACTTCTGATGAATAATTTCCAGATTTGGTTTTCAGATCGTCAAGTGAATTTGGAGCTCATTCAAATCTTCTTTAATTTCTTTGATCCAGTGAAGCTGAGATTTTCTGTTCAAAAGGAAACGTATAAATTGATTGGAGATTCTGGAATTGTCAGTCCTTAATAGATGCCCAAGGAAAGAAACGCTCTTTTTCCTCATCTGGACCACTATTGGTTCATAGTTTCTGTAAACCTCTTCATTTGAGACAGGTTTCTTTAATCCATTAGTTCCATTAGTTAAACATCTCTTGTTTAACTTTCTTTGTAGTGGCGAAGGTTATCTTGTGGAAGGTATCCATAATGAATAAATAGACGAAATTGTCACAACCACATTTATAAAAAAATATTGAGAAACTAGTTTTGGTTGTTATATACCATTATCAATCTCAATCAAACTAAAACTAAAGTAAACTTCAGAATATATTAAGCTTCTCTGTACTTTATTTTTAGTTTGATTGAGAATGATAATGGTATAACAACCAAAACTAGTTCCTCAATATTTTTTAATAAATGTGGTTGTGACAGTTTCGTCTAATTTTTCTTTATCTCTTGTTTGGGCACTTCCTAATGATTCGATGTTCTAATTTCGACAATCTGTGTTGTGAATTGATTTACCTGAGGCTAAAGACACTTCTTATTATAAACATTTTGGGTTTGTTTCACAGATCTTGTGAGATTGTTTACTCTATCTCTCCAGTTTATTCTCTCATTGTTATTTCCAAATTGTGGCCAAATTTTAATGGAGGATTTCTTGAGTCTATATGGAAGAATATTTCTATATCTCTGTTGTGGTTTTATCCTCTCCTGCCGCTTTATTATTCTGCAGAAAGATTCAGCTAGGATTGCCAAGTTTTCTTTGTCATTAAGTTTTCCAATTTTGTCCTTCAAGAGGATAAAAAAGAGGAGAGAAAATTCAACAAGAGGGTTGGTAGTAAAAGCTTCTGCATTGAACCTTTCATGTTTCTATAGTTTTGTCTTGAGTTGTTCTTGATAGTTGTTCTCAATTGAGTTCTGAAATTTTTTCGGATGGTGATGCTGTGCTCTCAATATTGAGCTGAAGTCTGTCTCTCAGTATATGGTCTTAGTAGCTTTGAAGCTCCACAAATGAAATGTTGATCAAGTTCCAAAACATGGAACCCCCAAAAGTCAATCAGGTGAGAAAAGAGGAGAGGCCACTCTGAAGTCTGCTCCAGTCCTCCAGTGCCAGGCATTGGCACCATTCAAAATCTTCATTCACAACAGATATTTCTGCTGGCTGCTGGCCCTTGTTAAGTACAGTTTATTTTGAAACAGTTGGTAGAATTTGGGTTGGAGTGAGAGGGTCTTACTGGTGATGCTCAATGACAGAAGATTTTCCAAATTCTGGAACATGGACCCTAGCCACTGTCAACAGCTCATCACTCTTCCTATGTGTGGACGAGCTGGTCCATGTCACATTCTCTTGCAGTCTACCTAGCAAAATGCGCCATGTGATTGGCAAGTATTACATTGCCTCTACGATTTAAATGCAGACCATGCCTGGTGAAATGAAATCTCCTCAGAATGCTGTTAACATACCTGTAGAAAAATCTGATCTTCCACTTATAGTCATCCAATGTCCTTTGAAAGAAGTTATTAGCATAAGATATATTTTCATTAATTGAGGAGTTTTTGTAATTGATAAGGTATACTGCACACTAAGATTTGGGTGTTTAGATTCTTTTTTATCATTTTAGATTTAGTATTTAGATTTTGTAAAATCTTTGACAAAATTTCTGCCATCCTGAACGATGTGTTTGAATCTGGCTCCAGGTTTCACATATATAAAAACATGTTTGATTGTTGTCTATGGAAATTATCATTGCACTTGATACAGAACTATTTGAAACAATAATATTCTTAAACAGGCAATACTTATTTGAATGTTTCAGAGTCTCAACATTTTCTCATCATTGAATGCTGAAAGTTATTCACAAGTGATGAAAGTATTGAAACACAGTATTTTAGCAACAGACCTTTCAACCTACTTCCAGTGAGTAAAGTTTGCACTAATTTCTTGTAAAACTGTTTCAAGACAAAACTGTGTCTGACTGAATGCTACCTCTATGGTAATGGGTTCGATTTCCTTTCAGCCTGGTATATTTTGTGTAATATTATTCAAATCAACCCATACGCAAAAATGTTTCTATTCAGTTCTAGAAGAATTATTTTGACAGTCTGGTCAGTTATATTGCAAGGAACAGATTTCACAAAGGGTAATTTCAGAAGGACAATGTTATATCATCTCTATATATAAAAATGAATGTCTGTATGTATGTATGTATTTATGTATGTGTGTTCCATATAGACTCCAAAACTACTTGACAGATCGGCATGAAACTTTGGAAATATGTTGTGTGAATATTGGGGATGGTTTCTGACCATAAATTTCAATAGGGGAGCTAATAATTATCTTATTCTATTAAACGAGCAAGGAATTGTATGTATGTATGTATGTACGTATTTCCAGTCGCTATCTCAAAAACGACTCTAACGATTTTGATAAAATTACGAATATAGGAGCTTTTTGGTGCAAAAATACGATTGCGCTAGGTCTCATTCCTGTAAAAACTCGCTGAAGGACACAAAAAGGAGAAATCTATCCGAAACGGAATCTACATCTATCTAACGGAATGATTTTTTCATGATTTTTATTTTAATGTACGACTTATACTTTGGATGCAATGTTAGGTTTAAGTGCAACGTTGAAACGCGATCGGGATGGCACGCATCTGGGACCACAAAGCCAATTATTCACTTATTTCTTGTGTTTGATTCAATACTTCCTTGAAGGTTTATTATTGTAATGTAATAATATTATAGTTAGATTGTTTTTAGTAAATTGTTGATTAAATTAGTCCAACTTTTAAATCTTTCCGTTATGAACGCAAATGAGCAAAATCCAAATAGGAAAATGTTTATTAGAACAATGTCATTATTAAATAAAAATTCATCTTTAAAGTCATTGAATCATATAAATCAATGACTACACAAATTGAACGTTTACTCAATTTGTCTAATGGGGTAATAGCCTATTGTAAAGACCGTACTTTCGCTATCCAGAATGAAATAATTTCCATATGGGCGCCAACCAAACCAACTTTGGGTTGATAAAAAAGGATTAACTTTTAAATTTTAAGTTAAAAGAAAGTGGTAATGTTAAAATAATAAAAATTGATATTAATAAAGCTATTCTTCAAGCACTCGCGAAGACATTGAGCACAAAATATATATAACCCTTAAAATAGCACTATTAAAGCAGTATTGAATTAGCTATTAATTTATTAGCACTATTAAATTATACGCAATAATTGATATTGCAGAAGGCATAACAAGAATTAATGTTACATTCAAGATAGGCCAATTGAAACGTCTAGAACATGACTCATTTATACTCAAAATTACATCAACATTTAAAATTTGAAGGCCTAATGCTTAATAAGGCAATACATATTTAACAGAGTTTTCTAAGTTGAAAGCAAGTTTCCTAGCAAGTTATATTTAGATCAACCAAGGAATTAATAATAATGACATAAAACAAGATTAACCTTGGCCTATCCCTAACATGGGATAGGCTAAGCAATATACAATGAGTTCAATCAGGATCCTGAATTAAAATGATAGGTTTTACATAAAACATGATTACTGGAACAGTGTATTCAATTTGTGAACCTACATGTCAATTTAAAACTTAGAGACATTGCATTACAAGAAGATTGAGTAAATATACTGAAATAACTAAGATGATCACCAATCTATAAACATAACTGCATAATATCCTACGATCCTTAAACTATCTGAATCGGGATTCTATCTAATATTTAACAAATAAAATGGTAACACTGAAATTCAAGTAGGCTAATCAAATCATCAACTTTCAATTTCATATTATTCTATTATGATTTTATTGTCCAAATAGCCTACATTGGAATAAATGATCAGATAGACACAATTAGTATTTACTAATTATGATGTTTGAAATTTAGCAATTTAAAAAATTGCAAGTTGATTCAAAGAAAACCAGCTTGATTCAACAAATTATTGCCCTAACTAATGATGCAATAGTTGATTCTCTCAATTAGTATTGAATCACAGAGTAAGTCCCAATTCAATCAAATTTGAAATTAAATTTGCATCTTGATAATAGTTTAATGTTGATAAGACTAAAATTATATGAAATCATAGTAGGCTACTTTAAAAAAAGCATAGGATGATATCTTAAAATAATTTAATATAGGCTATTTGGACAATAAAATCAAAATAGAATAATATGAAACCGATAGTTGATGATCTGATTAGCATACTTGGATTTCAGTGCTAACATTTATTTTATTTAAATTGTAAAAATATATATGTAAATTTAGAATAAATAGCAAAAACTGGCTTCTCAAGCGCCCGCCACTTGGGTGAGTCATCCCTGCGCCACCATCTTTGTAGTGGACGAGCGTGTAAGAAGTGGCTTCACCTCAGCGACAAGAAGCCCCTTCTATTGGTCTTATGTGTTCGCTGATTTAACCATACAAAAAATAACATTATTTGTAATTTTTTCATATTTTTTGGATATTTTGTATTACAGTACAATAACTCTGGGTCTAGGCAAGCTAGGAAGATCGGAAAGCCGGAAATACTATAAAACTCATGAAAATTTGGCTAATTATAATAGCTCAATTTTAAAAATGTTTTTTTTAGATTTTAATGTCAATGATGTGGAAGAGAAAGATATTACCTACAATTTGAGACCAACTTTGCATTTTTATTTTGAGTAGTTACCAAGTTCTTAAAAAATCGACATTTTCCAAGTACAGTAGAAAGCCTACATTACACTTCCAAGAAGAATTACAAATTAAGCTAAATTTTACAAGTATGAATTTGGGTCGTTTCAATGAACCATTAGACAAAGTGTGAGAAGCCGTTCTTGAGTGAGGGGTTACAAAGTGGTATCCCATTAACCCAACCACCACCTATCTTGAAAAATTAGTTCTACGAGCTGGTAAACTCGAAATTCAGATTGTTACTCAAAATACATATATGTAGTGTCTAAAAGAACAATTTTTACCAATTGGAATTAACATTATTGTTGATTTACTTGTGCACTAGCTTATGATGGAAAATGTAGAGATGAGGTGGGACCGCTTCACAGCATAACGCGTCGTTAATGCCCTTCCCACAGCATCATCTTCGATCTTCAAGATACACATAATTGCCCCCAAACATTTAACCCCCTCCCCCCCGAGCGGAGCTCGGTCTCCCGATATTTATTATTAATTAAACCATTTTATAGACCTAACCTACTGAACTTGCCAGCCAAACAGCTTAAAGGAACAGCTGATATAAGTCAACAGTTTTTAATCATATGGCAGGCCCCTTAGTGGCGTTATTTACGCTGTCTTTGAACAGCAAAAGACTTTGCACTTTGCATGTAGGCTACCGTGCAGTTGGAGCCTTGCAATATGTGGGAAACATACGACTGGGTATGATGAAATGTAATTATGCTAGGTTGATGACATCTGTTAACTAATGCAGCTAGAAATTTGAAATGCAGCCTCAGCGGGAGGTGGCGAATAATAAAATAAAAAGCCTAGCTTCTACCCTTATAGTCATAGGAGGTTTAAATTTGACATGTTTCTTCAATCAGAGGTGGTGATTAAGAAAACAACGAAGCCTCTATGATCAGCTGGAAGAGCCCTAGGACTAACTTCTTTCCTAATTTTAAATGTAACCTCAGCGGGAGGTGGCGAATAATAAAATCAAGGAGAATTTTTATGAGAATGCAGCAACGCGCGTTGGGCCAGCTAGTAAACAATAAAATTAACGTAATTATAAAAGAGGCAAGTTTGAATGTGTTGGTAAGTAATTTATAATGGTAATTTATTGAGACTTCTCCTTCACTATTTCAATATGGTATTTGAAATACAATTTTAAAATTGAAATTTCTATTCAATATTAAATGTTCAATAGATTTTTATTTTAATGTATAGTAGTTGTGAAAATTGAATTAACATTCGCTGCCACGTGTATAACATATGATACACACACAGATTGTTATCATTTCTGAGACACATGAAATGTTTCAGTCCATGCCATGTGTATCAAAAACACACATTTAGATGGGATCTAGCATTGAGAACATGTACCTGTGACCTGGGAAAACACAAAAATGCTCAGAGTTTCTTACCCAACACTTTTACTAGAGCCAAATATATTTTTTTGTGAATGTCATGGTTTTGGGAAGAGAAAAACTTGTCAGAATATAGCATGATGTATAATTTTCACAAAAGGCTAACACAAATGGTGAAGTGTTGTCAAATATTGTCAAACTTTACAACGCATTCATCTTTAGAGTAAAATTAATTTTAAAAATCATCAAAATTTGAAAATGGCCATTATAAAAGGTGTATATAATAATATAAAAAATGGTAGTTTTATAAAAAAATTGACAGTCAAACTTAAAATTATCTATTGAGAAAGATTAAGTAGAAATTAATTTGAAAATTATCAAAATGAAAAATGTTGTCTTTCTTTCACACATTGTTGTTGTTGAAACATGGCCGGCACATGAATGGATTGCCTCCTCAGCTATCACAAACTGTGAACACCTGCTTTGCCATTGATTTTTTACTATCAGGGCCCTCTTTCCCGGATCTTCCTTTAGCTTGATAGCAGCTAATTGTTACATGCACACAATCAGATGGTATGAGGGTTTACTGATTGATTTTCTAGGAGCTTCACTGTCATATCCAAGCATTGATAAATTAATGCTTTCTCTGAACTTCTTTATTGACAATTTGTTGCCAGTATTTTCCACATAGAGGAAATGTACATTTACCACTACCATGCCCCACATCTCAACAGCAAGTTTATGGTACCACTTGGTACCTTGTCACAAGGCAAACAATGTGGCCATCTGATCGCTCATATCAATTGAGAACTTGCCTTCATTGTAAAGCATCACATATTTTGGCTTTTTCCACAAACCTTTCTATTTTTTAAATAAATTCTGTTTTTGAAAAAACAACTAGGTTAGAGACTTTTTACATTGAGAAACCCAAAACAAAACATAGCCTGCACAAAACCCAGTGATATGTCGATGTTAGTCCATCTAAAACAAGAATAAACGCTTAAATGAAAGAATGAAACCGTCCAACACAGTGTTTTGAGTGTGTGCAAATATGATACACATGGCCCAAGTAGCAAAAATATTAAAAGTTGAGAATGTGCTGGGCCACGTGTATTAGTTTTGCACACATAAAAAAGGTGTTAGAACAGTAATTAGCACATCAAATTGATATATATATTTCTAATCGCATTTTGGAACCATGTCTAATGACTTTGGCCTGAGGTGACCAAAAAATGTCTTATATGGTGGCAGCTAATGTGTTAAATATCATAAAAGCCGAATACAATTAGATTTAGAAACAATGGGCTTCTAGTCCAATAATACTCTTCCTAGATTGAGTCTTTTTTTAAATTAAATTAAATTTAAGTATTATTCTACTTTGCTTTCAAAGGCAAAAGTGTGTAATTTTTGCGTAATAGGCAAAAGTGTGCCGGCATCATAAATGCTTATTCAGTATATATCAGCGCTCAGAGACAACGTTCATTTCTTTAACAATGATTGAAGACTTATGGAATGATGATGCTAGAAAAATCATTTCATGAAGTGACTAATATCCATTTATTTGTTTATACATCTAGACTAATAATAATAATAATAATAATAATAATAATAATGATGATGCTTTATTTTCATCTGTGATGTTTTCCATGACGAAATACTTAATGAACAATCTAATATTAAAACTGACACTGTATTTCACTTTTAAATAATGTTTTACTCACATATATTGGAGATGCTTGAGGAATGCATTTCACTTCTGAAAAGAAGCTTCGTCAGCCTGCCGCCAGGGGTCATGCTCTGTTTGGGTTAGGATGAGCGGCCATTATGTATTTGAAAATTGCGTTTGATTTGAATTGTGTTTGGTCGTTGAGTAAGTTTGTTCTATCTTGTTTATGGTGTTTGAATATTTCATATTGTTCCAGTGTATTTAGTTTGTGGCTTTTTTGGAATGTGTGTAGAATTTCCAAGTCAGTTTGGATGTTATTGTGTGAGTGCCCAGTGTTGATTAAGTGATCTGCAAATGTTGAGTCAGAGTTGGAATGTAGTGCTTTGATGTGCTCTTTATATCTTATGTTGAATGATCTGCCTGTTTGTCCTATGTAGTACTTGGGGCATGTGTTGCATTTAAGCTTATATATGCCTGGTTTATTGAATTTGTGAATTGTGCTGTTTGTTAGGTGAGCTGGTTTTTGTTGGATCTGGTGTTTCAGGTTGTTTGTTGTTCTGAATGCTGTGTTAAATCCGGATTTTTGGAAGATGTAAGCTATTTTGTGTGATTTTTTGTTGAGATATGTGAGTGTGACAAATCTGTTTTGGTTTGCAGGTTTTGGATTTTTATTTTTCATTTTATTCATGATTTTTTCTACTAGATTGGTGTTGTATCCGTTTTGTTGTGCTAAATATTTGATTGTATTGATTTCTTCTTTGTGGTCAGCTTGTGATAGTGGAACATTAAGGAGTCTATGGATCATGGAGTTGAAAGCAGCAAGTTTGTGTTGATTTGGGTGGTTGGATGAGTTGTGAATGAGTGTGTCTGTGAGAGTTGGTTTTCTGTAGATTTTGAATTTGTGCATGTTATTTAGTTTTTTGATAGTGAGATCTAAGAAGTTCAAGGTGTAGTCTGTTTCATATTCTGCTGTGAATTGTAAGTTTTTATGGGTTTTGTTCAATTGTGTTAGGAGTTGTTCACACTGTCTTTGGTTTCCATTGTAAAGTACAATAATGTCATCAACGTAGCGGTGCCAGTAAATAATTTTGTTTGAGTGTTTGGTGTCTTTTAGTATTTTAGTATTCTCTATGTGCTGTAAAAATATTTCTGCTAGGATGCTGGAGATTGGGGATCCCATTGGTAGTCCTTCTGGTTGGGTGTAATACTTGTTATTGTGGGTGAAGTAGTTTTGTGATGTGATGATTTTTAATGTCTCAATTAGTTCTTTTGTGTGTTCAGGTGGGTTGTTTTGTGCTTTGAGTATGTTCTCTATTATGGAAATGGTTTCAGTTACAGGAATGTTTGTATACAGGTTTTTTATGTCAAATGATGCTAGTGTGGAATTATGTGGGATGTGTGTATTTTTTATTTTGTTTATGAGGTCTGTGCTGTTCTTTATATGAGATGGATGATTGATATTGATGAGTCTGCGTAGTTGAGTATCTATCTGTTTGGCTAATTTGTATCCTGGTGCTTTTCTGTAATTTATGATGGGTCTGATTGGTGTGCTTACTTTGTGTATTTTAGGTAGGGCTTGAAGAGTTGGTGCAGAAGGGTGAATTTGCTTCATACATCGTTTGTCTGTTTCATTAAAGAGGTGTTTTGTTTTATTTCTAATGTTTTTAATTGTGCTCTGGAATTTGGGTGTTGGGTCTCTTTGAATTTGTTGGATGTTGTTGTTTTGTATGAATTCATCTTCTTTTCTGTTCAAATCATCAGTGTGGATTATGACTGTGCTATTGCCTTTGTCTGATTTGGTGTAAGTTAGGTTGTGTAGTTCTGCTTTTTGTTGTAGTGATTGAGTTGTCTTGATTTCAGAGGTGTAGTTTTGTTGTATGTATTTCGGTGTTTTGATGATTTTTAAAACATCATGTCTTAGGTTATCTTGTTCTTCTGCTATTGTTTGTTGAATATTGGTACTGATACAAATTAGCCAAACAGATAGATACTCAACTACGCAGACTCATCAATATCAATCATTCATCTCATATAAAGAACAGCACAGACCTCATAAACAAAATAAAAAATACACACATCCCACATAATTCCACACTAGCATCATTTGACATAAAAAACCTGTATACAAACATTCCTGTAACTGAAACCATTTCCATAATAGAGAACATACTCAAAGCACAAAACAACCCACCTGAACACACAAAAGAACTAATTGAGACATTAAAAATCATCACATCACAAAACTACTTCACCCACAATAACAAGTATTACACCCAACCAGAAGGACTACCAATGGGATCCCCAATCTCCAGCATCCTAGCAGAAATATTTTTACAGCACATAGAGAATACTAAAATACTAAAAGACACCAAACACTCAAACAAAATTATTTACTGGCACCGCTACGTTGATGACATTATTGTACTTTACAATGGAAACCAAAGACAGTGTGAACAACTCCTAACACAATTGAACAAAACCCATAAAAACTTACAATTCACAGCAGAATATGAAACAGACTACACCTTGAACTTCTTAGATCTCACTATCAAAAAACTAAATAACATGCACAAATTCAAAATCTACAGAAAACCAACTCTCACAGACACACTCATTCACAACTCATCCAACCACCCAAATCAACACAAACTTGCTGCTTTCAACTCCATGATCCATAGACTCCTTAATGTTCCACTATCACAAGCTGACCACAAAGAAGAAATCAATACAATCAAATATTTAGCACAACAAAACGGATACAACACCAATCTAGTAGAAAAAATCATGAATAAAATGAAAAATAAAAATCCAAAACCTGCAAACCAAAACAGATTTGTCACACTCACATATCTCAACAAAAAATCACACAAAATAGCTTACATCTTCCAAAAATCCGGATTTAACACAGCATTCAGAACAACAAACAACCTGAAACACCAGATCCAACAAAAACCAGCTCACCTAACAAACAGCACAATTCACAAATTCAACAAACCAGGCATATATAAGCTTAAATGCAACACATGCCCCAAGTACTACATAGGACAAACAGGCAGATCATTCAACATAAGATATAAAGAGCACATCAAAGCACTACATTCCAACTCTGACTCAACATTTGCAGATCACTTAATCAACACTGGGCACTCACACAATAACATCCAAACTGACTTGGAAATTCTACACACATTCCAAAAAAGCCACAAACTAAATACACTGGAACAATATGAAATATTCAAACACCATAAACAAGATAGAACAAACTTACTCAACGACCAAACACAATTCAAATCAAACGCAATTCTCAAATACATAATGGCCGCTCATCCTAACCCAAACAGAGCATGACCCCTGGCGGCAGGCTGACGAAGCTTCTTTTCAGAAGTGAAATGCATTCCTCAAGCATCTCCAATATATGTGAGTAAAACATTATTTAAAAGTGAAATACAGTGTCAGTTTTAATATTAGATTCTTTATTTTCAACTTCATGTTAACATTAGTATTGCATTGTATAATATTTCTAACATCCTAAGCTTGGCTTTCGCCGTCAGCTCGAGTTGAGATTTTATTTTCCAACAAACATTATAACGTAATTGAACTTATATATATATATACATGCATGAACTAAACCTTAACGAGAGCAAAATTTGAAAACAATAACCCATTACAAACATCTTCGGAAAAATTATGGAGAAGCAACAAAATGACATTGCACCAATAAGAGAGTGAATTCTTCTCGTTTTTTTTCTATAATTTTGTATGTAAATTTTTTAGAGAAGTTGATAATGCAGAAGCAAAACAAACATTACTGGGAACAAACCATTATCTTATAACTTTGTTAACTTTCATAGAAGTTAAACATTTACATATAAACTAGACAGCGAAATTATAGACTATAAACTAAGAGCAAATTTTTATCATGTATCAATAATCTTCAAGATAATATTAATTCTGTTTTTTAATAGTTGAAATTTTCTATCATGAACCATCGATAATGCCAAGCTCTACAAAATTCAACCAGCCCTCGCCAATTTCCTCCGTTTACAACTTCTATGTACTCATTTTCTGACAGAGCTGAACTACCTAGCCACTTTCGTCTCCACTCTCCCAACACTAAACACCGAGAAATAAAATGGAACGTATCCTCTCTTTCGCCCGAGTTGCACAGTGAACATGTCCCACTCCTTCCCTCTATCCACGGTCTGTCATTCAAGTATAGCATTTCCCCTCTCACCTTCATTATCCAACTGATGTCAGGCAGTGCAAATTCCCCCTTCAGATAGCCGTCATCCTCCAAATTCACACTCCTAAGCTTCTTATAAATTACGTGGTATCTGGCTGTGTTTGCTGCAATTTTAAATTCTTCCATATTTTTCAACTTACTCAGCTTCCAAATTTTATACATCTAGACTAAATTAATGCAATCGAATGTGGAGGAGCAACAAGATTTCAAGCCCAAAACTGCTTACATCACAAAGTACAAGTGAAGAATCCAAATCTTTGTAGGCCTACCTACAGAAGATAATCTATCTACTTGAAGATTTTTTATTGATGTTGTGAAATCCATGATAGAATTAATAATAAGGATGAGAGTTTTTCGATTCCACGTCTTAGAGCAATGATCACATGAAAACATAGAATTTGCAAACCCATCCTTGTTTAAATTTAATATACTACGCAGTATCATTAAAACTTAATGAGCTAAACAATTTTTATTTGGAAACTGTTCTCTGCTGTAAAATCACTTTCCGGTGGTTTGGAACCCACCTAAAACTATAGGTCCTACTCATCAATCACCATCATCCAACTCATTGCCCACGCACAGGTCTCAGACCTATGTGGGCTTCATCCTCCAAAAAAATTGATCGATTAATTTTAATAATTTAGACAACTCTGATTTCTTCAGATTACGCCCGAAATTCTTCTCATTAGTTGAAAGCCGTCAGTACAGCTGGGGAATGGAGGAGCACAGGGAACTACTGAGATCAATGTTGATGACTGCCTCGGACATAGCGGCTTCCTCAAAGCCGTGGCCAGTGCAGCAAAGAGTAGCACAGCTGGTGACAACCGAGTTCTTGGTGCAGGGTGACAAGGAGCGCAATGAACTGAAGATTCAACCGCAGGCTCTGATGGACAGAGAGAGACAACACGAGTTGCCACAACTGCAGATCAGGTGGATCAACGACATCTGTCTACCTCTATACAAAGTGAGTTCACATTACTGGCATTAATGAGCTCATTGTAAAATATCCTTCAGACATCCAATTGTGATTACAACAAGCTTTCAATGTGCACTAGCAGGCCAATGTCCTATGTTTGGGGTCAAACATTTGATTATGGTAGAAAATTCACTGTAAGTGTTCATCATGAGAATAAATACTCATTTACAATAATATATCATTAAAAATCAAAATGTCATTAATTGAATGAAATGGTATTTCTCTGTTGCAGTCTCTTGGCCAGATGAATCCAAAGCTGAACGTGATGACTGAAGGTGCTATAGAGAACATGGCGCACTGGGCTGAGAAAGCAGCTAATTGAAACATCACAGCTAACTACTCATGATGCCATAATCGAGAACTCTCATCAAGCAATATGTAACGATACCCTTAAACTGTAAATAGTTGTACTTGCAACAATAACTAAACTTCTGTGAACTGAGTTACCATTAAAAAGCTTTACTACCACTTGCATGATGCATATGATTGCCAACATTCTGTCAATTCTATAAATGAATAAAGAACGAGGCAAATCCTATTCAACAATAAAAGCGTGGATTCACTTATTCAGGATCAGATTTAGATTTATGCGCTCCTACAGCCGTGGATTTATGCGCTCCTAGACCCGTGGGGTTTGCCGCCTTCAAAACACCATGAATCATTCTTCAAATGAGATTTAATCATTTGTTCACAAGTCAAGTCACTCAGAAGATTTCAGCAATAGAGGACCGAGAAAAAAATGGTCACATTTGAAGACAAAGTCCTTGAAACAGTATTGCATGAGAAAGATTCTGATGTAAATATAATAGTTATTTATGTATTAAGAGCGTGAAGCGCGACTTTATCGCTCGAGCCAAAACAGTTACTGCGCGACGCATAGCAGAGTGCAGTAATTTTGCGAGAGCAATAAAGAAGCTTCATGCGCGAATTACATACAATATTTTTCCTACAACTGCAGTTATGGATTCCAACACAATAGAAACTTTTTCCTGCAACTGCTTGTAAAGCAGTTCTTTATGTACTGAAAACTAATTGTAAAATACCTCTTTACTGCTCCACAAGCGGTAAAGTACTTACGCTCGCCAGCTGTTTTCTTTACACTTCTGTTTCGATTCTGATGTCTTCTCATTGGTGGATCATGGAATCCGTGAAATTCTCATAACCTCAACAATGGCGCACGCTAACCAAATCCGCGCATGGTCTGTGATGTTACACACACATGTCTGCTTTTATTGTGTTGGAATCCAGAAAATCAGTTGAAGGAAAAATATTGTATGTAATTCGCGCGTGAAGCTTCTTTATTGCTCTCGCAAAATTACTGCGCTCTGCTATGCGTCGTGAAGTAAATGTTTTGGCTTGAGCAATAAAGTCACGCTTCACGCTCTTAATACATAAATAACTATTAGTTTGTAACATCACAGACCGTGCGCGGATTTGGTTAGCATGCGCCATTGTTGAGGTTATGAGAATTTTACGGATTTCGTGATCCACCAATGAGAAGCCATGAAACACAGCTGGAGAGTGGTAAAGTACTTTTTTCGTTCGTCAGCTGACTATACCGCTCGCTGAGCAGTAAAGAGGTATTTTACAATCAGTTTTCAGTATGTAAAGAAATACTTTATGAGCAGTTATAGGAAAAGAAATTTGTAGTTCTGATCCTCACGTGAATTACAGAATTTATTTGTATGCATGAAAACTTATGTACAGCACTGCTTCAAAAGATAAAGGTAAAACTGGGTTTAAAAAGTAGATAACTAAATTAACCTAAGAGGGATTTTGAATTATGAATACACCATTCATGATTCACAGGATATAGAGATCAAAAATGTTACTTGAACCTTTTTTAAAAATTGCTGATTTTGTCCAAATATGGCGAAGCTAATTGCAGCTATACTGTACAGAGCTAATTGCAGCTATACTGTCAAAGAAAATGTTGATACTCGTATGTAAATTAATAAGCTTATAAAGAGCTACAATTTTTACAAAAAAAAAAAAAATTTTCAACTTGTCCGTTCTTGAAATATTAGATAGTTCAGGCCCCATCATGGCGGCCATTTTGGATTTTAGGGCATGTTGCCAAGGTTGGTATTAATGGGGATTTTCAGGGGATGATTAAAGGCACTCAACGCTATCTTTAAAAAAAAATTGGCCATGTTCCAATTATGTTGAGGTTTATCACTAGAATGATTCCACTAAAAAAATCAATATTTATAAACCGTTATGGTTCATGATATCTCAAGTTATACAGCTACATGAGACAGTATTAACAGGAGGACAGGGAGTTACAATGGACAAAACATGAATATGTAGAATAAAAACAACCACAAAACTCCACCGGTGAAGTATTTATTGTAATTTCAATAATGTGCTCCATAAGTCATACGTTTTTTTAACATTTCGATTATAACAAATTAAAAGATATTAATGGGTGAACATGTAACAGAAAATTTACAAGATAGTAATAAAATCACAATAATTTTAAGACAAAATCCATTTAAAAAAATTCAATATTTTCGATGACTGAAAAAAGTGTTTTTGAGAAATCATTGGAGCTGTATACATTTTTCAACTTCAATCAAGCAGCTTGAAATTGATTTTCATTCAAATTGTGAACTGAATAAAACAAAGAATACTCATAATTGACAAATACTACATAAAATGTTCAGATACCACAGTTTCATTTTGAATCTTTACTATATCAGTTTAAGCCAAACACACACGAGTGGCAATTCGACTGCAAAATTGCCATTGGTTTCAGTTGAACTGCCACTGAGTTGCCATCGATACCAACTGCACTTTGGCTTCATTATTGACATCAGGCTGACGCTGGCTTGCAGTTCTGTGTGTGTGATGACTCGACTGCAAGCCGACGGCAGTTTTGCAGTCAGCTGGTTGACAAAACCGACAGCAACCAGCGACAGTCGCCCATGAGGCAGGTTGCCGCTCTGTAGATGTCGCCCATGTGTGCGCTCTATTACATTTCTTATCTAATACCATTGAATTGTGTTACTGTCAGCAACCGATGGCAATTTTGCAGTTGAATTGCTGTTCGTGTGTGTTGGGCTTAAGCCGCGTCTCCACCAACCAAACATGTCTGCCAAACATTGTTGGTAAATACAAAAAATGGACAAACATTAAACATATGGGTCACCGAACATGTTTGTGAGTTCAATTGAAATGTTCGGTCTGTGAGCGAACAGTGACGAGTGACGACCAAAAACAGGTTCCCGCCACTATTTCCACCACACCGATCATAATGTTCAAGAAGGCGTCCACACCAAACAATGTTCGGCGACATCAGATAATTATAGCGAACACTGTTCGCCGAGCATGTTCGGTTGGTGGAGACGTGGCTGTAGTGGCATATGTATAAGACACTGCTTCCCTCGATACAGCTGTTGACCATATATGACATGCATATTGGTATATAAATGTGCCAATGAACCAATACAACCAAAAAATCGAACCATATCGTCTAAACTGGGCCTAAGTAATTTCTATTAGTTACTATTTTACTGCTAAGTATTGATTGGTCTCTCATATGGAAATGAGTACAAATTACCAATCATGGCCAAAACGAGCCACCAATGATCAATTTTACCATACAGGATGGTATTTGATAAGACAAATAAAATCAATTTACAATTGATTATATTTAGTCAGCCGTGATCTTTGTGTTCTTTTCACAGTTGGCGATTACCTAGGAAAGAGAGCTGACCAATCAAAGAGGACATGGTCAATGTCAATAAATTCAGCAATAATTGCTAGTTTTTACAGATCATAGACGAATTATTAAGTTAATTGAACTGAAATCACATTATCTGAATTAGCAGGGGACTTTTGCACATAAAATCCCACATTCATCACAAAATTAGCTAAATACAACCTTCAATAAATTGAATATTTTACTAATCTCTGGAGAACACCTTGAACAATAAAATACACAGTAAATTATTAGAAAAAGTAATCACTTATGACAGTAAATATCATTTCTTCAGAGGATTTATCACAAAACTTGTCATTTAATGTTCAAAATATGAGTCCCAGAATCACCATTTTTATGCAATATAACGTCTAAATATTAGTGGCAATCAATAATAATCAACTATTAGAAAAAGTTGCAATTAGATCCAACTGCAACACTGAATATTTCAATATTAAGATGGTCAAATACATTAAATTAGTAGAACTTATTTGACAATTGACAACCAACAGATGAAGGTGAATCTTGAATTACGCGAGGAATGTAGACATTTCTTCACCTTACATCACTTATTTCTTCAGGTTTGACTATTTGATATGTTATGGAATACTCAGGATACGCCTGTGAAATTAAACGGAAAAAAACAATTAATGACATAGCCTATAAAAGTTTAATTCGCAATAATATTTTCTCACAATAAGAAATTAGAACATTGTCAGATTGGATCATTCATCAATTAAATAAAGTAGAAATTTTAATTTAAACTTTCAACTTTTTACTATGGATTCATGAAATTTTATTAACAAGGAAAAAACAAGACGAGAAAATAAAAACGTCATAAATAAAAATCAACAATAGCTGATGATTTCAGCTGACGATGAATTTACCCGTACTAACATTAACAGGGTGTGAAAACTTTGAACTGAATACGATTGCAAAAACATCATGATAATTCAGTAAAACATGCAATGGAGTTCAAAATCTGCAAATACAGTAACCAGTGATATATTAGAGTAATTATTTATTTGAGTAAAAAACTTTCATAATTAAAATCTGAGAAATATAGGTCTAATGAACTTGAAACTTACTACAACTTCAAACCTCAATGTCATATCTCATGAGCATTTTCTTCATTTCATAAGAATACAAATACTTATTACACAATCTGTTTTTAATTACTTTTCAATTTATTGTTTTGAAAAAACACTAAGCAAGGATTATAGGTCAATTATTTAAATCACCCACGTCACCCTTTTTAAACAGAGGAATCACAACAACAACCTTCAGTACATCCGGAAAAATGTCATTGATAAAACTAAAATTTATCAAACATGAAAGTATAGGAGAAAGTATGTTGCTTATCTCCTTCACAGTATAAGAGGTATTTTATCAAACCCTGAGAATTTATTAGACTGCACCAAACTTATTATAGATTCTATTTCAATAGCGTTTCTTTCTTGAAAATAAAAAAAAGAATTCACAATTTGTTTCAAATTGAAAAATGCCTTAAATTTTTTACTAATGACGTCACTTGAAGGATCCGATGAGTTTTAGTTTTATTAACTAACAACAACAAAAAAATGATTGAACTCCTCAGCAATGCTTATTTCATCTTCCAAAATAATAATAGGGTTCCCCTTGATTTAATTTTTGTAATTTTATTTTTTCCATCCTTCTTAGCCAAAACCTCATTTATAGTTTGCCATTGCTTTTTCACATCATTTTTATTCAAATTAAAAACAATATTGTTCTTTTCTACATTCCATCTCTTTTTATTCGCCCAGTCATTTTTTAAATAACTTTGGAAACGTGGCGGGCCGCTCAGTGCAGTTGGTTGGGGCGTCGCAACTTCAGCTTGCTGTCGTTCAAGTGGTCATGGGTTCGAATCCCGCTCTACCGTCAGGCATTTATGTGTAATCATTCACCTCATTACCCATGCACAAGTCACGGACTCCTTTATATAGCTTACTACTATATCTTTGCCTATAACACAAAGTTGGTGACATCCATGTTTTAACATGAATGAATGATTGAATGAGTCTCTGAAACTAAGCACATGTCTATGTTATGTGTTTTTAGGAAAATTCATACTTCAAGTTTTCCGTCTTTTAAACCGTTACATTCCATGTTACTATTTTTAATTCTCTCTGACACATTAATCTAATTATTTTTTGCAATTATAGAATTCTTGGCTTCTAGAGTTTCAAGCCTTTTCAAAACATTATTCAGTTTATTCATTATTTCTTGCGGCATTGAGATGACGTTAGGTTGATTTATACCATTCTCTGTTTTGGTTCCTTGAGTCTGATCTTCACAGTTATTAGTCTTAGCTTGTGAATATGATAAATTACTCACAGTTTTTCGGCTTGTGTTTTAGTCTGAATACTTTGAATTTTATTCTTATTAAGATTATTTCTTTTGTTTTGAAGTTCCATAGCAACTAAACCCATATTGCTTGCAGGGTGAGCCTCACCACAATTAAAACACTTTGATGGAACTTTTTGGCTTATTGCATAAGATGGTAAAATGCTCACCAGCGTATTTAACACATACGGCTTCATGTTGGCAATACTTTTGTGTGTGCCCATATTGCTGATATCTTTTATATTGTGGGATAACATTGCTGCTAAGGAGAGCCTCTATTTTAACTTTCATGTAGCATATGAACGGTACATTATAAATATTTTTGATGTCATTCGTATTCTCAAATGGGAACATAAAAAGAGGAAGACGAATTATGTGCTCTTTACTATCTATTTTATTTTGTTTTTTATTTTATCAACAACATCTATTATCTTACACCCCTTATTCAGAAGGTCAGATTTAATTTCTTTCTGGTCACACGAGGGATGAAGTCTGGCTTGCTTGTTTTCATACATGTGCCAATCAAGCTTTTTTTTATTCATGACTTTAGTTAATTTCCTATATTCCTCAACATTATCTACATTTATTTTGAGTTGTTTGTTATTCATACAACTAGCTTTATATTTTATATTGGCCTACTGTATTGTCTCCTTAATCTCATTATAATCATTAACATTGCACAGGATAATTGGTATAGAGGTGGCTTATGCTTCTTAACTGACTGAACTTTAGATTGATTCGATCCTACCTTAGCTGCAGATTTATCTGGAGTTTTAGATGGTGATGCTGGCGAAACTATAGATGAATTACTTGCTTTCCTTTTCTTGGATCTTCAATTTTTCTTGACGATCCATTCGGTTTCTTTTCATAGTTCTTCCTCGTCTGTTTTATACTCATTTTCAGCAACTACACTGTGAGTATTCTCTAGTTTGTGAAATCTTGCTTCCAGATCTTCAATTCTCTGCAGGAGTTTCACATTACTCATCTGTAGCTCCTTTTTTGTCTCATCCGACTCCTTCCAGGCAATGAAAAGAGACTGCTCGGCTGATGATTGAAGTTATTTTGTTTCATATATTTATCTGGCGAGCACCGGATTTCTGATGAATGTGGGGTGTTGGTATCCATATTCTGGTTTATTTCCTCTTCTTCTTTTGCCTCTTCGAACTCTGATACAAAAAATCATGACGGCTTCAGAATGTTTTGAACCGACATGACTTATTTTACCCGAACATAGTTCTTTTTGGATAGCCCACGTATTTTCATGAAAACGCGAACGCTAGCAGCACGGCAGAGCGAAAATAAGCCGCTTTGTTTGCATAAATGACGCGGATGACAGCGATCGCATTGCAAAACTTGTTCCACTTTTACAACCGTGAACGAACTGCTGACTCACTACTTTTAAACTATACTGTGAATACGTCCTTCCTCCACGACGTCTAGCGCGATACTAGACTTATCGGAATGCTCTTCTTTTATGATGTCCATAACATGTGGACATAGTTTGTTACACCAGTAAAAGTACTTTATTTTTGCATACATGAATAACAGTGCTGTTCAATAATAGCAAAACAAAATAAAGAAGTAGTTACTAATGTATTTTGAGTTATATAGTCGTAAATGAAACTTGTTCCCGAATTGACAATATTATCACGAATATGACAATACCGGGTGATTCAAAAAGAATGAACCGATTCTGTGATTAAAAAAAAATTATGGAAAAATAGCAAAAAAAATCTTACTTAAATACAAGTATTATACTCACAGTCAAGTTTTATTTTACATGTTACAAGTGTTCAATATGGCCGCCCCTTGCAGCACGGACAACATCAATATGATATGAGAACTTTCCCCAAACACGTTGTAGCATGTTACAATCAACTAAATTGATCGCGGTTTTTATTAGAAGTTTAAGGTTATCCAGATCAGTAGGTAATGGCGGAATGAAGACTTTATCCTTTACAAACCCCCGAGAAAAAAATCACACACTGTGAGATCAGGCGATCTTGAAGGCCAAGCACAAAGAGCGTTGTCTTGGTCCGTTATCCTTCCAATCCATTGCTGAGGGAGATTTTCATTCAAAAATGCTCAAACTGATTGACTCCAGTGTGGAGGTACCCCATCTTGCTGAAAAATAAATTCATTTGAATCGGCTTCCAGTAAAGGGAAGAGCCAGTTTCGTAGCATATGCTCGTAGGTTTGGCCTGTAAGTGTTCTCCTCAAAGAAAAATGGGCCGTAAACCTTGTCACTGGATACCGCACAGAAAACGTTTACTTAAGGGGAGTCTCTTTGAAGCTGAACAATTTCCTGAGGGTTTTCGGTTCCCCAAATTCGCAAATTGTACCGGAACACTTTCCGATTCAAATGAAAAGTTGATTCATCACTAAAAACTCCAATACACAGAATGACTTCTGTTGCGGTGTCGCCATTTTGACAAACAACAAACAACTGAGAGACCAATATGTCTAGCACGTTCTAGCAGCAACCAACTGAAACTTAGAAACATGTTCTTTCAGAGGGCCACTCACTCATTTTGATTCATGCTTTACTACTTATTCGTATCGATACATGGAATCGGTTCATTCTTTTTTAATCACCCGGTATATTCAGTTGTGTGCGAAAGTGTAATGTCTGCCAATGATTGTTGTTGGTGATAAATAGTAATATAAATAAGTATGGATTTTATTGGAGGAGAGACCCTTATGGGTAGTTCCACCTCGTCGTTTGAGCCAATTTATGGAGAACATGTTGGACCTACTATTTTAGGTGGGTTCCGAACCAACAGGTAAGTGATAATAATGCTTATTTCAAAGTTATAGAAGCACGGTAATCCATCCGAACGCAGTCTTGAGCGGTCGTGATTGAGCATCATGATCACATGAACACCACACTCACCGTATGACCAATCACCGCAGTTGTTTGAAATCCACGATTCAAAACTCCCTCTTCAAATCAAATTGCTAAGCTAGCGCGGACCCTCGGCCAATTATCGAGCCACTTCAACCAGTAACGTAGTTCAAGACGAGCAACTATTTATAAGCTTTAGTAATAGTAATTTTTTCAAATAACTTTGAAAAAAAATCTGAAAACTCGCTTATAAGAAACCTTTAAAAAATGTAACTTTTTAATGCCGTTTTTTATTTCATTATTCAGACTTTGCAATCTTGAAAGTCATTTTTACAAAATTCGCGATTTTCTTAAGGGAATTCAACGATTGTTTCAACAAAATTGAAAAATAACTAGTAATTATTGTACTAAATTGTTTCTTACATCAAATGAAAGCTTGTGAAAAACGGCGTGCTTCTATAGAGACCTATTTTTAAAATTCCTCATGATTGCAGGAATCATTTGAGAAGTTTTCCCCCCATGCTAAATTTGGGGCTCAGCGATCGGCTGGCAGAATCGAGTCCTGCCGCCTCTTAAGCTTCTTATATTCTGGCCTAATAAAACTTATATTCTTCTAGTATAACTAGTTCGTCCGAGCAAGTATCGGCAAGAAATTTATAAGTCAAAACAAAAGAATTTCTTCTAGAATTTGATAGGAAATTAATGAATCGTTACTCAATGAACTCATTGATTATTTAACATTGTAAAGAAACTATTGAGAAAAAGAACTTGCATTATATTGTTTAATCACTTACAAATGCAATTATACCCATAAGCTACTCTGAAGTTCACATTTATAATGTAGGTATAATTTACACCAAAGAAACTTTCTCTTGAACAGAAAATAGAACACCGTCTACAGTTTAGCAACATCTTTCAGTGATAGAACCACGCGTACAGGGGAAGATGTCTCTTTATGCTTCAGGATTTTCCCATTACGTATCCATAAGTGCGAATAGTTATTTTACTTATTTGACTGGCGGGCGGCTGCAAACACTTTTCGACGTCCTACGCATGAGTTTTTATTCATTTAAAAAGGAGCAGTTGCACAAGAGAGTCCTATGTCATTGGTATTGCAATTACTCGCCTTTCCTCCAATATTTTTAATTTGACTTCTCACCTCACGAAACGAGCAATTATTTCTGCAAGACCAGTCTAATCACTCCTATTACCCAGTCAATGACAAACGTCTACAGCTTCCCTAGCCACTGTGACACCTAGGGCCGCCGCAACACTAGTGACCACCTCGTAGACATCTTCATTGGCTTGTTCAGGAATTTCTATATTGTTAGATCTTGCATGATTCAATTCAATTGTTTATTGCCACAACTTTACAACACAATAAATTAAAGGTTACAAATTAACATAAAGGAAATAATGCTCTCTTTCATCAAATCTCTTCTTTTTTAGACAAATAAGATCGTCGATAGCTGCTATATATTCATCAATTTTTTTTAGCTTAATCATCCAACTTTTCCTTTTGTTCCTTGACTAAACTATGCAAAAACTCAAGTGACGTGTTCATTTCCTTCTCCATGCGTATTCGATCATTCTTTGCTTCCTCCAACATGAATATAACCTGAAAGATACTGGCCTTACCTTCTTCTGCATCACTCACCGCTCGCACACTCGTTCTTCGTGACGTAGCACACAGAAGAACAAGTCAAATTCTTCTTTGGTCATATTAACACATTTATATCACAAAAATTACTGCAATAACTGCAAGGAGCCGGATTACGCGATGCACATTTCGATTTACATTCAACACAGTTTGACGACATTTTTAATTCTAAAATCACAGTTCAACAATAAAGTAAATGTCAATGACGGAAACGTAAATGAAATTATAGTTTCAAACAGGAACGAATCAAATACAAAGGTATTACTGTAAGCATTCTCAGTAACTACATGATAACTTGTGAACGTAATGTACAATAGTCAAGTTGTAACTTGAATACAGATAAGAGAGCGCTCGGCACTAAGCTCCTTCCTCGACCACGTCCACTTCATGAATTATGCACGCCATTATATTCATCTTTTACTATAAGTATTTCATATATTCAACTTCCAATCATTTTCAGCTCTTTAGAATTTAGATGTTTGGAAATCATCTGTTTAAGATCGTCGATAACTGCTATATATTCATCAATTATTTTAGCTTAATCATCCAACTTTTCCTTTTGTTCCTTAACTGAATTATGCAAAAACTCAAGTGACGTGTTAATTTCCTTCTTCATGTGTATTCATTCATTCTTTGCTTTCCGCCAAGAATGCGTACTTAAACATTAATCTGATATCTGTATGTGAACTTCCATGTTTTTATTCAATTGGAAAGCTCAATCTATTTACAACCGCTTATCAATATATTTTCCCCAATTCTTCACTAATGCGGTTTTGACAGTAATCACACATTCCAAAAGTTTTCAAAATTATAAATAATCAAAGTCTTCAACACAAAAGTTACAAAGTTATTTTAAAAAGTCAAAATTATTTTAATGAAACAGCATTTTTACTCGGAGAACAGAGCCTGCAACTTTCATGCAATAGGCCTCAGTAGCTTTCAAAAAGGGAAAAAAAGACCATTTTTTATTTTAAATATATTTCAAATAAAGTGCATATTTTTAATAGGAATAGGAAAATGTGTGGGCCTTTAAAATCTCAATAGCTATTTTTAAATATTTAATAGATTACATTTGGCTGGAATGGAGAAATTTTGACTAGCGCTCACCTGTTCTCCTCTATATACAACGTATTCTGGGAAGTTGAGGCCACCAGAGCTCGGTCGGCCAGCCACCGAGTGGTGTCCGGGGGGCGCATGCGCCATTTTCATTGCATTGAATTGTAGGAACGATTTGCCCAGTGTCACACGACACAGCAGAAGGTGTCTGAAATACAATAAACTTGATTAATCTGTATATATAAAATAATGTCATTCTCTTCCTAAACATGACTCAATTCTTTTAAACTAAATACAAATAACAACGTACATTAATATGCTGCTAGTGGTTTAACTAAATATTATAGTAATGATTTCTGAAATTGAAGGTCTGATAGCTGCGGCTTGCTGTTTTGGAATGTTCAGGGACTTACCAGCAAGGTGGATGATCTTGCTCTTATAACTACTCAATACTATTTTGAAATTATTGCCATAGCTGAGCATTGGCTTAGAGATGAGATAAACTATATTTCAATTCCGAGGTTTACTCTTGTCTTCCTTTTGTCGTTCTAATAAGAAGCGTGGTGGAGCTGCTTTATTTGTCAAAGATTATATTACTATCAAAGATCTTCCAGATGTTAATAAAATGTCCATTGAAATGGTATGTGAAGCTTGTGCCTTAGACATCCCGAAAAAATTAATGGCTGTTTCAATTTACCGGCCATATAATAGTGATTATGCTGTTTTCACAGCCTTCCTGAATTGCTTGTGAGATATTTTTACAAATATAATATCTACGGCTTCAGCGTAGGACAGATCCGTGATAAAATTGCTCACTGGCACTGATTTCCGGTCGAGACCGGCTGACTCATATCACTGATTCCTTTCCACAGTCAGATACCAAATTACATAAAATTTCAGATACAGTATTTCAGTTTTTCAGAATCTTGTTATTCTGCTTAAGCTCCTGATTGTGAAACAAGTTGACTGTTTTTCTATCATGAAAATTAGTGACAAAGAAGTTCCAAGTAAATTTGGTTCATTTTCTGGTTGGCTCATTCCTGGAATAGGAACTGGAATCTTTCTTGATTTTTTGTGGCAAATTTTGATAGAGAAAAAATCAAGTTGTTTCAGAATCAGGAGCTCAAGCAGAATAATACATTCTAAAAAGTTCAAATATCTGATTTTTTTATACTTTTTTGTGTCTGACTGGGGAAAGACATCATCAATTCCGAACTATGTGACTGAAGAATATCATTGGCAACTAATTTCTTGAACAGCACTGAAGGGCCTTGATGGCACCATCTCTTGGCACTGTCTTATCAGTTTACAGTTACTTTCTATCACTGTACATCACAGATCAGCACGGCATGGATATGTGTGTATCGACCTTTAACAGTACATTATATCATTATAGGTAAAAGGTGAGCAATCAATTTTGTTAAAATATTTCAAACATTCTACAGAGAGGATTTTTAAAATCTGAAAGTTGATTTTATTTCAATGAAAATACCCTCAAACTGCCTTAAAAATTGGCAATTCTAGACATTTTCAAACATCGCCAGCTGGGACCCTCTCCCTCCAAAGCTGCTGCTGAATATGCCCCTGATGCACTTGGGGGAAGTTCTACACTCTTTTCGTACTTCACTTGGAAAACTGAGACTATCACAGACTCTTTCTCCCAATGCATAAAGCTGTCTGCAGAAATTTCTTCCTGTTGTGTGCTCCCAATGCAAACACATGTGCATTGGTGGAGAAGTACATCACTTCAAATTTGATACACTAAGATCAGTGTGAAAATAAGAATAATGGTAGCATATCAGTTGGGAAGTGATAACCGAGTGCCATAGCAGGTATCTGTTCAATCAGAGATAAGCTACAAAACTCCTGTGCCATCTTTGTAAGGGTGACCGATTGGATTAGCCAGCAAAAAAAAACTGTTCTCTGCTGTGAAATCACTTCTCGGTGGTTTGGAGCCCACCTAAAACTGTAGGTCCAATTCATCATTCATCAATCACCATCATCCTATTCATCACCCACGCACAGGTCTCAGACCTATGTGGGCTTCATCCTCCGAAAAAAAAAAACAATTTAACAGAAAAAACAGTAATAATCATAGTTTTAGAACTAAGCAATCACATCACTACAAAAATAACATTGTATTCTTGATTCAGTGTAAAATGATTAATACGATAAGTTTTTAACATAAAGTTACTTTACCTATGACACACATAGCAGGATCTGTCTTTATGAATGGCACAGCCAGTCCCGCCACAGATACCATAGACATATTGGTTGCTCTTGGATGAATGCTCAGCAAAATAAATTCCTTTTCAACAAAAATATTGATTATGAATGTAGTAATTTTCAATAAATTATTTATAAACAGTTAGAATGACTGTCAAGCTATATATTATGCACCAAAAAATCCTTACAGATGAGTTTTTTCTATCTGTATAAAGTATGCATTTATTTTTTATACATAATAATGTATGATTAATTTGTAAAAATCAGGGGTTTATTGAATAATGTAAAAACCCCCTGTGCTTGAACAACCAGATTAGAATGATTGAGAATACTCAATGATTATGGTATACAAATGAGTCTAAAAACATTCTGAATTCCACTAGCTTAGAGCTTTCTTAATGTGACAGAAAAACTCCAACGTATTTTAGACCAAGGAAGGATTTCAAACTCAATCATTAATTTAATACTAGATATAGAGAAAATCATACATTAAAAAAATACATACTTGAATTTTACGATAAAAAGTCTTCTAACTTAGGGTTCAAGTTGTATTTGCCCATTGTCATTTAATAATAATAAACAAATTCAAATTAATTCGAAAATCTATTGGAATAACTTTTGACAAAGAGAGCTCTTAGAGAACTCTTTTCTCCAAGGTTAGTTAGTAATCAGAAGTGGAAATAAGTAGTTTAATTCTTGGGGCTGATTCTATGACCCTATTCAATGTAAAAGCATGTAGGCTATGTTATAGCTTGCTAACTCATTTTTGACAGTTATATCAATTTACCTCGCGCATGTCGGCACTACTAATGACTACTACTCCATGCTATAGGATGTTCTCACATACTTGAAAAATATGAGAAATTAATACTTCTTACTACAGCCGCTAGAAACGCTGTGCAGTTTGAACGAAATGTGTTTCTGCGCACTGCTACGAATGAATTGAATGACTACAAAAATAACTAAAAAATGAATATATGAATAAATAAACAAATAATAGTAAAATTATTAATAATAATAATAATAATCGTAATAAATGATAACATATTCACTCAACCACAGGACAGAACAGTTGGTAAAAATTATAAATTTTATGTAACAGTGTATTTCAAAAATTTGTGTTTTAAATAACATGAAGTGGTTGCAATAACATGCAAGAAGATTCGACCTAAATCAAAATATCTGTTTCTTACCGGCTCCAAACATTCCTCCAATGTAAGCATGCCGTTCATCAAATCCTTTTTGGACAATTGCGTTGATGAACGATGACCCATGAAACAGCATTCTCTCATTCGGCTGATTCCCATTTTCTTCAGCTACCTCCATCCTTCTATGAGTATATCTTTCCCACAATTTCCGATTCTGAACCTTTTGAATCTGTCGACAATAAATAAAAACAAATAATCACATAAGTAAAATTATCTTCACTTTCCAAATCAATAACAAGTCATATTATTCATCATTTGACTTTTTTAGATAAAAAATAGCAGCCAGACATTAATTATTCACAGGATTTGGTTGATTCTTGACATTCAACTATGTAAGAAGGTAGAATATGGAAGAATTGAACTAAAGAATATTATTTTTTATAGTAAGTAGCATCCTGCTACACCTGTCAATTTGAAAAAAATTATTTTGAAGGCTGTTAATTTTCAAGTTTTAAAAAGGTTATACAAGAAAAAATCAACTGAATAATATAATGTAGTAAGCTACCTACTGTTGTTGCACCTGACTGATAAATTGCAAAAAAGTAAAAGGTAATCTATGAACTTATCACTCACCCTAATTATATTGTATCTATTGAAAACACCTCCAGCATGTCCATTATCACGATAGTGCTCTCTGATAGTGCTCTGCATCTCTTCTTCCACAGCCATATACTCTTTATCATCAGGAAGCAAATCAACCACCAAAGTTCCCTGATTGATTAAACCACCTGTTAATAGAAGTTAAATCAATGTTATAAAAATTATCTGATGTTATAAGAATTACCAATTCATATTAATTCAACTTTTAATAAGAGCGTGTGTAAATGAAATATTCTACGACCTAAATATTATTATTATTATTATTTGTATTTTTCAACACGTTCAATTAGGCTAGTCACAGGTCGCCAATTTGCAGATTGTCACAGGTATTCCGAAGACCTAACGACATTATTATGAATGAAATATTTATAATAAAGAAAAATAAGTCAGCACATTCGTAGATAACAGGAAAAGTAGAATTATATTCAACCCATGAAGTTTACCCATGATTTGAAACGGGATTTTAGGTATTATGCTTGTTTTTTAATTATTTGATAATTATTATTCTTGATCTAACTTATATATTATACCTTTATTACATATTGTCAATCTTAGTTCATTCATTCATTTTCATTTTTATTTGCATCAAACAGCACTACATATTCAAGCAATGCTTGGTAGCATTTGGCATGTCACATAGTATTCAGTCAGGTAAATTTCCTAAGTTATGCAAAATAGCTAAAGTTGTTCCTATCTATAAATCAGGCCATAAAATCTGACATCAAATTACAGACATATCTCTCTACTTTGTATCTTATCAAAACTGCTTGAATATGTGTTTGATTCCAGCTTGCTGATTAGCTAGAGCGTGAAAAATTTGATTTTTAACCAAATGTTTACAAAATTTGTTGTGGTAGAAGAGATATTGTGGAGTATATTTATAATGGATGAAAGAGTTTGATATTGATTCGTCAATGCTGTGAAACCTTGGTAATGTATCAAAATAAATCAAATGGTACGACAATATCGAACTCTTTCACTCATAAATGTTTACTGGTAAAAATTACTGACTTCTAAAACTTTAAATCTATATAAAGTTCATTATTGAATACTGTATACTATTTTACTGTAAAAAAATCTAATGTTAACAAAATGACAACCTATAGGAGGTTGGTTTAAAAAATTATGGGGTGCTTTTGGTGTTTAAAATTAATGAAAGTTTGGAGTCTTGTTATAAAGGAGATCTGCTTTACAAAAAAATAATAATGATAAATTTATACAAGTAAAAAACTGTAAGTTACTATTTTCCTGTTCACTTAAAAGGAGAACATCACCAATAACCCCACCAAATATTACTTCACAATTATTCACAGTAAAATAATTTTAATAATCAGTAAAATCTAATAATCAAATGATATATGGTAATTTAAACCGAATTTGCAAACCGAACTATTATTGAAATTGCTATGTAGTTACCACTGAATGAGTTGAGTTTTTCGATGCCTTTGATAATTTTATGTCTGTAGCCATAGGCGGAGATTCCAACTTGCTTGAGATCGTCATGGCTCATTTCGGCAAGAATATCTAATGTGATTTGTTCTCGCTCCAGAAGATCAAGCAAATGATCGAGTCCCAAACTGGAAAAAATGTAAATATTAGAAAGTCAGCACATGAGAACACATTCAGTTTTATATTGTAAGATTAAAATTGTATACATTCATTTATTGTCGAGCATGACGATGTGAAGCATTTCCTTTATTACTCATGCAACTTGTCTGAAATTTTAGAGAAGGTTTCGAGTTACTGCCATTTACTCTGAAACGAAATGGTTATAGAGATAGTGCTGAGGCATAATTGATTTGTACCAATTATAAATTTAGAGTTGTACTATACATCTCTATTCTATTTATTAATTTTTCAATGTTTCATAATATATGGTACATTTTAATTCAAGTCAAGGTTTGTATCGTCAATTGGCACCAAATGAGTCAAGAATGAAAGAAAGCCTCATTTTTTAATCTAGTTGAAAAGTTATCAAGCTGATTGCATTACTAAATAGCCTACTATTAAATAGAATGAAGGAAGATGAGTGGAAACCAGCTCTTTTACAAAATATTTTTTGTTATTCACACAAAACTTTTAAAAAGTTTGAAAACAATAAATTTTTATAATACAGTGGGAAAGTGGTTAGATTATCTCATTAGCGGTTGTGTTGACGCATGATCAAAAATCGAGTGTTGATGCACTCTAAAAAAAATAGAAAAGCCTAGAGCCTCGCTAAAGTATAGAGAATTCTCGTAAGTCCTGTTTGTAACGGTGACCGTTAGATTGGCCAGCAAAAAAGACAATGATCTCTGCTGTAAAATCACTTCCCGGTGGTTCGGAACCCACCTAAAACTGTAGGTTCAACTCATCAATCACCATCATCCAACTCATTACCCACGCACAGGTCTCAGACTTATTTGGGCTTCATCCTCCAAAAAAAATTCACCATAGATAAGTCTTAAATGGATAGGTTTATAAACTTACAAAAAATAAAGTCATTATTATGAATAAACTGTTCTATAACAAGAAAACTTGACATAATATGCATAGAAACTGCAATATACGGAGCGCGGCAGCATACCTTACTTTTTCAAAACTTAATAAAACCAATTGTATGAATAAGAAAATTCTCATTTCTTTTTCATAATGTAGGCACGTTCCTAAAGCTTTGTCTTACTTAGTTTTAAAGTTAAAATCAGGTAGGTGACGTCCTTCATTCTCCATACACTTTTACGGTCAAGTGTTGATGAGAAGGATATTCTTGAATATCCTCTTCCAAGAATGGACATTTATATGTTCAAACTTCGCCGTTTCATGTAGATACATCACAATCATATTATCGTTATCAAATTGCATCTTATACTGTATACATATCGTTGATTAATTCTTTAGTTTAGATTTGTAAAATTCATAGAACAATAATTACAGTACTTATATATTTTTAACTATCATAATCTAGAATCTAAGACTGTGCATTTTGTAATCTACATGAATAAAGTAAATAATCTAATCTAATCTAATCTAATCTAAACTGGTTTGAGGGTACACTTTCCAGAGCACCTCATCTCAATTAGCGGCGATTTGCGGTGACCGCACGCTCTCCCGATTTGGCTTCTTGTGATATTTTCTAGGGTTTTTTAAATTCCAAGTTTTTGTGGACTGTCTTAGGCCCCTACAAGATTTGAAGTAGATACCCAGGAAGAAGTTGCCAACATAACGCCTGCTGTCCTGGCAGAATTCATGATAAATACCAGAAATCGGTTTACTGTATGGAGAATGTGGACGTAACCTATCTGATTTGATCATACTAAGTGAATGAAACAAAACTTTAGATGCATGTCTGTTTTTTTTTAATTTTCTGTTTCATACAGTAGATTTCAAAGATTTTAGAAAAAAGTAAGTTATGCTACTGAACCCTGTTTAACATCAAAAACTATCATTAGAAATAGTAATAATTCCTCTTAAATATTATATTATCAAAACAATAACTTCACATCAGCTTGCATAATCAGCCAAAGTTCCAATTATTTTAGAAAAATAAAGAGTTTGGGCAAAACGATAACGCTATTGCTAACCTAACCACTCCATTTCTCACCTTGCTGTACAGAATTTTTCATTTAGAGCAGACAGAAGCATAGCGTTGTGTATTAGCGTTGTCGTTAATGCAGTATTGCTCTATTTTTCTGAAAATTTAATTGAAAATTGAAGAAAAGTCGACTGGTAGATGATTATAAAATTTCAATGCACAAAAAACCTACGATAACTTCGATTTTTGTATTATAAAGTAGTCATAGAATTTGTGTGAGATAATGAACAAAAACCAATTAGTAGCCTACCTAGATAGGAATCCGCTGAGAGTGGTAACATCGAGTGAGCTGGCGCATGATTCTCTGCTTTCCGAGTGAACAGAGTCGGTTCCATCACCGCGGTGCTTGGGAATCGGAGTGCTGAGGCACATGGAAGCACCTGAAGGCATGACAACGGTTTCGGTGTGGGTGGGCGACGACATTATGGTGGCAGCCGGCGCATGATTTGATGCCGATGATGATGACGATTGTGCCGGGTGCGAGGCCATTGCATCCTGCAGCAGACATCTCACGTCTTCCGCACTTGCCAAGTCTAGTGGTGTTTGACCTTCCTGGTTTTTCAAGAATGGGTCGGCACCATGCGCTAACTGAAAATATAATATCTACTAACTAACAAGGATATGGAACAACATACTGTGAATAGAGCAGCTGTTCATTTTTCATGTGAATAGTATATCTTAATAAATTAAGTTGACAGTTGTGCCCTCCGCTAGCAAAAACGGTCGTTGCCAAATGGGGTAACATTTTTACCTCTGGACGTTATTATAAACCGCTAAAAATGGTCTCAAGTAATGTGCTTCCTTAGTAAAATTGGCACCTATGTCGATTAAGCCAAAGCCTACGTAACTAAATTCACTAAACACAACATTACTTGAGACAATCTTTAGACATTTATAATCATATCCAGATATAGAAATGTTATCCTCCATGGAAACGACGTTTTTTGCCAGCGCAGAATTCAACTCTTAACATATTTTATTCAGACCGAATAAATTCAAACAGGTTCGATCAAACTACACTAAACGTTCAACTTCAAAACTAAATCAATGGTTTTATAAAGTATAGGCATTCAGAAATGTCACCAAGCCTTGAAGTAACAAGCGATAGTTATTGCACATCATTTAAAAAATGTATTTCTAAGTTTTTATACATTTTTTACCCTATAATTACAGGTTTGAATTGTAAGCACGGTGATAATTGTAAGGAATGTTATCACAACGGAGCAAAACTTGTTTCGCTTTTTTGGGCCTTATTATGAATTGATTGTTAATCTCAGATACAAGAAAGCTGTATCAATTATGTTTCTTTCAAACGTCTCTGTCGAATGATGGCTTGAACGTACGAAGTAGCTCCGAGATGCGTTGGATAGTATATGCACTCATGCAGCCTGACCCAGTGTAGTGATGAGAGTAAACTATCAAACATGGATATTCAGACTTTGTTTCGGTGGGCTTGGCATACTGATATTAATATATCATGCATACTGATTAATTATGTTGGCTATTTTACTGATTATTAATTATGTTGACTCAGTAAGGGAAGCCATCACAAACTACCTCACACCTCATTTTTGTAATACGCTCTTTGGGCTAAAACATAATGTTGATACCTACAGTCGATATTGGCTATAGTACTATAAAAATACTTACATACATGACGCTTTTTTACTGTGCATATACCTAGATATCTCTACTTTTATAAATCAACGTTTTTGTACAAATCCCACCCTTTGTAGTTCACTGGATGTGTATTTTTGCAAATATTGCTTACATGTTGAATTTCAAACTTTAACCAATGTGCGTGTTTTCTTCTCTCTAGAGAATTCAGATATAACAATGATTTTCACATCATTGATTTATTTTTGAAGGCAATAAAAAATGAGCTGAGATTAAATATCGTCCTAGCGGTGGTGTAGTCATAATAGAGGTGTTATCTTAGATAACTCTGACTGACTACTACTCCTTCGGTCGCAAGTAAGATTCCCTTTCAGCCTGGTAAATTTTGTGTAATCATTCACCTTATTACGCATGCGCAAACAAGTCATATACTGAAGTGGATATCATAAGAAAAATATATTAGAAGGAGAACGCTGTAGGCTCTCAGCACATAGCTCGTCAAGTTTGTTTTTCATGTAAGCACATAGCCCATAACGTTCTCGTTATCATATTTTGGCAAAATAAAAGAAAATGAAGGAATAGACAAGTCAAGTAAATACTTACGAGCAGGGCACTGAGTTGTGTTCGGCCTTTCTGAGCAGCCTCGTGCAGCGGTGTGAATCCCCATTTGTCAGTGGCATTTACAACAGTGTTGAACTTGATGAGTAAGGCGGCAATATCGAGATGTCCATAGGAACTGGC
The DNA here is from genome assembly GCA_948455865.1 of Conomelus anceps. Classification (NCBI taxonomy): domain Eukaryota; kingdom Metazoa; phylum Arthropoda; class Insecta; order Hemiptera; family Delphacidae; genus Conomelus; species Conomelus anceps. The sequence goes on from OX418219.1 coordinate 36,377,236, forward strand.
ATTGTGCAGCGGTATGAGACCGCCCTTGTCCTGAGCGTTGACATTGGCTCCATTCTCCAACAAATACTCAGCCACCTCCAGATTGTTGTAGCCGGCAGCAAGGTGAAGTGGGGTGGAGTTGCGGCCCTGTGTGTCACGACAGTTGATGTTTTCACTTGTTAGAAGACGCTGCACACGAGCCAGATTGCCTTTTTTGGCAGCGTCAAGAAGAGCTGCATTTCCTCGTAAAAGATCAACTACTTCCTGGTCACCTTCTCTCACCAGTTCCACTGGTGTAGCTCCATCTCTGTTCTTTTTAGTCGCGTCTGCTCCATGCTGTAGAAGCAGCCGCACAATGTCGTACTTTCCCTTAGCAGCCGCCTCATGTAGCGGTGTAAACTTCCACAAATCAGCCACATTGACATTGGCTCCATGCTTGACGAGCATTTCAGTAACCTCGTAATGGCCATACGAGCAAGCATTGTGCAGAGGAACCAGTCCGCCCTTGTCTTTCGAATGTACATCGGCGCCATGTGCCAGCAAATACTCAACCACGTCCACTCTATTGTAGCCAGCTGCAAAATGTAGTGGCGTCGAGTGCCTGCCATCCAGGTCACGACAGTTGACAATATGAGGATACGCTGTCAACAGCCGTTGTACCTGTTCTGAGTCTCCCGCTTTTGCGGACTCCAACAACTGATTCTCAAGATCCAGGACAGCTGGCGGTTCTTGCAGTATTTTCTGTACGTTGTCAGTAGCTACTTGCAATGCTGTGAAGCCTTGCAACGAAACAATATTTGTGTCGACTGAATAGGAGAGTAGAATTCTGCAAGCCTGCACGTTGTCCTCTCGAGCACAACGGTGCAGAGCAGTCTGGCCGGATGCATCGAGTGCATTGACCTTTGCACCCAGCCGCAGCAACGTGTCCATCATATCACAGTGCGACAGATCGGTGGCAACATGCAGTGGGGTGAGGAACTCTTTGTTCTTCTCATTGACGTGAATTCCTTTTCTGACAAGAGTTTCAACAATTTGCTTTCGTTTCGGGTAAGGAGACGCAACGGCGCAATGGAGAGCCGTGTCTCCTGTGTAGGGATGCTTGAAATTCAACACATCTGCTGATAGATACTTTTTCAGTCGTGACGGATCTCCTTGTCTGCATGCTTCTAGCAGACAGTGGCCTTTGTATTCGTAGGCGAGCCGTTCCTGGAGTTCGCGTGTCGGTGCCACATCTATGGCTGACTTTGAATGGCAGTTCAGAAGCGTGGGATCGGCGCCTTGTGACAGCAGTAGCGAGCACACTTCCGAGCGCGACTTGGATGCTGCTTCGTGCAGTGGTGTGAACTGCCACAAGTCCATTGCATTCACGTTGGCTCCGGCTTTGATAAGCATTTCAGTCACTTCAAAGTGTCCATAGGAGCAGGCGTTGTGCAATGGAACAAGTCCGCTGAGAAAAATAACAAAAAATGTTTATTGTTTTTACCGTATGTTGTGAATAATCTGAATAAACGTTAAAAATATATTAAAATAAATATTCTAACTGCAACGCTTTGAATTTGAGCAGCGTTAGATACATATAAATACTAAATCGGTATACATACAGTGAAAGTGGGTTTAGCCTTACATGGATCAACATGGTCGTCAAACTGTAATAATTGTTTGCAATTGCCAATTATATTACGTTCGGAATACGTTCTCCTTTTGCGAACCACCATGAACATCGCCATCTTAGCAACTAGTGTAAAGCTAGCATTAGGTAGAATTTGCTAAAACTAACCTGTTTCCAAGTATATTCCAGGTTTTAGTTGAATAAAATTTTTGGAAAATACTACCCCCAGTAAATTCTAATTATTTCAGGACGGCTAGTATTTACTAAGCATTACAGCTGAATAAACGTTAGTTTGAACTAGAGGCGCTTAGAATATTCTAAATTTTTATCTAGCCTGTGAAAAGGATGCTAGCTTTATACTAGTTGCTAGTTTTTGCTTTAGTTGCTAAGATGGCGATGTTCTTAGTGGTTTGCAAAAGGAAAACGTATTCCAAACGTGGCACCATTGTCAATTGCAAACAATTACTAAGGTTTGACGACCATAACATTCATTTTTTGGCTGACGAGTTTTTTCCTGATGATGGGCACTGTCATCACGACAGAAAATGGAATTCTACTACGATAATTTACTGATCCAGGTACGGCTAAACCCCTTTTTCACTGTATATGTCCCGATTTAGTATTTATATGTATCTTAACGCTGCTCAAATATTAGTTTATAACGACCTCTCAATGGTACAACAAAAATTATTGTACAACTCCTTTATCTTGCTCAGATATATGAATTCAATTTCATTTACTACTGGTAAATTAGTAAAAAATCATTCTTTTCCAGGATTCCAAAGTGGAGTTGCTAATGACGCTGGTCATTACGTGGTAGCACTGTGACTAATCCAACAGATGGATAAAGTTTCCATCTAGTGTAGATGAGATGAACGAAGCTGGTCTTTCATGGCAAACCCATTTTCGCTGTGGTAGCCTTAGACTGTACTCACATTAAAATAATGAAACCCTCTATGTTTGGAGACGAGTATATCATCCGGAAGGGTTATCCTAGCATGAATGCAAAATTTACTGGCGATGCATTAGAAAGGATTGCCAGTATTTCTGCGGAATAGCCCGGGAGTGTACAAGATGCAAGAATTTGGAAAAGGAGGTAGAAGGTGTTTTATCACATTATGACGGTGATTATTGTATATTGGGGAATTCGGGCTATGGGATTTCTCCTTGGTTGATGACTCCTTATCCTCAACCGATACAAGAACGTAAGATATTTTAACTTAGTCCGTGCAAAAGAAAAGAGTCATTGTTGAAAGGGTGAAAAGAAGATTTCCAATATTTGGAAACTGTGTTCGAGAAGCATTAGACAACGTACCAAAAGTAATTGTTTCTTGTTCGGTACTCCATAATGCGTCAAAACTCTATTGCTATTTTATTTTCCTTGCATTTTCAAATAAAATTAATTGTCAATTCGATACTATAAGATATGTTTGCGGTATGCCTAGTGCCAACCCCTTGTCCTTGGCATGCAAATGATTAGTTAGATATTGAAAATCAAGAAGAAAATTAGCATACCGACGTTGAAGAACATGTCGCAATACAGGAAAATGCTGCCACAAAACTACGAGGAGAGCGACAACGCAATAAACTAGCTGAATATATTTTGTTAACAGAACTGTGTGATTTTTATGTAACATTTACAGTTTTCAGAGGAATCCTCTATTGCTATTTTATTTCCTTGCATTTCCAAAAAAAATTACTTGTCTCAATTCGATATTGTAAGATATGTTTGCGGTGTTGAATAAAATAATATTCTGTATTATTCTCCAACATAATAAAGTATTTGATTATTATTTTATAATATCAAAATGTTTTGTAGTGCTTAAGATGGCAACACTGCCAAGGAGAATAAACGGTTGTTGGTAAAAATGGCTTCCATCACTGTGTTTTTCGTTTTTCCATTCTCTAGCTTCCACTGAATATTTAAACACAAGTAATTTCAACAGGTTATGAGTCCAGGAAATGGCCAAAAACGTAAAATTAAAATCAGTGATTTAAAAAAAAACGGCAACAATTAAAATTAGTTTTCTAATAGTAAAAAGTGAACTGTGTAAGTAACAATGTCGACAACGATGGATGCCGAGAATTGTGTTCAGAAGCTGAAAGACGCAGATTCGTTCACTATGTGGGATTTCGAAATAAAAACATTACTACAAGCCAAGAATCTGATAGATGTCGTGGATGGGACTGAAAATTTAGAAAACCAGGGTGACAGTGCTGAAAAGGTAAAGACTTTTAAACATAAAGACACGAAAGCCCAACATTACATTCTGATGTCATTGGACAATGAAGTTAAAATACATTATCGTGTAATAGTGCCAAGGAAATGTATAAAACATTGAACAATTTATTCAAACGTGACTCAACACAACAAAAGTGTGCTCTTCTTCAAGACTTCTATAAGTGGAAATTCTCAATGGACAAAGACATGATGAGTAACCTAACATACATACAAAACATTGCATACAAACTAAATAGACTTGACCAGAAAATCGACGAAACAATGGTGATAACTAAAATATTGAGTGTACTTCCTGAACAATACAAACATTTTTCAAGTGCAAGGGACTCTACAGCAACCACAGAAAAGACTTTGGGTAATCTCAAGGCCAGGCTTCTTCAAGAAGAAATCAAATGGTCCGGTGAAAGCGAACACTTAGCATTTAAATCACAATCACAAGAAAGAGGTAAGACCAAAACTTCTACCATCAAGTCAACAAAATGCTACTCTTGTAACAAATATGGACACATTCGTAATACTTGCCCAAATAACAGGACCAACTCAAAATTTTGCTCTTATTGCAATAAAACTAATCATTCTGAAAAGAACTGCTTTCTAAAAAACAAAAGCAACGACAAGTCATGTAAAATCTGTAAAAAAAAACTAATCACAGTGAAAAGGACTGTTACTTTCGGAATAAAAGTAAAACCTCTTTTCTAACTCAAGTAAATGGTTCAATAAGTCATAGCCTAAAAGCAATTGAGAGTGAACAATTTTCTGATAAAACATTCATTGTAGACAGTGGTTGTACTCCAAATCACATGACTAATGACATTAGTATTCTTGATAATGTAAAGCCTTGCAAACAAAATATATCAGTTGCTAAAAAAAAAAAAACAGACCATGCAATCATTAGCTTCAGGGATAGTTAATTCAGAACAGTGTATTCTTAATAATGTGTCATATTATGTTCCAGATTTGAGTAATAATTTAATGTCAGTCAATGCAATTACTGAAAATGGTGGGAAAGTCTTGTTTACTAAATATAAAGTTCAAATAATGAAAAATGAAACAGTTGTCATTAGTGGACACTAATGGAAAAAGCAAAAGCATTAATTTTTTATTCCAATTTACCCAAAAGTATGTGGGGGGAAGCTGTACTAACGTCAGCTTATCTAACTAATCGATGCCCTACTGTCGGTCTTGACACAACGCCTGCTGAAAAATGGTACGGTAGGAAACCTGATTTGAGTAGACTTGAAATATTTGGTTCCAAAGTTTATACAAAAGTTTCAGGCCCACTTAAAAAACTTGACAGTCGCAGTAAAGAAGCAATTTTTGTAGGATATGCAACAAATGGTCTCAGACTATGGGATCAAGTAAAAAGAAAGATGTTTGTATCAAGAGATGTTCTGTTTGTAAATAAAAATATAGACAAATTTACTCTACAGAAAACTGATACAATTGAAGAGTGTAGACAAAATAATAATAATAATAATAATAATAATAATGAACTTGAAAATCAGATTGAAGTGGATGAAAGAGAGGTAGAGGTGATAAATGATGGAGAACAAGAAAATGAACAAGAGGTAGAGGTGATAAATGAGAATGAACAAGAGGAAGTAAATCAACGTTATAGTCTAAGACCAAGAAGTAACATAAGACCACCTGCAAGATACAACAATAATAATGATGGACAAGCAATGATGACATTCATGGAATGCATGGAGAGTGAAGATAGAGAAAAATGGAAAGAAGCAATAGATAAAGAGAAGGAGTCTTTGGAAAAGAATAATACTTGGAAAATTGTTGATAAGGAAGAAGCTGCAGGGAAAGAAATTTTGACTAGTAGATGGGTATTCAAAGTAAAGGATAATGGGATATACAAAGCTAGGTTAGTTGTTAGAGGGTGTCAACAGAAAGAGGGAGCTATAGATTTTAAAGATACTTTTAGTCCAGTAGTAGAAAATGCATCATTAAGAATTTTGTTTTCAATTGCTGCACAAGAAAATTTGAAAATTCAAACTTTTGATGTCAAAACTGCTTTTTTGTATGGAGAATTAGATGATGAGATTTTCATGAAAATTCCAGAAGGGTTTGGTGAACTAGAAGGAAAAATATGCAAATTGAATAAAGCACTATATGGACTGAAACAAGCCCCTTCTCAATGGAATAAGAAACTCACATCTTTTCTGAAACAAGAAGGTCTAACACAACTAAAGACAGATCAATGTATTTTCAAAGATAGTTCAAACGAATTGTATTTAGCTATTCATGTAGATGATGGAATATTGATGGGTAAAGATTCACTAAAAATAAAAATGTTATTGGAAAAACTGATGAAGAATTTTGAAATGACTGTTAATGAAAATCCAACTAGCTATTTAGGTTTAGAAATAAGACAGAACAAAGAAGGAATTTATTTAACACAGCTGAGTTATTTTGAGAAAGTACTAGAAAATTTCAATATGACTGGTAATAAATATCTGGATTTATAATCTGGATAAATATCAAATATGGATTTGTTGGTTGTGCAGGGAAATTTTTCACATCCTTTCTGGAGAATAGATTCCAGTCAGTTAAGATAAATAATGAGAGTTCACAGATATTTTCGGCATGGGAAAGAGTGAAGCAAAGTGTGCCACAGGGCTCTGTGCTTGGGCCAACTCTCTTTAATTTGTTTATTAACGACCTGCCTTATAGTGTTGATGGTAAGCTGATTTTATATGCGGATGATACAACGGTTCTGGTCACTGGCAGAGATGATGGTGATGTTATGTTGAAGGCAGAAGCAGCTCTGTACCAACTCAACAAATGGTTTAAAGATAACTCATTGAAGTTGAATATGACCAAGTCCAACTATATTAGGTTTTCTGTAAATAATGGACATTATAATGAAACTTCAAGCCTGAATATGGCAATGGGGAGGGAGTGCCTGGCTGTTGAGGCAACTAGTTTTCTTGGGGTGGAAATCCAGAATAATATTAAATGGGATAAACACTTGGGGAAACTTATGAAAAAACTTTATCATGCACTTTTTGCACTGAGAACTGTGAGAGCCGCATCTAATGTCAAGACAGCCCAGAAAGTGTATCATGGATATTTTCTATCGCTGATACGCTATAGTATCTTGTTCTGGGGGGCTGGAAAAAATAATTTAAACCTAATATTCAGGATGCAAAAGAAGGCTGTGCGGGTTCTGGAAGGCTTGGGTCCATCTAATTCATGTGGGCCCATTTTCAGGAAATACAGGTTCCTCACAGTTCCAGCATTGTACTTTATTGAGACTGTGATTTTTGTCTTCAAAAATTCGGCGATATTTGAAGGCAGCCATGTTGGCAATACTTTTGGCACAAGAGGAAAGAGTTCAGCTGTTTTTCAGTACCCAGCTCACAGACTTAATATTTTGGAAAGGGGACCGTATTATTCTGGGCTCAAGCTTTTCAATTGTCTTCCTGAAAGAATAAGGTTATGTGGTGCTCATAGGCTATTCTTGTCATCTATTACTGATGTGCTGGTGGATGTGTGTCCCTATAATGTAGAGGAATGTTGTAGTGTCTTTTCGGCTTGAAATTTTTGTTTTACACAAATGCATTTATAATTTCTTTGTTTTCTTCTCTTTTTATTTATGACATGTTACATGCCACTTGAGCACTGCTCAGATCTGTGGCTCAACGTAATAATAATGATGATGATAATAATAATAATATCAAACTACTCCTATAGTGAAAAATGAGTCAAATGAAAAACAAGTAAATTTCCATAATGTGTCAAATGAGAAACAGGAAGATTTCCAGTATATAGAGGCTGTAGGAAGTTTGTTATATTTGAGTAACAAAACAAGACCAGATATGGCTTATGCAGTCAATTATGAAAGTAGATATTTAGATAATCCTAGTGTAAGAGATGTACAAGATGTCAAGAGAACTTTAAGGTATTTGAATGCAACAAAAGAGGTTGGACTATGTTTTCCTATTTCTAAGTCAAATGAATTGCAAGTTGATGCTTTCTGTGACTCAGATTATGCAGGAGATGTTGAGGATAGGAAAAGTACTAGTGGATATGTTGTATTGCTAGGAGGAGCCCCAATCATTTGGAGTTCAAGGAAACAACCAATAATTGCCTTGTCTACAGCAGAAGCTGAGTATATTTCTGCTGCAGAATGCTGTAAAGAAATTAAATATTTAAAGACTCTCATTTCAGAACTTACTAACAAAACTATCAAGACAGTACTTCATGTAGACAATCAGAGTGCTATCAAATTGATAAAATCAGGACAAATGAATAGGATAAGCAAGCATATTGATGTGAGGTATCATTTTGTGAGTAAACAACTCCATTCTGGAATGTTTGAAATTAAATCTTGTTGTTCTGAAAGTCAATTAGCAGACATTTTTACAAAGCCACTGTTGAGCACTAAGTTTCTAAAATTCAAAGACATTTTTACAAAGAAAATACTGTAATGTGAAACATATATTTATCATTTAAAAAAATATATTTTTTTTATCTATTAAGAGATCTTTGTGTTGCTGAATTTTTGACATGTTTATCACAATATTTTTTTATAGTATTCACTTGTATTATGTATTTTATGAAAATGTTTTTTGTATTCTAATATTCAATCAATATCATATTACTGTATTTGTCACTTGATGTATTGTAATGGAACAATTAAGTTTAAATTTTTAAAAGTTGAGAAAAGTAAATCATTTCGACATTAAGGAGGAGTGTTGAATAAAATAATATTCTGAGTACTTGATTAATATTGATTAATAAGTACTTGATTATTATTTTATAATATCAAAATGTTTTGTAGTGCTTAAGATGGCAACACTGCCAAGGAGAATGAACGGTTGTTGGTAAAAATGGCTTCCATCACTGTGTTTTTCGTTTTTCCATTCTCTAGCTTCCACTGTCAATTTAAACACAAGTAATTTCAACATGCGGTATGCCTAGTGCCAACCCCTTGTCCTTGGCAAATGATTAGTTAGATATTGAAAATCAAGAAGAAAATTAGCATATCGACGTTGAAGAACATGTCGCTATACAGGAAAATGCTGCCACAAAACTACGAGGAGAGCGAGCGACAACGCAATGAACTAGCTGAATATATTTTTGTTAACAGACATGAGTGATTTTTATATAAGACTTCCAGTTTTTAGAGGAATCCTCTATTTTATTTTCCTTACATTTAAAAAAAATTACTTGTCTCATTTCGATATTTTAAGATATGTTTGCGGTATGCCTAGTGCCTACCCCTTGTCCTTGGCATGCACATCGGCGCCATGCTGTAGGAGCAGTTGTACGACGCGGTTGCGGTTGTAGCCGGCGGCGAGATGGAGGGGCGTGGAACGGCGGCCGTCGGACGCGTGACAGTTGACGTTGAGGGGCGTGAGTAGGGTGAGAAGGCGGTCCTCGGCGCCCGCTCGCGCCGCCTCCAGCAGTTCCTCCTTGCGATGCTCGCCCGTCAGAACACTGCGCGCACCTGCCTCGCCCACCTCCACCGCTGTCTTGCCTTCTGTATTCCTCACACTTGGATCCGCACCATGCTGAAGTAGTGCTGCAAGCAAACATTTGCTGTTGTAATTCCATTATTATTTTCACTTTGTAAATTTAAACTAAAATTTGATAATGTAATACTCACATTGTGAATATAAACACTTTTTGTATGTGATGGCCGTTTCGCACTGTTATAAACTTCCTCAGACACACCTGAAGGCCTGCTCGGCTTTTTCTCTATTATATAAACGTCTTCATGCTGTCCTCAGTCGACAAAACTATCGCTCGAGGATAAGGAATTGAAGTAGATATTTGATATTTATTTAATACATCTTACGTTGCCAGGTCTAGTAAGACCTATGGCAAACACTAAAAAATATGAAATATTACATTACCGTACATTAAATAATTATTATAGTTGAAATAAACTAAAAAGATTAATTAAAAGAAAAAAAATATTTGCTAATGATAACTCATGAAATTTATGTAGCAAAAAAGAAGTAAAAAGAAAAATGAATAACTGGGAAACAAATGATACAACGGACTTATGAAATAGAAGAGAAAAAAAGAAAAGAGAGGAAGAAGAATGAGGAAAAATAAGAAGGAAGAGGAGTGGAAGGAGAAGGAGGAGGAGAAGAAGATGATGAAATAGAAGATAAAGAGCAGGGAAAAAGAATAAGAGGAAAATCGTATTCAATTGAATCAGGAAACTTGCTAGTACACTGTAAACTGGCAGGCCTCCAGCAGTTTCTGAGAAGCAGAACAATGTTGTTACTCATTCTGAAAGTATTAAATTATCAGATTATTCTTTAAAACAGATTTATTGTAAAACATTAAAGAAAAATATATAAGGCTAATCGACCAATAATCTATACTTATATCATTCTATACAACTCCCTCACTGATCACGATTTCACAAAAACTGCTGAATGGGATTACAATAACATTCGGAATGTAGCCTCCTTTTAGGTTCTAGATGCTACTAAGAAACCCTTTAAGCTGCCCTTACACGACGACAGCATTGCCAATATTAATGTAATTCCAATGCGTCTTTACAAACCCCATACTGTCTCAGTTAATGAAGTAGTTCTGTCAGCAAGGCTCTGAAAGCGCTGGTACTCCATCAGCTGAGACAGTATGTGATTTGGAAAAACGCATTGGAATTACTTAAATATTGTCAATACTGTCGTCGTGTAATGGCCGCTATAGATATTTTGCGTCTAAAAAATTTAAAGGAATTTCAAGTAATGAGCACTCAGGCCTTCATCCCAACAGCTTAGTGATAAGGAACATCTAATTGAGTTTAGCTTTCTCATCATATGCCAACCGCTTTCAGACTTTCTTATTCACTCTATATGAGACAAAATTTTAAAACATTCTTTGATATCAAGGAAATGAGAAAGCAATTTTTGTCTTCAAAATATTTTGTATTTTAACTTCGTTAATTATTATAACTCTTCTGGTCAATACTAATAGCCCAGTCAATGAATGCAAAAATTGCCCTTGAAACTAATTTTAGAAAAGCTGGATTTTTCTAGTATGTTAGTAAACAAGGAATTTACTTGAAAAAACCATTTCCCGATCACCAACCAGCTTGCTTCTTCCGCTACCGCTCCTCGACATTGCAAAAGCAGTACTTTAGTTGAAGGCACAACTCAAATACTAATCAAGGTATCGATGTGATTCACATTCCACTTTACTCATAAATGTATTCCCAATAAAAAGAGAGGCCCCCAAAAATTTCCATAAATATAGTAATGCAGTAATACTTGGAAGGGAACGAATATTCACGAGGACCTCACGATGAAGCGCCGTTCATTTTTGAACTTATGAGTGATAAATTTGGATTTAGAAATGTGCCGTCTCGCGACGGCCGAGTGATATGGAACAGGATGGTAAAATAATGTCTCAGTGGTTTAAAAGCCCTAGAAATATAGAGTAAAAAATTGAGTTAATACTGGCATGTATGATAAGGTCTGAACCTGTTGCATTGGTGAGTGGAAATATCAATTTTTTTATCTTCGCATTTTACCTATCATATTTAAACAAAAGTAATCATTTATTCTCTCATCTTTTATTATTGACGTAAGAAGTCTCGCTGTTCTACTTTTTACAAAGACCAAGGATTGTTTATTGTGCTACTCATCTTAACGTAGAAACTTCGGCTTTTTTCATATTACTTTAATCCGGAGACTCTGATTTGCATAAAGCTGTTTAATTAACTATCTAATCCCTAGAGTTCAACTTCTATGAAGTTTCCTTGATTTTTTTTTTTTTTTATCCTGCTTTTTTACTCAATTCTGTCATGACAAAGGAATATAGTTTTGATAATTTGATTGATCCGGAATGTTACAACACTATCAAAAATTATGTTATATTTGAATTTGATCCTATTTCTTATACAGGTGAGAATTTCAAGTTTTTTTATGTGCTACATATGAGCATGCCTAGTGTTGGGAAGAATTTTGATGAGTTGGCTTCAGTTATACAAAATTATTGCATATAACAATACGGTGACTGAGTTGGTGGGAATTGTATCTTCCAATTTCGGTGAGGGAAAAAATCATTGGTGGTGTTTTTGGATTTGGCCAAGGCCTTCAATACAATCTCTCATCTGTTTTTATTGCAAAAAATGGAGAATCTGGGTTTTCGTGGAGTTCTTTTAGGATTATTTGAGAGTTATTTAAAATATAAGATTGTAACGTTAAATGGAAAATCAAGTAAAACTTCTTCAACTGATTTTGGATTGCCTCAGGGAATGTTTCTTTCACCTTTATTATTCCTTATTTATATCAATGGATTGCTCAAGTTGAGTATACCAGGGTGTAAAACAATTGCTTTTGCAGATGACACTGCTTTGGTTTTCACCGGCTCAAGCTGGGCTGAAGTGAGAGCTTTGGCTGAATCAGGACTCACTGTTGTAAAATCGTGGTTTGACCATCATACCCTTACACTGAACCACAAAAAATTGTTTTCATGCTGTTTTCCCTCTCAAGTTATTTCTCTGCCAGCTGACTCATGTAGCAGTATAAAAATTCATTTGCTCGACTGTACTGACCATAATAATGTAGGAACTACTCTTGGCTGCCCATGCCCAGCATTAGTCAGAGTCAATGAAGTAAAATATTGGGTGTTTTTCTTGACTGCTTTTTAAAATGGAATGTTCACACCAATAGTATATGAAGCAAAATTAAATTATAATATTATTCATAAATGTTTAAACTAAATGAAACCAAAATCATTAGAATGGTATATTATGCTTATGCACAGGCCATTTTCCAATATGGAAAAAGAGTCTGGGGAGTGGTTTGAAAACCCACTTCAGAAAGATAAACGTGATTCAAAGACACATCATTAGGGCTGCACTTGACAGTCAAAGGTGCTACCCTAGTAGACTACTATATAATGAGTTATAAGGTGCTAAAAATCAGGCTCAAGCAGGAAACTATAACTTTCGTTCACCAACCATTTTTCCAATTCCTCAAACAGTTCTCATATATATTATGCTATAAATTGATAAATATTATTCCAGAAAATTTATATTCAGGCAGAATCATTAGACTAACTTTGAAAAAAATAGAGCAATGGATATTGTCAAATGACATATCCAACAATTTCCTATTGTCTAAAAGTGTACATTAATTTTTCTTTTTCCTTTATTATTTTTTCTACTTCTTCTTTGCTTTAAATTTTCTTCCGCCTTTGCTTTTTATTATACACTATTTCTACTTGTTCCTTACTTTTTGCCAGCGCACAAACTTTGATTTTGCTGGCATCGTCAAAATTATCAATGACTTTTATAAGGATCAGGTTACTTAAATCAACTTAGCAATTACTGACATTATATAAAATTTAGGTAGTTACTACTGTAAGAATTTTTATAGGTTTAATCTGTTAAAAATGAATACTATTAAAAATGAATAAGTTGTAAATTTGTAAATACAAAATTTGTATTTTGTATAATCATTTTTAATTTTGAATAAATTTGAATACTGGTATATCAAAGATTTGGTGCACTGTCTTTTGGCATACCCAAGGTTTAAAAGACATGTTTTTTGTACTAACAAGAGCTTGGAGGGTTAACCGGCTATTGGTCCTGGAGGAATTCCAAACTTCAATGTGAAAATTTTAGGACATTTGCTGTTTCCTATCCTAACATCAATAATCAGATGTAATAAAGAGCCTCAAACGTTACCAGTAAGCCGATGAGTAAGCATCTCATAGTTGTTCTCTTATCAGTTTCTAGTTAACCGGTTGTTGTTTGTTACTCTATGCTCGTTACGCCTACCGTAGAATTCAAATTCAAAGTCGATCATTTTGATTGCTGTTTAAATTACCGTGAAATTTTTACATAGCTAATATGGCTGATGAGTGTAAAAAATGCAACAATCTTGTTCAACGGAAGGACTGTGTCAACTTCACAGCCCAGTCAATGAAGGTCTAAAAACGCCTGATGTCGCAATTAAGTATTAGTGAAAGCTGAAACTCTCCCAGGTGCTAGACCACTAATAGAGGTGTATTTTCCCAAAAGTCCCCGAAAGTCTATTCAATGCCTTTTCCCCCAACCTCCCTCAAAGTACCAAAATGTAGGTGATTACTAGAAATTCGATTTTCTGAAGAAAATTTAAAAAAATAGTTTTATTGATAACAATTGAAATGCCCCAAAAATTTGAATTGTTCAACTTGATTTTTTCTTATTTCTTAGGGGACTCTGTAGTACGTAATTGAAAGGAGAATAGTTGAAACAAAAGTTGAAGCACGATTTATTCTGAATTCAACTACTGTATGTGTATAGTTGCATACTCACGGTCAAGAATGATGTTGTGGGAGGGGGGTTAGAGACGTGCTACGCTGCGACGCGGTCTTCCCCTCGCCGTAGCCTACTAGCCATCACAGAATCACAGGCTATTTGCCCAAGCAAAATCAATAATAATGGAAAAGGTGTTCTGTTAATCGGTATTTCTATGTATTTTGAAGCACTGAATACGAAGTTCGAGCTTCCTAGCTCGTAGAACTGTAAGTTTTCGAGATAAGTGAGCGGGGTAGAAGGGTACCCCTTCGTCACCCCACACACAAAAACAGTACGAAACACTACATCGAGCTAAAGCTCATTCTTTTCAGCTCATTGAGGCCATCTAAATCCTAATATAACACGTCACATTTCGCTTACAAATTGTAATACTTCTATTTGGAAGGTTAGTTTAGGCTTTCCCAACAACTTGTACTTGAAAAATTACCATTTTTTGTTATACATAGTCCTTGAATAGATCTTAAATTATAATCAATCAAAAATTCACATTTTTTTCAAAATTTCAGAAATTATTAATTTAATGGTATTGGTATCAAAGAACAGGCTATCATCTACAATAAACTTGAGACCAACATTGCATTTTTATTTTTAGTAGGTCTTGAAATAGAGCTATCGTTAATGTACTACACATCTATTATAAGTTTAATAAAGCCAAAACTTCTCGTTTAATTTTGGAATTAATCACATTAGAATACAATTTATAGGAAAGTGGCTCGCTACAAATAGAATTCGCATCACTACCGAAAACAGTAGGCCTACTACTAAAATTGCGGTTGATTGATATCTTCAAACTGTCTCAAAAAGATCTATTATTATTAAATAACGTACTGGTCTAACAATGTAGCCTACCTATGCAAACGTCGATCTTCCCTTTGATGGCAGCCTCATGCAATGGCGTATAGTTCCAGTTATCTCTAGTGTTTGGATTTGCACCAGCCTCTAGTAGCAGCCGTACAACGTCTGCATGGCCGAAAGAGCAGGCATTATGGAGAGGGTGTAGGCCACCGTCATCCCTGGCTTGAATTGATGCTCCAGCCGATAGCAGATACTCAACTACATCTCTTCTACCATAACCTGCAAACAGTAATAAACATAAAATTTACTTTACCGGTACACTTTGGCGTGAATCGCCTTAATCAAAACTACCAGAGACCCTCTTATTGTCCATTCAATTCAATATTGGTACTTGATTGACATTGAAAATGAAAAAGTCTACATTAAAAAGTCATTTTTCGTAGTTACAATACTTGATCAAATTTTAATAATCTAGTGTTGCCAGACAGCATCTGCTTACATTGATTTCAGCGCAAAATTCACCTTGAACAGCCTAAACCGTGGAATCTCTGAATCTGACCGCTTGAATGCATTTGACCCATTCTCATGAAAGATGCATTGTTTGTTCACTGAATGCGACAAAGCAATTATAAAGTCAGCACTGCACTGGGAAGGAATCGTTCTCCTTGGCATGAGGTTATAAAGAGCGCAAACAAAATTCTAGTCTACTCTCATTTGGTTAAAAGTTACAGATCACCGCAATCAAAGATGGTTTTATAAGGTGTAAAGCCTTGATTATCGTCTGACCCCAACATAACATACATCGGTTTCGATTTTATCAGTTTAGATATGTTATAACAATAAAAATAATTACAAATTACAAAACAAAAAAATTCTTTGAAATATAATCAATGTAAGCAGAAGACGTCTGGCAATACTAGATTATGAAAATATCCAAATATAAAAATCTTGATCGTTGACCAGACCTTCCTGTATAAATCGCGTCAATTTACAAGAAAAACACTTTGTTCACAGATTGACCATGAGATCATGTAGCTCTGTCACACTCCAGCATAGTCATCATTGAAAAATCTTCAATGCTGTAACAGCTCCTCCCAATCAGCCACTGTAATAAGGAAGCCTTGAAAGCACTCACTGGACGTTCCCTCACAGGAGGCGACAAACAACTGAGCATTTATAAAGTCAGCACTGGGAAGGAATATTATTTAACCTTGAAGAGCCTACACCGTGGAATCTCTAAATCTGACCTCTTGAATTCATTTGACCCATTCTCATAAGACGCATTGTTTATTGTTTTTTTTTTTTTTTTTTTGACAAATTCAAGTGACGCTAATATGTATAGTCCAAAGACTGTAGGTATACGTATACCCAGACGCTTGAACATGGGTTGGCAATGTTCATAGTAATCAGAATCACTGTACATCCAACACTCGAAGTGCTTTTTTTGTAGCAGAAGGATGTCCTTTGCATGCGCTGAGTGACCCCAAATCACGATGCCACATTGGATGCGGCTGCCAAACACTACATGATACATCATAAGCCAACGTTCAATGCTCAGGAGCCTTCTCAGTTCACTGAATACGTGTATTACTCTTGATAGCTTCTTGCATACCTGACAAATATGCTGCTCTTAACTTAATTTGTGTAAATTTGATTTTGAAATACTGAAACCGAGCAGGACTTCAGGGCTGATATGCTTGTAATTATTATAGTTTATGCAACGATTTGAATACTTTTAAACTACAAGTGAGATGTAAATTAGGACACGAGTGTCCCAAACATCTGGCGAATGGCTTATAGGCAAAATGCAATCGTTGCATTCAATATTTTATCTACAATTACCAATATATTACGTATAATCTAACTTATCATACAATCGGATAACTTACCAACACTAACATAACCTAGAATGCGTGTTTGTTGTTAGGTTCTGATTGAAATTCAAATTTAATTCAAAATATGTGAACCAGCTGATGTGACTAATGCATAACATTTATTTAGACGTTTTGATGAAATCCTGAGTTCTGATTGGTCTGTCTCCTGTACTGAAAGTGACAATGGTGTTAAAATAGCTTCTTTATGCAACTAGTTTGTTAATCCATGGAATAAAGTAAGCTATGTTGACATCGCTCTCTAACCTATTATGTTCACTTTACAGCATAGCCGTAAAGAAATGTTGCTTTTAATAATCAATTGCAAGATCCGTAAAATATCCAAGTGAAAAATTTACTATTTCCTCAATTAGGCTCTATTATTTAACAATTTGGCTGCTGTACCATATCTTCCCCACGAAACGATCGACTCTATAGTTTAGACCTTTGGGTTTGATACAGATATCAATTAGGCCTATCGAAATTTTCTTTTAATTATTTCGTGGGGGAGATACGGTACTGCAACCAACAATTACTTATAGCATACCGTATTCAATAAGCCTACCCAATGTTTGGCTAATTATTAACGGAGCTTCGTCGCTATTTAATATTAATACTTTGTAAAATAATACAGTGATGAGTTATTAAGAAATCAACGGCTAAAAACTGAGATAGTAATCTTACCAGCAGCAAAATGCAAAGGAGTCGATTTCCTTCCAGCTGTATCTCTAGCATTTACGGTTTGAGAATTTATCAACTTCTTCACTCTATTGATGTCCCCGATTTTACATGCTTCAAATAATTCTCTCAACGGATCAGAAACTAAAGTTGACGAGAGAGATTCATTGGATACTGAATAGCCAGGCCGTCTAGTAGCCATATTTTATAATTGAAATTCTGCATTTCCTTGTCAAAGTTCACTTCTCATTCATACGAATCGCGATATTTCTGAAGAACTCAAATCACCATAGCGCACTTTCTAATAATTACACAGTCAATGTCTTCAATAATTCAGATAACTTTACTTTGTAACCATACAGACACTGTTCACAGAATCATAGCCAAGAGAGAAAACAATCACTTCGTAGTTGATCTGTAAAGTGAAGACGACAATACTGCACAACAGCGGACAGCTGCACTATTTTATTTCTTCACCCATGTTTTGATTTTCTTTTTATTCTTCCCTATCAGGTCTGCCATTGTGAAGTAATTGAGATTCATAAATTATTATGCAATTATCCAGCGAACTTTATATCTGAAGACAAAATAAGTTATATTAGTTGTCTTTCATTATGTTATTAATAATATTCTATCAATATTATCAACCATAAATTATCATAAATACTTGAT
Source organism: Conomelus anceps (assembly GCA_948455865.1). NCBI lineage: Eukaryota > Metazoa > Arthropoda > Insecta > Hemiptera > Delphacidae > Conomelus > Conomelus anceps. The sequence goes on from OX418219.1 coordinate 36,395,370, forward strand.
TCATGAGTAACTTACAGTACATGTCTTCCTGATAAGTTACTGTATCTCCAAAATTTGTTGAGCTGGAGATTGAATAACACTTTATTCAGATTCTTGGTTTTGGTTACCGATTCATCTAGAAAATTTAAATTATGTCTCTTGTTTAGAAAGAAGCTCAGTAACTCTATTTAACTCATAAAGGTATAAGAAAGTGGTGGCCCTACTCTACTGCTTGGGATCTGACGCCATTCGCGGCTATATCACCGCGAATTTCAAACCAAATAGAGCGCTTTACAAGAATCCACTTTTATGTCAGTTCCGATGTTGAAGGCTGTGCTATAGGGTTTTGGTCATATTTTTATTCAACGTCCCTTTGGTCAGAGATTATTAGGCTACTGAAATGTATTGCTATAAAAAATGTCCATCAATTATTTTCTGAGATATGAGCACTCAACGTTGATTTTTGGGGGCAATTGATCTCATGAACGGTTATAGATATAAAATAGTGTAATTTTCAGGATCAATGTAACAAAGTATTGATTTGATAATTTGATATTTTATTTTTCAAAATTTTCATTTTTGAAAAAATCATTTAAAAAAACTATTACATAAAAACTACATTTCTGATTCAAATGCAAAATATGTCTTTAAATCTCTGATATTTCTTCTAGATTCTGCAAGAAAATACTTCCAACACAGACCAAGACAGCAGAAAGAGAGGTCCGGTGCTCTATCCCTTACTATTCACCCCCAGCAAATAGCAGCACTCACTCCGTTTCTCAACGACAACAGGAAAATGACAATGAACATTCTACTGTGTGCAGGTCCAACTGTCCTCTCTTCCTCCAATCCTCCTGGGCATACAGACCATCTGTGATGGTGGAAGATTGCTTCCCCTATTCCAGTTGGAAGAATTTTCTCATAGACTGTAGTAATAGAGAGATTATATTGTAAATCCAAATTAAAATCTTTACCCCAAAGTTTTCTTGGACTCCAACCCTTTTTGCAGTCACTCTTCCTCAAGTGATTATGCAAGCAAGTATGCACTCCTCTTCATCAGTATCACTCGGTCTTCTCCCCAAATTGTGTAACTCAGGCAAATTAAACAAAAAAAGCAATGGTTGACAAAAATTGGTACAAAGCTAAAACTGTTTTAACCCTTTCCACTCAACAAGCATTGAATATGAAATTCTACATTGATTGATGTATTACAATACCAAACCAGTTCAGTTTGTTCATTCACAATCAATCATCAAAACCAGATATTTTTACCCACTTTGTGAAAAATGAGTCATCTCTAAGTTTTGATGCATTTATATAGTCAATGCTCTCTCCAACATATGAAGCTCAATTTCTACTCAAACAAATTTTGTTGAAAACAGGTTGTAAACTTGTTGCAAAAAATTCTGCCATGAGTGATGGGAATGCTCAACATTTTTGTAACAAGTTTGCAACATTTTTTGCAGTAAAATTTGTTGAAAACCGATTCCTGGTGCAACTTTAGTTGAAACTTTTTGCATGCACATGCAATGACATCACAATGCTGACACATTCTAGATAAGCCACAGCAGACTACAGAGCTGAACTCTTTATTTTTTATTTCTTTATCCAGTACAAAAATGTTATCATGGCCTACTAATTCTGCTGAGTTCATACTAGCTTAATTTTTTCTCATACCATAAAATTGAAGGTTTCTATAAATGATTCTAATTTTAAAGCTGTACAAATAAAATTATTGATAAAATTAAAAAGGAATGTTGCAGAGAGGAAACGGTGGGTTTTTCCCAGGTGATAATAGATACAGGACATTCCAAATCTGATGAAATAGTGACCAATAAAGGAGTAAGACAAGGGTGTGGCTTATCACCTGCTTTATTCAATATATATTTAGATGACGTGATCAGGAAATGGAAGTCTAAAATACATTCTGGTATCACCATAAGTGAAAATTGTGTTGTTAGCTGCTTGCTCTTTGCCGACGACCTGATAATAATGCAAAAGAGTGAGGATGACCTGCAGAGAGCTCTTTATAGGCTATCCAACCTCTGCCAAGAATACAAGCTGACAGTATCGGCAAAAAAGACAAGGGTGATGGCTTTCAAAGGGAAGGAACCAGTAAGGAGCAAGATAGTATTGGATAATTGTATCTTAGAACAGGTATCCAACTTCAATTACCTGGGTTGCGATATTTCTTACAGGAAAGGGAAAGACACCAGTAACAAAATACATCGTTTCCAAAACATATGTGGTACCATTCACAGAACCCTGAAAAATAAAGCTAGCCAGAGTACCAGGCTGAAATTCTACAAAACCATAGCTGTGCCAACACTTCTATATGGATGTGAAACTTGGGTGTTGTCTAGGCCAGATGAAAGCAGATTGCAGGCGTCGGAAATGAGATTTCTGCGGAAGACGTATGGTTGTAGTAGAGAAGATCGTTTGAGAAATACTGAGATCAGAAAGCAATTAAACATCTTCTCTATGAACGAGAGGGTATCTGATAGTAGATTGAACATGTAAACAGAATGGGAGAAGACAGGATACCGAAGCTGGTGCTAAACTATCACCCACAAGGCAAACGAGACCGAGGGCGTCCGAGAAAAAGATGGATGGATATGAGGTTCGGAACAGGCAGAGATGCCTAAACCGTGAAAGGAAGAAGAAGAAGAAGATGAATCTTTTTTTAAATTATAACGTGGTGGAAAGTACCCGGCTCTAACTAGTATTCTCTGGTTGATAGACTCTATTCTGACCAAAGTTAGCTGAATCTCTTCACTTTGGATACCACAGTCTTCATGGTGTTTTGAACTCTACTATTACACAGCACTTCCTCCTCTTGCCTGATTTTGTGGATGGATGGTTGCATTTTCAGAGATGAGGCAAACATCTATGTTCTGTGCCTTAAAAATATTTCTAAAAAGAAATGAGAATCCATTAAACAAAGAACTACTAAATCACTTACTCATGAAACTTATTAGCTGGTCTGATACAGTGGTTGGGCTTTTTTGCATATCTTGGAAAACAATTGGCCAAATTTTCAAATAGAGGACTTTCTTGGAAGAAAATTAAATAATCTAAAACTTCTTCCCTATACCTTTTATTGTTAATACATCAATCAATGTGAATTTTATATTCTTCAATTTCAAATCGCACAATATTTTTAACATGGTAGATAGTTTTTTAGTTTTAGGCAAAAAACTGAAAAAGTACCAAATTTGGGGGGTTTTTAGCCTCCAAAAAGTTATGTACAGTCTAGAAACTTTTGCAAACTAAGAAGACTCTTTCACAGGATTCCTAGTATAAATAAAAAAAGTGCCAGCTTTGTTACAAATTTTTGTCCATCAAAAGTCGGATTTGCCTAGGCTTTAGTGTCAAAGGAAGGAAATAAAATTTTCTTTATAGAAAATTTTTGCAATTGCTCCATATGCTGTATCTTGATCTTGTGATTGTTTTGTGTTATATTGGATAACTTACATTTTGAATGGATTTGTATTACAGGACTTCTTTGATAGATAACAAAGAGACTTTCAATGAAAACTGAAAATGTAAACTTTCCTATAGCCTTTTTAAGCCTTGTTTACTGAACTAAATTTGCAACAAGCTTTAAACAACAAGCTGCTTGGAAAAACCCACCGTTTCCTCTCTGCAACATTCCTTTTTAATTTTATCAATAATTTTATTTGTACAGCTTTAAAATTAGAATCATTTATAGAAACCTTCAATTTTATGGTATGAGAAAAAATTAAGCTAGTATGAACTCAGCAGAATTAGTAGGCCATGATAACATTTTTGTACTGGATAAAGAAATAAAAAATAAAGAGTTCAGCTCTGTAGTCTGCTGTGGCTTATCTAGAATGTGTCAGCATTGTGATGTCATTGCATGTGCATGCAAAAAGTTTCAACTAAAGTTGCACCAGGAATCGGTTTTCAACAAATTTTACTGCAAAAAATGTTGCAAACTTGTTACAAAAATGTTGAGCATTCCCATCACTCATGGCAGAATTTTTTGCAACAAGTTTACAACCTGTTTTCAACAAAATTTGTTTGAGTAGAAATTGAGCTTCATATGTTGGAGAGAGCATTGACTATATAAATGCATCAAAACTTAGAGATGACTCATTTTTCACAAAGTGGGTAAAAATATCTGGTTTTGATGATTGATTGTGAATGAACAAACTGAACTGGTTTGGTATTGTAATACATCAATCAATGTAGAATTTCATATTCAATGCTTGTTGAGTGGAAAGGGTTAAAACAGTTTTAGCTTTGTACCAATTTTTGTCAACCATTGCTTTTTTTGTTTAATTTGCCTGAGTTACACAATTTGGGGAGAAGACCGAGTGATACTGATGAAGAGGAGTGCATACTTGCTTGCATAATCACTTGAGGAAGAGTGACTGCAAAAAGGGTTGGAGTCCAAGAAAACTTTGGGGTAAAGATTTTAATTTGGATTTACAATATAATCTCTCTATTACTACTCTCTATTAGTGGTAGAGCCCTCTTATTTGCAGACGATACATCACTCATTTTCAGCAGTTCCATTCTAGATAATTTAGAAATAAGTGCCCATATAGGTGTGCAGTCCATTGTCCAATTTTTAAATCAGTTGAAATTAACTATAAATAGTAAAAAATGCCAATACCTTCAATTCAAAAACAAACATAATTTAAATGAAGATAGGGCTATAAACGTGTTTGTAAACGATAATCAATTAGACCAGGAAGAAAAAATTGCATTTCTAGGAGTTATGTTGGATAGACGATTGACCTGGACTCCATACATTGAGAAAATATGTAGTAAAATTTCATCTGGAGTATTTGTCCTGCGACAACTCGCTAGATTGAATGACAAAAAGTTACTTTTTACAGCTTACCATGGGCTCTTACTGTCACATATATTAGGTATGCTCAAGGTTAATAGATTTATCTATTAACCTTGAGGTATGCTATCTTAGTATGGGGTAATTCATCAAAACAAAATCTTGATAGGGTGTTTAAGATCCAAAAGAAAGCGGTTAGGTGTATAGAAAGAGTAAATAGATTAGATTCATGTAGGCCGTTGTTCAAGAGACTTGGTCTCTTAACTGTACCCTGCTTATATGTGTATGAAGCTACTTTATATGTAAAAACGAATGATATTAACCAAAATCTTGATGTACATGATTATAATACAAGAAGCCGAGGAGATTATCACTTGGTGAGTCACAATAGTAGCTTATTCAAACAAAAACCTAGTTATATTGGTAGGAAATTCTACAACAAGCTACCGCAGTTTTTGAAGAGTCTTGAAAATATAGAAATATTTAAAAAACAATTGAAGAAATATTTAGTTGATAAAGCTTTTTATAGTGTACAAGAGTTCCTTTCACATCAAAATTAAGCCTCACCTCAACTAATTGAAGTAATTATGGTATCTAGTGTATAATATTGTTGATCTGGCTTGTCTTATACTCCTTAACTGGAGTCTCCAAGACGTAATCTACAAAAAAAAAAAAAAAAAATCACAGACAGATTATTCAGAGATGAAGCCTCTGAGTTAAGGGAAATAAGGGCTGGAGAGTTCCTCAAGACAGTGTTCTGGAACCAGTTCTCTATGTACTGCACATGAGTGATCTTCCTGAGTTGGATGTGGTGATATTTGCTACTTTTACAGATGACACTGCAATACTGGCAGAGGGGAAAACAGTTGAAAAAGCGGCCACTAAACTTCAATATGTTAGCAACCAATTCTCTGACTGGACCAAGATATGGAAAAAAATTACATGAAATCAAGTTTATTCATGTCAACTTCACCAACAAGAACATTATACTCCTTAACTGGAGTCTCCAAGACGTAATCTACAAAAAAAAAAAAAAAAAAAAAAAAAAAAAAAAAAAAATCAATAACCCAATTCGCAACAATTTGAATGGAAATATAATAACTCACAGTAAAATATAGCTATATCCTTGGAATGACTCTTATTGATGCCAAGTTGAAATGGAAAGAGCATATCAAGATTACAAGAAGTGATCTGGGACTCAAATACATTAAAATGTATTGGCTCAATCACAGCTATCACTGGACAACAAAATATTAATATATAAACAAATACTAAAACCCATCTGGACCTATGGAGCTTTATAATTACCTCACCAAAACATTCCTAAAGATTATTTTCAAGTAAACAACTTGGGAAATTTGAATTCATTTTTGTCAGAAAATTGACTGAAAGATTTGACAATTTCATCCAAATTTCGTCCAGGAAACTGTTCTTTAAAATTTGGGATATTGTCACTATCAAATAAATTAGAGATCAACAGGAAAAAAATCTGCAATACATATAAGCTTCAATATTTGCCTTCAGTAGAATAACATCAGTATAGGATTTGTGCAACCTTTATTATTTTCTTTGATAACACCAACCAACTGCTTTGCAGAGAGTTTTCTGAATAAATGTTGGTAGACTTCATATTTTATCTGTGATGCTTTCCATGACAAAATACTTGAACAATCAAATTTAAAAACTGACACTGTATTTCTATTCAATTTATGATTTTCACTCACTTTTACTAGAGATACTGGAGGGATGCATTTCACTTCTAATGTGAAGCATCATCTGCCAGCCGCCAGATGGCATGCTGACAAAGCTTCTCTTTAGAAGTGAAATGCATCACTCCAGTATCTCCAGTAAAAGTGAGTAAAAATCATAAATTAAATAGAAATACAGTTTCAGTTTTGATATTAGATTGTTCATATTTTAATTTAGCATTGTAATATTATTTATTGTCTAAAATTTCATAGTATGAGGTAATTATGGAAGTTTCAGTAATTCTATAACTCGGTTTGGCCTGCTGAAGCATGGTTGGACTGTCATGTTTCTACTTGCTACTCGCTTAGCTGCTACAGTCAGTAGCATAGCAAGGATTTTGAAATTGAGGGGGGAGTTATCTAAGATTTTGGGGCACTTCCGGGGGATTTGGGGGGGAGTGGTAGGGGTTATGGCAGCTAGTGGAAATGGCTGTGAGTGGTACCAGAGAGAGCCTTAAAAATGCAATAAACCTCTCTTCTAATTTTGTGTAATCTCTTGAATTTGCATTGAACTATTCACTAGCACTGGAATATGTCAAATGTGTACAAGTATATCAACATTTTTAATTTGTAATTAATAATTAATAACTAAAAACTAATAATTAATAATTCGATTCCAAATTCTAACTTTTATTATTTTTGTGATTACATGTGGATGGTGATGGAACCCTACAAAATTGGAGGGTTATGAGGGTTCTTCATCAGAGAGAAAATTTGTTTTTTAAGTCTTTAAAGTGCAACTATAAGCTTTTTTGTGGTTATCAAACTTTTCCCTCATATTATTTGTTGATTGATTCATTGCATGACAAATGTTATGGTCACAATAAATTCTATAGGATGTTGGGGCGCCTCAGATATTAATAAAATAAGATAAAATCTGAACAGGGATAGAAATGAGCATTTGATACCCAGCAAAAATATTAAGAAACCTTTTCTCCTTTCAAGCCTACTATGTCAACCTCATTCAAGTGGCCTGGGGGTCACTTCAACCCATATTTGAATACACTGGGACCCACCAGCATCTTGGGTTCCTGGTGTTCAAATGTAGAAATTATGATGTTGAACCCTAGAACTTGAACTTTGAACACAACAACAGCATCAACTTCTTTGACATCACTATAACAAAACAGGAACATTCATTCAAAACATTTGGAATTTACAGGAAGCCCACAACAAAAAACTTACTGAGAAAGTAATACATAAATTCACCCTACTCAACATAAACACGCCGCTTTCAATCACATGCTCCACCGGCTAACAATTATTCCTACGTCACAAGAAGACTACAACATAATTAAACATTATAAAATACATAGCACAAGAGAATGGTTACAAACACATACTAATAGACAATAAATTACTGCACAGAATAACAACAAAACCAATTACTAACACCAACAACAAACAAGATGACAACTCCCATACATTCATCACACTCACATGCCTCAACAACAAAACTCACAAAATAGCAGCATCATTCAGAAAACTCAACGAATTCAAGATAGCTTACAGAACAACTAACTCACTCAAAAAACACCAGCATTCTCAGACAACACCTCAAAACAAATACAATTGATCTGGCATTTATAAATTGAAATGCAATGACTGCAACAAGTTCTATGTAGGACATACTGGCAAGACATTATTCACCACTATAGATTCAAAGAACACACAAGAGCCATCTCACACCCAAACACACATTCCACTTTTGCTGAACACATCATTTCAACAGGCCACAGTTATACATACATTTTTGACACTAAAATTTAGACACACTACCGTACACTTTACTCACAAAAGCCAAAAACTCAATGTTTTAGAGCAATATGAAATTTATAAACACACAAAACAGCAGCCTGACAACATTTTAATTAAATGACTAAATTAACTTCTTCTCACACACCCTTTTTGACAAAATAATCCCAATTTCAAACCTACCGCCTACTCATTCCCCCTCACCATCACACGTCCAACATCCATAGCCCTCAAACTCATGCCTTGAATCAGTGTACTGTGAGTCATCTGACGTTGCTTGCTCTTAACATCAGAGTGAAACGGCCGTCACGCCATAACGTGAGTCACAATTTCCACTTAAAAGCTTTTGAATTAAGTTTTTATTTAAATGTAGAAATTTAAAATATTATAGATGCAGCCTAAGTTACTTGAATCTTTTCTTCACATAATTGCAGTGGCCCAAAGGTCCTGCCGCGCCAGCGAGGGTCCCTAGGGGTCTATTAGGCTCTTAAGGGGCCTCTAGAGGTCAAAACTGGAGCAATTTGGAGCCCTGGAAGCCCCTATAGCTGGGCAATTTTGGCCGCCTTATTTTATTTTTGTTTTGTCACTTACATCATCTCTCCTTTCCGTGAATAGAGTATAGAGAGTTCAACATTTAAATATTCGTGTGATGACAATTTCGCATTGTTGTAATGCTACCTCAGACACGGCTGGAAGCCTACTGAATAAATGTATGATGTTTCAATAAAGTAATTCAGTATGTCTGCTCTACAAGATAGCCTATTATTGTTATTTTATTCAAAATGTAAAAAAGCTGAACTTTGATGTTCGCTTAATTGAAAGTATCTTGTAATCCCAAATTTTCTCAGAATAAAAATTACATATTGGAATTTGGGGAATCACAGACCAAAAATAATATATTGCTCTAGAATTCCTTTCTTCATCAGAGATTGAGAAAATTAGCTTATTAAATTTTGGCCGCCATCTTGGAATATCTCGTGAAGCGAGCGTTTTTTGAGGTACCAGAGTTCAGATTCGGATTCAGCGTCTCAAAGTACATAGGAGTACGCTGAGAAAAAACTACTGTACCTTTTTCCTGCAATCACATACTTAAGACACATCTTATGCAGTGCTCTGAATTAGAAGTTGGCTTGAGCTAGAAACAATCTGAAATGTCAAATGATTACTAGGCTACTATATGTAAAGCAAAATCATGAGCTATTTAAAAAAAAAATTATTGAAATCCATCAAGATACTTAGCCCAAATATATCAGGGATCAGGGCAATGGAATTAGCGTATCTATAGAGTAGATAATTATATTTACCACATAAAAAAACAGGTATTTATATATCCATATATCATGGCAATGAAATTAGTATATCAGTTGATAGAGATTCTATAAAAAGCCTGATCGCATTTATTCACCTATAGCTGATGATAACTAAAATTTATTTTGAAATCTATAGCGAATTCCATAATTATTATGGTGAAAACAACTATACGGTATTCTCTACATATCGTGGGCGTCAACGTGGGAAACACATTGGTGGGGCCGGGGGGTGCCCCCAAGAAGGCGGGGGTCCGGGGGGTGCCCCCCGAGAAAATTTAAAAAAAGGTGCAAAACAGAGAGTTTTTTCAGGCTGTTTGGAGCCATTTCAAATGTTCTCCATAGTGTTTAAAATTTTTGTTTTGCACCTAAATAAGTTAAACATATTCTCCTAAAAATGTGCAAAAAGGTCCCAAGGATAATTTTAATTCAAACATTTATCTGGAACTTCTTGGTAGGTAATGATTTAATTATTTGTAAATAAATAGACTATGCCATAGCATTCGTCGTCACATTCTTTCCATCTTAGCTCAAAATAAAGTTATCACTCATCAAATTTGTATTTCATTTGGTACGGTACTCTTTATCAATTCTATTTACAAGAATTGTATCAAAAATACCAAATAAAATATAAATTTTATGAGTTTTAACTTAATATTGAGCTAAAAAATAATAATACATTGAGGACAATGATAAATTTGTCACACTCTTTCCATCTTAGTTCAATATAAAGTTATCAGTCATTGAATTCGTATTTCATTTGGTACTTTTTATCAATTGTAAGTTATTTACAAGAATTGTAACAAAAAAGTACCAAATGAAATAGAAGTTTTATGAGTGATAACTTTATATGAGCTAAAAAATTATAATAGATTGAGAATAATGATAAATTTTGTTAGAAGCAGGAATATTGATAATTCATTAATACATTGATGAATGTATTGAAATGTGTAGCAAAATACATGATTCAACTCAAACAAAAGTAGTGTTCTGATGACTTGTCGCTAAAATAAAGCAATACGGTACCTACTTGCTTTTCTAATGTTATTTTTGTTAACAAACTCGTTAACGAGCGGCCTCATGTCCAAACCATCACTTAGCACTTCTTGATGACAGTTCAAAATGGCTATGTATTTTAGTCTCTCCTGTCCCATTGTTGACCGCAAGTAGTTCTTGAGTCGTCGAAGGCAGCTAAAAGACCTCTCTGCCGTTGCAGTGGTTACTGGGATGGTTCTCAAAAGCTTAAGGCATTTCGTCACCTCAGGTAGAAGATCTTTTACACTTTTTTCTTCTACAAGAAACTTCCTCACTTCATGCATTGAAGAAAGAGAAACATTTCTTTGATTAGCAATATCGCTCAGCAGTTATAGTTATACCAATAATTTTAATATTTTAGAAAGAAAAATATTGGTGGGGCCTGGGCCCCACCATCTCTTATGAAGTCGGCGCCCATGCTACATATATAGTATAATAATATAGATATAATATAAACTTGAAAAAAACACTTTTAAATGGAAATTAACTCACGTTATGGCGTGACGGCCGTTTCGCTCTGTTGTCTAGAGCATCGTCAGACGACCCACAGTACACTGACTTAAGGTATGAGTTTGAGGGTTATGTATGTATACATATTAGTGGAAACAAGATGGATCTTCAACATCATAATATAGATATATTAATGATGGGCTGAGAACCTATATCCTTTTGTTTCGCCTCAAAAAGGTTGAAGGAGTGGGTCAATTTCATTGGCAAACGCAAACTTGATCAGTATTAAAGGTTCCAAGAATATGTGTTTAAAATTTGAAGTTGATTGGTCAAAGCGTTCGAAAGTTATCGTCGAACATACGTACACATTACACACCCAAAAACATACAAAAAAAGCTGCGAGCCTCCAGTCTTGAGTCACAAGTCAAAACTAAGAACTCGCTACGCTCGTTCAACTAGTCTAATTATAAAAAAATAAAGTAAGTCTGAAACGGCCATGAGAAGGCAAGCGCCTCACTCCTGCCACCCCCCCACCAACTTGACAAGTGGATGGGTATGAGCATAGACGAACCATCAAAAGATACTTGTAGAAGCATTTTTGACAAATTTTTAACAGGTAGACTCTACTGCTCGACAAGAGTTTTGCTTGATTGATTGAATTAGATGGAATAATTATTGAATGATTCAAAATTTTATTGAAAATTAATTTATCAAGTGAAATTCCATGTTATTAAATTTATTGGATGTAGGCCTAATCGAAATGAATCGAAATTCCACGTGACCATTCCGTATTGGAACTCATTCATTGAATTTGTATCCAATAAGTTAGTATAACTTAAGTAGAATCTGTATTTCATCAGTGTAGGGGAAGAAGAATGTTATTTGATCAACTTGAACTTCACACCTTAAGCGGCCCATAGACGACCAACCTTGTCGCCAACTCAAGTTGTCAACTTGGTATCCTTGGTTATGTTGGAGTTCATGTTGCGTGTCTGTGGCTAGGTTGGTGGTTGGAATTTTGGTTGGAGTGGAGGTTGGTGTTGAAGTTGCAGGTTTTTGAAGTAGGTTAAAAACTTTGGATTTTCTGTGGGCGGAGCCTTATGTTGGCGAACTTGTTGTAGTGTCTGTGGGCAGGTTGTCAACTAGGTTCACAACATCAGTTGAAATCTCGTGTCATCTTCGTACACTTGTTGTCCTGTTTCTTGATAGTTACACATTGCAGTTTTATATTTGACGATAAATTTGTTGGTTATTTTTTACTTTTCAATAATTAGTTAGATTTTACTTTTTTTAAAATTTAGTTACCTTTTTTAATTATAATAATGACGACAATTCCAAATAATGAGCTTTGGAATGATTTCTTTGTACTGCTGAAGAGCTCCCAGAACTCTGGAAAGTAAAGTCAGACGTTTTTAAAGATAGGTTAAAAAAGAAAAATGCGTGGGAGAAACTATTTCAAGTGTATATTAAAATCGATCCTGCTGCTAATGCAGATAGTTTAAAAAAAAGATTCGCCAACATTAAAACTTGCTACCGTAGAGAACTAAAAAAAGTGAATGCAAGTGTCAGGTCAGGTGCTGGGGCTGAGGACGAATACGTGCCCAATTTATGGTATTTTGATCTACTTGACTTCCTCCATGACCATGAGGTCCAAATACCTGGATTGTATTGAATTTAGTAAATTAGAATGAGAAAACTCAGTACGTTGGTACCACTCTTTCATCCACATTTTTCTTTTTTTTCTTGGGCGACTCTCTTCATCATCACACAATTCATTCAAAATAAAAAATAACAAAGGATTCTGACTCATTACTGTGAAATAAGACCGAAATATAATTTATTATTACGTATTAATAATAGGCCTACTATGTTAAAAACGTTAATTACTTGCAAGAAAGCTAGATGGAGGAAAGGCTAATTTGACCCGAAGTGATGAGGCAACTGAAGTTGACAACAAAGTTGCAAACCAGGTTGCAGATTGAGTTGTAGTCTGTGGTGTCCAAGGACATCAAGTTGACAACTTGAGTTGGCAACAAGGTTGGTCGTCTATGGGCCGCTATTAGGGAACTGAATGATTTGAAATGCATGGACTCAGATTGAACACTCTTTCTTGATTCAAATTCAATGTGAAAATTCTGTTGGAATCAGCCTTCATGATAAATTAATCAATTTTCTAGAATATTCGTGTCTGGTGGGAGTTAAAAGTGAAAGATCAATACTTCCATGGCCAATACAAGTTTTGGACTGCCGAATATGATTTCTTAGCACTTTCAAATTATATATTTCAACAAGTCAATAGTATGAAGCAAATAATCATTACTTTCATTCTAATATCAACAGCTATACTGTTGAGAAGGATTGAAAATATTTCTTTGTTCTACACATGTGCACGATTAATATATTTTAATAAAGCAGCCAGTTCTAGAGTAAATATAAAGTGTTGGAAATATGCGCTTTGGAATCGAGTTTGGTGTAAGAATACATTTGCGAATAAAGTTGACTTTGAGATACAAAATTTTTGTTTGAATTCCTCCATTCTTACTTACTCCCTAATCTATGGTATGGGGTAAAATTCTGGAAGTTCCATTAATTTATTCTATAATTCGGCTTTGCCTGCCAGGCTTGCAGAATCACGGTCAGATTGTAACGTTTCTACGCCCTCCTCGCATAGCTGCAGAACTCGCCACGTGTCATCGAAGCTTAACATCTGGGGTCAAAATCGAAGCTGAAATCTAAAAGGCTGTTGACAGAGGTTAAGTTTGCTGGTCGAAGGTTCTTGCTTTCATATTTCGTTTCGATTGGGCTTAACGAAGTAGAATTATTTTTAGATTCTCGTGCTGTAGATCGTTCAAGCTCAACTTAGAGGTCGAACTATTTTATTTAGATAACCAACTTCCAATTTTCTTTCATAATGTCGGCAACGAGTGTGTTCTCAAGATTTTCAGGTGAGTTTTTCAATGTGTAATTTAGGTGATGAGTATTGATTCAATGGTTGATATGAGTAGTAACTTGGTTTATGATTCCAGATGTAGCAAAATTCTTAAACTTTATTCTTACAGATTCCTCAAGTTATTCTAGACCTCTTTATACCCCTAAGTAATTGTGTAGTGCTAAAAACTCCTTAAAATTGTAATGATTGTCAATTTGCTTTATCATGTCAACTTATCAATAGTTGTGATAATCATCATTAATCCCTTATCAATAAAAGTAACAATAATCAAAATCAATCCACTTTTTCTCTGAGCCGAACAAGCTATTTGTTTTTAATATTTAATTTTCTCGTTCTATATATTGATTGTAAGTTACCTTGTAAACTAGCCATGTCAAAATATATTTCATCCAATTTTTGTCGAATTTCCAATTGTTCTCCCAGTTGAATTTGAGAGCCTCGCATTGATAACTCATTCATTCAATTCATAAGTAGACAATAATCTTATTGATTTTCTATTTCAGTTCATCTGAAGCATCTAAGTGGAGTAAGAACGAACTACACTTCAACCCGGCCAAATCTAAGGATAAATGGAAACACAAAATTGATAATTCAAGGGCTAACAGGAAAGCAAGGATCTTTCCATGGCAAACAAGCGATCGATTACGGCACCAAGGTTGTAGCTGGAGTAACACCTGGAAAGGGAGGCCAGAAGCACCTAGATGTTCCTATTTTCAACACTCTGAAAGAGGCAAGTGTGATTTACTGCATTTTCGAATTAACTTGAAATAAATTTAATTGTCATTGATGGGTGGGAGGTTTGAAACAAACCTATAATCGCGTAAAAACGTCTTTAACCTATGAAATACAGATGTGTAAGGAAATTTATGATAGAAATAAGTTCGCAAGTACTGATAGTAATCCGAGAAAGCAATCGGATGTAGTGAAGAATATAATTGGAAAAACATCAAAAAATGGCAATAGTAAGATCAGTCTTAAGAATAAGGATAATTTGACAGAATCAGCTGAAGATAAAGTAGCCAACATATTTAATGACTTTTTTCTGAAATTGCTAAAGATCTTAGAAGTAAAATACATAGAGAGAGAGATTCTATCCTGCGAAATGATGATACTACCAATAATAAGTTCGATAATAACTGCAATCTGAACTCTATTTTCTTATTCCCAACCAATAGAGTTGAATTGTCAACCATAATAAATTCTCTCAGCAACAGAAAATCGCCAGGCTTTGACAATATAACTCCAGTCCTCATTAAATATATATCTGAAATTTTTTTGGATATACTAGTGTATTTGATAAATTTTAGCATGGCATCAGGAGAATTTCCGCAGGACTTGAAACAAGCTATAATAATACCCTTGTACAAAAAATTGGATAAACTCGACCCCTCTAATTATAGGCCAATTGCATTACTCTCGATATTTTCCAAAATTTACGAAAAAGTAATGAAAAGTCGTTTAGTTGATTTTCTCAATAAAAATTCATTCTATAGTAATAAACAATATGGGTTTAGAAGTAATATGAATACTGAAGATGCCTTATTATACTTTTTAGATAAAATTTACAATGGCTTAAATGAAGGGTTTATTTGTGCAGGGCTTTTTATTGATGTAATGAAAGCATTCGACACAGTTGATCACGTGATACTGCTGCATAGATTCAATAGTGCAGGAATTAGAGGTGTAGCTCTCCAGTGGTTTGCTTCCTACCTGTCCAACCGATCACAACGGACAAGAGTAGGAACAGAATTGAGTAATTCTACAATTGTGTCACATGGTATTCCACAAGGTTCAGTTCTTTCTGGGCCTCTATTTTTGATATACGTAAATAATTTATGCAATGGAAAGTTCGAGGGAGAATTATCATCGTTTGCCGACGACACTGCCCTATTTTATAAAGCCAAATCTCTAGACGAATTAAATAATAAAATGCATTCAGATATCAGTTTACTGAAAGGATGGTTCACAATAAATTGGATGGTAATGAGTCCAAAGTCGAAATATGTTATTTTCAATGCAAGAAAGAGATATTCATTCAGCTCCCCTTTGAAATATCACGAAATCTCATGTATAACCCACTAACTGTGATTGCACTACGATTGAGCAAGTTGAAGAAACAAAGTATTTAGGGCTTATGTTGGACAGTAATCTTACATGGAAGCCACATGTTACGTATATTAAAAAAAAGATGATGAAATGTACAAGAATATTTTATATGCTCAAATCTATATGCCCCCCTGATGTAATGAGGGTGTTGTATTTTGCTTTTGTCGACTCCAAACTCCAGTATGGATTATCTATTTGGGGAGGAGCAATAGTTATACTATTAGAAAACCAATAGTTATACTACAAAAGTCCTTTATCCGTATTTCTTGTAATGCAGGATATTTAGAACACACTCGTCCATTGTTTAGAGTAATGAGAATACTGCCATTCTAAAATTTATATATTTATAAGGTATTGAAGATTTTTTCGACAGAGCCAGTACAGAACGAAGGTGTGAAAGACCTGGACTACATTATGTTTTAAGAAATAGATTGGATGTGAATATTCCAAGACCAAATTTAACGTTGTTTAAAAAATTTTATACTTTTTTGGCAACAAAATTTTATAATTTATTACCGGTTTATATTAGATCTATTTCTAAGAAATATATTCTCCTCAAAACAGTGAAGGAGTACCTTATCGAGCTAGACGATGTAAATACTTTTTTTGCATCCCTAATTTAATTTATAAAAAAGAAACTGATAGAGAAGCTTCACCAAAGTTGAAAAACTTCTACTTCATTATGGCTTTTTTACGTAGAGGATTAATGTATTATGTAAACCTTATTCATTGTATATTACTAATTCATTCAATACCTTATTGCATATACCCTATATTCATTCATTTACCTTATTAATTGTTTTAAGTCCAATTCGATTTGGACGTTATCTAGTAATCCTATAATTATGTATTAATAACATTATTGTATACCTTCTTAAATGTTTGAAGTCTTATTTGATTCCTTGTATGTCTAGCAACCCTATAATTATGTATTAATAAATGACCGGTCGGTCGCATCATCAATATCTAGTTCTCTACTTCAAGTAAGAATTTACATACCATCCCACACAGGCTAGGCCTCGGGATGTTTTTCTTTTATTCATCTAAGGAAAAGAATCTTGTCCTTATTACGATTTTTATTGTGTTTTTTTTTAAATGTATTAGGCTATGTAGCTTTTTTTTTATATAGCAGAGTTTTATGTGTTATCTATATGGTATATAGATCTTTTTTATTGTGATAAGAGAATGTTTTTCTGTTTATTGTAAATTGTTGTGGATGAATAAAATTTATTTCATTTCATTCACAAAGATTGCAACAGGACATGATGTCATTCAAAGATGGTGAAGTCAGGGGAGTGATTCTGGGGGAAAGCCATAGGCCTATACCAATGCTTTGAGCAATGCTATTTTGAAAGAGCTAGAAGGGTAGAAGGGAACTAAAGAAATGAATGGTCCGTAAATGATATAGAGTTCACTTTAAAGAGAGAGCTGCTTCCGCCTTCCGGGAAGATACACATTGCTTAGTTTCTATCTTCCAAACAAATGAACCGTCTATCTATTTGGATTAATAAATCCTGTTTGTTAATGGTGCATGTCAATTTATTCTGTAATCTTATTGAATTGGAAAAGTTTCTATTGACTGTACTTGTTTAAAATATTTAATAACTAGCATCTTACCCGGGAATCCAGTTTGTAGTTTTTCTTTTCTGGTAGCCTAAAATATATTTTCTGTAGCCCATAATATGGTACTGGTTACAAAATTACGAAATTGGGAAGAGTGAGTGAAATATCATAGTGTTTATACCATACAGTTCATCTGTTTGAAAAGAGAAGTTCACAAATAAACTGTTTTTTGCACTGATGATGTGAATGTTTAGTGTTATTAATTTTAAACTACCTTTTTAGCAACTTTGCAGCTCTACCCAACTGCATAGTTTTGTGCTTATTTCGTTAGATTCAAGTATTACTGGAAATCTCAATACATACAATAAGTAAGCTCGCATGACGCTGGGTAACTAGCAGCTGTAATATTGATACAAAGCTAATCTGTTGATTTGGTTAATACACATCGGCGTATCATCTATATTATCGCAAGTGGCGTATCATGTTGTCAGCTGCATCTAAACACATTTTGAAACAGTAATATTGACCATAAGTAAAATTTTAACATTAATTTTGAAAAGTCTGAGAGGGAAATAGAAAATCGGGCTTTGAGATGCACTGAGAATCGCATGTGAAACACATTCCTACTCTCTCT
Source organism: Conomelus anceps (assembly GCA_948455865.1). Lineage (NCBI taxonomy): Eukaryota > Metazoa > Arthropoda > Insecta > Hemiptera > Delphacidae > Conomelus > Conomelus anceps. The sequence continues at coordinate 36,413,716 of OX418219.1, forward strand.
TATTATATAGGGTTAGTTATTAATTTATTCAATTATAGATTAGTTGTTACAAACAACAATGTGTTCGTTCACTTCAGAGATGACTGGAATAATCAAACATGCACACAATCAGACTTTATGTACTTTGAAAATTGATAGCCAAAGGTAGGGTAACTTTAATCTTGAGTTATATTATAAAATCATTCTTACTTGAATAATTTCAAGGCGCTTTGTTACCGATGAGCAACATCTTGATGCCTTTGTAGAGACTTCCGTTCACAATAAATCAACCATTTCATCGAGGAATTGACATGAAATATGAGAAGGGGGGTAACAAAAAATATTTTTGGCAAGAGCTAGCCCTCTCAATTTTTTGAAAAAAAAACGCCCCTGATAATGGAAAACTATTGATACAAATATAATTTATATTTACCATTTATAAACTTTGGCATATAACATAACACTTTTATTTTCGCAACTACATTCTTTTGTGAAAATGTATGTAACATGGTTAAAAACCGTGTTCTTTTTTTCGTCTAAAAACGCACCCTTACAAATCATGGCAAGGTTGATATTTTAGTAAGAAAATAATTTATGTATCAAGATACATGTGTCTCATAGCTGTGCGTGACACCAAAGACAATATAATGTAATTAAATTGTCTTTGGTGACACTTAGCGCTGTGTTTTATTGTTCAACAAATTTAGACATCACATTAAAACTAAAATATTAATTAATTCTTGATTCTAGACAAATCAAATTTTTCAAGTGGTCAAATGATCATGCTGCGAGTCAATTATGATTTGCCATCAAAAAACGAGTCTAAACGAAGTTTAGGAAAACGAACCTGAAGTTAAGCAATACTTCATTTATATTTTCTTCTACGCTTTGAATTAATTTAATAAATATTTCTTTCAGGCAAAAGAAGCAACCGGCGCAGATGCTACAGTGCTGTACGTTCCTCCTCCTCGTGCGGCGCAAGCCATTCTCGACGCTATCGACACCGAAATTCCGCTGATTGTGTGCATTACTGAGGGCATTCCTCAGCAGGACATGGTGCGCGTCAAGCACACATTGGTCAGACAGAACAAGTCCAGGCTCATTGGTCCCAACTGCCCTGGAATCATCGCTCCTGATCAAGTAAGTGAAAATATTTCAAATTTATTCATGTCATGCTATTTTCTGTTAACTGTCAGAACCAATTAACTGTCTTTATTTACAACTAGCATTTTACCCGTTCTTGCCCAGGAATCCAGTTTGGAGTTTTTCTTTCCTGGTAGATAATTGATCGTAGTGGTCACAAAATTGAATTGAGTTGGATTTCATATTAAATCCATTAGATTCATTTTATTCTTTTTCAATGCAAGTAAGTTTTGATTCAAGTAACTTAATTTGATGCTTTTTATTGATTAATTTTTAATAATATTAATAGGCAAAAATAATTCCCAAAAATCCCTGTTAAAGCCCAAACAACATTTAGTTGAATTACTATTTATTATTGTTTTAAGAAATGTACATATTTATTTATTATGCTGATTGGAATGGAAATAATAGTTTCTCTTACTAAACAGAATTCAGAACGAACTATCAGAAAAAATTATAGAAATTAATTTCAACCAAATTGGTTTTGAAAATGCTAAACTAACTTCTGTGAGCAAAAACCAAAAACATTTGCCCAAACCGAGATTCGAACTCAAGTTCTTAAGCCCAATTTAATAAGATGATACAAAAAGTTCTTTCGAAAGACAATACTAATTATGGCTACCATATTATCTTTGATTAAGGGACAATAACAACAATATGTGGAATTTTGAAGAAGTTTTAAACATTGATTTTGAAAATTCTGAAAGGAAAATAGAAAAAACGGGCTTTGAGAGGTGCACTGAATCGAGTTTAGCGGAAGCTATGTGCCAAATTTAGTGTTTCAAATCGTTGCCATTTTTGAGTAATGCGTAAGACAAAAAACACACAAACAAACACACCCCTACTCTCTCTAATTATATAGATGAGCTTTCAGATTTGTCAGTGTTCATAGTGACTCGAATTTCTATAACATTACTGAGAAACATAGTGCACTGTGGGTCGTCTGACAATTCTCTTGACAACAGAATGAAACGGCCTTCACGCAATGACGTGAGTTAATTTCCACTTTAAGTGTTTAAGTTTTTAATTGTACATCATCGGTCGATATCCTACTCTTGTTCAATATTCAGTTATACACAATCATTGAGGACAAGTAAATGAGTCTTTTTTAGTTTTTTAAGTAAGTATAACAATAGTTATTGAATAGTGTTTAATATTCTATAGTATATAGCAAATAGGACAAATATGTGCGATTTAATAATGGATAGTATTCTTCAAAACTATCTTCTATTCCAATGTTTCTGTTATTCTGAAGCAAAAATCATGCCCTATTATTTTGTAAAGGACCTTTTTTGTCAATTTTTGTGTACCGAAAGAGATTACTTTCAAACGTATTGTTCAGTTTAGTGATAGAGGTTTTTATATTGAAGTAACATAATAAAAACAAAATCACATAATGAACAGCATTTTTATTATCTGTTTTATAACGTTTATCATGAAATTTAGTAATTAAATAATCTTGAATGTTTCGATTTTTTTTAATAATCACTGGTCAAGTTTCCTTGTTGTTCATTAAAGTAGATTAGAATACCCCCTTATCAGAGTGAACTTTAGATTCTCCAACGTTTGGTGATGAGTTCCAAAATTATTGATAAGGTATAATATTTTGAACATATGGTAGGCTATATGAATTTCATCAAATAATATAGTAATGTACACATATCAATAATCAATTTATTATCATACTTCTATGTCAATAATAGCACTATGTAATATTTCCTGTTAATCAATCATTGAACTAATCATTACTCACAGTATTACTTTAACAAAGATGTTTTCTATGATTTAACTTTGATGAATTCGTAATTAAAAAAACAGATATTCTGTTGAGAATTGAACCAGAAACAATCTGTTATGATTCTAACAAAAAGTAATTATTTCACACTTTGCAAGGGAAACCTTTTCATTACCGGTATTAACACTTACACTTTCTTTTAACTTAAAAGTTCAAGTATATATATTTCAAAAAAGAAATATTTTTATTTATTTTGTTCAACATTCATTTTAATGATGACTCTCATTTCATCAGGTTTTAAATTAGGATTTATTTTCTTCTCAACTTCAGTAAACTCTTCTGAAAACAAACTCTGTACAATGCTCGTTTGTTATTGGTTCAAGTTAGGAGTAGGAAGAGAGAATTAGGCTTTATATGATGATTGATTATTAATTTGAAGCAAATGTCATTTCACTCTCTTTCGCAAGCATATTTCATTTTTTTGTTGAATTCAAGTTATAATATTACATTTAAATAATCAAAGGTCGCAATTATTGTTTTCTTTTAATGGTTTCTGATCTTTTTATAGTCCATAGACTGTAATAATTTCAGTTGAAAGCTGAATTTTCACCCAGTTACTAATTTTGTGACAAATGTTCCGTTTAAATGACTAATGAAGCGCGAATCTTTTCTTTGAATAACAAAACTGATAATTTTAAGCAAAACATTATAGTTATATGAACAGTCTAATTCCACTATCACAAATATGTTTTGTTCTTATTTGCGTTACCGAGTCAGCCAAGTGAAAACAAGATCAATAGCATTTCAATTACCAAAACCGAAAATAAAAGTTTTAAAGATAAAAATATAATTATATCTGAAAATATTATGTCTGAAAATTGATAATGCTCCAGATAAAATAAAAATTGAAATTTTACAAACCAATAAGTTTTAACATTGAAAGACCAGAAAGACAAAAGACAATGGAGGCTGCAGATGAGATCAGAAACAAAGATCTGATAGGATGAAGGAATTCTTGACTAAAGTCCCTATGTGGCCTCAAAATCATTAAAAAAAGCCACATATTTTTAGAAATGAGCGATAAACAATCCCCTCTCCACCCCGCGCCATGACTGATTACCAAACGGCCGCGCGCCCCGACTAATTGTTTCTACTGTACGCATATATACACCCAGCGTTCCCACAAAACTCCGAAACTGCTGAACCAATTTTTGTGAAATTTTCAGGCACAATGTAGAATAGTCCCAAGATGGTTCTTGCGAAGACAGCGTGAATAACGCCGCTAAAAAACTGTTGACTTCTATCAGCTGTTCCTTTAAGTATAGATTTCTCCTTTTTATAGACCAGTCGACTGTAATAATGCCAGTTGAAAGCTGAATTTCATCCATTTTCTAATTTTGTGACAAATGTTTCATTTGAATAAATATTGAAGCACGAATATTTTCTTTGAATCGCCTTCAGCGAGGGCTTTTGAGCTCCCAAACTTCACAGTAACCATTTCGGGACTATTCTACATTGGGCCTGAAAATTTCACAAAAATTGGTTCAGCAGTTTCGGAGTTTTGTGGGAACGCTGTATGTATATATGCGTACAGTAGAAACAATTAGTCGGGGCGCGCGGCCGTTTGGTAATCAGTCATGGCGCGGGGTGGAGAGGGGATTGTTTATCGCTCATTTCTAAAAATATGTGGCCCGCACGAAGCTACAGATGTCTTCAAGGTCAGTCTTTCAGATGTCTTTCAGCCGTCAGTGGAGCGGTAGAAAGCAGTGGAGTGAGTGAGCCAACTTTTACAGGACGGCCAGTAGTGACAGTCACGAGCCCAGAGTAATTGTTTCCACTGCCGTTTAAATAATCGTTTATATATATATATCACTCGAATGTGGGAAGCAGAACACCCATTTTTATTTTTTTTGTAGCCGAGCATGTGTAAAAGTGGCTTAAAAAGATGATCGTATTTTTTTAGCGTTACCAGATTTCTAGTGTAGTTTTGCACAACCTCTCTATTAATTTCAAAAAATAACATAGGCTGTGCAGGTATTAATATTACTCATATTAAAAATCAGCTGTTTATTTACAGTGGTTCAATCAGTAAGTTCACAAAAAATTCCTTTCACTTCCGTTTTATCACAGACAGTTCAATCTTGGTAACTCAACATCAACTCTGTGGGATAATGTTCGTAGATTAGGAGCACGTCAAGGAAAGTCTACTGCTGATATAAATATCGCTCTTGACGAGCTTAATGAATTTTTTACTAAAAGTTCAAATCAGCCAGATGCCTCAAACTCATATTGTCATGCAGTTCAGTCATAACTTCCAGAGGAGTGTTTCTTCGTTCCTCCATCCAAAGTAACAAGGACAATTCTTTCCATTCCCAAAACCTCAAAAGGAATCGACAATATCCCTATCATATTTTATAAAAAAAAAACTCCTACCAGTAATTCTACCTTCAATCACCTATATATTCAATGTTTCCCTCCAGACAGGAAAAATCCCCTATCTCTGGAAATGCTCCATTGTTAGACCTATTCCCAAAACTTCCAATCCTGCAGCTCCTAGTGATTGCAGGCCTATTCATATTTTAAGTTCCATATCAAAGGCACTTGAGGGAATTGCTCATAGTCAGGTGAATAGTCATTTATGTAGGCTCAATTTCTTTCCAGAGTCCGTCCAAACCATAGCACATGTACTGCCCTCTTGCGTATAACAGATGACATAAGTTATGTATTCATCTATGGATAAATGTTTGCTCACAATTCTTCAGTTTCAATTATTCAGTTTTACTTGAGCAAAGCATTTGATAATGTTTCTTATTCTTTTTATATGTACGTTTCTTTTGTTCCAGTGCAAAATCGGAATTATGCCAGGCCACATTCATAAAAATGGTAAAATAGGAATTGTTTCTAGATCTGGTACTCTAACATATGAAGCCGTTCACCAGACTTCAGTTGTAAGTATTTCATTCAAATATTAGGCATTATTATATTTTTTCTTGTATGATACCCATGCAGACTTGTGCGTCAGTAATTAAGTGCATTATGTAACCTTCGTTTTAAAGTATGTCATTATTCACTATTTATTTATTGACTGAATTACGATGAAGTGAAGAGGCCACAGACAAATTCAAAAACTACTCTCTTCACAAATTTTAACTATGCTATCTTGAATTATGTTCATTTTAAAATTCTACATAACGTTTTAAAAGTGCAAAAATCAAACCTAAAAGCATGAATGCTTATGCTTATAATGATAACTATCATAAATACCCCGAGCTTTGCTTGGAGTTAGCATATGGATTATAGTTTTGATTTTTTTTAAATCTATCGCTGTTTCACGATGACCTGCATGGTCCCCTGTCCATAAAAAACAGTTTCAGCCGATTTTTGGTCAAGTCATGGATCTCTCCTGGCAGTTCATATTATCAAAAAAGAGGAAAAAGACTGTTCGATTATTTAAACGGCAGCAACCCCAATCAGTTGTAGTTGTACTTTACAAGAAGAGATGAGGGCTTTCAAAAAGGTCTAATAGAAAGGCAACTCCTGAATGATAACATATTCAGAAAAACGAACAATATAATTATTTCTTTTTAATTAATTTATTTATTCTCTTCATTTCAATCGCATAAAAAACATAAACGGCAAACGATTGAGAATCTCACATTTATTTGTCCAAAAACTATGCATCATCAGATAGTCTATTAATCAATCAATTTCTTTATTCAGAACATACATAAAATGTTCATGAATGCGTCAGTACGGTAAATTAAAATAGACATTAAAATGTTGACTATAAGCATTTTTAGAACTAAAAAGTTTGCATCGTCAATAATTAATTAATAAGTATATTTTATTATCCTTCATTCTAACCAATTCATTAACTTCTTTGTAGAATTGCTCACAATTATGACAAGGCAAGCGTGTTAAACACCTTTTTAATTTATTTTTAATATAGTTTTTGCGTAATCAAAGGGTCTTTAGTGGAAAGCTTTTAATTATCTGGTCTCTGCGCGCAAACTATAGATGGAAGTAAAATACCGGGTGTTTCAAAAAGGACTTGACAACTCATATAAATTTATTCAAAATAGGTACAGTGCTGGTTTTAGTGTTGTTTGAAAGGAAAACACATCAAGTTTTTTGTGTGTTAACCTTGCCACTCAATTGAAAAGTTGACTTGTCAGAAAAGATTGTTGTCCAAGAAATGGTCATCCTCATCCACTCAATTTAACATATCCGCACAGAAGTCCTTACGGGCAATGTTATCAGTGTCTTTAATTGCTTGTAAAATCGTAAATTTGCATGGTTTTAAATGTAAAAGTTTCTTCAACACACGCCAAACAGTCATGTGTGGGACTTACAGCTCGCGAGATGCATGCCGGGTCGATTTTGTAGGGCTGTTCACAAAACTTTGTCTCACTTGTTCAATGACAACAGATGTGCTTGGACGACCTGACGTTTTCTTATGTTGAATGAATAATAAGACGAAATTGTCACAACCACATTTATTAAAAGTTCGAGAAACTAGTTTCGGTTGTTACACCATTATCAATCTCAATCAAACTCAACCAGTTTGATTGAGATTGATAATGGTGTAACAACCGAAACTAGTTTCTCGAACTTTTAATAAATGTGGTTGTGACAATTTCGTCTTATTATTCATTATGGATACCTTCCACACTATCACCTTCGCCATTACTAAGAAAGTTTTCTTATGTCTTACCAATCAGCCTGTTTCTACAAAAAATTTATGCCACTCATAAATTGTAGGCCTACTAGGAGCATCTTTAGCGTACTTGGTATGGAAAATAGGCTGAACTTTTGTCGCCGACTTTGACTTTTCAAACCAAAGCCACAGCAAGCACGCTCGAGTCCAGTGAAGGTAGCCAGCCATCTTTGATGCAACTGCCACTAGCGATCGTGATTCTACACTAGCTAACAATGCGAGTCAAAACTTGATGTGTTTCCCTTTCAAACAACACTAAAACCAGCACTGTGCCTGTATTGAATACATTTATATGAATTTTCAAAGTTGTAAAGTCCTTTTTGAAACACCCGATATATAGTCATATAGATATCGGAATGGTATACTTAGATCAACATGCATAATATGCATCCACAAGTGAAATGTGTTGTTTTGCGCAGACCTTTAAAATTGTGTATACATTATAATAATGTGACGTTCTGCAAAGATTTCGTTTTTGTGACAAAATCTATTCGGAGAAAAATAAAATTAAGACGTCCATGCTTCTTTGGGCTTGATATTGGGTTAAGTCCCTTGCGAAACATAAATGGAACCACCGCTGAATGAGGCTTTTTCATTTAAAAAACATAAATCGGTTTAATAGTATTTTAGTAACCGATGCACAAACTTAAAAAAGCAGTTCGAATTCAGAACCTCTTCATTTTTTGAAGTAAATTAAAAAACTCGGCGAATATAGTAGAACATAATATGATTATAAACAGGTTATAGAATAATGTTTTTCATATAAAAACTTCGAATTCAATTGATAATCTATATATTTTTCCACTATTACTTTTTGAAGTAAATTACTTGATAATCTTTGAATGAAAGACTATTCCGATATGAAGAATGTGGAAAATTTATTAAAAAATAATATGATACGGTTTTGGAACAATAGCTTGGCATTTTATTGAGAATATTTCGGTGAATGAAACCGCCTTTTTTATGTAGGATGATTTTGTGAAATCTTCATCATGGAGTAGAAACTTCCAAGGTCGATATGACTATACTGCTGACGCAACGGCTTGAAGTCGTCTCACTATGAAAGTCGTCTCATGAAATTATTTATCAAACTGCATGAAGACCAGCTGACGGCTTGATATTTTCACAATTGCACAGCTGTTATCACTCCAAGGGCTAGAGAGTAACCCACATAGGCCACGGCTAGAACCACCTCTCAAGTCGTCCTAGGAATTGGTTCCATTGATTTGCATTTAAATCAGTATGCTCTAGCAGTCGTAAAAGCTGAGACGTATAAGAATTACACCTTAACACGTATCATAGGAATACCACGGATAGAAATAGGCCAAGTGGCCTAGCAGCATTGAGCATTCAGCAAAAAATTGAAGTCTAGCGAAGAGGTACAGATATAACGGATTCTTTATTAATCATTTATTCTAAATCTGTACGGATTTTAATGATGTGATGAATTGAATGGGATTGATATTAAAAGAGCTAGATAAAACAATAAAACATTGTTTCAAGTCTTTAACTATTGTAATTATTGGATATTCTACCAAATAATCAAAAATTAGGGGGAGTAGTTGAAAAAATGGTCAGTTTTTTATAACTAGCCGGCACCTAGCTCTCTCCATGCTCGCCTTAATAGTCTAGCCAGGAGGCTCCGTCTCCTTGACCCCCCCCCCCCCAGAAGAAAAATTAAAAAACTTGGGTCAAAAAATGGAGCCCAAACATTGAAAAATACTTGACTTCCAAGAATTGTCAGTTTGCGACGAGTCTCTAGGAATTATTTTGAAACCCTTTGTCACAAGTCTTGCATCTTTTAACCCAAACGTATGTACCAAATTTCAATTTTTTGGCCTAATTCTTCAATAAGCCAAAAAATCTCGCTAAATTGTAGAATTATGTGAATTTTGGGCATAAACTGTGGTGGGCGGAAAGAAAGGGTGAAATCTTGCGTAAAAGATCAGCGAAATTTCATATCGCCCTTGGGGAAGCCCCCCATCAAAAGTTTGGGTGTAGCCCTGTACACATTCAAAAAACAAATACATACAGAAATTGATCGTTTAGTATAATAGGATTTATTATACATTTGAATACTGAGTTATTGTTTGTAATTAATTATTGTATGTACATGTATGCATTCATCCAAAAATTCTACAAATCCTAATACAGATCACCAAATTTAAAGCTCAAAGCGTGTGAATTTCCTCCTAAATGCTTGATTGATCAATTTTTCTCCAACATTTAAAAAAAAATGCATAAGTTATTTATATTATTGCATGATTTTGAATTTAATTCATTGTCTAATATCTACTTCATATCTTCAGCATTTTTAAAGCTATTCTGAACTGGCCAATTTATTATGATCAATTATTTCCAGGTTGGTCTTGGCCAAAGTTTATGTATCGGTATTGGCGGAGATCCATTCAATGGAACAGATTTCATTGACTGTCTTGAAGTATTCTTGAAGGACGAAGAAACAAAAGGAATTATTCTTATAGGAGAAATTGGAGGTGTCGCTGAAGAGAATGCTGCTGAATATCTTACTCAACATAACACGGTGCAGTCATAATAAATATTAACTCATTCTCATTCAGAATGCTAAGCTAGAATTTCTTTCATAATAAATTCTTGTATTCATTTTATTGGCATTACTTGAAGAAACCTTGGAGTACAAAATTACTGCAATATTGTTCAATACTTTCTGCTCTCACTAGAACTATTATTATCCTTTAGTTATTGTTTTCCTTTATTTATTAATCCCCTGTAGGCGATTTGTTAACGTTTTCTATTTCAGAAACGTGTTTGAAATAGCTGATGAGAGTTTTGTTACTAAACGTAATGATGCAGCAGTTCACGCAGAGAAACTATGTTCCAGAAGTAATTGAAGTAATTAATATTTACAGAAGTAATTAATATTTTTGAAGCCCACATAGGTCTAAGACCTGTGCGTGGGTAATGAATTGGATGATGGTGATTGATGAGTTGGACCTACAGTTTTTAGGTGGGTTCCGAACAACCAAGAAGTGATTTCACAGCAGAGAACAGTCTTTTTGCTGGCCAATCCAATCGGTGACCCTTACAAAGAGGGCCCAGGAGTTCGTAGCTTTAATTGGTGGCTTAATTGGTGAAATAGAAAATATAGCCTAATATTATTTTCATTAACAGTCAATCATTTTCATAACGATTATTTTCAATACTATACATTCCGATAATATCACATAGATAAAAATCAAATGGAAATTACTGAAGTCCTAACTTCGCCATCAATAAAGAGAATTTTCATTTCAACACTTGATAGATGTATTACCGTATTACTAATTTGTCCCAATAAAGTTATTTCCCATTTGAGTATTTTAAATTCAAACATAAGCAATTTTTCCCGTAGAGTAATGTCTACCCAACAAATCTACTTTTCCTTCAGTGACCCGAAAAAGTGCCTATTTTTGCACTAACTGTAGAATGCAAAAAAAGTCTATTCCTGCACCAGTGCTGGAAAGTAAATACCAGTGCGACAAAGTACTTTTCTGCACTCCATATTTGCAACATAACATCACAAAATAGTGAGCGTGTAATATGCAGGTTTCCTATTCTGCATTCAAAAATAGGTTGGCTACTCTGCTTCAGCAACGAAATAGTTGTTGTTGAAATCGATTTGATTCGAAGATAGGTTATGTGTGGAATTTTCAGGTTATGTATGTCTTTATACGTTTATCTTTATACTTTATACGTTACTGTAGGAAAAATTTAATGTGTAATTCGAGTGCAAAGTATTGTTTCTGCACTCGAGAAAAATCTGTTTCTCTCGATGCAGAAAACCCCCATTTTGCACTCTAGTTACACAAATAGCTATTTCCTTTCCATATTCATCTTCCATTACTAGCTCAGTTAATTGAATGTAAATGTTTTACATTTTTATCAAAAAGCTCAGCTTTTGTGACTTGTTCAGAAAAGGCAGATAGCTCAAAAAATAATTTGAAATGAAATTTAAAATAAATCTGACATCTTGTGATGACTATTCTTTTTTTATTTATTTTTTCAATATCGTCTCATATTGAAAAATCATTTCCTCAAAAATTAATTATCTGTTTCTTTTCTCATGTATCTGATATATTGAACCCTTCTGTATCTGATATTTTAAATGCTATTTATTTACTCCTAACTCGTTCTGGATTTAGTAGTAGTTTTGAATAAATATCTAATATTAAAACTGACACTGTATTTCACTTTTAAATAATGTTTTACTCACATATATTTGAGATGCTTGAGGAATGCATTTCACTTCTGAAAAGAAGGGCAGGCTGACGAAGCTTCTTTTCAGAAGTGAAATGCATTCCTCAAGCATCTCAAATATATGTGAGTAAAACATTATTTAAAAGTGAAATACAGTGTCAGTTTTAATATTAGATTGTTCATTAAGTATTTCGTCATGGAAAACATCGCAGATGAGAAAATATGTTTACATTTTCCAGATTAGCTTGTTGCATTTTTCAAATTCTCCATGTTTTTATAATAATAATAATAATATATATGGCTCAAGTCCATTTTATAAATATGATGAAATATTTATTTACAGGGACCAAACAAGAAGCCTGTAGTCTCGTTCATTGCTGGCTTGAGTGCTCCCCCCGGCAGGAGAATGGGACATGCTGGTGCTATTATATCTGGTGGAAAAGGAGGTGCTCAAGACAAAATCAAAGCTTTGGAACAAGTGAGTTTCAATAAAATTATATACGAATTCACACTTGCATTTTTAGATAAAATCTTCTCAGTTGGATTTAATTATTTTCATTTTATTATTGTTTTTAATGTTTTTATGATCCTTTTGTAACCCACTCCTTGAGGAAACGGGGTCTCCACCAAATATATAACCGCTTAAATGTGTATGTTATGGGCTGCGTAGCTCAGGTAGAATGAAATTATTGTTTACTCACTCAAAATATAAGTGTATCTATATTTGAACCTAATAATTTGACATCTCACCTCACAGCAAAATATAATATTATTTTATTAAATTGACTCTAATACAAGTTATAAATTTATTAGAAATAAGGGGATTGGCAATGCGCTTGGCATATCTGAATATTTAAAATGTTCTAGCAAAATAGAGCTAGATAGATGTTGATTAGTTATGGAGTTGGCCTATTCTTTAACTCAAGAATGAAATTGTAAAATTAACTATAAGGTATAACCTTTTGTGATGGGATGCCATGCAAGATGGAAGCTCCTGTTCCATCCTGCATCCACCAACTCAAGACACCAACTCACTGCTCACTGCCGAACTACTCACTCGGTCCAAGTAACTTGACAATGCATTAATTATATTAGAAACAAAAAATGTTATGAGCATTTCAATGTCAAATACAAATGAATTCATATACGGCATTGAAATACCTCTGACCTAATCAACATCTATTGCTTCCTTAATGTCACAACGTGTTTTAAAATAAAACATTCTACTGAAAATAATCCTTGAATCAGATTTGAGAAACTTATATATGATATGTGACACTTTCTGATCTAATATCATATCATTTATTCTAAATTACCAGTTCTAATTAATTTAATTGTGAATCTAGTATTGGGAATACGATGCATTTATTTTCTATAAACATTTTAACTGCTATATCTGAGTTTTTTGTAAAGTTTCTCATAGACGTATGAACAGTGCGGACCAAGACGTTTAAGAGTTGATTCCCCCCCCCCCCTTCCCCCAACATAATTTATAATATTCTTAGATATATTTTTAATGAATTTCTATTTCAGAGTAGTTTAAGCTTTAAAATTTAAAGGGAAATAATATAATTAAATGTTTCTATTGTCGTGGATGTAGTTTGAGAAGCGTTCACTTAAAGAAATTCGTGTTACAACTAATACACAATAAATTGTTTCTGTTATCTTCATGTTATGTCAATAATTTATTATGCGCCATGTACCAATTATTAAATAGATTTCCCGCAATGCCATAAATAATGCGCAATCGAAGAATTTTATTGTTTCGTGTTAGCCGCTAGTGATTGTGGGCTCTTAGTTATTCCCTATAACCATCCTGTCAGTATTTGATAGCATTTATTCAACCCATTAAGCTGTGTTCAATGAAACGTTCTATTTCGTTACAGGCTGGAGTAATTGTCACTAGGAGTCCGGCACAGATGGGCAACGAATTGAATAACGAAATGAGGCGATTAGGAATTAAGTAGAGATCGTACCGTCTACCAATCTGCTTGCAAGATCTTGTAGTATTCAATTTATTAATAAATTTAAATCTTTGCTCTTATGCAAACATCTCAAATAGAATATAATATTCGTTGTTGTTGGTCAATAATAGGGATGATTATTATTACAGTTACTACATAAATTCTACACACATTTTTGCGCTGCCTTTTCCTTTTATATGTGTTCGATTACAATACATTGTTTAGCAAACCAAAAATGCTTTACTTTGAATATGTTGAGTTTTCTTCATTAAAAAAGAACATCAAAGTTGTAATTTGATATAATTACTATAATTTATTATAAATTATAACTTGTCATTTATATACTTCCCACCGCTGTATTCAAAGATGACTATTGCATGACAGCAGATTGTAACTACTATGCAGATCAGTATTGAACAAAATAGTAATTGACTGAATTGAATATTATTGTTGTTTTACAACTGTCCCATCACTATAAAACGCAAAACGTTTTAAATAATTATTTCTAATTATAGTATTATTATTCAATGAATATGAATAATAATCCGTGAAGATACTGCATTGTAAAAATATTTCACATTATTTGAAAGCATATTTTAATTATTTATTTACTTGAAAAATCTATTAAATTTAAATTGCAGTTCCATGAACTATTATATTATTAAGCGTTATGTTTAACCAGTAATTTGGTGCATTCATTGTTCAGATGTTATTGTTGAACGAAAATTTGCAGAATAAATTAATCTTTATTGCACTTCCTTTTTTACTATGTATACGCTGTTTGCTATGTAACCTTGTCCAATAGTCTGATTTGATTAGGAATATGAATGGTATCTATGCATTTGATTAGCATACTTAATTTGTGACGGGTGCGGGGTGGTGAGATAATCAAGTATCAAGGTCGCTATTCATATCAGAGAATATTGTTGAGAAACATCGTTTTAACAAAATACATCTTCTCACCCTAAAATTAGAATGGTTGGGTTGTTAGAGCAATTGACCATAACAACTTCAGCCCTATTACTGGACAAGCAATGGCAATAGGTGACAAAGATTCGTGCACATATATCACAACACCACTTGCCCTGCTGCCCGCCTCGATACACTTGGCTAACTGCTTGTAATTTGGTATGCATTACAGCACCGCCTGCGCCTCACACCCAAGCCAGCCCTCAGACCTCTTATATTCTGATGATAAAAGATGATATTATTATTATTATGAGAATGAAAAAAAAGAGTTTGCATTATCGGTAGTTCAAGAAAAAGTACGCGAGGCTCCGTCATAACCGTTAAGGCTTCAGCCACTAATAATCGAAGAAAGCAACCTGCACCCAACCCCTCGCACCGGCAATCACTAAAAACCCGAAACATTAATGAAGGCAATGGAACAGTTTATATAAAAGTTAGTAGATGAAAAAATGTATGATTATAGTACGATGGAATGGTCTGACAAAGTACCCACTGTTGAAAACTAAATTCATCATGTACCTTCTTATAAGTATGTTTTACCACACCTGAATAATACAGGTCAAGTGTTGATGAGAAGGATATTCTTGAATATCCTCTTCCAAGAATGGACATTTATATGTTCAAACTTCGCCGTTTCATGTAGATACATCACAATCATATTATCGTTATCAAATTTCATCTTATACTGTATTCATATCGTTGATTAATTCTTTAGTTTAGATTTGTAAAATTCATAGAACAATATTTACAGTACTTATATATTTTTAACTATCATAATCTAGAATCTAAGACTGCATTTTGTAATCTACATGAATAAAGTAAATAATCTAATCTAATACAGATAATCAGTATACACAGCATACGAACAATCCTTTAAATAAAAATTATAAATAAATAACATTAAAATCAACTAAATTATTAATAATTAAATCAAACCATAAATAATTCAAATGATCCAAATTGCTTTAATCAGATTAAATAGGAATGTATGCTTCAAATGAAAATATAAAACAAGCTATTGCAACATTGTAATACGGCAACAATCTAGTTCAGTCTATCCAAAAATTTAAATTACAATCAGTATTCAGCAGCACCTATAGCAACCGTGGAAATAGGCAAATGAGTTGTAAAGTACAAATACATGGCAACTGGAAGAACTTAATATTCAAAATAGTTTTTAGTAAAAATATACCTCAAAATCGGGGAAGGGGGCTTAACCCCCTCAAGCCCACCCATGGCTACGTGTCTGATGCTTTACATGGTACCGTACTCATCTATTGTCTTAAATGAACCTGAATACCAAACATTTTATGACACTTATTAGTTCTTAAGAAACAGTGGTCAACTAAATTACCAAAAATCGTCGATTTCGGGCCTAGACGCTGAATATTAGAAAATATCTAAAAAAATATCAAGTATCTTAGGGATTATTTTGAAACCTTCCACCAGCAGGCATATAGTAGTTCAACGAACCATGTAGGCTATACCGAATGCCAACTTCTTCATCTACGTGGTTCTTGAGATACAGCGGACAAATAAATTTCCTAAAATCATTTAATTTGGGTGTATATTTAACATAATTTTCAAAACACTTTTCTAGAAGCGTCCAAGGCCTCAACCATACTTCACGAAATTTTAAAATTTTCGGCATTTCAATTATCAATTTTGGGCATATTTGGGAAAACTTTTATAATTGACCAAATGAAGAGAGGTCTCTCAAGTTGACGGTTTTTAATTTGTATGTCTGTTGGTAACACATTTATAGCCAAACGTGTGGACCCAATTGTATGACATTTTGCATGGATCTTCATTTCAGGAATGTGCAGCGATATATATGTAAGGATTTTCGAAATTTGCTTGCATTTAAAGGATATTTAGAAGGGAAAAAACAAAGGCACTCAAGCCTTATCCATAGAAAATATGATTTTAAAAATGAGATTCTTAGAAACTGTTTCCAATAAAATGTAAGTCATATAGACAATTTTAAAGGTAATTTTTTGATGAACAAAACAAAAAAAGACATGTTTCCAGTTTCAAGCTATTCCGCAAAGTGTTTCAAAAGAATTTTTTTTTAGGAATATGAAAATATTTCTGGAATTATGAATTTGAATGACATGGTGTATATCATTGGTTCGGGTCTTTTTTTATATAAGTTCCCACTGCACTTTATTAAATACTTAATTTCTTTTTTCTCAGCCACCTAGAACTTGAGAAAATCTTTAAAATAATAGCTCAGTACTGAAAACGTAAATTTTTGTGAAATTTCCCTAAGCATGTGTGTAGGGCCTCACGTTTTTAGTCAAGTGGTTCTCAAGAAACAGTAGTCTGTCAATCAGTGAAAAAGACATTTTGGAATTTTAGCAGTACTTGTGAGAATTTTTGACAAGTCAAATATGTCTAGGAAAAATGTAGTTTTTGAGGGATTATTCTTAATACAATGAGGGTCCAGATATTTCCTTGACAATATCGCAAAAACTAGATAAAATTTACTGACATAATGTGGGTTGAAAATCCTGAGGAGAGTACCCCCAAACACCTTTTGAAAGAAATAGCCATTGTCTTAATTCATCGTTAGAGGACTCCCTCACCACCTGCTGTGTACTCCAGAGTGACTAGAGTCTACTATCCCCCCACCAGAATGACCCCCTAGTTACGAAACTGATATATATTATAGTAATTTCGTAGACCCCTGCAGGGGGGCATCTCAAAGGATCCTTTTCCAGGGTGAAGACTTTTCCTTGAGTCGGCCATATGCACATCTTACTGTTTCATGTCTCGTGTAAACAATTGTACCGCCTGCAAATACTATATCCCTTAGCGTTTTGACCGTTCCTTTTCAAGCAGGTACTTGTTTTCGATATTGAGTAGTGCTTACCCGCAGTGCTTAATTTTTAAAATTTTAGGTGTAGGAACGCTTATTTATTCTTATAAACTACCCTCTCTATTGTCTACTAAGAGCTAGTTAAACATTCCCTCACCCCGTTAACATCTTGGTGCTTACTCTAAATTTCCTATAAACCTGTTTCGATTTGTACCAACCATTTTGTATGGAGCTTACATTAACCAAAATACTTTTTTTAATGAATGGTGAAATAAAAACAAATAAAACCTTTTTTAAATTTTTATTTATATACAGTACACAGATCTCGCTTCGCCCTATGTTACAGTACGGTACTTTATTATTCGCAATATTTAGCATGATTATCTGATTAAATAGCGAGATGAGACACCTTCGGAATAAGATTAGCGCAAACTGTGCGTTCCGGCACTCTTGGGAGGTAAGGGAACCCGGTCCCTAGCGTTCCCACTGAAATTAACCCCTGCTTACCCGACTTGAAAATGAAATGCAAAATATTGTTGTGTGGGCTCAAGATACTCATTGTCAGTATTTCGGGCACAGAAGAGAGTCCTTAGAATAATGTTTAAAAAGTCACCCAGATTTTCATGTAGGTCTCTATTCAGGGAATATATAGAATTTTGACAGTTCCTAGTACTTATATACCATCTAGGAATTTTTGCATTCAGATCAAGGGATAACTGGACAACGGGTGCAGACATTCATCACCATAATACTAGGCATAGAAATTTATATTATAAACTTAAAAAACACTTATAAAACTTTTTGAATGGAAATTGACTCACGTTATGGCGTGACGGCCGTTTCACTCTGTTGTCTAGAGCATCATCAGACGACCCACACTTGAATGATATGGCAAGGGATGATTTCATAACCTTAATTCGAGTGTTCCTGTATGTATGGATCATTGTTGTCCTCTCGGCGAAATTATGATGTTGAAGATCCATCTTGTTTCCACTAATATGTATTATAAACTTAAAAAACACTTTTGAATGGAAATTGACTCACGTTATGGCGTGACGGCCGTTTCGCTCTGTTGTCTAGAGCATCATCAGACGACCCACAGTACACTCACTGTGGGTGTGTACTGTGGGTCGTCTGATGATGCTCTAGACAACAGAGCGAAACGGCCGTCACGCCATAACGTGAGTCAATTTCCATTCAAAAGTGTTTTTTAAGTTTATAATACATATTAGTGGAAACAAGATGGATCTTCAACATCATAGAAATTTAATTAGAGTGGAACAGCACAGGACAAATTTTTATGAACTGAATCCCAATTACATCAGTAAAGGGTATTCATTGTCGTGTGATGTTAGAAATGCTCAATCACTCAATTTGTTCAAGATTAGAATAAAGGAAAGCTTATAGATAACTGCTTTTATAGTTGGCAGAGCCTTTTTGAACATTAAAGTTAGTTGCTATTATTGATACCTGTATTCTTTAATATCGTATTGTTTGTTTTAGTGACTTGTAGTTATATATATAGGTATTGACTGTGATTATTTAATGTAGTTGTATGTTAATTAATGTATTGATTATTTTAATGTTGTATGACAATTGTCGATGTTATATTTGTTATAACCCATGAAAAATGAATAAATAAATAAAAAAAAAACGTTTTGTATAGATTCAATACACTAACGACAGACAGCATTATTACGCCATAACCTCTTGAAGTTATACACAGAGTATTCGCAGATCGTATGTGTAGCCGTTGCCTTCGAGGTTGCTATTCCTCGAAGGCAACGATGTAGCCAGCAACGTGAAAAGGTTATGACGTTGCGCCGGCCCGTGTGGAATAGATTGGAGCAGTGTGAACATCATTCCTCCACAAGTTGTGTTCTTTAATTTTGCCATGATGATTATCAAGAAGAACTATAATAATAAAACATATTTTAAAACAAAAAAAGAAACCGACTTCAGTGAAATGATAAAATACTCACGTACTAAAAAGTTTAAAATAAAAAATTTACTTTAAACTGAGAAAATTTTAAATTTCATACAAGTAATCTTTTGAAGTCGGCGCCAAAAATTTTATGAAGTTGATAAGAAATTCTATCTAATATCAAAACTAACACTATTTTTTTTGGACGATGAAGCCCACATAGGTCTGAGAACTTTGCGTGGGTAATGAATTGGATGATGGTGATTGATGAGTTGGACCTACAGTTTCGTGGGTTCCGAACCACCGGATTTACACTCACTTTTACTGAAATACAGTGTCAGTTTTGATATTAGATTCTTCAAGTATTTATTAAAACGAGTAATTATGTTATATTTTAGAAGTTTATAGGATATTTGGCGCCGACTTCAAAAGATTACTTGTATGAAATTAAAAATTTTCTCAGTTTAAAGTAAATAATACTTTATTTTAAACTTTTTAGTACGTGAGTATTTTATCATTTCACTGAAGTCGGTTTCTTTTTTTGTTTTAAAAATATGTTTTATTTTAAGCTTTTTAGTTGAATTTTCAAACATGAGAAATTTCTTAATGCCTACATTATGAAATATTTATCAAATTAGCAAGCCAATAATTAAATTATAACATCCAAACTTAAGTAACTTATAAAATCCACTTATAAGAAAAGATAAACTAAGGAAAATTCTACGTTTTATCTAATGTGGAATATTGTATTTAGGAAAATTATAATAGCGAAAGGCTTCTTAAAAATGAAATGGCTTTTGATTCATTTTGATGTGGTCCCTTTCAGAATATACCTACACTGAAATAGTAGGCCTATATTACGTTACAAAAGTGTGGAAAATTGTGTTTACTGAAAATATGATACGTTAACGCAGGAGATGAATTTGAGTGCGGTATTATCATAGGAGTATGGTAAACATCTTCCCAGACGAGTTATGTACGATATTTTTCGTGATATTAGTCATATATATTTTTTTACAACCATATAAGTCAACACATGTGCGAACATTTTTGCGCATGCGCAGAAACAAAATTTGGTTGAAACGGAAACTGAAATAAAAACTGAAACAGGAAATGTGAATATATAGGGGTATTCACGATGTTGGAGTTAGCCAGCTAAGTCGAGCTATTCGCTAACTCCTGCTATTTGCTAAGTCAGTGTTAACTCAATGCTATAGTAGTACGTTAGAAAAAAATTAGCAGACGAGATAGCAGATAGCGCAGGTTCTAGTCCGCTAACTCCAGCTATCTCCATTAAAACCGTGGCCATCTTTGTTTTCTAACCCTACTTTTCACAACCTCAACTATGAAGTTTTATGAATATCCGCTTGGAACGCTATTGTAGTTAGCATATAGCAGTATGTTGTTCCTAGTTGGGGTGCTCACAATCCCAAGTTAGCAAATAGCAGTATAGCTTGTTAAAACGACATTGTGAATACCCCTTATAGCTACTAGCTACTAGTAACCGTTCCAAGAAGAACGGTTTCTGTTGAAGAATAAGAGTAAGAATATACTGTTAGGACGACCTAACAGTTTGATTGATGTACTGCTAGCAGAGAGCCATAATTAGAAAGTATAATCTGTACACAAATTGAAATAGTACGATACCTAGGGATTACATACATTTTTATTTTCTTCAATAGACTTTTATAATAGCGTTTAACGGGAAAATGTTCTGCATATAAATTCAAGTACTTTTTCAGATCTTTGATTTGATGTATAATAATATATACATGACGATCACAGAACAATACGAGGGGGTACCCAAAAATAACCGGAATTATTTTTTAAAAGCTCTATATTTTCAAATTTCTCACAATACAACCTTATCTCCTTCAAAATACTCTCCATTAAAACTAATACATTTGTCCCAGCGGTGCTTCCACTGTTCAAAACATTTTTTGAAGTCATCTGTAGGAATGGCTGCTAGCTCCTCCCTCGTTTTTTTCTTGATCTCTTCGATGTTATCAAATCGTTGTCCTTTCATGCCTTTTTTCATATGTGGGAACAAAAAAAAGGTGCACGGAGCCAAATCAGGCGAGTAGGGTGCATGGGGCAGCGGTATCATGTCATTTTTAGCCAAAAATTTCCGAATAGAGATGGCTGTGTGTGCAGGTGCGTTGTCATGATGGAAGAACCAGTCTCCTGTCTGCCACAAATCGGGTCTTTTTTGTCTAACACTGTTGCGCAATCTTCGTAAGACTTCTAGATAAAATTTTTGGTTCATGGTTGCGTTGCATGCCCCCAGTGGCTTAATTTCGTACTACACAAGGTACGCTCACAGCAGAGCAATTCCGGTTATTTTTGGGTACCCCCTCGTAGATTGATGCGTTTAAGAGCAGAAATATTTATCGGTAATGGCCACTGCGACTTCGAATTGCTTAACTATAATCTTGTGCTTGTGATTATATTGAACTCACTCTTATTATTACATAAATATATAATAATAATTATGCAAATTTAGTTAACTTTTGTTGATTGTATTCAGTTTCAGGAAGAAAGTGTACATCCTTCAGGCCACGACTCTTTTGATAAGTTTTTGCATACACTTCTATTTTTCCAGGAATAAATATTTTTCCATGATAAATTTGTTGACAATGACATTTCTACAAATAATTATTTATTTTCCAGGAATAAAACAAGCTAGACAAACAAATTCAGCAATTCAAAGCTGTTGTTGACACAAAGTCCAGTCTATACATTTTACTCAGTTGTATTGATGTTGATTTCAAAGGAATTCAATCATAATGGCATCAAATATTGTTCAAATGATGTAATTTACTTCCGTAATATAAGTTAATGTTTACACAGAATAAACAGTTCCAAGTCGTGATGTTTCATTACTGATTACTATTTCCGCTATTCAACCTCCTCACTGGTGTAATAGTGAAAGGAAAGAAGTTCTTCTATAGTATCTGTCTTGAATGTATCAATCTATTGTTCTGTGATCATCAATATTATACATTTTTGTATACCAATTGAAAGATCTGTAAATGTACATGAATTTATATCTGTAACATTTTCTCATTAAACACTACCATAAAAGTCTATTGAAGAAAATTAGAATGTATGCAATCGTTAAATATCATACTATTTCAATTTGTGTACAGATAACTTTCAAATTATGGCAGTTACGATAAAAAGGGATAGGACATTGCTTGTAGAGAATGATATAAGGAAGCCATCTGAATCATTTTCGTTCGAATATTTTGATTAGAACTTGAGATATGGGCGATTTACAAAACGCTTTTAACATGCAGTCAGAGGACCGGCCGGGCGAGGTAGGTCCCCAGTGAGGTTGGGGGGTTGGCGCACTCCACGCTCCTGCAAGGCAGCTCTATTTTACTTCTATTCTCTCTGGCTAGATGTGACTGAACCACCTCATAAAATATTGGTGAGTGAAATTTAGGAATCTGAATATACCAAGTAACTGCTCCTGCTACAGAGCAACGGAGCCAACGGAGGTACCTGCTCCAGCTAGTGGAATCAGTGTCCGAACAGAAGCCACCATAGACATTTGCCACTATTTTTACGAGCAGGTATAGGTTTGGTCAGCTGGCACTATTTTTACGAGCCAGGTTAGCTAGGTTTGGTCAGCTGGCACATTTGGTGGCAAATGTCCTGCTTTTGAAGAAAGTGGCATTTGTCTATAGTGGCTTCTGTCCCAGATTCGTGGAATCGGCTCCAAAGTTCCATTCCAGTTTCCGTTCCACTTCGTTCCATTCATGCAGACTACGCTTCTGCGCATGCGCGAAATGTCGCACATGTGTTGACTTATATGGTCATATTTTTTTAATATAAAAAACATAAACTTTGAGCTAGTACAAAAGGATCATCAAACATAACCCCAAAATAGCCTATTGTACGCACATGTATTTAATGGCGAATAAATATTCTTAATCCATCACAGCAGCGAAACTAAAAATACTTCTGAGATCAGCTGTTTTTCCAAATTTTCCAACTAAAGCTGGGCATTCACGTTCCAACTTGCAGTACTGCTAGATGGATAGTCGACTCCACTCACGCTCCTACTTGCAATCCAACTTTATTCCTAGTCAGCTGTTAACGTCGCTTTCAAGCCGAAAAATGTAACCGAAGTTGCCCGAAGGTCATGCACTGATTGAGATAGGTTGGACGACTTTGATCCAACGCCCCCACACCGTCGACATTCGGAAGTTGTCCCTCTAGTCGTCCATCTACAATTCCAACCATCCAACAAGCCCATTCACGTTCCGTTTTTGGATCCAACCTTGGAGGTTGGAATGCAAGTGGTACTGCAAATCGGAACGTGAATGCCCAGCTTTATGATTGAAACTAAATAACCTTATTCCTATGACTCAATAACATCAACTAAATTATTTACAATTTTCATATGAACATATGGACAGAAATATTATATTCTTCTTATTCTCGATTCAAATTAAGTTCACGTGATTGGTCAAAACGGGACATTACAGGCTTGTTTCACACTGAACCAGCTTTGGGTAACCGATGTCGTTTAACCGGCATAATTGCATTGCATCATATGATTTCGAAAACCGTCTAGATGTGAAGCACTCCATATGATACAATGATCAGCCTGGTAAACGACACCGGTTATCCGATTGGCGGTTATGTGTGGAACTATCCTATTCAAACTTGATTGAAATGAAGACATCGAAGAATGCTCCTTTTTGTTTAATATTGGGCTAAGTATTGGGCTGATCCTTGCGAAACTTGGATGGGACCACCGCTGAGCGATACTCTTTCATTTAAAAAAAAATCATCGAAATCGGTTCAATATTGTTCGAATGATTGATGTACAAACATAAAAAAAACAAGTCGAATATAGTACAAGTCGAATATAGTAACCTTGTTCTTTTTGGAAGTCGATTAAAAAAAGAGCGAAAAAATGCTTGTACACAGAATAAAAAAGTAACGCCCTGGAGTTGAGTAAAAATCCGTAGTACGCATGGGGCTAGACATGAGTCCCTTTCGAGCGAGCTGTATTCAAATTCTGCTCCTCATGACGCATATTTCTAACACGGATTTTTTCATCAGGGAGTCAATGCTCATTATCACTTATCTTAATCCAACGTCAGTTGTAAAAAACGTTGAGGGTGGTCAACAACAGTGAGTTGCGACTAGCGTGAAAACAAATAGCTACTGGATAAAACACCGATCACTTCAGAAGATTTTCCACTACCTGGTGGTCGATCCCCCCGCCCCCCACAAATACCGTTCGCGCTACAGAAATTCTACTTACTGATCAGACTGTGGCATTATTCTAGCAAAACTCTCTAGCAAATCCAACGTACTCTGGGCTAGTAGGTAGTTGAGAGCTGGATAAAGAAAAAGTCAACACAATATACTTATAATAAAGTATTTTATCAAATTGATAATTAAATTCACAATTTTTATGTACTAGGAGAAACAGAAGAAAATTGCATTTTAGGAATAATCTAAACTATACTTAAACTATGGCATTGATTACAGTAAATTTTTATTGCATTTTTCACAATGTTTTAGCAATATATGTTTTTATATTTTTCAAAATGCATCAGATCCTTTTATTATTCGACATCGGCCGTTAGAAAAAATACCAAATATTTATCAAGCTTTCTATAGTTCATAACATTATATTGCGAAAATGTAATCGACAACATTCAAGAGATAAATGTAAACTAAAGAAATGAAAATATCCGTAATCACTGGGATAAATAACCGGCTAATCGTAATTGAAAGAAATGTCTGTAATAATTCATGTAACATATTTTTCAACAGTTTCAAAAGTGAAGTGAATTATTTTCATAATGGAAGAGGAGTAATATTAAATTAATTATAGTGACAACATTAATGGAAGAAAGCTTGTTAGTCCCATAAACCTACGAAATACATTCAAAATACATGAACCCTATTCCTTTTTCAATGTTAAGAATCGATCAACTAGAATAATTGATGTGCATTTATTTGCCTGGAAAAATGGAATGTTCAAATTGAAAAATGCTTCCAATTTTAGGAGCAAACTGCCTGAAGATTATGCCAGTAACTCATTTCACACTTCATAGTCAATAAAAATAAATTCTGTTTTTGAATCAATAATACTTCAAACAATTTCAGCTCAATCAATTGATTTTGTACCACCGAAGTCAGGTGAGCAAGTTTGTCATGCTTAGCAACATAAATGTCGTTAATATTCCAAAGAATGAACTTACATTTTTGGATTTATTTAAGAATTCCATTTAAACAGTTTATCTAGAGGGAAAAAGTTAAATGGCAATTAAATAAGCTGACAGATGACATTTATCTCACTTCATGTCAATTTTCAAAACAATTTTTCCATGGTGTAATATATCACGCAACAATGTAGAAAAATATTACATTATTATTGTTACTTTAAGTAATTTTCTTACATTATTTCTCTTTATATGCACAGCTATAATGACCAGTATCGAATTGCTACTTGATTAAAGTTTTCCAAGAGTAAAATCCCAATTTTGTTTGAGGATTTTCAATGGGTCGTTTGACTTCCGAATGTTAATTTGATAAAATGCACTTACAAAAGATCGATAGACAGCACATCAAAGTGAAGCTTATATAAGTCGTTTCTCTTGTAAACTTCAGTAACAATAAGAGAAATTCAATGCAAATATTGAATACTATAATAATGTTATTATTGTTACTTAACAAAAGGGTCGTATGCCCAATGAACATTCTGGCAGCTTCAGCATAGCTTAAAGAATAATAATTACTGTTATATTATGAATACACTTGCAGTCAGGAAAATACTGGTGATTTAGCATTATACTAAAAAACTTATTTACATACTTATGAACAAGAAAATATTAATTAAGAGAAGCACTTCATCATAACAAATTTGCAAGTTCCAACGACTATAATGGTTAATTGTTATTTATAACCCTATAAATTGTTTCTCCATTAGTACATAACAATATGGCTAATAGTAACAAACAGCTGGTTGCGGAATCCTCTACAAATAAAACAATGCCTGTACAATAATTTCCAATAAAATTCTATAGGTCAACCGCTCTCAAGAAAAAGCATTTTCTACGATCCTGTTTTTCCTATATAGTTCGATGAACGTCATATCGGTTCCAATCCATTTTATAGGGGCATTTTCGAGAAATAGTTTTCTTTGATGAGGCCACCATCACCCTCGGATACAAAACGTTTGCGGCCTCTGAAATACATGAAATAATTATAAAAAATATGTTCAATCATTGATATTATTAATAATTAAAATCTGGAAATCAATCAGAAGATAATAAATGTTGAAGTAGATGGGTTTTTAAAAAGTAATACTGTTATACGAAATAATCTACATTATAAAAGAGAGTAGTGTGTGTTTTAAAACGGCAATGATTTAAAACACTAATGGTAACTCGAGTCACACCAACGACTGTTAATCTTGCTTTTTCGTTTCACATAACCTAGATCAAAATGATCTTCCCACATTATGATACTAGTGGATTAATCTTGGATATTTTGTTGCAACAACCAAGATTATGTATTTAATCTGGGAAAACAATGTTGAACCCCAATAAAATGTGATGTAAAATCGATAGAGTGGTATTAAGTCAGCCGGTTTGCACCAACTTAGATCAAGTATGAACCTGGATCACCACTGATCATTTTGGGGTGTCTTTATTTCTGCGTTTCTTTGGTTTGGTGGGACAGACGCAATTTAAGTGATATTGTACAGTTTTTATAAAGTTAAATGTATTTGTCATTCACGGTTTCTAAACTTGTAAGTTCTCTCCAGTCTTCTTTTCTGAGTTCATTTCTGATTAGATCCTTATTTTCTACATTCAACTGTCTTAAACTTATAGTAATATCCAGCTGAAGGCTAATTGTTGTTTTACGTTGCCTATTATTTGAATTTTGGATCGTTTATTTTTGTAATACAATAGTCTATGCTGGTTTCAATGCTATTTGTTAATCTGGTTAGTGGAGGTTGGATACTTTTGTCAACCTTTGAGTAATGAAGCATTAGCCCCCATCGAGATGCTTCTAGTAGGACCTAAGATGGCGATAATTGTCAGATTTACTCAAATACTGTGAATAGACAAATTTGAGATAATTATTTCACATTACTCATTCCAACCAATAGTTTTGTTTATTGATTCTTGCATACTGTAATACAATATATTTCAACTAATGTATTTCTTGCAACATCCAATTCGACGATCTTTTATTAAAACGTTCTTAGGAATAGGATAATATTGTGCTTGCTCCAAAAATTAATTGTAGAAAATAATTGTTCTTATAATATGATCATCTGCAGTATGAAGTAATTAATCAATCATTTTTTCAAAGAAAATGTTCTCTTCTCATGGCGTTAGGCTCAGTTCTGCTCATTCAAAGCTGAAAATACAGAAGCGCTAAAATACAAACAGAAGATGAACTAGAGAAACATGATAAAAAATTAAGTATAAGGATTTCAGCAATAGCAAATAAATAACTTACCTGGTTGGCATTTGGCGGACAACATGATCGGGTAAAAATCCAGTTTTCTGGCACCTTTCAACAAAACGCTCGAGTACAGTACTCGCCAATGGCACATCAAGTATTATATCTGGCATATCATCGAAAACGCGAATGAATCCCTGTAAAAATTAAAATAAAATCTTATTTTACAGTATTTATATCAATGCTAGTATAATTGACAAATTTCAAGATTTTAGTAGAAACCTTGTAGAAAATAGTACTACTTTATCATGTCAAATTAATACAAGCCATAATTTTCTGCAATAATTTATCATTTCAATGATAATCCATTTAGCTATTATGCATTTCAGAACTCATGTTGCACTTCTTAGTCCGGAATTAGAAGGTGAAGTACAAAACTATGTGAACGTGCAATATGCAAGTTGAACTCAAAAATACCTATTTTATATGACTATTACAGCGGATAGTGATTAACTTACACGCTCCATCATATCCGGAGTGATAATAATGGCATCACTCAGTGATTTCAACAGCTTACACATTTTTTCTTCAACATGGTTGTTTATGGCTTCCAAAACCATTACAATCGCCTGTAATTGAGAAAGAATATCTTATTTAGCGCATTACAATTGAGAGATTCATCTCAAAGTACAGTTAATACTATGTTTAACTAGGAAATTGCCAAGATAAATACAGTAATATTATTATAATTCTTGATTAATGTGTGTAGTTTTATTCCAACCAGAATCATTGTTCTCTGGTTTCTAATTTGAAGTTCAAATGAAAGAGAGTACCGATTGCTTAAAAACACTCTCTGGTTCTTTCAGAAATAGATAATCGAGAAATTATTTAATCGAGGAAAAGTTACATTGGAGATAACCCTCCAAAAGCCCACAAAATAATAAATTTCAAAATTCCTTTTAATGTCAAGGACCTCCGCTATTGCGGACGACATTGACAAAATAATCTATTTCCATTAGCTATTTAATGCAGTTGACAAGGTAGCGGAGGTAGTGGAGTCCAATCCGGACTGGGTAGGATTGCCTCTATGTTCTCATGCTGAAGGAGTCTCTTCATGTTTGGCTAACCTCTAAATAGCTTTGGTGACTGCCTCCATTTAAAGATCAAGGTGGAGATCAGCATTTATGATGTACCAAGGAGCATCTACGATGTTCCTCAATACTTTGCTTTTAAAACATTGGATTATTTGTATATTGGATGGTTTGGTACAGCTTCAAAGTTGAATACCATAAGTCCATACTATCTTCAGGAGCTGTTTATATAGAAGACTTGTGTTGTATATTGACAGCTTAGATCCTCTTCCCAGCAGCCAATATATATTTTTGAATTTTATGCCTAGTTCTTTTATTTTGTTAGCATGGGCATTTCATTTGAGTTTAAAATTCAGCGTTATACCCAAATATTTGGCAGTATTTGCAAGTGGAATGATTTTTTTCTTTTATGTAGACTGGAATATGCTGGATCTTTTTGTTAGTGAAATTCACATGCACAGACTTTGTATCATTATGTTTGATGAGCCAATTGTTTGTACATGTGTTCGCTTCATCAACTGCTCTTCTGAACTCTTCAATGCTTTTTGCAACCGACAGGATTTCAATATCATCTGCAAATGTAGCTGTGACTCCTGCTGGCTTTGGAATGTCACATGAGTACAGCAGGTATAAAGTCGTTCCTTGAGTATTCATCAGCTATCTTTATACCTCTGAAGTATCTTTAACCCAGGTAAGATTTCTATAACTGGCTATATTCTGGATGAAGCAGATCCAATTTTATGACAAAAGTCTCCAAACGTTGTCAGAGGCTTGTGAATGTACTTTCTTCTCTTCCAAACTTCTTTCTATTACATCATCTGTTAGTCTGTGCACTTGGTCTATTGTTGAATGTTTACTGCAAACTACAAACTAGCGTGTAGGTATAAGGTGTTCCTGTAGAATTGATTTTAGCCTTTTCAATGGTATTTTCTCAGAAAGTTTTGATATTGTTCGCAGAAATGATATTGGTCTAGAGGCCAACTGATTCGGTGGCTTTCCGGGTTTTGGTATCATTATAACTTCAGCTACTTTCCATAGGCTTGGCACGTAATTCAGATGGAAGGCTGCATTGAATATGACAGAATTTTACAATTGCTTTTCTTGGAAGATGTTGCAGTATTTCTCTTGTAATGAGGTAATATCCTAATAATTTCTATTTCCGCTTGGACTTTTCTTGGAGATGTAGGAGGTATACTATCTGGAATTCTCGGCTGCATGGTCTGATTTATCTCATAATCTAGAGTTCTGATTTCACGAGGCGTAAATGTTCTCTCTAAATGGTTAGCAAAAAGTCAGAAAAAAATTTTGGGCGCCAACTCCTGTACTATTTCCAGGCAGTAGTTGAAAAGAGCAGCATGTGATAGCAGTGGTGGGGGGGAAGAGTAGGGGTGAGGTGAATCTTAGATTTGTACTTCTATTTTTGTTCATTGTATCATTGTTACAATAGTAAAATAGGACTTCTTATATCTTATTAGAAACAGTAATCCTTTACATTGAATAATATGAAATGAATAATTGATATACCTCATAGACAAGTTCATGGTGGAAGTGAGGAACTTCGAGTTCAAAGAGACAACGGGTCGCCTCTTTCAAGTCTTCTGAGGATATGTACTCTTGTAGGAGCAGATTCATCTGCCTAATGAGGTACTTGACTGGCCTGAGGCCCCCACCGACGCCCCAAACATTGTCCAGTCTAACTAGACCATGCTTCATTGATAGCAATGTATCCGCTCTGACTAGAGCGTCACTGCAAAATCAATGTAAATCGATTAACTTCTACTCAACAACTAAAAGTAAAATTGAATACTGACATGATTTCAATATTTATTTATTCATTAAGATAAAATTACAATGAAATTCGAAGATGCAACAGGCTTAAAGCCCAAAACTGCTATCTTCACAAATTATAGTGTTTGGAAAGTGGACCAGCCAATACTCGAGGACAATCACCATCGCAAAATCAAACAAATCAAGCGGAATGGTGACTGGATTAGCATGAATATCACCATTCCACAGCATGTGTTTCATTTTGCAATGGAGATTATAATCGAATATTGAATGCTCCACTGTGGAAGCACCCTAATAGATCTATATTAATAATTAGAGAATTATGAAAATTAGATTCTTAATCAAACAAAGAACTGTTGAATAACTTCTCATCGATCTTATAAACCGAATACTATAACTCCTAAAATTCAAAGAAATTCAAACATTTAAAAACTTACAAATTTTCTATCTATTAGTTATAGAATATTGATAGGTTATTCATATGATAACATTATTAATATGTATTATACTGTCAATATTGCAATAATTTATTGAATTGCTTCATGAATGATATCAATAATACTAGCCGTAGGAAAAATCACAAAAAGAATGAGAAAAATATACCTTTTTGAGAAAAAATAGTTATAAAAGGCAAGCAATTTGCTACAATTGAATGAAATATTAAAAATTCATTCAAAGAAGAGAAAACATTGATTTTTTTAAACAAAAACTGATATACAAATTTCACTATGCGATATAGCCTGCATCATTTTAACAAAACATTCTTATAAATAAGTCATTAGTCGTAAGACTATACAGCAGTCACATTACAACTAAAAAAAAGTTCAATAATAAGTTATTGATAGCACTTCTCAATTCATCTATATTTAAATTTTCCCTTCCAACTTCATACAAGTTAAAAATGTAGTAAACAAATGACTAATAGACAAGTAATGTTTTATACATACACTGCATGCTGGGAATCCGCTTTAGCTTTGTACATTTCAATAATTTTTGGTGGTAAACAGTCATCGGCAATCGCACGGGCTAGGAAGTTGCCCAGAGCAACTGGTGCATCCGGAGTATCAAGAATCAAGTCTGGGAGATTTTTCAGGAGCTTATCAAAGGCTGAAAAGGGAAACGAGTCTCTGATAATGAACAGCCAAGAAATTATGATACATTATGTGACACAAAGATATAAAAATGAATTGAAGTGGAATAAATTTACTGTTGAAGGTTTTTGCCCTGCATTTGCCCTGATGATGTCTTTCTCTCTCCCATTGCAGAATCAATCATTTCAAAATTTAATTTTCTTCCCCAAAATTTACTTACCGTTAAAAATCTAGAAATTAACAAAATTATTTTGAAATTCTATGCATGTATCAAAATTAGAGAGAACGAGAGAGATGGAAGGGAGAGCTAGGTCTGTTGAGCTATTGTACACTAAAAACTCAAGTTCATTGGTTTTTTCAGCTGAATTCTCACGATGTGTTATATATATGGTTAGGTGATCTGTTAAATTTATCATGAATTAGTAGATTAGTGAGTTATACAGTTGCTTTAGTGTAGAGAAGTTTAATGATATGATGTGAAGGTTTGATTAGTTGCGTATAAATTAATTAGTTTAGTAATAAGATTTGAATTGATTAAAACAAATAATATCATTTGTTGATTTAACGAAATGATTATGAACTAATTTGTTGATCAATGGATTGTGCTCTAGTGATTTAAAACGTTTTTTCCATGTTTGTACATCAATTACCCGAGCACTATTGAATCGATTTTGATAATTTTTTAAAAATGAAATACCATCATTCAGCGGTAGTCCGATCCAAGTTGTAGAAGAGAGTTGTAGAATTTTAGGTTAGTTCATTAACTTTTCTTATATGTAGATTTTAAAAGTTTTCAATGTTTGAATATTCAACTAAAAAGCTTTAAAACAAAAAGACACAGACTTTGTTTTGATGAGTTTCAATTGATGATTTATTATTGTATCATATATACTAGTGGTGTTCAATATAGATGAGCTGCACCACAATATCTATTTTATTGTTAGATTCTTGATGTAGTCATGAGTTTTTTTAGAGTAGGCCAAAGTATAAGATATTGACACAGCAGACCGTGCCATTCCCCTCTTTGTACACTGACTGTGAGGAAGTCAGCGGCGCTTACAAAAAAATTAAAAAGGCAATCAAACATCATGTGACATATAAATTGAGGAAAAAGCATTGCAATGAATTATACCATTGGAGCTCAGTTCCTACATCAAGAATATGTTTTTAAAATAAATTAGTTGTATTTAAATAGTATGAAAGGAAAATAGTAGAAATTATAAAAAATTAAATTCGAAGGCATCGAAAGTGACTCAATTTGTTAGAAGCACTTTGAAAAAGAACTTATTGTCATTCCAATTTCCAATCTGCTGAAATTCTCCATTGAATAGTTTTCGTTCTCTAGTTAATCAGCTAAAATGAAACTTTTGAAATTTTCAGGTAATATTCGTCCCTTTTGGATTTCAAGCATCAGTGAATGTTGATCGTTGCTGAGCGCGGTGTCAGCTGAGTCTAGGGCGCTCGTGACTACGCTTAAAAGGGTGACCGGCAGAAAAAACGGTATTTGCTTTATTTTCAAGTAACTTGACGGTTCGGAACCCACCTAAAACTGTAGGTAATTCATATCATCATTGTATTCACCTCAATAACCACGCGCAAGCCTCGGGGTCATATAGCATCTTCAGAAAAAAATATTAACTTTAGGCTACTCACCAGTAACAAAATCTTTCTGTTTGATTAGATGAGTGTACATATCTGAAATAAGAACAGACGCCATTTCCCGATGAGACGGCTTATGATCCATGGCAATTTCTATTACAAGCATTGGTATCTGAAAATTAATGGATACTGGAGTTATTATGGACAACATTTTTGAATATATATAAAACCCTGTTTCATAAGCATAACAACTAATATAGATTTAAAAAATGGGAAAATAATCTAGTAGTAAACCAGAACTCATAATCATGTAGAAGAAAGGATACCACGACAGTACTATTTCTTATTAGTATTACTTTCTACAGTATTATTTTCTAGATATCTTATATTACACGAGTAATTTCTGTACGTATTATATATGCCTTGCAGTCATGTAGAAAATAATTATATATGACTGGAAAGTCAAAGCTCAGCTTAGGTTTTATCCATTATTTCTTTGGTAAAAAACAGAAACTTTTCTTATTGCAATTTAACCAAACAAAAATTAACATTTTTCATCTTTATAAGTTTCGATATTTTGAATTACAATAATAATCTTGGTCTAGGCAAGGTAGGAAGATGCGGTTTGTGCCAGGCTCTTAGGAATAACATAGTCTTAAGGAAAATTTTCAAATTCATTTTTTTGGACACAGCTTAGCAGTAAGATTGGGAAACTGGGAAAATTTCCATAACTCATGAATGAATGTCTATGATGAATGTTGGCTACTTATAATTATAGTTTAGCTCAATTTGAAGTTTTTTCTCGATTTAAATTATTTTTTTTCCTCATTATGTTCTCTGTGTACAGTTGAATGAATATTTAAACAGCAATGTATGCAATAAGTCTCACCATACCTAGCAATACTTTTGATGGATAAATCTATCTATCTATGCATCGATCTATATCTATCTATGTCTATTATCTATCTGTTATCTATCTACCAAACTGTCTATCTATCTTACTATGCATTATGGAACAATAGAGGAAGGAAGAACGATTGAATATATCTAGATTTACAGACAACTCAACAACCTGTTGCTGGAGAGCTACAGGTAGAAAGCCAAAGTCACAGTTATATTTCGTACATAGTTTAGTCCTTTGTATTTAAATATTGTACAAATCGTGAATCATAATTTCTTAATTTAACAAATAGAAAAATTAACTTTCTTATTTTATCTTTTAAAATATACTATCATTAATTTTCAGATTGATTCACAAACTGTCATGAAATAATGAAAAATATTAGTCTATGATGATTTAGAATTATTAGTTTTCAGTCTTTAATATGAGGTTCATTGTACTATTTGAATAACAATTATTTTCATTATAACACAGTATTTTGATAAATAATAGCTTTCCAAACACAATTTTAGTACCAAAATGTACTCATTTGATTTTAAAATGTATTAGGAACGTTGAAATGGTAGCTTATTTAGTGTTAAAACATTGAATTTAATGAGTTCAATGACCTCATGTTTGTATCAGAAAGTGGATAGAATTTGTGGACAGGAAAAGTGTGTCAAGGATGAAACGTAGGCCAACAGTCTAATACAGTGACTATTGGGTTCATCGAATTCAAATGTCATTGAGGAAGCGGCTAACACTGATTCCGTATTAGATAATCATTACAACTACTCATATTAACCTTTATCAAATTAGATATTGAATTATACGTATCATGTATTATATCAACATTGCTAAATTTCTCATGTTTATTATTATTATTTAAAAAAAAAAAATTATAAAATAAAAAACACTAAATACACAAATTATTAATGAATTAAAATAATCCATAACCAAATTTAGTTGAAATTAAAATGATTTTTAGCCTACATTTGTGCCAAGATACTAAATTAAACTATCTGGAAATTCACTGGGAAGTTGAATACAGTTGTATTTATAATCAGTTAGATATTACAGATTATTGAACAAAATTCAAGTAGTCTTTTCAAACAATGATAAATGGTTCCAGTAAAAATTTTGCTACTCTTTTCCATCTATTATAATATAGACATCTTATAATTTTGAATTTGATTCTAAAATTGCATTTGAAATAGCAAACTTCTTATTTATCTATGTTCTAAGCACTGAAAAGGGACTGTATGAAAATATACTAGCAATAGGCTATTTGTTTTTCTTTTTTTTCCTACCATTTCAATCTGTTTGTTTTTCTGAGACAATATCTCAATTCATTTCATTTGCAGAACGGAATTTGAAAATAATCTAATATCTAATAATTATGTAACTTAATAATTGACTATGTAATTTAATAATTGGTATATAAATAATATCCAACTAAATAATGAATACAACTGTGTATTAAACTTTCAAGTGAATATTGTTAGTATTCTAGATAGTTTTGTTTCAAGCTCCGGCTGTATACCCTACCAATAATTAATCCAACACCATTAGTGATGTTGATCGAACTGAATCAAATTCATGTACAGTAAAAGTATTGAAGTATTTTTCTTCTTTTGAAATTATAAGATACGTGCCTAAGAAAGAACCAATAGCGTCGTCATGGGTTAAAATGACAACAATAGAACTGGGAAGAATGCCAGACTGTTGTTCATAGATCCTTACTCAGATAAACAACACAAATCGAATACTTTGGAATTGAATTTGAATGATTCATTAGCTTTCAAAAGAAATGGTTATATATTCATAGAGGTAACTGATGAATTCGAGATGCATTTTCTGTGGTAACACGTCGTACTAACTAGTGACAACATTTGAAAAATAAATTTAATTTATAATCATGCTATGCATAATACAACATAATATGCATTTAAAATATACAAAATATACCTGAAATATTATGGTTATTGATAAAAAATAATAATTTAGTTATTTTTTAACGCAACTAGCATAAGTTATACTCTCTCAGTACTTGTTTACCCAAAAGGATATTAATTTATGATCTATTTCCATGAATTGCGATTTATCAAACTTAATTATTTGCCTAGGTTTTCAAAGAATAGAAAATAAATAATTGAGAGGTATATTATTATTACAAATATTTTATTCACTAAGAATGACTCAATAGTTTTACAAAAAATAATTATCACCAGATTACTAGCTATTTTAATATATGAACGAGGTTTAGTAATATAATACCTATAGCCTATAGCTTGTAGAAACGAATGGGAAAATTGTGCATCAAAATATTTGTACATGCGAGTGTTATTTCTAGCGTGTTTGGTAAAAAGCACATAAGTCACAAAACACGATTTTTCAGGAAACGCAAAAAACTATCTACTGAAGTATTATTGGTTCTTATTCTATTCTAAGTTCCCATAATGAGAATATTATGACCCAAAATCATGTCAGAATGAGAATTATCAATAAATTACCATTTTTAACGAATTTAAGTGACTTATATCATTTGGATCAAATTTTCATTCTTGACTTATAGTATTTGGGCCATAATATGTACAAGACATGAACCACAATTCATCATAATAATGATATTATCAAACTAGCTACGAACAGTAATAATGCACTGAGTGTTTAAAATATTGGATTTGACACAAGACCTTTTCTAAATGAAAGGCTGAAAAAACAAAACTTCACTAACCATGGTCTACATCTACATCGATCTGGCAAAGTGATATTTTGTAATAGGCTGACAGAGCTGATTAAAAGTCGTTTGCAATCTGCTGTCAATAATTCTCCTA
Source organism: Conomelus anceps (assembly GCA_948455865.1). Classification (NCBI taxonomy): domain Eukaryota; kingdom Metazoa; phylum Arthropoda; class Insecta; order Hemiptera; family Delphacidae; genus Conomelus; species Conomelus anceps. Next base: position 36,450,917 of record OX418219.1, read on the forward strand.
AACAATCGTCTAACGAATCTTTTTTAGTAAAGTGGCTCAAAACCGGGAAGGGAAACTAGTTTCTAAAAATCAATTCATACCATCAATTGTATAATTGTTGATCGACATCAATACGTTAATCGTTAAAAAAATCAGGATAGCATTAGTGGATGAAACTCTTGTAACTATCTGATAGGCTCTCATGGTTTTAAGAGTTCAAATAGATTAGTTCAATATACAAAAGCAACGATAAAGTAGTGAGGAATGATAGGGAAGTATTCACTGTGTTCTATCAGAATATTCAATACATTCGTAACAAAATAGATATAATCGAAGAATGCTTGAAACAAGAGGCTCCTGATATAGTTATTTTAACAGAGCATGGCTTAAAAGTATATGAATTGTCACATCTTAATATTCCAAACTATTCATTGAAAGCGTGGTATTGCAGGATATCCCATCGAAGTGGGTATCTTCACTAAAAAAGTGGAATGAATCCACCTTACAGTAAATTCAAAGGGGACGCTCTCACTGTCTGAACGTACTTTTTAAAAACATTTGAAGGAAAATCGATCTTATTCTATAGGGAAACAGCTGATACAGATCAATACAAATTTTCCAATTCACTAGAACTGAAAGAAGGCATGCCTCAAAGCCGTGCCCCAAAAAAACTATTAGCTTCTATCAGCTGTTCCTTTAATGATAGATTTTTCCTCTTTGTGTGCTTCAGTGAGGACCGACGACCTTAATTTTAATTTAATATTTCTTTTTATGAGGTGCCTAATACCTTCTGGAAATTTGGTACCTTAGTCTTACCCCCTATAGTCTTGCTCTGAAGTTTTATGCATACAGCCAGACGGACGGACAGAGCCTCCGCATATAATGCTCTCCCCCTATGTACTTCGTACAGTGAGAGTTAAAAATGCTAAGAATATGCAAACATTTAATTCAGAATATGTGTAGAAATTTGCTGTGGAAATGGATTTAGAAGTTACTGGTTTGAGAGTAAAAATCAACAATAATTTCGAAGTAGTAGTGATAGGTATTTACAGGTCACCAAAAAAGGATTGGAACAATTTTTGTGAACTATTCAATAGGCTTTTAGAGATTACTACCTACTCGTTTTACAAACATTATTGTAGCGGCAGATTTCAATACAGTCTTTGCAACACAGAATAAACTGACAGAAGATTTAAGGGATTCTATGTACATTAATAACTTGGAAATAAAAGCTCATGAATATACAAGAGTCACAAGAACATCACAAACAATAATTGATAACATCCTTACCAATATAGATTACTCTCAAACAAGATTAGGTGGCTCGGAACTATCTGATCAAGACTATCAAGTCTTAGAGGTAGGGTTGCAAGGCCATGAATCGATTGAAAAGAGTAGAGTAATGAAAGAAATTCAACAATGTGAACAGGGGAATATCGATTGTTTGAAGCAGAATCTGCTACAAAAAAACTGGAGTAGGGTCTACAATAGCAATAGTTTAAATAACAAATATGATAGTTTCATTAATATTTTAAGGTTTCATATAACTATGAGTTGTCCAGTTAAAAAAGTACATGTAAAAAACAAATTAGACAAAATTGAAGAGTGGATAACTGATGATATCCTTGCAGAAAGAAATAGGGTTAAAGATGCATATGATGAATTCAAATTATCTAGAAATACGATAAGTGAAGATAGCTACAAAGCTCTAAAGAAAAACTATACGAAAGAAGTGAAAAGAGCCAAATGTCAGACAACAGCTGAAATTTTGAATAATAGTGTGTACTTTAATGCAGCAGTGTGGGATGTAATAAACAAAAATAGGCAAGCAGCTCAAGTAGATGCTTATACTAGTGTCCCCAGATTAATCAATGAGAATAACAAATATATTGATGAGTGTGTAGACATTTATAAACATTTATAACAGATATTACCAACTAGTTGCTAAAACTCTTCAAAAATCTCTTGATACAGGTAAAAGTAATTCGAATATGTGGAATACTGAGGCTATTCAAAATGAATTAATATTCAATCCAGTATCCCAAGACGAGTAGTCAAATTTTATTGATAGTTTGAATAATAAAAAAACTGTAGGAATGGATGGGGTATCCAGTAAAATAATGAAAAAGAATGTAAAGATTAATTGTTAGACCCTTTGAATCATCTGATCAATCATTAATTAGAACAAGGTGTTTTCCCAGAAATTTTGAAAGAGGGAAAAATCTTGCGATTCTTCCAAAGTGGTGAAAGAGAAGGGTGGAAACTTTAGGCCCATAACTAGGTTTTTGTTTGAATAAGCTACTATTGTGACTCACAAAGTGATAATCTCTTCGGCTTCTTGTATTATAACCGTGTGCGAAATTTTGGCTAATATCACTCTTCTTTACACATAAAGTAGCTTCATACACATATAAGCAAAGTCTCTGGAACAACGGCTCACATGAATCTAATCTATTTACTCTTTCCATACACCCAACCGCTTTCTTTTGGATCTTAAACACCCTATCAAAGTTTTGTTTTGATGAATTACCCCATACTAAGATAGCATACTCAATATGTGGCAGAAAGAGCTCATGGTGAGCTGTAAAAGGTAACTTTTTGTCCTTTAATCTAGCGAGCTGTCGCAGGAGAAATACCCCAAATGAAACTGTACAACATATTTTCTCAAGGTATGGAGCCCAAGTCAATCGTCTATCCAACAAAACTCCTAGAAATGCGATGTTTTTTCCTGGTCTAGTTGATTATCGTTTGAAAACACTTTTATATTCCTATCTTCATTTGAATTATGTTTCTTTATGAATTGAAGGTGTTGGAATTTTGTTTACTATTTATTGTTAATTTAAACTGATTTAAGAATTAGACTATGGACTGCACACCTATATGGGCACTTCTTTCTAAATTATCTAGAATGGAATTGCTAAAAATGAGTGATGTACCATCTGCAAATAAGAGGGCTCTACCACTAATTAATTATTTAGGTAAACGATTGACATATAACAAAAAAAGCAATGGACCTGGTATTGGGCCATGAGGCACTCCAGCTTGGACCTCCAATTTATTAGATTTATTCTTTACTATACTACTCCCAACTATTGTAGTTGGTTCTACACATTGTTTTCTTCCAATAATATATGATTCAAACCATTTCTGTTCAACTCCATTTGCGCCTATGCTATTTACAGTATTACCAATAAAGTTCTATGATTAACAAAATCAAATGCCTTCGATAGATCTAAGAAGATTCTAGTAGGATCAGGAGTGATCACAAAAAACAACAATATAACATAGCCTGATCACTATCAGTGCTCACATGTTCACTGATCCACAGCTTTAGAAATTTTAAATACTTTTAAACCACGCCTTATTATAGTGAATTTAATAACAATTATTTTCTAAAAAAAAACTTTTTTCAAGTGTTCAAGAATGAGTCATAATAATGTGAAAAGTATGATAATTAATTCTATGTCATCATGATGTAATAATCATATAATAAATTAATATGGTCACAATAGTATAAGTCAATATTCGACTGCTAGTCATCTCGTCATCTGCTATGGCTCAACTAGTATAAGTCAACTTGTGTTCCTTTTACCAAACACCATCAGGGAGATTTCGAAATACAGATGGGATAAGTTGACTTATATGTTTTTTACAAAACAAGAAATACAGCATATGAAATAAATTGTTTGGACCATGCTCTATAACTTTGCCATTTTTGGACTATGACTTATGTTGAATAGACCAAAAGAAAGAGCTTGATTTTCTGTATCAGACACATGACTTATCTCATTTTGACCATTTTGTGACTTATGTGCTTTTTACCAAACACGCTAGATTTATTACCAACCGATAGCAAAATTGTCTTAAAAAATGACTAATGATTTAAATTCAGAACGAAAGATGATAACTCTTCTCATGATTGTAGTCAATTATTAAAAGTATTATCAAATCAGAGAGCAATGAAACAATAATATCAACAAAGAGTTACTTAATATAGACTGGAAAACAGCGCTCTATTATGTGATTTGATAAATGTAGAGATAATCATTGTTGAAGTAGTCAAGCTATGATGTAAATACTTAATAAACAACGCGTGACGGCGTGAAGCCTTGATAACAACACAGATAAGCTATGATAGAAGGTTTCAATTATTCAAAGTTAAAACGTTATTGTTTCCTATCACTTTGATATTTTTTACTGATTCCAAGTAAAAAATTGCTCGTCTTCAGAATAGTAGAATAAGAAAAACATAAGAAAAATTACAAGGTAGAACAAATCTAAAACTTCAATCTATTTCCACTTGACTGGAATTATAGTTCAGTCAGGGGAGACTAACAAAAATGGGCATTTTTAACGGACTTACAAAAGGAGGATGTTCTCAACTCTGTTTTTTATGCTTTTCCATTAATTACTCGAGCACTATTCAACTGATTTCAATATCATTTTTTTAAATGGAAGAGCATTATTCAGCCGTGGTCCCATCAGTAGTTTCACAAGGATCGGCTAAATACTTAGCTCAATGTCAAGGAAAAAGGAGCATTCATCGATGTCTTCATTTGAATTTTGTCCAAAAAGAGGCTGTTTCACAGGGAACGGGGAATTGGCTATATCTGGAACTCACTATATCTGTGTTAAATGTCCTATGCTTATAAAACTGTTCTGAGGAGGAATTCGTTATATGTGTCGACTAGGGGAATTCCCTATATCTGGAATTCACTGTATGTCAGCCGGAGGAATTGCCTATATCAGGAACCGGCTGTATCGTCGCTAGCGGGAACTCACTATATCTGACGTCACACCTACGTCACAGCGTACTGTGACGGTTGCAGGTGGGTCTCCTCCACAGCGTACTGTGACGGTTCCTCAGCTCCAGGTGGAGCCAACGAAACGGCGATAGAATACCAACACTATTCATTCATCTACCCCAGTGATAGACAAACTCTGTCGGTGAGAGCGCGGCAGAGCGCGCCCTGCTATTTTAAATTAACATAATTAAAATAAATAGTGACCGAGTATAAACGTTTTTTTACTTGGCCATTGTTAATATAAAAGCCAAATGCCACTGACTGACTGATTCATCACTATTTCTTGTAAACCATGCGGCTAGAAGTTGAAATTTTGTGCACATGTTCAGTTATTAAGATCCCTAGATGCATACTAAGAGCAGGTTTTACCTGAAATCCCACAGTTGACTTTTTTAATTACTAACCACCTTTTCTTAATCATTCTTATTAATTAGAATTTATACTTATAACCTATAAATAATTTTTTATATCATATTTTTATTCGCCAAACATGACAAAAAATCAATTTGCATACGTTTCTGAATACAATATGGCACAGCCAGCAAAGAGAAACTTGCGAGCTAGCTACAAGTTCATTATAATACAAAAAATACATGAAAAAAATACTCTACAATCTGACTCTAACCTATCTGGTGAAGCCAGAAAAGCTAATTACCATTGGCCGACTGACTCATCACACTTTCTCGAAAACCATGTGAAATTTCCAGCATTTGGGACCAAAAACAACAATTTTTCAAGATATATTTTATCACCGTTTCTCAAGAACTATGTGGCCTTATAAGTTGAGTATCCAGGTTCATTTAAGACTCTAGTTAAGAAAAATTTTTACCAGGTGTGAAAATGTATTACTTTTAAAATTTGGTTGCATATATATCTCCGCCTCCCATCAGTGGTTTTAGTTGGACAGCTAAAACGTGGGAAGCGATCCTGCTGGCTAGTCATATAATACTGTATATTATGGTAGCAGAGCCATTTCCTTTGCAAATTTCAATACAGTGGAACTTTTACAAGCAAAGTGACATTGTTGAACTCAAACACTCGCTAGGGGGGTGTATACATTTATTGTTGTGCATGTCCGCACAGTTGATCTGTGTAATAAGGCGCTTACTAACGCCATTCCCTTTCGAAAAAAAATTTGTCCAGACATTTGCTAACAATAGCTAATGGCTTATATGCTTCATGTTTATGAATTGATTGGAATGATTCATTTTCCTCAAAATTTCCATCGTAATTATTTTTGTAATTTTCCAAGATATTTCTTTTGATAAGAATTGTAGAACACTAAATTCTAAATTCGACAAGCCTAAAAGCCAATTCTTGCAGCTGGTCAAAAATGAACCATTTTTTGTATTTTGGAAAGTTGCTATTACCAAGTTCTTTATGTACAAATATCTTGAAAAATAGCACATTTTTAGAGCCTTATTATACAGAAACACTACAGTCGCGGGTCACAATTTCAGGCTAAATTAATTAAACCAACCCATGCTGGAGGGGGTGAACATTTATAACAAAATTAGAAAAATTATTAGATAGGCTTGCATTAATAGGATAGCTGAACATTTTAATAAATAATAGAGATAGGAAAAAAAATATTAACAAAAGGAATTTTAAAATATACATCTCATCATATAAACAATCGATATACTTTAAAATAAATTAGATACTGCCATAAAATAAGGATGAATATAGAATATGATGGTTGATCTATGGATACTACTACACTAGCGGCCTGGCAAGGGGGGCGGACCGCACCGCGTTCCAGCCCTAGGGAGATGACAAAAAGCTGATATAATATAATGATTATACATGATTGTATGCATATAATGATTATAATTTCAAAATTTGAATCAAATAATGTGATTTGTTAAACTTTGGTGCTAATATGGACTCTAAATAAGTGAACCTATAAATGCTATCAAATGGTTCGCGTGTTCTCCGAGGCTGGACCAAAACACTTATTAGAATTAATTTTGACCGATAATGCAGGATAAAATTATTGTATTAAGTGCCTAGAATCGCTTAGAGAGCGTGTACGAAGGGATTATTTTCGAAATTTTTCCCCCGGGATAGGATTTTAAGACCACTCTTATGTAGAAAAGTCCAATAATTATTGTTTATTTTCAATGTATTTTTTTCTCTATGTTTTGTGTACTTTCATCACATATATATGATTGAATGAGCTAGTCTGACTTGTCTTATACTCCTTAACTGGAGTCTCCAAGACGTAATCTACAAAAAAAAAATCCTATGTTTTGACTCGTGACTCGAGGCTCGCGATTTTGTCTGTATGTTTGTATGTTCGATGATAACTTTCGAATACTTTGACCAATTAAATCAAATCAGAAATGGTTTTATTTCTCCTTCAACGAATACAATATGTATGTAGGTAAATTCATATAAGATACAAAATAAACAAAAAAAAAGTATACAAACTATTCAATACAAAATATATAGTTAGAGAGCAAAAAATTCCTCACATGGGCCCTACGCCTGTGTGTGAAGAAGAGTCCATCATTACAAAAGAGTTTAATATAGAAGAATAAAAAAAAACTCCGTTGAAAAATAAATATTACTTTAAGCTGAAAAAAACCTGGGGAACTTTAAAAAAAGGCTTCCGGAAGCAGGAAGGATCCCCCATCCATCAAACACGCGAATTATGGGCACAACTGAGAAAGAGTAGTAGTTTTTAGATTAGCTTCTGCCAAGAGCACCCTATTCGAATATTTCGGGATTTTCCAATTAGCCAATTTTCTAGAGAGCTACGACAAGCAATTGTATGGAGCCCAAACATTACTAGAATAACTTGCAATTGCATTCTGAAGGAATTCAATTAGAAATTTTGTCAGAGGCCTGGCCCGAGAGTACACTCTGGTTTATGAGCTTTTTCCTCACCTGACAATATAATTATTATCACAAAAGTATGATGAAATTTAATTGAAAACACACTTAATATTTGAAATATCAAGGAAACTACATTTTTAGACAGTTTAATTTGTTTAATATAATTTTGTAATATATATATTTTTATTAATCACCAGTTATTTGATTAACATTATTTGTTTTAAAACAAACTAAATATAATTACGAACCAAAACCTAGTGGAGGTCATTTCCAGTGAAAATATATATTTAGATTTATGTATTTTGCTTAAACGGCCTCATTGGACTCAGTTTCTTGTCCTCCTTGATAAGTTCTCTTTCTGCATTGTCCAGTACTTCTACATTCGTTCTGATTTTCTCTATCAGTTTTTATCTATAAATACCCTTTGTACAATATGTCAGTTGTTTATTTTTTACATGAATATTGTTTTTATTTCTTTAAATTTTCGTTGTAGATTTCCTGGGTTATTTTCAGTTATAACATATTATGGTTTTATACCAAGTCATTATAGACTTGGATTCCAGGGGGTCCACATGGAATACTATGTGGACCACCTTCTTTCCAAGAGCTTTTACACAGACAGACAGTCGGACAACGGCACAATTCCAATAAGGCCCTGTTGGGTCCTTAATAAGAAGAACCAGTTATATTCTTGTTTGAAGAAAACTATGAAGATATGTAGTGACTTATGAATGTGGCAAACATAAATACTTTAATATTTGATATTTCATTAATATCTTAATTTGTTAGTATAGAATTGATTAACAATATTTTCTCTTTTATTTGCGCGTTATTTGTTAGGCATGCGGGCAATGCTAAGCACGCTCGGAGAATTCGCCATTGGTTAGTTGTGAGTAAAGAGTGGTTAATAATGGTAAGCTTTTATTATTAAGGAGTAGTGGTGAATAAATTCGAGTGAAGAACTGTAATATATACGAGTATATTATCACCCCACTACGACACTTGAGTGAGAGTGAGAGTGAGAGTGAAAGATAGCGTGAGGGTGAGTGAGAGAGAATCATACTATAGAACGCCTACTTTTGTAGCCTATTGTACAATAACGCCATGCTTCATCACAAGAAACATAAAAATATAAATATGCGTGAAATAAGGAAATTAAAATGTTATGTAAGATAAATTTAGACAAGAAAGAGAGCAAAAACTCTTTAAAATCACATTCAGCCAGAAAATCACGCATCAATTAAACATGCAATCTTCTCTTGAAAATATTCTCTTGAAAAGGGAGAGGGATGGTGTGAATAGCCTACTAAATGAACTCTGATCAGAAACTCTTGACTAACAAAAGAAGCCAAATCTGTGACTTTTATGGAGGTGAAGACATTTTTTCCAGGTGAGGTATCTCCCAAACATTTTCTTTGTTTACAAATGCTCCAAATTTCTGAAATTGACTTTACGTAATATTATTGCAAATTTTACGGAAATGAACCGCGGCTTTATTTTTAATAATAATGAAGACATGAACCTAAGAGATTTGACAGGGGAAGTCAAAGATATGACACAATAAACCCTCATCACCACTTGTCCTTGTAATTCCAAATTAAATAGATCTCCATTTCTTCCTTCACAAGATACAAGAGACATAATAAATTTAGCAAAGTAAAAAGCATCCTGTGTCCGTGAGTGTCGGTATGAATCGAAACAGCATGTACTATGATAGGTATGGAAACTATAGAAACTGTGTATAAATGATGATTTTTGTAATCAGATGGAGAAATCTAAATACAAATAATAATCTACAAGCTACTCACAGGTAATTGACATGACAGAAACAGAAACAGTGATTAAGCCTGATTATGTTCTACTACACTCAAAACGCAGAACAAAATACATGAAGTATTCAATTAAATACTGTACTTAATGAGAAATTGATATACGGTAGCCTAATATTTTTGAAGAAGCACTCATGACCATCACCACTGTACACACTGTTTTTCTCATGTTTTCTTTTTGAATTCTTATTCTTGAATTTTTGATGCACAAAAACTTTGTCTTATTTTCAAGAAAAAAAAATAATTTTAAATGAAAATATATGAATTTTTGAATGACATCCTATTCATGAGAACAAGTTGATAAGCAACTGACATTTTATAAAATAACTATAATTTTCATAGCTGTCATTAATAATAACTAGTGGCTTGTAGGGGCAAAAATCCCTGAATAAAAACACTAATACATAAAACAAGTCATTATACTACAGTATTATAAATCAAACGAACTAACAATCAAATTACCTATGAGTCAGAATTTCCCTGTTTACTAGATTTTTTGTGTGAGAATAGTCTTTTTGGTTGCTTTGGTTGTTGTTATTTACAATAAACAAGTTGATTCCTTCCGGAGATTTAACTCTGCTAAATGCAACATATAATTGCCCATGAGTAAATACTGGTTTACTTAGGTATATCCCAGCTTTGGCCTTGGGACTTATTGATAGTAATACAAAAAGCTAGTCTGATTGGAAATTGTTTTCTTGACATATGGAAAGGCATATTAGGGTCTGTTGATATAAGCCTAATTCCTGGTAAAAATATTGCATTACCTTTCCAGATCCAGTTATTATTTCTAACTTTATGCACCTTCCGTAAAGGCCCAACACAATTCATCATACGCCATTGACCAAGCCTGACCCGAGATTCACATTCCTTATCAATATCACGATAGCGCCAATTTTTAGTGTAATATGGTGTTTATGTGGTGGCATTCCTGATGGTGTGATATTCTATTGGAATATTTAAAAGTTCAATGGGTTCATCAGTAATAATTTTGTCCACAATAAAGTAGTTCTTTGCTTCTCCCTCCACGTTTCCAAGTATTACATTGTTAATATTATGACATTGTTCATTCAATGGACACATTATTATGTTGTTTGAAAACATATTAATGTTGTTGATAGTTATTTTTGTATGAAAAATAAAACTAATCATAGATTCATTTTTTAGCACAAACTTTTCTGGAATATCTATTATATCAACTCCTCTGTGACTAGTTAGGTCCGTTATGAGCTTTGTTTTCTGTTTTTGAAATTATTAGCTTGTCTTCTTCAATGTGAAGAAATGTAGACAAAACAAAAAAATTTTAGAACATATGTCTGTCTAAATTTAGATTATACTATCCCAAGTAACCCACATGTTAATATTGAACACTGACTTGAAGATAAAGCACGATCACATAATGTATTGATGTAAACAAATCAGACGTTTTTGAATTCCAATTCTATTCTTATGGAGAACATTTTACGTTATATCTAATTTTATGTTAACATTCTGGAAATTCCAATAGTTTTCCCACCATCACGGAATAGAGTCCTTCAATTTGATCCCTCTCCCATCTTTCTACAACTTGCCAAACGCCCCCAGTTTTGACGCAAAGAAATTAAATATATTACGGTGATGATGGCAACCGATCTAGGTTGTTGTTGTTGTTGTGGTGCTTGGTCCACTTAGTTATCCGCCCACTTTGGCGCTGTCCACGTTCCAAGCGGTGGTAGAGTGGGGGTTCCACATATAGCGACTTCCCGATACAGCCAATTCCCGGGGAAGACACATATAGGCAGTTCCCCTTGCATGCAGATATAGTGAGTTCCCGATACAACCAGTTCCCGAAGAGTACACATATAGGCAGTTCCACTTGCAAGCAGATATAGTGAATTCCAGATATAGCCAATTCCCCCAACCCGTTTCACATATAACCGGTGCCGTTTACCAGGCCGATCATTTATCATTTGGAGCGCTTCATGCTTGCCCGATTTTTCAAATCAAATTATGCTATGTAATTATTCTGGGTAAACTTCATCGGTTACCCAAAGCCGTGCGAACAAGCCTATAAATGTCCAGTCTTGGCAAATCAGGTGCATTATAATAAAACAAATTTTAAAACAAAAAAAAAAATAAATAAATAAATAAACCGACTTAAATGAAATCCAACTGAATAATTGAATGCTCATGTACTAAGAGGTTTAAAATAAATTATTTACTTCAAACTGAGAAAATTTCAAATTTAACGCAAGTAACCTTTTAAAGTCTGCGCTAAATTTTCCATAAACTTTTAAAATACAACACAGAATTTCTTATGAACTTCATAAAATATTATGCCGACTTCAAAAGATTACTTGCGTTAAATTTGAAAATTTCTCAGTTCAAAGTAAATACTTTATTTTAAACTTTTTAGTACGTGAGTATTCAATCTTTCAGTAGGATTTCATTGAAGTCGGTTTCTTTCTTTTTTTTAATTGTGTATTTATTAAATTAGCAAATCAATATGATCAATAAAATATATAAACTATAAGAAAAGTTAATAAACCAAGTAAAATTCTGCAACTCTCTAACGTAGAATTTTGCTTTTAGGAAAATTATAATAGCGAAAGGCTTCATAAAAGAGAAATGGCCTTTAATTCGTAATTATAATCTCTTAGAATATGTACCTACACTAAAGAATTAATGACGTTGAAGAGTATTGTTCAATTATGTGTGGCTTCTTCAATTCCGGTATAATACAACCCTCAGAAGTAGCCTATTCCACAGATGTATCTATTATTTTGAATATTTTATATGAAATAATTTTTATGATTTTGTATTGATCTAACTTTGCAACTATCATGAATGATTATTTTGTTTATTCCTGTATTTTGTTATGTGTTCATAGACATAAGCTTTATGGAAATAAATATATTTATTGATTATTTTTTTAATTAACGATATCAAAAACATTTTTCACTCATGATTAAACTACACAACCTTATTCCTAAGATTCTATAATTATTTACAATGTTCATATGAGAAGAAATATTCTATTCTTTTTTTCTTAATAATTCAAATCAAGTTCACCCAAAACCGGACGTTACAGGCTTGTATCACACATAACCTGCTTTAGGTAGCCGATGTCGTTTAACCGACATAGTTCATCGCATCATATTATTTCGAAAATCGGTTAGGTGTAAAGCGCCTCCTTACGATACAATGATCGGCCTGGTAAACGACACCAGTTATCCGACTGGCAGTTATGTACGAAACTATCCTATTAACAAAATCAAAATGATGACATCGGTGAATGCTCGTTTTTGTTGAATATTGGGCTAAGTAAAGGGCCGATCTTTACGAAACTTGGATGGGACCACCGTTGAATGATGCTTTCATTTAAAAAAATTCGAAATCGGTTCAATAGTGTTCGAATAATTTGATGTACAAACATAAAAAAGCAGGTCGAATTGAAAACCTGCTCTTGTTTGGAAGTCGGTTAAAAATTGAAAGGTAGTTATCACCGTTCATCTGATAAGGGGTAATCAGAGAGGAATATTAACAAATGGCAATTTGAATTAAGAATAAACCGAAACAACGGTTCCTATCCAAGGACTCGGTGAATTAAATGATAATTATTTTTATCAATTGTGCTAATAGGCATATACACCATTCAACCAAGGTGCATACTAACCTCTCTACTAACCTTGCCATTCAACTGCTTCGGTTTCTATAAGCATCAAATATGCTTCCCAATTCACAAATAAAATGCACATAGGCAGTTCTTGAAAAAGAGTTTTGTTTCTTCTTCTTGTTCAACAGATCTAATATATCATGTATCAATATTTTCTATGAAGCCTTTCTACGTTCAATAAAGAGTTACAGAATTTTACTAAGTATGTCTTCTTATTGTTAGATTTTTAGTTACTTCAGCTTGTATGTAATATTGATGATATTGATTTGCGAATTTACCAAATATTTCAAAATGTATAAAAAAAAATCATGTTTTTAAAGTTTGAATATTCAACAAAACGCTTAAAATTAAAATATTCTATAAAATCATTGAATAGGAGGAAAAAAAGCTGGCAAATACATTATGATGTTACTGGAAAAAGCCAGGCTCTGCTCTGAAGTTCATTGAGGAAGTAATGGTTGCTATTAATAATAATCTTTTTTTTTCAATTTAAAATCTCCCTAAAAAAAGCAATTATTAAGTGTAATTATATCATATCATTCATTCTGCATTGTTAATTATAACTGGGTCAGACAAATTTATTAAAATTAAATTACTCATATACCATTCATGATTTTTCCTCTCTTCAATCAATGAGGCTATGGCGTAATTATGAATTGTGGTGCAATTAGAAGCATTCTGATTACAGCGGTTGAGCACTACTAGTGTACTGAAATCGGGCTTTTACTTTCAGCATGATATTTTGTGTTTATCAAATGCTTGCAGTTTCTGCGGAGTTTGCAAGACAAACTCACAAAGAACAATGACTAAAATGAATATTATTGTTTAATGAACAATAATTTCAACATTTTTGGTTATGCTATATTCTCAGAAAAGTTGCAAGTTACAAAAATGAAATCTTTAGTAAAGAAATGCTAAATAAAGTGGCTTACTTTGATGAAAGATTCCAGTTTATGGAACTTATTCGGTCAACATTTGATAAATCCTTCCAATAATTGCATTATTAACTAAAATCAATGATGGTTTTATGATATTTTCAACGTTTTTGGCTGCATGCTCAATTCATTTCAAGTTTACATTAGGTGATTATTTGCATGTTATCACTTTACTGTGGGTAAATTGTACTTATTTTATCAAGCGTGAAGCAGGAAAACAATTGGCTTATATGAAAACGATTTAAAAAGATCAAATATCTTAAATTTAATGTTTTTTGAGTTTTGTAGTGTAGTAGACATTAAAGGAATTAACGTCTCAGATAACGACACGTATTCACAGGCGGCGGCTGACCTTGAGTTTATAAATTTCTAAAACTCGAGAAACACCTGCAGGGTCCGCTGCGGTTGACCAGCGACCTGTGGGAACGGGGCTATTGCAAATACATTGTTTACAACGTCAGCACCTACTAGCAACCGCCAACCGCACCCAAACTCTGTGTGCATCTAGCTTAAAAAGCCAATTTTTAGTGAGACCCATTTTAAAGGCCTACGACGATGTAACTGGTATAATTCTCTTAAAAAATGGCAATAGTTTCTGTGTGATGCTTAGTTTAGTCGTCAAGTGGAAGAAGCAGAGAACAGAACCAGAATTTCGGTGTTTTTGGGCCACCCTGCAATATGCACCAGGTTTAGAAAGTCACTTTTTGGATTTAGATCACCCAAGACCCAATAAAAATGGCGCAAAAAATTCGCTGAGTTATTAATTTTTCCCCACGTCAAACCTGCCATAATTGGACTATAATAGAGTGATAGGAGCTTTTATTCACAGAATAATTCGTGTATTATTCAACTCCGGAACTAAATAGTTAAAGATAAGTAATACAACTTAAGGTACTTACTTATTTACTAATTTATGCAATTAAAAAAAAGAATATATTTAGGAAATTCTTACCAAATGAGTTTTAGTTTTGAAGTTCAGTTCAGTCAGAGCAAGCTCTGCTTCTCTTGTGTCGCCATGATCAAAGTACTCTAATATAATTGATTCTCCCAGTTTCTGAAAAAAGATTAAGTTTACTCTAACGATTTCATACACACAAATTTCTCATCAATGGTGTAAGTTACAGTATTATTATAATTATTCGAATCTCATTTTCTATTTATTAAATATGTTTTCATTTCTTCTTTGCAAAATTGCTGTATAGTAGTACATGATACAGTTTTTCTTTACATTAATACTTTTAAAACACAGTAGTTTTGTACTTATATTGAGTGTTTACTTTTTAGAAGCTGTTCATGTTCATCAATAAAGGAATAGAAAAGACTTGGACAGAGGAGTTTTACCAGCATGAATATCGCAATAGTCAGACCGATAATTCAATCACTAGAATTAAGGGCATTACAAATACTGTATATAAAAATCTAAAAGTAAGAATACAACATTCAACTGGAGAAAAGTATTTTTTCTGTAGATAGATTCTACAAAGCTAACTTCTTTTCCGTAGGTAATGAAACTGAATGTGAAGGAGTGAATGCCAGATTTATTTTGGAAATGAACTTGAGACTGAACGTGAGCGTGGAGTCGAATTCACGCTTGGCAAATGCTCCGTATGTGGACGGCCTGAAGAGTTGGGTGGTGGGTGCAGCCCACGGTCATCAATGGATGTACAATAATTAGATGGAAAAATATTATTTACAATACTAAGCAGGAATAGAAATATGCTACTTACAAGTAGTAAGAGTTTTCTAATGTAGACAAGCAAGCTTACCCTCAACTCATCATCTGGAGTGATGGCAGTGAATTCGACATCACCATTTTCTAATGGATCGCTTTCGTAGTTTGGATCATTCATGTCCAGATCCTCACCCATATCGAACAATTCAGAGCCTGGCTTACCCCAGACGCCTTTACCGCCAGCGCCACCTGCGCAAAATTATTATAATTTATGATATTGGGTTTAAAATTGCAAAACAAACATCAAAGATTCCACAAGTCAAGAATAATCTAGCATCGTCTTTGCAATATAATACTTGACAATTTGAGAATATCAAATTGCACAATGAAGAGAGAAACTGATAAAATGTTTTCCCTAGAAAATTAGCCTACAAATAATGCATGTGAACTGCATTTATTTTCACCATAAAATCTGTAGGATTGGAGCTAGTGTAATAGAAAAGTAATCAACCTCTATAATTTCATAATTTTCTGAACAACTCTTCTCTGGTTGAACTCATAATTCTTAAATATATAACTGATTTTTTTTAAACCAACTGACACATACATTTAGCAGTGCACTCGTAACCTTGAAACAGCATGATGGTGAAGTGAGGGTGATGGGGTTTATGGTGTGATGTCTACGCAGCAGATGGAGAGTACCTGTACTTGCAGCGTGATAACGATGACACTTGCTTATGCTCGGATTATACTCTTCGGTTCAATTCAATTTCTTTCTTCTAATTGAAAAAATAGTAAAAGTTTGTAAATATTTTATAAGTCCATTCCATGATACAGTCAGTGTCCGTTGTAACAAATACTGATATAAAAAATGTTCTTACACTACAATGTGTTTTCTATTAATTTGTGTTTGTTTGACTTGTCATATGATTAAATGTACGAAAATTCCCATTTTATCAAAACAATAAATTCCAGTCTAAAGAAATTATATTATCACTACAAGAATATAATAAGGTTACAAATTCTGGGGGGGAAATTGGGGGGGGGGGGGGGAAGGGTTGAGGAGTGTTGACATTATATGGGTCTTACGCCATCTCTGTAGAATAATCCAATCAAGACACTTTGAGTAAATCTGACCTCAATCGTTTCAGACCTATTTCTCTTGTTCCTATCATTTCTAAAGTTTTTGAAAAATTGTTGAATAACCAGATTTTTCAGTATTTTGAAGTAAATAATCTCTTCAGTGACTGTCAATATGACTATCGGTTAGTAATGGGAACTGTAAAAGCAACTATCTCCCTACATAATTATCTTTTAGAGTCACTGGAAAACAAAAGTTTGACTGAAGTAAGATTATTCGACTTGTCAATAGTCGAGACACAGTCTCATGAAGTTCTCTTGCACAAATTACAGTTTTACGGTTTTGAGGAATCTGCTAACAATCTTATAAATTCTTATTCAAGTAATAGGTTTCAGAAGGTAGTAATCAATGGTACTGATTCTAATTATTTGCCTGTTCCTTATGGTGTGCCACAGAGCCCAATCTTGTTCATAATTTGCATAAATGACTTGCCTAGTGTAATTGGACCCTCAGCAGAAGGCGTTCTGTTTGCTGACGACTTGGTGGTCAGTACTAGTTCAAAGCCCAGCTCGATGCTTAATAATGTTAGGCCAATGGAGGACTTGACTATTGTGGTTGAGGACTGGTGTAATGCTAACCTGCTGTGTTTAAACATTGAAAAGATTCAAGACATCAAGGTATCATTCAGTAATAATGTTGATTCTGACAGGTTGGAAATTATTAATTTTCTTGGTTTTCATCTAGATTCTAAGATAAACTGGACTGGTCACATAGATAAAGTTTCACATAGATAGATGTAAGTTAAGTAAGGGTCTGTTCACGCTGAGGAAGCTGAGAACTTGTGTAAGCTTACAAGTTCTATGGACAGTTTATTTCTCTTATGTCCACAGTCATTCAAATTATGGTAACTCAATGTGGGGATATCCGAAACACAGCATTAAATTACTTAGAATACAGAAAAATACTGTAAGGTTAATAATATGTGGTTTTCCTCCCAGAAGTCAGTGTAGAAATAGCTTTAAATCAATAGGAGTAATGACACTGCCATCAATTTTTGTTTATCAATATCTGACACATGTTAAAGAAAACTATAATTCGTATGTTCAGCAGGGTGTGTGTCACAATTACAATACCAGGGGTAGGAATAATCTAGTGTTAAGTTTTCGTAATTATTCTAAAACTCAAAAACCCTTTTATTATGCTTTCTTGAAGCGTTTCAATGCTCTATCGGAGAATATTAAAATCTTACAAACAGCTATCTTTAAAAATGAAGTTCAACACTTCTTTCTGCTGAATCCAAAGTAAGTTATGATGTGATGATGTTATCTTGTATCTCAAAATGCCTTAGGTGTTGGATGCAGATTTGTTTTAATGTAATTGATAATCATTTATTGACTGATTTTTTAATTGTATTTTGTGTGCACCATATGTTCAATTAGCTTTAATAATGACGTTTTGTAATGCAGTTGATGTACTAAAGAGCCTCTGCAATAAATAATTTGGAATTTTGAATTTTTTCCCTTTCACTGAACATTTATTCTAAAAGTTACAATGTATTTCTAACTTAATATTCTAGAATTATTAGTCTCTGTTCTTCAAAGTGAAATTCCTTGTGAAAAGTTGGCATAATCTAATATTTGGATTCTTCAGTGTTGAAAATTTGCGAAGAAAGCAGTTGTGGGTGCAAGCCGTCGAATCTTTGCTTCATTGTATTTTAGTCAAGAATAAATATATAACTGATTAGTGTGTAGCAACCAAGAATGTCGGTTCTTTTAGTGTTTGGATGGATGAAGCAAGATGACCTCAAAAATCATTCAAGAGGAGGGTCTGATGCTTATCCACAAGAAAAAAGAAATCTGTCAAATCTAAATACGTTGAGAGCTTGTCTTTCTTAGTAACAAAAATCAAGGTGTGCTCCAATAATATGTAATTAACTCAAATATTTACATGTAAGGCTTTATTCGTCAAGTGCAGGAATTTCTGGTCCTACTCCCAGCAAAAACCTCCACCCCTAGCAAAGATTTGCTATAGCCTAATACCTCTTCTAGTACTAATTTTGAGTGTGCTGAAACTCTTTCATTCACCGTTCTCTCATGGCCGTTTGCCTACTGCGCACAGTATTAACTAGATATAAACTAGATTTAAAAAAAATATCAACTGATTACCTACACATTCTTAACTCAAGATAAACTGGAAATTATCATATTCCAATATAAGAATGTTTTGTCACAGTTCAGTCCAATATTTGATAGGAGAGTTTCACGAAACCTTAGTCCTGGAAATCTATTGATTTATCAAGTGGAATATTTGATAACAAACTGTTGTACAAGCAAAGTTGTTATTAATTTACATGTCACATTTATTGATTTATCATAATTAGAAGCTCAACAGGATGGAAGATAGGAATGGTATGAGAACTCTTTACAAAATTATTTTCAATCAGGAGTTTCATTAAATTGAGTATTTCCATTTTCACCCCAATATCCTATAGATGAAACTAGAGCTAGTCAACTCATTCTTGGCAGTGCGCAGAAGCACCTCATCACTAGTCCCAAGAGGAAGAGAAATATGAGTGGTAAACAGAGGTGCAGACAGCGTGAGAGTAAGGGGGAGAGTTGAGACAGCCTAGACGTCTAATAGAGAGATAGCCAACATCTATCAAAACCGGTTCCCGTCAACTGCAAGCAATGCATTGATAGACCATAATACTGTAATTCCGAGTTCTCATAGACTAACCAGCTTAAATTTAATAATATTTATTACACAAAATAAAATAATTGAGCTCTCAATATTTGTAACTAAAATCTTACATAAAGCAGAATATCAGGTGAAAAATTCATGAGTAATTTAAATTGGCAGTTATCCAGCGACAGAATTTTTCAGAATCATCTTTATTGAATTTATTGTTTTTTGCATACTTGAAAAGAAACAAACTGAATTTATACATGACAAATGCAAATCACCTTGATAATAATTTATCAATAGCTAAGATAATTTTAAACTTGGATCGTTATGGTGGAGGTCCATAAGAATGCTTCTATTTCTCATGACAATAATATGAATTTTACGGTGTTCAAATTTGTGCACACAGATGGCTAGTGTCGAATTATACAAGAGCAACTGTTTTTTAATGGACAACTATATTTGAATGAGGATCAACAGTCAATTATTTTTTAAATTATTGTGAAGACCGATTTTTATAACTATAGCGAAACCAAACTCTAGTAAAGGAAGAATAAACAAATTTGATAGGTTTGAGTAGCTTATAACGAATTGATTTCAATTAGTATTCTGTTGCTTGAAAAAATTGTCTTTTAAAAAATGTTGATGTGAACTCACAGTAGAGAAAATGTTTTGGAAGATGCACTTGTTTCAACAAGGCCAACAAAGTGCACACAACATGTACATATTCAATCAGCAAGGTTATTTGCTCTCGAAAAATAAATAGCAACATAAGTAGAAACTGTGTAATAGAATAGACGTGATCGTGCAATTAATGAGACGCGAAAACTTTGTAGCATTCAAATATCACACTAACCGTATTGACGGTTCATAAATCTTCTTCATAAGTCCTCCTTGTGATGAAAAAATTATTAAGTTTTGTAATAATTCTTAATAAGAAAGAAATCACCAGATGAGCAGTTTACTCAGGCCCGGTCTGGTGATCAAGTGTTGAATACTGCAGGTTTTTTGGTAAAATAACTAGTAAAAAAGCGGGTTTTCTATGTAATATTTTTTCAATTTTCCGGGGGAGGGCCCCCGACCCCTCTTCAATCTGGGGGGTATTCCATATGCCCAGGGGCCCCCAACATCCCCAGACCGTCCCGGAGTTTACTTTTTACTAGGGTATAATTATTTAGGCTTAAGAAAAATAAATCTAACGTTTTTCCATTGGATGAGTGGATATTTCCTATTTAAAAATGTTTGTTTCCCGATGAAAGGTAGTGGGCAACTTGATAAATTAACAAATTTACTAGAAAAATCTCATCACACAAAGTTTGACTGTTCAGGTCTACAGAGCTGTCCGATTTTGAAGAGCGTGTAGGCATCACATTGTAGTGGTTGAAAATAAGATTTGTGTGTTCATCGGACAAACACCCCCCCCCCCCCCCCCCTTCAACCCTAAACATTATTCAGAAACCTCTGGAGACGAGAAGAGTTCCAGAATTTGAACCAAGTGAATGACTATAATTCCTTCAGAGAAAAGTCAAAACGACACATTTCAAAAACAGCACTGCAAGTTGCGGTAATGAAAATGTTGTGCTTAAAACAGAAAATAATAAATAATTGTTAATGTATTTTACGATAGTTGTTGACTATATGAACATGTAACATTTTATCCAAGTTACACGATCTAAAACCCTGCATCATTCTTAGATTATATACAATGGCCTTAATCAAAAATGATAAAGATCATTTATCATATCAATTGGCTAGTTACTGGTCAGGCAAGTGGCAGAATCTGAACTTTGTCAGGTATGACCAGAAATCTCTGTCAACAGACCTGAGACAGCCAGGTCACATAATTAATAGTCTATTATTATTGTAAATTCAAATAGCCTACCTTGTAAAACACTCATGCATTAGAAATTAACAAATTTTGTACATGACAATGTTTAACTAACGACGAAAAATGTTTAAATATAGAATGACAAGAAGTTTTCTTTGTAGTGGCGAAGGTGATATTGTGGAAGGTATCCATTTTGAATAATAAACGAAATTGTCACAACCACATCTATTAAAAATAGTGAGATACTAGTTTCGGCCATTATCAATCTCAAACAAACTAAAACTAACGTAGAGAGCTTAATATATACTAAACATGGTATGATACTATTGGCTTTCGGACCTTGTACACGGGGCCAGTAGTGGCGTCCACTGTAACTGGCCAGTACTGGCCGCCACCAATAATCATGCTACTCGCCTTGTGTATAGGGGGACTGGCGCCTTCCATGGCCAGTAGCATGGCTACCTCTAAGGAAGGCCGTGGCGTTCGAATTGGCAACGCTGTAATACTGAGCCGCAGAGGAGTCACTGCGAGTGCCGGCTGCCACGCATTACCATTGTCTTTAGTGTGCAAAAGCACTCGTAATTAACTGTTTTCATGCTGGAGAGGATATAAATACATATTATTAGACATTGGGAATATTAATAAAAACTCTTATATTTATATATTTATAAGTGTATTGAATAAAAGTGTTCAAACCACAACACATTTAAAGTTCATCACAAATATCAAGCTATAACATCGTAAAATTTCCAAAAAAAAAGCTTAGGACAGAATTTTCAATTTTCTCTCATTTTTACGAATAATTACAAATATTGTGCTCACAGTGTACCGTGGTTTACCGAGAAAAATCAGAGAAAATTGATCATGGAAAAATTATAACTTCTTGAGAACGTAATCTGAACTATCATCGCTACAATTTTCTATTTCTAATTTCAGGCTTGTTAAAAGATTATTTATCTGCTGAATTAGTACACTTTTTTCATTTTTCTGAACGCCTTGGCTATAATCAGTACAAAATTTTATACCCTGCTCAAATTGACTCCATTTACTTAAGAAAGATTTCTGAAAAATGGGTAGACCAGCTTCACAAATTAAATTATTTTGAATTATGCTACCATTTATGTGGACCTCGGCAGACCGATCATTGTTAACTCTAATGCTACAAGTAATTTTAGGTATGTTTTTGATATCTAACTTATAAACTAAGCAAATATTGTTATTCTTAAACACAGACCAGTCTTCAATTCCAAAACTTTTAAGCTTGCTTGCCACGTCTGATGAAAATTGTTGAAACGAAATTACTTTATTTTCCTCTTCAAATTTCCTTTTTTCTTCTTCTTCTGTTTCTTTCTTCCTCTTATCATTTTCGTTCTTCCGTTCTTCAGGAGATTTTCTTTTCTTAGTCGAGGTTTCACTCAAATAATTTGGTAAATTCGGAAAAAGTTTTGGTATAGCAGAACTATTGAGAATTGGCTTGTCCCTACGCCTTTCGTGCCACTTTCCATTGCTGTCTTTGTACTTTTCTACAACACTAACGTCTTCAGGATGGAAATGTTTCACACAAACAACTGAATTTGTCGAAGGCTCCCATTGAACGGGAGGAATGGCGCGAATCCAGGCACTTCTCAGATCCGGGTCCTTAGGGAATGAAAATATAGTGATATGCCCCTCAGTTTTTATTGCAGACTTGTAATTGGACTTACATCCAGGCACTACACATGAACTAGGCATATTGACATCAGTTCTCAAACACTTTCACAGTAAAACAGGATTAAATAACGATTTAAAGAGCGGGCGACGTGCGTCTACCATGCTGGCTTATGGGCTGACTGGCACTGCATGACTCCACGTTCGGCGTTGCCAATTCTACATCGCCGCGGCCTTCCTTAGAGGTGGCCATGCCAGTAGCTAGTGGCGGCCATTAAAGTCAAACCTGTTCGACTTTTGTGGCCGGTGAAGTGGCCACTAACAGGTCACATGACCTACTGGCAGCCATTATTGGCCTGTTCTTATGTGCAGTGGCCGCCATTAGAGCAGTTTCAGGCAGTGTGAGGAGCTGTGTAGATTGTTGTTTCTGTTTAGATGAAGTGATTATTGTGCGTTTGTGAATTGTGAATTTTATATAGATTAAATTGAGTATATTATATTGTGTAAATATAATATATTAAATTATTATATACATATATATTAAATTGTGAATTTGTGAATTGAAATATGTCTAAGAACTCAATTAAGTGTGGGCCACAAGATATTCAAACCTTCTTAGAAACTTTTCAAAACTACGAACTTCTGTGGAATGTACGCCACGAAGAGTACTCCAACAAAACGAAAAGAGAAAGCAGTATTTTTAAACTGAAGGAAGACCTTATAAGTCAGGGTTTAGTTGTTCCTGATATTGCATGATATACTTATAAAGTTACAACACATTCACCCACCGCTTCATCAAAAACCTTATCAAACTCACTGTCACTCTCCACTGTCACTCACCAACGGCTACTGACGGCCACTGTGTGAAAATATTGGAAGCCAGTATTAACCTAAGCGTACTGGCCGCTAAAACTAGTGGCGTCCACTTATGACCACCAGAACTGGCTGCCACTACTGGCATCGTGTACAAGGGCCTTAAGCGAGAAAGAGGCTGACCTTCATTGAAGGTTGTGATTGGCTGAAGGCCATAACAAATCACGCCCCTGATGGGAGGAGTAACAAGCAAAAATAAGAGTCAAATCAAGAATCGAAAACCGTGAACATCTAGAAAGCAACAAAGAAGAACAATACACAATTAGGCTAAAATTAAATTAATTTATTCAATTTTTACATTATTTAATTTTAAATTTATTCAATTCTAGCCTAATTAACTTAATTAATTCAAAGCCGTCAGATTTAACTTCATATTGTTTATGTGATGTGTATTATTAAAGTACTTTTTTCAAGTAAATAAAGAACACAACAAATCAAATTAGCTAATCCAGGGGTGCCCACAGGGGGGGGGGGGGGTGGCTATGACGCTATGACGCACACTGCGTCATTGAAATTCTTAAGGGGGGGGGGGGGTTCCCAGAAATAGTTTGATGGGTAAAGTTGATTGTAACCGTGTTTGATAATGTATTAGCAATAATATTCCATTGTTTAAAAACCATTTAGGTTCACATTCTTATTTAGCTAGCCTATTTTGCAATTAAGTTTATTGATCAGAAGTTCATATATACATTTAATTGATATTTCTTTTTTACCTTTACAAAAAAAATGTTACCTATGTAAAGAATCTCAAGAAAAATACATACATTTGGTATATTATCGACTGGTTTTGAATTTTTCAATACCTATGTAAATCTTTTTTCAGTTTTAGAAAGAATACGGGGGTCTTACTTTTTGGGGTGAGCCTAATTTATGGGGGGGGGGGGGCGCTGGTGTTAAAGTTTGTGGGGGGATGCGTCATGAGGCTTGGGAGGGGTGAGCACCCCAGGCTAATCAATTAACAATGATGCTACATTTTACAATTGCATGAAGAATCATTAACACGTGGTTCTAGACTCTGTTACCCAATATTAAACGACTTGGCAACCAAGTCCCGTGTAGGCAACTTTTCTCTGCACAAGATTTGAAAATATTTTCGAAATTCATGATATCTTTGAGTTACCGTACCTTACAATTTATCGTAAAGTGCAACTAGAAACTAGTTCTTCCATGGAGTCGGTTATTAAAGTGATCTCTTTGAGACCCCTAAAAATTGCGAAACCAAATTTTAAGCAAATAACATGAGCGATGACCAGTGCACGCCAGTGTAAACTCTAGCTGGACGTGCTGCGCTTTTGTAGAATCTACACTGGTCTATAAGTTACTGACCGAAGCTCTTGATTTTTCAATTATTTTGTCCTAGATCTTTCCGTTTGAACGACTACAGCAATGCAGAACTTTTGCTACACTAGTGTGTGAGACGAGACTCAAAAACAGTTTACTTAGATTTAGTAGTATTGTTTACTGACAAGAGGGTAAAGATTGATAAGAGGAAGGTCGATTCGATTATGTTAAAATAAGTTACTACAATATCTTGGGACGTAATCGTTTATTTTATACTATGTTGAAAAAATCAGTGAAAATATTCCACGCTGTAGATCAGTCAGTGATTGCATTGTCGCATCCAAGTTCACCACCAATATTTTCTAAGTAAAACAAATACCGTATAGGAAACAAGAAAAGAAAACATGGTTATGAGAAAAAAATGTTTGTAAATAAGACAAGAAGCCCAATGGATTATCTTGTTGACTACTGCAACTCTATAGGGCTCAAGTGACAATTTCAAACGATAGATTTGACATACATTTTCAATAAAGTGAAAGATACATTGCCAAACTCTCATTAAAATTGATTACTATCCACTGACAATAAAATTTATACTATATTTCCAACTAACCTTTCTTTGGCAATCCCCTTCCATACTTGTTCCGCGATCTCCTCGTGTTTTTCCATCTCCTTGTCGATTCAACAACTTGAGCAGTAGGCAGTGCTTCTCTGGATGACTGTTTCGAAGCGCGTCTGGCTTTCTTTTTTAAGCGATTATCAACAGGAGCACTTGACAAATTTTCTTCGCTTTTAGAAAGTTCCGATTTAGCTCCCAAAGAAACATCAGGCGATGCGCCATTCATTTCAGCATGGGCACTATCAACGTCAATTTCTTTGTCCATTGTTAAATAATGGATCTCAGGAAATTCAAAGATTAAGACAGATTAAGCCAGTTATATTTTCAACTTTCCTCGCGAATTCTAAATCTGGATGACAAATTGCAGTTACAATCACTAACAAGAAAACAATCCAACGCGTAGTAAATTTGTAAACAAATACAGATCATAGACGTCCTCACTCGAACGAGATATCTACTATCCAGTGCGTACGTGATGAAATTAGGAAGCTCTTACACAATTTCTTCTTCATCATCACATTATAAAATGTACCTGAGCAGGTTTTTTTCGAAATTAATACTTTGAGAGAAAACAATTAATGAAAAAATCAAATAGCATTCTTTACACCAATCTAAGAAGCGATTTTTAGTCATTTTTGAAAAAAAATCATTTACTTCTAGTGGTATATCAAACAAAATTTTCAGAAACTGTCTTAATTGCAATATTCATCCATAAATCAGAATAATAATTGACAATTAGTATTGAATTAGATAGCGTTCAGATAAACGAATCAAAACAATAAGTTATGTTGGCTAACCTGTTTTACAATTGTGAACAGAAAACTGACAACCAAAATCAACTGATTACTCAAAATCAGCTGATATGATACCCACTTTTCACCAAGAACCAAGTACGCTAAGTAGGATTAGATTAGATTTTAGGTTACCAGAACAGTGATAACTCATTTTATAAACTTCACTTTATAATGAATTTGTTTGGATACAATTGAATCATCAAATCAAGGTTTTAGATGTAGATCCTCTGTGACAAATTTTCTTTATTCCAGTGAAATAACAGAACCCCTTTTGAATTGGAGGTTATGGTTACATTCTTAGTCTTCTAAATGCTAAAATTCATACAGAATTTTATATTATGCACGGTTTTAATAATCAATTTCCCATCATGTTATGTTCACGGAGAAAAAAACAAAAGCATACTGTCTACAGATGAAGTTGCATCTTATCTTCCATATGGACCTTATGTGAAATGTTCATTTCTGTGAGTACAAGCGCAATAGTCTAATTTTGTAAGTTTGATGAATTGGCGTTTCCTCCATGTAAGCAAGGAAAGTTGTGCTGGTTGTTGTACAATAATAATCATATTCTATGTATTTGTACTGATTAAAGGTATGAATTATTCATTAATGTAGGTGGATCGCCATGAGAATGGCATAAGAATACATGTTCTGCATTCTCGTGGCGCTCCACCTATAGAAACACAAGAATAATTAGTGATTTGTACTTGAGCTGGACATTCAAGTTCCGATTTTCAGTACGACTGCTAGTTGGATAGTCGACTCCCACTCACGCTCCTACTTGCAATCCAACTTTATTTCTAGTCAGCTGTGAACGTCACTCTCGAGCAGAAAAATGTCTCCGAACTTGCCCGAAGGTCAAGCACTGACTGAGGTAAGTTGGACGACTTTGATCCGACTCCCCCACTCACGCTCCAACACCGTTGACACTCGACAGTCGGAAGTCGGACCCTCCAGTCGTCCATCTACGCTTCCAACTATCCAACAAGCCCATTCACGTTCCAATATCGGATCCAACCTTGGAGGCTGGACTACAAGTAGTACTGCAAATCGGAACGTGAATGCCCAGCTTAAGCGCTCTAGGTGACAAGACTCTAAAGTACACACGAAAGTAAAGCACAGAGCGAGCACAGCAAAACCATAACATAAGTTGTATATAGGACAACATTTTTCTATATCTATGCAGCTTACAGCCAGACTCATTGACTGAATGCTGGAACATTAAACTAGGTTATGTTAGAACACTGCTGGCCTTAATTACTATTTTATTTTTTATTTGTATTATTATTAATCCAACCCTTCAGAAGTGGTCTGTTGCGAAACAATGAGTAAGTAGTCTTTCTGAATCTTCATTTATGTTGTGAAATTCAATAGAGGAGTTTTGAACCAAATTATTACTTGGCCTACAACACACAATGGAGTCCCTAAAATTTGTAAATATTATTTCTATTAGGTCTTTGAAATAAGTGCTATTAGTGAGATACTAATTCGCTATTCAAAATAGAAAATTTACAATTTTTCAAAAAAATTCCAATACTTGAAAAATTGTAGCCGAGGATTCAATATACAGGGATGTAACTGTTTTCCTGTCTTAAAAAAAGGCAGATGTAGCTTCTTTATCTGAATCTTAGTTTGGCCTAAATTTAAAAAAAATACATTGGAATTCATTACAATTTTTCCAAGATGGCGGCTAAAGCACAGCTAGGATTCTTGGGGACTTTTAGTGTGCTATTCAGCATGTTTTTCTGGACATAACCCAATTTTCAGCCGTGTTGGAATTTTTTCTTTATTTTTTGCTTTTTTGACTGGATTACAGGATGTTTCTAGAAATCAAATCAGTTAATAGTGCATATGCTCATCACTACAACTGATGATAATAATAATTATTTTATGTAAATTTGTCGGGTCTGGATACCTCGTTGTAAGCATTGCTGAATGTCTTGCACTTGGCTGATTTAATTCTTACATGATTTGCAGGCCAATGGAATTCATTGAATGTGAGGATCTTGTGGATCATAAAGGAAATAGAACGGCTAAAGAAGAGGCTGGCCATGGTTGTGTCAAGGTATCAACTTTCCTCCTTATTAAACAAAAGATATCGTTTTTCGGGATCATTTGATATTTTATACTGCGAAACAAATCCAATTAGTTGATTTCTTATCTATTCAATGCCAACAGTGCTGGCTCACAGATGATCATATCCATTCGTTCTTGTTTGCCGAATAAAGCACAATGGATAAAATATGCTGAAGTACTGGTAAACTGCAGTATCTTTGGGTCACGTTTTGGGGGTTTATACAACTTATGAAATTCAATTGAACATGAATTGAGTTGTTCAGATCATTGAAATATGTTGGTAAACTCGTCATGAGTGGCACCAAGTGATGAGTTTCTCATTTGGGCCAATAATGTATTCATAATTAGCAGCCATCTTTGTCATTGGGACAGAGAAATTTTCCATGTATAAGGAACTTGAGAAAAAGTGAATATATCCTGACTTTAACTTGAGAAATTCAACATAAATTTCACCGTATACATTTTCCATGAAGATTTAAAATAGTATGTACATATAAATAATCCAAATACCACTGACTTACTCATCTGATTGACTGGTTCAGCATCATTTCACACAAACCACGTGGTCAAAACTATTGGCTGTACATGTTCAGTTCAGTTGTAGCTCTAGATGCGTGCTAAGAGAGTGCTACAAGCATGCCTGCATCCATGAAAGCAAGCTGAAATTTTTCATGAATCACCACTTACTGGCCACAGTTGATAAAAAAGCTGACATTTTTTATTAATCAGGCTTCCCATCCACTCGAAGCTAGACTATTTAAGTGAACGATTGAGCTTGTAACAAGTAAAATCTAAATTTCCTGGTTTATGGGAATATTTAAATGTAAAAATTTATTTAAATGAATTAATTTATTTAAATTTTAAAATTATGGTTGTAGTATATTGGATAAATTTATAGGGTGATGGGTTTGAGTATTCAAATTAAATGAGGTCCATAAGCTCTGAGAAATGTTAGCCATTTCCTTTCAAATAAACACTTTTTGGAACTTTCCCAAAGTTATCCAATGAATTGTTGAAAATAGTAGTTTTGAGATTAACAACTGAAATATGTTATATAAAATAATTATTAAATAACAACTGAAATTTGGAACAAGAAAGTATATATATAGTTAATATTGATATATTAGCCATCTTGTCAGTTACCATCTCAATTGGTAGATTAGTCATATCATTATTCACTATTCAAATTAATAGAATATCCATCTTGCCTGTCACCAATCCAATTATGAATAGGTAATCTTGTCAGTCACCAACTCAATTAATAGATTAGCCTTCTTGTGAGCTACCAATAATATTACATCAATATACATCCATATTATCATCATATTTTTCTTTTTTTAGGATGAAGCCCACATAGGTCTGAGACCTGTGCGTGGGTAATGAGTTGGATGATGGTGATTTATGAGTTGGACCTACAGTTTTAGGTGGGTTCCGAACCACCGGGAAGTGATTTTCAGCAGAGAACAGTGTCTTTATATATATATATACATCATATATATACATACATATCCCATCTTGTCAGTCATAATTGAAATTAATAGATTAGTCATCTCATCAGTCACCAATAAATAATATTTATACAGTATATAATATACCCTAACATTATCATTCCTTCCACCCACATATGATTATAATATATCCTCACTGTTTAGACATGAAGTGAGGAATAGATGAAGAGGTTGGTTCACAAGCCTTTATGTAGTGTTGAAGGCCTTATATTGATATTTATTCTTCTTGTGAGCTACCAATAATATTACGTCAATATACATACATATTTCTCATCTTATTGAGAAGGCTACTCATTTAAATAATTAAATCTGTCATTGCCATTTCTCTCTCAATTCAACTGTAAATTTTTACATAAAACAGATAATAGCCTAATGGACTTGTCCATTGGTTGACAGAATGACCAATAGGCTTCAATTTTGCAATATATTCAGCCAAATGAGTGAAAAATTCAAGAATTAAATTGGATTGTTCATTTTCTATTGTCAGTAAGCATCAGTCAGCATGTAGTTATTGTTATAGCAATTTAATAATAGTTTTCATACCTCTACATAGTGATCACTTGTTAATGGCACAACAGAAATCACTGACAATGCATCTCTTTTTAACATCAAATAGAGATACATTTGCTTAGATAGATTTGCACATTGTTGTGTACTGTCACTTCAAACAAATCTTTAAACTGAGTCTAAAACTTAAAGAAGCTTTAGAAGAAAACTTAAAGAAGCTCTAAACTCAAAGCTTAAAGAAAGCTTTGGAACTGCAACTGAAAAGCTATTTCCAGTTGCAGGTGAGTAGGCTATGTTTTGTGACGAGACATTCAAATTTGGTTGAGTTGACTCCAATCCTTCAAAAATCAACTTAATATTGAAAAGAATCTCCTCAAATTCGGCCATTAGATCTTTCAACTCTATTGTTTCCAACCAAGGATTTTGCTTGTTATAATAGTTGGGAATTTTATCAATTATTTTGTTGAACTTGACATGATGGTGATTTGCATGCTAGCTAGCCAATTACTTTTAACAATTTTCTCATTTTTCTATCTTTTGGCTCTTTTTTGACAAAATCAGTAATTTGCAAGGGTGGTCCCAGGGGGTAAGAGGTCAAGGGCGTCATGACCCCTCAAACTGGACAAGTGATAGGAAGGAGGGGCAACAAACCCATTTGTGACACCCAAACTCCCGAGCTGGACCGCTCCTGGTAATTTTATTATTTCATTTCATTTTATGAATCAAAGCATCTCTTTGAAATGTCAAATCTTCATTAACACCCATTGTGAAATAATTATAAGCTGCAGTTAAAAGGTAGAGAGAGAGAGAGAAAATGACAAACAACAATGACAGAGAATATGAGATCATTTATGATAGGCTAGAAGACGATGATAATGAAATACACAAGTAGAGCTTTCATGAAACAATAGCACTTTCTATGCTCATCCCATAGGCTTACTCAAGATGGAACAAATCAAGCTACTGATATATGTTGACAGAAGTAACCAACAGTTACTGTCTCCTTTTGACAGAATGCTTTACAACAATATTACTACAAAACTGAATATTTTATGAATTCCAAATTAAAAGGGCCCCAAATTTTGGATGATATAAAAATATTTGAACAATATTTCCAATTCAACAATGACAAAAATTGATGTAAGATAGCTGATGAAGACATAAATAAAATTACGTAGGCAGCTAAACAACAACAATATCCTATTAGACAAATTTTATTTATTTAAATCAACAAAAAAGGATTCGGCCTGGAGGACCAATTTGTTGCAACACAATGGGGCTGGTAACGACAAAAATAGTGGACCAAATATTTTGATAATTGGAATAATAAAATTCTGGCATTGATTGGCAAGGAAATCAAATAAAAAACTAAATAAACACAACATACCTTTAATTTCATGCTTGTCGTCTCCTGGGGTCATCTTGCAGCAACAGTGGCAATCAGGAAACTTATATGATAGATCAGTTGCTGGTACTGACATGATGACAAATGGCATCATGCCATCCACAATGATAGTCGGTTTGCAACTGAGTAGTTTATTGTTGTGCTACTAGCCCCCAAATGATTCCTCACAATAGTCAATGTCAGATAGATAAGGGAAATAGATGGATAGGAATAAAATTGTATTAAAACAATAAACAAAGCTAATTACATCCAGACACTTTAACCACTTTGCATAAAAATTGTATAATTTGCTTCCCAGAGACAACAAGGACATAACAGATTACAAGAAATTGAAAAATATAGTACATGGTTGGTTATCAAAACCAGGAAGACAATATATAGAAATAATTTCTGATAAAATTTGAGCTCACTTGAACAATATTTATTGTACCCTATTCAACTCTACTCAAGAAGGGTAATTTCCAATGAAAAAATAATAATATTTGGAATTTTAATTAAGTTGTAGTTTTAGTCTTATGTTGTTTTAGATTAGTTGGAAAAAAATTATCTACTTATTTATTTAATGTAAACTTGCTATCATATCTATGGACAGATGTGTGCAACGAAGTTATTATGCAATGTGTTAATGTACAAAAAACACAAAGAAAGCTGGTTTCTGGTGCCAGCAAACAAGTGGCTGGAAGCGCCTCCAAGCACAAGAAGAACTTTGCATGATTTCAAGTGTGTCCACAGTAAAAGCTGATGTCGGCTTAACAAGCACAAGCTGTCAGCACTAACCAGCTAACAAGTATGAAGGAAAAACTCTTATCAACGCTTGCTCAGGCTCATTCAGCCGGTCAGCTGAATGTGAGCAGTTGGTTATATTAGTAATGGCAATGATTTAAATCGATGATTTGATTTCCAGGGTTTTTTGAAGAAATAAAATACATAATATGCCTTTTCCAAATTATATTAGTTGATTCGTATTAGTTTTTCTTCCAAATTGAATAAATTTTCCCAAAATCTAAACTATTTATTTAGGCCTGACTAAAATAGCTGGTACTGAGCTTTAATATAATGCTAATTTGAAGAAATTAATTTTAAAATCTGCAGAATATTAAGCCCATTCTCTTGAACTTTCTAAATTATTTATTAATGAATGAAACACAATCAATGCAATGATGCAACAGGCTGTTGCCCACAATGCAATTATTTTTCGAAAAATATGTATTCGTTTAGAAACGTAGTTTGTTTGAACAAGTCAATGCTTTTACGTGCGCTCGTGCGCAACACCGTGCGTGCGAGAAATGAAGGGGCGGTATGGGTGGGGCGGTAGCCTTCCCGTTCCCGGCTGAGCGGCCAGGAGTAACCTTGGGGATTCCATTATCGTCTTGAATGTGTTGTGTTGTGACCGATTGCATTGGCATACGACTTCCACTTGTTTATCTTTTTCTAGAATCTAGACCTTTTAGTCACCTTTGAGTTACAGTTTATTTACCGTTAGGCGCCATGGTGGAATGAAACATTATAAAAATTTGGTAATTGCTAACTGTTTCAACTCATCAATGGGCTCATCATCAGGTATTATTGTTATTTATTATGTATTATTTACTATTTATTATTAGTTATTATTTTTTATTATTTTTTATTATTATTATTATTATTAATATTTTATTATTAGTGTATTATCATTGGACCTAATAGTGAATTATTAGTACATTAATTATTATTATTATTATTATTCAGTCCCAGTGTCTGGCCTGAAGGAGTAGTTATTCTTCCATTTTATGGTTCACTCAAGGACAGACTTCATAAGAATGGTGGACAAAATAAAACTGCCAACATCTCTACCTTGCCTGTTCAGGACAGTACACAGAACCCACCTTTGGAGGGAAGGAGTACTAGCACCACAGGATAAAGTCTCTCAGTATTTAATGTGACTGCCTCCTTTGCTGATGATCCATTAATTAACCCTGACATATACCACAGGCCATTATCAGTTCTGGTCAGTGAAGTCTCTACTCCAGACAGAAGTGAAATTGATGTCTACAACTACAGAAAAGGAAACTATCTCAGGCTGTACATCATTATTAGACAAACCTCATGGGAAGAAATTGATGTAGCAACCAGCTCCAACATTGCTGCTATGGCATTCAATGACAAGATTTTGAGGGCAATGGACACCTGCAAACCCAAGAAAAAGTCAAAAAAATTAAAATATCCACACTGGTTTTCTCACTCATTAATCATGCTTCTCAAAAGAAAGAAAAAAGCACATAAAAAATTCAAAAGAACTCAGCACCCAGAGGATTATCAGCGGTTCTCAGAGTTGCGGACAGCTTTAAAACAACAAATAACTCAAGATAAGAACAAAATGATTGAGAAAATTGAAAGTGACGACATCAAAACCAACTAATTTCTGGAAATACATAAATAGCAAAAGAGCAGAATCGAAGAGTGCTTCTACTGTTGTTGTCAATGGTCAGGTCATTTCTGACCCAGAGGTCATGTGTGACATTTTTGGAAGTATTTTGCCTCAGTCTACCAGAATCCCAATAACAGATTAACCCAACAAGGCCTGCCAGACATGAGTGATAAGAATACTTCGGTTTTTGGCACACCAACAATAAACACCAATGATGCAATGGCAGCCTTAAAATTGCTAAAAGGCAGGTCAGCAGTGTGTCTCATTGGCATCCCCTCTTTTATATTGAAAGGAATTGGTGAACTTATTGCACCAACTCTAGCCAAGATTTTTAAACTCAGTCTCTCTGGAAGAGCTTTCCCTACTTCATGGAAGAGGGCAGCTGTCACTCCAATTCAGAAAAAGGGTAGATCAGTGGATGTCTCCAACTTCCAACCAATCTCTGTTCTGGATTCAATTCCAAAATTGATGGAGATCATCATGTTCTCATACATGAACAGGAAGGTGCAACACACAATCACTGAGTCACAGCATGGATTCCAATCAGGTCGATCTACTGTCACCAATCTATCTAGTTTTCTAGCTGTTGCTAGTCCAGTTGTTGAGAGTCATGGTCAGGTTGATGTGGTTTACCTTGACTTTGAAAAAGCGTTTGACAAGATGCCACATGACATCTTAATTGGAAAACTACCCAAATATGGGTTTGATGAGGGCTTGGTGCAATGGATCCTTTCCTATCTCAGCAACAGAGTCTTTTGTGTGTGTCTGCATGGTTGTAAGTCTCAGGAGTTTGTAGCTACCTCAGGTGTTCCACAGGGCTCAGTCCTTGGGCCACTTTTATTCAACTTGTTCATGAATGATGTGGTGGATACCCTACAGTGTCATGCACTCCTTTATGCAGATGATCTGAAGATTTTCAGGAGGGTCCAGACTCCTCTAGATGCCATTCTTCTACAAGAGGACTTAGACAGAGTATGTATTTGGTCCAAGTCCAATAGCATGCCCATAAACATAGATAAAACCGTTGTTATGTCAATGACTAGGAAAACTAATCCAGTATATCACCAATACAAGATTAATGACAAACAACTTAAAAGAGAAAGCTTGATGGTGGACCTTGGCATTACTTGTGATTCAAAGCTCCTTTTCACTGATCATATTGATAAAATTGTAAGAAAGGCGAGGAGACAACTTGGTATGATGAATTGGATCACTAGAGAATTCAAGTCACAACTCACTCTGAGACTACTTTACTGTACTCTGGTCAGGAGTATTCTAGAGTATTCTTCAGTCATATGGCAGAGGGAACAAGTGACCTCAGTCCGGAGTATTGAGGCTGTGCAGCAAACATTTATCAGAACCCTGGTAAATAGGTTCTCTCCAAATTTGGAAGGATGGCACTACCATGAAATGTGCAAAGTAGCAAAACTAGAGACACTACAGTGGAGAAGAACTAAACATGATGCAAAGTTCTTTTACAAGTCACTCTATGGAGAACATGGTTATTCACCAAGGAATGTTGGAGTTGTTGTTCCAGCTCACACTTTTAGGTGGCATCGACCCTTCCGGCCTTCAACTAAGAATGCTACCTCACCTTTTGGCGGTTGCTCCACCTCGTTCAAACCTACTGGAACTGTATTTATACTCATTTTTTCTGACTAAGTTCATGTACGTGTGTGCATGTAACATATAAATATGTATGCATGTAACTATGTCCATATTTTATTTATTATTTTTGTACAATGCGATCTGATATATTATATATATCAAAATAACTTCTTTTTCTATTTTTTAATTATTTTTTATGAGACGTTTGTTCGGCTGTGGACAGGAAGAGGATCCTTCTGTTCTACAGTAGTTTATTTCATTATCCTTTTCATTTTATAGTTAAGGAAACATACACTATTTCTTCTCATTTTTTTTTATTTTCTCCCTCGAATTCCTAGCAATTACAATCCAGACTCTTCCTCACACACAGGCTATCGGCCCATGTGAGGAATATTTCTTTCTCTTTCTTAATTTTATGTGTGTATTTTTGTAAAATATAAAGGAGAAATAAAGTTACTTTTTGATTTGATTTTGATTTGATTTGATTTGAGCGGTGTACAGAAGTCGCCAACCAACTGTCACCATTCATAGACTTTTTTGAGATTGCTGCTAATTTCAGAAGACAATTGAGGGCACTGCCCGAAAATTAATTTTTACTGACATCCACCCCCATGCTGCATACCAAGGCTTCCTGCTGTTCTGCTGCACTGACAAAGGACAAAGTCACTTGACAAAAGTTGTATTGCATTTTATAATTTCTGTTTGTTGTGTGCTTTGTTGAAATAAATAAATAAATTATTATTATTATCATTATTATTATTGGTTTATTATTAGTCTAATATAAGCCTATTATTATTATTATTAGTCCAATATTATAATAATTAGTCTATTATTATTATCATCATTGGTTTATTATTGGTCTAATTCTAATATAAGTCTATTATTATTATTATTATCATCATTAGTCTATTATTAGTATTATTAGTCCATTACTGTTATAAGTATTTTATTATTAGTCGATTATCATTGGACCTAATAGTCAATTATTAGTATTATTATTATTATTATTATTATTATTATTATTCTATTATTATTATTAGTATTTCATTATTAGTCTATTATCAGTGGACCTGATAGTCTATTATTATTATTAGTCCATTACTATTATTAGTCTATTATCATTAGACCTAATAGTGTATTATTATTATCATCATTATTATTATTTGTTTATTATTAGTCTAATATAAGTATATTATTATTACCATTTGTCTATTATTATTATTATTTTTAGTCCATTACTATTATTAGTATTTCATTATTAGTCTATTATCATTGGACCTGATAGTCAATTATTAATATTATTATTATTATTAGTTTATTATTAGTATATTATTATTATTATTATTCTATCATTATTATTATTATTATTTATTATTATTATTGGTTTATTATTAGTCTAATATAAGTTCATTATTATTATTATTTCATTTTATCTTATTACTAGAATTATTATTATTATCCAATTGTTATTATTATTAATATTATAATTATTATTCTATTGTTATAATTTTCAAATGCAATAATTCGTTATGAATAATACCATAGATGGACCATCTCCACCTAATCTTACTCCCTGATCTATGATAATACTATGTGGTTGGTGTATTGCGATCTCATTTTCCTTCACCGATCATCGGTAGTTTCGTAAATATTGTAACGCAATAGCAGATTGTGGACGTTCACTAAAACAGGTTTTATAGATAAAGATAGGCACGTCAACAGAGAAGGATCTTGCGAGTCGTCGACAAGAGGGGCAAGTGGCCTGTTGGTAGAGTGGGGGATGAGAGAGACTGAATTGCGAGCTTCACTACACTCAGCGCTATGAGTGTCGAACTCCCTAACTATTTTTCTTCAATGCCACAGTCCAGAGGCATTCAAACACCCTTAAGAACAGGCTTAGCATGCTTTTTATCAGCTTTTATTGTGCACATTCTT
The DNA here is from genome assembly GCA_948455865.1 of Conomelus anceps. Lineage (NCBI taxonomy): Eukaryota > Metazoa > Arthropoda > Insecta > Hemiptera > Delphacidae > Conomelus > Conomelus anceps. Next base: position 36,488,881 of record OX418219.1, read on the forward strand.
AAGTGTTTGCTTCATGAAACCAATTACCATACCGGTACCTGAATTGAATTTCAATTTAGTTTTTTCTTTTCAACTAGTTTGGTGGATACAAATATGAAGATGTTGAGAAAGCCAAGGCCCAGTGCAGCGTTTTGCCAGGAATTGAATGCTATGGACCAAGAACATTCTACAAAGATGGGTTTCCATGTGTCAAGTAAGTTTAATTTGTATTAACTTTTCTTGGCAGTTTTGCAACTGTGATTGAAATTCTTTTGAATTTTTTATTGTGAAAATCATTTTTGCAAACCTTGTTAGTAACTTGCAAAATACCTTTGTGATACAATTTACCCAGTTGATAAAATTTTCGCTGAATAGACCACAAAAAGGTGACATTTGAATAACTTTTTTGATGATGTATGGAAGCCAGGAAGAAGTGATTGATTCTTGATGTTGATGAAATGTAAAGAGCTTCAGAGGTAATATTACAAGAGATTCTAATAAGTTTGAAGGTTTTTGTGTATGATCTCCACACAAACTTGTGTGTCATTATGTGAAATGATGAATTACTACAAGGATATAACATATTGTACCATTGACACAATAAGAACATTGAAGACTATGGATGTGTCATGCATAGAGGTAGTTAGCTATAGAGGTAAAACCTACATTGTGTTAAGTCTTCTTTGTTTACCTGCACTGTAAACTTCCACTCACTCATTCCTTCTCACTTTCTCCTCCTCTAGCCGGCTAGCAATCTGTCAATCATCTTTTCCTATAATTCTCTGATTCTTCTTGATCTTTTCAAATGTTTCTGGCTACCTATTGTTCTCTATTGGGTAATTCCTGTCAACTACGAAAAATTCTAGATTCTTTCAGAATTTTTTTTAGATCATTATTGATTGTAACCCACAACCCTATATATAAGGGACCAGTTCAGTTGCCATTGGAGACCATGTATCTTGAAAGAAAGTTAAGTGTCTTTGTGTGAGTCTGGGAATACAGATGAGTATCCAATTAAGTACTGGTTTATCATAGGAATACTGTCACAAGATTGATTTTTATAACTATAACTGTAAGGTTAAATTACCTGATAACTGATTGTAACTGTGTAGAGATTATCTTGTGTATTAAGTTGTAGTTCTGATTTAGTGATTGTAGTAAAAGTGTTTTGTGAAAAAATACTTGTAGGACAGAGAATTAATTATTATCTTCTGAAATTGTTTTGATTGTAGAGCTTAGTAGATTCATAATTGTAAACGTGTGTCATTTATTTTGACATATTGTTAAGTACAAGGGGGATCCAGAAAGTAGTACCCAGTTTCAACATTAAAAAAAACTACTACATTTTAACAAATATTGGTATTCTATTTGCCAAGAGCATACTTTAAATTACTTCTCCACAAAGTCACCTCACAAATTTAAGCATTTGTCATAATATGTGACAAGTTTTTATGTCCCAGCTTCATACTCTTCCACCACCATTGTATTGAGATATGTAGTCACATCTGCTTTCATAATGAATAATAAGACGAAGTTGTCTTGAACATCTTCAGTTGTTCATCACTTGTAGGGTGAATAGTTGAAAGTTTCACCATTTGAGTTGTTGGAACAAGTTGTTCTGTTATCTGTTGTATAGGTCTATTGTTTGTTGTAGTTGGCTTGTTTATTTCTGGAAATTTCGAAAATGGCACAAGGTGAAATTCTTGATTTCCTTAAGCAAATGAATTATAGTGTAATTTGAAAGATCTTTAAGCAAGTTTAGAGTCTAAGTTTGATGAAAAGGTTTCTAGATTGCAATGTCATAGAATAGATCTTGAAGATTAAATTGAAAAGAATATTTCAGAGGTGAAACTAAATGTAAATAGTTGCAAAATGGAAATTAATGAAAAGAATATTTCAGAGGTGAAACTAAAGGTAAATAGTTGCAAAATGGAAATTAATGAAAAGAATATTTCAGAGGTGAAACTAAAGGTAAATAGTTGTAAAATGGAAATTAATGAAGTACAAAGTTTATTAGCACAAAAATGTAATGCTGAAATACAGGAAACTAGAGAAGAGATTTTCCAAAATAGGTTTAGTGGTAGTTTAAGTAGTAATGCTAGTAGCTCCAAGATAGAATCAAAGTTGTCAAGAAGTTTTAAGAATTCCAGTGTCAGACCTGAATAATTGAGGAGAGTGTAAAGGCAAGTGAACCCTCCAGAGTTTGATGGATCATCATCATGGGCTGTTTTTCTTCACCAACTTGAGACTGATGCTTTACACAATCACTGGGAGATGAGGAGAAAGCAGCCCCATTAGTGACAGCTCTACAGGGACCAGCAGCAGAAGTTCTTCAGAATGTTGCCATCAAGGTCACTTACAGTGAGTTACTGGCAGCCTTGGAAAGTTACTATGGAGAGCACAACTGGGCAGCTAACCACTAGTGTGAACTTCGAGGGCATCATCAGCCCTCTTGAGAAACACTGCAGGAGTTTCCTACTAGCATTGAGCAGCTTGCAGTAAAGGCACTTCCTGGACTTCCTTGAGCCTATTTATAAGAAGAAGCAGCACACAGCTTCATGCAGGGACTGAAAGATGCAGAAACAAGGAGACATCTGATGCTGGCTGGCCCAAGGACCATTAGTGAAGCACTAATAAAAGCTCTATGCATGGAGGCTACTGGAGCATTATCTTGTCCTAGTAAAAAGATGAGGCAAGTCACCTTAGAGGAAAAGACACCCACCAACTCATTAGGACAAAGCTATGTTGAATGTCTCTGCCATCCAGCTGGGAGCCTGCTTGCTGAAGGGAAAGTTGGATCACTGCCTTGTCAAGTCTCTGTCATCAAGCCTAATGAGTTGCCTAAGGAATGCAGATGTTGCATTCTGCTGCTAAAACATCCAGTCAGCTTCTGTTGAGGAACTACCTGTCTTAGAATAAGTCAGTGGGATAAGTGTTACTTGGACCCTGGGTCTTCATGGCAGAGATCTGTGATGGCTTTGTCCTGGGTCTGGATATCCTGCAGAAATATGATACAGTTGACCCGCAACCTGCTTAAAAACATCACAAGATGTTATAGGTTATATCCAAAGTCCCAAACATTCTATAGCATCTGTCTGCAAAGTAAAGACTTTGAATGATGATGATAATAACATGCCAGACCTAAAACCTAGAGACTGTCAGAATAGCAGTCAGATGTGCTAACTGCTAGAGATGTTTGTGGAATGCAAGCTAATAATTTTCACACTACAGTTCATGCTAACCTTAGATTGCCCTAAAGAGTATAATGGCAATGTTATTTCTTATGGGAATTGTGAGTGTACTGTTGCCATTTTCCATTTACATTTTGTCACCCACATACTGTTATTTGAAAGCATGACCACTTGACTGGGCTTAAGGCTCTCTGGACATCAGATGCACACCTGTCATTTTGATTCCAATGCAATTCTGAATTATTAAAATCCAGCTGATACAATTTGAAATAGAATACAGATACTTCAGTATCAGATACTCTTACAAATCCTATATAAGGTTGAATTTGCCAACACATTGGAATGCTCAATGTCAGGTGCATTTATCTGCTGTTTAAAGAGCCTCAACTAGGCTTGCTTGGTACACCTAGTTGATTTGGTACAATAGTCCAGACTGTACCAACAGTTGACATTTTTTTTTTTTAAATCTTGATGAATTTTGGTTTTGTTCATCTGCTTCATTATTTATGATTTTGTAGAATATTTTCAAATAAACTAACTATAATAACATCATAATGTGTCACTATTATTTCATTTTTTATTAAGGTGATCAATTTATCAATATTTTCCAGATATAAGGGCCATTACTTTGTCACAACACTGATGTACAGTATTTTGCTGGGTTTCCTTGGAATGGATAGATTCTGCCTTGGACAGACTGGAACTGGTGTGGGAAAACTTTTAACTCTTGGTGGAATTGGAATCTGGTGGATTGTGGATGTTATTCTTCTTGTAACCAATGGTCTCCAACCAGAGGATGGTTCTAACTGGAACATCTTTGCTTAATATCTGTGATTTTCCCAACTACAAAGTATAAACAAAACAATAATAGTTAGTTGATTCTTGTGCAATATACCTGTAATATTCCTTTTCAACTTCAAGGAAAAGTTTAGCTAATCAATTTTCGAATGTTATAAAAAATTATAGAATATTAAATCAAGTATTCTTCAATAAAAAATATTATTGTGCTGTCCAAAAACATTGGGATTTTATTCATTTTTGGTCCTAATTTTGATTCTCCCTTGAAATTATTCGACTTTCTACCAGCTTATAGGCAAACTTCTAAATTTTTAGCATTGATAACAAGTCTGAGCTTTGGAATCATTTCTGCATTCCATTTTTTTCTTTGTAAATGATATAAAATATCTTGTGATAATTCAAGAAACTTGATTGATTTTGTATGTTTACTGCATTTCATTTATTTTGTAAATTATAAAATCGCTTGTAATAATTTAAAAAAAATGTATAAACGTACCAACTACATATTGGTTTTTATGTTGATTTCACCTGAAAATTGCGATTTCTCTTCTGTATTTTTTCTCGATGATGAACCCCACACGATTCTGAAACTTGTGCGAGGGTAATGAGGTGAATGATGTTATGTTGCAAAATGAGTACCCACATATTCAATAACATAAAAGCCTTAGTTTCCAACTCACTGATTTGCACAAAATGGACAGTGGACAAACCCGGAAAATACTACAATATATAAATTGATTTACTTTCGAAATACAGTCTATTATATAATCGATCAAATTTGTTTAATCTGCTATTATATTCATATATCATCTATTAAGCATAATCTGCTTTCAATAATAAGTTGGAAGATAGCTTATCATTTCCAACAACTGTGTTGAGTTTCTGTGCGCTGTGCAAAGACAGCTTTTAAAACTAACTAGCACAGCACAGCACAACTTCCATTGGCTGGGCGTTTATTGAAAGCCATTTATTTTGTTTTAAAAGCTGTGGTCGCACAGCGCAGCGCAACTCACCATAACTTTAAGTGGCCGGACACCCTAAATCAGATGAGTTTCTATATAGTAGTGTATTCCGGCATTGTCCACTGCCCGTTCAGTCGGAATCCGCGTAGTTGGAGACCAAGGCATAAGCGAGTACCATGATTTTGCAAAAACATAGAACTTGTTTTTTCCTACTATGAATAAATAATTAATTTTATTCAGCTCAACATTACACTTCTTCCATTAGCTCCCAATCCCCGTATTCTCCACTTTGATATTCTCCCACCTCGACAAGAATTTTGTTTATTATTATTTCCAAATTTTTCTCATCTATCTTTTTTCCATATCTTGTGACCATATATCTCATTCAATAATACGCTCCAAATACAGTACCATTTTACGATTCATAAACAACATATTACAGTATTTTTAGTACAAATCTTCAGACTAGATACCAAATACTTTGGAAATTGGCATAAATACATGATTAATACAAGTGAAGTTGGTTTGGGAACAAAGAACACCTAAAAATCAACTCAACATTGATATATTTATTATCCATATTTCCATTAAAAACAAGCGTAGACACCGTTAGCAAAAATAACTCTATCAAAATCAACAAAAAAATGGTGTTATATCTCATAATGCTAAATTCCATACAAGTCTTTAAGTACATAATATTATTGTTTCGACATTTGATATGATACCTATAGGAATGTTCAAACGATAGAAGGGATTTTCTAAGCCGAAATATTACTTTCCAGGCCCAGCTTATAATGATGATAATGTTGTTTCTTACTTCATGAGAACTGTATTACACAAAAACAAGATCAGTTACATTATTCTTAGTGACCAGATGTACTAGACTGCCATTAGGTGGTCGGTCCTCCCCTTTGCTCCAGCGGTAGAACAGACTGTAAAGCATGAGATAAGTGCATTAGTTCAATTCGTGGAAAAGCAATAATTAATGATTTGATACCAATTTGCAAATATACCTTGAAAAATAAGATCAAACTGAGATTGATACACCAACATTTTGATTTACATTTCTAATGACATGCTCCATTGAATGTGGATTTTCAAATTTTTCATCACTCCGTACAACATTTTCCATTCATTTTTTTTAATTGGAATTATTTTTCTCATATTTGATGTTGAGCTAAGCCTAATACTTCCTATTGTTATTTAGGTCTAAGATCTAACAATAGGAAGTATTAGGCTTAGCTCAACATCAAATAATCATCTTAATACCTGTGCTGAGCGCGGTTTCAGGGCGATCGTTATGTTCAATTACAGACGCTTGGAAGGGTGAAAGGCTGCTATAGCATGATGTCAGCTTTATTATCACTTACCCAGAGGATCGAGACCCACCTAAAATTGTATGTCCATCATTCATAACATCATTGTATACTTGGCCAAGCACAAGTTTCAGACTTATATGAGTTTCATCAGGAAGACAAAAAGTGATGATTAAATAGCATGAATTTATGATTTAATGGCAAGTCTCAGACTCTCATGTGGGCTTTACCAGCAAGGCAGAATAATGATTAAATGATATTGATTAATAAATTATTTTTGAAACCGCACAAGGAAAGCAAATCATGCTATCAAATGCTACATTATTACTGGCATACTTCTTCCTAATATTATAGAATTGGCTTAGGTATTCATTTAAACTTACTCGGCAACAAATTCCAATGGAGTCCAAGTTGATTTATCGGCATCGGGCATCCACTTGCGATTCATTGGAGTATCCAGAGTGACCGGAAGAATCGCCACGGACAGCGAGTTGGGAGGGAGGCCACTGTTTTCTCCAGCAAGCGACTTGGTCAGCTGGTGAACTGCTGCTTTGGCCATTCCATAGCCAATCATACCTATAAAAAAGTAATATGAAATTAAATGAAATATTTTTTGTACCTTTACAAATACAAAATATCCAAGCAGTACAATAACTGAATATTTAAAACTTTCATCAATTACTGTTTATTAAATATCCAATGTAATAATCGTCTTGATGCTGCCCACTAGCGCTAGCGCTCCATATTTTTTTTTTTGAGGATGAAGCCCACATAGGTCTGAGACCTGTGCAAGGGTAATGAGTTGGATGATGGTGATTTATGAGTTGGACCTACAGTTTTAGGTGGGTTCCGAACCACCGGGAAGCGATGAGAGAGAAATCAACTGGTTGCATTAATCTCTAATGTACCGTAACTATGTAAAGTATCTATTATATTTTCGATACTTTTGGAGAAGAAGGAATAGGAAATGTTAAAGGAGGAGGATAGAGCATGGAGAAAACGTGGAAGTAGAAAGAGAACATAGAGAAGAAGAAAGAAAAGAGGAGAAGATAAAATGAGGATGAAAAAAGAAGAAGAGGGTGATAACGAAGCTGGAGTAGAAGGAGAAAAAAGAGAAGTTTAGAGGGAGGGAGAAGAAATAAGGGAAGGAGAAGGAAGAGAAGATGACAAAAAAGGGGGTAAAAGAGAACAAAATAGGAGTAGAGGAGATGTAGATTACGAAATAGGAGGAGGAAAAGGAAAACGATAAGGAGATGGAAATATAGGAATAGAATCGGGCAACTTGCTAGTCTGTACTCATCTACTATAATTAAAGCTCATTGATTGAAAGAGATTGATTGGTTTTATTAAGGGTGCAGTTGGAACTTAAGGTCCTCTCTACCACTCACGGCTATCTGTCGCTAGAGATGGACGTGACTGAACTTTATGAGCGCTTGGATGAGTAACCAACCGAACAGCTATTACTAGACTTTCTGATTTTTCATCACTCATCCGAAGGTTCAGATCCCACTGAAAATTTTAGGTAAAACATGCTTCTATGGCGACGTAGAACTACCAATAAGACCTGGCTCAAATAGAAAGCAGCCACCTAAATTTCGATTTGTGAAGCACAGAAATAAATACAGTAATACCCGCAAATAGAAGCGAGGGAATGTCTATTACCTATGTCTATTGATTCATGATTCAATAAATTGGCCTGGCCATAACTTTCGCTTCTATTTGCGAGGATTGTTATTTATTTCTGTGCTTTTACCCACACAGTGGCTGCGAAGTGAACTAAGGGCCTGGTCTCTCCACCATTACAGCTCATTTTTATCTAACATCTAATAGATATTGTTAATCCGAGAATGACTTGATATTGATGCAACAATATAAATAAGTAAATGTAGCAACACAAGTTATAAATTAATTTGTCAAGTCCATTTGAGAATAAAAATAATTAAACAGAATAGATAATTGGTGACATTTCCTATGGAAATAATATTTTATATTTTTGAATAAAATAATATATATAAGATATATTAAGTTATATGAAAATAAATTTTGTGTAAGTGCGTGTCCTTTATGCCAGCCGACAGCCGAAACCGTTCACCCGATTTTGATGAAACTTTGGGGTAAGTTTGGTGGCATACCTGGGATGGTTTCTGGGTTGGTGAAATCCAATCCAAAAAAAGGGAGGGGGGCAAATATAGAAATATAGATTTTTGGTAATTTCATCTATATAACTAAATCATTTATATGATTGCAATGAAACTTTGGGTGATTTTTGGAGGCATGCCTGAAAAGGTTTCTGAGATAAACAGGGAGGGTCAACGGGGGGGGATATAGATTTTTGGTAATTTCATCTATATAACGAAACCACTCATATGATTGCAATGGAATTTTGGAGGATGTTTGGCGGCATGCCTGGAAAGTTTTCTGAGTTGGTAAAATCCACCCCAAAAGAAGATGAGCTCAGGGGGAGGGGGAAAAATATCAATTTTGGGCATCTATAAAACTACACCATTCACATGAATGGAATAAAACTTTGGGGAATTTTTGGTGGCATGCCTGGGAGGGTTCTAAGTTCGTAAAAACAACCCAAAAAAGGAGGGGCTTAAAGGGGGGGGGGGTCAAATGTCGATTTTTGGCGTGAAAGTTGAGTGATTTGATTAGATGATTTATATTATATTATGTCTATGTAGTACTAAATTGGTGAACAAACCTGGAAACCCACAAAAAATCATTCTCGGGCCCCCAGATGGGGGTCATAATTATACGAATTTCAGCTATCCACTACTTAATATCATGTGACAACTCATTATACTCAGCTAGCGGACGCGGCTCAAAATCAAAACCCCATGAAACATGAGAACTTTCAAAAAATATTTTCCAAGGGCGCCACAGGGGGAGGGGTTATTAATTTGAGGATATGAACGTTAATACTGCATCATATCTACTCAACTAGCCAATTCAAAACCACATAAAAATCCTAAAAACCTGCGAAAATTAATTGTTAGGGCGATGTCAGGAGGGGGGGGGGGGGGTTATGAATATGAGCATTTGAATTATCTACTACGGCTTCATATAGTGTGATAGGTCATTCTACGCAGCTTGCTTACGTGGTTCAAATTCAAAATCACATGAAAATTGCTAAAAATCGTCCAAGGGGACGCCAATGGGGGGGGGGTTATTAATTTGAGAGTATGAACTATCAACTCCATCATAAATATTAAGTGATAGCTCATTCTACTCAGCTTGTCAATGCAGTTCAAAGCCACTCAAAAACCCCTACAAATTATTTGAGGGGGGGGCGCCAGAGGGGAGAAATAAATATAGGAATTATAGCTATCCACTACTTTATATTATGTAATAGTTCATCCCACTCAGCTTGCTGATGCTGTTCAAAATCAAAACTATGTAAAAACATGAGACGTTTGCGGGGGCGCCAGGGGGTCTGAAATTCAAGAATTTGAACTATCTGCTGTATGATGTTCGTTATACACCACTTGCTTAGGCGGTTCAAATAAATATAGCAGATGTTGAATTGAAAAAATATTTATTGTAGGTACTTCAATTATGTAGTTTTTTACTCTCCATTTTATCTATGTCTTGGAAACTTGAGAAAATTTTGTGTTCATGTTTTGGCTCTACAGTATTACTGATCCCACATAAAAATATTTTATTCCAAATCATAGTTGTCAACACAAAAAACACAGAGTAACCCAAAACAAAAAAATTGAAATTTTAAATAAAGGTTAGAGGGGGTAAAAATTCTACTTTACAATGGTCACTCATATCTGTTAAACGTGCGATAGCTCATTCTACTTATCTCATCAAGGCAATTAAATACATAACTTATACCAAACATTCATTACATGTTACATGTCTGACATGTAGTTACCTACGTTCTTGTAAATGTGAATGCACGTTTAGACGGTACAAAGTTCGCCGGGTCAGCTAGTATTAATAATAAAAATAAATATTAAAATGGTATCTAAAGAAAACAAAATTGAGATAGATCTCCATTTAAAAATTCATTTTAAAAAATCGATTCAATGCATTGGATGATGTTTGGGATGGTGGCTGACGTTATCTGATCCCCCATCAAAAATTCTAAATCAGTCTTTTATTGTTGGTAAGTTTACTGAGAAAATGAAATTTGCATCAGTGAGGTCTATCTATAATAAGGATGATTTAGGTAATTATAGACAAATTGCAATCCTCACTGCTTTTTCTAAACTTTGTAAAAAGCTGCAAATGAACATCTCAAAATGAATGATTTCCAAAAAATAATAGTTTTATAAAGGGTTTTAAAACACTTAGTTATGAATAATTTTTCAATACGGTGTCACCAACCTTAGATGCCTCTCAGAAAGTATGTGGAGGGTTTAAAACCACAGTCAGTTATGAATCATTTTTCAATGCGTTGTCACCAACCTTAGATGCCTCTCAGAAAGTATGTGGAGTGTTATCCAATCCGTCAAAACCGTTCGATTGCATCGACCATGACCATGACCAAAAATCGAAAGAGTTCAAAAGTTGAAAGAGTATCGAATTAAGGGAAGAGAATTATCATCGTTCAGTTCGTTTTTGAAAAGGAGAAAGCGGGACACTCAAATAAATTTCGATAACAACATTTTCAGATCAGGATGGGCTGAAATTGGTGCCGGCGTTCCACAGGGTACCACACTTTTCATAATCTACGTAAATGACTTGTCATTTTTCTCTATGAATCCTCTTAAACAATATGCTGATGGCACATTGTTCATCATCTCAGATTCGAGCCTGGGAACTGTGTCCAACAGATGCCAAGTGAAACAGAAAGAAATGGTTAGCAGCAAATGGCCTTGCTATGAATACAAACAAAACTTAAGTTATCACTTTTCAGTCTATCCACTTCTCAGCCGGGGATTCTGCTGAGTTGGCTGGATTCAATGATTTTCAGAATTTGACTGGCGTATTCCTGGGTCTGATTATTGACAGGACATTGAAATGGTTGACACACACTGATGAGTTATCATCTAAGATTAGCTCAGCGACATTCTCTCTGTAAGTACTTAGGAGCACTTTCAGTTTCAAATCACTGCTCAATGTCTATTATGGCTTGTTCTTTACCATTCTCAAATACAAATTACAGTTTGGGGATGTTCTAAACCTTTTAGCAAAGTATTCAAAGCTCAAAAGAAAGCGGTAAGAATTATTTTTGGATAACCGCCTAGATATCCATGGCAGGGACACTTCAGAGTAGACCAAATACTTACTTTATCATGGCTGTATACTCTGGAACTCTGTGCCTATACCCAAAAAAAACATAGGTAACTTCACACATTATAATGAGTCCCATACCTATAATACAAGGCTGTAGCAGCTCATAGGATGACATTTTTTGAGAAATCCCAACAGTATGTAGGACCAAAGATCCATAAGTTCGGTATCTGCTGCCCCACAGACACACCACAACAAGTGGACCCACGTGTAAATGCTCTAACACTATTATTATTGTTGTAGGTATCCATTTTTCGTGAACTGCAGTAGAACTATTCATATGTATAAACTTGCTGTCCAGAACTGACCTTTTTTGAGTTGCGGCGGACGCGTTTCGAACTATGTCGTTCTTCTTCGGCGCTTGGTTGCAGACTGACTGGTTTTCTAGTATGTAAGGTCTGGTGGTCGTAGGAAGGTAGTGGGAGGAGTAGATGTGGTGGGGGAAGTAGTTGTGGGGGAGGTGATTTTAGGAGGTGTTTATGATGATTTTGAACAGGGTATGAGATTTGAAATTAAGTTGGACATTGAGTATGAGTTGAGGATGTGAAATGGAATGTTTGTAAATTTCGAATTGTTCAAGAGTATTGAGTTAATGACTTTTGGGGGCAATGTGAAGGATGTGGAGGTTTTGATCAATGTTGGTGAATGAATGATTTTTTGTTGAGTAGATGCTCAGCATAATTTGATTTTGTCTGTGGTTGGGTGAGGGCTTTTATGTGTTCTTTGAATCTGATTGTGAAAGATCTGCCAGTCCAATATAGTCCACCAGACTTCAAATACATCATGTTAACATACATCAATCATACAACACAAACAATAGCAAATACCTTCAGAAAGCTCAACTACACAGTCGCATTCAAAACCAACAACACCTTAAGAAAACTCACCACCACCACCCCCTCCAACATTCATGATCATTCTGGCACTTACAAACTGACATGCAACGAATGTGACAGTTTCTATATTGGACAAACTGGCAGATTTCACAACCAAATTCAAAGAACACATAAAAGCCCTGACCCAACCATAGGCAAAATCAAATTATGCTGAACATCTCTTACACTCACAAAAAATCATTCATTCACCAACATTGATCAAAACCTCCACATCCTTCACATTGCCCCCAAAAGTCATAAACTCAATACTCGTGAAAAATTCGAAATTTACAAACATTCCATTTCACATCCTCAACTCATACTCAATGACCAACTTAATTTCAAATCTCATACCCTCTTCAACATCATCATAAACCCCTCCTAAAAACACCTCCCCCACACCTACTTCCCCCACCACATCCACTCCTCCCACTACCTTCCTACGACCACCAGACCTTACATACTAGAAAACCAGTCAGTCTGCAACCAAGCGCCGAAGAAGAACGACATAGTTCGAAACGCGTCCGCCGCGACTCAAAAAAGGTCAGTTCTGCACAGCTTATACATAAGTTTATACATATGAATAGCTCTGACACTGATTAATTGAAAAATTTATGAGATAACATTTTCACATTTCATATTAATGCAAGAATGTGAATGATATTATTTCAACAGCTATCAATACAGTATATATTACAATTTGTACAGCAACAAACCGTTGTACTTACTAAAATGATTAATTCATGCAGAGGCAATAGAATTCACAACACTGTAATAAAATATTACCGGGGGTTGGTCCAAGGGCAGGCTTAGCTCCAGGTAGCGACACCAACCCGCCTTCTTTCAGGTAATTCGACGCAATCGAGGCAGCAATCACTGAGCTCCACACACTTTGCTTCCACATTAAATCAGAATTCTTCACAAATTCTGTAATTAAAGAGAAATCAATTACTAAAAATAAATAGATTTGTTATTGAAGACAATGAATGATTAATAACGCCTGTTGATGAAAATAGAAATGGGATCTATGGATATGATTCATATTATAATCATGCCACTGTCCTCCGTCTATGCTTTAGCGCTTGAAAGGAAGGTTCTAGATCTTGAAACTTGGTAGGCTATATATAGCTTCCTCATAGTCCAAGTGAGATCGCTATTGATTTTGGAATTTGGGGGTCGAATATAAATTATGATGGAAAACAGATTTCCACTATGGACTCTATAGGTTAGTTTTGGTTAGTGAAAATCAAAACACTTGACAGCTACATCATTTTGAATTTTAAAAAATTGAAGAATATTACGAAGGCTCATGCTTAGCTCAATGGACGTTATTTTTACAGGGAAAGCGTTGACGTTTTCATTTTTTATTTTTTTTTAAAACAGGTTCTTAAATTATTTTAAATCTTCGAATTGAAAAAACATAGAGAAAATATTGAGGCAACTATTGAAGAAGAAGAAGAAGAAGAAGATGAAACAAAACTCTTTTTCAAGAACTACCGATGAGCATCATTTTGTAAATTGGAAAGCATATGATGTTTATGAAAATCAAAGCAGTTAAATAATGGTGCCCATAAGCACAACTGATGATGATGATAATAATAATTATTATTATTATTATTTTATGTGAATTCGTCGGGTCCTTGGATACTCCGTTGTATTGGTTAATATTATTTTGTAGATCATGGAACAAAATTGTTGGAAAAGGAATATTCTATTAATGAAATTCAAAATGAAGCAGATGTCAAATGTTTTGATTTTAACTAATCAAAACTAACCTATAGAGTCCATAGTGGAAATCTGTTTTACATCATAATTTTTAAGCCAAGTATTAGGCTTATAATGGAGGTTTTGTACAAAGATGAGGAATCGCAAAGTTATGCAAACATTGAAATAGCAACATTTGAAAAATTCAAAAATTAAAGAAGAATATCCAGTTGAATCAATAATGCTACAATAATGGAGAAATTTATTAAAACTGAGAAATAAACTCCCAAGTAGATAAAAATATGCCCTTTTCTAATTGTAAATGATGCCCACATGAGTCGGAAGTCTTGTGCGTGGGTTATAAGGTGAATGGCTGAATGAGAATCGAACTGAATGCTGCAGGAAACAAATCCAGCCAGAATCTAATCACAGACAAGCGCTCTAATCATCACCGCTACCAGATCCGCCTTAATTCTTTCATATTAATAAATTTCGTCAGGTATTAAAAGCCAGTAATCCACAGTAATATAGAATTTATTTGACATATTCTCTTTTCCTCTTTTTTTCAATAGGCACATACATTCAGTTCTATCGTAGTATTCAGACGATCGTAATGTTCAGCCACGACCGGTCAAGACGTTTGGAAGAGTTTGGATGGCTGACCATGCTTCTATGACTTGATGTTTAACCATTATTATCACTTACCCGGTGGTTCGGAACTCACCAAAAATTGTAGGTCCACCATGTAAGAGTCCATAACCGTAAGGATCTCTCAACCAATAAAAGCCATACGCTTATCATTATTAGTTCTATCATGCATCAGGACACGGACAATGCCTATCAGTGCATTACGTTATCAGTGGCCAGGTGAATGTTTTTAATTTTTTATCATCTTTGCTCCAGTAGATCTCAATTTCATATTTCAATTTTTCTCTAGCATTCAAAAATAAAAATTTTGAAATCAATTAAGAGTTTGCTTTCAATCATGGAAAGGTTCCACAATATTCCAGATAAGACTAGTTACTAAAAACTACGTAATTTCAATCTCTCAAAATGAGAGAATCGAATCCACAATCTCAGAAGGTAGCACGTTTCTCGTACAGCATAACATAATACTGAAATCTGTTAGGTCTTGATTAATTTCCCTATTAAAAGATGGAACTCGTATCAATGAGCTGAAATGAATCGTAATGAAAGATAATTTTTGAGACTTATCTAAATGACAGTAATAACTGGAACCTCTTTCTCTCGATCATCAGTGACAGTACATAAAATGGAGAGCAAATTAGTCTATTATTATTATGATATCAATTCCAATAAAAAATACAAACATTTGACACATATCAGTAAAAATTATTACATACTGGTTTATTCATAAATTAAAATTATACATTTATATTGTATAGGAATGTACCTACATAGGCAAAACCTGTGCGTAGACATGAGCTGTTTATATGAAACATAATGAATATCAGTATAGAGCACTAGTAATCTATTAATAAATTTAAAAATACTTTGATAGAAAAACGAAAAAGTTTGTAATGTAATTTGTAGAAGTTCGGTTTAATAATCAATTCAAAGTCAACAGCGAGGAAAGGCAATGCGACATACAATAATTCATTCTGGCAACGAGAAAAAATTCTTCAGAGACAGGAAAATTACAGACTATTACAATATATTTTTAAACTAAGAAATCTTTCACAATATTAATTTTATCTATGGTTTATTAATAAACCATAATATGATATGGTTATAGATTCTTATTCATTTAATCACACATCTTTTTTTAATTAATATATTTTTATAGTTCATAGAAGAGGGCACGGAGTCCGAACACCACGACAGACGAGGCAAGAGCGAGTAGTAGTCAGTCAAATTAGTGTCGGTAACGTTAGTTAGGTAATTTCAGTAAAGTAGGTATCAGTACGGTATAGTAGGATTCACCTGTATCCGGACGCGATGGCTGCCTCTGTTGATGTCGTCCCTATACTCATTAACCACCCCAATGTAAAGTAATTTACTATTTTTAATGCTACTTAAATGAGAAGGAAGATTTCTGTAGAGGATTTGGGATAGTGGGAATTTGTGACGGAAAAGGTTCTGTATGATCTGTCGGTAAGGATCGGTAAGCTACAGGCACCTATTGTAATTATGGTTATCTATTATCTATATAAATAAAATTAGAGTTTTGTCTGTACATTTATCAGAATTATATATTTTTTGGTTATTTTTACGTTTTATACATCAAATAAGCCGAAAATAGTCTTATCTAACTTTCTGTCTGTCTGTCTGTCACGGCCCCAAAGGCATTTTACGCGGCCTTCTCCTCAAAAACGAGAGCATCGATCGGGATTTTAGTTATTGAACAGTATTGAACAGTTTATTGACAATGTCTTTAGCTATAAAAAACTAAATTAACTTTTTTTTTAACAGAGTAATAAACGTTTAAAAACCAAGTGTTTTGCGATTTTGGATACATTTTACGCGGCCTTCTCCTGAAAAACGAGAGCATCGATCGGGATTTAAGTTATTTATCAGTATTGAAAACCTTTTTGACAATGTCTTTAGCTAACAAACTAAATTAAATTTTTTTTAACAGAATAATAAACGTTTAAAAACCAAGTATTGTGCGATTTTGGATACATTTCTTCAAAGTTTTATTACCACATAAGAATAAGAACAAATCACGTAATTTATCATGATATATCAATCAGCTGTTCTCAAATATAAATGGTGGGCCCTTCACGGCGTTATTTACGCTGTCTGCAGACTTGTGTAGTCGGAGCATTGCAGTCTTTTAGGAAACATATGTCTGGTGAATCAAAGCACATCTTATGTTTTATCAATTATTTCTTTGTTAAAAAAAAAAAAAAAATTTCTAATTTAAATTTATCAAAACAAAAATTAACATTTTAGGAAGGTGCGGTTTGGGCTAGGCTCTTGGGAATTCGCCAGGTAGCACTATTATTACCACATAAGAACAAATCACGTAATTTATCATGATATATTAATCAGCTGTTTTCAAAAAATATTCTCTCTGATACCTGTCACTGAATTGCTGACGTTCTAAGTTGTTTACTAAGGGCCCGTTCACACGATACAGTTTTTGTGCGGTACAGTAAATTTGCTGTATCAGTTATTTTGCAGTGCTTTCGTTTGCATGTACATTTCATATTGTATGTTCACACAATACTGTTTCGACTGGATCCAGTAAAAAAGCTGTTCTAGCCGATTTCTACATTCGGTTTTGTCTTCGAAAACTGTATCACTAAAATCAGCTGTACCGCAAAATAACTATCCGTATCCGGTGGCACATGTATTGTACCGGTAATGGATATGTTCAAACGATACGCTTATTACGCTGGAAGCAGTCTTCAGATCGTCAGCATTGATCTTCTTCATTGATATTCTTCAGCATTGATCTTCTTATTAGTGAATTCCAGTGTCCAGAAGTGGAAGATATTAATTGTGAAAATTTAATTTCTCTAATATATGAGAGACCCGCCTTGTGGGACAAGACTTAAGATTAATATAAAAATAAAGAGAGAAAAATGTGTAGAATATTGAAACCAGAATTTGCGTACTTTGATCAAACTCTAAGAGAAACCTTCAGTAAGAAACTTATTTAAAAAAATCTTACACAAATAAAAAAAAAATCCTGGACTGGAATAAATAAAACTGAACTGGAAGCGCAATGGTGGGAGTTGCTGGTCTCCTATCGGGCGCCTCCCCAGGTGGCGGATTGGGGGATGCCTCCTAGATATAGGTGGTACCGGGGAAATTAAATACCTGGGGTGGACCAAAACCAGCATAGTAACTGCTGCCTTGCAGATGGAGGTCAATGGAAATCCAAAGGCTAGGGGAAGAAAACCGAAATAGAAAATTGACTGCTGCCTTGTAGTTCAGCATTGGTTTGTTAAAGGCTAAGGAAGGAAACCTGAAAAAATTCCCTGGTCCTCCAGGTTGGGGGTTGGATGTGGGGCTAACTCCCCCACTCCATAAAAAAAACATTTGTTATGGAAGCACAAAATGATAGGAACGGATGGCCGTCAAGGAATTTAGTAAAGGAACAGACATTTAAACGATCGCTGGATAGGGACCGTTGGTGACAATTACTAGTGCAGGCCAAGACCCGTCCTGGGTTGTAGGGCCACTGAAGAAGAAGAAGAAGAAGGAAGCGCAATGGAAGAAGGAGGAGAGCACAGCAATAAGCAGTAAAGCCGGACCGTGTGAACATCACAGTACAGTTGACGCCGCACAATAAAAAAACCGTACCGCAAAAAAACTGTATCGTCTGAACGGGGCCTAAGCTGCTAACAACTTCATGATCGTTGCTATCAAAAAAGCCGAAACATATTTAGTCTTATTTCTAAACATAATCCGTACGAAGGACGGGCAAAATAGCTAGTGGTTATATAAAAATGAATGTCTGTCTGTATGTATGTGTGTATGTATGTATGTTCCCTATAGACTTCAAAACTACTTGACAGATCGGCATGAAACTTTGGCAATATGTTGTGTGAATATTGGGGATGGTTTCTGATCATAAATTTTAATAGGGGGGCTAATAATTATTATTAATTAATCCATTTTACAGACCTAACCTACTGAACTTGCCGGCCAAACAGCTTAAAGGAACAGCTGATAGAAGTCAACAGTTTTTAATCATATGGCAATGGCAGGCCCCTTAGCGGCGTTATTTACGCTGTCTGGAACGCAAAGACTTTGCATGTAGGCTACCGTGCAGGGTCACTACCTTCTGTCCGACTTTCCATCTCTCCGAATATACCATTTGTCCGACTTTTGTACCTGTTGTCAAAAATTAAGTTAACTACGTATTTCCACTTGTCCGAATAACCATTTGCACGAATATACCACTTGTCCGACTACTACATGACGCGTTATAAGGCCAGAAACAACTTCTCCGAATATACCACTTGTCCGAATCTACCACTTGTCCGACTCGACTGTAGCGCATTCTAGCGGCAGAACTATCATGTCCCAGGCACTAGGTATAAGTACTCTAGCCTTTAATCAACGCCTTCTAGAGATACTTCTGCATTATCTATCGCCTATCTCTGTATGCTAAGCTAGAAAATTAAATAGAAATAGTTTTCGTCTTTTGAGGTTAGCTCTGTTGTTCAGCTATTAGATTAGATATTTGTCTATTAGCCAGTAAATTGAGAGTTAGTGATATTCGACTCAGATTTGGCAAATAAATTATTGATGTAAATCTCTTTGAGACTAGTTTTATGCTATGCTACTAAATGCCATCACATTATAATAGCATTCATTATATTACGCCAATAAAGAACAGTACCAATGAAAAACTTCAATTTCAATGCCAAGTAGTCTTTTCCCCAATAACATTACACCAAATTATTTTTACCAAGTGTGGGAATAGAAAGAAAATGAACCTTGTGAACAGAGATTTATATGATATACTTTCTTCAAGGTATCTAGACTATGAGGTAGGCTATGTGTTTGAGGAATAGAAGGTATTCATGGTACTTTCATGGAACTATTGCTGTAACCGGTCAGGAACTATAGAACTATGGAGTCTGTGTCCAGAACTATCGTTTATGTACTTTGAAGTAGGATCCAACGAATTCACTGCTCACTATCCTAAAAATGAAAAGCACTTTTTAAATAGCTCAAAAATGGAGGAGAATGTCGATTCTGATGCTCTCTCACCACCCCAATTAAAGATTTTGATGACCTCATTAACGACCAACAATATAGTTATCAGTAATATGCCTAGGGAACTTCTGATAGGGCTTCAAGATCCATATAATATATTGATTAACAGATGAACTTTTGGGAAAATTGAGTCTCATATTCAACTCATACCTCAAGAATTGAGAATCTAACACTTGATTTGTGTAATGTAAGTTTTATGCACAGTAGGCTATTGAACAATACAAATTTCACAATAATAAATTGTTGACTGTAAGTGCTGTGGTTCGTGAACTAGGTTTTTATACATAAGAGACTCATGCAATAACTTAAACACAACTTGGATGTATACAAGAAGTATGGTCTGATACTCTACTCAGAATTCAAAGCAGCAAAGGTTTGATTTTTGTGAGCAAAACATTCCAATAATAACAAAACAGTTATCTCTTAATTTAATTGAATCTTAAACAAGATTTCATAACAGTTAATCATTCACAATGTGAAAAGGAGATGGATTAATACTCTATTTGAATTAAGATTTTGGTTTTAGAAATCTTCACTCTGAACAATTCCAATATTTCAAATTTAACGGCAAACTCATGCTGATTGGTAATTGGCTGATTTCTCAAATCGCGTCATGCCAATATCTCAATGCCTTCTAGTGTTCATGTCACAAACCATTACCACAGTCATAATATACTCATTAATCCTATTTGACACTATTACAGCAGTTTCTAGTTATCAATTATTATAACGAAAAGTAAACATTTGATAGCGTGTGAAAAAATAAAAAAACATGATATTTTCGGTTAGGCGTGATAAACTACGCCGCTAGAATGCGCTACAGTCGAGTCGGACAAATGGTATAGTCGGACAAGTGGTATATTCGGGGAAGTGGTTTCTGAACTTATAAGATGTCATGTGATAGTCGGACAAGTGGTATATTCGGACAAATGGATTTTCGGTCAAGTGGTAACACGTACTTTTCTTATTTATGACAAGTCGTAGAAAGTCGGACAAATGGTATATTCGGAGAAATGGATAGTCGGACAGATGGTGGCCCCCCTACCGTGCAGTCAGAGCCTTGCAGTATGTAGGAAACATATGACTGGGATCATACCCATATACTGGGAAATGTAATTATGCCGGGTTAATGACATCTGTCTCAGTAGGAGGTGGCGAATAAATCAAAAACCAAACTTCTACCCTAATAGTCGTAGGAGGTTTAAATTTGAAATGTTCATTGAGAGGTGGTGTAAGAAAGCAACGAAGGAGGCCTCTCTGATCAACTGGAAGAGCCCTAGGACTAACTTCTTCCCTTATAGTCCCAGAAGGTTGAAATTTGAAATGTAACCTCAATGGGAGGTGGCAAATAATAAAATCTTGATTTTTTTATGAGAACGCAGCAATGCGCGTCGGGCCAGCTAGTAAGTGATAAAAATGTTTTCAGAATTTTTATGGATATAGATCAATAATGCTTTTACAATCAGCTGTCTCAAGTTAAGAACATTAAAATCGTCAAACAGGAATCTGTTGGATACCTTCGACCTTTGCCAAGAGCTGCTTTGATAATAGATTTTAGAATTATATTTAGCGGTTCTAAAATATATCGATATCCTCCTCTCCAAGCAATTATACCTCCCATAAACAATGAATGGCAGTAGAGCTTCAGTTCGGATTTAAAATTTCATCGAGCTGTTTGAAAACAAATATAAAACTAATATTTCTCACTTTATTTTTTTAAATAATTAACATGTGCGAACCAGTTCATGGAGCTATTGAGAACAGTATTTATAAGATTCTACTTTTGCAATGCTTCAACATTGGCAATCTATTGTGTTCAGAATACCACATGTGTGCAACTTCAAACTGTCGATGCTAATGTTCAAATTGGACCTTAGAGCTGCTATGGGCACAAATTTAATTTTAGACACATTAACAGTCAATGAGTTCTGAAATCATTTATCGATAAGAGAAAGATCTCTTGTCCCTGATTCAGTAGCCTCCTCCCAATCTAAACCATCAAACGAAATAGCCGTATCTTCAGCAAATAAATATAGTTTTCCAGAGATATTGGTATGAGGCAAATTATTAAATTATTAATTATTGAATGAGGAATAAGATAGGGCCCAGAGTGCTCCCCTGCACCACCTCATAGTCTATTGGTAACTCAAAACTGTCTACACCGTTAACTGCCACAACCTGTTTTCTTTCAGCCAAATAGCTTGTAAACCATTCTAATGTTTTGCCACTCATGCCAATAATTTTTATGATGTTGAAGATCCATCTTGTTTCCACTAATATGTAATATAAACTTAATAAAACAACTTTTGAATGGAAATTAACTCACGTTATGGCTTGACGGCCGTTTCGCTCTGTTGTCTAGAGCATCGTCAGACGACCCACAGTACACTGACTTAAGGTATGAGTTTGAGCAAACTCATACCATACTCTCAAACTCATACCTTAAGTCAGTGTACTGTGGGTCGTCTGACGATGCTCTAGACAACAGAGCGAAACGGCCGTCACGCCATAACGTGAGTTAATTTCCATTCAAAAGTTGTTTTATTAAGTTTATATTAATAATTTCTAATTTCAGAATCAGTGCCTCTCTGTCTAATGAACCAAAGGCTTAATAAAATTAAAACTGTGATTAAGAGACGTTACTAAAAAGAAATTTCATTCTAGTAATTACTCCAGTAACTAATGATAAGTAATAAAAAATACAAACGGTCGGTTGCACGAAAGCCCATTAAATTTAGCCCCCATAGAATGGCATCAATCTATGGAGATTAAACTTAATGGAGAAAATTTAGTTGCACAAAGGGCAATTACAAGCGATAACGCCGATAATGCTAACCAGCGCAAGATATATTTAACCGCCCATTCACTGAGAATTAAATCTCACTAACTCCCCTAAGTTACATTTTATAGGCTATGTTTATTGTACCAGAACATGGAACTGCAAATTAGGTCATAGGTGTTAAAAACCTTTCAAAATTAATAAAATCTATTAAGAACTAGCTGGCTCGACGCGCGTTGCTGCGTTCTCATAAAAATTCTCCTTGATTTTATTATTCGCCACCTCCCGCTGAGGTTACATTTCAAATTAGGAAAGAAGTTAGTTCTAGGGCTCTTCCAGCTGATCATGGAGACTTTGTTGTTTTCTTAATCACCACCTCTGAATGAAGAAACATTTCAAATTTAAACCTCTTACGACTATAAGGGTACAAGCTAGGTTTTTTATTTTATTATTCGCCACCACCCACTGAGGCTGCATTTCAAATTTGTAGCTGCATTGGTTAACAGATATCATCCACCTGGCATAATTACATTTCATCATACCCAGATGTATGTTTCCTACATATTGCAAGCCTCCGACTGCACGGTAGCCTACATGCAAAGTGCAAAGTCTTTTGCTGTTCAAAGACAGAGTAAATAACGCCGCTAAAGGGTTGATTACATTGGGATAGTTACTCGCTAAGCGAGTAGCGAGTAGGACGTTACTGACCGACCGTGCTACAGCAGCTAAGCATACCAAGCCAAATTATATTAAAAAACATATTTCTAGAATCACCCCCATACTATGGAATTTCTAAGACAATAAATAATATTTCAACACAAAATTAAAATATGAAGTTTACCAACAATTATTCAATGAAATTTCATCAAAACAATATACAATACATCTCATCTGAAGTGTTATGCTGGCAGCCAGCGTGATTAAGTGTAGGCTTTGGCCACAATAATATTTTATTTTGGTGTTGGCTACTCTGCCAGCGAGTATAAATGTGACCAAATTCAAAGTTGAGAGCCTGTCTACTTTGAATTTGGTCACATTTATACTCACTGGCAGAGTAGCCAACACCAAAATACAATATTACTGTGGCCAAAGCCTACACTTAATCACGCAGGCTGCCAGCATAACACTTCAGATGAGATATATTGTATATTGTTTTGATGAAATTTCATTGAATAATTGTTGGTAAACTTCATATTTTAATTTTGTGTTGAAATATTATTTATTGTCTTAGAAATTCCATAGTATGGGGGTGATTCTAAAAATATTTTTTTTAATATAATTTGGCTTGGTATGCTTAGCTGCTGTAGCACGGTCGGTCAGTAACGTCCTACTCGCTACTCGCTTAGCGAGTAACTATCCCAATGTAATCAAACCTTAAGGGGCCTGCCATATGATTAAAAACTGTTGACTTATATCAGCTGTTCCTTTAAGCTGTTTGGCAGGCAAGTTCAGTAGGTTAGATCTATAAAATGGTTTAATTAATAATAATTATTAGCTCCCCTATTGAAATTTATGGTCAGAAACCATCCCCAATATTCACACATCATATTCCCAAAGTTTCATGCTGATCTGTCAAGTAGTTTTGGAGTCTATAGGGAACACACATACATACATACATGCATACATACATACATACATACAAACAGACATTCATTTTTATATATAGAGATATTCCGGCCTCTAACTAGAGTCGGCCATGTTCTAATTCATCTTTTTTCTCAACTTCAGAATCAGCTGTTGATCAAATTACAGTGTTGCCAGACTGTGCCCATTCAGTTAACAAAAAATAACTAATGGATCTTTGTGCAACAGAAATAAACCCATTCCACTTACAACAGTTAGTTAAATGACATTAAAGTCCTTATTTAATTGGCTGTAAGTGTTAAATAAGAAATTTTTAATATCAGATGAAATTCTGTTGTTATTGCCATCAAGTTGGCATGCGATTCAGCTTTGCAGACAATAAAAAAAAATGAAAATCCACTTGAATGCATACTATGCATAATGAAGGAACAATTTATCTTTTTAAAAAACTTCATAGATTGAGATGATAATGCACAATATTTTATGCTAGGCTCATGCTCTTGGTAAATAAGAATTCCTAATAATTGAAAAAGCAATAATAAAATTTAACATCTACATTTCAAGTATGGAAATGGCTTTATATTGCATAACTGAGACGTTGTTGGCAAAATAAGTTTTTGTGGATCTGCTTAGTTTTAAAAATCCAACTTTTTGCTGGTTTTGAAATTTTTGTCCGCCATCTTGGATTCAACTTCATTTTTTTACAAATCGCATGGTGGTCATATGCTATTGTGGTCATATGGTGGTCATATACATTATCATATATTTCATATACATGGTGGTCATATGGACACAATGTGTCAAATAATGTCATTATTTGACTCATTAATGTCATCAAATCAAAATAATGTCATTATTTCAGTGTGAAATTTCAAGAAAAAAAAAACAATGGCATAAACCGTTTTTTAATAGATGCCTGTATTTTTTATACATGTATAAGCATTTAAGCATATATATATATATGAATACACTAGCCGTTTGTTTCTCATAAATCAAAGAGTGAACATTAATTATTTCATCAATACCACTTCAATAGTAGAAATCAAGTTAAAAAAGATGTGATTGAAATGACATGACTAATATATTTTCAGCTCTGAAATCTGGAGCAAATTCAAAACTATCCACTTTCTATTGACCTGTTGTAGTGCTTCGTTTTTAAAGTGAACTTTTAAATAATATTCTTGTTTTGGAAAGAATTAGTAAACGTACTTCATGTGAAATTTCTAGTTAAACTTGGATATAACCTAAAATTTGTATTTTTCTTAGTTGAAAATTTGTAAAGAAAGCAGCCTGTTGTATATTTACTTGATAGTGTTTCTTGTAATAAATGAATAAATAAAACATAGGCCTATAGTAATCTATTTACTAATATATTTGTTAATAGTCTAGCCTATAGCTCTCCAGTCTTCCAACAAAACTGAATTTTTTTGACAACCGATTTTTTTACAAATTATAAGGGAAAAACTAAGCTTGCTCATGAGTAGCTGAGTAGGTTGCTCGATATCAATATAACTATGATCGTTGTAACATTTTTTCTTTCTGAAAACATGTCTAACAAGCGAAAACTAGGCAGAGATGCTATCGAATCAATTTAAATAAGAACTGACGCTCCTATACTTTCTGCTTTTTCTTCTCCAAAGTTTCTATATGACTATTCAAACTATGTATAAGAAAATGCTAATGACACGAAGATTGCAAAATGGAAATTGTTCATGTTAATTTGAAAACATGCTAGAATGAAAAAAATAGAACAAACCTTTAGACGCTGCATTGCCCCCAGCCCATCCGCCAGCCACACAAATCACTGCATCAACTTTATCTCCAGTCAATACAGATTGCAACTGAGTTAGAACTTTGGATTCCTAGCAATAAAATATGATGAAACGATTGAAATTCCAAATACAAAAGAAAGAAGGCAAGGCCTAATAATAAATTGTAACTTACATGATTTTTTTCAAACTTGTGCTTTAAATCGTACTTTTAGCCAGAATTAAACCAATATTCAAGTCTGGTGACCGCGATCAGCCTGGAAACTATAGACCCATAAGTTTGACCAGCAATCTGGCCAAAATAATTAAAAAACTAATTAAGATAAGATTAATAAGTTTTATAAATAAACATAATATAATTGATAAATACCAATATGGATTCAAAAACAACAAAAATACTGAGGATGCATTAGCCAATTTCACCAATGAAATATCCGACAGCATGTCTTCAAATAATAATAAATGTCTGGCCATATTTATTGACCTTGCTAAAGCATTTGATACCATAACCTACAATATCTTTTTGAAAAATTGAGAAATTACTTGCCAAATTAGAGAGGTACGGGATCAGAGGGCTCCCCCTTGAATTATTTAAAAATTATTTTAATGATCGATCACAATAATAATTGATTGATGATAACAACTGTTAAAATCTAATATACTAAAATTAAATGACTTTGGATTACCACAGGGTCCGTGCTATCCCTTATTTTATTCTTACTTTATATCAACGACATCTTCAAACTGAAAATTCTAAAATAATTTCTTTTGCCGACGACACAGCCTTAATAATCAAAGATCGTTCATGGATAGAGACGTTTTCGAAAGCTGAAAAACTTATATCTATTGTTAAGCAATGGCTTGATCTTAATACATTGAGCATGAATACCACAAAAACGAAATACATTACCTTCTCTCCTAATTCAGTTGGACAACTACCTGACATATTGAATAATATTTCTTTGTTTGATCTTTGTTTTGATCAAATAACAATTGAAAGTTGATGCTCAACACTAACAGGAAAAAGGGTAATTATGAAGCAAAAATTGGTTACCTCCGATTTTCTTGAAATTCACATATATCATGAAGAACACTGTAGAGTACAGAAAAATAGAAATGCGTCGCAAACACCGAAAAGTGTGCAAAAACGCATTCAAAGTTACATTATTGAGCCTATTATAAAAGCTGTATTACGAATTTAAATGAAATGGGACCTGCATGTAAAATTCATCTGCAAGAGAATGAAATACTTATCTTTTAAATTCTATGAAGCTAAAAAAATCCAAATACAAACCACCTTAAGCTGTTACATTACGCTCGTTCGCATCCCATAATTCAGTATGGTATAACAGTTTGGGGGACTGCTACAATTGTCATATTGAGGAACTCTTCGTAATGCAAAAATTAATAATTAAAACAATTTTTAATAAACCTAGACTCTATCCAAATAAATTAATATTTATTTAATTTCAGGTAATGACTGTCAGACAGCTGTACATTATGAATGCAGTAAAATACATAATTAAGAATAAAACTACTTTCCCTTACGCCAATAACACTGTCAGCAACCAATGCAGTTTGAGACAAAATTCAAGTAAATTTCAGATTTATGAAACCAATATTGAATCAATTGGGTGATAGGCTAGTATACTTATTAAGTACTAAAATCATAAATAAAATTCCCAATCAATAGTAAAATAAACAAGTAAATGAAAAATGACTTCAGCAATTGGATCAAGAGCAACTACTTTTCTGATCTTTAATTTTGGAAAAATAACAGTTTTTTGCTCTTTTGCTTCTTTTTTGCTCTGTTTGTGTGTTTGCATATTGGATTTTTTTTGGACATTTTCTGCTCATCATTCCTTTTCGCCCATTAAATCCTTTAACCTTTCCTTTCTTCTCCTACCCAAACTAAAACAACATATTCTAATAGTTTTGAGTAAACTGGCGGATTATTCACTGGTCTGGTGATGACTCTAGTTTTCGGGGATTTCTCTATCAACTGCCTCATAGATCGGCGTGACCTTTCCTAATTTCAGCTTTAAAGGTACTATTCCACTTCTTAATGAAGCATTGAAAATGTATGTCAAGGGCTCTAAAATATTATTATAAATAATAATAACAGCAACATGAATAAATTCTACCTGTTGACTCCAATCATCTTCAACTTGAACCACAATATTAGCGTCAGCTTGCTCATTCTCTCTCATATCAATGCATCCCACCCACTGTAAAAGAATGGACAAATTATGAAATTTCACAATAATTTACACGCCTATCTACTTAAAATGAAGTAAAATTTCCAAGAAAGTGTGAAAAAACACATGGTAGGCTACAAAGTTTTCTTCGCTATTGTCGCTAGTCGTCTGTGATTTTGCAACAACTCTTACTAAAGGCTGGGCACAAATAAAGACATAGGTTTGTTGATGCGAAACAGCGTAGTTTAATGAGTTGAACATGACCCAGGCCTCCATTTACGTAATTTCAGTCTAATTTACGTGTTTAACAAAAGTCATCCTGCATCAAGTAACCAGGCCTGCGTCATTTTCATGGTAATAGAGACTTGTGAGAACAGCATCCCATTTTTATTTTATTAAAGCAACTTCCAACTGCAATGTGCCAGCTATCGTAAGTATGCTTTTGAAGGATAAAATTCTCGTATGGCAATTTGTCACAAATATAATAAGGAATGCAGAAAAACTTGAGGAACATAAAACTTATTTGATCTGGCTATGTAATAGGATAACTTGAAACTCTCTGGAAAAGTCAATAACTATTGCCAATTAATTCATTACTTTAAGAAATGCAACTTACCCAGTTTTGCGATTTGAAGTGTTTTACACAAGCGGCACCAAGTGCTCCTTTCCCACCATAAATCAGAACACGTCCTAATGATGAAGACATCTTATTTTAGGATTTTAGTTTTAGGTTTTTAGAGTTTTAAATAAACCACCTGTGGCTAACCAAATATCCTGGCTACAGAAAAGTTTGGTTAGAAAATTGAAATTCAGCACAGCAAGATATTCAGGTCAGATTGAAGGAAATCTAGTTGATTCTGATAATTCATAAACACTTTTACTTTCCTTTCACCAAATCACAAAAGGATAAGAAAGAGAAGGGCGTCAACACTGGACAAGGTAAACAAGAGTAGTTGAAAACTTTCACAGCCCTGATGATAAATGGACCAGAAAACCGGCTGGGCGCTCGATTAAGTAATATTTCAGAATCAGCTGATAAGGAAGCTTCTTGAATATTCCATAGGTATCGCTACCTACCAAGAAACCCGCCAAATTCAAGTTGCAGTTTAACTAGTTCTCACTATAACTAGCATTGATATATATATATATATAGAAAGACTGAATTTACTTATAGATTAATTCTTACTGTGGCCTATCTGACATGTGATTTATTTATTTGACAAAACTCTATGTTTGTTATTCAAATTCTTGAGTTAATAAAGAAATTTATTTATTTATTTATTTATTTATTTATTTATTTATATATATATATATATATATATATATATATATATATATATAATTATATACTAGCTGGCCCGACGCGCGTTGCTGCGTTCTCATAAAAATTCTCCTTGATTTTAATAACAAAGAGTAAGATGAATCTCCATGAGATAGAAAAACTGCCTGAATCGTTTTTCAGGTTCAACTTCATATCACCTGTTATCTAGAACACATTTTTTTTGTTAGGAGGTATTGCCAGTACCGTACTCAAAATTTTTTATTAAACTGGAATAATTCGGGAATTATTGGAATAATGTAAGCTAGCAAATGCCAATAAGAGCTTAGGAGCCTGTACAAAACTTCTATCATCCAAACTGCTATCAAGATGTACAAAGTTAAGATTATACAAGACCATCATACAGCCGGTATTATTGTATGGCAGTGAGACATGGGTCCTTTCCAAAAGAAATGAAGGACGATTAATAGTTTTTGAGAACAAGTTTCTGCGGAAAATCTTTGGCCCAGTATGTGAAGATGGAGTTTGGTGCATAAGAAAAAACAGGGAATTACGTGCCCTATACCAAGAACCAGATATAATAGCCCTCATAAAAGCCAAAAGAATTAGCTGGTTAGGTCATGTGCTTCGTAGAGAGGAGGGAACAAGGCTGAAGGAGGTGTGCAAGGCCGTACCTGCAGGAAGGCGACCATTGGGAAGGCCTAAATTAAGGTGGCTTGACCAAGTTGGGAAAGATGTTGTCAGGTGTGGAGGAACAATTGAAATGGCAGAGGACAGAGAAGAATGGAGGAGGCTAATCTACGAGGCAAAAAATCGACTGAGATTTGTGACGCCCCAGCAGTAAGTAAGTAATTCGGGAAGACGTTACAATTTTTAAACTGTCTAAAGTTGATAAACAAATTGAAAATTCGAATTTCCTTATTTCGAATATTCAATTTTTATTTGATCACAAAAAAAACATGTGTTAAACATTTGTTATTGGTTAAAGCATTGATCAGGGATAGTCAATCGATGGTTCGTCTATGGTTAAAGTCAGTATAATCCCGTATGCCCAAAAAATTACCTGAGCACTGAAAAAGCATGACCATTACAGATGATTGGCAAAAATACGTTTACCGGTTTGATAGACAGACGTTGTTTTTAGAATGATGATTTGCAAAACACACAAACAGCTTGTCCATCGAAACAGCGTGTACAGCAGATCGAAAAATTTCAAATTACTTTCCATATGATTAAAAGATCCCAGTAAGCTATCTAGCCATGTACCCGTGCTTTGCATAGGCAAAACTTTAACCCCCTAAAAACACCCCTAAAATTGCGAATTTTAAAAATTCCTTTCTTATTGCACGGTGAAATCCTATAAGGATTGTTCATACGAAATTTCAAGTTCATAGGCCTAGTGGTTTTGGCTCTGCGTTGATGAGTGAGTCGTCAGGGTATCATCCTTTTATAGATATATATATATATATATATATATATATATATATATATATATTAGTATATATCAATGATAACTAGTTCAAAGAAACTTCAAAAGAACTAGTTGTCAATTATATTTACGAAAAAAGTTCAATTTCGGTTTAATTTTCATTGCTCACTCTTCCAGTGATGATAGAAACTGCAAACTACAATATTTGAAAAGTCTAAAATTATTTTTGACGCTCCCTGGAAATTGACCCTTATTCCTAATAAAGGGTTAATATTCATTTTTAGCAGCTTTTAATATTAAATTCCAATCATAAAAAACAAAAAAAAAACAAACATCAGTATGATCAATCCGGCCCATGACACCTAAAGCTCTTGGATGTTATAGCTTGTCTTGCCGAATTGAAAGTCTTGAATTTCTTGTTCCATAACGATATGCAGCATTGTTAATATCAACTTTTTATGGTAAATTTAACGACTTGCATTCAATTTTAATTGAGAATAAATAAGATACCGGTATTTACTCGTGTAGGCTGAAACGTTTTTGAATCTAATATAAACTTAAAAAAAAAACAATTTTAAATGGAAATTAACTCACGTTATGGCGTGACGGCCGTTTCGCTCTGTTGTCTAGAGCATCGTCAGACGACCCACAGTACACACGTACTGTGTTTATTAAACTCAAATAAACACGTGTACTGTGGGTCGTCTGACGATGCTCTAGACAACAGAGCGAAACGGCCGTCACGTCATAACGTGAGTTAATTTCCATTTAAAAGTGGGTTTTTTAAGTTTATATTACATATTAGTGGAAACAAGATGGATCTTCAACATCATAGTTTTTGAATCGCTGTTGAAAATGAATCATCACGATTCAAAAATGTTTCAGCCTACGTGAGTAAACGTATATTATTTATTCTCAATTAAAATTGACTGCAAGTCGTTAAATTGGCCATAAAAATTCAATATTAACAACGCAGATCGTTATGGAACAGAACAAGAAATTCAAGAAGTTAATTTAAAGCTCCTTTATTCCTATATTGTGTTTTACCAGTTAATACCTCTATATTCTAACACTGTTTAGTAGATCGTAGATTTTAGTAGATCAAGTGTCGCAGTAGCGAATTCAACTATCAAATTCAGCAAGATTGCTCAAAGGTTGCATACTAAAAATAAAGATTTTGGAGGGATTGCTTCATAAAAAATTTCCGTGGTAGTACCCAGAAACCTACTTTTATAAAACCTACAAAAATAGCACAGTGATAATAGTTTCAAGTAGGCCTGCGTCAAATGTTTTTAGTAAAACAATGAGGGTCCAGATTTTCCGTTGGTTGAGTTCATGGGGGCCTTTCCATATACCGGTAAATGTTACTGGTGGCATTGGTCTGATTGGTCTATTCATAATTTTCAACTTCCATTTGAATAGACCAACAGGACGCCACCGGTAGCATTTACCACTTACCGGTGAAGCTCTCAAGAACTCAACTAATGATGCAAGAGCTAGACAAAATTTACTTTGATTCAAAACGTGGGTTGAATTGTTGATATGGATAAATTCATTTGCTACAATCACTTAAAATGTGGTTTCAAAAGGATTATTTTTTCAAGCTTTCCGGTGGGGTACCCACCTTTAATTAGTCATAGCCTATATTATCATTATCGTCATGAATTGGTAGAGGGCTCTTCCAAATTTACCATTTTTAGTACCTACAGTCTTCCCTCTGCAAACCCTTCCTCAAAACAGACTGAACATAGAGTTACGCCACTTATAACTTAATTGTAGAAAAATGGAAATGTTTCTGGCCCCCGGAACTTACTGGAGTAATAATTTTGGCTTGGAGGCAGGAAAATTTGGAGACCCAAAATGATGAGAAGATTTTTCCAATCATCTCAATATTTGAGTTTTTAAAATTTTCTCACGTCCCTGTTCAATACATTTAAAGAGTAGTTCAGTAAGTCGGTATCAAGATTCTTCTTTAGAGTTACTTCCACTTCCAATCAAAGAAAGGCAGATTGGATCAAAAAATCAAAATCAAAATAAAGATCAAAAAATCAATTTTCTCACCCTCACCCCAAAACACTTGACTTATCAAAAACTTAGTACACACCATTCCACTACGCTCAAAAAGCCCTATCAAAACAAAAAAAGATATTTGAAAGATCTCAACATTGAATGTTTTTAAAATACTGAACCCCGCTCTATAACGCGTGCTTATCAAATTTTTGTCACAGATTAAAACTCTTCTCAAATTATCTAAATTCTAATTTCTACTTTGCAGATGACTTCCATATAAGACTTATAATATAAGGCATAATCATATTATGAGGCTTATAGTGTTAATTATTACAAGTCTCCTATACCAAGGTCACAAAATAGATACTATAAAAATACAGTACCGTACTTAGTATGTGTAACTTCGAAGTGTTACATAAGCTGTAGACCTTGTATTTTTCCCCTTATTTTACAATGCTTGATAAGGTCCTAATCACTTGTACCCATTGGCTTTCAAAAAAAGAACCAGATATTGACTGAACCCTTTGGTTGTGGTTTGTCAATGAAAATTTGGATTGAGTAAAAACACAACTGTGTTGAAAATAATGTATTCCATCACAAAATTGTTGAAATCAGTTTAATACTATAACTCATAAATTTCTGACTCGCTATCAAAAGTGATTCATGGCTCTTCATTTTTTTTAGAGGATGAAGCCCACATAGGTCTGAGACTTGTGTGTGGGTAATGAGTTGGATGATTGTGATTGATGAGTTGGACCTACAGTTTTAGGTGGGTTCCGAACCACCGGGAAGTGATGTTTCAGCAGAGAACAGTGTCTTTTTTGCTGGCCAATCTAATCGGTCACCGTTGCAAACAGGACCTACTAGAACGCAGCTTATCTCTATCTAATTGAACAGATACCTGCTACGGCTCGCGGCTATCACTTCCCCGCGAAATGAACAGTAGGGAACATTTGGGGGAACAGTAGCATCCTTCTACAGAAACATTGTAAGGCCCATTAATGCATTGTAAGCTATTGAAGGAGTCATGTTAGATAGGGGGAACGTGTGGCAGAAGTGATTGTAAGTTTTCATATTTCAGTTTCTTGATTTTTGGATTTTTTCCTGTTGCTGCCAATAACGGGAATTCTTTGAGAGGTCGGCCATCTCTTGAGGGCTTCACATTCAGCTGGTTAAAAGGAAGGATGTTGAAGCTTTCCTTTTAAAACAGTGTGTATGGGTTTGCTTTCTCAAAATGCAGCCACTGCATTTTACTGATACGTGGTACATTTTTCCTGAATTAAGGTTGTAATGAATCTAAAGACACAATGTCATCTTCCTCCATTAGCATCACCATGATTTTTCTACTAGATTCCACTATAAAACTTTACTTTATAAAGTAACCTACCGGTACTTTAGTCTTAGTTGCCAACTATCCTATACTATTGATACAATTTAGAGATACGACAACAACACTGTCAACAAGCGCGTACAACATTCAATAACAAACAACTCTGGTGACAGTCAGTTGACGTACAAGCGGCACTTTTACCTTATGGCTTCTCAGAGAAATAGCTGACATTGGAGGTTGCACTTATGCAATCCGCTAGATAGCAGCACCATACAGTGATGCACTTCAAGGTCTATAGACCTTGATGCACTTCATGCACTTGTATCCCTTTACCACGACAATATTTGACTCCACAGCAACGATTTAGTGCACTTAACTCCAATACTAAAAATACTGCACTTGTAACCCTTGGCTTCTAGGCAACTGTTGAAGCGTTGATTATACTGTGCGAATTTACTAGCTGACAAGTTAGGCTACAAGCCGACCCAGCTGTCCCTGCCATAATTTATGTTAGGTGAATTCTTACACTAATACTGTGTGAATTAGTGTTGTTTAATGCAAATTATTAGTTTTAAATTATTCATCAGGAGTCAGCTCTTTGTTGAGGGAGTTGGGTTAACTTTTAGTGTTATAAATACTCCCTGGCTTGTCACTTCGTGAACTTGTAAGTGTAAGACTAATCTCCATCAAGTAAGACTTAGCCAAGTCTTTCTTTGCTAAGAAACGTTTATAAATACGGCCCTCAAAGGTTCAAGCTAGTCCACGCTAAGCTGAGTAATTTTTTTGAATGTTTTTTCATGCTAGTTTTCAAAGAATGGAATAACGATGGAGGATCGGATGCGAGATTCATAAATAACGGTTTACTTGAAAAAAAGGAAAAGATAGTATAATAATGGCTTTATTGAAAAAAATAATAGTACAGTATTAAAGATTCAATTCGTAGGATTGATTAGGTAGAATTCTGCTCAATTAGCCTTCACGAATGTTTCAGCATCATTAATGCATTCTGTAGAGAACTTTGCGTTGATTTCTGTGCTGGAGCTCTCCTCGGCGAATCATTGTCATGATTACTTTGTAAATTGCTCTTTCAGGATATTTCTGCAATAAAACAAACAACCAGAAGACTGTTACCAAGCTAATTGAAATTTGAACACAAACTGTAGATTTTTTCCAAACTACAAATAATATAAATTATGGATTTTTATACAGAGTGTTTCTGGAGGAATCTCCATACTGTGCCAACTCATTACTCTAACCAAAATAATGGAAAAGGTTCATATTACATTAACATAGGTCCGGAAAAGCTCCATTACAGAAATAAATTTCGCTGAAGTAGGCATCTATCACATCATTTTACCAGGGGCGTATTCTCTGGGCTAGCTAGGCTAGATACGAAGCCCAAGCTATATTAGATTTTAATTGATCATTTAAAAAATATTCAATATCTCCCAATAAATTTCCTTAAGTATCAAAATTTGTAACAACTGCATTCAATTGATACTGAACAGTCATTTTCATAGTAAAATTATTGTTTGGGAAACAATACGGTACTGCTGAAAGTGAAGATTGTTGCAATCTTCGATCTTGCATAGCGAAGCTTTGAGCAATGCCAATCAAGAGCGATTGATGGGGAGGTTGGTAGTGGGAGAAAGCTCCACAAAAAATTCATTGAATTGGGGCCCCCACCAACTATTTTTAATGAGCCTGGAACTGAAAAAGGAATGCTCCGTAAATGACACGTATTAAGAAAGAGAGAGCTGCTCCCTGGAAGATTGTTTGATGCGTATCTTCCAAACAAACGAGCCGTTTATTTATTTGGATTAATGCCTGCCAATTGTCTCAATTCATTCTGTTATCTTATTAAATTCGGAAATTTTCTACAGAAACTGCAGTTGTGATAAAATACGTAATAGTAGGTTAATAATAATAATTTGTTAAGAACTTGTTAGTTTATTCGAATGAAGATTAGTTGTTACAAATAATTCTGTATTATTAGTGAAAGATATTCTTGTTTCAATAAGAATTTCACTAAACTTCAGATGTGGCTGGAATATTAAGCACGCACACAATCAGACATCATGTACTTTAAAAATTAATAGCTAAAGGTTAGCCATTATTTTAATCTTTTATTATAAAATCATTGTTACTTAAATAATTTTGAGGCGCTATGTTGCTGATAAGCAATAACTTAATGGCTTAATAATTGAAACTCCCGTTTACAATAAATCAACCATTGAACTGAAGAATTGAAATAAAAGGTGAGGGGGGAACAAAAGATATTATTGACAAGCGCTAGACTACTCAATTTTTTGAGAATACACTAGTAGTGTGGTATTGCAGGAACGGCCTAACCAATCACAGGCCTGCATTTCAAGGTCACCCCCCTTAGGCCACGCCCCCCCTGGCCAATGGGAGAAGACCGCGCCCCTTTAGGGGGGAGTCGGCCATTTTGTAAATTTTTGAGGCACGCCATTGGCTGCACATGTTGGAGTGGGGGACCCGTTTACCCCCCCTCAAGCCCCCTGGACCTATCCCCCTTCAAGCCCCCCTGCCCCTGTCCAAAGGAAAATGGCGCGCGCGCCCACGGTCTTTTTCCTTTTTTGTAGGTTTTGCCCAAACCTGTACTACATGAAAACAGCCATTTTGAATTGTTTCCACTTTTTTTTTGGGTGGGGGGATAAGTTTAGGAGAGAAAAAATAAATTACCTTGTTTAAAACAGCCATTTTCTTTTTGTAGGCATCTCCCAAACCTGTACTACATGAAAACAGCCATTTTGAATTGCCTCCTCCACCTCCATCACCTATAAAATGGAAGTCCTATCTCTCTCATTGCTAGAACTTTCTTTGTCTAAAAAATCTTTTTATGAGTAGTTTTTATAACGATTTATTAACCGTTGTTGCTCTGGTGTTGGAAACTGGTTAGCATCATATTTAACCTCTGGCTCTGACATATTAATCCTACGAAAAAACTCATCAACACAATGTTCTAGTGTAAGCCCACGACTTTCCAATTCCTCCCAGTTGAAAGTTCTCATAGCTATTAGACACTTTCCTATCAAATGATAAGCATATCGATACATTATAGTATTTAAATAATTCTTGTAATCCTGACTATTATGTACATAATCGATTAAAAGGCTTTCTAATACTTTTATACTTGTGTTAAGATTTTCAAAGGAGACAAATCCGGCTTTCTCATTTTTAAACTCTGTTCTACTCAGCAAATTATCTTTTTTCTCTTTATTAAAGTCATCTTTACTGAGTAGTTTTTCTCTCTCATTTTTGAATTCTGTTCTAGTCAGTAAAATATCTTTCTTAGCTTTATTAAAGTCATCTTTACTAAACAGTTTCTCTTTCTCATTTTTGAACTCTGTTCTACTCAGTAAATTATCTTTTTTCTCTTTTTTGAAGTCTTCCTTACTAAGCAGCTTTTCTCTCTCATTTTTGAATTCTGTTCTAGTCAGTAAATTATCTTTTTTCTCTTTATTGAATTCATCTTTACTGAGCAGTTTTTCTCTTTGCCCCTTTGCTTCTTCGATAATTATTTTCAAACTCGAATGAAGATAGTCAGTTGAGACTAAAGCTGTTTTTTCTTTATCAAAATTTGATCTAGTCAAAATTGTTTTCTTAAGTTCATCTATTTGTTTTTCACTATCAATAATATGTTTACCACGTGAAACACGTCCGAACCTGTCTACAGACATGATGTAACTAAAAATCTGAAATTACTTGAGCCTAACTGTTGTGAAAAACATACTCTACCATCAATCTAACAATGTTAGCCCTTTCTGATACATTTCAGCTCTGCCAGATCGAAAATAACTTCCCACAACTGATTAGAATCTGTAATTGTAGTAATGGGATGATCATTGCTACATCCATAGTGAAAATGTCCACGTTCCTCAATTACAATATCTAAGAGCTCATAAATTTCAGAGAGGATAGAATATTTTGAACTAGAATTTTTCCATGAGTCATCGCTATCAGATGACACCTTATCATCATAATCATCCTTATCTTTCTTAACATTTTCAACACAATATTGTGAGAATTTTACACTATTAGCTAGCTCTTTAAACTCATCCAAACTTATACCCATTAACAATCTGGATAATTTCTTGAACTTTGCAAAACTAAAACATTGAGACATTTTTAAGGTTATGTTTTAAAGAAGCTCTCACTGCGTGCTGCTACTACTACCTAACTGTAGCTCTAACAAACTTATACTAAATCAAATGCAATACTTACCTAATATTATATATTCTTCTCTTTCCACCCGACGGGAGGATGAATTCAATTAAACTTGATAGTTTGCTATCAGGTTTAACTAGCTCCATCTTTTTGCCGTAAGAATTTGCGGGCGTTAGCACTCTTAAAGCGCTTCCCCATCTCAAAACTGAAACATTGATTTTGCTTCTACACTAGACTACTGTGAAAAATATTTTTCATAATAGTCTAATATGGAAAATCTCAATTTATATTCAGCTAAGAAACAGGCCTATACTGCAGTCTACTTATCCTATATACTCACTTTTATTGCTTCGCTTTCCACCTGACAGGAGGATGAATTTAATTAAACTTGACAGTTTGCTATCAGGTTTAACTAGCTCCATCTTTGTGCTGTACGAAGCTGCAGGCGTTAGCTTAAAGCGCTTCCCCATCTCAAAACTGAAACATTGATTTCGCTTCTACACTAGACTACTGTGAAAAATATTCATAATAGTCTAATATAGAAATCTCATTTTATATTCAGCTAAGAAACAGGCCTATACCACTATCTTCCACATTGCTCTAACATGCTGCATTATCCAGAAGAATCAGCGATGGTTTGTCCTCCTGATGAATACATCTCATAACATATCTCCCGCTATTGAAACTTTCCAAAGTTTGAGCATTCAACTCGGATAGAAACTTTTCCGGCAAATATACATCAAAGTACGAATGTCCACCATGATTATTAATTTCATATAATCGCAGTATAATTCTTGTTCCAAATTGTGTGCGAGCTAACCTTGCTTTTTGAATAGGATAACTAAAGTCAGATTTCAATCCATGTATTTGTACAATAGGAATATTCTCCCGCGATGTCTCATTGAATCTAGTCAAACTGAATGGACGCGATTCCTGCTGCTGCTGCTGCTGCTGCTGCTGTTGTCGCTGCTGATACATGGCGGTTGAGAAAAGCACAACTGTACTCGACCGGCGAAAAACTGGTAATGATGAAAAATATGCTGTCGCCTGCAATCACCCGCCACCGGTTTCCTTATCCCCACCACCAGATTTCTTCTCCGCTCAAGGACAGACATGTTAAAACATGTCTGTGAGCAGTCAATAACCTTTTGTTTCACATATTGCGCAACACTTGATCTTCAATTTGTAATAGTTTATAAACGCTTAATTTCAACGGTCTGTAATAACGTAGATAATCACTTATTTCATTAATATCGACAGTATCTAGAAAAATTGCCTTTAATTGTTTTGCAAATTCAACATCACCTCCTTTACTTTTAGTTTTTGCAATAGCCTCTTCACACACTTCAAACCAATCAATATAGTTTTGTAATTTTGATTCCAATTCACTATCAGCACTTAACCATTTGCTTGGATCCATAGCAACACTGTTGGCTTACTACACAATACTAAGCAATTTCTGTTTGCATTCAAGTATTTATATGAGTGGTAAAAGAACAGAAAAATTCACCGGATTAGCAACATCGCTTGTTAGATTGCAGATTCTCGCCCTGTGCAAGTACAATTGATATCCACACCATACACAAACCACTTCCTCTCCGTTATAATAGAATCCTTGGCGTGCATACTTGCGTTTATTCTCCTTGGTGTAAAATGGACATGTCTTCATACTTTTCATCCTATCCCCCTCGCACAAATAATCTATTTTCCGATCAATTCCTCTCTCCTCCGCTTTACACAACATTGATGATAAATAGTGTTTAGCACTGAATAATGCGCACCTACCATCGGCAATCTTATTATGAATTTTGCAAGCATCAAAAGTCCAACAACTAGAGAACTTTCTATAATCAGGTCTTTCAAAATTATCTGGTATTGTTTCAACTTTATTGTGAAATTTCTTCAAAAACTCTGCTTTTTCTCCACCCTTTGTGTATATTCTATCATAGTTTCTAAGATAAGCTCTTATTGTATCATCAGAATAATCGATTTCGCCCAATTCCCATTTTATTTTATGATGATAAAATTCCAACCAACACACTTCGCGATATGTCTTCCATGATAGCTCTGATTTTGGAAATGGTGGTTTAAAATGTAGAATAATGTAAGTATTTTTTGGATCAATCATCGCAAATTCCTTTAAAATGAACTGATTATTTTCATCCTTGAAACCGTGAAACTCAACAACAGCGAACGAATCATCACTTCCACGTTTGTTCTTCCTCGAATATCCATCACTCACTTCCCCCTCCTCCTCCTCCTCCTCCTCTTCTTCCACCCGCGCACATTCAACCTCCTTGTCTAGATCACACTGCGCTGCCGCTTCCGAATACAGTTTCCTCGACGGTTTCGAAGAACAAATTTCACCCATGTCTTCTAATCCTGACAATAAATCGCCGGTATAGCAAGATGGTAATCGCTCGTAGATATCCTCTTCTTTCCCAACTAGATAATCTTGAAGTAAGGTTGAAGAAGTTGATTGCAATAGAGAGTCACACGATGACGAACTTCCACTCGATAGCATGGCCTTTCACCTACTGACATAAAACCTACCCACTCCAACTTATATAGCCTACCTGCTGCACTCTATCGGAAAAACTACTGCACCTCTCTCACCATAGATGTTAATGGTGTATACTCTACAACATTATCGCTTATTAAAATACAATAAGCAGCAGTTGCAGCCGGCACATCTTTTCCAAATTCAAACTCAAGTCTGACGTCTACTGAACTCTTTAAAGTTGTTGTCTGGTGTGAGCAGTCAATCACCATAATCGGTGTATCTTTAGTGAATGTACTAAAATCAATTTCATTCCCATGTTCAGAATTTACCGGCGAATTAGAATAGCTTCCTGCAAAATCTAAAAACATTCTATACATTAACTGTTTGTTACCGAGAAGGTTATCATAGGGAAAGTAAACAGAATTTAAATACAATTTTACATTATACAACTCGCACAGGTCAAATTTAGCCATTGTAGAATTATATTTCAATTTTCTATCTGTTTGAAAGGCTAAAATTACAAATCTCGGCGCATCTGAATACGAAGCGGTTTTAATTGTCCAACTGTGTACTTTTGTTGCCGGTAAAACAGGATATTCGTGAATTTCCCATTTTCTAAAAGCAAGTTTTAACGGACGATCGCTATCAAGTAGGCGTAAAAACCTAAGGCGTACATGATCTTCAAGTTGTAAGTATGGCACTTTCCACTGTAATTTTGTAATGTCTATCTGAACACTTGAACCAGTTGCCGATTCGATGCAATTAATATCCGACGGCGATCTTAACAGTACGAGTTCTTGTTTCAGATTTAATATAATTTGTTGAAAATCTTCAAAAAAAGCTAAAAGTAATTTTAATGGAATACAAAAACTGAACTTGTTTTCGGTTAGAGTATACCCCTCCCTGTCGAAACCGGCCAAATGGTAAGTATTTTTATCAAACACGCTTTTCAACAGTAAACCTTTAATAGTACTTGTGAGACCTACAAGACGCGACTTTGCTACAGGGTGACCGGCCAACTCATATCTTATTTCATCAAACATAAACCCGATTGCATTACTTACTAGTTTATACTGTGCATCTATAATGTTACTCACACCGTCTACACCTATTGCAGTCTTTTTACACTTAACTTCACCTTCGATAAGTAGGAACGATCTGCATGGTAGGCTATAGTTATCTTGCGAATTAATTGGGATTCTTATCTCATCAGAATTTGATAATCTTTGGTTTGCATAGGGACCGTGGGAATGGTACTCTAGACTTTTTATCTCGTTAAAAAAATGTATTTGCCTTTCAACATCTAAGATCTCACTTATTGCCGCTGTTGACGACATTATTCCAATTCACTTGGAATCCTAATTTCTCTAAAATCTTTGCGTTTTTAGATGTTAACACAGCGGAATGTGAAACTCTACTAACACTCTTTTGAACCTTTCTCTTCCCTTTCCTTTTCATCCTTGTTCTCTTTCCATTAAGATCACTTTTTTCATATTCGCTATAGCTACAGCGAGCCGAATACGGGTTGAATACAATGAAACCCATTTTACTTCTTCTTCTTCTCTCGAATATGTAATCTAACCGTTAATCTGTCTCCTCTGAAATCGACTAATGAACCGTTCTGGTCCGTCACTTTCACATTAATGCTCTGAAACTTGTGCGTATTTAAACGTACATAAACAATTGGATTTGGTGATTCATTAATTAAATATCCTGGAGGAACTCTTGGAAGAAACTCGTAAATGGTGTGTTTTTCTTTTCCATCACTATAACTCCCACACGCCAAATTACATGAAACTTCGATTGTTGTAATGTTGGATATTGAAACAAGTCTTCTGGAATAATGCCAAATAAGCGGTGCTAAGACTTCTTGATTAAAACCCATTATTTTGCCAATTGAATCATTATGAGTTAAATCAATCGGTTTATCAGAATAGATTTCGATTTTCATAGTATTATTATTCCCGCGTATAATGAGACCGTCACCAGCTACATTCAATTTTTCCTTGATCAATTTTACAATATTATCAATTTCATAAGAACCTGTTTCGAGTTTGACTAATTGATCGCCGTATTTAAAACTAGAATTTTTATCTTTAATCACATTTGGAATAGAATTAAAAGTCCACAAATTGACTAATCCAATTTCATATTCACAATTTCTATCTAATTCTATAACCTGCGGTAAATGTTCGTATAGATCGCTGCTTGTACCGGTCAGCGATATTACAGCCATAGCAGTACTTACCTCTGCTACTAAAAAGTTACAACTGAGCAGACAAGAATAACAAACACAGATGTCCGCAAATATTTGTATTAGGTTTTTGTATTTCATCAGCATTATAGAAAACGTTTACCCTTTTCTGTTTCTTCCAATAATTTACCAATTGTAATGGAGGTTGTAGGTTACCGATTGGATCAAAATAGAATACATTTATACCTTGTTTGTCATAGCACACCCAGTGTGTACCTTTTCCTGAATAATTATCCAAATTCACAATTGCCATCTCATTGAGACGAATTCTTTCTGGTAGTGTATCCTGCATATACACACTGCGCAATGGAATTTTCAATAAGTATGCCCACTTTTGTAGATCATGATCAGACAAAGCTTTATTGAGTTTTAAGTTCTCAATATTAACCGCATTCATGTTTTCCTATTCTTTTTCCGCCTACTTCTAGCTTCGCGTTTAACCGGTTTTGAATGAGTCTTCTTCCTTCTTCTCTTGCTTTTCAGTGACGACAATAGACCGTGTGCGTTATGCGGAACCGTCGAAGTCGAGGAGTTTAATATTCTCCCACCAAAATATTCTGGGTATGGTCGGAGATAATATCCCCTTCCCTTTACATGATTTGTCAATCGCTTAATAGCTTCCCGTCGCATAGAATCACTATTCCTTTTTTTACCCACTCCTTCTCTTTTCTTTCTAGATGTTTTTCTCACTCCTTTCCTTCTTCTACCGCTACTACTAGAAACATGTGGAATTTTCATTCCAGATCCAATTACCGACTTGGCTTTCATTGCCAAAGTAACTAAATACGCTAATACCTTCTGCTTGTAGTCTGTCTGAGGATTCTTGAATATCGACCAAGCGCTGTCAGCTAAAATTTTATCTGCTCGCGAACGTGTCAAATTATCAGACGAGCGCGAATAACTTATGTCATGAATTTTGCAAGCTTTATCGAGTGAATTAACTCCCGGATCACCTCTCTTAAGCCTTTTTTCTAGCTTTGTACCAGGCCCGCAGTACTGGTAAGAATCAAATTTACCCCAATTAAAATTATGTGGTAAATGCAATTCTCCAGGTAATGAATCTATTGTTTTATTAAGTAGGGTGGACGCCGCGCTACCCGCTCTATTCACAACACCTTTCGCAATGTTACCTAAGACAGATAATAAGCCGCTTCCTATTATTCCTTTCCTCGTTGTTGCTGTTTTTCTTCTTCCTCTATGCTTGCCAGATCTTGTTTGACTGTTTTGACAAACCATCTTTTCGTCTAGACAATCTCTAGAACACTAAGCTCATGTTGATCGCGCCGCCCACCTACCTAGATAATTCTGCAAACATGTTTTGTTCTATCTATAAGCTTCTTCACATCTTCTTCTGTTTGACTTGCA
Source organism: Conomelus anceps (assembly GCA_948455865.1). Taxonomy (NCBI): domain Eukaryota; kingdom Metazoa; phylum Arthropoda; class Insecta; order Hemiptera; family Delphacidae; genus Conomelus; species Conomelus anceps. The sequence continues at coordinate 36,533,344 of OX418219.1, forward strand.
CAATTGTTAAGAATTTGATAAGAATTGTAAAAATTACATACGTGCGAGTAAGGTGAGAGTAAAGTCGAATACCAACTTTCAAGTTGATAATCAAACGATTTTGGTATATTATTATTTAAACCTGATCGAACACAGGCATTAATAAAGAAAAGTGTTTTATTTTTAGTTCTCTCCAAATCTAATAAGTGTTTAGAAAACCAATCTGATTTGGTATTATCTTTGTCGAGTAGTTGATAACTTGTATCTTCCTTTTTGGAAGATGGTGTATCATGATTGAAGCTAGAATTCATAGTTTCCTTTTCAAATAGTACAGCACTTTGATTGAAATTTAAGACGTTTTGCAAATTTGGTGTAAAACATTTTTGATTAACTAATTCGGAATAATTCAGATAAAGAAGAATTAGAATTGAAAGCCAATATGCTATGCACGTAAAGATGCAAACTATCTTAATCACATTGGCTGTTGATCTTACACAAACCAATTGCGGTCTATATTGATTCTCATTATCCTCCTATGTGAGACTCATTGCTGCACACGTCTGCTTTGTTCAAATGTATACAACAGACTATGATCATAACCGGTTTCAGTACTCGCAAACATGTTCAAACATGCACATGAAAATCAAATGTTTTATTTTTTTGTAACCCGGTTTGGAAATTTTCTCTATAAATAGCCGGGTAAGCACACGATTTTCACCAATTACTTCAGTCAGTGTTTGCAAATACCACCACGCTACCGCCATCATCATCATCATAGTCGTCCGTTCTAGGTAAGTGTTAGTATAACATAGTATAAACACAAAATAATACACAAATTTCAATCAAACCTTTTTTTTATTAAAAAAATATTAAAATTTTGTCAATTTAATATTGGTTGTGATGTATTGCTTTGCTTTGCTGCCCTTTTTCTTTCTATTCCCCACCACTTCTTCCACCTTAAATATATGTCTTACCTCCAGATGATATTGATTCCTATTGAAGGAATCAATATTTTTAGAGGTAATAACATATATATAACGATGTGGGAGGAAAACCGTAATATTGCTGCCTTCCTCCCCCCTCATTGACAGGAGCACCCTATCACCGTAGATTGTTTTCACAAGCTTGGCGTGCTCCACCCGATATTTACACCGCTCAGAGAGCTCTCTGAGCGGTGTTGCTCGCCGTCGTTGATGGTGACGCGGTCGGTTGAATTCATTGATATCGAATTCTTGAGCTTCGCCAGCTGCGTCGCCATCATCAGAGTCGAGTTTTTGCTGCTCCTCTTCATCGGATGAAGTTAGCGATAGATCTATTGGCTGCGTTTCCGCAGCCAACATTGCCTCTTGATAAGTGGTGGAGGTGGAGGGTGTGGGATTGGACGCAGCCAACATTGTCTCTTGATAAGTGGTGGAGGTGGAGGGTGTGGGATTGGAGCAGACTGTCGCCAAACCGCGTTGTTGCCACTCACATTCCAGAAGCCATCGCTGAAACAGTGATGGCGGCACCGACCATGCTGGGAGGTGTGGAGCCGGTGTGTGAGCGGTCAACGAAGTGTTAGCCTCCGCCTCCATCACCTTAAATCAGAAACACACATTCAGTTAGACATGGTTTTTAGGAATAATTTTCCAAATTTTTGAAAAAATTCTTCCAAATTCAAAATTTGCAAAATTATTAGAAGTCCAAATTTTTTAGCGGTGATGACGGTAACGTTGTTGAGCCGTCTTAAAGTCAACAAGGGTTGAGAGCTACATTGATTGTGACGTTCACATACTACTAGTACTACTATGAGCTGTGCTAAAGTTACACTTTTCATACAATTATTAATGCTGTATCTGTTTATTTTTAAAATTGTAAGACAAACGAATAATTTTCTATCTATCTAACGTATAAAACTTTTCCAGTGTAGCACATACATAGTGATAAAAAAAACATCGTTTTTATCTAATGATAATTTCGATGTTAGTATAACATTCAAAGAAGGAAAAAATTAACTCGAAAGAAGAAGAAGATATCATTACTAATGATGTATGTTTTAAAGTTTAGTGTTGAGATTTTTTAAATAATATTTCACAAGAAAAAATATTGCAAAACATACCTGTGGTTGAATGTTGGCGGCGGTGTTGCTGGGTGTAGTTGAAGAAACCGTGTTCATGTTGCGTGCGTGCAATTTGCAGGATAACTGATAATTTGGCATTCGAACTGTAGCGCTTTATATACCCAAAATTCGTCCTTCTTCAAAGCCGGTACTAAACACCGGCCATCATTATGTGTGTGTGTGACTTTCACAAAGGACAATTGCGGCGGCGGGCCAACACCCGAATCGGGAAACGGGAAGAAATTCTAGTTGTCCTTAAAATCACGTCGGGCTAACGCCTACACCAGAAAGATATTTTCATTGTCTCATCACACTCTGACGTACATCATAAAGAGAATACATCCTTCTGCGGTGTGACGTAAATTAAAAGGGAAATAACTTTGCAAACATACAAAGAAACCGTTTATACTCGCACCGCTGTTATAAATAGCTTAGTTCTTCTATTGACAGTTTCATTGTTGAATTTTGTGCTGTGAAAGACGTCTAAGCTGACGTTATTGTTTCAGAATCAACTTCTACCACAACGTGAGATATCCTTCTCTACATTTGTATTAGCATTTTGAGAGGCTGACTGTCCATCCCACCGTGCTGACAACGTATTTTCTCTACAATCACACACGCAGATATCCTTCTCTACAAACAGCAGTCTGAGAGTACACGGGTCATCCTTCACACCTTCTTCATCCATCGTTCGACAGAATTGAGGAGAATTCAACATCGTCTTGAACGACATTCAGATTAGACGGCTCAAAACACAATTTCGGTGAGATTACATCTGATAATTTGTTTCGGAACTTTTGTTATACAATTATTCAAATGGAATACAAACTTGAATGTTCATCAGCTGCGATTAGGAACGTATAGATTTAGATTCATTAATAACGAAATAGATTTAGAGTTACTATTATCAACGTTAAAAGATAAAATATTTGAAATTTTAATTAATCAATCGAGACATTTTGACGGAAACCTTCGTTGGTTCATCGCTGCTACCGTTAATCTTGTAAAGTTATCTGCGTTAGCTGACGTTAGCGGTGATGGACAAGAATTGAAGGTTGAAACTAACGCAACATTTCACAGTACGTCTCATAATATCGTTAATATAAGTTTAAATAAGGATGAATTACTCAGTCAGTATGAAGCGGGGTCTAATAAGTTACAAAATGCTCTTGACAGATTTTTGTGTTTTGGCTCGGGATGGGTTGTTAATCGTATACAACATTTAGACCTTAATTTTGCGAGATACAATTCCATTTATGCAGGGTATAACAATTCATAATTTACTAGCACACCTAAGGCAATAATAACCAAAAAAAGTTGTAATTAATATCAAGAACCTACATGATAAGAAGTGCTTTCTATGAAGTGTTCTTGCATATCTGCATTACAGACGTAATAATTTGAATGTAGAATATTTAAAACAATACGAAAAAGAGTTAAATATTAATAAACTTTCCGTCAAAAATCATAAAAAATTCGTCGGATTACGACCAAAATTATATTCGTTTGAGTTTCTCAATGAAAATAATGAAATTCAAAATAAAAATGTAGCTAAAGGCGTAACAAGATACATTATTGATTCAAAACTGAGATTTTCAATGTATGAAAAATGCTTATTTGAACGATGTGTTCATTACGAATCATCAAATTTGATACGTTCCTATTTACACCATATATTTCAGGTTCGAGTGGGTAGAATTTGTATTAGTCCGCTGGATGATAAGCGTTTTTTACTTCCATGTCGAATTAAAACTTTAGCGTGGTTTCATAAAGACATACCTAATTTCAATGGAGAGGAGGAGGAGGGAAGCGCGGGTGAAGGTAGAACTTGAGGTCGATATCGTCATCAGGAAGTATTGGATAGGTCAGGTTTTGTTAGATGAGTGAAAGCACAGTTGAGTTACAGTCGTGTTGTGGAAGGTCAGTTTTTGCATTTCGCGTTAGCCGGCTTGTTGCAGCAAAGGTGAAGGACTCGAACGTGTTTTGCGTTATAGCGTGCATAAAAATCCGGCTGCATATATTATTTATTACAGCATAACGGTGGATGCGAGTCAACATTGAACTAAATTTTACACTCTTCCTTATTCCGAGTGCATGGTTATTACAAAATGAATACTGTTCGTCAACGTTTAGCTAAGGAATTACACTCGAGTGCACGTAAAAACTTTAAAAGACGGAGTTATGTTTTAAAGGGAATTTTGGACATGTTGCAGGCAGATTTAATTGAAATGACTCAGTTTACTAAAATAAACTCTAACTACAGATTTATTCTATCGGTTATTAACGCGTTTTCGAAATACGCATACGCCGTTCCTCTCAAATCGAAATCTGGTCGCGAGGTGAGCATAGCCTTAAAACCAATTTTTGAGAAAAATCGCGGTGTACGTTTGCTGTGCACAGACCAAGGGTCGGAATTCTTCAATTCGCATGTGAAGGCGTTATTAAAGAAATATAACATACACCATTACCATGTCTACTCAGACAAAAAGGCTGCTATTATTGAACGATTTAATCGAACATTAAAGTCAAAAATCTACAGACATTTCACCGAAACCGGGAATTATAGGTGGATAGATATGTTAGACAAGATTGTAAGCCAGTATAATGACACCGTTCATTCGACGATTAAGTTAAAACCTGCTGAAGTTACACTAAAACATGAACAAAAAATTATTGCCGAGTTAAATAGACAGAAATTACGTAACCTGAAAAAGAACAAAATTAGACCTAAATTTCGTCTAGGCGAAGTAGTGCGCATTTCGAAGCATAGAAATATTTTCGATAAATCTTATCACATCAACTGGAGCGTAGAATTGTTTAAAATTGTTTCCGTATACCCGTCAGATCCGCCAACATATCAATTGAAGGATTTTAACAATGAACTTATATTGGGGAGGTTTTATGAACAAGAATTAAAGAGAACTGAGTTGGACGAGAATGATATGAATGTTTATTTAGTTGAGAAGGTACTGAAACGTAGAGGACGAAAGGTGTTAGTACAATGGGTCGGATTCAAACATCCTAGTTGGATTAATAAGACGGATCTTCTTGTTGATTAATAATACGTACGGTATGTATTTTTCAGAGTATGGCGTCAGCAATGTTGGAGTCGCGCCGCAGTTTAACAACTATTTTGAGTGACCTTATAGTAGAATTGAGAAAATATACAAGTGCAAACAACTACACTTTGAATGAATTTATATGGTTTTTGGATGATGTAAAAGGTGTAGAAAAATTTGAACATTGGAGTTTTTGTTACACGTCAAAAGCGTCCAGCACATGTGATTGTTCACTATTAGCAATGAAAATAGAAGCGGTTCGCGAGTACCTTAGCGATGATTATTTTCGTGAACGTCTTGATAGTTGGTCTACTTTCGTTCGGGACTTGCTTATTATGTGTGGTGTAGAGGCTGGACTGTTTTACGACGAATGCTAACTCTTAATATTAGTATAACCGCTTAGGTTAGGAGAGTTAATATAAAACATTTATGAATATTGTATATTTTTTCAGATTATGTCATCATCATCGCTGTCGTTCAAATTTGAACCTCACAATTGTAAATTGACAAGGCTTTTAGAAAAACTTGTAGATGAGTTAAAATGTTGTTGTACCGATTCAAATTTTACTTTGAATGATTATTTATTATTTTTAAGTGGGAAATGTGAGACAATACAACAATTTGGACATTTAAGCTTTTGTTATCTATCAAAAATAGATTTTGATAGGTTGAAACGTGAGGGAAAAAGATTACCAGACGTTGTTGATACATGTCCTTGTACTAGATTGGGTATGATGGAGAGTGAAATACGTAGGTATGTTAGTGAACATGAAACTTTAAACTCTTTTGGAAAGGATATTATTGACACTATGTTAGAGAGGTGTGGATTAGAAGCCGAGTTAAAACGTGATTAAGTTTAAGTTGCTAGATAAGAACATTTTCTTTCAATTGTTGAATTATTGTTTAAGAAAATAAATAAGTGTAATAATTTTTAAGTTAGTATATATAGCTTTTGGACATGTTGTATTATTGTTGTTTGAGAGAATATAGCGCGACATCTTGTTGGTTGTTTTATTGTGTGAAAAAACCCATGTTTTATCTTTTAGTTGTAGTTATGACGTGTGTAGGAACGCACACACACACACACACACACACACTGTTAACAATGATTGAAAATAAGGTATCAAAGAAAGATGATGTTAAACCTGAAATACCTATTTTAAATTTCGACGAATTGATTATCAGCAGTACAAAGAAGACATCAGGTGAAAACAATAAGCATGGCGATCTTTTTCCGCATAATGTACGCGGCTTGATTATTGGGTCTTCAAATTGTGGAAAAACGAATATTTTGTTGAATCTAATTTTTAATAAAAAAACATTACGCTTTCGCAGCTTACATGTATTTAGTAAATCGTTATATCAACCAAAGTATGTATTCTTGGAAAAGATTTTCTCCACGCTAAAGTTTATAAAGTTTTTTATGTCAGATGATATTTCTAGCATCCCGAACCCGAATGATTTAGAAAGACATTCTTTAGTAATCTTTGACGATTTACAACTGCAAAGAGTTCCACAGATCAAAGATTATTACAGTATGGGACGACATAAAGAAATTGATGTGCTGTTTCTGAACCAATCGTATGCAAGTATTCAGAAGCACATAATTAGAGAGAACAGTAATATAATTTTGGTCTTTAGAGTAGATATATTATCTTTGAAACTCATATATAGGGATTTCGCTGAGAGCGATATGATATTTAATACTTTTAAAAATATGTGTTCCGAGGTTTGGACTAAAGGTGAAGGTCATAACTTTGTAACAATCTGCACGGAATGTAAATTAACCGATGGTAGGTACAGATTGAATTTAGACGTATTTTTAGACCCGAACCAGTTCAAATAGACTAGTATATAACAAACGCGATTTGGCAGTTAGTTGTTGAACAGCATTCTTATTGAGTGTTTGCAATTATGAAAGGTGGTAAGAAAACGGTAGGACAGAGGAGAGGGAAGGAAAAGGTGAGAATAAAACGGCGTGGAAGGGAAATAAAATCGAGAACAAGTGTGAACGCTAGTAGAGATCTTTTAACGAATAAAATTCACGATTTGAGGAAATCCATTGTTGAAAAATTTAATACTTTACGCGGAGTACAGTCTGAAACAGAGACAAATTTGAAAAATAGGTTGGCACCAATTATAAACCCGCTCCAGGAATTGAAGGAATCTTCACTTAAAATTGAAAAACAAATCAAAGCTGAGAAAGATGATTCTAATGAAAAGGATTTCTATATAAAAAAAGGGGAATCGACAGCTGAAGAGGAGGAGGAGGAGGAGGAGGAGGAGGAGGAGGAGGAGGAGGAATTGACAGATAATGAGTCTGTTTATTTCGACGAAGGTGAAGAAAAAGTTGACAAAAAGTCGGATGCATCTACTGTTTTAAGTAAATCATTTTCGCTTAAGAAAAACCCGGTACAAGTTTTGCTTGATTCTTATTTAGACAGTTTTCACACATTAAAGAAAAAAGGTGTATCATATGGAATTCAATATAATTTGGAAAATGGTACATACTTTATGGGAAATAAGGTACCGATTGAGTTTGTAGATAAATACATTATTGTTAGAGGTAAAAAATTTAAAATAACAACTGGTTTGTTAGAATTACTTTTTGAATCACAACCGAATGACGACGAATGTAGCACACTCGACTTTCGAAATTATAGAAAAATTTTAATTGAAACAGGGGCGCATTTGAATAAAGATGGATATGTAAAGAGAACTAGTGGAATTAAATCACGGTTAATTCAAAGAATGTTTCCATCAAGAACTACTTTGGCTGCAAGACAGCGTGTAGGTAAAGGTTTGCATTTTTTGAGAAATACAAGTCAACACAGATCTTATATTTTCTATGATAATCCAAATGAGTTAGTTAGCCGGTTAGTATTACTTTTATCTTCCAGAAAAGCTGGTAACCAATCACATTCGATCGAAATAAATTCAATTTTGGAAGAACTGAGGGAATCCAACATTATAACCTAGACTAGGCGTAGGCGTGAAGCAGGTGCGCCGATAGCACGGTAGGTTGAAGAGTAGGAACAGGCGACCTACGAATAACGTGGAAAGGAGACACCCGATTACATGATGTGGGTTGCGAGCGAGCCTTGAGAGCTGCGACAGTGAAGCGTTCTGTCGGGTGAGCAGAATGCGAATTAGCGCACAAAGGAGACAGACCGACAACATGCTGTGGGTTGCGGCGTGGGGGGTTACGGACAAGTGGAAGGAAACTGAGCGATAGGCGCCCAATATAGTGCTAGCATTTGACGTTGGGTGGGGTAGCCTATTCAGGAGACCGAATAACATTCTGACCGGCAAGTCAGTTCTACGGCAGCTGCCGCTTGACACGGAGCAGGTTCTGTGTTCTTTTTTCTTCTCAACATAAATCGCGTTGATACGCCGGTCGGGCTCTTTGTTCTGCAAACAAAATATGACTCAAGGCTTCGCTCTTACTATCTTTGTTTTGTTTTTTTAAACTTGATTCTTGTCTCCTGCTGGAGATGGAAACAATTCAAAATGGCTGTTTTAAACAAGGTTATTCATTTTTTTCTCCTAACCTTATCCCCCCACCTAAAAAAAAAAAGAAAAATTCATGCAGTACAGGTTTGGGCAAAGCCTAAAAAAGAGAAAAAGTGGAAACAATTCAAAATGGCTGTTTTCATGTAGTACAGGTTTGGGAGATGCCTACAAAAAGAAAATGGCTGTTTTAAACAAGGTTATTTATTTTTTTATCTCCTAACCTTATCCCCCCACCTAAAAAAAAAGAAAAATTCATGCAGTACAGGTTTGGGCGAAGCCTAAAAAAAGAGAAAAAGTGGAAACAATTCAAAATGGCTGTTTTCATGTAGTACAGGTTTGGGCAAAACCTAAAAAAAAGAGAAAAAGTGGAAACAATTCAAAATGGCTGTTTTCATGTAGTACAGGTTTGGGTGATGCCTACAAAAAGAAAATGGCTGTTTTAAACAAGGTTATTTATTTTTTATCTCATAAACTTATCCCCCCACCTAAAAAAAGTGGAAACAATTCAAAATGGCTGTTTTCATGTAGTACAGGTTTGGGTGATGCCTACAAAAAGAAAATGGCTGTTTTAAACAAGGTTATTTATTTTTTCTCTCCTAAACTTATCCCCCCACCCAAAAAAAAAGTGGAAACAATTCAAAATGGCTGTTTTCATGTAGTACAGGTTTGGGCAAAACCTACAAAAAAGGAAAAAGACCGTGGGCGCGCGCGCCATTTTCCTTTGGACAGGGGCAGGGGGGCTTGAAGGGGGATAGGTCCAGGGGGCTTGAGGGGGGGTAAACGGGTCCCCCACTCCAACATGTGCAGCCAATGGCGTGCCTCAAAAATTTACAAAATGGCCGACTCCCCCCTAAAGGGGCGCGGTCTTCTCCCATTGGCCAGGGGGGGCGTGGCCTAAGGGGGGTGACCTTGAAATGCAGGCCTGTGATTGGTTAGGCCGTTCCTGCAATACCACACTACTTACACTCCTGCATTTCACTCTATCTAAAATATCTAGGTTTGATTATGAATTGAATAGGTTTCATGAGGAAGAAGTTGAGAAATCGAATAGAACATGTTACATAACTGGCGTAATTACTGTGATATTCTATAAATTACGCAAAATTGGTTAAAAAAAGGACTTTTCAAGTTTGAAGTGAATTAACTTGATTATTAATCAATGAAAAAATACTTTTCCCCAACAGAGCTTATAGAGAATTCAATTCTTGAAATAAAATGCTGAATCAGTCAATAGCTTAAAAGCAACCTAAACTAATCGTGTAAAATCAGTGTGCTTCGACCAATAAAACCCGATCCTATGAGCTTTTAGTGTTTTTGGCTATTAGGTGATTTAAGTTTAAGAATTGAAATCTGTTGGATACATTCATAAAAAGTTTTCGTTTATCGAGAGAAACACGGTTCATCCACTTCAAACTTGAAAACCTCTGCTATTATAGCCATTATTTTGCGTGATTAATAAAATATCTCAGCAATTACGCTAGGTACAGACTTGCAACATGTTTTATTCGATTTTTTAGCTCATTTTAAATGTAACCTATCCAATTTATCATCTAAAGGAAGACCCTAGAGATTTTTGATTGAGTAAAATAGAAGGGATAGCTACCAACTTCAGCCACCTTTATTTCTGATTTGAAGCGTTTCCGGACCCAAGAATATATTAACTTTTTTATTTATTTTTAATAAGAGGAATGAGTTTTAGCTGTACGGCAGCTTCCTCCCGGAACATTCTGTATACCTATTATGTTATAGACGAGTTGAAAATTCATTTAAATTCAAAGCATCATAATTATAATAAGTTTTGATACTAATTGCGAGGCAGATAATTTAAATGTTTAATTAAACAATTGTTGATATTAATTTTTTTAAATGAAATTCGATTTGATGTGTTTAAGCTAAGCAATAAAATAGACATGAATTCTACAGTATTTAGCCATGAAGAATCCTCAGATTTCAACAATTGAATTTTTTGTGTAGAGAAAGTAACAATGCCAAGCGAACATTGGCCGCTCTAGTAGCGCAGTTGGTTGGAGTGCTTGTCTGTGATAAGATAAGGGATTCGTTTCCTACAGCCTTGGGTTCGAATGTCATTTAAATTGAAATATTTTTTATTCTGATGTTGAAGATCCATCTTGTTTCCACTAATATAATAAAACTGTATACTGTGGGTCGTCTGACGATGCTCTTGACAACAGAGTGAAACGGCCGCCAAGCCATAACGTGACTCATAATTTCCAAGCAAGTGTTTTTTAAGTTTTTATTTTTTATTCTCCATAAAAAAAATACACTATATAATATGTAAGAGGCCATTCAGCCCTGGATGTTTCTCATCATTCACCCATTCAATTCATTACCCACGCACAAGTCTCCAAACTCATGTAAGCACCATCCACAATAAAAAAATTTAAAACCAATGCGTGAGAACAGGTTTGTCCATGAAAATATATTTGTGTTTGAAGTCCTTAATAAAGCTGCGAACTTCATGTATAAATGATGCGACTATTTAAATTTATTCAAGTATTGCTATTTAAATTTATAACAAATTCTATAAAATATATGAATAGCATTTTACCTGACGAAGAAAGTCTTGCACTATGTTATGTTCAGCAACTTGGGATCCAATTGCAAATCTTCGTTTCAATTGCTTTTCGATTTGAATAAACATCTCATGGTCTTCTTCCGTTGTGAAACCTTCGGCGCCTGAAGATTACAATAGAGCTTTCAATATCAGGGGGCCGAGCTATGCGGAGGGTGGGGTGGGGGTGCTTTTATAACCTATTTTATTTTTCCAATACAATTACCTGTTTCAACAATAACCTGCATGGTCCCCTGTCTAGAGAAAATAGTTCCAGCCGATTTATGGATGAAATTCAGTAAAATAAACACTCTTTCGAATGTTTCACCCCTCTGTTTACTGTTTGCAGCATGTAGCGCATATTGAAGTGTGGCTGTAACATATCTTGTTTCTTGTCTATGCATGGAGTAATATCTGATACTGGAAATTCATTGTGAGTCTTGGATAAATTACAGAGAAAAATGCCGAGAGTGCATTTTCATGATACACCTGGGTGATTACAAAAGTTTTTCGATTCACCAATAGATTTCACAAAGAAATAGAAAAACCATGTACGCTGAGCTTGTTTCCAGTCATGTTTCCTACATAAGGAGTGTGTTGCACCGTCACATTCGTTGTAAATTTGTCACAATAAATAAATAACTGAAAGGCTCCGAATACACGGTATGCGCGTAAGTGTTTGTGTTCCAGGCAGCATAAGTAACGCCGCAAAGGGGCCTATTATATGACTATATTGTTCAAAGGGAAAAAGTCATTAATCTGTATATATATATTTCATGCAATCCTTCATGTAAAGAAGAACCTCCATAACTATCAGCTGAGATCCGATGTTCACACTCACTTTACCAGAAACAAAAAACAATTTGAGATACCCTATCATCGTCTTACAAAATCTTTGAAATCATATGCCAACTTACGGCTTAGACTAAACAACAAATAACCTGAACTTTTAACAAATGTTTTAAGTAAGGATAGGTTCAAGATAGAACTCTATGACTGACTGGCGCTTAGGCCATTTTATACTGTAAACGAGTTTTTAGAATGATGATCTAATGTGTGGGTGATAATTATTGTACTGACGTTGTCGAATACCATGATGTTTACATGACAATAAAATTTATTTATTTATTAATATGAGAATAGCGCAATCGTATTTTTGCACCAAAAGCCTATATTCGAAATTTCATCAAAATCACGTCAGACCCGTTTTTGAGATCTGTCGGACATTCACACATACATACTTATAATACAGAAATAGCTCGTTTAATACAGTAAGATTCTTAAAACATTCAGAGATGTGGTGCTCAACACAAAAAGGAGTACAACTGATCTCCGTGATAATCAAATAAGTTAACGTTCAATTAGCATAGACTTGGGAAAAAGTTTGTCTCATACATTCTACACATTTGCTTGATGCTTGAACATTTATTGCTTGTAAGCGTTTGGTTTCAATTGAAAAAATAATACCTTGAATGCATGTGGCCGTAATAATTTTAAAGTTCAACATATCAAATACAATTTATAATTTCATAGCATAGTTTCAATATATCAAATTAGTACTGTGAACTTATCAAGCAAGATATTGGTAAAAATTTCAGAGTTCTAAATAAAAAATGGGTACAATAAATAAAATTAAAAAAATACAGCAATAACATTTGAATGATAGAGATGACTTTTATTTCCATCATCTGAAATTAAATCAAAATTTTTAATACTGATTATCTCTTAAATTTAAAATTATTACCCTTTAATTGAAAGAGAAATATAACAGTTAAATATAAGTATACTTATTACAGATGAACTATATAATGAACACATAAACTATATAATATAGCACATAGAGTTACACCATTCTACTAATAGTTATAGACATGAAATACCAGTGTTCATTCTATCAATTTGATTTGAATGGGGAGCATATTGATCCTATATTACTGTATGTCTAAAAATTGGACCCTTCAAGTTTCCTTCTAAAAAAGTAGGATAACGGTAAAATTATACAAAATCTACCCGAATGGTGAAAGTTTATAGCTTCCCAAACGTTTCTGGTGCTTGTTCAGTGGTTATAGGTAAAAAGTATGCTGATGATACCCACTGGAGTTCTAGATTGTGCTGGGTAATGAGTGGAAGATAATGATGATGTTATGGATGGATATCCATACAGTTTTGGATAGGCTCCAAAACACCAGTTAGGTGATATTAAGGTAGGTAATTTAAATAGCAGCTTAAATGGTTTAAATAATCTAAGGACATTGCACTTATTAACAATTGTTGAATCAGTGTAGACGGTAATGAATTTCGAACTCTCAATTCAACTATCAAATACATTGAAGACTTTCGGTATACGAATATAACAAATAGAAACTCGAAAATTCGATGAAAGCTATATTATATAATATCAACTAATTTATACATACCAGACAAGGTGCCAGACATGGCAGCATCGAGAGTGGATACTTGAAATAACCTCAACGCCTCATCCACATGTGATTCAGTAGCAAAGGACGAAAGCTGCATCTTTGCTAACGATTCAGATATTCTAATTACAGCTTCAAGTTGCCTGTAACAGATTAACCAAACCAGAAAATCACTGAAATGTAAAAAAAAAATTCTCTTCCTAGTTGAATTTTTAAATGACAGTTTAGAGAGAGATGTAGACATAATCGTGCGTTATCATTTTCATTACAAATATGCAAAGCACACACTTCGATCATTGACCGTCAGCCGAGAATGATGATTGAAATTATTGCAATTGAATAAAATTTATTTCCGTAATTCCTTATAAGTAGGCTACACAAATAAATGACTTTCATTTAAAAAATAACAGACTTCAAACTGCATAAAATAACAATCATTATAAACAAAAACTTTTATTAAATTTGTTTTGCGTAATTGCACAATCGATAGATTTTTTCAGAGAACGAAGCCCAAAATGGTTTGAGACCTGTGCGTGGGTAATGAGTTGGATGATTTATTAGTTGGAACTACATTTTTAGGTGGGTTTTGAACCACCGGGAAGTGCTTTTACAACAGAGAGCAGTATTTTTGCTGGTCACCTTCCATGAAGAGCCCAAGCGCTCGTGTCTTATCTTATCTCAATGAACAGATGCTTGGCATGGCTCGGGGCTAATCACTCTCCTTATATATTTTACGAAGTCTCAAAAAATATTATCATTTGGCCAATGCCTTGTCCACTAGAACAAAATTAACAAAACTAACCTGACAGTGATGGGAATTGTCATCCTTTTTTCAGACTCGATTTCGTGTTCCCTTGTACCACTTCTCATCAAAACATATCGGTTTTTCAATTTTTCACCAGCAGCCTCCGACAACCTTGGACCGCAATTCCTGTGAAAATGAAACAATTTATGTACAGCGAGCAAGTGATTTAGCAATAAAATTGAATTTCGAAAAATATGTCGCATTTGAAGAGCTGAAAGAATAAACCTTGATGGACCTTTGAGGAGTGAGAAGCAGATTGATGACGATCTAGAGAAATTCATCATTGATTTGCAGCAAGCAGCCTGGTGGAATACCCCAAAATTAAGGAGAAGGACAATAGGAAACAGTTATCCAGCAGAAAAACGGGAAATGATAACTGAGAAAAGAAGAGCTAGGAAGAAATGGCAAAGAACTCGATCTCCACAAGATAAGATGCAGTTGAACAACTTGACACAACTTGACAGCTTAGAAGGGAAATTCAGTTAATTAAGAACGAATCAGTCAGTCATTATCTGAGAAACTTAACAAGTGATGAGAGCACTGATAATTCACTTTGGAAGGCAGCTAAATAACCGAAAAGACCTACTCAACATGCTCCTCCTCTCAAAAAACAGAATGGTTCATGGGCTAGAAGTGATGAAGAGAAAGCTCATACATTTGCTGATCATCTAGTGAAAGTTTTTTAACCACACATTATGAATCAAGAAGAAGAAGAAAATGATGAAGAGGATTTTATTCAGGAAAATCAAGAATTCAGACATGTCACAATGGAAGAAGTCAGTAAACATTAAAACTAGAAAAGCTCCAGGGTTTGATCTTGTAACAGGGATAGTATTGAAAAATCTACATAGGAAAGCAATAGTCAAGTTAACCAACATCATAAATGCTGCATTCAGACTCAGATATGTTCCTAGAATGTGGAAAGTAGCAGAAGTGATAATGATGCCTAAGCCTGGAAAAGAACCGCATGAAGTCTCTTCATATCGGCCTATATCACTATTACCAGTAATGTCCAAGCTGTTTGAAATAATATTACTGAACAGGCTTAAGCCAATAATTGATGCAAATCAGTTGATACCAAATCATCAATTTGGCTTTAGGGAAAAACATTCCACTGTCGATCAGGTACACAGGATGGTGAATATAATAGAGAAGAGCTTGGAAGAAAAAAAGGTTTGTTCTGCAGCTTTCCTGGATGACAAAATGTAGCATGAAGGGCTAAATCTAAAACTCAAAATATTACTTCCTAAGCAGTTCTCAGATATTTGGCAGGAAGATACTTTAGAGGTTTAGAGTTAAACATGAAGATTCGTATACTGATTTAAAGGAGATTAAAGCAGGAGTGCCTCAAGGCAGCGTTTTGGGCCCAATTCTCTACCTCTTATTCACCAGTGATCTTCCATGTCTGGAAAATAACACCATAGCAACATTTGCGGACGATACAGCCATACTATCAGAAGACTCCAAGATTGATTGTGCTACAGAAAAACTCCAAAGCTCCATCAGAATTATTCAAGAGTGGACAACAAAATGGAGAATTAAGTTCAATGAAACAAAATCGGTTCACATAAATTTCACCAATGTGAAATACGAGCCCATCCCAATAATCATAAATAATCAAGTTGTTCCATATTCTAATAATGCCAAGTACCTTGGAATGACTTTGGATGCAAAGCTTCGCTGAAAGGCCCATGTCAAAAAGAAACTCCACACTTTCAATCCCCAACAAAGTGCTAATCTACAATCAAGTCTTGAAACCAGTCTGGACGTATGGTATACAACTTTGGGGGTGTAACAAACAAAGCAATGTCAACATCATACAACGCTTCCAGAACAAGGTGCTGAGGAGCACTGTTATACGTGGTATGTGAGGAACAGTGATCTTCATAGAGAACTGGGAGTCGACCTGGTATCCAGCGAAATCCAGAGGTATGCTGCAAAACATGAAGAACGTCTCCACCAACACAGCAACGTTGAAGCAATCCAGCTGCTGGACAATGGAGGATTGGTGCGGAGGCTCAAAAGCATAAAGCCACTTGAATTAGTTTAGTG
The DNA here is from genome assembly GCA_948455865.1 of Conomelus anceps. NCBI lineage: Eukaryota > Metazoa > Arthropoda > Insecta > Hemiptera > Delphacidae > Conomelus > Conomelus anceps. The sequence goes on from OX418219.1 coordinate 36,549,839, forward strand.
ATTGATTCAAGTGTCAGTGTCCAGTGAAAAAGCAGAGCAGTGATTGGGTGAAGCCCAGCTAAGAAGTGAAAACATAAGTTCACATATATATAATTAGATGTAGCTTAGAGACCCTAAGGAGGGTTTCTATGTTTCAATTTAATTTAGTAATGTAGGCTAGAAAAAAGTTGCTCATTAGTTTTAAGACTAAATAGTAACAGTAAATATATAAACAAAATTGAAGAGCTGTGAATGTGAATGCCTTTCTTGCATTATTAAAGAAACAGACTAGGTCAGTTTCTAAATAAATATAACATTTACTTCTATTGGTCAAGAATAATTAGAACCATTAAATTTTAATCAAACATGAGTGAACATGGACTTCATAACAGAGGATGGAGCAATCTATACATTGGCTTCTTGCATCTCATGAGCCAAGAAAGATTGGTCAACCTTGAATGCTGCAAAATGCGGAGAATTTTTTTATAAAAACATTTTACAACATAAACGATTTGTTTGTTGGAAACCTAATTTGTAAATCACGCTAATAATAACTACAATTATTTCGGAAGCAGCTAATAGCAATAAACTTGATTCTTGGAAACTCTCTTAAGGTCCACCTCAATTTAAATGAATAAGGAACATGATACTCAAGAAAATGTTCAACCTAGGCTATATGACAAAAAGTTTAGGACTTACCCTCGGCAATAATTGATCATTTTTTTGATAGTCTGCAATGAAAGTTCGCCTTCTGGGGGTTCAGACATGGTCTGATTTGCTGTCATATGAACATTCATGATATGTTTAGCCAGCGTCTAGAAATAAAAAATAAATGCAATAAAAATATTGTCTGTTCTGCTAATTTGCCAAAATAAAAAGTATAAAACATTCCTCTTTAAATAAACGGATTCTGTCGAAAGTTTGACTGATAAATCCTGGATATTATTCATATTGCTGTTCAACAATACATAAACAACCACGCATGCTACATTGAAACCCAGGTGAACCGAACTGGGGTGCAATAAATAATTCTATACACAATTAAACAAAATATTTTGAACAGCGGAATACTTCGACATTTGTCCGTCTCTGGGCAGAAAGGAGGGTCATTTAAAGACAGTTTTATGAGACATAAGTATCTACAGTACTGAAACTGTTAAGCATGATTAAAAAATAAACCTTTATATGCAGGAAAGAAAGAAATTTAAAATATTGAAAAAATAATCAAGTGCAATCAGTGGCGGATCCACGGGGGGGGGGGGAATTCCCCTTCAAACGGAGAAGAAGGAAAAGAAAAAGAAGGAGAAAAAGAAGAGGAAGGGGATTAGATTAGATTATCTTTCTTTATTCATGTAAATTTACAAATTATGCATATGAATGGTTATAAACAAGATTATCAACATCACATAGATACTCAGATAATGTTTTTTTTTGTTTTTTTTATAGTGCAAGATATTATATACAATGATCTCATTTGTACGATATTAACTATGGTAATGACAATCTGAGTGATGCAATTACATGAAATGGCGAAGTTTGGACAAAGATTCGTCCATTCTTGACACTTAACCAGTATAGTTTAGGAGAGAGTTGATCTATTTGAATTTAGTTGTAGTTATTTTTGATACTGTATGAAAAGAGTTTATTATAAAAGTAGCAGGTATAAGATGGAATAAGATAAAAATATAGAGAATAAAAGATTATAAATTATGAATTGGAAAAAAATTAATTACGATAATGATGATGGTGATGGATGATGAAAAGAGAAGATAATTTGAGATAGTTGATTCTGTACAAGTTTTCTTAGATGGATTGTGGTGAGGGATGAAACATTATTCAATAAGCTATACAATACTGATGAAATATTATTTACAAAGAAGGGGAATGAAGTTGCTCTAGGGTTGGACAGATGCAGTCATTTTCTCCATGAGATATTTCCTTAATGATGAGGTGAAGCTCGCTCGACTCTCAATGCACCTGATGGAATTTGGAAGTGCATTCCAAGCACCACAAGCACTTACAATAAATGATTTTGTAAAAATGGTAGTAAGATGATTAGGTATTCTAAGAGTATTATCCCCAGTTCTGGTATGTGAGACATCATTCCGCCTGCCTTCAGACACAAATTTGAAGTCATTTTTGAAGTAATTTGGTTTACCATATTTGAGAATATCTTTGACAAGTTTGACAATCCTGAATGACCTTTGATCATTAAGTTTGAGAGTTGAGCTAGCAATGTGGGATTGAGTTATTCGTTCATACCATTGAAGAGAGTAGACAAACCGTAGACAATAATTCTGACTGCGCTGTAGTCTATCATTCAGAGTGACTGTCATATCATTCATTACAGAATTACAATACATGAAATGCGGGAAGATAAGAGATTTAACCAGTAACAGTCTGACACTTCTAGGTAGGATATCCTGCATTTTCTTCAAAGGATGCATAGCTGAAAAAACCTTCTTACATGTACTTATAATTTGCTCTGACCAGTCAAGTGTTGAGTTCATGATTATCCCTAAGTTTTTAACTGAGCTACAATATGGTATTGCATTGCCATCAACAGTGATTTTATGAACAAGCTTCAAGTCAATATCATTTATCAAGCGTGAATAGCCAATGATTATAGGTTGAGTTTTTACAGGATTGAGTTTGAGACCGTTTTTCCTAGTCCATTCAACAATTTGATTAATATCCTCATTCATCTTGTCAACAGTTGCATTGATGTTTGAGGTACAACAGAGATGAGAGACGGGGGTACGGGGATGAGAGAGAAGAAGAAGGAGAAAAAGAAGAAAATAGGAACGAATGGAAATGATAGAAAACAGTGAAGAAGTGGAAACGAGATGACAATAGAAATTGGTAGAAGAGAGATGAAAATGAAAAAAGACGAAAAAGGGTAAAAAATAAGGATAAAATTAAAAGTCGAAGAAAGTGAAGGAGAGTTTTCAATGTTGTTGACAAGGTAAATGAGTCAGCAATGCCTAACTAACAATTAATTTTCTAATATTAAAACTGACACTGTATTTCACTTTGTGGTAATGTTTTACTCACATAATTATATTGGAGATGCTTGAGGAATGCATTTCACTTCTGAAAACAAGCTTCGTTAGCCTAGAAGAAGCTTCTTTTCAGAAGTGAAATGCATTCCTCAAGCATCTCCAATATATGTGAGTAAAACATTACAAAAAAGTGAAATACAGTGTCAGTTTTAATATTGATTGTTCATTAAGTATTTTGTCATGGAAAACATCACAGATTAATTTTACATTGCAAATATTGTGTACTTCAGTACTTGGTCTGAAAATGATGCCAGTTCCAAAAGGCCGGGTTTTCTGGATTCTGCAGCTTATCAATACATGGCTGAGGACTACTATGGCAGAAAAAGCAGGCTTGTTTTATCAGCACTACTTTACATTCACTTAGATAATCACTCTAGAGCCTAGATCCTGGATCCTCAAAAAATTCGTGGGAGATTTTGGCTGATTACAGAATAGTTTTTCAATTGCAAATAATGTATGCAATTTTTCTTGTTAATTTCATTTTTCATTAACAGCTTGTGTCAGTGACATAACTTTGGTGGGGGGCGGGGGGAAATCAGGGGATATTCCCTCCCCCGACTAAAATTTAAAATTTTAGCAGGCTGTTGTGAGACAATTTTTGGCAAGAGTCAAAGTTGTCTAGAATTGCTAAAAATGTGGTTTTGTAGGAGTTTTATTTTAAAAAAGTTTTCAAGGAGTACCCCTCATTTATTTTGAAAAAAATTTCAAGTAGCCTATGGTACTGTGCATTACCCCAATCACGAGCAGTGAGGGATCAAATATAGAAAAGTGGAAGTTTCAAGTAAGGTCCCGGATCTCTTATTGACAATAAGACAAGAACTAGACAAAATTTACTTTGACACATGACGTGGGTTGAAGTGTTAAGTTAGAAGAATTAATGCCTAGAATCACTTGACATGTAATTTTAGAGGTAATAGGTATAGTTCCCCGAACCCCCGTTCCGAAATAAATAGCCATGTATACTGCTTCAATTTATCGTTAGAGGTCTACTACTCCAAATTACAAAAAATTACTGTTGTAATTATTGTACCCTCCCGGCAACACCGCCCCCCCTCAAGACCGACCCTGTAGTTATGCCACTGCTTTGTGATGTAACGATACACATTAAAAGGTTATTAAAATTTGTATTTGAAATATCATATTGTTACAGGCAATAGGTGAACAATTAAATTTGGAAAGTTAGTTTCATTTCAATTGAAAATTCTCTTCAATTCACGATTGACTTTATGCCTCACTTTCAAACACCCCGGGCCCCCCCCCCCCCCCATACCCCATTCAGGTATTTAGAGTATTCATGTGAATAGAAATTTCCAATGACTTTTTTCCAGTTCAACAGTAATACACTGTTTGTAACCTAATATTTATTATGATCTAGTTTGTAATGACGTTTCCGATTGCACTAATGTGACCCAAAGAATGAATAGATTCTTATTCTTATTCTTACTTTAATATACTTACCGAGTCGCGATTTTCATCATGCTCGTCTTTCACAATGAAGATCATGTCAAACCTAGATAGAATAGTAGGCATGAAGTCAATGTTTTCTTCGCCTTTAGTTTCGTCCCATCTTCCGAATACTGAGTTGGCAGCAGCCAGCACAGAGCATCTAGAATTCAATGTAGTTGTTATGCCAGCCTGCAACAAGTAATTCAGATACTATAGATATAGATGATAATAAATAGCTTGAAAACTATGCCAAAGTTTTAGACGGAACTTAATTATTTATGTGTCGGTGGGTTGTATTGTTGAAATGAAGACTAATAAATTAAAAAGACATACGACTTTATTATTATCAATAATTCATACCATAGCGCGCAGGCTACCAGCATAATCGAATCGAATCGAATGGGGCCAGTAAACATCATCAATAGTAAATCTTACAGCATGGAACAAGTAAATCACATAAAAGATTCATTGCGATCGACAAAACTAATACAGTTTAAAACTTAATAAAGCCTATCAGTAAAATTCAATCAATGTGAGTAAGGTAACAAACAAATGAAATGAAAGACTCGAAAATTGATAATAAAAAAGTACCATATTGGTTCTTCATCGTTACTATATTATTTAATAATACCTATTCAGTTATCAATCATTTGTCATCCACAGTTAGCAGACCCCTATTCAAACTTCACCAGCTTCCTTCGAAATTGCTTCTTTTTTTTAATTATTGGTCCAAATTTATCCAGGAGGATGCTGGAAGATCTCATATGGTGACATGTCTTGAAATTAAAGTTAATGGCCATACTACCAGGACATTAGGGGAAGATTAATTCTGTCATTTTTCTGATCATTCGAGGAAGAATTCATCTGCCAATGCTTCTCTGCAGTTTTTGAAAAAAGTTACAGCTCCTGGCAAGCAGCTCATGTTTCATCCAGACAGTGTAGCACATATCAAAAAGGCAATCTAAAATCTAAAAAGTAGATTCTCTGCAGGTTGGGATGAAATTCCAGTTAATTTGGTAAAAGCATCAGCTGATATTATTGCTGCTCCATTGACACAGTCATGCTATGAATGCTGTTCTCAGGACGGGAACCCCGTCCCCGGGTTTCCCCAATAAAATGAAGTATGAGAAAGGAGAAAGTACTGTACTACCAATTTTTATTACTTCCCATCTTGCTGATTACAAAACAACCTTATAGCACTTTGTTCAAAATGTATTTCATCATTGCTATAAGGATATGTTTGCGCTCAATGGATGAGTTAATTCATTCTACACTATGAAATGCTATAACATTTTCATAGCCAGGCATTGGACTCAGGTTGTTTTTGAAATCTGCGATTCTGTTAAAGATTAATATGACACCTACTGGAGGGTGTAATATATTATGCTCTGAATATTTTGTTTGTATAAATTTGGGAACATGTGTTGCCAGTATAGATTATTTAGTGGTATCGATTGTCATATTGTTTTGTGTTTACTTTGGAATGGGGTTTTCATCCGATATTTTTCTTGTAAATTGAATCTCGCTCTTTTCATTCTATTTTAAAATGTTCCATCTCGACCGACCGATTTGTGTTTATTAAAAAAAATCATCTCTTTCTCATAACCCCAGGGTTAAAACGTTCCATTTGTGCGAATAGCATAAATATCCCTTTTTGTCAAGGGGAAGGTGAAGAAATTTTTTTGTATTGCACGAAATGTCCTTGACTCCAGGACTTGACTTCCATTACTGTAATTAAAAGACTACAAGTTTTAAAAAAGGACTTTCATTAAAATCCTATAATTATTAAAATTAATGTAATTTGTAAAACTGAAGAATTTAAACATGCCTAATTTTAGGGTCAATAGCCAGAAAACCGGTAAAAATGTAAATGGCAACATTGAAATAACACCATTTTCTCTTTTTCATGAAATTTTTTTCATGAAGTTTTTCATGTAAATTAAATTTCTATTTATATGGTATTATATCCCTATTTTCGATTTATATGTTTAAAAATTCAGGAGCAGTACATACTCTTTATCAAACAAAGGCTTAGGCTCATTTGCAGAATATTTCTTTCTCTATTTTCCGTGTCTAATTTGATGTATGCAATGTTGAAGGAAAAAATAAATATGATAGAACATCATGTGGAAGGAAAGGAAAGTTCAATGATGAATAACCCAACAAAATGATGTGTTGCGGATTGTAACCAACCTTTGCAATAGATATTGTCTGCTGTTCCATGGCTTCATGAATTGCAACTCGATCATCCTCTCTCATCTTATCAAATTCATCAATGCAAACAACACCACCATCAGCCAGCACCATTGCGCCACCTTCCATTACATAGTTTCTCTGGAACATTAGAAATGTTTGATTGTATGAATGGTTGAGTTCAGTCGGTAACCGATAAATATTACGTCTGATTGGTTTATTGAAATTTATAGACGTTAAACAATTTGAATGGACCAATCAGACGCTACCAGTAATATTCACCAGTTACCAGTAGAGCTCGCATACCAATTGCTTCCTTGACCCTACAAGACACTATTAAACAAATATTCAAAGTGACTTGTTGTCATACAATAGATGAATAAAAATTTCAAAAAATAAATCTTTCAAAACAATTACAAGTTATTTTTATCTATTTCAGAATTTGAATTCCAGAATTGTTACTCCTACACAACTTAATAGGAAGTATGCTTCAGACAGTACAATAATTGAGAATGCCAACATAGTTTAATGGTTTTGATGTATGAAGTCACATTACAGCCTGTTTCTGGTAACAGTTGGAGCTCACCAATGCTCTGTTCAATAATGGTAAGATTGAGAGCGAGATTTGCAGAGGTTGGCCAATCTTTCTTGGTTAATGATATATTGGTGAATATTGGTGCCATATATTGGCCTATGTCCTCTATTCTAAAGTCTATTTATAGTTTATCAACTCATTCTTGGCAGTTGCATGAATTTGCCTCATGCATGCCGGCTCTCAACTACTCTATGCTTCTAGAAGGATTTTCCAACACCCTTCGTTGTATGGTGTATGACTAGTACCCAGTAGAGCAGCTCGGAACTCTTTGTTACCAGATAGTGGGGTAAAACATTATGAGTGTTTCTGCGCACTGCCAACTATGAGTTATATTAGATGACAGATGAATTTGTATTCAATTCATAACTCTAGCCTCTCACCTCTTACAGGGTGTCAGCTGGACGCTAACTCTAATCTTGTGCAAGCCGTTTGCTCATGGCGACAAAATAGAGAATTCTACAGTTTTACTCTACTCCTATCTGTGTAATATTCCAGGCTAAGTCATTTGTTTTAGTATTCCCTCTTCTAAGTCATGGACAGTCATAAGTATCATATGTACACAAAACGATTATTCCTGTATAAATGACACTACCTTGCGACTTTCGCAGCTCAAGGGAGACTTGAAAAGCATTCACTCAAAAAAGCGCAAGGTAGGTTCATGAGTACTAGCCAATATCATCTAAATGGATTCAACTGAACTACTGAATTATAACACGAAATAAAATAATCTTACTGTCACTGGATCACGATTGACTGATGCAGTCAAACCAGCTGCTGATGATCCTTTCCCGGATGTGTAAACGCCTACAGGCGACACTCTTTCGATGAATTTCAAAAGTTGTGATTTGGCTGTTCCAGGGTCTCCGAGGAGCAAAACATTGATGTCTCCTCGACGGGTGAGACCATCAGGCATTCGTTTTCTGGATCCTAAACAATAACCACAGAAATTTTATTGGTGAACCAAAATACTAAATCATTTCTACAAGCAAGATTTCCAAAAATGAGTTCAACTTATCTTCCTCCATAATATTTGTACTAATTTCAAAATTAGATGTCACAATTAGCTTAACAACATGATCAAGCAATATCCAGGGCGTCTATGATTGGAAATAGTAAGACTGTATTGCCAATATAAAAGGAAATAAAAAATAAAATCAAACATATAGCTCAGTCATAAAGAATATGTGTTTGGTTTGTAAATATACTACTAATAGACCTGATAACGTAATGACTGTAAGAAACTAGATAGCTAGCAATTCATTTTTTTCAATTGAATCAAATTAATAATTATGACTTCTATTTTAAGGTGTTTTTAATGTGTATTAGCTGAAATAGTAACTGTATATTTATATTCATTAAGTGATGGTTACCAGCAAACAAGCAAGACCCAATGCAGGAAATGCTAAAAGGTATTAGGGATTTCACTTCAAATATTTATAGTGAAACCATAATATTGTAGAATTGTATTTTATGTTTGTAGTTTGTGATATATTTCGAGATGTTTGAATGAGTAAGTTGAATTTGAATGTTTTTTGAATGTGTATATCTTTATAATAGGAGAAAGAGAGAGAGAGAGAGAGAGAGAGAGAGAGAGAGAAAAGAGTGTGTGTGTGTGTGTGCGTGCGTGAGTCTTGCAGGTTTCAGAAAAACTGTAACGATTAGAAACACTAAATTTGGCGCAAAGCTTCCTCTGAACTCAATTCAGTGCGCCTTGAAGCCCAATTTCTCATTTTATATTTAAATTTTTCAAATATAATGTTTGAATTTTAGAATTTTTGTAAAATGGGTTAGATGCAGGAATCTCACAGAGCAGCTGATACATGATATGTCACTATGGTGCTGATATAGATGATATGCCAATACGTCGTAAGCCAAAGCAACAGATTAGTTCTGTATCAATATTGCAGCTGTTAATTACCCAGCGTAATGCGAGCTTACTTATTGAGTGCATTGAGCCTTTCTGGTCATACATTTATCTTAAGAACTTAACAAAAAACTAGGCAGGTGGGTATAAAAGGTAGTGCTAAGACACTAAATCTCACATCACCAGTGCAAAACGACAGTTTATTTGTGAACTTCTCTTTTCAAACATATGAACAGTATGGTATAAACACTGTTTAGCATTTCACTTACGCTTCCCAATTTTGTAATTTTGTGACCGCTACCATAATTACTTGATTATGTTTTGTGTGATAAGTGAATGAATGAGTTATCTACATGAAAAGAAAAACTCTAAACTGGATTCACTGCAAGACCTGGTAAAATGCCAGTATATAATAAAATAAACTGAAACCAATCAAATCCTTATTCGATGTAATACCTGAGTGACAGTTCTGTACTAAGTGTTAATAAAATTCACCAGTATATTTTCCTCGATAATTACAAAAAATAAATACATAAAATTAAAAGAATAAGTAAAATACACATAATATTCGTGAGACTCTAGTGTTTGAGGAGAGACTCATTAATTGTAGAATGAATGTTGATTGGAACTGAATTACCTCCAAAAAGCAGGCAAGCAAGAGCTTTCTTGATGTCAGCCGATCCAAATATACTGGGTGCAATGGACTGGGAAATTTTTTCGTAGATATTGGGCGACGCAGCCAGTCTCCTAAAATAATCTTCTTCGTCAGCTGTGATCGAAGACGATGTGGATCCAATGCCACCAGCCTCCACCTTATAACCGACCACACGCAGGTACGGCGATCGCACTCCAACCACTGAGCTCTCTTTACCTCTGCCGCTGCCCTGCGAATAGCGAGAAATAATTTTTTAAAACAACATGATATTTTCTATTGGCAAGTCTTCCAAACAATTTATACTACATTAGTCTGATTATCACACTGCTATTCAATGGAAAGGAACAAGAGTGAGCTTAAAAAGTACTGTATTCTCTATTGGAAGCAAAGATTATCAAGTCTTGAATTTTTGTTTCATGTTGAACTTCATGTCTTAATTAAACTAAGAATTAACTGTTCTCTTTAGCTAATAATGATGCTGCTACTGCTGTTGTTGATGACGTTGCTGCTGCGGGGCTGGTGACTGTGTAACAGAGCCAGCTTTATATATATTTTGTCGGCCTTCAAGCCAGCTGCAGGATGCATAGGTGTTGGCATAACCTTATACATTGGCAAATACTTTAGGATCAAAACACACGTTTTAAAAACAACTTTAGATCTGAGTTTTTACAAGAAGGTGTGGATGATTCACTAACTACACATATAAAATAGAGACGATCTGTTGACAAAAACCCACGAAAAAGGCTCAAACTTGCTATGTCAGCCTGCAAACATTTCCTTAACTGACTAAAATATTGAAGTTTTGTACAAAAAATAAATTCTTTTTTCTTTAGGACATACCTTGGTTTTTGTAACTTTTTTAATGCAATAAATTCCAATTATGACCACTCTGTTGCCGGGCACTACTTTGTCACACAGATACCTGAGAACATACAAAATTAATCAAATAAGTGCTTATCACAATATTATTCAATTTTTTTATTTGATGACAATTATAACAGAATTGAAATAAATTGATGTTAATTGGTTTTGTAACTATACACTACCTGCATATTTCAATAGTATACTTGTGAAATACATGTGCTATAATATGGAAAAATATTTGAAAAAAAGAATTAAGGGAAGTGGTAGCCGTGAGCCGTATCAGGTATTTGTTCAGTCAGATAAAGATGAGCTACGAACTTCTTGGCTCTCTTTGTGAGAGTAAACGATGAGATTGGCAGCAAAAAATACTCTGTTGTCTACTGTAAAATCACTTTTCGGTGGTTCAGAACCCACCTAAAACTGTAAATACAACTCAACAATCACAATCATCCATCTAGAAGCATCTTGGTACTGTTACTGATAAAACCTCCAAATAAAATTTTTTGATACCGTATTCCAATCAGTTTTGGTTTAGCAGTACTGACAAGTATCACAATTCTTCAATCGTCGATAACAGTGAGTGAGTTTACTAGGAAGCAAGCCAGCGAGACTAGATGCTTGAAGTTGACCCAGTTTTACTCACCAAGCTTGCCTTGTGGACTTTGATAGGAGGAGCTGGGACACCTTGTAATGTCAAGTCCAGCTGGTTTATGAATTAGTCAACTCGCCCAGTGTAATTGCGTAGAATTGCGTAAAAATGATTGCGTAGAATTGCAGGCTTTCTAAATCTAGAAAAGATTGTCCTTCAAATGAAAATGACAATAATTGATGATCAAGCTCTATGACCACCAAGTATTCTTCAATATCGATTTAAATAGGCTCATAGGCATTCTAATAAGCCAAATTGACTCTTAAAACTCAATCACAAATTATAGATATGATTGACATAATACCAATAGTATGAGTTTGGCCAATATAAAACAATCTTATCTTCAATTATTAATTATTTTCAATCAATCTTCAAAAAGGTATAGCACCTACCTGTCCATAAAGAGTTGAACATGACGAGGCATTTCTCCCTGAGGGACCGAATCATTTAATTCTTGAAGCCTCAAAGTTTGAAAATCAACGCACTTGCATTTGTCAGGAACAATAAAATATGGATCTAGGGGGCATTTTGGTCTTCCTGCTTGTTCTCTAGAAAAAAGTGAAAATTAAATGAAATAATTCTTTATTAGGCAGAATTAAAACTATAAAATCTTCTCTACCAATCAACCTTAGCCAAACATAAATAATATAGAATTCTCATAGTACCGCAATAATCATAGCAATGGGGCAATATATAAAATACAAATTTCACAAGTTTAATTGAATATTAATACAAGTCGAAAGTCAGTACAAAATATAATAAACAGTAATGAGGAAGATGATGTGATTAATATCATCAGAAAAATCAAAGATATGGAAATGAAAAAAAAAAACAATATAAAGCATTGTAAACAATATACAACATTCATACTGCTCACACACCATCAAGCCGCAAACCCGAACTCCCCGCTACCCCCGCCAACAAAAGCCGCCTGACATCCACCCCGAAGCGAGCATGCCTATCAATATTGTCTGGAAGATTGCTCCACAGTCGACAACCCATGAAAGTAAAGGAATGTTGAAGGACACCGAAAATAAATTGAACGTAAAGGACAGTACAATGCAACATGTAAAGATCGGAATAATGTTCTAAAATGATGAGCTGAGGAATTGTTTTAAATTTTCAATCTGAAAAATTACCATACTCAAGGAACAAACCCATTCAACAGTGATTTGGAAGTGGAATGATTTAACCATCAACACTTGCACAGCAATTTTGGACTGAAACCTGCTGTTTCTATACATTCAGTGATTTGTGAGCTATATGAATAAATTAATACGGTAAATACAGTACTGGTTTGAATAAATTTTTGGCTAGGCACTTTTTAACAACCCTCATCGAAGTTTGACATCTTTTAGTACAACAAAATTATCTCTGCAATAATACAAAATTTAAACTTTTTTCATGTTCTATACTTCATTGGCCGTTGGTTTAATTTGGTCCATTTTGGTTCCAGTACACCAGTAGTTTTCGTATTCTTCACGTTTGTAATGAATTCTGTTGTTTGTTTTTGATGATTTTGTTTTGACCTCTAGTTTTTTTTATGGGTTCAAAATGTCATTATTAGTTTTCTTGTAATCCATCAAGTTGTACTATTATTCCATTCTTGAGTTAATTCACACCAGAATTTCACTGTTAATTGGTATTCTGAATGAATAAATAATGAGAGATATTGCAATCCCATAAAAATGTTTTTTTTTCAATGTGCATAAATAAGCCTTTATATCTTTTGGTTTTTTAAATGAATTGCAACGGTTGTATGGCCCTATTCACAGGGTGTGGGGGGGGGGGGAACGGACTGCCTGTGTTGGTGAGTGCTATCTAGTCAAGGATATAAGTTGTAACAAGTTGTATGAATAAATAAGTTTTTCTTCATTAGCTGAGTCCTCAGAGGTAGGCCTAAAATTCACCTTATGGTTTGGCTTTCCCTCTGCACCTTGTAAGTCGTTCTGGCGAATTTCTGTTGCGTTGCCGTCACGGTCCTGGATACGCGAACTTATGCCTCAGTGAAATATCGCATCTTTTGAGACATGTGACACGTCACTCTTTACCAAACATTTCTATCTAAACATTTTTCTAGCTATCAACAAAAACCATTCCCAGGCGAAACAATAATTATTATGATTCGTCCTGGGAATTTGATCACAAAAATTCCAAAGATTAGTAACATAGAAAGAGTTTATAATTATATCCTCGCATTGAATGTTCTATCTAGTGCTTATTACATACACTGATTTATAACATTAGTACATTTAGTAGTGTATTCAATACTTACGTATTGCATTTGCGAGGTAGTACATATCCGTCTAATCCCGGACGGATGTTGAGATCTGGAATCACATTTTGACAGGACCTGCATTGGATTGCAATTTTCGTAGCTTTGGCCCTTATTCCGGATGCTGAAACTACTATTCCGGGAATCTTCACAAGTTGGGAAACAATGTTAGACTGAAAATAACAATAAGATGAATTTATTATGTTGATGATCTCATAAAAACTACTAACATAGCCTAATAATTTCAAGAGAAAATATGACAACCTCAACATAATTGCAATACTGCCAATTTTTTATTTTTAATGTTAGTTTGGAGTGCCCTAAATCATTCCCTGAAAATCCCCATCGATCCCAAATCCAAAATGGCCGCCATGATGGGGCTTGAAATATCCATAGCTCTCACTGTAAGAAGTACATATGGGGAGAGCATTATGCGTAAGCTCTGTCCGTCCTTCTGTCTGTACGCATAAAACTTCAGAGCAAAAACTATAAGGGGTAGAGGTACCAAATTTTCAGGAGGCACCTCATAAGAATAAACCATAACTTTATATGACGATTTCACATTAAAATTTAAGTTTACCAGTGGTACTATTTTTCGTAGGTGGAAGATCACATTTCCATGTGTCAAAATCACAAAGCATAGAAAATAATAATTATTTTTTATTCTACGCTCTGCGGTCAAAAGCTGCTGTGTCAAAAATCGTGCCGTTCTTCAAGTTTGAGAATCAGCTGACTCACTAATAAAGAACTCTTGCTTGGGACACGGCTATGAGGCATGCCTTCTAGTGTTCTAGTGAATTTGTATTGATCTGTATCAGCTGTTTCCCTATAGAATAAAATCGATTTTCCTTCCAATGTTTTTTTTTTTTAATTTAGAAACTAAATTTCTCAGAAAAAAGTTGATATCGGAGTTATATGGACGTTTGTGAAGTTGTTTTAATCCCATGGCATATGTTGCTATGGGAATATAAAATAAACAGTCAAGTGCAATACGGTCAGCACAGTGAGAGTGTCCCCCTTTGAATTCACCGCAGATTCATTCCAGGTTTTTACTTGGTAATTTGCTTCTTTTTTCCTGGCCATGTGTTTTTCATAACTGCTGACCCCCAGCCTACTGCAATATTTATATAAGGGTATTTTATACATAGTCCAGTACCCAATACAATAGTTTCAATAGTACTAAAAGAAGCCTGTTCAATAATACAATGTGAATTAAAAAATAATTATGAGCCTTTGGCAAAGAATTTAAACAAACCTTAAGGTCCCTTAGTGATGAAGAAAACGAGTCTGATGAGACTAGAACTTGAATATCTTCTACCTTTTCTTCTCCTTCAGGTCTAGGTGATGTGACTTCATCAGCTACTTCCTTGGCCGCTTCTTCAAACTGTAAATTGAATAGAACAAATAAATAACATTCCCTTATTATACACAGTGAAGTCAGCGTGAAAATGACAAAACAATTTGGGTATAAGCTAGTTGGCCCCCAGGGCGCACCCTTCATAACTTAACGCTAAGTGAACTGGCGAATATGGCGGTCAGATAAGCTAATGGCTTTCCTGACCTCACAAGACACAAATTGAACGAATTTTGAACGTGACTTGTTACAATAAAGAAGAATAGAAAATGAGTGTAAAACTTGGAAACAATAAAAGATGTATTCCCTAGTGATTTTCCTTTAACTAATCAATAATTTCCTAATCAATTCCTATAATCTACCAAATTTACATTCTGTTTTACTGAGGTGTTAGAGGTGCATTACATTTGAAAATCAAAGAAGATATGTGAAATAAGAACAAAATTTTATTTAAAAAACGGGGAACAACTTCTGTTGCATCAACTCACCAAAGGAAGAAGCTCTGAGGGCTGTTTGTTCAATTTCTCAGCAAGTGTTTCATCAAAACTGGCAAGATCTTCAATGTTGACCTGAATCCAATACTGACCCAAATTGTATTGACGTTTAAGCAAGTCTCTGTGGAAAAATTAAAAAGCCAGTAAGATGTTTAGCATGCCTAAATACGAGGTTGTTGACAATGATCGGACAAACTTTCGTTGTTTATAATCAATTTTAGTAGTCGAGTGTCATCTCAGGTTATAAACAGGATAAAAACAGATGTGTGCTCAACTAAAAACTAAAATCCATTTTGATAGGTGAATAAAATAATTACAGTGTTATGTTCATCGAATATTTTTCAACTACTGAGCTCCACGGGCTGGAGAAATGACTCCCAAACAACTAATTTTGGAAAGGGCAACTACTAGTTTCTAGCTTATTCTATGAGAAGGCGGTAATGAAAAATGGCCGTATTCGGAAGTACCATACAAGTAAAAACACGCTTTGAAACGCGACCGAATGTGTTGGCCTTCGTTCGCCATTCAGTTTTCCAGTCCATCAATATCAGAGTTTGCGCAAATCTGCGCTAAAAATCCGCGAAGCTCAAAAATACGACAATCATTTCAAAGACACACTTATTCTGTTACAAAAAATAAACGTGGCCGATCTGTTCCCATTTTTGAGCGAAATTGATTATGTTTTGGCATACATCAGGCATTAAAACACTCTGCCACAATAATGTACTCTCTCTAGGCCAAAATGTTTAAGATATATGAAAACATTCATACATAAGCAGTCCTTATTGAATTAAATACATCACACAGCTACCTAGTGAATTTAGGTGAGGTTATGATTCCAGTATAACCATTTATTGGCAATTGCATATTATATTATGGCCGATTCCTGCAAACAAAGAGATTACAAACAGAAGCTGCCTTCCAAAGATTTTGCACAGATATATAATTTTTAAGTTACTTTTGAATATTTCAATTATTAATTCATATTCCATTCATTTATTGAATAAACTGCATCATTTAATTACTATATACCCCTCTGAATTTGTAAGAAACCAATCAATTCAATCACTCTTATCTCTTTCCTTTACTCTTTCTATCTTGTACCACATTCTTGCATGTAAATGTACAAGTGGCATGAAACTGATTATCTTATTTTTTAGCTGTAGCTGATTTTTAGCGTAGATGAGCGCAACCTCTCTATTAAACTGCATTCACAAGTTCTAACATCAGCTAAAACATGACCATAGTAGACGAATGAATGCATAGCCAACATGTTGTGCACTCATCTGTACATTATGAAAAATGTTAAATTCTCATCAAGTATAATGATGACTCATTTAATTGACCGAACGAAGAGATCTCTGATTCAGGTCAACCGTTTTGCATTTGTCTGCCTGTCACGCATTTACGGCTGAACGCGAGGACCAAATTCAATCTTCCTTTAAGGAATGCCCAGCGATGTATGTGTAAGGATTTTCGAAATTTGCTTGCATTTAAAGGATATTTTAAAGGGGAAAGAGACAGGCTCTTCGGTCTTCTTCTAAGGGGATTTTTAAAATGAGCTTCTCCATCATATGCAATTGGAATATTATTAGATCTTGCAAACGAATTTTGAAGTAGCCACAGTGCTACCAACCTCAACATAGTTCTGTGAACAGTGGACCTCACGCCCTAGAATAAAGTTGCTTGCACAGAGCAACATACTCGTTGTATTCAATGGTAATCACCATCGCAAAATTCAACACAGTCATCAGACCCAACCCTTGATTCAGTTCGCGTAGTATATGCCTATTTTCCACCAAAGGTCACTCTGTATCACAACAACAAGTCTGTGTTTTCAATTTGCGAGACAGGTGATTAGATTTCAGATGTCTGAGTTTATACAACAATATTGATTAAATTTACTTAGTAATCACTTGTTATTATACTTAATTGAAATATTAGAAATGAAACAAACAAATATGTTATTCTTATGATAACTTTATTCATATGAATAAGGCTAAATCAGATGTTACGGACTGAGGGCTATCTATGAATCTGATTCCAATTGCTTAGGATGGGGAAGCTCATTTAAAAAATCATATGTTCCTATAGAAGAAGGCCTGGATGCCTTTCCTTTTTTCCCTTTCAATTATCCTTTAAATGCAACAAAATTTGAAAAACCTTATACATACATCGCCGCACATTACTAAAAGGAACATTTATGCCAAATTTCAAAGAAATCGCTTCAAGCGTTCAGCCGTAAATGCGTTAGACAGAATGCAAAACGGTCGACTTGAAACAGACATGTGAAATCTCATGTGATTTGAGGATCAGCTGTATGGAAAATAGAAACACAACCTTGGTGATGAAAATCAGTCACATTTTGTGGAAGACAGACATGAAATAGACTACCGTACACAAATTGAATCAAGGGTTAGGTCTGATGATTGCGTTTAATTTTGCGATGGTGATCATCATTGAGTACATGGAGTATGTACAAGCACCCTTATTCTTGGGCGTGAGGTCTACTGTTCACAGAACTACTAGTATTATTTTTGTCCGTAAAAAAATATGATTTATGAATATTAATATTGTTTTACATGATAATAAAAGTTGATAGAAAAGGCATTTTATATCAATCCAAATCAAAAGATTCATAAGCAATGAATATTATATTCATAGAAGTTAATAGAAAAGGCATTTTATATCAAAAAAATCAAAAGATTCATACGCTATGAATATCTGAGTGCCGAAAGGCTGGTTCCCAGTTTTTACAAAAAACTAACAGCTATGCAGTGGCAGAGCTTTGTAAACAAATTGCTTTAGTTGGCTGGTCCACGCGCATCAAGTCTGCCTCAAGCCAATTTTCTGTTGAGGGACAGAATTTATTAAAACATTGAGAAATGAAGCTATAGCAGGTATCTGATCAGTCAGATAAAAATAAGCTACGAACTCCTGGTCCCTCTCAGTAAGGGTGATCAAATGAATTGGCTAGCAAAAAGTTTTTTTTATTTATTGCTGATGATGCCCACATGAGTCCGAGACTTGTGCGTGGGTAATGAGGTTGATGATAACACGTATAGATGCCAGATGCCACCTAGCAGCTACAAATTATAATCATTTGATCACTCATCGCTGATCATCTCATCCCCACTGGAAGTGGTCAACTCTCGATATTACCAAATCAGAAGCTATTTGCTAAACTACCAAACTAATAGTTTTATTATATTGTCATAAATTTTATCCAGAATGCAATCAAGTGAACATCAGTCATTATTTATGTTGGGTGACCAGGCAAATATACAATAATTTAGGTATTAAAGGCTAAAAGATTACATTACCTGTATTTGTAGTTGAAATTCCCTTCATGAAATTGTCGAATGAAGTCCTTTAACTTTCTTTTTACACTTTGCAAATTGATAGTGATATTACTTTGTGCATCATCGCCTCCAAAATTGTCCGAAAAGAAAAGACCAGGATCGTCAAAACCTTCCATAGCTACTTACAGGTGGAGTTTAGTACTGCTTGGCAAAATAAAGTTCAAGGCAAGCACAGAATCGCAAGTTTTACGAGATATTAAAAAGTAAAACTTGAATAAAATTAATCAGACTGCGATGAAGTAGTGTTTTAGTGAGGTTAGTTTATGCTTCATACATCACAGAGTTTTGGAGGGAAAACTATCTGTTCAGCCAATGCTATTTGTATCTCAGAGTAGTGGCTATCATGTAGTAGTAGTGGCTATTGATATATACTACTATATATTTTTTCATATATATTTATATATTCTACTATATATTTTTTAAATGCGTAACTCTCAAGGCTATGGACTAGTGAAGCCACTTTTTTCTGGCAGGAAAAGGCCATATCGTGAATATTATTATAACTTCATTGTATCGGACAAAAGAGCCAAGCCATGGCCGACTCTAGCGTGGCCAAGCCAACAGCCAACACGCAGTGGATAATCGTCCCGTGGTGCAATTTATTATCCTGGGGGATATTCGCATCATTCACGCAGGCGCAAATGAAGCTGGCCGATGCTGGATCCTGGATGCCGTCCGCTAGCGATACGAATACGATTATAAGATAAATCGATAATAGATAATCCATATTAAATATTTCAATCGATATTTCTTTCCCTTTGCATGTGTTCCGTTCTTGACGTCAAATAATAACTACTGCTCTGTTAAAAATATCTGAAAGTTTTTTAAACAAACAACCCTTTTCAGGTTGGGTTAGATTAGTTTAAAGGAAAAGGAGAAAAAATCTTGTTTGATATCACATTTTATTACATCCATAACCACTCCATGAAACAACCATGTTAAAAAGTCATTTCACATCACAAAACAAGTCATCTTAGCACTGATTAATACAGCAATACAGGGATTTTCCATTACCGCTGTCCGCTACACGAATTTCCCCGATTTAGAAGCGGGCGACACTAGCGCTGTGTCTTCACTGCTTCACAGTGGATCCCGGAGTTACTCATCTAGTAAGGCTTGTTTCACACCTGTACGACCGGTCGTTTATACAACCGTTTACATAACTATGTACATTCACCCGACCACAACACTTTAGTATAGACGATGTACAACGCGCTTCCGTAATTACCAACAAACCACAATTTAACGCGTAAATGTGTAGCTGTCTTGACTGTAGACTGTCGTCGTGTCGGGGATGTGTGTACAGTTCCAGTGGCTCGCAGCGCCCTATAGCATGGCCGACTCTAGTTAAATCACAGATTAAGAAATTGTAACTGGTTAAATGCAGGAATATACAATATGGTAACGCCGCATCAGCTGCTGACCGAAAGTCGATATTTTGTCTTAGTTTTCATTTAAAACGATCTCTTCAGTCTTCGCATTCATTTTATTATTCACTAGCAGCTACCCGTCCTTCGTACAGATTATGTTTAGAAAATTACGACTAAATATGTTTCGGTTTTTTTGATAGCAACGATCATGAAGTTGTTAGTAGCTTAGTAAACAACTTAGAACATAAACAATTCAGTGACAGTTATCAGAGAGAATATTTGAGAACAGCTGATTGATATATCATGATAAATTACGTGATTTGTTCTTATGTGGTACGGTAATAAAACTTAGAAGAAATGTATTCAAAATCGTACAATACTTGGTTTTTAAACGTTTATTATTCTGTTAAAAAAAAAGTTAATCTAGTTTTTTATAGCTAAAGACATTGTCAAAAAGGTTTTCAATACTGATAAATAACTTTAATCCCGATCGATGCTCTCGTTTTTCAGGAGAAGGCCGCGTAAAATGTATCAAAAATCGCACAATACTTTGTTTTTAAACGTTTATTACTCTTAAAAAAAAGTTAATTTAGTTTTTTATAGCTAAAGAATTGCCAATAAAGTGTTCAATACTGTTCAATAACTAAAATCCCGATCGATGCTCTCGTTTTTGAGGAGAAGGCCGCGTAAATAAATGCCTTTGGGGCCGTGACAGACAGACAGACAGACAGAAAGTGAGATAAGACTATTTTCGGCTTATTTGATGTATAAAACGTAAAAATAATCAACAAATATTTAATTCTGATTAATGTACAGACAAAACTCTAATTTTATTTATATAGAAATAATTAATACCGTACTTGACACCTTTTTTAAATAATATATAGACTTATGTAATCCGTACCTTAACTAAATAAATAAATGTAATACATACTTATTACAAGTTATGCACTGAATAACTATCCTACCAACAAATATCAAGTACTACACAATCGCAATTTATAAATTTTTTATAAAAATTGTAGAAGAAAAAACAATATTTTCAACAGAATAGAATATTTTATTTGTCTAAGAACAATTACCATGAAACAATTATTGTCAAAAAGTACATAGTCAAGACAGATAGATACAGTAACTAATTTATTAATAAGCAATAACTATTTATTAAACATATAACATATACATAGTCTGAAATGAAATAAAATTCTCTAATAATCTCTAATAATGAGATCTTAGAAATATTACGGAAATTGCATTTATAAAAAATTATATAGTTTTCACCTTTGTTCAACCAAGGTGTTGCAATTTATTATCGCTTTTATCCGCTAATTCACTGAAATCTTTAACACTGTCACTAACAATATTTTGTAATAGGCTGGCAGAGCTGATTGAAAGTCGTTTGCAATCTACTGTCAATAATTCTCCTAAACAATCATCTAACGAACCTTTTTTAGTAAAGTGGCTCAAAACCGGGAAGGGAAACTAGTTTCAAATGATAAATTCATATCTTCAATTGTATTAAAAGACGTTAATCTATCAAAAAATCAGTATAGCATTAGTGGAAGGAACTCTTGTAGCAACCTGATAGGCTCTCAAGATTCTAAGAGATTAAGTAAATCTACTTCAATATGCAAAAGCAACGATAAAGTAATAAGGGATGATAGGGAAGTACCGGTACTCACTGTGTTCCATCAGAATATTCAATACATTCGTAACAAAATAGATAGAATCGAAGTACTTTTTAAAGAAGAGGCTCCTGATATAGCTATTTTCACAGAGCATGGTTTAAAAGAAGATGAATTGTCACAACTTAATATTCCAAACTTTTCATTGAAAACGTCGTATTGCAGTACATCTCATCGAAGTGGGGGAGTAGCTATCTTCACTAAAAATGCTAAGAATATGCAAACATTTAATTTAGAATATGTAGAGAAATTTTCTGTGGAAATGGATTTAGAAGTTTCTGGATTAAGAGTAAAAATCGACGATAATTTCGAAGTAGCGGTGTTAGGTATTTATAGGTCACCAAATGGCGAATGGAACAATTTTTGTGAACTATTCAATAGGATTTTAGAGATTACTACTACTCGTTTTACAAACGTTATCGTAGCGGGAGATTTCAATACAGACTTTGCAACACAGAATAGAATGACAGAAGATTTAAGGGATATTATATACATGAATAACTAGGAAATAAAAGTTCATGAATATACCAGAGTCACAAGAACATCACAAACAATAATCGATAACATCCTTACTAATATAGATTACTCTAAAGCAAGATTAGGCGGCTCGGAACTATCTGATCATGACTATCAAATCTTAGAGGTGGGGTTGCAGGGTTATAAATCAATTAAAAAGAGTAGAGTAATGAAAGAAATTCAACAATGTGAACAGGGGAATATCGATTGTTTGAAGCAGAATCTGCTACAAGAAAACTGGAGTAGGGTTTACAATAGCAATAGTTTGAATAACAAATATGATAGTTTCATTAATATTTTAAGGTTTCATATTACTATGAGTTGTCCAGTTATAAAAGTCCCTGTAAAAAACAAATTAGACAAAATTGAAGAGTGGATAACTGATGATATCCTTGCAGAAAGAAATAGGGTTAAAGATGCATATGATGAATTCAAACTATCTAGAAATATGTTAAGTGAAGAAAATTACAAAGCTCTAAAGAAAAACTATACAAAAGAAGTGAAAAGAGCGAAATGTAAGAAAACAGCTGAAATTTTGAATAATAGTGTGTACTTTAACACAGCAGTGTGGGATGTAATAAACAAAAATAGGCAAGTAGCTCATGTAGATGCTTATACTAGTGTCCCCAGAATAATTAATGAAAATGACAAATATATTGATGATAGTGTAGACATTTGTAATTTCTTTAACAGATATTATCAACTGGTTGCTAAGAATCTTCAAAAATCTCTTAATACAGGTATTAGTGACATGAGGAATACTGAGGGGATTCAGAACAAATTAAAATTCCACCCAGTATCCCAAGACGAGTTGTCAAATAAGTTATCATTGATAGTTTAAATAATAAAAAAACTGTAGGAATGGATGGGGTATCCAGTAAAATTCTGAAAGAATGTAAAGATCAATTATTGTTAGACCCTTTGATTCATCTGATCAATCATTCATTAGAATAAGGTGTTTTTCCACATAATTTGAAAGAGGGGAAGATCTTGCCAATCTTCAAAAGTGGTGATAGAGAAAAGGTAGAAAACTATAGGCCCATTAGTATTTTAAATGTAATAAGTAAAATTTTTGAAAGAGTAGTTCTAAATAGGTTACTTCTGCACCTTCAAGAAGCTAATTTTATCTGTGATGAACAGCATGGCTTCCAGAAAGGGAGACCAAAATCTGACTCATTGAAAAATCAACTGGGATAAATAAAATTAATACACTGACTAGTTTAATTTTACTCAATTTTAGGTTCGCTCATACTTTATAATAAAACTGAGATCAAATTTCATAGGAAATTGCAAAATTCTTGTAAAATTGTACAGATTGCACAACCCAGATAATTTGAAACTTTGGAGTAGGCCTACCTTATATTATTGAAACATATTCCAAACAGACCAATCCGATAGCCTTCTATTCAACTGCATTAGTTTTATAGCTCTCTGTTGCCTGTCTGCAGTCAGGAAGTTGAAGTCAAATTAATTTGTTGAGATAGTACTTAGTTTTTCAAAGAAGTTATATAAGCTCATCATAGTGACTTGAATTGTGTCATGATTCACATCTATGAAGTTGTGAGTACTTTTGGATCTTCTCACTCCAGTTTGAAATAGAGTTTTTCAACATAATTTATTGTTGATCAGTTATCCATCTAATTTTGCTAGTTTCTTGTTTTGAACAAAATAATAAGAACTTTAAAATTAATTTTAATTTATTCGTCTCATCCCAAACAACCACACGTTTTTGTATTTAAATTGTAATAACTCTTGTTCTCGATCCAACCTAGGGTCCCGTGGAGATTACTTTTATCAGTTACTCGATTTGTCCAGTCCTTGTTTGAAATCTATTATTTTTGATCATTACCGACGGGAACGCGGAATATCGCTAACTCGGAACTGGCTAAGTCTGTTTGTGGAATTGGCCAAGTAAGGAAGTCGCTGTTTCTGTCGCCGGCGGAATTGGCTAACTCGGAACTCGTTGATTCTGGCCAGCAATGCCAGGCGCTAGGTGATGCGTACGGTAATACCTACCGTACGCTCGTACCTCTATGTTTGAAATGTCTACCGCATGCAAATTTTTGATTATTTTATTCTTGAATTTAGATTATTCATACATAATTAGCCAAAAAATTTATTTAGTTATGAAATGTTATTTGTTTTTATTCATTTATTTATAAAATATATTTTTATTTTATTGATTTAAGTTTTTTTTTTAAAGCTTGAGATTAGAAAAGTTCGTATTGCAATCGGAAGAAAAACTGCTGAAGGTAAAAATTCAATTGGTCAACTTTCTCCGATCGCGCATCGCACTTGAAATTTACAAAAACTGCCAAAAATGTGATTTTCTCATTTTTGAAAAGTTAGTTACAGATGTTGAAATAAAAATGCTTGATTATTTTACATTTGATGTATGATGGTGTATAAACCATAATAAATTAAGTTCTGACCCTAAAATTACGCTACTATATACCGATCGCGCTGACTACATATCTGCTTATTTTACCAATACAGTAATTCGTATTTTAATGAAGATTCTTATTAAATTCCTGGATTTCTTGTTCCATGATGAACTGCGTTGTTAATATTAACTTTTTAAGTGAATTCAACGACTTGCAGTCAAATTTTCATCAAGAATGAGTAGAATTTACTTACTCTGTAGGCCGAACGTTTTCGAATCTTTGAGATCCTTGTGGGATCCTACAAGATCCTACAAAGATCCTACAAGGATCTCAAAGATTCGAAAACGTTCGGCCTACAGAGTAAGTAAATTCTACTTATTCTTAATGAAAATTTGACTGCAAGTTGTTGAATTCACTTAAAAAGTTAATGATTTAAATATTTTAAGATTGTTTTTCTTCTAATTACCGCTTGAGTGCCTCAGCTAGGAATAATACTAGGCCTACACATTATTGCTACAACAGTATTGTTTCTGTTTTTGATCTCCAATATTTCTCTCTCTGACTCTCCTTCACTCGATCTCTCTCTCTCTCTCTCTCCCCCCCCTCTCTCTCTCTCTCTCTCTCTCTCTCTCTCTCTCTTTCTTAGAAACGGAATTTTAATTCTGTTTTTAGTTTCACTTATTAAAAATTTATTTTACAAAAACCGGTCAAGTATTATTGGGAAGGGTATCTTTGAATATAATTTTCCAAGAGTGGACAATCACACGTTCAAATTTCGCTGTTTCGTGTAGTAGATACATCATAATCATATCAAATCACATCTTATCTTCTTGTCGTTGTATAATAATTAGTTATTTAGCTTGAGCTCCGTAAAATTACTGAAATAATTACTTTTATTTCTTTCAAGTTGCATAATCTAGAACTCAAGCTGATTTATTTTGTTATCTTTATATGAATGAAGTAAATAATCTCAATCTTTCTCTCTCTCAAACACACATACACACAACACGTAGCCCATTATCGTATAATCATTATCATGTATCATCTTCATTGTTGACAATACGTCATAGATTTATTAAACTGATAAAATTAGACGTTTTCATCATAATTACATAGTCTATTATCTATGACAGAAAATGGCATTCCACATGAAAATTAATCTAATCTGATTTTTCTTTTTTTTAGTAGGTATTTTTTTGTTTTAAATTACTTTCTCACACACACTCTCTCTTTCTCGCTTGCTATTTCTTTCTCTATCTCTCTCTAAAATTCAATACACCAACATATTATCTAAAAGCTGAATCTTTAACTTAAATGAGAAATGTACTTGGTAGAGTTATAAGAGGAGGGGACCATACTTTGCAAATCTCGATACATAGAAAATGCTTCTCCATAGTAATGTCCTTCTGCATAGAATCTCCTCCCAATAGTAATAAAAGATAAAATATCTTCTGAAGCCTTAAAAACATCCTTGAGGTCACGTTTAATTTGAGTTGTGTTTCATACCCTAATTTGTGAGTTCTTATTTACATGTTGATGTTTCCTTTTTTGGGTAAAATACTGTATAGTAGCATAATGAATGAATTTTTTTAAGTTCTTGACATTTTTAAGGCAAGACTTGAAATTATTTATCAAGTTTGATACTTCGAAGATGTATTATATTTATAATTTTTTTCATTCTACGCTCTAGCTATGTAAACAAGTATGTTTTTTGTGGATATGGGCGTGAAAAAAGCTTTTCAGCTTTACCCATATCCAAAAATGAATGAATTTATTCATTCATTCATTCACTCACTCATTCAATCATTCACTCATTTTATCACTATGTCTCTCTCTGTTAGGGTTGTATAGAGTTGTGTGACAGAGAGGGTCTGGAGTCTAACTCCGCCCCTAATAAATACATTTAATCAATCAATCTCTCTCACTCACTCTCTTTCTCCTCGTTCTCTCTCTCCATCTATTTATCTATCTGTGTTTCTCATGTTATCCTTGAATATCTTTCTCCAAGAATAAACTTCGCCGTTTCATGGACATACATCACAATCATATTAGCGTTATCAAATTGTATCTCATCTTTGTATCTTTGAATAATTCTTCAATTTATTCAATTATTTGATAAAATTCATCCAATAATTACTTTATTTTTCAACCATCAAAAATTTGTTTTAATCTTTCTATTTTTTTTTTTAAATTTTATAGTGATTTCCTTTCAAAATATTGATGATCATGTATTGTATCAACTGGGAGAATAAAATAAATGAGTTTGAATTTGAATCTTCGATCCAAATTTATTCTTATGTGCACTATAGTCATGAAATTGCATAAAGCTATGCTTTCCAATGGCTATTAGCTATTTTCGGTACCGAAAAGTATGTACGTAAATCGTTTTCCTTCCAACTTTCCGTTCACAATCAGCTGCCGGCTAAATTTGGTAGTATAGGTAAAGATAAATTGGAACGCGCTCCCATCATAAGAATACATTGTTTCCATTACATACAACGGAAAGTTAAAAGGAAAGCAATTTACGTCCGTACTTTTTGGTACCGAAAACAGCCATTGGATGCTGTTTGATTATAAATTCATCTATATATATAAAAGGCTAAGGCCCGACAGACTGAAATCACACATCCCAAACTACTGAGCATACAAACTTGAAATCTTGCGCACTTGCCTCAAGGCACCAAGGATTTTCAAAAATTTGCCCCTCTGAGCCCTGAGGGAGCTGGGACCCCCCAAAATTTTTGTTCTTTTTAACCGCTCATCGCACATTAAAGTCATGAGGAACGTTTTGTTCAGCTACTAAAAAAACTTTGATCTATGCAGAAAAATTCCGACCGGGTTCACAGGGGGGTCCAGGAGGAGGCATTTTCGCAATTTTTCAGCAAAAATCAACCTCATCAGACACCACAGCCCGAACTACTAAAGGCTACAAAATTGAAATTTCGCACAAATATCTTCATACATACTAGACGCACACTGAGAACAGATTTTAAGATCTTTTGTCTATAAGGGTCCAAAAGGATACCATATATACTCATTATGAAACGGTACGATCAAGGAATAATTGGAGACGCCCTAACATATTAAGCATATGATATTCTAACATATTACAATGAAAAGTTATGATCTTGGAGGATAATAATGAAGATGCTCTGACATGTCAAACACCGGGCGAGACCGTTTAGGTACCCGTGCTTCGCTACGATAAAGTGTGAGAGAGAGAGAGAAAGAGTGAGAGAGATAGTATGTGTGTGAGAGGGAGAGTGAGAGAGAGCGAGGGGGGAGTGTGGGAAAGGGTGAGAGAGAGAGCCTATTTGTCATACAAAATAAAATATATGCATGTACAGTATATTGTTTTTATTCGTAAGAAGCAAGTAAGATGATCAGTCTTTACTGAAAAATCTATCTTTATCTAAAAAGAACCTTTTCCGTTATGTTCCCCTTAGCGAAGCACGGGAACCTGCTAGTTACATACAACTGTATAACTGTCATGACCTCATGATATCAAATTCATCAGAAATTAAGTTGGTTGGAAAAGTCCTAGGCTTTTAAAAACCTCGTATTAAGTATGGTTTTGATAATTAATTTTTGCATTATGAATAGTTCTTCTAGATGAGAATTATAACAACTGTCTTCCACATTGTTATAGACTGTACAAGTAAATCATTTTTAGATTACTTGGACTCAGAAATTTTATTCAAGTCTTTTAATTTTCTGAGATAATAAGTTAACTTAGTTTTTGTTCAAGAAAGACTTTTCTTGACTCAAATTTGTGAGTGCATCTACAGATTCTGCGAAATTTAATGATTCTTCATTGAATGGGCGTTTTCACACACACCGACACGGCGCCGGCACGACACCGGCACCGGGCGCCGATATCGTCACGACATCGTTGAAGCATTTCACACTTACCGACACGGCATCTGGCTGTCGGTGAAGAACTAACCTTATTTTGCAGTGGGCGGCACAGTTAAAAACGGTACGATGGCTGATTACAACCAGAGAGTATAGTAAAAGAATTACTTCTATTCTCTCTGATTACAACAGGAGGTTGCATTTGTTATATTTATTATATCTACGACGTAAAAGGCACAGTCGTAATAGACAACTTTGAATTGACCCAATAATAAAAGTTCGCTATTTGGATGACTTGTATTACTACACCTTATTTAGTGACAAACTTTTTTAATTTTTTTCGTATGAGTACTGTAAGGAAACTTTCGACTATATATTAGTGAATTTAAGTGATGAAATCAAAAAACAAGACTAAGATCTTGTTCTTATTTTCTTCTATAGTTTTGTCCCATAAACAGGGCTCGGATTTGACTAATTCAATTAGGGTGACAACATCATACCCAGTGGCGTAACGTTTTCCAATTGGGCCCCCCCGCAACCGATTTTCCGGGCCCCTCTCCTAAAAATCATATAAATATCCCCCCTCTCCCTTGTCTCCCCTCCCATAAAAACTTGCATGATTTTTTTGGGCAGTTATAATTATGTAAGAGCAAAACACCTTTTTATCTATTAAATTTAAAAATTCAATCATGTTTCAAGTGGGGCTAGTCTAATGATTTTGGCTGTAGCCTACGGGCTCCTGAAAGATGAAAATAGTTGAGTGTTAATTATGTTATAAATAATTATCTAATATTAAAACTGACAATGTATTTCACTTTTATATATTGTTTTACTCACTTATATTGGAGATGCTTGAGGGATGCATTTCACTTCTGAAAAAAGCTTCGTCAGCCTTTGTCACTTTTCAGAAGTGAAATGCATCCCTCAAGCATCTCCAAATGAAGTGAGTAAAACAATACAGTATATAAAAGTGAAATACAGTGTCAGTTTTAATATTAGATTGTTCATTAAGTATTTCGTCATGGAAAACATCACAGATAAATAATTAATCTTGAAACCTAGAAACCTTGAAATTGATGTCTTCCATAGGATCCACATTCACATCCTCCTTGTTAGCACCTTCGCTCCTTTTCCCAGAAAATGTGTTCTCTCAGAATTCGCCTCGTTTGCAGACACGGACACAGGTTAAAATTTGAAAAAAGGGCATTTTATCTAAATTACCGCGAAATTACTAAGTCAGGAAAAGAGGAAAAATTTAAGAAATTTATTCTCAAGAGGCAGAAGAGAGAAAACGTAGACTACTTATACAGTACTTGATCCTATTATAAGAAAAAAATTCAACTGTGTTAGGAAAACTAAAACAATTGAACCAAAACTATTATTTATATACTTATTCTGTACAATAATCACGTAATTTATCCGATATATCAAGGGCATAAATATTCCTTCTGAACATTGTTTAAAAATGTACTAGTCGATAAAAAATAGAAATAACTAAAACATGACTGTACAACATCACAATACCATAAACGCAGCATGTTGAAAAATAGAATAGCAATGAAACAAAATATGGCACTCCAAATAATAAACTTACGATCACGAACTCAATTAATATACATACGGTTTACTCTAGGCCAATTTATGGGACACGTGTAGGGCTACATGTATCTAACTGGACGATTCAAAAGTGACTGAATTCATAATACTGTATGAAGAAAAATATTGACTTTAGTTATTTTATTACACAACCCCCCACTTTCCTTTACATCACAATATATGCTAATATACATTGAGGAATTCCATGGAAAAATAATATTAATTTCCTCTAATATTTGCACTTTGGAGACATGATTTGTAACAGTCTAGATAAGTTTGTTTGAAGAGTGTTTTGTCCTCGGTATGTCTCCATTTCCATTTCCTGAAGTCACAACATCCTGCTTCTGAATTCCTTCACTAAAGCTATTTGCGAATTGATAAAGTAAACAATAAACATTGACCTGACAATAATTAGCCAATTCATTATTCTTCCTTCAGTAATTCAGTTTTATTTCTTTTGAAAAAAAAAATATATATAGGCTATCAGTCTTAGCACGGGCCATTTCTTGAAAAAATATATTTTCATTCCGGGCCCCCTTATAGCCCGGGCCCCCCCGCGCCGCGGGGTCTGCGGGGGTGTACGTTACGCCACTGATCATACCTATCAGCCATCGTACTGTACCAGACGTTTTTTTCAGTACCTAACCTCAAACTGTTGACAAAAT
This sequence comes from Conomelus anceps, assembly GCA_948455865.1. Classification (NCBI taxonomy): domain Eukaryota; kingdom Metazoa; phylum Arthropoda; class Insecta; order Hemiptera; family Delphacidae; genus Conomelus; species Conomelus anceps. The sequence continues at coordinate 36,580,702 of OX418219.1, forward strand.
GACCAAATTCTGTTCAAAACTATGGACGACACACAAGTGTCGGTGCCGGCACCGGCGGGAGCTATGCTGCCAACGACATGCTGCCGGTGCCGTGTCGGTGAATGTGAAAGCTGTTCCATTTGGCAGCATTGTATCTCAACCCCCACGAGACCGGGACGAAATCTTGCCGGCGCCGTGTCGGTGTGTGTGAAAACGGCCAATCTCTTATTCCATTGTTTATTTAATTATAACATAAAGCATGAGTTTTGCAAAACTCTCCTCTCTCTATACCTTTATCCTGACTGTGACTGACATCCTCTCCTGCTTCGACAATGATATTACTGCACTGTCTCTTACAGCACCAATTTCTTTCATCTTATTGAATTCCTAACGTTCTCATTTTTGGCGGATTTGTCACAAATGAGGAATCTCATTTCTGGTGGCTAAAACTAAATAAATTACATTTTTTGTTTGTTTCAATTAAATTGAACCAAATCTATTGCTTTGCAAATAATTATAATCTAGATACAGTCTCAGATATGAATATATAGAATTGTTGAAAGTGTTATAGAACGGAATTTTTATAAGCCGAGAACCAGTGGCGTAGCCAGGATTAGATTTCGGGGGGGCTCACCAAGGGGGGTGTGGGCAGTGGTTTAACCAGGATCAAATTTTGGGGGGGCTCACCAAGGGGGGGGGGGGGGTGTGGGGGCAGTGGCTTAGCCAGGATCAAATTTCGAGGGGGGGGGGGCTCACCAAGGGTGGGTCTGGGGTATAGGAGGGTCCGGATTTTTTTTTAATTTAGTGGTGTGAAAAGCAAATCTAGACAACTTGTTAGGCTCTAAAGTTCAAAAGAAAGTTTTGAAAAATTACTACCCAAGAACCTAGGTGGCCAGGTTTGAAATGATAAAGTTTGATATACCGATATCTGTGACTATTTTGAGTCAAAACCCTTGAATTGGAACTAATCATACTTGACTTATGTACTGAATCTCAAAATTAATACTAATTATTATTATAAGTTTCAAAAATTTATGTCATTAGCCTAAAACGCACCCAACCCAAAGTTCATGAAATCGGATTTTTTTTTAATCATAGCACACTGATTTTACACGCTTGCATAGAACTTGCATTTATTTGTGTGTTTTCATTTATAAAATCCCGATTTTATGAACTTTGGGTGCGTTCAGGCTAGTGGGTTATACTGAATTTTAACTTCAAAACTAAATTTTCTACAAGATGAGTTTATTCAAAAAGATGATTTATCAATAATTAACAAAGTTAATCCACTTCAAACTTGAAAATTGCATTTTATTTAATGTAATAAATAAATAATTATGGTAGTCACAGTTTTCTAACATGTTTTATTCGATTTCGTAGCTCATTTTAAATCAAAATTATCCATTTGAGCACCTAACAAGTTTCTATATGAGTAAATATTGAGGAAAATTTTGAAAAATGCATTAATCTGACTATAACTGTAGCTATATTCCATTACACAAACAGGGTTTCTGTAATCTGTTCGTTATAATACAAAAAAACAGATAGAACCCTTCGGCTTTAATAAGTCCTTATCTATTAGATATTTGAGAATTTTTTATTTCTGAAATTTCGGGGGGGGGGGGCGGGCCCCGTGAGTACGCCCCCCCCCCTGGCTACGCCACTCCCGAGAACCGAATTAACTCCTTGAAAATGATGAAATCCATTTGTAAAGTGATGTTTCCAATTTGCTTATAAGCTTAATATTATTTTTTGAAAGGCTCCAAAGAAGAAACTTATCATCAATAATTATTTAGAAGTACTTGGAAAGTAGTTTAATTTTCCAGAGAGAAAACATGCACTATCAGTTTTATATTTTTTTGGGCCCAAGGGCATCAATATGATAAATCCGGCCCTGCGACTTTCTTAGCAGCAGGAAATATTCTCACAAAAGTCTCCAGTGAATGTTTACTTTTATAAACAATGTCTCAATTAATTTGGCAATATCAATATTATGAAAAGTGAACCTGCACTTTGTAAATACTTTTCTTATCTTTATGTTTTCCTTTATTATACTTTCTGTACTGAATACTGTTCCTTTCTCATAGAAATATTTCCTTATCTTTTCAAAATCAAATGTAAGTAATCCATCAATATAATTATCGTTTCCGGTCAATTTGCACACTAAATACATACTTGCGCTTTGCGTTCGGCAGGGGGTTGCACAACCTGCACCCCGCCACTGGGTTTGTGATATTATGTCGGTGATGGAATGCCTGACTCCACTGCAGATTTCTTTGTGCAATTTTCAAACACATTTGTTTGTGAATAGACTCTGCATATTTCTAGTTTTGAAATAGAATTTTCTATGTTTAATCGATTTTCATCAATAAAATTTGCAGGGCATCAACATTTGCAAAATTCATACATTTTCAGCCTCTCCTAAAAGCCACCCCAATCCTAAGAAGGAAGATTTCAATTATTTTCCTGTTTCATCCTGTTTTCAATGTTAGCCATCAATCAAACAAGTTCTAATTTTCCATGAACAAGAGAGCAAACGTTTTCAAAATCAAATTTTTGAAGATTTCGAACTTTAGACACCCCTCACTCAAAAGGGGATGCTTTTTTCGTAAAAGTTCCATTAATACTTTCGATTCATTTTTTCATATCTATTTGATTCCCATTAGTAGAATTTGTAAAAATGAAATATTTGAAAAGTTCAAAATACTCATCACCTCCCCAAAACCACCCCTATCAAATAACTCTGAATTTCAATGGTATTTTGTTCTTCATTGAGTTTGATATGAGCAACCAATTAGAGAAAAAAAAACGATTTTTTTTTCAAAATTTCAATTTTTCAAGATGCCTCAAATTAGGCATTCCTCACTCTGAATGGGATGATTTTTTCAAAAAATTCTCAAGAACACTTGACTTTTTTTATTGTAAAACCCATAGATAAAATTTTTAAAAATTCAATATTTGAAAATAACAAATTTAAAACATTTTGCAAAAACCACCCTTATTAAAAAATTTGGATTTTCTTTGGTTTCCTGTTCTAAACTTGGTTCTAATATTGGCTTGCAATCAGAAAAAATATCAATTATTAATAAACAAAAAAGACAAAAAATTTCCAAAATTGCATTTTTCCAAGATGCCTCAGTTTGGGCAACCCTCACTCTGAAGGGGGTGATTTATTCGATAATCATTATGAACACTTTTGAGTTATTTTTCCAGTGTTAATCAACTCTCATAGATAAAAGTTTGAAAAATTCAATATTTAAAAATACCAAAATTTAAAACATTTTGCAAAAATCACCCTCATGAAGAAATTAGGAATTTCTTTGGTTTACTGTTCTAAACTCAGTTTTAATAACAGCATGCTATCAGGAAAGGTTCAAATTTCTCACAGACAAAAAAGTCAAAACTTTTCAAATTTGTATTTTTCCAATATGCCTTTATTTGGGCACCCCAACTCCGAAGGGGATGATTATTTCGAAAAATATTCACGAATATTTTCCACTTGATTCTTATTGCTTTATCAATCCCCATCGTTCAAATCTACAGAAAACAAATATTCAAAAATTTCAAATTTTTTATACCCCTATACAAACTACCCCTGATAATTAAAAACACTTTCTCATAGATTTTCAGCATGAGCCTTATTCTACAATGAACCTCCACCAATAAAATTGCAATAGTATCGATCAACAAAAAAGTTCAAAATCCAATTTCCTGAATTTGCCCCCCCTAAAATCAGTGAAATGACGTTTTTCGCCCCCTACTCCAAGAGGGATGATTTTTTCTAAATTTTTCAAATCGGGGCACCTACAGTTTATTATGCTCTATTTAATGGAAAAGAGAATTTCTCAAATATCTTGATATTTAGTTTTACCCCCATTTTTCATCCTCCCCTGCCAACCCCCTTAATCAAAATTTGTAGCACCATTCAATTTCATCCTTCACAAAATATAGTTACCACCCATTATCAACCATAAAAACCATTATTTTTCCCCAAAACAACTTTCAGCAAATTTCCCCCAACCCCCACCACTAAACAGCCTGACCAAAAGAATTTCTCACTATCATGTGTTCAGCTTAACAAGCACAACAAATTTAAAAAAAAAAATTCAAAATGTCTCAATATTTGAAATTTTTACTTTTTTGACCCCCCTCTAAAATACCCCCCATCAAGTTTTTCAAATTTTTTTCTAGGGTCAAACCCCCACTAAAATCAAGTTAAATTTCATTTAAAATCACCAAAATCAAAATAAAACACTCCAAAAATCGAGGGTAAATTGAGCCCCCCTTAAAAAAATAGGGGCCCCTTTTCAACAATGTTGGAATTATTCCCCAGTCGAATCTCACTCAAAAAGAGTTTCTGATAGAAAACCCCGCGAAAATCAACCTGCATCATCAAAATCTTTAATATCAATCAGTCAGTGACTTTTGCAGTAGTAGAGTATATTAATCTCACCATTTCTGCAACCGCTACTCGCAATGATGATACGCAGTTTTGATACAGTATCAAAATATGATACGGTCCCACAACAACTGATTTTATCTGGCACTGCTGATAGAAAAGCGCGCGATACAGTGAATTCCGAATCAGCGGATTCCGGTTTTGCAGAAACAGTCAATTCAGACTTAGTGAGTTCCGCTCGATGCAGTTTCGACTCTTATGGCAGAATTAACATAGACTCAGCCAATTCCGACTTAGCGAATTCTATCGACCCAAACCGACAGATTCGCTTCGCTCGCCTTGACCCAGTGACGGGAGAGGGAAGTTATTTATACAATATTATCATTTAAACAAATAGCCTACCAATTATTGCACCTTCTACAGGAACATTTCGAAAAATTTACTTGGAACTCATCTAGTTATAAATGAACCTTTTATAACCTTTTCTTCGGTTTGATTTTTTTTATTTCAATTTTTTTATTTATTTCCACACAACATATTAAAATCATAATAGAAGCACAAATAAAATAGAAAGAAATATATTTCCTCACTTGGACTACAGATCCGTGTGTGAGGAAAGAGCTCTTATCTACTAATGTAGGAGATAATTTAAAATTATTACTAAATGGGTTCATTAAAATTTGGAAAATATAGAATTTGTTTTTTAATTACAAATGGAAATAATATAGTAATTTTGAAAATTAAAAATTCCATACCCGAAGAACTGAAAGTGACTAGTTCAGCAATGATCTATCTACTATAAATAAATACAGTAATTGGTTGATTCATCTGATCAATCATTCATTAGAACAAGGTGTTTTTCCAGATAATTTAAAAGAGGGGAAGATCTTGCCAATCTTCAAAAGTGGTGATAGAGAAAAGGTAGAAAACTATAGGCCCATTAGTATTTTAAATGTAATAAGTAAACTTTTTGAAAGAGTAGTTCTAAATAGGTTACTTCTGCACCTTCAAGAAGCTAACTTTATCTGTGATGAACAGCATGGCTTCCAGAAAGGGAGATCAACAAAAACAGCCATAGTTTCTCTAGTTGAAAAACTAATAGATATAATAGATTCATGTGATAAAGCTACTGCAATCTTCTTAGATCTGTCAAAGGCATTTGATTGTGTTAATCATAGAACTTTATTGGAAATACTGCAAAATGTAGGTGTAAATGGGGTTGAACTGAAATGGTTTGAATCATATCTTATTGGGAAAAACAATGTGTAGAACTAACTACAGTAGTTGGTAATAGTATAGTGAAGAATAAATCTAATAAATTAGAGGTGCAAGCTGGAGTGCCTCAGGGGTCAATACTAGGTCCATTGCTTTTTTTGTTATATGTCAACCGTTTACCTAAAGAATTAATTAGTGGTAGAGCCCTCTTATTTGCTGATGATACATCACTCATTTTCAGCAATTCCATTCTAGATAATTTAGAAATAAGTGCCCATATAGGTGTGCAGTCCATTGTCCAATTTTTAAATCAGTTGAAATTAACTATAAACAGTAAAAAATGCCAATACCTTCAATTCAAAAACAAACATGATTTAAATGAAGATAGGGCTATGAACGTGTTTCTAAACGATAATCAATTAGACCAGGAAGAAAAAATTGCATTTCTAGGAGTTATGTTGGATAGACGATTGACCTGGACTCCATACATTGAGAAAATATGTAGTAAAATTTCATGTGGGGTATTTGTCCTGCGACAGCTCGCTAGATTGAATGATAAAAAGTTACTTTCTACAGCTTACCATGGGCTCTTATACTGTCACATATTAGGTATGCTATCCTAGTATGGGGTAATTCATCAAAACAAAATCTTGATAGGGTGTTTAAGATCCAAAAGAAAGCGGTTAGGTGTATAGAAAGAGTAAATAGATTAGATTTATGTAGGCCGTTGTTCAAGAGACTTGGTCTCCTAACTGTACCCTGCTTATATGTGTATGAAGCTACTTTATATGTAAAAACGAATGATATTAACCAAAATCTTGATGTACATGATTATAATACAAGAAGCCGAGGAGATTATCACTTGGTGAGTAACAATAGTAGCTTATTATTCAAACAAAAACCTAGTTATATTGGTAGGAAATTCTACAACAAGCTACCGCAGTTTTTGAAGTCTTGAAAATATAGAAATACTAGCCGGCAGACTCGCTTCGCTCGTCCTTAACCCCCGGGGGGTCCAACTAATTTCCATTGTGATAAGATAAATTTACAGAAATAGGTGATTTTGGGGAGAATTTTGATACCATTACTTAGTATGCATGTAGGGTCTTAATCAAACAGTGGTATTTCGATTAAATAGATATAGATTTATATATCAATCTATATGGTAAATTAATTTCACAACTAATTTTTTGTTGATTTTCTGATCAATACCTATTTTCACAAAAATTCTCAGGCTCATGTACTGTTACAAATAGTATTTTATTAATTCCTTAATACTTCTTTGTAAACCTAACTATTTATAGGTAAGAGTTCTTATAAGAACTGATATTTATTCGATTTGAGCGTTGGTTGAAATTCACAAATACTCGGAGAACGCTGTTAGCAGTCTGATGTGCAACTGCAAACTGATCTGATCGTGAAAGTGAGTGATCGTTTGAGGTAGTAGGCTACGCAATAGAAGTGGGAAGGGGTCAGCCTACCGGCAGTACAGTCAGGTTCGGAATGGAATATGCAACTACAATGAGCATTCTTCATAGGAGAAAGAGACAGCATTCTTCTAGAAAGAGACAGCAACGTCGAGAATACGACTATACACTATGCAATTAATCGGCTCCAGCAAAGTTGTACTGAGCAATATTATACTAATATTAAAAATTATTGTACTTGACCTAACAGGCAGCTCGGCTACTTTTTTACTTTTCATAAACGTTGGCTTTTAGCTATTGAAATTATTTTGGTAGCTCGGGATAAGTTTGCTTTGTTTGAAACAAATTATTATTCATTAATAGACCTAACCTACTGAACTTGCCAGCCAAACAGCTTAAAGGAACAGCTGATAGAAGTCAACCATTTTTAATCATATGGCAGACCCCTTGGCAGCGTTATTTACACTGTCTTTGAACAGCAAAAGACTTTGCACTTTGCATGTTGGCTACCATACAGTCGGAGCCTTGCAATATGTGGGAAACATATGACTGGGTATGATGAAATGTTATTATGCCAGGTTGATGACATCTGTTAAGTGCAAATTTCAAAATATTTGGCTGTTTATCACCAAACTTTTCAAAAATCGTCGATTTTGGGCCCATTTTGGGGCTAATTTTGAAACTTTTTTCCAAGGTACATCTAAGGCCGATACTTAACATGAATACCAAATTTTATCTGATTTGACCTTATGGTTCTCTAGAAATTGTTGTCACCTAAATTTTCAAAAATCTTCAATTTTGGGGTAAATTTTGAAACCCTTTCTTAGCAAGTGTCTAGTCCCCCTACTGAATACGTGTACCACATTTTATCGTTTTTGGTCAAGTGGTTCCTGAGAAACTGTGATGAATGAGTGAGTGAGTCAGTCAGTGGTATTTCGATTATATAGATATAGATTGATTTAAAAAACAATTGAAGAAATATTTAGTTGATAAAGCTTTTTATAGTGTACAAGAGTTCCTTTCACATCAAAATTAAGCCTCACCTCAACTAATTGAAGTAATTATGGTATCTAGTGTATAATATTGTTGATCTGACTTGTCTTATACTCCTTAACTGGAGTCTCCAAGACGTAATCTACAAAAAAAAAAGATTCTCAAAACACCCAGGCAGCGACAGCTTTTAAATGATGCTCAGGAATTAAAAGTGTAGGGTGAGTGAATCAGTGCCTCAGCAGCCCCCGGCCTATATCAAACATATGAATTGAGTCAAATATCCCATTTAGGGAATCCAGATTCTTGAGAAGCTGTGACCAAAAAACTCATCGTTTATTTTGGACCTATATGACAGATTTAGACGTATTTTAGAAAGTATTTTGAAACCCTCCATCATCATGCGTCTATGGCTTAATAGAAAAAAGGAATTTAATCCCAACCTTTTTGGCCCCATTGTAACAGCATTGATAGCCGAATGTCGTAGCAGGTATCTGTTCAATCAGAGATAAGCTACGAAACTACTGGGCGCTCTTTGAAAGGGTGACCGATTGGATTGGCCAGCAAAAAAGACTCTGCTCTCTGGTGTGAAATTACTTCCCGGTGGTTCGGATCCCACCTAAAACGGTAGGTCCAACTCATCAATTACCATCATCCAATTCATTACCACGCACGGGTCTCAGACCTATGTGGGCTTCATCCTCCGAAAAAAAGAAAAGTAATCATTTTAAACAATCGTTCATTTTTTTTGTATTTTGAAAAAAATAAATTCAAATCATTTCATAGTTCTTATCTGGTTCCCTCAACCGAAGATGTAAACCCAATTTCAATATTTCCATCTACTGATTAGCCTACATGATAAAAGCTGAAAAATCCTCGCTTAGTTTTCAAATAAATAATCTAAATTTTGATAGTTTTGAGAAATTTTTCGCAATTTCATTATCACGTGTCTAATTTCTTAACCTATACTGTATATAAAATCTGAAATTTCTAAATTTTCATTTTTATAGTCCTCAAGAAATGATGAAAAAATTAGTTCAGTTTTCGAAAAAACTTTAATTTAGGTATTTTTGATCCATTTTTGTAGCTCTTAAAACACGCATCCACGACGTCAGCTGAACATGTATACCAAATTTCAGCCATTTGAAATATATTTTTCCTACAACTGCTCATAAAGTAGTTCTTTACTTACTGAAAACTAATTGTAAAATACCTCTTTACTGCTCCGCAAGCGGTAAAGTACTTTATGCTCGCCAGCTGTTTTCTTTACGCTTCTGTTTTGATTTTGATGTCTTCTCATTGGTGCATCACGGAATCCGTGAATTCTCATAACCTCAAAAATGGTGCACGCTAACCAAATCCGCGCACGGTCTGTGATGTTACAAACTACAAGCTTTTATTGTGTTGGAATCCAGAACTGCAGTTGTAGGAAAAATATTGTATGCAATTCGCGCGTGGAGCTTCTTTATCGCTCTCGCAAAATTACTGCACTCCACTATGTGTCGTGCAGTAAATGTTTTGGCTCGAGCGATAAAGTCGCGCTTCACGCTCTTAATACATAAATAACTATTATTTTCAATGATAGAAAAACACCAATAGCTCATATTATTCAGAAGGTAGTCAACTTGACAAAATATAAGAAATATTGAAAATTTCAACTCAGATTCAATATCCTGTAGAATTAATTATTGACGAGAAACATTTTCCTCATTATTATTTTTAATCTTTGAGTAAATAGAAGAATGTTCATCAATTCAAAGCTAGTCCTAGGCTACTTGACTAGGGAAAGTCCTAGAGGAGGGGATAAAATTATTGTTTTTTTGCATGGAAGAGGCAAGGGCGAAGCTAAAGCCCGAATCCCGATTCATGGGCGATGATTCAAGCACTGGGTATAATTCACGTTGATTCATGAAGTGGGTTGAAATATACGGATTTACGTCTAGAAACGCTCAAAATGTGATTTTAGAGTTTATTTTCCAGCTTTCCCAGGTGAGGATTCCCGGACCCCCTTTATGAGCAGAAGAGTCACAAATTTCGTCTAGTTGTAAGAAGAGAGATTTGAGATATGGGCCAACTGTGAAGGTAGACTACAGAGTTTAATATTAATCACAATATTAAGGGTAGGCTTACCGGAACCATTCACATATACGAATTTGCTTCATTTCTCTTTTGTGAATACATTCACATGATAATTTACAGCTATAATATTATTTCGATAATAGCATTATAATCTATCAAATAATAGTAGTTTATGCAACGATTTTATTTTGACCCTTATTAAGGCACGAGTTAGATGTAGGTAAGTTATAACACGAGTGAATGCGAGGGTTATAAATATCTCACAAGTGCTTTAATAGCCAAATAAAATTGTTGCATACACTATTTTATCTACAACCACTAGTATACATTTAATTAAAACAATTTCATTTTACCTGTGACTGTCAGAGATACCTAACCTCTCATCTCAAATACGAGAAGTTATAGTAGATTGTTAGGTTAAAGCAGCTGGTGTAGCAGTTTGATCAAATCAGCTGATAGTTTCACAATATTGAATTACGATATTGATTCCATCAAAAATGCTTCTGATTGGTCCAGAACCCATGTTATAATGTAGAACCTGTACTATAATGAGCTCTTTATGCAACGGGTTGCAAAAAGCATTTTGAAAAGACAGCTGTTTTGGCATCAATTGTGAAACTGTAATCTATATATCATGACATGGTCGTAGATAAACCATTTTTCGTCATATTTGTACATATTCACCACTTTAAGGGTTGATTTCATTGGGATAGTTACTCGCTAAGCGAGTAACGAGTAGGATGTTACTGATCGACCGTGCTACAGCAGCTCAGCATACCAAGCCAAATTATATTAAAAATTTATCTTCCAGAATCACCTCCATACTATGGAATTTCCAAGACAATAAATAATATTGCAACACAAAATTAAAATATGAAGTTTACCAACAATTATTCAATAAAATTTCATCAAAACAATATACAATATATCTCATCTGAAGTGTTATGCTGGCAGCCTGCATGATTAAGTGTCAGCTTTGGCAACAATAATATTGTATTTTGGTGTTGGCTACTCTGCCAGCGAGTATAAATGTGACCAAATTCAAAGTTGAGAGCCTGTCTACAACAGCTGACTTTCATTACCGCATCCTTTTTCAGTGCAGTAATGGATTTTTCCTACAACTGCTTATAAAGTAGTTCTTTATGTACTGAAAACTAATTGTAAAATACCTCTTTACTGCTCCGCAAGCGGTAAAGTACTTTACGCTCGCCAGCTGTTTTCTTTACGCTTCTGTTTTGATTTTGATGCCTTCTCATTGGTGGATCATGAAATCTGTGAAATTCACATAACTTCAACAATGGCAAACACTAACCAAATCTGCACATGGTCTGTGATGTTACAAACTACAAGCTTTTATTGTGTTGGAATCCAGAACTGCAGCTTTAGGAAAAATATTGTATGCAATTCGCACGTGAAGCTTCTTTATTGCTCTTGCAAAATTACTGCACTCTGCTATGCGTCGCGCAGTAAATGTTTTGGCTCGAGCAATAGAGTCGTGCTTCATGCTCTTAATACATAAATAACTATTACCGCATTCTAGCTGTTAGAGAATTTGGAAAACAGCTGATCTCAGAAGTATTTTTAGTATTCTACTGCTGTGATTGATTTTGAGGTTATGTTTGATGATGCTTGCTGTAGTAGCTCAAAATTTATCTTTTTTTTATATTTTAGACTAGTATGACAAAAAATATCATACATAACTCGTCCGGGAAGATGTTTACCGTATTCGTATGATAATACCGCACTCGACTTCGTCTTGTGCGTTAACGCATCATACTCATACTGTAAACACTATTTCCCACACTTGTAACGTAATATACTATTTCAGAATGAATTCAAGTTGTGGGTCTTGAAATGGAGTTAAAAATAGAAAGATAGCATCTGAGGTGGAACATTATCATTTAACGGTGGGGGCGGGGAGAAGTAGGGGAGGTTTTCCTGACAAACTCACCTGGCCAAGCTTATTGTCATTGGGGGTGGGGGGGGGGGATTGAAAGGTGTTGGAAATCTTGCAAAAAAGGTCAGCAAAAATTTATTTATGACCCCCCCCCCCCCTCAAATTTGGAGCTGGGACCGCCCTTGTATAGTACACAAAACGCTATCTATGCACTCATTATAGTACAAAAACAGCTGATTCCTGTAGTATTTTACTTTGTTGCACTCCAGCTGACTTTGCCAAACTCATTTTACTTTGTCGCGCTCCAGGTGTGCCAACTGTACGAAAAATGTAATGTGTAACTTGTAATAAAAGTATCTTAGCTGCACTTGAGAAACTATTGTTATGAAATGCTAGGAAGGAATTTTCAGCGTTATCTGCCTGTGTCAATAGTAACTTCCAGAAGCAATAATTGCCATGTTTTTGTTTGCTCTCCCTGTTCTCCCCTCGCCTTGCAGTTTATCTAGAGACCTCTAGAATGGTCCTATCTGTTTACTTAGAATTTTATAGAAAAATGTAGAACCCTCTCATTCTTTCCAGAATGTAAAAAATGTATATAAAGTAGAAGCTCTCATAAACATTAGTTCAGTTGTTATTATTTATTTAGCGTATGGCTGTTAGTATAGCTACAAAACTTATATTTCTGCAAGACAATTAGTCTCTTGTCATTAATCTAGTTATTCCTGTCATTATCTAGAGGCAGATATCCAAGTTTGATATATATGCCTTGGCTTCCTCAGTCAGTTCAATAAAATCCTTAACATCTCCCGGATATGCTCTTCTCTTGCAGTGCCTCACTATATGTGTCATGGTCTGTCGGGACTCTCCACAGTCACAATTTGGCTGTTCTATGAAGCCCCAGTCATACAGTGCTGCAGCACTTCGCCCGTGGCCTGTTCGGATTCTATTCAATGTAGACCACTCCTGCCTACCCAGATTAAATCCAGCCACGCTCTCACCCACTGGATAACCCATGCACACACTGAGGGGGGCATTCTCAGTCCAATCATCCCTCCAACACTCAGCAGTGGAGAATCCCTCATTTCTAAGTTCTTGTGCCCTTGTCAATGATGGATGCCTTGACACTAGTCTGTCCATGCTGAGGGCGTCTTATGTGCTATACCACTAATTGGCCAGGAGAGCAAAGCTAGACTGGCCGCCAACCGAACTAAGGCAGAACAATATAGATCCCTTCCACAATCAATTTAAATGTGCAATCATTGCCAATCTACTTCCCAATACCAATATTTTCCCACCCAGCGTTGATAAGGACACCTAAGAGTAGGTGTGGTGCCCTATGGCTGATGTTATTGCCTGTCCGCTATGGTCTATAAGTAAGAAATTAAGCAATGAAGTTGTATGAGCCCTTCTTACCCAAAGTGAGAAAAGAGGGCTTGAAAGTGAAGAATTTAGCCAAGGGAGGCCAGACAGACAGAGAGAGAAAGAGAGAAGGAGAAGGAAGAATGACACATAGCTGAGTCAGTGGAAAAGTGTCAATCTAGGTTTTACAGATCCCCGGCACCCCGTCCAGAATCACAACCACCCGCCATTCCATCAGAACCAGCGCGTAGAGCAACACCGACCGTCATATCAGAACTCTGTGACAGAAGTTCCAAAGCAAAAAGAAGAATAAGAAGAAGGGGATAGGAAGAAGAGCTTTGGAAAAAGGGGTCCCTTTTAGTCGCCTCTTACGACAGGCAGGGAATACCGTGGGTGTATTCTAGGCATCATTTGAATCATGAGTCTGGTGGTCGACTCTACTCCCCCAACCCACAGGGGAAAAGTTCAGTTGTGATTTGAACGTTAATGTGATAAAGTAGCAGAGTGGCAGTTCCCGTTTCCCCTCATACAAACCGTATTACCAGAGCGCGCTGATACAAACTGTGTTATACAAACGCTCATTGTGATAAATGTAGTATATTGTGAGATTGTTATTCAGGCTTCTTTAACCGTTTATACAGTGACTCTTAAATGTTTCATAGTGTTTTAACTGTTATGTTATATTTGATCGGCCTATCAACAATTAGTGATTAATTTTAGAACAGTAATATAGGTGGCAAATTCATTATCTGAACATTAAATATTTATTTCGTTTCTGATTGATTTATTTTGTGACATAACTGCTTAGTGCTTGTTGTAAAAGAAATTTGTGTAAATAAAGTGCGAGTATTAATGTAAAGTTATGCCAGCATTATTTTAGAGAGAGAACCTGTAACACTATTCTGCACTCGCCTTCAGCTCGTGCATAATGCATTTCTCTCATGCAGCAGTTACTTTGTGTACTAGTTACACAAATAACCATTTCTGATTTGAGATGGAATCATTTCCTAATGAAATATAATTGCTCCAACCTGTGGGCTTCATCCGAAAAAAAAATGATTTATATTAACAATATTGGACAAAATAATCAATTTTTCGCATTTCTGTGAACTAAAGCCATATTTGCTAAAAAAATTCAATTTTGAAAAAAAAATCAGTTTTGGTGTGGAGTGAAAGCGGCATAGCCTATATTATGATGCTGTAATTCCATATTTCTTTTTCACTTGATATTTTACTAAAAAGGCCTCCAGCCGTGTCTGAGGAAGCATTATATCAATGCGAAATGACCAAAAACACAATTATGTAAGTGTTCAAATCTACTAGAAAAGTATACGGTGGTTCGGAACCCACCTAAAACTGTAGGTCACAATCATCCATCACCATCATCCAATTCATTCCCACGCACAGGTCTCAGACCAATGTGGGCTTCATCCTCCGAAAAAAATTCGAAGTAATTATTTATGTTTATATACTTTTTGAAAAGGCAGAAACTTTCACCTACCTGGGAGTGACACTCACGAACAACAACTCAGAAGAACTGGAAGTGACTAACAGAATAAGATCGGCAAATAAAAGCTTTTATGCATGCAATAAGTTGCTTAGCTCAAGACTCCTCTCACATAAATCAAAACTAAGACTATACAAAACCAGACCAGTACTGCTATATCCTTCAGAAACATGGATACTGAATAAAAAAGAAGAAAAAAGATCCTTGTTTTTGAAAACAAGGTACTTAGAAAAATCTTTGATCCAACACTAGAGAACGGAGTTTGGAGGATAAAACACAACTGTGAAATACGCCAGCTATTCAAGGAACCAGACATAGTGGGTGAGATTAAAAGCAGAAGGTTACGGTGGACGGGACATGTTTTGAGGAGGGAAGGGGACTCACTAACAAACAGTGTACTGAGGAACAATCCTATAGGAAGGAGACCAGCTGGAAGACCTAAAACAAGATGGTGGGACCAGGCCCGGAAAGACATGAGAAAGATGGGGCTAAATGAGGAAGACGCTGGTGACCGGAATCGTTGGAGAGGCTGTGTTGATGAGGCCAAGTACCGACTGGGGTACGAGTGGCCACCACAGTAAGTAAGTAAGTAAGTATATACTTTTTTGGGAGGGAATTGAGCACTGTTCTCTTTGTGCTCACCAAACTGTTCATAGACAAATAGAAAAAATAAATGAGCCCAGTAGCAAAGAATATAAGGACAATATCAATCGGAAAGATCACATTATAAACAAGTACAGCTTATGTTTATTAATAATTTATTACAGATTTGTACATAAAATACAAGTTCAAGGCTTCAATGAATGTTATAAAACCATTTCAGTGGAATTTTGTCAAAATTTAATTTAAATTTCAAAATAACAAATATTTTCTGTATACTTAATATTGAGAGAACATTATTTAAAATAAAGAATTGTGTGAAAATTACTGAAAAGGACTTTCAAAAAAGAGTTCTATTTTTTGTCCTCTTGAAATATTTCAATAGAAAGTTATTCCAACCTCGAAAACGAAATACGAGAAAAATAGCTTTATACACATCTCATCCTGTGCATTAAATAAAAAATACAAAGCAAACCGATTTTGAACTTTCTAATTCAATAACTTGATACTTAAGACCCGAAAATGAAGGAATTGAGACGAAATGCATGAAAAGGTTTTGTTTAGAATTCCATTCATAAAAGTAGTAAACGTAATATTAGCGTAAACTCATAAAACTAAGTTTTCTGAAAGGTTTTTCTAAATTCATGTAAAAATATTTTATTACAAACATTTTATTAAAAATACAATATAACTTATTGTATTATGAATACATGTATTTGAAGTAATAGTGGTTAAATACTTAAGTATACATCTTATCCACAAGCTTGTTTTTTTTTTAATTTCATAGAAATTATAACTTATAAACAGTATGACTAAATTTCTCAAGGGACTAAGAAATTTAGCGAGCTGTTCTTCAAATATTATACTAATAAAAAATAATAGAAAACATAATATTAATCAAACAAAAATTAATATCCTTACTTTGATGGGAAAACGCTGCTTATCTTTTAAGATACAAAAAATAAAGCTTAAGAATGATTGAAATGGAGTTTAAGAACAGATTTTCATAGGAAAGCAAACTTTCTGGAAAAGGAGTTTGTTATTGAAATAATAGATTTTAATAAACTTGTCATCATGGAGAAACTGTTTACTGTGGGTCGTCTGACGATGCTCTTGACAACAGAGTGAAACGGCTGTCACGCCATAACGTGAGTTATAATTTCCACTTAAGTGTTTTCAAGTATTTATAATAAATAAAAGTTTATTGTTGCAACTTTTTTTATATTAGTAGTTTTTTAAACTAGTATGAAGAGAATATCGTACTTCAACTCGTCTGGGAAGCAGGGGAGCCATTTGAGGTGGGAAGGGGGTCGCCCCCAAGGTTTGCAAAAATTGCCTTCATTGATATTAATATTATTAAATTGAACAGAATTTCTTTATTGGAATAACATTTCAACTTACTAACATAGTAATAAGGAACGTAGCACTGATTTAAAATTCAAGCAATTATGATGAATTTTTTAACAAATCTGACAGATTTTTCCCGTTTCCCCAACTTAGGTTGAAGTGGAATGGCGCTCCTGCTGGGAAGATGTTTACCGTACTTACATGAAATCCCTCGTATGGTAATCATGTAGTATACTATTTATTCAACTTATATTATCATTGTAAAGAGTCATCAAAGAAGGATGCAACCATTTTTAAAATTTACTCTATAAAAATCAGTAGTCTTAAATTTTGTTTTACTACAATAGGGAAAATTGAAGTTTCAAATGTATGGAGCCTGTTTCGATGACCAACTAAAATTTAGCAGTCTATGAATGTACCACTTCAACATTCCAGTAGCTACTCTTAAAATGAGATGGGTTCGATGGACGGAAGTCTGAGAGTTATTACTTCATAGTTATTCATTACAAGAACCATCTGTAAAATAGAAATTTTAACATTAAAATTTTATTATTTTTTTTTAAACTACAGGGATATTCAGTGACAATGCAGTTATCTTTACCGACTAGAACAATGTTATTCCTTGATGAGCAGACGATATAAATTTTGATTCTAGTATGAAATAAAATATAAAAGAAAGAAAATAAGGAAATGTAATTTTTGATTGAATTGAGAAAATTCTTTTCCAAAACGCTATAGTCCAGTTGAATTTATGTAACTGAATGTCGAAATCTATTAAACGTCACTTCCTAAAATATAAATTAACATGAAAATAAGATTAATAGACCAATAAACTTCGAACATCATTAGCAAAAAGAAGTATACTTGCCTCATTGCACCAAACTTCCATATCAACGATTGGCCTGGGTGTAGAATTGGTGTACAAAATTTTGTCTTCCTGCAAAGATAAATGTCAGAATAGAAATACTCTATTTGTGGGTAATCTATGATTTATTCTAACATTTTTAGCAATTAATTAATATAGTAGCTAAAATGGAATTGGAGTATGGAATTGTTTGTTGGGGAGGAGCAGCGAAAGTGCACTTCAGTCCACTAAACAAGTTACAGAAACACTATTTCAGGTTAATATTATTTAAAAGTAGAAGAGAGCCCTCTTTTCCTCTGGCACAAAGGCTGCACATTCTCCCACTTCGGCACCTATTTGTATTTAAAGTTTTAAGAATTTTCTTTTTGCGTAGCGGTAACGATGGGGTTTTCAGACCCTGTTTTTCTGAAAGAAGAAGAGAGGACAAAATTTCACGTTTACCAAGAAAAAAATTCAGTTTTTTGCTATATTATTTTTGTATCTGGGTCCCAAATTATTTAATATGATTCCAAATGATAGTAGAAGAAGTAGATCTCTTTCAGAATTCACAAAAAGAATAAAAGCCTGGCTATTTGAACAACATGAAATAGACAATATACTTTAATAGACATTAAGAATTTCACCCAAAATAATTGCCAAGGAATTAGTGATGGCTAGAATTGTGGTGATTATCAGTAGTGTTGATCTAATCAGTAGTGGACAAATCTACAGGATTGTGCGATTTTTATTCAAAGTATATAATCAAAATTATAAGCTTATTCACTAATATAACTAATTCTGCTAAGAGAACATGATTTTGAAACGCTGCTTCACCTACCTTCAAACTATACACATGTACAGTGCCATTGTATGCTGCTGTGTAGAGCAAATTGGATCTCAAAATTACTTTTATGACTGACTTGCCAAGCTGGAATCTTTTACGTGCACAACCAGTCTGAAAAAATGAAAGGCACATACTAACTATTTTATGCAAGTATATGAGAGTATTTGTATTTGAAATCGAGTAGAAATTTATAGTCCTATTATTGTAAAAGAGTTTAGTAATACTCCCATGTATGTAGCTCCCCCTTGAAAAATTGTATCTTTTAAACCGCATAAGAACTGATTGTGCAAAGACAAGATCTACAATGTACAGGTGGGGCACTGCTGATTAGACCAGGGTGGGGAGACTTCCTCCTTTCAAGCTATTGCATGGCTGAGTGGGCTGGATGTTGACATTTGGTTAAGTTGCAAAATGAAAAAGTACAGTTACGAAAATCGTTACCAATGTTTTTATATTATGTGCGTCACTTATTGTTTTTGAACGAGCTCTTAGTTTTGACTTGACTAAAAGCTCACGGCGTTGTTTGTGGGTTCGTGTGCATGTGTGCTTGACGATAACTATCGTTCACTTTGACCAATAAGCTATAAACTATAAACATATTCTTCTAAATTTTATACAGATGAAGTTCGTTGGACAATACAATTGGCCTACTCCTTGATCTTTTTTGAGGCGGAAGAAAAAGGATAGGCTCTCAGGCCCATTACTATACAGGAAATAGTAGTTTTCATCATATGGAATTTGCATCATATTTCAAAATAGTAACAGATTTTTTTAATACAAGTTTCTATAGAAACACTAATTTCATTGAAAATGGCACCCTTCGTTGCCGTGATATATAGATTTATATTTATGATAGATAATAATAACAGCTGCTTTTTTTGTGTGGTAAATATGTCTGTATATCTGGGCAACGATGGGCGTCATTTCAAGTATAATTAGTAAATATTATATAAGTAAGTATAAAAATAAGTAAGTATAATTAGTATAAGTATTATTAGTAAACCTATAAAAACTTTATTTTTTTGTAGATTACGTCTTCGAAACTCCAGTTAAGGAGTATAAGACAAGTCAGATTAACAATTATACAATCTTATACACTAGTTACCTTAATTACTATATCAATTAGTTGATGTGAGGCTCAATTTTGATGTGAAAGGAAATCTTGTACACTATAAAAATCTTTATCGATTAAACATTTTTTCAGTTGTTTTTAAATATTTCTATATTTTCAATTTGAATAATTTGGTGCTTGTTAATTTTTGTGAATCATGAAGTACATGTAAATCTCAAAGTTATTAATTTTGAATTGCAGAAACTTGATTTGGGTGAAGTAGGTTGTGTTTTTTTATCTTCAAGTAATATAATTATTATTCATTATTTTTTATACTGGACTTGAGACATTTTCTTGCGAATTTTATCGTACTCAGTATCTTCAAAACGGCCGTTTTTTCTTACCACCAAGGGTAAGCAAGAAATAAGTTGCCCTTTCCCAAATTTGTTGTATGCAAGCGAGCTCTCCAGCCCGTGAGGCCGACTAGTTCAACTGTTATGAATTCGTTTACAGGCTCTTGTTGAGCTATATGATGAATAAATAACAAATACTCTATTTGATTTTATACATGCAAGTTGAATTCAATGACAGGATATGTAATACAAAGTTCTTTTGTGAAAATTGCATAAGTCAGACTTGTAAACTTATGGTTAAAATGTTGCAGTAATACTTAATTTGGTAATACATAGACTAGTTGAAATTCAATGAGAGAATATGAAGATGAATATTACAGGTGAGAACTTTTATACTGCGGATGATGCCCACAAGAGTCTGGAGACTTGTGCGTGGTGAATGATGTGAAACATCCATGGCTGAATGAGACTCGAACCCAAGGCTGCGGGAAACGAAGCCAGGCTGAGCTTATCTAATCACATGCAAGCGCTATACGGTATGTAATTTCATAAGAAGGATTTTTATCAGCAGAGCTGAAACGATCACTAGTCGAAATTGGCCTAAACCTGTAATAATTTATGCCAGCTGCTCAATTAGAGAGTTATAAATTTGAATTCATTCCAATTTGCAAGCTCATGTTCAACTTACACGTGAAGCATCACATTGTTCAATGAAAATGACCTCAAACTTTATTGACCACAGATAATCAACATAGCCCATTTTTCATGTATAATAATTATTTGTAGCTTACCACTAAGTCAACAGCCACAAGACTTTTGTTTCTAGTTCCACAATAGACTAATGAACTTGATGTGCTGTGAGCGAATGAGTAAACTACATCAACAATGTCAAATGTATGTAGAAGTAAACCTATGGAAGAAATAGAAAATTAATAATCAATAATGAAAACTGATACTAATATTTAAAATATTCCATTAAATCAGCTGAACTTTCAATATTGTCCTTACAGTGTGACTACTTTAATTATGAAGGTATGCATGGATGTAACCATAGCCGATTTCGACTGTAGGTGACTGATCAGACCGCAACGTTTTGTTTTAGTCCAAAGAGCGGACTACACCAACGAGGAGTGAGGTAGTTTGTGATTGCTTTCCTCACAGAGCTAACAGAACTGTATCAGTATGCCAAGCCCACCGAAGCAAATGATGAAGCTCTATGCTTGACAGTCCATTCTCACCTTTCCACCGGGTCTGGCTGCACAGGTGGGTGTGCATACTATCTATCACACCTCTGAGCTACTTCCTGCGTCCAAGCCATCATTCGACACAGACATAAGCAACACAATTGATGTAGACTTTTTTGTATATGAGATGAACAAAACTTAATTCATCTCAAGTCACAATAAGGCGAAGGTAATAGCACTTGAATGTAATTTATTTACGACTACGTTTCTAAGGATATATACCAATTTGAATCATTCATATATGCATGTATACATATAAAAGGTTAGAAAGTGATGTCTATATAGCTGAATATTCTCGCCTTGTCAAACTACAGCCAACTCTCGATTTACCGCGAGCGGATTAACCGCAATGTCTTCTGAAGGAGGGAGGGGATAAAAGAAAAAAGTATGGAATTGAAAGAAACATGGGGCAAGCAAATGAATTTGTTTGCGGGTGCGTATTTTTTCGTTATCTGTTCTACGGAAATGGTATAAAACATTTACTGACCTGTATCTTATCTTATTCACTACATCCATTCGTTTGTCCTCTGCAGTGTGCACAGTTTTCCTTATCTGTTTACTACGGAAATGAGACACTGTAAAAAAACGGTTTCTAGTTTCGTTTTTCGAGTCGGTTTGCCAGATTTCATACTAGTGTTTTAGTTTTCGTATAGTGGTTTGGTTTTTGTAGTGGTAGAAAAGAGTGAGAAAAGGAAACGTGTTGTGTTGTCTATCGAACAAAATTGAGCTATCATTGATAAGTTGCATAAAGGATACACAGTGAAAAAATTATCAATCCAGTACAATGTAAGTAATAAAACAGTCCGTGATATTCTTAAAAAATAAGGATAAACTGATCGCTTTTACATCGTCATCTGATACTTCCAAACGCATGAAACATCGTTAGACAATGAAGAAATCTACCCTTGAGGAATTGGATGAAGCCAAATGGTTTACTGCAATTTCTTTAATTCACAAGCATGAATAGTGAGTGATTAAGTTACAGTAGTCTGCCTTATAATAGTTTACAAAAAGATGTATGCCTACTGTAACACTGTACAATACAGGTATTAAAGTACAGTACGGTAATACAGCAGGCGATTTTCTGCTTTTTTCGGCTTATCCGTGATCATCACACTCCCCAATCATTATCGCGGTAAATTGAGAGTTGGCTGTAGTTGCATAATAAATCTATTATGCAATCGGAGTAAGTTCAGACCACGGACTTTAGACCAATTCACAAGTTCTCCAATTTAGTTTCAATTCTATTTCAATCCTACAACCGTCATAAACAAGCAAGCATTCGAGGTTATGATAGTTTGGGTAAATTATCCGGCTGATTAAAGAGTTGAATAAAACATGATTTATTGGTTGTCATAAATGAAATACTATAGACACATCATGGATAAAAAGCACATTAGAACAAGTGAGTTCTATTATGATATGTAAAAAATATGCTATTAAAGTTTTGAGCTGAATAAATAATGTGCAATAATTATAAGTAGTATTCATAACACAGTATGCTTAGTTTACTAATATTTTATTTTGGCATTGGTTTATTCATTTTCACTTGGTATACAATGTAGGCAGTCAGCACACGCAGCGTTTGTTAAGTTTGGAGTCGATTCAACTCAATTTGAGCTTGTCTATTTTTGCGTTTGACAAAATGGTTTCAAATAATTGCAGATTTAATGTATGGTGAAAAAACGAAAATGATAATTGGACTGAACACCAGCCTTTGTCATTTCCAATGCCTTGACTTTCAAATATAAACATCAACAGCTACCAATGTTTTGATTTTCACTAGCCAAAACTAACCTAGAGTATATAGTGGGAATCTGTTTTAAATCATAATCATTTTTATATTCGACCCCTAGACTCCAAAATCAATAGCGATCTCACTTGGCCTAGAAAGGAAGCTGTATACCTAGTTTCAAGAGTCTAGAATCATCCTTTCAAGCGCTAGAGCACAGACGGACGGACGGACAACGGCACGATTTCAATAAGAAAGCACGGTTCCTTAATAATATGAATGTGAATGAATGTTAATATGCAACGCGCATAGTGTGCTCGCGACGGCGTTCGCGGGCAGGACGCCTTTATAAAAAAAGCTTGACTTTTATAAAAGAAAATTAGAATTAAATATTTTATTGCATGAATTTCCATACTGTATTATGCTTACATTTCAAGAAAAGGAGCAATGTGTAAAAATGTTAAATGAACAGACCATTTCTGGCATCTCTGATGGTCAGCGGATCAGATCGCACTGAAACAATGATTATCTTGCGAGGGCCTTCTCTTGATGCTTTTATATCGAGTATCGGACTGTTTTTTGAGCCCACCATAATTTTATTAAGAGTGCAGTTTTCGAAATTCTGTAAATAAATAAAATTAAACTGTATTTAATAAGACACATTCCAGTAAAAACTCTAAAATTTTAGTTATTTTTACAACAATACAGTTATTCCAAATCAGTACTCGAAAGAAAAACTGACAAAAAATGAAACAAAAAAATGTATAGGCTCATTTCAATTGTTTTGAAAATATTTACAGAAGTCGGTTAGTTGAAAATATGTATCACTCAAATCTGAATAATCAAGGAAAACTATTTATATATAGTTTATTTTACTATCCTGTTCCTCGATTTTTTTCAAAATGTTGGCGACATCTTCGTGGCAGGGTGCTTTAGATTTCCCCAAATCTTTCTCCAATCTTTCATTAGCTGCTCTGGACCGTTCTTGCATCTCTCATAACTTCTGCATTATGGTAGCGAGTGACCAAAGACTGGGAGAAAATACTTCCAACACAGACCAAGACAGCAGAGAGAGAGAGAGGTCTGGTGCCTTTAGTTATCTTACCCTTTTGTAATATTCAGGTGTAGGTGTTCCACCATAGAGCTACAATTACAACGGTTGTACAGAGTCGCAGTTATATTTGTAATTACAGAGCCGCCTTATGGAGGACACAAAAATTAACACTTAGTTCACATAACGGTCTAGTTACTCTCTACAATGTTAACTTTTTTGCCGCCTGGGCTGCAGCCCCTACCCTTAAATCCGCTACTGGGGTCAAGATATCGTATTGACTTTTGCACTAAAATTTTCCTTATAAAATTCTCTACAAATTTGTTGAAAAAAAACGGATATTTCCCGAGTTTAACATTTCAAAAACAGAAAAATAAAATGTGTTAGCATAGATTTTTTTTTTGCCTCTAAAACGTTTTATATAGAAGATGCACGAGAATGGTGTTTCAGAACTTTTCTCAAGCTTTAAAATGATGCAACTTTTAAGAGTGTAGGTCCATCAATGTTGGCACATTTATCGTTTAGGCTTCTAGTTGCTGCCACATTGAACATTTATGGATGAATACCTTGGACGATTTATAACTTTTTCATTTGATTTTTCATATTCTGAATGGTCAAGGAGCTTTGTGAGTATCTGCATTTTGTAGTCAGCCCTTGAAAACTGGTGTATCTTTTACGATCACCAGGTAGAATTGTTCTAAAAATTATTTCAAGTAGACATGAAAATGTATAAGAAAAATATTTTATTTACCTTGATGTTACATCTGAAGACACTTCCATTAAGTGTCCCGACAAATAGTTTACCCCACATCACTTCAAAAGACGTGACTTCCTCTTCAAGGACAAATGTGTGGAAAGAAATGTAAGGGTGCTGAAAAAAATTAATACCATCAATTGAATACTTCAAAAACATATTTCACTTTAATACTTTAATCAATGAATCAGCGTCAACAAGATAAACACAAAACTTAATCAACACTGTAATCTCATCAAGATGAACTCTTCACTTGTTCTCAAAGTCAGATTTCAATTCAAGTGTTATGTACCTACTTTTTCTGTTTCTTTGTGTTGTATCTTCAATACAAAAGTTGTATCATCAATTGGTTTAATTCTGCTTAGTTGTATTATTGAAAAAGAGTAATAATAATAATAATAATAATAAATAATAAATAATAATAATAATACTAGTATCGTGAAATATGAATAGTTACACTCAAATTGAACCTAAATGGAAATGATAAAATTAATTTTCAAGGGAAAATGGTTAATGGTTCAAGAAGAAAAAAGTAGCAGCAAAGCTGCATGTTGTAATCGGTGGATTACAACAATCTTCTAAGATTTATCAATTATTTAAGATTTTATCAATCTTCTAAGAGAAAGCGAAAATTTAAGGCATCAAGATTAATGAAACTAGTATATAATAGTCTGAGTTGTGATCGGAGTAAAGATAACCAGTTATCTACAAATACCAATTCAATTGATAATCTCAATGAAAGCCAATGAGTGAACAGCTTTACTGTTTTCACAAAAACAGCCACTGGAGTACTGTAATATTATTGAATTTTGTGTTGAAATAGAATACCTTTTAGGATGCTATCTTACAAGTCTCCAATTACAATGGATGTTGTGTTTCCCGAGTTTAGACCTAGCAGATCAGATCTGGTATGTGAAACATGTTTTTGTTTTTATATTATTGATTGGCTATAATTTATGCTACAGTGTTTTTAATAATTATTCCAATAATTCTTTTATGAATTAAGTGACTGACGTTATATTGTAATAAATAATCAAGACAAGACATTCTTTTAGCTCTAATATAATTTTCATTCAATTAGGGAATTGAATTATTCAAACATACAAATTATCTCAATCAGACCTCATAATTTTATAAGTTAAGTTTATTCATCCATTAGCTTGCCCCGTTCAGTGATACCTTTGGGATCTCACTTGGGTAGTTTTGTGCAAATTATGGGCTTTTTGTTCTGTAATATATTATTATATTTGTAATGTGCATAATACTTGCTGAAAATTACTATTAACCTGTTTAGAAGTCTTGATTTCATTAACTGAGTCAATGAATTAAAATGAAATTAAACATTACCACATAACTTGAATCTATATAGAATTTTAATCAATCATAGAAAAATCTCGGATTTGTTCCGCCATTGTGTTGATGTTTCTCAAACTATTTATCTAATAATACGTAAGCTGAGGGTTCAAACTTTGTAAATATTTATACAGCTTTCAAATGATACTGCATAATGCATGGTAAAATGTTATAAAGAATTGAAATTACTCACCAGAAAATAGCTGACTCTCACAGTTCCGTCTGAAGATCCGGACAAAAGCATATTTCTGTAGCCATTTATACAATTCACGCTATCTGTATGTCCACGATACAATCTTACTTTAGAACAGTTTTTTGTCAGCCTTAGAACTTTTCCATCATAACAGCCCAAAAGTAAATATTCTCCGTACACCTAAAAAACAAAGATTCTTACAATGCATTCCGGCATTGCAATTCACATACTCTTACAGCTTGTTACAGTACAAAATAACTTGATATGCCCAACAAAAATTATTCTCGACAAACAAATCGAGTAATTCTATTCT
Source organism: Conomelus anceps (assembly GCA_948455865.1). NCBI lineage: Eukaryota > Metazoa > Arthropoda > Insecta > Hemiptera > Delphacidae > Conomelus > Conomelus anceps. The sequence goes on from OX418219.1 coordinate 36,607,233, forward strand.
ATTATTAATAATTTCGAATAATTATTTTTAATAATTAATTTCGAATAATTCAAACTACCATTGACTATTGAATTCTAAAAAATGATTGAGAAAAAATTCAAGACCACTGGACATGATTATAAAAAGAGCAGAATGAAGATATTAGATTTCTTATTATATTATAATGCTTTTCTAATTGGCTGTAAATAATTTAATTAAGGTACAAATCTTTTATGAAAGATTGAAGATTTAGCTTTTTAGACTTTTCGATAACGACAATTATAAATTATTGTGTTAAACTATATTTTTGTTTATAAAATTTTGGATCAAACAATTTGATATTTAATATTTAATAATAAATGAGAATTAAAAATCATATTAATACCAGTTTTAATCAATGTTCAACTAAATGAAGATTAATTAAATTTGAGAGATACTCGCAGTTATATAATGAATAAAATCAATTTAGTTACCATAACTGTATTATCATTACCGACGCACAAGTCTCAGACTCAAGTGGGCACGGCCAAAGAAAAAAATGCGTTTCAATAGTTTGTACAGAGAAACACCTAAATACAGACAAATATTTTTAGACAGGATTACCTTCAAAGTTTTTATCCTTGTTGGACAATCAGAGGTGCTATTAGAACTAATAGCTGATTGAATCTTTTCATTAATATCAACGTGATTGGCGCTCGATTCATTTGCCCCACAATTGACAGATCCCGAGGTTTTCACATCTATCAAAGCATCATCATCAGACTCAGATTCGGAATCAGCCTCCGAATCAGTTATTTTAAAGACGTCATCACTTTTGGAAATATCAACTTCACTGCTTGGACTGGACCGATTATTAAAAAACGTTTCCTTCACAGTATGTTCAACTCTTTTTATCCTCTTAAAATGTTGAGAACAACCGTCATCATTATTGGAATGTTCAAATTTTCTTTTCTCACCGTAATCAGAGTTTTGCATTGATTGGGGTATTTTCTCCTGAAAGTGATCAAACTGTTCCAAACTTTTGATCATACTCAATAGATTTTTGAAACTTGTGTCTAAAACTGGTGACAATCTAGACAATTTCAATAAATCTCTCACATAGCTGCAAGTAACGGACTTAGCCACTTCAAATGGCTCACAGTCAAGTATCGATGCACACTTCATTTTCTTTTCAATGTAATGGCAAACTGAAAAAATGAGAGGTTGATTTTTAAATAAAAACATAATTCCTCCAGTAAAATGTACAGTATTGCAAAATTATACCTATAATTCACTAGATAGCATTTTCAGAATAATCTCCTTAAAGTAATCGAGAGGAGACTTTTTAAATGCATAAGCAGACAAATCGAGAGAGCCTGATTTAATGAAATTCTAGGGAAAGAAAATACGATTTAGCCAAACAACACAATTCATTAAATAAAACCGATAATTGAAAGTGGTTTATTTTAAAGTAACTTAATGCCTATCAATGTGTGCGCAATCGAAACGTTTGCCATTTAAAACATGTTTGCCAGGCCTTTCAACCAGCATCTAAAGCGCGTTCTATTATGTTTCAAGTCGAAATGCTCGAGATGCGAAAAGCTCAGGTGCAAAGTGACTTAGCAAGGGCTTTATAAGTGATTTTGAACCCAGCAATATAACAATATTAACGTTGTAAAAGTAACTAACGGGGAGCTTCTTGAATCGATGATGGCGATATTGTGTTAGTTATCCATAATGAATATACTGATGTTGTCAAAACCGCTTTCATTATAGAAACACGAGATACTATAGATTTCAATGTCACATCATCGTCAATCTCAATCACACTAAAACCAGTTGTTTGACTGGTGAGGAAATATGCCTGTGATTATCAGAGTCAAAGCCCCTTTTAAGGGCATATTAACACGATTGCAGTAAAATAACAAAATTCAATAATTGTGAATATTGGAAACAAATAATTAGAGCTTCACCTTTCATTTGTTCAAGCTGAGACGCCTTGTTGTAATCAGTTGAATCGAAAGCGGGCTGTGATTCTCTATTGCCTACCAAACTCTCAGGAAATCTATTTCTAATCTCAGTGACCGGAGTAGAAGTGAAATTATCTGAATTCGAGTTGGAGTTATCACAAGAATGGATCAGATTTCTATCAAGAAAATTCGGTGTAGGGATCGACGAATGATGATTATCTCTTTGAATGTCCATGGAAGCACAGTGAGTATTCATTTCTGAAGATGCTAATCGTTCTTTCGCAACTGAGTCTTTTAATTTATTCAAATTTTCATCGACATCAGCTTTTACATCCAATACTTGTTTCACTTGAGCTATTACTGAAGCATCAATTGTTTCAATGGATTCTCTTGCTTCTAATCCACTATCCTTCTGCTCATCATAAGTTTCTTCGTCAATCTCATCAGCTGGTTCCTGTTTTATACTTTTACACAAAATAGAATCGGTATTATTAGGAAACAAGTCATTTGAAGCATCAGCGTTTTCTTCGCTTTCATATATAAGAGATTCTAACCCCAACCTACACAAGGCATGTGCTGGTATTGTACAATTTTCATCCAACAAATCTCCAAAAATTGCTATAAATTCATCAACTTCTTCCACATTGGCTCTGCTCTCTAACGTTTGTGCATTGGCGGTTTCTACATGTTCTTTTTCTTTATCAACACCATAAGTGTTCAATCTATCAACAATTTCCCGATTTAAAAGAGGATTTTCCATATTTTCCGATCGATTAAATTTTAATCTATCATACAAGCTTGAATCAGTTTTTGCAAAACGACGATAACGCATAAAGTTTCTATACATAGACAATATCTTATTATAATTATTCAGTTCTTTCAGTTTATTTTCAACCTTCTTAACACAATGAAGATTTTCATCTCTTTCAATATAACCAAGTACAACTTCATCTTTCTTGAATTTACTCTTATTTTTCTTTTCTATTATCTTTGCATCACTATCGGACTCCTTATTACTATCACTTTCAATCGCACAATCTTCACTGATTTGTTTTTCTGGATTATCCTTAGAACTGCAAGGAGATATCTGAGACTCTTCGTGATTTGTTTGTTCTGGAAAACACTCATTTAATGACTCTTCAGAAAAAGTCTGAATCTCTTGAAGTTCCTTCATTCTGCAAGTAAGCATCTGCAAATCTTTGTTGGTTGTTTTCTCTGGAGAATATATTTGGCAATCGTCATCCGATGACTCTTCAGAATCTATTTGAGAATTGAATCCATCATTTGAATCTTCTGTGACGTCATCATCCTTCCGGTCATTCATTATACCGATTTCTCGAAAGTCACTCTCACTTAAAACAATTTTTGATATGCTTGGACACGATAGCTTCAATGTAGTTGTTTCTTTCATCTCTTCATCGTTAGGGAGTGTAGAAATACAACTTTTAAAATCGAGAGGAGTAATGCCATCTTTTTTTGTGAGAGCCATCTTTATTCGTTGCCTATCTTCCTCAACTTTTCTAAGACGCTCTTTTTCTGATTCAGAAATGTCAGATTTCTTCTGGAATGATTTACCAGATGTTTCAATTGATTTCAATTTTTCTGATAACCTCTGAGCTGCACAAGGAAATGCTGTATTCTTGGTTTGGTTTCTATTGAACTTTGCGTGGACATTTCTGTTGTTGTAATTCCTATTTTGATTTGTCTTTTTATTACTCCATCGAGAGGGTGTTTGGCTCCTTTGATTGTGAGGATAGCCTTCATTAGAAGCTAAAGTGTATGATGTGTTTAAAAAATGGTTTATATAACCATTGCTTGGAAAGTTCACATTCGGGATGTAAGATGTTTGAGTTTGACTGAAACCTTGTGGTGTCATCCAATTCCAACAAGGGTTCTGTGGAAAAACCAAAATCATTAATATGTTAGTTTTGTGGTAAAAATCCAAACAATTATGTCATATATACAGAATAGATTGATATTACAATAATTATTAAATTATTACATTCCTTTAAATTTTATATACAAAAAGTATAATGACATTCATCGACTTCCATGAAGGTATAATTATAATACTGTGGTCAATGCAAAAAATAAAAATTATTTTTTTTTTAAATTTTATGTTATTCTGCTTAAAGCTCTGTTTCTCAAACAACTTGATTATTTCTATCATCAAAATTAGCTAAAAATCCAAGAAACATTCCAGTTCCTATGCTGGGAATGGGCCAATTGGAAAAGAACTTTACTTGAATTTGTTGTTGCTAATTTTGATAATAGAAGAAATCAAGATTTTTCAGAATCAGAAGCTCAAGTAGAATAACACATAATTTTGAAAAAAATCAAATATCAGAAAGTTGATGCCATTTGGTTTTTTATTGTGGAAAGAAATTGGTGATGAGTCAACCAGTCTTACACAGAAATGTATGAACACCAGTAAGGAGTTTATCTAGATCTGTTTATCATTAGATAGCACTGATGCTGTTGTTGCCAGACCTGTGTGTGTGTTATGACCATTAATATCCAGTTTTGTGGTAAAGATTTAGAGCATTAGCATAAGGCTGCTTTTACACATCAAGTTACGGTCATCGGGCGTGCATTGGACTACACAGGAAAAATGTTCATGTCTTTCCAGTGTCAAACCTATAAAATAATATTGGGAAGATTTGAAAAATAGGGTATGTGAGATTCGTGTCTAGAACAAGATGGAAGTCTGATATTACACCTTAAAGGAATGCCCTTCGCAAAAGCATTCTTAGATAATGTTGAAAAAATTATACCAATAACGGATAGGAGCCTGCTAACTTTTCAAACATTTACTTTAAATTGGTGAATTGAGAAAATAATCTCTTACAATCAGGTATTTTCTATTACTATTGTCTAACTAGAAGGAAATATATTTTTTGTTAAAATTTTCATTTGAACATTAATTGAACATATAGTTTTCTTGCACATTTCCTATGATAATGAATAATAACATACTTCTCTACGCCAATGATTTCGATGCTTTCTTTGTTGTCTTTCATTCTGATTTGTCTGTTTTCCTGTTGCATCATCTTGTTTCTTGTTTTCTTGCATGCTGAAATAGATAAAACGTTAATTTTCATAATGATCTGGTATAAAAAATAGTTTCAAGTGAATTTCTATTCCTGTATTATCTAAGTGCTTGCCATTCCTAGCTGCTGACAGTCTGTATTTAAGGCAACCACTCTTTTTTCGTAACTATACGAGATATGATACGTTGATTTTGTATTTGTGTATGCAACTCCGTGTACTATGTGAGTACTAAAAGTTTTATGGGTTTTCCATAGTCAAGTTCCTATGTTTACTGCAAATTGTTGAATTTTACAACAAGTTATGTGATGCAAAAGTATTTCTCCTTCTTCTTTCATGTCTGGAAGCACCAAGTTAGATATTTTTGTACGGTACTCAGTGGTTGAGAGATTCCGTGCAAAAGTACTGTAGGATATGTATAAGGTGACCAGACGTCCCGTTTTTAAAGGGCTTGTCCCGTTGTCCTGACAGACTGCTTCGGGACGCCTTTTTGACCCGTTCTTGTAACTTTGCAATTTTTACAAGATTATTCTTCAAGTTCTCAAAATATTGGATACAATTATACATACGTCATCGTAATTACATGCTTATTTTTAAATACAACTTTGGACTGTCATGCCTTCAGTTTCTCGAATAATAAAAAAAACTGAGGTCTGAAGTAAAATACATTCTTCTGAGAAATATGAACATATGAATATTTTAGTACCTAGCCTACTCAACATTCTAGTGGAACCGCTTTATTTATTTTTTTTTTTTTTTTTTGAGGATGAAGCCCACATAGGTCTGAGACCTGTGCGTGGGTAATGAGTTGGATGATGGTGATTGATGAGTTCTAACATAGCTTCATCTCAAATTTTGCATTTAATGAAAAGAGTTTGATTGTTATATCAAGCAGTTTATTTACAGATTTTCTTCAAATAAACAATAATTTGTGAAACTTCTGGCGCTTTATTGAATCTCTCAACTTTTTTTGATTTTACAAAATGAATAAAAACATTAGTCAATGAAAAATTGAATAGAGATTTCTAAAAGAATAAATAGTCGTCGCTTTTAAAGTTAAAATAAAAGAATGAAAATGCTTTAATAGCTTAGAAATAATCTTACAGAAATATTTTCAGGAAATCTATCCAGTTTCATTGTTCTATATAGAAAGTTATATCAAAACTACTGGTAGAGCCCACGAAGGCCCAGCAGATAACGACTTCAAATGCATATAAAAACATATGGTTTCATGTGTTGCTTATTGCTTATTGAAAAAGTTTCCGGACCAACCCTCCCCCCCCCCTCATTTAGGCCCATTGAACCACCATAATTCCCAAACCCCTGATGTAAAAACTTGAATCTATGATAACATTGAATCCAAACTCCAATAAGTATACATTGAGACATGCCAGCAATTGAAATACTGCAAAAATTCGGTACTCAAGTATTATATGGAGGCCACTTTTTCACAGGGCGATACTACGGAGGAACATGAGAGGCTGCACTTCACCTCTTTCCACCCTACAGAGCTCAGGGTGAGCATTTTATCAACTACTACGACTGTTGTCATACCAAACCTAACCTAACCTAGTAAACTAGAACTAGAATAAGTATGGCAACGTCTGCCATCTTTTGTAAACAAATGGGATTGTCATATTTTTCCTGTATTTAGGTAAACTCCTATACTGTAAAGACATGTGAGGTTGAATCTAAACAAGGAACAGGATAAGGTTTCAAATCAGGAACAGGAATAGCTTCAACACTAACAGTCGTAGTAGTTGACAAAATGCTCACCCAGAGCTCTGTGGGGTGGAAAAAAAGTGAAGTGCTAGTGCAGCCTTTCCTCGGAGGAACAAGCTTAACCTAACCTCACTAGATTGTGAAGTCTTGTTAATGGGAATAAAAATTCCATTCATACATTATTGAATTCGGTATATTGGAATTCACAATCTTGTGAAGTTTGTTTCACTTGGCCTCCATACAATATGTAAGTACCAAAAATCATAAGGGGTTTTCAGTCAAGTTCCTATGTTTACTGCAAACATGGGTTACACTTCCCTATGCAGTCCCCTGAAACTATCGACTGGAAGAATCGAATTGAACTATCGATAGGAGTTTGTTTATCAGCACACCTGTTCTATATCATTTGATAAATTGATAAATTTGCTTATTCTACAGCTAAATCATTGCAATAACTTTGTTAAATATTCTCAATTGTTAATTATATGAGTTCACTGTATAAACCTAATAAAACCCAAACTCACCCAACATTGCTGGATTAGAGAAAGCTAGCAATGCTAGGTTAGGTTAGCTTTGGTGAATCTAACCTAATCTTACAAAATCTTATCTCTTTTTATTTCATGACAGGTAATCAGATTCCACATAACCTCAAAATATCACTTTTATTGTGATTTTTGCACATTTCTAGGCGTTTCGCACAAAATGAATGTGATATTCGCGATCAGCGTTAAAATAACTTTAGAATGAGAGCATAAAAAGTTCAAGTTAACAATAAGTAGTTTAGGTTACAGTTCGATATCCCATCCATTGAAAAAATCGCAGGAGTTTCGATCTTTCGATACTGTCTTGCTTATCAACACACCTCCTCTGTATCATCCGAATAATACAGAACAGCTGATAACGTGGTACGTTGCGTTTCAACAACTCATTTCACACTTCTGAACATAAATGCAATATAAATATGCTGATTGATACAGACACTTTGATACACGAACCATTTGATACACAATGGCAATCGATGGTATCTAGTATTGATATTGTCAAGTATCGAAGCTCGTGCGACTATTTCACTGGTTGGGATATCGAACTGCAGCCCGGATTTGGAAATGCAGTTGTGGCATACACAAATTGAAACAAAAGGCAATTATGAGAACATGATAGAATTCAAAGTGAATTGGTTTACTTCTAGGTGAAAAACAATATATTTTTATGCATGTTCATCACACTGATTTCATTAACTGACATCATTTTTGTCTCAAATATTTTAAGAAATTTCCATAATATGTTGACAATTTCTAGTTTCCAGAATTTCCATTGGAGAACAAAGATAAAAATAAGTTAGTTGGAGTTGCCTCAAAGGGTACTTACGTATTATGCGGATGCCACTATTCAACAAGCTGGATCATGACATCGATAGCTGGTTCGTGACACCTGACTTTGCTAGATCGTGACATCCCGTTAATTAGAATGTTCTGAAGATTGCTTGTGTTGGATCATTACATGAATTCGATATCTAGGAGTTTGTTAAATAGTGGCCTCCATATACGTAACTACCGTTTCATGTAATTGACCTAGTTCCAGTCTTCTAATAGCCTATAAAAATATCAGTACATTTGATAAAGAGGAATAACAGCATTTATCTGTAGCTTAGCAGAAAGAGCTTTAAACTCACGCATCAATATTATTATAAAACACAATAAATGCACAAACTAACCTACAAAAACTAAACAAGCGCGCAGGTCGGCAGATTTGAAGAAACGTGCTGATTCAGTGCTAGAAGAATATTCCATTGACAATATTATACTACTCATTGATATAGTATATTATACTACTGAATGAGTAACTCTAAAAACCGCTGTGAAGTTACAGCGCTAGTGTCGCCCTTCTAAATCAGTCAACATCGGAGAAATTTGTACAGCGGTAATTGAAAAAACACGAACATAGTTTTCTCATGTAGTGATTATGGATGTTGATGTACGGTACCAATCAGTACAAGCCTGATGGAAATATTAATTTTCAAACAAGCAATTTTATCCTTTTATTGTCTATGTGTAAGCATAGCTTTACAAGATTATTTGTTTCATTATTTTTTTTATTGCTGATGATGCCCGCATGAGTCCGAGACTTGTGCGTGGGTAATGAGGTAAACGATTACACATAAATGCCTGACGGTGAAGCGGGATTCCAACCCACGAACAGCAAGCTGAAGTTGCGACGCCCCATCCAACTGTGCTAAGCGGCCTAAGCGCTAAGCATTACTTTTATTGTTTTTGTTTTTTTATTAAAAATTACGTAATATCATATACATAACTTCAATCTTGTTCTTATAATTGTATAAGACATCATAAAGCCAAAAATGAGTTTTACATAAGAGTTATTTCATGACTTGGAGTCATTGATATATAGGCTACACAACTAGGTTGCTCAAATCAGATCAGGTTTCACGTCTGATGAATGAATTCATAGACCACTATTAATTTATTAAATTCGTGTAATTATCATTCACTTGGTCACCACTTGCTATTAACTAAATTAACTTAATTAAAATATTAGAAATGATTTGTTTCTCTCAAACAAATATTTTTATTGTAAATTCAATGACTTGCAGTCAATTTTAATTGTGAATAAATAATATTTTTACTTACTTTTGGCCATTATATAAAACTTGGAATATATAAAGCTACTATTCTTATGAACGATAACTTAATCAATATTAAGGCTCAAACAGATGATGAATAAAAAAAGGACTATGAGTATCTTGAAATCTGATTCCATATGCATATGATGGAGAAGCACATTTAAAAAAAAATGTTTCCTACACATGAGTACCTTTACTTTTTTTCTTTGAAATATCCTTTAAATGCAAGCCAATTTTGAAAATGCTTACACATATATTGCTGGGCATTCTTTAAATGATGATTTAAGCAAAATTTCATAGAATTTGATCCTACGTTTTTAGCTGTAAATGCATTACAAACAGACAAACAGAAAAATATAAAACGGTTGACTTGAAACAGAGACCTCTCTTCGTTTGGTCAATTGTTGCTAAATTTATTCCACAATTACCAATCATTCCCCACTTGGGAAAGTGATAGCTGCAAGCTGTAGCAGGTATCTGTATGTTCAGTTAGATTAAGAAAGATAAGCTATGAACTACTGGGCCCTCTTTGGGTGACTGATTCATTGGCCAGCATAAAAGACTGCTCTCTGCTGTAAAATTACTCCCCAGTGGTTTGGAGCCAACCTAAAGCTGTAAGTCCAACTCATAACCCATGAACAAATCAAAGTGCGCTTCATCCTAAAAAAAAAATACAGTAATAATCGCTATTGTTCATTTGCTTTTGCATAATTATTGACATTTATAAAGACGAAATGACAATCAATAGGATTCTCTTTGCTGATATTTGACTGAATGAAGAGAGATCTACATATTGAGTCGACCATTTTGCAATGTGTTTGTTTGTAGCCCAGTCAAATTAGACAATAAAGTATGACCATCGAGAGAAACAATTTATAAATAAATGGGTTTTCACCAATTGCTTCCTTTAACCTTTGGTAATAAAACATACCAAAAGTGTCCATGGGTGAGGGTGAGCTCAAGGGTTTTCGAGGGGGAGGGATAGTTGAAAGGTACAATTTTTCAATTGTTTGCTTATAACCAGTAACGATTACTCAACTCGATTTTTTCTTCTCATCATAGTTAAATCTTACATAATACTCTACAAAAATGATCCCATGCTTTTTTTGAAGAACCAAACCGCAAGCGTGTTATGGGCTTCCCCCAAATTAAGGGGTTTCATAGAATGTGACACAGTTATTTAAGAGCTATTCCGCCTTGAATGTTATTTATTATAATTGAATTTAAAGTTTACAAAGTTAACCAATCATTTTTTTCCGTTTTTTGAACATAAAATCTCAATGATGATTAAATGGCTGGTGAGGTGTGGCTGGGGAGTACATAATTTATTATAAGCTTGTTGTATGACAGATAATAGAAGATTTATTCGAATAAATGGACTAAATTCAAATTTTATCACTTTCTTTTCAATACAGAACCCCTCCTTGTCACCCATTTATTTGTCAATATGAGTAGGTTGTTGTGGGGGGGGGGGGGTTGATAGAAGGGGCAGTTATTCTGACCCATGCCTAAATTATTGGATTATGCATTACACCCTATCGAGTGATGGCTCATTCTACTCAGCTCATCAAGGCAGATACTTATGTGGATAAGTCGATCGATCTCTCAGCCAACTTCTGATCGCCTATAAAAAATAGAATACACACATTGATTCTCCAAGTGTGTTCAATTTGCTTGATTCAATTAAAATTGTCACAATCGAATATAATATTACAAAGGATGCAGGCTAATAACGTTCAATTGAAAGCAATGCTTACCGATGTATCGGTCCCAAAACATCGATGCCACCGTTATATCGGAAGCAAAATATCGATATTTCGAACATATCGATACATCGTTGCCATCTATTAAGTTCAACGGCCCTCTTTATTCTAACCTCTGAATTTGGGTAAGTCAATACTTTTATTTTGAAATTTAATTTTACTTACATATTTCAATTGTCAGTTGTTTTCTGAAGTTTATTCTTTATCATTCACTTTTTTTCATGCAATTTATTGGGTTCACTTGTTTGTTAGTGCGTTCTCTGTTTGCTGTTATTGTCAGTATTGCTGTATGACATTAGTCGAATAAATAAAAAGTGTTATTGAAGGAACATTGAGCTTCAAAACAATTCTCGTAGCAATTAATGGAGAATTCACTTACTTTATACTTACTTGTTAAATAGATTGACTTATGACATTCTATTGAAAGAGCTTGGTAATCGCTTCTTCATTGCAGGGATAACTTGAGTAAATTATTTGTAAGTTCCATTAACTTCCTTATTCTATTGATTTTTATTACATTGATGTGTTTCATCACAATAACAATATAAATATTCACATCGTTTCAAATTTACTTAATTACTTATTATTTGAATTTGGTTAGCATTGTTTACAAAGTTATCTACAATTGTTATTGGAACATGCTTGGTCCTGCCTAGTTTTTCAGACTTTTAGACTAATTATGGGATAAGATAAGAACACTAGAGCAGCAATAGGCATAAAGCTATAATATGGACATGAACTTTTTGTAATGTGATGCAAAGTTTTCAGTTTTCATGAAAACTTTCAAAAAACAAGTCGTAAAAATATGGACATGAACTTTTTGTAATGTGATGCAAAGTTTTCAGTTTTCATGAAAACTTTCAAAAAACAAGTCGTAAAAATTCAGGGCAATTGCAGTACAAATCCAAATCTTGATCATTGGCCATGCATAAGTTAATCAAGAGTATTAGTCACAGAAAATTGAACCCCATTCCGAAAATATCCCTGACACGTTTTTGATAAATTTAATAATTAAAGTCTACAGATTTCCAGTAATTTTTCTCTAATTCTTTGATGATTTTAATGAAGACTAAGTTAAGGGTTATAAGACAAGTCAGATCAACAATATATAGCCTAGGCTACAATATACAGCTTTATCAACAAAATATTTTTTCAATTATTTTATAGCTAATATTTCTGTCCAAGACTAAAAACTGCGGTAGCTTGTTATAGAATTACACCTATTTGAGCATTTATTTTTAAATCATCTGGGACGGAATTGCTGAAAATGAGTGATGTATCATCTGCAAATAAAAGGCCACTAGGCCTAATTAATTCTTTAGGTAAATGGTTGACATACAACAAAAAAACAATGCACCTATTATTGACCCTGATGCACTCCAGCTTGGACCTCCAATTTATTAGATTTATTTTTTAACATACTATTCCCAACTGCTGTAGTTAATTCTTCACATTGTTTCTCCCAATAAGGTAAGATTCAAACCATTTCAGTTCTACCCCATTTACACATACATTTTGCAGTATTTTTAATTAAGTTCTATGATTAACACAATCAAATGCCTGTGTTAGATCTAAGAAGATTGCATCAGCTTTATCACCCTAATCTGTCTTATCTATAAGTTTTTCAACTGTTGAAACTATGGCTGTCTTTGTTGATTTCCCTTTCTGGAAGCCACAGATGAAATTAGCTTCTTGGAGGTACAGAAAAATTCTACTAATTACATTTAAAATACTAATGGGCCTATAGTTTTCCACTTAATTGCTTCGCCACTAAATAATTCATTTGGTAGTCGGTTGACATAAAAAAAAGCAATGGACCAAGTATTGGACCTTAGGCACTCCAGCTTCGACCTCCAATTCAGATTTATTTTTTATCATACTATTCTCAACTACTGTAATGAGTTGTACACATTTTCTGCCAAAACCGTATGATTTCAGTTCAACTCCATTAACAACAAGGCCTACATGTTGCAGTATTTCCAATAAAGTTCTATGATTAATACAATCAAATGCCTTTGATAGATCTAAAAACTCTGCAGCAGCTTTATCATGATGATTTATGAGAAGGAAAGAGCAAATAATTTAAAAGCATTAGGGCGCCGGAAGCTGTGCTGTGCTGGGACAGCTGTTCAAACCGAACCAATGGTTTTCAATAAACGGCTGGCCACCAATTGTGATATTTTGCTGGGTAGTCAACTCCTAGCGTATATCTTAATAAAATAGTGTAACTTAAGTTGTGTATATCAAATATACAGCGGCCTTCCATAGCAGACATTTTTTCATTACCAGAATATTGAGATCATGATATTGATATTCTAGTAAGAAATAAAATGACTGCTATCAAAGGTCTAACAACACAACTTATGTTACACTATTTGTTAACTGTGTGGGATCTATCTTATTAATACTGTATATCTACGATCTGCGCCCAGAAGATGAACGACATTTAGTTAAAAAAATCGACCGCAACTCACAAAAAGTTTAGGTCTGCATAGCAAGTTTATTTCAAGTTTTCATATGACAATAGTTCACACATGGCGTCAATTAACAACAACAATTATTATTAAGTTAATAAAAAATGTGAATTTCCAGAAAATATATTAAAAAATCAGTTATATATAAATTTTAGTACTTACATATTATTTGGAGGCCAAGTGGAACAAACTTAACGTAACTTCGCTAGATCTTGAATTCCTAGATACCGAGTCCAATAATGTATGAATTGAATATTCAGTAATGGTACATTCCCATTAATGGATTAATGGGACGTCACGATCTAACGAGGTTTGGTTAAGCTTGTTGCACCACTGCGTGCTGTAAAATAGTGGTCTCCATATAATATATGTAAGTGCCAACATTTTTAAGGAAATATCCATGATTAATCCCTTTGCTAAAAAAGTATCAATTCAAAACGTTTTTTCTAGAAAAAGGTTAAAAAAAAGCTTGTTTGCAAATGGCAAATGCCTTGAGCTTGATGCAAAATTCTGATCAAAACTGAATGCACTAATTAGTCTACTGAATTTATGTTCTGTTGTAAAGCTATAATTGGGATGGTGATTTCATTTGTTAGGAGCAGATGGATAGTGATCTGGAATTTCTGCAGCCTGTGTTGAATACACCAGCTCAACAGTATGGCTATGTCCCCACTATTTGGGTATCAGTGTCATACATCGTTTTAACTGTGAGTATAATAGCCTACTGTTCTTGTTCTTCGTTCATCTTCTTATTGTATATTACATAATATGTACGTTAATCGATGTGATGTTCACAACTTTTCTCATAACATGGCTCAAACGGCGGGGTGGCACTATTCGTAAGGGTCTCACCACCAATAAAAGCCATACGATACCTATTCATTCTGTTCCAATACAGAATGTATTGCACCAAATTTTAATTTGACAATCACTGTGAGCGATAATCAATAACAACAATGAAAACATAATTCGATACATCGTTAAATGCAGGGATGGTAACAGAAGTCATGTGATCTATGTAAAATCAAGGACAATTATAATGTAGTGTAGGCCTAATGTAATTATATTATAAGATTTTCTTTAGTAAATTATAAGGTACTGTACCTTGTTTCTAAAATAAGGAGTATATTGTCAATACTGCGATGTTGTTTGCTTTATGATTTTAGTATATATGTTAACTGCCTCCTAAAACAACCAATATTACTATTATAAGTGACGTATTTATTTGTGGTGTTTCTTAAACTGTAATTATTATTAATCAGACAGTTTAGAGTAATAGGAAAATATGATTTATAATTGATTGTTATATGCGAAGATAACTTTGGTTCTGGTGGAGCGTTGAGGGGGAAACTATAGAATTCAAATAAGTGAGGGTTTAACTTGACAGCGGTGTTGACTCGAGAGCAGATGATGATCAACCAGATGGGAGCTTGGCCATGCTGCAACTGAGGGTGGAAGTGGAAAGGTAAGATAAATATGGAAGGGGAAACTCCTCTAATCAGAATCATCCACTCACTTGTACTGCGGTTTTAACAAGAATTCTAACCATACCACCCACGCTGAACCAACGCTGATTCACTATTCTACTCTACTCTATGGTACTACTTCACTCAATGAGTTCTGACACGATACTGACCAATGGGAATGACAAAGTTTTTTGTATTTAGGTCATTGATATATAATACTAGATGCATAACTCTAACCTTCAAGGCTGTGGAGAAGTGAAGCCACTTTTTTCTGACATGAAAAGGCTATATCGGATAAAAGAGCCAAGCTAAAACAGGTTCATATGCTCACAGGTCTAATTGTAATGACCTCAAATTCATTGAACACCTAAAATAGTAGGTCCACTATGTTCCCCATAACGTGGTGTTCCAGCTTCGGAATCACTGGCCAGAGAATCAAATTTAATACATACTGTATAAACACTCATTTTGCTGGAAATTTTATCGTCCTCATAAAATCGGATTGAATATATTTTCTTGAAACACTACCTTTAAACGGGACAAATACAGACTTTTATTATTAGAAATTATTTTTATTAAATATGAATTCATTCTCATCCCATTTTAATATTCTGGCGTAATTATGTTTAACAAAACTACCAAGTATCTATGAAGAAAAATTGAGAGTTTTCAAAGATGAACTTTTTGAGAAAATCAAAAAATAGTTAGGCTATATTTAACCTAAGAAACAGCTTAAATCACATTTTGTTGCACATTTCCATGAATTCTGCCACTTATTTACATTTTTTGAAAATGACTTTTGTTAACAGTCATTGATCTCTAGTATCACCATATTTATATACGATTTATAACCATTAGTATGAAAATATGTAAATATTCGTGCACAGAAACTCTAATTGACTGAGTATTAACATTTATATCTCCGGCAATACATACACTTATACGACTTGGAATGTTATTGATTTCATCACATACGTTATTTAGGAAAGTGTCAATGTTTCAATTACCATGGGACCTATGAATACCAATGATTTAAAAAATGTTATTATTATCTAACTTTAAGTCAGCACTTAATGCATTTTCTTCTAAAATATCGAGAGATACTTCATTGAAATGCCGATTATCTTTTATGTACATACTTACTCCATCACATTATTGTTCTGATCAGAATACTTATTTATTTTATGTATAATGAGGAATATTGAATATGATTTCTGTTTACTACATAATTATATTATAAGTCATATAATTTATTCAACAGGTTTTACTTGAAATAACAGCAGTGACAGTTTATGTGAATTGGCCATCAAATGCAGTCCAGTGTGAACCACTCTTCTGCTTCCTTTATGGACATGCGGCTGTTTGGATTCTGACAGTGGTATGTACAATTCAAATTCATTATGATAATTCATTGGTACAGTGAGCTAGCAGAAGTAATAAACAAAGCGCCAAAAATAAAATTACAAATTATGATGTTGAAGATCCATCTTGTTTCCACTAATATGTAATATAAACTTAAAAAACACTTTTAAATGGAAATTAACTCACGTTATGGCGTGACGGCCGTTTCACTCTGTTGTCTAGAGCATCGTCAGACGACCCACAGTACACTCAGTGTACTGTGGGTCGTCTGACGATGCTCTAGACAACAGAGTGAAACGGCCGTCACGCCATAACGTGAGTCAATTTCCATTTAAAAGTGTTTTTTAAGTTTATATTAAAAATTACAAAGCTCCGTATAAAAAAACAGATAAACAGTTGACAATAAATGGAGACTATTTTACAAGGTTAAAAACTGTAAGAAGGTCCTTAATATTTCTGTGAGCACAATAATTGATTAGCTTAATTCTGATTAAATGTAGTACCTTATCCAACACATCTTGTCAATGAGTAGGATATATTGATAATGACTTTAGTTGATATGGGCGCTGAACATGGTAGTGTAAGAAAGTGGAAGTCAGGTTGGTGGGAGGGTGAGTTATGGGAAGGAATAAGGTTACTATGTTACTCAAATCTGATGATGCACTATGAAATTAGGCACTACTAAACGAATAACTAAAAATTTTACACCACACCGTATTGAAATAAAACTATAGTGGACTGTATATTATGCAAAGCGATGCAATGAATGTTTATGTGGTGAGAACACATGTCTCGTCTCTCTGTGCCTTCCTGGTGTACTGACTTTTGACTTTTCTAGTTTTATGAAGTCTAGTATGGAGTGGGGATAGCTCTATTACATTGAACAACCCTCAATCATTTAATATATTGAATAATAGAATGAACTTATTACTGGCTGGCACGACCATACCGCCCGTCCTGAAACATAAGGGATGGATACAAAGATGGCAATAACTTAGTTGTAAAGATAAAGTGCAGAATGGCAATAACTTTCCAACCAAGGAAGAAGTGAAAGTATTTCGGTCAAATATGTGGTCTAAGAAATTTGATATGAAATAAAGAGAATTCTCAGGCATAAGCAAAATAATATGTTCAATTAGAAGTCACAGTAGTCAACTCTACAAAATAAGTTTTCTATTTTAAAAACCAATTATTTTATTTGCTTAATTTTTCTCATAGTTTGATCTGAATTTGTTCTGTACGAGAAACTATTATTTTCATTCTAATCATTATAATAATAAATGAATACATAGCTTTTTTTAAATAATAATAATTATTCGTAATTTAACTGAATCCAATGTTAATTGGGCTTGAACGGGGATTTTTGGGAATTACTTTTGCCTAATAATATTGTAGCGAATATGAATTTGGAGAGAATAGAGAGAAAGAAGAAACAGTGGTTCTCGGTGTTATCTGCTATGTAAATGTTTACTTCTAAGCAATTAATTACTCTGCTTTTGACACTTTTATGGTGTTTACTTTGTACTTTGTAGAATGTTCTAGTTGTTTGGTTAGAAATTAATGGAGTCTTATCGAATATTGTGAAGGCCTTTAATTGTTTATTTTAGAAATGAGTAGAAGTTGATAGAAAAATCGAGAGATATCTCAATTATGAAAAATTATATAAATAGAGGGAGACTTTTGTAAATTAGTTAAGTCTTGTTTGAAATTCGTTGTGATAAACAAGTAGTGACAGTTCTGTATATTCGGCCTAAATAGTGATAATTCTTTCTCAGTGACAGTTCCCGTTAATACAGACAGTGCAATCTCGTTGGCGCTATTACAAACCATCTAATGAACTTTCGTTGTCAGTAGTGATAATTCTTTTGACAGTTCCTTAGTGATAATTCTTTTGCCTATTACTGTATTACGGACTTGTGCTACATGAGTTAATTGTTCTTCCTTGACATTCCTTTTTGAATATTATTGGACAGTTATTATTTAATATTGGATCGGCCTTTTAACTTTTAGTGATTGATTTTTGTACAGTTTATTGAAATCTCTTTATTAGTTGAACAATATCGATTTGTCTGTTTTTAATTACTTATTTTCCTGTAAGACATTGCTGACATTGGGGATTTTTCGAATTTTTTATTAAAAATGGCTGGCAAAATTACATTGTGCGACTTGAAAGTGGCCGATCTCAAACTTGAATTAGAGGATCGTGTACAAGAAACATCTGGAAAGAAGTCAACTCTACAAGAACGACTTCATGAGGTGTTATTGGTTGAAGGAGAAGACCCAGCTACGTACCTCTTTGAGACTTCAGATACGAAATTAATTTCATCATTCACATCCATGGAGGGCAAGCTACAGCAGAACTTCACATCCATGAAGGGTGAACTACAAGGAAATATTCAGGATATGCAGGAAAATATTTCATCCATGGAAGGTAAGATACAAGAAAATATTTCATCTTTGGAAGGCAAACTACAGGAAAATTTGATATCCATGGAAGGCAAGCTGCAAGAAAATATGACATCCATGGAGGGCAAACTAGAGGTCATTCAAGGGAACATGGCGTCCATAGAGAGCAAATTACAGGACAATATTACTTCATTACATGAAGAAGTCGCAAAGGTGAAGGAAGACTTGGGAACTATGAAGGAGGATTTTAAAGCAATAGAAAATCGACTTGAGCAGCTGGAGTGTGGTGCTGGAACTTCAAGCAGTAACCAAGAAGTAAGTAAATCTTCAAATTTTCCTGAAATAGTCATCTCAGAAAAGTCAATGATGGATGCTAAGGAGGAAGATCTCCAGAAACAGTCAGTAGTTATACCTCAGCACACTGGACTGCCTACCTACGATGGAAAAACACCTCTAGAGAACATCCAAACACTGTTTGAGACAAGAGCCGAGTTCCATGGCTGGTCGTCCACAACAAAGGCCTAGGTCTTGGTGATGAATCTCAGAGGGGAGGCGCTAGCAATTCTTCATTCAATTCCTTCAGCTGCAAAGTGGAACTTCAGTGAGCTGTGGAAACATTTGGAGATGAGGTTTGGCAACAAGCACTTGGAGCAGTTATATCGATTCCAACTCAACACAACAGTTCAAGGACAAAATGAATCACTGCAGGAGTTTGAGGCTGCTATTGCTAAACTTGCAAGGAATGCATATCCCTCTGTGGGCAGTTTCTCAATGGAGTCCAATGCAGAAACGTCCCAGGAGGGTTTGCTGAGGAGGACCACAGTGATCTCTTGGTTGAATGAGAGAAGCCAGTTTGGGAAGAAACAGAAGGAAGATCCTGGCCAGAAACATGTGAGGTCCCAGAATCAATTGACACAAGGACAACCAACCTGGCAAGGAAATGTCAACAGTGCTAAGGAAGCAAGCAGGAACAAGAAGAATAAGGAGAAGCACATCATCACAGCAGACCAAGGTGGCAGTAAGAAGGCAAAGGAAAAACAAGCTCAGGTTCAACATACTCTGTCCCCAGAGAAGTCTACTGATGATTGCAGTTCAACAACAGTTGGGAAAATGATCCAGACAAGTGAAAGGGATCTGTTCACCCTGCCCAAGGAGTATGCACTGGCTCATTGTGTCACCAGCAACTTAGTGGAATCTCGAGGCATTGCTACAGTCTTCAGGAAGAAGTTTGGTGGTCTTGGAGACCTGGAACAACAAGGACCCAAGGAAGGAAATGTTCTTCATCTGCAGCGGCATGGTCAACATCTCTTCTACCTGGTGACAAAGGGACAGCCTGAGATGAAGGCATCATTTGACACATTGTGGACTTGCTTGGTTCAGCTGAGGGACGGAATGCAACAACTAGGAGTAAGGAAACTTGGCATACCACGGCTTGGAAGCAGATATGATGGCCTGGATTGGACAATTGTGAAGCCAATGCTGGAGGAGGTGTTCAAATCCACTGATGTCCAGATTACCATCTGCATCTACAACCCTTGGAAGACCAATGAGGAACCAGCCAGAAACCAGACCCAATCTAAACATAAGTGCTTTTGTTCTGGGACAGAACAATCTATTAAGGTGGGGGTAGTGTAGCGAATATGAAATTTGAGAGAATAGAGAGAAAGAAGAAACAGTGGTTCTCGGTGTTATCTGCTATGTAAATATTTACTTCTAAGCAATTAATTACTCTGCTTTTGACACTTTTATGGTGTTTACTTTGTACTTTGTAGAATGTTCTAGTTGTTTGGTTAGAAATTAATGGAGTCTTATCGAATATTGCCAAGGCCTTTCATTGTTTATTTTTGAAAATTATGCTTGAAATATATTTTACCAATAATAGAATTACCATGAATCTTATTCCATCTCAACTCCATTACAATATTTAATTTTTTATGTATTATTGGCTCCAGATATATGATCATTATTTGAAATGGCGTCATCACAGTCTTTACCTTAATGGGTATTTGGATTTCTCTGAGCAGTTGAAGAAAATATCTGCATCCCCTCTTCAAATCATGTCGCTATGTAAGTATATCCTTATTATGAACAGGTAATTTCAGAGCTTTTCTCCAGAAAATTTCTCATTTTATTTTCAAGCTCCCAAATTGAAATTATCCATAGCTGACAAATTGAAATTCATTAGAAATGTTTCTGTCTTAATTTGAAGAAGCTTGTATGATTTTAATGACAAAGGGTGCTTGTGCAGTTGAGCATCCAAAACTCGAGGACAATCACCATTGCAAAATCATATGTATGGAATCCATGTAGTTGGAAACCGAGGCTTCAAGCTAGATTCACACTGCCCTACGCCTGAACCAGCTTTTGAAACAGAGTATTGTGTACCGTACTCGGCTTGAAAACTAACATCAAAACGGAGCTTAAACGCATTATCGTCATCACCCTTCTAATAGCCCAGTCAATAAAGGCCTAAAAACGCTTGATGTCACATCAAGCTTTTCATTAGTGAAAAGCTGAACTATCCCAGGTGTACATTTTCCCACAAAATCCTATCGGTGCCTTTTCCCCCAACCCCTTCAAAGTTTTAAGAAGTGGGTAATTACTTTAAATTCTCACTAGGGAAGTGATAACCGCGAGCCGTAGCAGGTATCTGTTCAATCAGATAGAGATAAGCTGCGTTCTCGTAGGTCCTGTTTCTAACGGTGACCGATTAGATTGGCCAGCAAAAAACACACTGTTCTCTGCTGTAAAATCACTTACCGGTGGTTCGGAACCCACCTAAAACTGTAGGTCCAACTCATCAATCACAATCATCCAACTCATTACCCTCGCACAGGTCGTCTCAGACCTTTGTAAGCTTCATCCTTTAAAAAAGAAAAAAAATTTAACATTAGAAATTTTGAAATAACATTAGAAATTTTGCAATAACTCAGGGTCTATGCAAGCTAGATTAATCCGGTTTAATCCAGAATCTAGGGAATTTGATTGTCTACAAAAAAAGATGGGATTGCATTACTTGTCCGACTCATAGTTCAACTGTAAAATTAAAAAAAAAACTGAAAAAATGTAAAATTTGTGAAAATATGGCTACTTATAATATAGTGCAGCTCAGTATTGCAAAATTTCTCCATTTTGATGTATATCATGTGAAAGAGAAAGAAATAACCTTCAATTTTATACCAACTTCGCATTCTTATCTTGAATAGTTTCCTAGTTAAGACTATAACGTAAAATTGTCATCCTAGTAGCCTACAGTAAAGCCTTTACTACCCTTCCAGGTAGAGAAATTGTAAGCCAAATGTGACATGTCATATATGAATTTGGACCCTCAATGAGCTGAGAAGAATGAGCGATAGCTCGATGGTATGTTTTGAGCCGTTCTTAAGTGAGGAGGGACAAAAAGGTAACCCCTTTTACCCCTCTCACTTACACCTTGAAAACTTGCATTTCTATGAGCTACAGAACTCAAAATCCTGATTCAGTGCCTCAAAATACGTATAAATACCAATTAACAGTACACGTTTTCCATTATTATTATTATTATCATCGATTTTACTTGGGCAGCCTATATGACAGCTAGTAGGAAATTGCGAGGGCTGGGGCCTCGCTAATCCCTCTCCCACAGCATCACCCGTGACCGTGAATCTGCAACTATACACATCATTGGATTCAGAAAAAATGTGCTAACGCATTTGTTGGAACTTTCTTCCTGTAAAATGACGTACAAAAAAGTCCCCTCAAAAATAAGAAAAAATCTAAATTTAAAAAATTCTAATTTTTGGGGTATTTCAATTTTTATCAGTGAAACTAGTGGGTTTACTGTAGAAATGTACACAACCATTATTTTAGCCTACTATATGATTAGTACTGGATTAGTAATGGAAGAAGAATCAACCCTGTCGAGTGACTGTTACAGAGTTATCAAATTTACAATAATTATCTACATTTTAAAACTTTGAGGCAACTTTGAGATTACCTACAATTTAAGGCACCGATGGTATGTTCGTGGACTTTTGAGAAACACACCTCTACTTGTGGTCTATTAAATTACTTGCGGCCTTTATTGACTGGACTATAATGGGTAATTTCGACCTTCTTTCATTATGATTATGTAATTTACATTCCAGGTAGGAAGTTATCAAATTTGAATTTTTTTGTAAATCTATTTTTCAGGGAATGCTGTATTATTGGCTGCAGTAGCATGGTATCATCAGAACAATGATGAACTGGAAAAAGCTTGTCATCAAACTTCGATTAAAAGTCCTGTTGGTGGCGTCTTGGCATTGATTTCTATTGAAGCATTTTTACTTGTTGTCGTTGTTGGGAACTATTTATGTAAGTATTAACCCCTTTTAATGATTAAACATTTATTTTATATATTTTTGATGGCCGGTGTTTGAAGCCCACATAGGTCTGAGGCCTGTGCGTGGTTAATGAGTTTGATTATAATTGATGATTTGCACCTACAGTTGTAGGTGGGTTCCGAAACATCGGGAAGTGATTTTACTACAGAGAATTGGGTCTTTTTCTGGCCACCCGAATCGGTCACTATTCCATTCTTTTTCCTGTTTTGTCACTGAACGGCACCTGGCACAGATGGCGGCTACTAACTTCCCCAAATATCTGTATTCAAACATGACATGAATGAATAATACTAGTAGAACATAATTCAAGCATAGTCATACTTATATGAGTTTTAATATCTTGGATTAATCGATCATCTGCCAGAACAGTTTTTTGTTGAAAATATTGCAAAATAAACTTCAAGAAATTCTACAATTTCCTGCAATCTGAAAAATATAGAAATAGGAATACACTAAAGAAGTAGCTTATTTTAAAATTATTCTTTACAAAATCAATTAATAGCCAAATGCTCAGTTTTGGGCGATAACATAACCTACATTTAGACAATTATCTTATTTTCAAAAAAATATCTGTTGAAGCCGATCACCATGTAACATGGCTTAACAGCGAGGTGGAACTACCCATAAGGGTCTCGTCACACTTATGATGATGATAGGAATTTACTAATTCGTAGCGGTATAAACTTCAAATTCCGTTAGCGGTTGAATTTCTCTTCAAGGCCTGTCTATAGAGATGATAATAATAATAATAATAATAATAATAATAATAATAATAATAGATGGAGACTCTTGTCACCATGGAGTGCGAGCGTAGATCAGGTAGTACAATGTAGGCTTTTGCTGGATATTGACAGAGCTCTAAACCTGCATTACTTGCAAAATCTATGCATTAAGTGAATACATCTAGACCGGATTCCATTCACAGTAGTGTAGGAAGAATTTCGAAATGTGGGGTTAGGAGATTTGGGGCCCTTCCGAGGGTATGAAATAGCTCAGTGTCAGGGTGGTCCAAAAATACCAATTGCTAATATGGCTCTTCACCCTAAATACCAATTTTCAATCAGTGACACGCCTTTCCAACTAGCATTAATTAAGTCTTCCAGCTAAGCCTAGTTTCCTACTGTACTCAAAAGTATCTGTGTAACTAATTTGAATTGTCTTTCCAATTTAAAGATAAAATTCGAGTGTAGGCCAACTGATAACCATTCAATGAGAATGCTGTGAAATCTACGGCAAAGGGCACCGAGTGGCACCAGAGAGAACCTTGAAAAATACAAAAAGCGTATCTTCTATTCTTGTTTAATCTCTTGAATTCGCATAGAACTTTTCACTTATACTGGAATATGCAAAATGTGTAGAAATATATAAATTAACAGGACAATAGAATTTGATTCAACTTGTGACTAGAGAATGTGCAAAAAACAATCAACATTTTTAATTTTGAATTAACACATCCAACTTTTAGTAGTTTTGTAATTACATATGGATGGATGACGGAACCCTAAAAAAGTGGGGGGTCTGAGGGTTCTCCTTTTGTATGTAAGGCAAGTGCTAGTTTTGTGTTATTCGATATGGTGTTAATATCAACGAAATACTGCATTTGAAACTCAAATTTTGTGATTCTGCGCGCACCTAACCAAACCTACCCTGGGTGGATAACAAGGCTTTATTAGCTACTGGTAAAGTTTCAAACTTAATTCTCATTAATTTTTTATTTTGTGTTTTGTTATTTTTCCAGTCAAGGTTTATCAATTCAACTCTGATAGAAGATTGCCAGATGTTGAAATTGCCAGCGATTGGGCTCCTTTGCACACATTCGTGTCTGACGAATTGGGATTCAAGTGAGTGTCTTGCTATATATTTAGTAACAGTATAATCAGTCCATCATTAAATATTATTAGTGTACACATATATAATTTATATAATCGAGTACAGTGCATATAATTAATATTCTCTATTAGTAAGAGCGTTTGAAATTGGAATATCTTTCAAATGCTTTTACAGTTGGAGAGTAATCATGACACAACTTGAATATAGAATGTAAATTTTTCTCTAACCTCAGTTTGTAATGCAAATCATAGCTCGTCATGCCATGGACAAATATAGTTTGTTAACTCATTCTTGGCAGTTGTATGAATTTGCCTCGGGCATGTCGACTTTCTATTAGTGATTACATCTCACTACTGCAGTTGCAGCTGGTAGTTGGATAAGTTGGGGAGTTGCATAAGGCTATAAGAAGTGAGAGAGAAAAAACTCTTAGTTGATTTCAACTAAAGCTGAGAGAGAAAAAACTCTTAGTTGATTTCAACTAAAGCTAGCGCTTCTTGCCTGAGTTTCAGCCCGGTTTAGGTGACAGTGAAGGCTGAGACAGCTTTTTGAATTTTCAAATTTTTGAATAATCTACATAAATTTCAACACGAAATTTGATTAAAATTGTTCAACTTTTCCCTTTGTATCTCTTAATAAAGCGGGCATGTGAAAGATGTTGATTGAAATATAATAAAATTGTACTTGAAAAAATACAATATATAAATTAATTATCGGCGCCTTACCAAATACCGGCCCCTTTCATTTTTCACCTTAATTCCCAACTTCTCAACGATTTTCAAACTTGATATGTTATTTTAAAGATAAAAGAAAACATTGTCGTTTGGCGTAAATCAGCCATTGAAAACTTTAAACTGATGCGTTTTTTAGGCTGAAAGAGTAGAGGCCAATAATATTTTTACCTCAGGCCTATACATATGGTGATTTTTTAGATTAATCCTAACCAGAGGAGATTGTCCAGTGCGCGGGTAGGATTGTGATTGATGAGTTGGACCTACAGTTTAAGGTGGGTTCCGAACCACCGGTAAGTGATTTTACAGCAGAGAACAGTGTCTTTTTTGCTGGCCAATCTAATCGGTCACCCTTACAAAGAGTTCCCAGGAGAACGCAGCTTATCTCTATCTGATTGAACAGATACCTGCTACGGCTCATAGCTATAACTTCCCCAATAATAATTCATAATAATAAAAATCTGCCACCAGACAACCCCAAAGTTTCATCACAATTGGAGGTAGGCAAAAAACTGTTGTTTTTTTTTCAAGAGAATTGATTGTCAACACTATGGTGTCAAAAAATCATGCAATTAATATTGTATAATAGAGCAATTGAATTGAAGAAGAAAATGTTATACTTGAATATTATCACTCGCCTCCCTATGTGAAGGGGTTAGAAAAACCAACTTTTAAACTGCTAATCGGATTACAATGGAACAAGTTCTATTCAGTCCAGAACACAAAAATTAAGAAGTACTGACTTGAAAGTTACTAAATTTTGTAAAGGGGGGTTTGGGGTACAAAAACGAGAAAAATGTTTTACACAAAAACATTGTCCGACTTTTAAGATACTGGTGTCATAGGATACAGAATATTGAGATCCAAAAGTATGAACTAGAAAATAATTAATCTTTATCATAAGGGGGGCAGGGGGCCTAATTTCTTTTACAGAGAATAGATTTTTATAGATTATGGTGTCAAAAATAATCATGTATGATAGAGCAATTGAATTTCAGAGGAAAATTTTATACTCAAATAATATTATCACTCACCTACTTAACTGTGGAGGGTTGGCAACACTGGTTGCGGTTGAGAAACAACAAGTGTAATTAGTCTCGAATAATTAGTGAATTTGTGTGGAATATTGTTTACATAATAAGATAAAACTGTGTTGGATATGTGCTGTCAAAATCCACTTGTCGGACGAGCATTGGCAAGTTACTTTTGGTGGCAGGATTCGTGAGTAAAGACCACTTATTAGTTCGTATCATTCACCGGGGTGCTAGTCTTTGTCTTTTCGGCCATTATTTTGGTTACCGAAGAGTAATACAGAAGCTTGCGTTGAATGACCTTTGGTCTCAGGGTGGGCCATCGGCTAAATAATAAATTGTCCAAGGCGGAAGAGTAATAATTTGTGGGATTGTTCTCCCAGACGCAATTGTTTACGTACTGTGAACTCCATCTAGCGGCAATTTAAGAAACTTGCTGGTCTCAATAAATAAACATAACTGTTCCTTCATCTATTGGTGAAATATTTTGTGAGTTATCTTATCGTTAGGAGCAGTGGAAAGTGAAAGGGATTCACAGTGTCTTGTGATTCCGGCACTGAAATTGGCCTTTTATCGTTAAGTCCATATGACTCACAAGCATTGATAATAATCTGGATTCTTCATGTTATCTATTAATCCTACCACTGAAATAAAATAATACACACGCCTTATAGTTGGCTCAAAACTTCCTTCCTTTTCTTTCCGATCATATATGACCTCTGTCTTCAGGAGCCTCCTCTGCTGAACCAAGCCATGACTGCTCTCTTGGCGAGTCCTTAATTTTGATCCATGTCTCCTCTCTTCTTTCAAATATAGTGCAATACGATTGCCTGTTGTCGGAACGTCAGTGAGAAACGGAATTATAACGCTACTTGTTACAGATTTGGTTCTTCAAAGTTTTATAATTTTATTAGCCAATGCATAAACTGTAACGAATGTCAAATACGGTGGATAAATATTTCTTGACTAAAAGGGACAAAAGATCACATAGTTCTCCAGACAGTAAAGAGCAGGACAAAAAACGATCTACAGTTTCAGTGTCTAAGACATCTGAGTCGATTTTTGAAACAGTCATGGAAGGGCATTCAGGTAATATTGAAATATTGCTCAGCAATTTTCTCGACCAGAAACTTGGTTCACTGGCCTCGAAAACGGATATTGCGGAATTGAAAAAGTGCTTTGATGAACTAAACACCGAAAACAAGAAAATTAAGGAAGAGCTGCGGACTGTGAAAGAAGTAAATGATAGGCTTATGAAAAAATAACAAATCTGGAGGATCGTTCAAGGCGTAATAACTTGATTTTCAAGGGCATAAAGTATAATAAGGATGACGTATGTTGTGATGTTTTGAAGGATTTTTGCTCGAAGGTATTGAAATGTGGTATGGAGATAAATGTAAACCGAGCACATATTCTAGGAATAAAAAAAGATAGCGCTCCTATAATAGCGCACATACCAGCTGATAACGACTTGGAGTGTATATTAAAAAATACATACAGACTAAAGGGCTCTAACTTCGTGGTTCATAAAGACTTCAGCTTTGAAACTCGTAGGAAACGTGCAATATTGTTCGAATGCAAGAAGGAATTGGCTCGATTGGTGGAAGGAATTAAGGCACATGTCAATGTGGATCGTCTTTTCGTGCAAGGGCAAGTGTTTACGTATTCGGAGGACGACGGATTGAGAGCTGGGAGAGTGGATGGGCTGCAAAGAATAAGGGGAATGTTTCAGGTGGACTTTGGAGAAAGTTACAGGAGGATTGTGGAAAGAGGGCATGGTGTGATGCGGCGGGGAGGAGGCACAAAGGCTGTCGTGGATATTGGTGATATATATAGGAAAGTGTTGTCTGTCACGGGTCGGAATATAATGGTTTGAAATACGCACTTAGTAATGAGAGGTCTGTATTCAAGTTTCTGAGTTATAACGTAGCGGGGATAAAAAGTAAAATGAATGGTTATGGTTTTTTATATTTTATAAAGTTATATGATATTTTTTGTTTGTGTGAAACTTTCATGGAGGAGTCGGATAGTGATCATGTTAGAAATATACTCTCAGAATATGATTTGCGTTTCATACCAGCCTTAAGAGTGAGCAATAGGGGTAGAGCAAGTGGGGGAATTTTGTTTGGGTTTAAAAAAAAAAAATTTCAGAACAGAGCAAAATTTGTTGTCTTAGGGGATACTGACGTCATATCGGTTAACTTGGGTAGTTCATATGCGTTTGTAGTACCGGTATATTTAAACTGTATGCATGATAGATGAGATGGGGACTTGTTGAAATTGTGGGAACTATTAGAAAATCATGGAAAAGATAAGAATTTTATTTTACTAGGAGATTTCAATTGCAGGGTGGGAGATTGTCAAGTAATGCCGGATGAATTATTGGATTCTGGGGTAAGAGTAAACAGTAGTAGAGAATCTAAAGATGGAATAGTAAATAGTAGGGGTAGGGCAGTTTTAGAACTTTGTGAGAGGTATGATTTGGTAATAATGAACGGTAGAACTATGAGTGATTCAAAAGGGGAGTTTACATTTGTTAGCGGCGCTGGGGCGTCAGTAATTGATCTTTGTTGTGTGTCTGGAAGGCTTTTAAACTTGATACAGGATTTCGAAGTACATTCGGTGTTGTTTTCTGATCATTTCCCCATAGAATTACAGGTTGTTACATCTAAGCTGCGTGAAGATGAAGCCTACCTTTCACCTCTGCCTAGGTATAGATGGAGGGAAGATGAAAAACTAATATACAAAATGCGTGTTACAAGAAAATTGCAGGATAATTCAATTATTGATGTAAATGATTCAGAAGTAGGTACCGCAAATGTGATTAGTGTAATAGAGGAGTGCATGAGTAGAGCGAATGATAGAAGTGGAGTGAGTGTAAAATTTAAGCAAGCTTGGTATGATTGGGAATGTGAGAGGGCGCGGGTGCGTAGTTTTAAGAATCTTAATTTATTTAGAAGAAGCAACGCTCAGTGTGCCAAAGATGCTTATTTCATGGCTAAGAGTCATTATAAAAGTCTTTGTTTGGATAAGAAAAAGATGTATTATCAGAATATGTGTGAAAAATTAGCGAATGTTAGGAACTCCAAGACGTTCTGGGACACAGTAAAAGTTTTCAAATATAGTGTTAGGGTAATGAATAAAAATATAAGTTCAAATGAATGGATTAATCACTTTAAAAAGCTCTTCACCTCAAATGAACCGGCATTGTCTGTAGATTATGTTATTCCGTTTAGAAGGGATGAAACACTGGATGGTTTGATAGTCATGACGGAAGTGAGAAGCGCATTGAAAAAGTTGAAAGATAATAAGGCGCCTGGTACAGATGGCATTCCTATAGAGTTTTTTAAAAATATGCCCGAAGAATTAATGGAGAAGGTTCTCGGTCTATTTAATCATGTGATGAAGAATGCGGACGTACCGTCGAATTTTAGAGAGGCTGTCATATTTCCCATTCATAAAAAAGGTGATACATCAGATGCTCAAAATTACAGAGGAATATCATTCGTTAATGCATTAGCAAAGTTGTTTGCGACGATAATGCTGGCTAGACTTGAAAAATGGGTCCATATTAATGATATACTGTGCGAATATCAGGCTGGGTTTAGGAAGGGGTACTCGACAATTGATAATGTATTTAATTTGTTTAATATAATTAGCTTGAAATTAAAAGGAAGAGGCAAAAAGGTTTATTGTTTCTTCGTAGATTTAAAAGCCGCTTTTGATAGGGTGGATAGGGTCGCCCTCATACATAAGTTATACGATATAGGTTTGTCTAATCAATTCGTCAGAGTAATTTTAGAATTATACAAGAAAACGAAGGCTAGTATATGGTGTAGTAAAGAGATGACAAATTTTTTTGAGACCGTTAGCGGCTTAAAGCAAGGATGCGTGCTATCCCCACTTTTGTTCTCTTTGTTTATTAATGACTTATGTGATAGTATGATTGAGGGTGTTTGGATTGATGAGCTGAATGTGAAGGTGCTATTGTATGCGGATGATCTAGTTCTACTTGCTTCAACACCAAAGGCTTTACAGAGGATGATAGATAATTTGAGCGACTATTGTGACAGATGGGGATTGGAGGTAAATACAAATAAGTCTAAGATCATGGTATTTAGAAAAGGAGGACGCTTGGCCGCTCATGAAAAATGGTTTTTGGAAGGGAATGCCATCGAGGTGGTGAACAAGTATAAGTACTTAGGAGTGTTCTTCACGCCGCAGCTTTCATTCATGAGTCATGCGAAGGAACGAGTATCAATGGCTAAGTTTGCAGTAAGTGGGATTTGGAGAAATTTTATCACGAAGAATAAAATTGGAATGGAAGCAAAATGGAAAGTGTATCGTGCGGTGATAAGGGCTGTGGCAGTCTATGGAGCGCAGGTTTGGGGGTTTAAGTATTGTGATGTACTGGAATCCTTACATAGATTTTTTGTGAAGAAGATGTTATTATTACCACGAGCTACTCCCAACTATTTATTGCAAATCGAACTTGATATAGAGCCGTTGTTTCTGATTGTTTTTAGAATGCATGTTGAATTTATTTTCAGAGCATTAAGTTTAGCCAGTGAACGATTGCCCAGAAAACTAGCTGAGAAAATCATAGCTAGTAAAATTTCTTGGTATAAAGAGTGGATGCGTTTGGATGTGAAGTATGAAAGTAATTTAGCAGGATGTGTGAATGATAGGAGCGAATGGAAAAAAGTATTTGAATGTGTGTATGAAAGAATAAGAGAAGAAAATAGGGTGAGTAGTTTACAAAGAGCAGCTACAGCACAATTTCATAGTATTTATAATCAATTGGACAAGAAAGAAGGTAAGAGTTATTTAAATTCCATTTTAGACAGTAGGACAGTGGGCTTCATCTTCAAGGCGCGTGGAGCTCTTTTGAATTTAAATTTTGGACATGGAAGAGAGGAAATGCAATGGCTATGTTTCTTATGTAATATGAGGCAGAGGGAGGACGTCAAACATTTCTTAGGCGTATGCCCGGTTCTAGTAGGTGTCCGCGTAATGTGCTTGGGGAAGGATAAACTATATGATTTGGAGGTGGTGGATTGGTTGAATGGGAGGGATTGGGTGAAGTTGGGGCGTTATATAGAGCTGGCAGTTGGTATTAGGAACGCACTGATAAAGGAATTTAATTATTAAATGAGTTATACAGCTAAAGTTTATACAATGGGGGCATTTTTATTTTTTTGTTTCTCATCCGATTATTACTGTTTTTGTTTCATTTTTTAAGCTCTAGTAGATGCCGACTCCTGGCAGACAACCTTTTCGGTTATGTCAGAATTTTGTCTTATGCAATTAGTTTATTTTGACAGTCATTTCTTTGTGATTTTCAACATTGTATATTTGTCTCTTTTGTTTTTTACTGGATTGTAATTTTTTTAATTTTATATATCAAATAAAGACATTTCTATCTATCTATCTATCTATCTATCTATCTTAACTGTGGAGGATGGGGATTTGAAAAATCAACTTTTGATCTGCTGATGTGATTGCAATGATATAAGTTCTATTTAATCCAAAACACAAAAATTGAAAAATTACTAATCTGAAAGTAACTAATTTTGCAAAGGGGGCTTGGGATTACCAGAAAATAGAAAACTTTTTGACACAAAAACATTGTCCAATTTCGATGAGACTTGTGTCAATGATTAACCTTTCACATAGGGGGTGGGGGGTAGATTTTTTTCACTCGCCTTTCTAGCTAAGGAGGGGGGTTGAATAAAATCAACTTTTGAACTGCTGGTCCGATTGCAATGAGGCAAGTTCTATTCAATCAAAAACACAAAAATTAAGAAGTATTGAATTGAAAGTTACTAAATTTTGCAAAAGGGGTTGGGTACCAGAAACGAAAAAGAATTCTCAAAACAATGAGTGATTTTGATTAGTGTTAAAAAATATCCTTTTAGGAACAATACTATATTGAGCATAGATAAATAATTTTTTAAATGTCTTAGAATGCCCAAAATCCCTCTCACATGGACGCCCTCAACTCCCTTCAAATATCTAGCAAAACATTCTTGAAATGAGTATTTCATAAATGAGTATTTCCACTTCCCCTCACCAGCAAGTAATAAAAGTAAGACGGAGTCCACAAGTATAGGAATCATGATCATGTACAGAGACTCCACATGTATATAGTATTTGAGCTCTGGAGAGGGAAATAATCATAGGAAAAATCTGCAAAAATTCGTGAACATTTATGTTTATACCATTGACCTTCTCATGAAAATTCAGATTGATTGGTTCAAAATAAGAGTGATTGTGAGCATTTTTCATATTCTCTTTCAGTTCACAGCGAAAATCAAGCTATACCTGGATTATGATTATTTTTTTAGAATTTTGGTTCAAATCTATCGAATTGATTTTAAACATGGTAATTTGATTATATTTCATTGTTTTATTGTGTATAACCATGTTTAATAGCCATCTTTTCATACTTATTGTGATTTGAAAGATGTAATATCGTTGTATCTTGTTGTAATCAACTTTATACTTATACTTCATGTATATAATATACACTTACTGTGTATATCACATATAAGAACTAGTGAATGAAGGTACCAATTTCAATTATTATTGACTTATTTCAAACTAGGTATTAATCTTAATCCTTGAAAATCACAATTCATTTATAAGACACAATGTTTTAATACAAAGTACAAGATGGCAGTTGAAAGAAATTAAGGGATTAGCAAGTTCAAATGAAATGCATGCTACAAGCTAGCATAAAGACTATGAAATGGGGTATCAATGGAATACACAGAATAATAATTTACTTTTTGAACAGAAGCTGTGCATAATAATAATAGTAATCTCGGATCTCATAATTGAATGTTTTTGAATTTTCGCGCCACAGGTCACATCACTATTGGCTTATTCTACAATTGAATTTGCCACCACGTTGAACTCCTGTTTCAACCTCATAGACTATAGAGAATCTGAAGGCCCGTTTAAACTTACTAAGGCTAGAGAGAAAATTAATTATTGTTTGAGAGCTTGCTTAGAGCAGCGTATACCGTTGCAGATTCCAACTGGACAAGCGATGGGAGAGATAGAGCAACACTTTCGCTATTACTAGATTGTTTTTACTATCGTTGTGTATCAACTCAACTGACAACTTAAACTGATCTAAGCAATCATATTTTCTCTAGCTCAAGCAAATCTTAACGAACTTTGAAAATAAGCAAAAAAAGAAAGGAAGCTCCTCTTTTGAGTATAAAGGGTTAAAAATAGGTGTAAGTACTTTCCTGAATTAACAAAAAGAGATTTCTAGTTTTGAGGGAGAGTTGATCTGAGGAAAATACGCATAATGGATTGAAGCCCCAATAATTTATTGATAAAGTAGACTAATAGTTTTTATCTTAGTACGAACTTTCTGAAATTTATTAATATAAGATTTTTTAAATGTTTCAAGTCAAAGAAAGAATAATTGTCTTCTATTATTATGATTTGAATACCGGAAATTGGGTATTTTTTTATGAAAGCATCAAGTATCATAAATAATTTTAAAAAAACTCGCCCTCCCCCAAAA
This sequence comes from Conomelus anceps, assembly GCA_948455865.1. Classification (NCBI taxonomy): domain Eukaryota; kingdom Metazoa; phylum Arthropoda; class Insecta; order Hemiptera; family Delphacidae; genus Conomelus; species Conomelus anceps. The sequence goes on from OX418219.1 coordinate 36,641,536, forward strand.
TTTCTTCCAAATTTTTACATATGTATATTGCAAAAGGAGACGGGTTTCTTATTTATATCAAAACATTTTCTTACAGAAAGCTTATATAAAATTTTGTTTGACTTTTTTTTTGGTACACAAATTTTAGTTTCCACACCAGAGTTTTCAATAGGGTCGGGGTAGAGGACGGGTGACGAATTCTTTTTTGGAGAGGATATACTAATTTCATTGCCCAGATATTTGGATATAGTTATGAACAGCTGTTTTTTATGTGGTAAATATATCTACTAAATATATTCCATTGCCCTGATAATTATATAGGTATATGATTATGGTAGGTCTTTTTTGTGGAAAATAAATCTGTGTATCAGAGCAACAATGAACTTGAACTTAAGTGATATGTCTTGTGAATTTTTAAATAAGTATCTTCAAAGCAACCGTTTTTATTACTACCTTACCCCTATGATAAGCTTTCCAAATGAGTTTCCCTTTCAAAAATTAATTGTTTGCAAGCGAGTTCTCCAGCCCATTGGGCTCACTAGTATTAAGCTAAATTAGTCAAAAATATCAATATACACTTCTAAAACACTTTATTTGAGTTCTCTTGTATCAAATACTAGCGCCTCCAGCGGGACTATCAATAAATGGAGTTTGGCACAAGCGCATTACAAAAATTTGTCACCCCTAGAGCGATTAAACATCCACATGCAGGCAAATAGATTTCTGTGTGAGTTGTCACATTTGATAACATGGAGAACGATTTTTCATACCTCTGTCTGCTGTAACTTTTATTAACACTCCTGATTAGGATATTACCAACTGTAGCCTACATGTTTTGAATTGAGGTAATAACGCCCTGAGCCGTACAATACGCCATCATTGAGGTTATGAAAAACTAACCTGGCAGTAATCAGCTGGCTAGCTTCAGTATTGCCAGCCATATGATTGTTTTGTACAATAATTTCAACAAAATCTCATTCCAAATAATTATTTTAAAAATAATTGAAAGATAGTTATTTTTATTAAAACAAGTAATTGTGAAATATTTTATAAATGCAATAATTTTGGATGTCAGGATGATAATTGTAGAATGGAAGGTTGGCAACACCTAAGCAAAAAAGTAAAGATATGGCATCACGCAGCTAGCAGTAAAGTAGTTTACTGCTCGCCACTCAGTAAACATTTGTTTTTGTTTAGTTTTTAGTACATAAACTAGTTTTTACAATCAGTTGTAAGAAAAATATATTTCCCTATTTTTTGCAGGGAAAGCATCAATGGAGTTGAGGACTTACTTCTTAAACAAGCAAATCGAATCCGTTTCTACAAAAATGAAAGCGAAGCTCTGAAAAGGAAAATTGCAACCCTAAGCAGTGCATTACACTGCGAATCAATCAACTGATGGATCTCATAAACAACTATCATAATTTATGATAGTATAATGTGCCTTAAAACTTTATCCTGATTGAGTTATTTTGAAAGATTTTAAAACACAAAGAAGCCAACTACAAACTGTTTCTTCTTGTTATTCGTTGGTATTCACTTGTAAATAGGTAATTTGTATTGAGCATAGTTTAGATTTTTAATTTGAAGTATAGCAAATGCAAAGTGTTGTGATACTAATTTATGCGATAAATTGTAAATAAATTGTATTCGATTTATTGATTTGTCTTAGTTATTTTCAGGCCAGCCACAATCAATAAAAATTTCACACCCAAGTTTATCAACTTCAAAGAAATTAATTTACTGGCTCAATTGCAGAAAAACTAAGTAATTCTGAAGCAAATATGGGTCACCTCAGATTTTCTTGAAATTCACATATATTATGTAAAACACTATATAAAGCAGAGAAATAGTATATTACATTACTAGGCTGGAAAGAAACGTTTTGCAGGTCAAGCATATTATGATAGTTAGTTCATGCACAAAGCGAAAGCCAAGTGCAGAAATGTGAATATGCAAGAACCGGCAAAAGTTTACAGCTGTGTAATGTACAATATTTTTCCTAAAACTGCTCATAAAGTAGTTCTTTATGTACTGAAAACCAATTGTAAAATACCTCTTTACTGCTCCGCAAGCTCCGTAAAGTACTTTACGCTCGCCAACTGTTTTCTTTAAGCTTCTGTTTTGATTTTGATGCCTTCTCATTGGTGGATCACAGAATCCGTGAAATTCACATAACCTCAACAATGGCGAACGCTAACCAAATCCGTGTATGGTCTGCGATGTTACAAACTACAAGCTTTTATTGTGTTGGAATCCAGAACTACAGTTGTAGGAAAAATATTGTATGTAATTCGCGCATGAGGCTCCTTTATTGCTCTCACAAAATTACTGTGCTCCGCTATAATAATAATAATAATAATAATAATATTTATTCAATACAGCATAAGTGCAAAGCACCTATGCAATTGAATATCGTCCCATATATGAATTTATTACACACATAATGTCGTACACATATCACTCAAGAGATGTATCATACTTAACTAAGTATTCTATCGTTTTTTTTTTTTAAAATCTATCATGATGTATAAAATAGTTCTTATAGCAAATCGTCATTAAAAAATTCGTCAGTGCTGTAGTAGCACCTGTCAACAAGAAATCGATATAAATCTTTTTTGAATGTCCCGGTTCTATAGTCCAGATAATTGGGAAGACCATTGAGGAACTTCACACCTGCATAGCTGGGCTTTTTCTCAAATAGGGCAAGCCTATGAGGCGCTACACTCAGGTTGCCTCTATACCTTGTATTATGGCTATGCACATCTGCATTTGTTGTGAAGCTACCAATGCTCCTCACCACTAAAAGAACCACCTTGTAAATAAAAATACATGGTACTGTCATTATACCTAGTCTTTTGAAAGCATCACGACAAGGATGGTTGAAACTCAACCCTGCCAAGTATCTAATAGCTCTCTTCTGCAGAATAAAAATCTTTTTAATGTTTTGTTGCGATGTGCTACCCCAGAGTTCTATACCATACGCTATGTGGGAGTAAATGAGGGCAAAGTATAGCGATCTTCCTGTTTCACTGGGTACGTACTTAATAATGTTTCGTAGAACAAAAAGATTACCACTGATACGGTTTGCCAGTCTGTCAACATGGGCATCCCAGGAAAGGTCCTTATCAACTATCAAGCCTAGTAAATTCGCCTCTTCTACATTTTCAACAATGGACTTGCCTATGCTTATCACTGGTTCAAAAATATGTTGTTTGCAGTCAAATTGGATGCATTTACTTTTTTTTGGGTTAACTGACAAAAATGAATCATTATAGTACTGTACAACTGAATTTGTGAGAAGATTTGCACTAATCTCGAGATCATCAAGGGAGCTACTGTTGAACACTAGTGTTGTGTCATCTGCATACAAGGTAATATTCTTCCCCATTGGGATTGAGGATTGCAAATTGTTGGTGTATAAAACAAAAAGAAGTGGGCCCAAAATAGACCCCTGTGGAACACCTCTAGTAATCCTAAGACGTATTGATTCAGCAACATGAAACCTAGAATCAACTGTTACATACTGAAGTCTATCCGTCAGATATGATTTAATTAACCTGCGCCCCATGCCTATGATTCCAACACTTGCAATCCTTTCAATAAGAGTATCAACATCAACACTATCAAACGCCTTGGATAAGTCCAAAAATGCACCAATGACAAACTTCTCCTTATCAATCTGATCAATAATATTCTCAATAACAGCCACTGCAGCAGACACAGTTGATCTACCCTTCACAAAACCATTTTGGCAAGAGGATATCAACCCAAACTGTTCCAAATGATTCATTATTCTGCAATAGATCAACTTCTCAAATATCTTTGATAATGCTGACAAAATAGAAATAGGCCTATAATTATTTATGTCTGTTCTCATACCATTCTTAAACAGTGGTATAACTTTAGCATTTTTTAACAAATCTGGAAATACACCTTCTTGAAATGCATTATTTATTATAAAAACTAGTGGTTCAACTATCTCATTGCTACATTCTTTAATTACTCTCATCGGAATACCATCAAAACCAACACTATTTTTCATTTTCAGAATCTTTATTATAGAAAGAACTTCGTTTTTGTCAGTTGGGAAGAAAAATAGGCTATCATTGTCACAGTTGGATCCATCAGAGGATATAGTGTCATCTATTTGTGGGCTTGGTTTAAGAGGAGCATCAAGTGTGGGAGCCATTGTTATAAAAAATTTATTAAAGGAATCAGCAATCTGCTTGGAATCTGACAAAATTCTACCGTTTTGTTCCAGCTCTATGTTTGTTTGAATTATTCTATTCTTTCCTCTAAATTCGTTTATAACCTCCCAGCTTCTTTTAGATTTATTTGAAGAATGCATAATTGAATCACCGATATATTGTTTTTTGGCTTGTATAACTTTATTTTCATACATCTGTTGAATATGTTTTAATAACTCCCTGTCAACAATCACACCATTTTCAATATTGAGTTTAGCCAGTTTTAATAGATTTCTTAATTGGATAATTTCATTGGTAATCCATTCACCGCTGTGTTTATTTTTTTTATTAGTTCTTCTTCGTTGAAGTCTTAAAGGGCAGTTTCTGCCCAGATGCTTGAGAAAAACATAATGAAAACCCACAAATTGTTCGTTCACATCTGACTTATTGTAAACAGAAAACCATGTTTCTCCACTCAGAGAAGTCCTAAGTTTAATTAAATTCTCCGGAGAGCAGTTGAAAATAGGAGTGCTAAAAGTTTCCTGACTATTCTTTGAGCCATTAGCAATATGAGCATATGGAGTAGAAAAAACCTGTGCAGTGTGATCCGACAACAGAGTGTGGACAACCTGAACAACATAAGAATCCACATCCATATTAGTAACTATATTATCGATGGCAGTACTACTTTCTCCAAAAATTCTTGTTGGCTCTTTTATCGTGTAATGTAGGTTAAATTGACTCAAAATATTCACAAAACTTCGATGATCAGAGGAATCATTTAGAACATTTATGTTAAAATCACCAGCCACAATAACCCTAGTAGCACAAGACTGATCAAATATCTTATCAAATAGCATTTCAAGTCCATCAAAAAACGCATTAATATTGCCGCTAGGAGACCTATAAAGACCCACAATAATATACGAATTACCACCGATCTTAAAACCAAAGCCACACATTTCAATATTCTTAGTGAAAGATAAATCGGCAATATCTAATATTGTGAACTTGGAACGAATAATCTCATTTAGAAATCTAAGATTAGCAAATATAGCTACACCTCCTTTTTTCATAGTATCTCTGCAGTAGCTACAGACCAAAAACATATTATTGATAGTAAGTTCACTTATTTCGTATTCTTTTAGACCATGCTCAGTTAATATTAAAATATCAGGCTTTTCTTCTTCAATTAGAGTGTCCAATAGGTTCAACTTACTAATAATTCCATCAATATTTTGATGGATTATTTTCATGTTATTTGAATTATTTAGAGAGTTTACGCTATTATTTTTTACTGCGAATGCATCGCGCAGTAAATATTTTGGCTCGAGCGATAAAGTCGCGCTTCACGCTCTTAATACATAAATATCTATTTTGTTACACTTGATAGGAAGGCATGGATAATCAGCTGGCATAAATCAGCTGGATAATATGTGAGACATTCAAAAGTATGCAAGACAATTGAATCAGCTGCTTTATTCAGAATTTGATGGGCAAATTTCCAGTAACCAAAATAATGATAGCCTAGTCCAATCAGCTGGATAATATTGGAGACAGTAGGTATTGAGTAATGTAATAAGTTGACCATATCTATACAAATAATATATATATATATGTGAGTCAACAGAAATTTATTTTCCTACAGTGACCCGAAAAAGTGCCTATTTTTGTACTAAATGTAGCATGCAAAATAGTCTATTCCTGCACCAGTGCGGGAATAGTATATTATGTTACTAGGCTGGAAAGAGACATTTTGCCGGTCGAGGCGCAGCCGAGTGCAGAAGCGTGAATATGCGAGAGCTGGCAAAAGTTTACAGCTGTGTAATGTACGATATTTTTTGTTACACTTGATAGAAAGGCATGCTCCAATCATAATAATTATGCGATACATTCAAAAGTATTCAAGACAATTATTGAATTAGCTGCTTTATTTAGATTCAGAATTTGATGGGCGAATTCCCATATTTATATAAACCATAATAATGATAGCCTAGTGCAATCAGCTGGATAATATTCCAGACAGGTAGGCCTATTGAGTAATGTAATGAGTTGACTATATCTATACATATAATATATATATGTGAGTCAACGGAAAAAATTTTGCTGCATGCCATATGTTTTTCCTATCTTGTACGGCTATAAGGCCCTATTTGTCAGCTGATTTTTCCGATCTAGTATGGAAAAGAGGCACTTACGTGACAAATCTATGGAAAGTAGCTTCTTTATATCAAGTGTAACAAAAAGTACTTTTCCGCACTCCACATTTGCAACCTAACAACACAAAATAGTGAGCATGTAATACGCAGGTTCCCTATTCTGCATTAAAAAATAGGTTGGCTACTCTACTTCAGCTGCAAAATAGTTGTTGTAGTTGTTGTTGTTGAAATCGATTTGATTCAAAGATAAATTTTGTGAGGTTATGTATACCCTGTTTTGTTCTGTTTAAATTACTTTTCCTACAGTGACCCAAAAAAGTGCCTATTTTTGCACTAACTGAAGCATGCAAAATAGTCTATTCCTGCACCAGTGCGGGAATGTACTTTACCGCACTCCAAATTTGCAACCTAACAACACAAAATAGTGAGCATGTAATACGCAGGTTCCCTATTCTGCATTCAAAAATAGGTTGGCTACTCTGCTTCAGCTGTGAATAGTTGTAGTTGTTGTTGATGAAATCGATTTGATTTGAAGATAGGTTATGTGAGGAATTTTCAGGTTATGTATGCCCTGTTTTGTTCTGTTTGAATTACTTTATACATTACTGTAGGAAAAATGTAATGTGTAATACGAGTGCAAAGTATTGTTTCTGCACTCGAGAAACTTTTTTCACTCGCCTTTGGCTCGTGAAAAAAACTGTTTCTCTCGATGCAGAAAAACGCTATTTTGCACTCTAGTTACACAAATAGCTATTATACATTACTGTAGGAAAAATTTAATGTGTATTACAAGCGCAAAGTATTGTTTCTGCACTCATGAAAAAAACTGTTTTGATGCAGAAAAATGCTATTTTACACTCTAGTTACACAAATAGCTATTGCCGCACTCCATATGTTTTTTCCTGTCTAAAGCAGGAAACCCACTAGCACAGCACCGGCGGCGACCGGCGATAACCGGCGACGGCCGGCGATTTACAACAATAACCCACTTGTCTGGCATAGCTGCGGCAGAAACTGGAGCTGACAGAAGAAATGCAGCAGTTGCAATGGAGAGTTCGTCAGATGAGGAGTTATTTTTGATAGTCGCGGTGTGTGCTGAAGAAGAAAAGAGACAGAAACTGAGAAAGCAATTAATAAAAATAATAATTAAAAATAAAATTGAAATAAAATTAAAATTGGAAATTAAAATAAAAATTAAATTAATTAATTATTAATTAATAAAAATAATGTCAAGTTACTATTTCAATTTAATTTGAACCAATAACAAAAATAATCCATGATTTTATTTTTATTTTATTGTAATTTTTTATTTCAATTTTATTTTTAATTTTAATTCTTTTTCAATTTTATTTGTAATTAATTTTTATTTTTATTAGCTTCCTCCGCTTCTGTCTCTTTTCTTCTTCAACACACACTGCGACTAACACAAATAACTCATTGTACCGTTCACGCAGAACACTTGCGATACTGGCATCGACTAGAGAAATGCCGGACAGGCTGCCCGGCAAGAATGCCCCCAAGAGCTTCTGTCGCCGCCGGTGACGGACAGATATAGTGGGTTGCCGTTCAATGAAAACAACGCAGAAGTAGAAGAAGAAGAAGAAGAAGAAGAAGGAAAATATAGAAGAAGGAGGAAACGAGAGAAAAGAAGGAGAAGAAAGGAAAAAAGAGGAACTAATGGAAATGATAGAAAACAGTGGAAAAGAGATGACAAGCAGTAAAAGGATAGAAATTGGTAGGAGAGAGAAATGAAAATGGGAAAAGACGAAAAAGGGTAAAAAGAGGTGAAAATAAGGATAAAATAGAAAGTAGAAGAAAATTAGAGTTTTAAAAGTTGCTGACAAGGGAGAAAATTGAGAGAACAATGCCTGACCAACAATTAATTTTCTATTGAAAATATTGTGTACTACAGTACTTGGTCTCAAAATGATACCAGTTCCGAAAGGTTTTTCTGGATTACTATTTTCTGTTTTTCCGGCTGAGAACTACTATGGCAGAAAAAGCTGACTAGTTTTACTAGCACTGCTTTGCATTCACTCAGATAATAATCAGCCTAGACCCTGAGTCTTCAAAAAATTGTTGTGGTATTTTGTCTGAATGAATAGTTTTTAATTGCAAATAATGTATGTAATTTTTCTTGTAAATTTCATTTTTCATTGCATTTTTCGTGCCAGTGGCGGAGGCTTTACATCCCCCCCACCACCCTAGACAAGGGAAATTTGAAATTTCAGCAGGCCATTGTGAGACAATTTTTGGCAAGATTAAAAGAAGACTCGTTAAAAATGTGGTTTTGTAGGAATTCTATTTAAAAAACGTTTCCAAGGAGTACCCCTCAATTTTATTAAAATAAATTTTCAAGTAGCCTGCGGTAGCCTACTGTATCGTGCCCCAATCAGGAGCAGTGAGGGATCAAATATAGAAAAGTGGAAGTTTGAAGTAAGGTCCGGATCTCTCATTGACAATAACACGAGAATTAGATAAAATTTACTTTGACACATTACGTGGGTTGAAGTGTTATGTTAGAAGAATTAATACCTAGAATCACTTGAAATGTGTTTTTAGAGAGGTGATTTTTTTTTTCTCGGGGAGTACCCCGAACCCCCATTTTGGAATAAAAAGCCATGTATATTGCTTCAATTTATCGTTTGAGGTCTACTACTCCAAATTACAAATTACTATTGTAATTATTATACTGAGAGTCTGTCTAACCCTCCCAGCAACATCATATTGGTCATCCCTCCTCATCTAGACTGACCCTGTAGTTATGACACTGCTTTGTGTGATGTAACGATACACATTAGAAGGTTATTAAAATTTGTGTTGCATTATTTTTGTACTTTCTAGAAACAAGTACCTCATAATGTAATTATTTGATTAATAAATATCTATTGTTTATTTAACAATAGTTTTATAGCAGACAGTAGACAGTTAAGAGTCCAACATTTTTTGACTAAGGATTTAGGGTGATCAATGATTGTGATATCTGGGTGAATGTAAGCAGGGCTTAAAAGAGCTTATTAAAGGGAACAATGGTTGTGCTTGGAAACAAGAACTCTGTCCAAAGATAAATTAAAAAAAATAAGGATGTGGGGATTTTTTCGAAATAATTCTACTGTGTGAAATTTAGTCAGCTCCCAGGATTCATATTATCTGTTTAAAACATATATTTTAATCCAATTATTGATAGCTGCTGTCTTAACATATTTTTTTGTAGTCAAGTTCATATTATGAACATTTCAATGTGATATTCACAGGATACCATCTCAGGCAAATAGGTGAACAATTAAGATTGTAAAGTTTGAATTGAAAATAACCTTAAATTGCTTAAAAATTCACGATTTTAGGTCTTTTAAACACCCCTCTCCATTGGTGATACCCTAAAGGGTTGATTACATTGGGATAGTTACTCGCTAAGCGAGTAGCGAGTAGGACGTTACTGACCGACCGTGCTACAGCAGCTCAGCATACCAAGCCGAATTATATTAAAAATTTATCTTCCAGAATCACCCCCATACTATGGAATTTCTAAGACAATAAATAATATTGCAACACAAAACTAAAATATGAAGTTTACCAACAATTATTCAATAAAATTTCATCAAAACAGTATACAATATATCTATCTCATCTGAAGTGTTATGCTGGCAGCCTGCGTGATTAATTGTCGGCTTTGGCCACAATAATATTGTATTTTGGTGTTGGCTACTCTGCCAGCGAGTATAAATATGACCAAATTCAAAGTAGACCGGCTCTCAACTTTGAATTTGGTCACATTTATACTCGCTGGCAGAGTAGCCAACACCAAAATACAATATTATTGTGGCCAAAGCCGACACTTAATCACGCAGGCTGCCAGCATAACACTTCAGATGAGATATATTGTATATTGTTTTGATGAAATTTCATTGAATAATTGTTGGTAAACTTCATATTTTAATTTTGTGTTGCGATATTATTTATTGTCTTAGAAATTCCATAGTATGGGGGTGATTCTAAAAATATTTTTTTTAATATAATTTGGCTTGGTATGCTGAGCTGCTGTAGCATGGTCGGTCAGTAACGTCCTACTCGCTACTTGCTTAGCGAGTAACTATCCCAATGTAATCAACCCTTAACGTCCTACTTGCTACTCGCTTAGCGAGTAACTATCCCAATGTAATCAACCACTCAAGTAATTCCCCCCCCCCCCACCACAAATCTGCTGCTGGATCCGCCCCTGCTACGAATGGTACTAGGCGCGCGAGGTAGGAAGCTTTTGTCGCAGACAATAGTCACCGCGGCGTTTATACAGAGTGTCCCACGAGGAACCCGACAAACTTCTAAGGTGGTTTCCTCTCATCAAAATGATGAAAAAAGTTCATATAAACATATGTCAGGAAATGCTTTGTTAGCGGGTTATACAGGGTGAAAGATTTCGCCCAGAATTCAGTACCCTGGAAAAAAGAAAGTCATGCTGAAATTCAGGGAAGGTAAATTAAGGACCAAATACAGTTATTTCTTATGGTTTCCGATTGGAAAAAACGAATAAAATAGGTCCCAGAACTCTATCTTCAGTAGTTTTTATGATATTATGATGTAAAACAGAAAATTATGTGCCTAAAAACGCGTTTTTCCAGCTTTGAAGTACAATAACTTTGTTAAATGAATAATAAATGCATGAAATTTGAATACACAACTTGTAGAGAATTCAATTCTGAAGAGAATGATGTAAAATAGGCCAATAATAAACAAACAGAAAATTTAAAAAATTAATGTTTAATTAAATCAACAAATACGAAAAATAAGACAGCAGCAAAACAAAACATTTTAAGATGTTGCGTTACTGTGCATTTCAATTACTGCAAAGGCATGCGGTTTATTTGCAAATATACAGAAATGAGATGCTAAAAATACAGTGTCAATTGAAATGGTTTTAGTTTATTGAAAATCGAGAGTTGGTCACACTGCTGCAACAATATTTGAATCCAAGTTATTGTACAGCCGTAGATCGAGTTCGCAACACTGCAGCAACAATATTTGAATCCAAATTATTGTAGACTACAGTGATACAATGATACAATAACTAGTCTGTCATCTGTGATTTGTGCAGTGTATGTGCGTTTTGTATTATTTGTACTTTATTCGTGTTTTTTTAATGATAAGATGCCATTCACATTTTCAAATCAAGAGTACGCAGATATTGTTTTCGTCTATGGTTTTGCCAATGGAAATAGTCGGGCAGCTAAACGTGAATATGAAAGACGATTTCCGAACAGGAGAACACCTACTCACGAAACATTTGCATCGGTATTCAAAAACTTACGAACAAATGTATCTTTTCCATCTGCTACTTGTTCGAGTGAACGTCCTGTAGTACGCGAACAAAATAATATTATTGACATGATACAGCGTAGTCCTCAACTTAGCACTCGCCGACTTTCAAATAGATTAAACATATCTCGTAGTACAGTCTGGAGAACATTGAAAGAAAACAACTTTTATCCATATCATTTACAAAGAGTTCAAAATCTTCATCCAGCCCAGGTGACAGTGCATTAAGATTACAATTTTGTCGATATGGGTGTTAGAAAATCGAAATAATGTAAATTGTATTTTATTCACGGACGAATCGATGTTCACAAGATACGGAATTCTGAATTTGAAGAATAGTCACCGGTGGTGAACTGAAAATCCAAAAGCAGTTGTAGAGTCAAACTTTCAAATTCGATTTTCAATAAATGTATGGTGTGGTATAATTGGGGACCAGTTAATTGGCCCATTTGTTTTTGAAAACCGCCTTACTGGTCTTGTGTACAAAGACTTTTTAGAGAATCAACTGCCAGTTCTGCTCGAAGATGTACCACTTGAAAGAAGACATCAAATGATATTCCATCATGATGGCGCACCAGTACATTATTTACGGGATGTTAGAGAGCACTTACTGATAAGTTTTCCGGGCAGATGGATTGGTCGAGGTGGACCAACTAATTGGCCTCCTAGGTCCCCCGATTTAAATCCCTTGGATTATTACCTGTGGGGTCACTTGAAGCAACTTGTATACGCAGAACCAGTTAATTCCAAAGAAGAATTATTGAACCGAATTTTAAACGCTTGTGACCTACTTAAGAACGACCGAGATAGTATCGGAAGGGCCACACATGGTTTTATTAAACGAGCTAGATTGTGCATAAACTATGATGGAAATCATTTTGAACACCATTTGTAAGGTATGGGAATGGGAATAAAGATTCAGCAATTAAAATGTTTTGTTTTTACGTTGAACGTTTATTTAATAAACCAGGGGTGCCCACCCCCCCTAAGCCTTATGACGCACCTTTTCCCCTAAATTTAGCAACACCCCCCCTCCCTAAATTAGGCCCCCCCCCCAAAAAAAAGCGAAAAAAGCCCCCCGTCTTCTTTCTAAAACTAAAAGAAGATTTTTATAACTAATGAAAAAATTCAAACCCAGTCGAGAATATACAAAATGTATGTATATCTCTTGAGATTCTTTACATAGGTAACATTTTTTTGTAAAGGTAAAAAAGAAATATCAATGAAATGAATATATGAACTTCTGCTCAATAAACTTAATTGCAAAATAGCTAACTAAGAATTTGAACCTAAATGGTTTTTAAACAATAAAATATCATTACAAATACACAATGTTCAATAAAAATGAAATACATATAAGTTTATGTTCGGTGTACCAATTACATTAAGGTTAAATAATTCTACAAAGTTGTTCCTTTAAGTTGAAAGGAAGTGAAAATAATGAGTTAATAACTTCATTTGTAAAACACAAAAATTCAAAATACTAAGTAATTTATTGGACAGTAGTTAAACAACAGGTTATTTACTTAGTGTAGTATCTTGGGAGAATTTATTTATGGATGAAGTACATAAAAGGCACACATTTCATGTATAGTTATTTACAACACACAATCGAGAGAAGTGTCTTTAAAAAACAAAATAAAGACATAGTTATGAAAAATTACTGAATTTTTAGTATTTAGTAAGTTTTGCTATAGCAGTTCTTACTTATTAGTAAGTAGTTATCATAAAATAAATGAAAAACATCAACAGTTTGAAGTCATACATTTTAAATTTGTAGGCTGTGACCATCTACAAGTTAGCTAGGCACCTTCTAAGCTTGTTAAATCTATCTCTCTAAACCCCACATAGAAGTTTTTGTCTTTGGGATGAGGAAGCAGAAAACCTTTCAATTATTTCTTTGTTAGAAATAGACTCACACTCAAGTACATCTTTTTCTGCAGCTAGAACCATTAGATTGGACAACCATGAGTCTCCCATAGCTGAACTGAGTCTGTTTTTTGATAATTTTAAATCGACTTATTGCTCTTTCTGCTGATTAACTAGTAACTGTTAAGGAGAGTAAAGTTGTATAAACCACTTTCAGAGTACTCCCTTAGTGTCTTGCTAAGTTTGAATAATAACTTCCTGCACAAATCCTAAACATAACTATTTTAGCTAATTCATATTCAATTTTATAATAATAATTATAAATATATTTTCATTAATTAACATTCTATCTGGTGATTTCGTAGTATATTTTTGAATGTTGTCACGTTAAACACGGTTTCAATCAACTTTACGCCCCCCCCAAACGTTTTTTGGAACCCCCCCCCCCCCAGAATTTCAATGACGCAGTCTGCGTCATAGCCCCCCCCTGTGGGCACCCCTGAATAAACAGAAGTTGCACTTTGTGTCTCAATTTTCGTATGTGTTGATTTAATTAAACATTAATTTTTTAAACTTTGTATTTGTTTATTATTGGCTTATTTCACATCATTCTCTTCAGAATTAAATTCACTACAAGTTTTGTTTGTAAAGTTTCCGTGTTTATTACCCATTTAACAAAGTTAATATAGATCAAATCTAAACAAAAGCATGTTTTTCGAGACCGAATTTTGCGTATTATGTCTGATATCTCTGATATGGGTGATCCTAGAGGTCTGGGACGTGTTTTATTCAATTTTTCAGTTCATTTTACATAAAATAAAATAAATGTAACACCTAACTTAACGCCATAAAAAAATCAGTTTGGCTTTATTTCCTTCCTTTCCCAGAAAATCGGGCGAAATCTTTCACTAGCCATAACTCCCCAACAAAGCATTTCCGGACATATGTTTATATAAACTTTTTTCATTATTTTGATGAGAGGAAACCACCTTAGAAGTTTGTCGGGTTACTCGTGGGACACTCTGTATATACTGCGACAGGAGTCTGTGACATGTCGCGGTGACAGTCCTCTGATCTTTACCAACTCTCGATGAAAAACCTAAACTCATATTTGTGACACAAGTCACCAACGAGATTTCAGTAGCTGACAAGTGTCGCAAGAAATTTTTGAAGATTTTGTAAAGTTTCTGACTTTTGTCGCTGACATTGTTGTGTCAAAGACTCCGGTGTAAACGCAGCTTTGTGAAGGAAGGCAAGTAACTAAGGGTAAGCGCATGTTGAGGAGGTGAAGGTGTAGGTGAAGCTGGAGGTGTAGGTGTAGGTGGAGGTAGGTATCGTATGTTCAGGAGGTTTACCGAGCTGCTTTTCCCCCATCACTCCAGTCCACAGACAGTGTGTCGTATGTCTCCAACTGTGTGGGGCAATAGTACGTTCTCATTGTCTCGTGCATAATTTTTCTGTAATAATGATTACAGACAGTAGTGATGATAGTGATAAGATGTCTTCGGCAAGTAAGTGATGGTTTACTAGTACATTAAGCAATTGAGAGTTTAGTGTTCATCCCATTAACCAAGTACGGCAAAAAGTGGGCGAATATCATCACTTGTTTCAACTTAAATCGTACCCAGAGAAATTTCAACAGTACTTAAGAATGACTCCTGAAACTTTTTCCTACATACCGGTACTTCTTTATATTATATTACTTTTTACTATTTATATTATATTACTTCTTTATAAGGTTATTGAACAACACAAATTATTAAAAAATATAAAATTTCCCATTACAAGCACAAATACAAAGCAGAAATATTAAACTATAATAATTATGTTTACCATTCCTTTTATGAAAAAACCAATTATTATTATAGGCCTACAAAGGCATGTCTACTACAATCTCATTATCACTCATATAAGTTATTATAACTAATAACTTCTTTGTAGTGGCGAAGGTGATATTGTGGAAGATATCCATAATGAATAATAAGACGAAGTTGCCACAACCACATTTATAAAAAATAATGAGATACTAGTTTCGGTTGTTACGCCATTATCAATCTCACACAAATTCGTTTGTTCAAGATTGATTTCGGTGTACCAACCGAAACTAGTATCACTATTTTTTTTATAAATGTGGTTGTGACAATTTCGTCTTATTATTCATTATAACTAATAAACCGCGAGTTTTATAAGCCAAATCTATATAGCCTAATAGCCTATATATGAAAGCCAAATACCACTGACTCATTCATCACTAATTTTCAAGAACTACTAGCCCAAAAAAGTTTAAATTTGGTACCCATACACAACGGGTTTTAAAAATTTCCAAGGCTGACGTTTTTCTGCCTTTTTTGCTAGATCATCCCCTGACAGTGCACGGCAATGATAACTTCTTCCTTCATTTCAAACACGTGAAAACGCACAGTACTTTATCAAACCACATATGTACGGTACAGCTCAGTACGTAGTTCTGGGTAGAAGTGAACTGTTTGGAGGAGGGGGAGGAGTGTGTGGCCTTGAACGGACCAATCACGAAGAAGCAGCGCGCTAAGCGGCGAGGTAAAATCAAAATAGTTTGTTCTTGAAAAGCATCCAGCAAGACCTACTTGTAAGCGGCGACCTACACCTCCACCTCGACCTGCTCACTATGCGCGCACCCGTAACAGATAATGCATTATTTGTTTTACCTAGCGGTGATGGCGAGCTACACCTTCACCTACACCTCCTCAACATGCGCGTACCCTTAGAAAAAGGGAAAAACGTAAAATAAAGAAAACGCTCCATCAGAAATGAATCTTACAATTTGTTTAAAACATATATATTTTTATATTTATGTCCCTAAATCCTGTAATATTGAATAATCAGAGAAATGCCACTAATCGATTAATCGTTGTGAAATAATCGGTGATGTGATCAATCAAAGCTCTTAAACATCGATTAAAAAAATAATCGATTATTTCATCAAAACATCGATTATTCCGATTAATCGATACCTTTGACTCATTGTCGACGGTGTTTCGCGGGTGTTTGTAAAGTAGTAGTATTAGTCTATTATTAAAAATTCTGTTTTCAATGGAAAATAACGAGCCGAGTGGTGTGATTAAGTCCGCATCGGATTTCAAAGATTTATTTCAAATAAAAGATAACTCAGAAAACTTGATTCTATCATCGGATGTTCCAGAACTGTGTAAAACAGAAAGGTGTATGCTCGGCGTTGATGAAGCTGGTCGTGGACCAGTTTTAGGTTAGTTTACAACTACACTCTTCATACTACTGTAGCAAATTTTAATAGCTATTAAAACTTAACTTAATTTAGCTGTATTTCATACTACTGTAGCAATACAACTTAACTTTATTTGCAGAATTTAATCAAAATCAACGACTGAATAAATAAAATATATAATATACCGGTATGGTACATTCCTAGATTTCTTGTTTCATGACCAACTGCATTGTTAATATTAACTTAGAATAATAAATACAACGGCTTGCAGACGTTAAGCAATTTGACTGTAAGTCGTTGAATTTACTATAAAAAGTTAAGTTAATGTCAAATATCTTGAAATTTTGAAACCGGGTCGATTTTCTTTGTTTACCTCAGTTCAGAAAACGAAAAATTCACAGTCGCCTATTTTATCAAAATGATCTAATTATGATTTCAATATCTGCACTAGAAACAAAGATCCAAAAGAAACACTCATTCACGGAACTAACTCACTCCATAAAATAACAGAAAACGAAACAAAATCTACGTACACCAACACAGAGCGCTCAGTTCCATCCGCTGTTATTAACCGACTTCTAAAAAGAACAAGGTTCTATTTTCGACATGTTTTTTTTATGTTTTTACATCAATCATTCGAACAATATTGAACCGATTTCGATGAATTTTTTTTAAATGAAAGAGCATCGCTCAGCGGTGGTAATTTTGTTAATTTTAAAAGTTTATGGGAAATTTGGCGCCGACTTCAAAAGATTACTTGTATGAAATTTAAAATTTTCTCAGTCTAAAGTAAATACTTTATTTTAAACTTTTTAGTACGTGAGTATTTTATCATTTCACTGAAGTCGGTTTCTTTTTTTGTTTTAAAATATGTTTTATTTCATCACAACCTTTCTGTTGCTAGATGATGATAAAGTGTTGGTGTTGACGAAAAATAGCCTATACTTTTATGTCTGTCTGCTAATCGTTTTCACACGGCACCTAAGTTATTAAAACTTGGAGGTACTCCACACTATAAGAATAAGAACAATTGAAAAATTGCTTCCGCTCCCTGTTCTTCTGTGCCAGGCTAAGTTATTGCGTTAGTTGAATGTAATTTCGAATTGAGATTACGATGACAATGTTTGGGTAGTGCCAAACTTCAATCCTTCTAACTTCTTAAATTCTATAAAAGGTCAGCCTATAATAAGTAAAGATCAAAATTTATTTTATTGGAAATCATTCCAGGTCCAATGGTCTATGGAATATGCTACTGTCCGTTGGATAAAGAAGCTGATGTCAAGTCTCTTGGAAGCGCCGATTCAAAAAGCTTGACAGAACAAAAGAGGGAGGCAATATTTGACTCAATTTGTAAATCGACAACTTACGTAGGATGGTCTATTGAAGTCATATCACCAAATACTATTTGCAACAGTATGCTTCAAAGGTAAGTCTAGTTTTTTTATATTAATCTACTTGAAACAAGATTTTTCATGGGTTATCAGTTTCTTTTTCCAATTTAAATGATGTCATGAACTCTCAATGATTACCCCCAAAGTAAAGGTTGCCTGCACTCAAAATTCAGATGTAGGCTAGAGAATAACAGTGTTCAGAGTAGCTCTCACCTATTCAACAGAGGGGTATCAGAAAATCCAAGAAACAATTTGAATGTTTTTGGAATACAGATTTTTGAAAAAAGAGGAAAAGACCCAATAGGCAAATAATTATGAAAAATGAAAATAGGCAACATCATAACAATGGTGTCATCAAATAGGCAACATGTGACTTTCTATGAAACAAATTGTAGTCTCTCTTCTTATGGTGCATTCTCTCTATGTATTCTCTCACAATGTATTGTAAACGATGGAGAAACGAAAGGGGGTGCAGGAGACGAACTTTGGATTTACATGATTTGTGGGCTTCAACTATATCGAGGGAACTTGTAAATGTGCCCAGGATTGCTAATTATTGTCATTCGCCTAGTCAAAATAGATAGGAAAAAGGACGATTTGAAAATTTTAATTTTTTTGTTTGATCAACAAAGATACCTCGATCAATGTGGAGATTCATTCTATTTTTTTCTAGACAGAAGAAATCATTGAACCAAGTATCTCATGATTCTGCCATCGGCTTAATACAGAGAACACTTGACGCTGGAGCCAACATCACTGAGGTTTATCTGGACACAGTGGGCCCTCCAGAAAAATACCAGGTAGTATATTTGATACTAGGTTATCCCGGGTCGCACGAATGTGCGACTTTATTAAACTTTGTAAAATACATTCCAAATGTAGATTTTCTACATACTGAACGACAGCATTGCCTATGATGATAAGTTTAAGCACAGTATGAGTTGCTCCATTACTAAGTGGGTATCAAACATACCTATGATGCTATGAGTTCCTTAATTTTCTTCATTTCTCAGTAAACATCAATGCTTTTTATTTTGCATTGAATCTGGAATAAATGCTTGAACCCTCTGGTTAAATAAGTACACTTTTTATATTTTCAATAATTTCATTTGTTCCTCAAATCAGTTCATGATAAACAATATTCTTTCTGTAGATACGATAATCTTTCCTCAGGTGTCCCTGCTCCGAAGTATCTTCCACAAAAAAGCGCAGCCCAGCAAAAGATCTTGCTGTACTGGCAGCAACATAGAGCTGGCCGTGTCCAAACACGGGCTCTGGGAGGAATACTCCAACTTTGCCAATTGACTGGCCTTGTGCCTTGTTGATGGTCGTAGCAAAAGCTGTTATTATAGGAAATTGTGTCCGTTCTAATGCAAAAGAGAGCACAGTATCAGAAGGTTGCAAAATAATCCGTGGAATAAGTACACGGAGTCCAGTTGAAGTTCCAGTTAAAACCTCGCAATCAATAGAATTTCGAAGCAATCCTTTAACACGCAGTCGTGTTCCGTTAATCAATGCTTTTGATGTATTTAAGTTGCGAACCAACATCACCACAGAATTATGCTTTAATTTAAACTCATGTGGTGGCAGTCCGCTAACAGTCAAACTGTTTAAAAATTCCGTAGGGTAATTCATTCTTCTCCATCTTCTTTTTCTTATTCTTCTTGTTCTCCCTCTTCTTCTTTTTTTTCTTCTTCCTCTTAATTTTCTTCTTCTTCCTCCTCTTCTTTTTCTTCTTCTTCTTTTCTACCTTTTCTTCTTCTTTTTCTCCTTTTTCTTCTTCCTCTTCTTCTTTTTCTTCTTCCTCTTCCTCTACTTCTTCTTCTTTTTCTTCTTCTTCCTCTTCCTCTACTTCTTCTTCTTTTTCTTCTTCTTCTTCTCCGACTTCTCCTTCTTCCCCTTCTTCTTCTTTTTCTACTCTTTCTTCTTCTTCGTCTTCTTCATCTTCATCTTCTCCTCTTTCTTCTTCCCCTTCTTCTTCTTTTCTCTCTCTCTTCCTCTTTATCCTATCCTCCCACCCTCTCTCTCTGAATGAACAATGAAAAATAAACTTTTTGTTTCAAAACAGCTGATCATCAAATCATAAGTTGAAATGTGAAAATTTTCAGCTCACCGATCCCTATGTTAAAGCAATGGAAAAAATTGAAACTTTTATCGTTCATTCCTCATGTCCACGATGACTTTTTTTCAAAATGTAAGACCTTATCAAACATCTACTCGATGAGATCTTTCAAATAAGACGTGAACGAACAAAATCGGTCAACAAACCACGGAGGAGTTGTCATCACAAAAAAACATGTTCGCCTATTTTATATAAAGATATATAGGTTGATGAATTCTCATTTTATACTAATTCGCAATTGAAGGTGATTGCAAAAGCTTTTGTATCTTAGTAGTTGCTCTGAATTTTGAAAAATTATTCTAGGATTTGAATTGAAATCATCTTTATTCATCAAAAAATGTACAAATACATTTGAATAGTGTCAAATTACACAAGAATTAATAAAGTCACAACACATAATAATATAAGTTACAATTTTGATAAAAACTAGATTCTAAAATCTCACAGTCAAATTGACATATACTCCTGCAAGGAGTATAGGGATAGTCCCACCAAATATTCCTTTAATTTCTTATGTAGGTATTCAACCTCCTCTATTTCCTGCAACTCTCTAGGAAGTGTATTGAAAAATTTTCTCCCCATAAAGAGTGTTTTTTTCTTATAGAAGTCCAATCTATGCCTCTCCGTGATCCTTCCAAATCTGGTGTTGTAGCCATGTGTTTCGTTTCTTGGTTCCGTTAAAGAGTATTTTGTATGAGTATTTTAAGTACATGACTACATCAAAAATATATTGCCCATAGATTGTTAAAATACCAAATTGTGGAAAAACGAATTTTACTGAGTCAATTCTTTTTAAATTCATTATTATTCTAAGAGCCCTTTTTTGTTGCAATAGTATTCTATCAAGGTTACTCTTGGTTGTGCTTCCATAGATCGCAAGTCCGTATGCCAGATGAGAATGAATTAATGAGTGGTACAGGGTTTTCATTGTCTGTATACTGCAGATATTTGTCATTTGCCGCAAAGCAAAAAGGCCGGGGGATATCGTTTTTACAACCTGAGAAACATGTTTATCCCATGATAAGTTGCTATCAATATCTAGGCCTAAGAATTTTGTGCTATCCATCAGTTCTAAGGTTTCGCCGTTTATTGCAACATTTGGGGACCAATAATTAATTCTTTGCCTTGTTGAAAACGGGACAACAATTGACTTACTGGCATTTAAAAGAAGATTCCTGTTATTTAGAATTTCATTCACAGAAGACAGGCCAATAGCGGATGCTGCTTCAATCTCTTCAATGGATTCACCCGAGAAGATGATGTTAACATCATCAGCATAAAGACAAACAGCAGCCTGCCCTCGGACTACCCCAGGCAACCCCTTGATGTAGCATAGGAATAATAAAGGACCCAATATTGAACCTTGAGGGACACCATATTTCAGACTCCTCAGGTCAGAGCGGTATCTGATTTTATATTGCAGCGCATGCGTCTCTTCAATATGCTCTATCTCGACAAATTGCTGCCTATCCTTCAAGTACGATGCAAACCATGTCTGTTCAATTCCATTTATACCTAGAGTCTTCAACGTATCTAACAAAACATTATGTCTCACACTGTCAAAAGCACGAGTCATATCTAAGAATGTGCCAATAACTTTCTCCCCTTTGTCTATAGCATTTACGATAGAGTTAATAAAATCGACTCCGGCAGTTATAGTGGACTTTTTTGAGCGAAAGCCATGCTGCTCTTTGTCCAAAATGTTTTTTGTTTCTACAAATTCCATTAGCTGCATGTACACCACACGTTCAATAATTTTAGAAAATACCGATAAAATAGATACTGGCCTATAACACGCAGGCTCTCCAACATCACCCTTCTTAAATATTGGAAAAACCCTGGCTACCTTTAAAATGTTTGGAAAATGGCCCGATATGAAAGAGGAATTTATTATATGAGTCAGGGGTTTAATTATTGCCGGCAAGACTTTTTTTAACTACTGTAATTGGAATGTCATCTGGCCCTGAAGAAAGTTTATTTTCAAATGACATTATTATTTTTACTAGCTCAGATTCTGAAATAGTTTTGAATCTGAATCTCAGTGTGGATTGACAGTTTGGATGAATCGGGGTTTCAACAGGTTCACATCTATCTGGAATATTTGGTATGACAAACTTATCTACGGCTGTAACAAAAAAAATCATTAAAAATATTACTAATAGTAAGAGGATTCGTTACATGACTTCCATTATCTATAACACTTATATTTGAGTTTTTCTTTTTGTTTTTACCAACATTATCGTTAACAATCTTCCAGATTACTCTATTTTTATTTCTTGCATTGGCGACTTTTTTGTCAAAGACCTTTTGCTTATTTATTGCTATTTTATGTCTCAAATCTCTTTTCCTAGTTTTAATTTGATCCTTTAAGTCCTCACTCTTTGCATTTCTAAATATTCTCTCAAGCTCTAATAACTCCCTCTTTTTTCTAATGACATCACTGCTCGAATATTTATCCTTATTTGATTCTTTCTCATTCATAAATATCTTTGGAAAATTAATGTTGAAATAATAAGAAAAATTTGAAATAAAGACATTATACTTCTCACTTACTGAAGATTGATAAACTTCCAACCAATTGACGCCCTCTAAATCTTTAAAAAATATATTCAAATTACAGTCGTCAAATCTCCTGCTCAGACCTCGTATTGGTTTTTTGTGAATGTTACTAACATTAAGAATTTCAAATAGCTGAGCATCGTGATCTGATATATGGGTTATAATGCCTGACACTTTTAAGTTCTCATCACAAATATTAGTAATAAAATTATCAATAGCTGTTTCAGAGGTTGTAGTTATTCTAGTTGGAAAATCGACCTTGAATGACGTATTATACATTATTAGAATATTTTTGAACTTATGTTAAACATTATTCTTTTCTAGTACATTGATATTTATGTCACCGGCTAGTACAACCTTTTTGTAATTTTACACAGAATTTCAAGCAAGATTTCGAGTTTATCTAAAAATGAATCTAAGAAACAATGTTGAGGTGTTCTGTATAAACAGGCCATAACAAAAGAGAAACTATTAATTGAAAATTCGGTCACACAACACTCAAATTATTTTTCCGTCGTTATCGACTGTATTGCCGGCAGTTCAACTGGCCTGCAACTTGAATAGATTTTATTACTAACTACAATCATGACCCCGCCTCCCATATTATTACTCCTAGAGAATTTAGAGCTTATAGTATAGTCGGGTATATTTAACAGCGCAGTTTCAGCTGCTGACATCTTGTGCTCAGAAATAGCTAGTATGTCAGGTTTCAGCTCCTCTAAATTAATTCTTAACAAATCTAAACGGGATGGTAAGTGCTGAACATTCTGATGTAAGATTGATATTCTTCCGAGTCCATCCTTCGAGATACTTCTAGCTAGGGTTGAGTAGTTTTCACCAAGTGGCATTCGTTTCCCGAAAGTACAGCAGGAGAGGCAGTCATAGACCGGGACTCGACCTCGACAACCCTACCCAACGATTCAGCCGACCCATGCCGAATCAAGGGAGGCAGCATGTCGCCGCGCCGCCCAATCGGTGACAGTAATACAAAATAATATAATAAGGTTTCAAAATCCCACTTACCTTTCATAATCTAGTTTCATAACTAGATTATGTTTCAAACATTTCATACTATCTTAGATTATGACTTATGATTTATGTATCATACAATCTTAGTTTCATAATCTAGGCGGCTAGGCTATACTTGAAACATATGATGCGTTGACTGCTGAAACGAAATCTTTGGTTCAGTTATACAATGCGAAAAATTGCACTTGTTTGTTTCAATCGATTGGAAAATTTTATTCGCTGACTGACTAAGCCAGAGAATACAGATCATTATTTTGGGATATGATAAAGCTGTGTTATATTCAAGTTTGTTAAATCAATATTATAAAGCCACGCTACTATCAGTTGTAATGCTTATGTGATCGATAACACTTTACTATTTTTACCTATGAGCCTTATTATATAGAGGCACTCAGTCACGGTCGCACACCACAATTTAAGGCTAAATCACATCAATTGAGCGAGTGACCAAGCTCAACAATGTTAAATTAGGCATATACATGCTTAAAGTCCTCATCTGTTTATCAGCTGATTTTTCAATCAAACCTACATGGCTAGTGCAATTAAACCATTGATTTAACATTAAATTGTGGCCCGCGACTGTAGTGTCTCTGTATAATAAAACGTCACAGTTATCATTGGTTAATTACCATGTCCCTCGTCTGGCTTCAAGATCGCAGTATTCATTGTTGCATTCAGCCGAACTGGCTACAATAATGAAATAATGAAGTTTATTCCTTCATAAAAAATTACAATAATTTTCAAAATGAAATGCAGGAATTCTTTTGGCCACATTTTCCAGTATTCGTGGCACAAAAATAAAAAAAATAATATAATTAACAAAAAGAGGTCACTTTATTTGAGTCCAAACTCACATAACCAACTCGCACTCCATGGCGTCTACGAATATTTTTCAAATTATGAATAGGTACACCTTAAAAATTATAGGTTATAATTATAGGAGTGGTTCAAAAAATTCAAATTCTGCATTGAAAACAGCCAAATTTTGAGTTGTTTTAAAAATAAATTTAAAAATTCAGATGATTTTATGTTGAGCGATTATAAAGAGCTAATGAAAATAATGCAGTGCATTTAACTGTGCACAAATAGATATTTTTGGTGGCTCTGTGGAATTGTTGGTGCCTCACTTTTACATCTATAAAATGTAAAAGAAGTCTCACTAATACAGTCACAATATACTGTACTTGAATTTCGAAGTCTTATTACATTTAATATATGATCGGCTCATGTAAACACCAGTTTCATTTATTGCTTGAATTTCGTTGACATAACAAGTGGCAGTTCTGTCCATATACGAACGTTTGTTGTGAAAGTGATAACTACAGTATATTCTGACTGTATTATTGAGACTTCTTTTACATTTATAGAAGTGGACACATACTCTTTGCTATTATTGTAATACTGTGACTGACCTGTGCTACGTAAGTGCTTTAGCTATTCATTTTAAACGTTTCTTCTTGTATTATTGAACAGCATTTGTTAAATATCTGATCGGCCTATTAACAGTTAGTGTTTAGTTTTTGTACAGTAATATAGCAAATTCTTTATTAGCTGAACATTTTCTTTTATCTGTTTCTGATTGCTTTATTTTGTGTGACATTACTGATTAGTGCATGTTGTGGATAACTTGTGTAAATAAAGTGTGAGTGTTAATTTTAAGTGCTGCCAACATTATTTTAGAGATAGAACCCGTAACAATATAATATACTAGCCGGCAGACTCGCTTCGCTCG
This sequence comes from Conomelus anceps, assembly GCA_948455865.1. Lineage (NCBI taxonomy): Eukaryota > Metazoa > Arthropoda > Insecta > Hemiptera > Delphacidae > Conomelus > Conomelus anceps. The sequence continues at coordinate 36,667,096 of OX418219.1, forward strand.
CCTTAACCGTCTAGCCAGGGGGCTCCGCCCCCTGGACCCCCGGGGGGTCCAACTAATTTCCATTGTGATTAGATAAATTTACAGAAATAGGTGATTTTGGGGAGAATTTTGATACCATTACTTAGTATCCATCTAGGGTCTTCTAGGCTTCGATTTGAGCGTTGGTTGAAATTCACAAATACTCGGAGAACGATGTTAGCAGTTGGATGTGCAACTGCAAACTGATCTGATCGTGAAAGTGAGTGATCGTTTGAGGTAGTAGGCTACGCAATTGAAGTGGGAAGGGGTCACACTTACCTAACACACTTGCCTAACAGGCAGCTCGGCTACTTTTTTACTTTTCATAAACGTTGGCTTTTACCTATTGAAATTATTTTGGTAGCTCGGGATAAGTTTGCTTTGTTTGAAACAAATTATTATTCATTAATAGACCTAACCTACTGAACTTGCCAGCCAAACAGCTTAAAGGAACAGCTGATAGAAGTCAACCGTTTTTATCATATGGCAGACCCCTTAGCAGCGTTATTTACACTGTCTTTGAACAGCAAGACTTTGCACTTTGCACGTAGGCTACCATACAGTCGGAGCCTTGCAATATGTGGGAAACATATGACTGGGTATGATGAAATGTAATTATGCCAGGTTGATTACATCTGTTAAGTACACATCTAGGGCCTGAACCAAACTTTTCAAAAATCGTCGATTTTGGGGCTAATTTTGAAACTTTTTTCCAAGGTACATCTAAGGCCGATACTTAACATGAATACCAAATTTTATCTGATTTGACCTTATGGTTCTCTAGAAATTGTTGTCACCTAAATTTTCAAAAATCTTCAATTTTGGGCCCATTTTGGGGTAAATTTTGAAACCCTTTCTTAGCACGCGTCTAGTCCCCCTACTGAATACGTGTACCAAATTTTTTCGTTTTTGGTCGAGTGGTTCCTGAGAAACTGTGATGAATGAGTGAGTGAGTGAGTCAGTCAGTCAGTCAGTGGTATTTCGATTATATAGATATAGATTATGTATATATTTGCATATTATTTTTCTTTCTTCTTATGGGTAGATTTTTAGTCACTTTGAAGTAGTACTTTGTAAAATATGATAGGGCCTACTATGAACTTCATACTATGTATACTATGAACTTTGTAAATTTCTTTATAAAAAAACAGAGTAGTTTTGGGCTGTCAAAGCCTGTTGTTTCCACATCTGTACGTAAATTTTGTTCCATACAGAGTGAATAAGAAGGCCTGTGAGTTGTTATGGAAAAGGCAAAATTCAATCAACTGTTTCCTATTCTTAAGCTATAGCAATAAATAATGTTCATTCCTTAAAATGTCTTCAACTTTCCTTGGACGCAAAATATTTCTAAAAGGAAGCTACATTCCGAATATCCATTGCAATCTATTCAGCAGTTTTTGAGAAATTGTGGTTAGTGAAAAAGTGAGTCAGTGGTGTTAGAATTATATAGCCTAAGTATAGATTCATTTATTTTTCAGGAAAAGTTGTTACTCATATTTCCTCAGCTGAAAGTAACTGTGGCAAAGAAAGCGGATGCAACTTACCCAGTAGTCGGTGCTGCCAGCATTTGTGCTAAAGTTGCTCGAGATTGCTCTCTGAGCGTTTGGAAATTTCGTGAAGAAATCGATTTGCCTGAAGGGACAAATTGGGGAAGTGGATATCCTAATGGTAAGTGAACAGTTCATTTATTGAAAAGTGAATAGTATCTTCATGATGCATTCCGTTATTATCTGCTAATTATCGGTACTTGTTCTGGTAATTGAAAAGCTTGCCATTAACACGATCCAATATTAATCATCTTGCTAGTTTGAAACGTGCTTACCATAGAAATACCATAATATGATGCTCTTAATTTATTCACTCAGCTAGACTAAAATACAACAATTATTGTATTATACAACAATTTGAAGATACAACAGGCTATCAGTCCAAAACTGATTTCTTCATAGTTAACTAGAGAATTCAAACCTTAGGTTTGGTCCATGTATCAGTGGAAAATTTCACTAAAAAATATAACTTGTTTCTTTGTTAGTTAGAGAATATCAATTTGAAAAGTTCTAAGTAAACACTAAAACAGTTCAAAGAAAGAGACTGTTGAGTCAGTGCTCTTCCATTTTTTTCTTAAGATGCGTCCACACATGCGCCGAATATTGCGCCGCATGCAGTCACATCGGGTTCTGTCCATACATGCGCCCAACATCGCGCCGTGCACGTTCCATCTTCCATCAGAATTTATCATTAATTTATATAACTATTGTATTTGTATTCTTAAAAAAAACAGTTTTATTTTTTTTATTTTTTCATCTTAATAGTAACTCTTACTCACGAACCATGGAGTCTTGTGAGTATGATTTCATAATAATGTAGAAAATGAAAAATGTTTTATGTTGATGTGCAAATGAAATCAATAAAAATTTAAATAATCTATTAAAGTTAGTATTTATCCAGGGACTAATAGATAAGATAAGTTTTTATTGTAGAGGCTCCTGAGGCCTTCAAGAGCATTACAATCGTCACAAGTACAAGTCAATAGAACACTTAGTTATAATAATATCACAGTCCAATATTTTCTTATCTTAATCTAGAATATAACAAAGATAAAAAACACGTCTCTAAACATAAACTATGAAATAGAATTAGTCAAGGTAGGTATAAGAATAAAAGCCATTAAGCGTATTTACAAATTTTTTGCCAGTTCATGGAACTCCTCAAACGTATATAGTGGGTTATCCAATAAGAAAACTTTGAGTCTATGCTTAAAAATTTGACTACTTAGATTTCTGAAACTATGAGGAATGGAATTATATAACTTCATACTGACGAATATGAATGTCTTTTGTGTGTTGGCATAGATGTAACGGTGATTGGTGAGATTGTTTCTGTTTCTAGTATTATAGTCATGTACTACATTATACATTAAACATTTCCAAATTGTTCTTTACATAAATCAGACTCTCAAACACAAATATTGAAGGCAGTGTCAAAATGTTCAGCTGCTTGAAGCTATCTCTACAGTGAGCTCTTTGTGGAAGCCCACACATCAATCTTACAGCCTTTTTCTGGATTTTGAACAACCTAGTACTAGATGTTCTAGCACCCCAGAGGACAGTTCCATGTGAGAGACTGAATGTGGGCAAAGTAAACGACTCTCAAAACATCTACACTAACACAGTTCCTGAGTTTTCTGAATACAAATATTCCCGGATTTCTTGTTCCATGACGAACTGCGTTGTTAACTGCATTGTTAACTGTTGACTGCAAGTCGTTAAATTCACATAAGTTAACAAATATTCCCTTACTTAGTTTACCTGCAGTGACCTCTATATAATTATATTAGCCCTGGATAGAAAATCGATAGGAGTGCAGACAAACTATATACATTCCGCTATAATTATAATTACTCTAAATTATAAAGGCACCTTTAGGCACTTGAATTAAGTTGCTTATAACTCAAGGCACCTTTGACTAAAGCTCCATAAAACAATGTATATCAACCATAGAAAAAACTGAGTAATATGATTTTTTAAATTTCTTTTAAAAAATACTTCAATTCAATTCAATTTATTTATTGTCAACAATACATAATAAAACATTCATATATTCAGACAAAAATCACATCACTTCTTATCATAATAATCCCTCTTTAAGCAAAGCTTGTGCTGAGGGATGGTGCATCTCTAAAATGCCAATATCATATAAGACATTGAATTAAAAAATAACATGTATACTACAAGAAACCTGAAAAAACATATCTGTTCTGCTCATTATACAAATGTTAGTATATTAAAATAAATGTTAGCATAGGCTATTGGTTTAAAAGATACAATTGAATATTTAAAGCAAAATAATAACAAAATTGATACCTATAAAAAACACGTCTAGTTTTCTATTATTATTTTAAATGAAATCTTCATTATAATACAAAATTGTGAAAATATAAATTTCAACACAATAATATTATAGGAATTAATTACATTATGCACTTTTCCATTACCTGCCTGCAATATAAATTATTTACTTATTTTTGGTATTGCCCCCTCCCCCCCATTACTATCCAATTTGTCTCTCACTTCGATTAGTAAATTACCGCCACTACCATACTGCATCAATGCATGTCTGTGGAAATGTTCTCTCTCTCCAGCGGCGATTCGTGGTAGTGAAAGGGCCGCCACCCTTTTTTAAATATTTCAAGTACTCAACACTTTTTTCATTAATATTTTTCGAGTAAAATTTTTATCTAAATAAATCAACCTTTTTACCAGTTTGATACCCATTCCTACTTAGTGGCAGCAATTCCACAAGGGGGGGGGGCGTCCCCTCATTTTCTGGGAAATATAGAGTAATACTTTATTAAAAAATCTGTAGTATTCTGGTCTTGCCCCCCCCCCCCCCACTTTAAAATCTGTACTTTTCTGGTCTTGACCCCCCCCCTCCTCTTGCTCCCCCCCCCCAACTTTTGATGGTCAATAGCTGCAACTGAATTAACCGTCTTCATCCCATGAAGAAATGAAGCAGGAAGAATGAAAAAGGTAAATAAATGCTCACTGTTTACTGTATGTTCGTGGAATGTTCGGCCTAGCCGTCCAGTCATGCGCCTGGATGGTGAACGTGTACACAACTCTTTTGATGATTCGGGCAATTACCGGCAACTGGTGGAACGCTGAAATGTTCGTTGAATGGCGCAATATTCGGCCGAATGCACGCTGAACGGGGCAATGTTCGGTGCGCTGTTCGTGGCGCATGTGTGGACGGATCTTTACAGACCCCCAGTTGCCATTATTCTAAATTTGTTATTGGTGGCCTTGATGCTCTTCTCAATTTATTGCATGTTTTAAAATATTTTGTGAATTGTTCTATTACATTTTAATTCTTTTGATTTCTAGTTTATTAATTAGAGGAACAAAATAACACTAAGATTTTATGTAGTTTACTTGTTGCTCATTCACGAGCTTGAATAATTGGATAAAAAATGAAAAATAATCAATGAAATTTGTTGAACAGTAAGTGACGTTCCATCAAATTTGTTCCAATTTTAGAAGTTCGGAAATCTAAGCATCAAATCTCAATTTCCGATTATTATGGTAGGCTATAACATGTCTTACAGTAGAACTCATATAAATTATTAAAATTAATTACCGTACTCATTTTCATATTAGTTTCTAACAAAGTTGAAAAAATTACAAATGACAAGGTGCTGTTGGAAGTTGTTGTTAAAAATCGAAAAATTGGAATGCATTCATTGGATAGTATTGGGAAGTGATAGTCGTGAGCCGTAACAGGTATCTGTTCAATCAGATTAGATAAGCAACGCTCTCCTGGGCCCTCTCTGTAAGCGTGTCCGATTGGATTGGTGTGGCCAGCCAAAAGACTCTGTTGTAAATTCAGTTCCCGGTTGTTCGGAATCCACCTAAAATCCAACTCATCAATCACCATCATCCAAGTCATTACCGTCGTACAAGTCTCAGACCTATGTGGGCTTCATTCTTAAAAAAAAAGCTTTAATCTTCAAGCTTTGTATTATTGCCTTTAGATTCCCTGTATCCATTTTATTGGAAAAATTCTAACCTTATACAGAAAGCTTATGTCATGACATGTTAATTCTATTGCAGATCCAGAAACCAAAAAATTTCTCATGAATAATATAGACCCTGTATTTGGTTATCCTCAGCTAGTCAGATTTAGTTGGTCAACTGCTGAAAAGATCTTGAAAGAAAAGGCTGTTGGGATGGAATGGTAAGGATGTGACTCTTGATGAGCTAACAGATTTTATTCATTTTTTCCATTATTCGTATTAGGAGTACTCTAGTTATTCACGTATTCAAATTTATCAGCAAAACGCTCATTCTCTGTGTCAAATTGTTATCTTCTAAATTTTTCAATGTTCACTGACTGTACTCTATTCAAGCCGAAAGCTTTGTCAATGTTTATTATAATTCTGTGCAATTCTAAGATTAACAACTATAAACCTTTTGTACTTATTGGTGTCATTGAAGTTACATAAACTAAAATTTAATTTTATGAAAATATTCATTCATCAAGACAACCTTCATCTATTTCACGTTTTACTAAATGATTCTCAAAATAAAATTAGTATGTGTTGTAAATTATCTGTGAAATAGGAATAAAATGTCTCAATTTCATTCTCGCATGCTGCCCCATTTTCCAGAACTCGTTGACGTTAACGTTCGTACAAGGACTTGAAATTGTCTAGTGTTAAAGGGACTTGTTAGCGGCGTTTTGCCCAAACTGTAATAACATACAGCTATAAGGTTTTTTTCAGTTGATAAATAATAATTGCGTAATGTTATGTTTAAATTGTATGTCAAATCTTTTTTATTATCATTTCTAGGGAATCCGATGAGGAAAACGATCCGTCCACAAAAAACAACACATCTATAAAATCATTTTTTAGCCAAAAAACGTCTTTTTCAATGCCGATTAGAAAAAGGCACACATTCTTCAGCGAAAGAAAGTTAGTGTCGACTTCATGTTTGGATTAACTGACAAAACGTGAATATTAATCTTTTATAATTTGCTGAATTTATTTTTGTATTTTACTACCTTTCACAATAAATAACCATCACCATAAACACATATGATTTGTGAGACCTCTCAACCAATACCTTGGTACTTGAATGAATTTTAGTTTATTTTTGTAATGTGCGTCAAAGATCTCGTTGATAATTGAGCTCCCATTGCTTTAATATTGCAGCATTTACAATCAATCACTTCCCGGTGGTTCGGAACCCACCTAAAAATGTAGGTCCAGCTCATCAATCACAATCATCCAATTCATTACCCACGCACAGGTCTCAGACTTATGTGGGCTTCATCCTCCAAAATAAAGTTTTGAAGTTGGTTTGTTGAGAATCGTTTTGTAATGAGAGCAATCGTTCATAATAATTCAGTTTGGATACATGGTTTCTACATGAACTATTTTTTTTTTTTTTGTAGATTACGTCTTGGAGACTCCAGTTAAGAAGTATAAGACAAGTCAGAGACTATAAGACTGTAATCAGTACGCCTTGATATTTAGTTTTCAATGAATACTGTATCGAATATTTTTTCGAATATCACTCGATGGGAATGCCAGCCCATCATCCCATCATCAAGAGGTTACAATCATAGTAAGTAAGATCTTGATGGGTTGAAATAATCTTCTTTGCTTTCAAGCCAACATAAAATTAGTCTCACATTTATGAACGAACTTTGATTTGAGGCTTCTTCAACTTCTTAATTTAAGGCCTCAAGGGAGACTTGAAAATTCTTTAGAGTCAAATGCTTTTCATTCAAGTTTACCTTGATTTAAGGAAGACTCAAGGTAGACTCACAGATACGGGCTGTAATTGAGGTTGATTGATCATTTGACCCAGAGGTGTAGTGGTAAAATTTCCAATTGTTTTCATAGTAACTTGAATAGTTAAAAACGACATGTGTATTATTGTTTATGTTTAACTCACTTCATCATCACTCAGATCATCAATCACCATCATCCAACTCATTACCCGCGCACAGGTCTCAGACCTATGTGGGCTTCATCCTCCAAAACTACAAATTTATTTATGAACCAACCTTGAGACTTCATTAACTCAAGTGAGACTTCTGAAGCATTACTTACTTACTTTGAGTTAGGGAGGTGGTTTCATTAATACACAGGTCTTGCTTGATACATCATGAATCACAGACATAAACTTTTTCATCTACTGAACGGCTCAATTTAGATAGTACTTTATCAAAATTTTATCAATGCTTGCAAGAAATGCAAAATAAATTGGTTCACCATTAAACATCTATTCCGATCCAACAGACAGAGATGCAAAATAAATTGGTTTATTATTAAACATTTATTCTGATCCAACAGACAAAGATGCAATAACACATCAAACATTGTAAGATTGAGCAATGATGTTAATTGGTGATGCTCCTAGAGGCTTAACATAAACGGCATCCTGTTATTTATTACTGTTGTTTCAATAATTGCCAAAGTTGCTAAGCAGAACTTTACGCATCATATCATCATGATGCTGGATGTGGGATTGACGGCTTGTGTCGTCGCGACATTTTGAAGAGCACAAATATTGCAGGAGCGGCAAACGGTATTTCCCGCAAAAGTCCACAAATTTCACATGCTCCACCCTGTTATCGAAAAAGACTCCTGAAAAAAAAACGAATTGACCATGAAAAAAGCTACCACCTTGTTATCGAAAAAGACTCATGTAAAAAACAAATTAGCCTTGAAAAGAGCTCAAAATTGATCACTTTAACTGACTTAATTATTTTATACTTTTGAAAACAGCTGGATCAAAATAATCCTCTGAAAGATAGTTATGTGATTAGGGAGACAATTTGGGGATGTAGGATAAAGGAGACTGACACCAGACGTGAGCCAGCCATGTTACACGATATTATCACTGTTATTATTATTATTATTATTATTGATACAACAAGTTCTTAAATTAAACAATTTATATCTGGAAACTCAGTTGAAATATCTTATTTAAAATATCTAATAGTGATTTCAATATCACTTAACCTGCCAGTCCGCAGCACTAAACACCGATCTCTCATTTGAAATTCGTCTAATAGTTTTATCTTTGTGAACAACTTATTGCTTGCCGTTAAAGATATATAGAAAATTATATTTATTTATTCATTTGCATTCAAAAGATCTTAGAACACTCTATGAACCATAATTCCATACAATAATATATTTTTTCAAATCTTACTAAAAGAATTAGAAAATAATAAATTAAAAAAAAACAACAATACGGTAATTAGATAGAAAAAAACGGACTAAAACGAGATTTTGGTAAAAGTAAAAAAATATATTTATCTAGAACTAGATAACAAGCTGAAAATGAGCTATGGTGAATTTTAAACTTTGCAAGTAATGGAAAGAAATACCGTAGACTCTACGATTATAATGCTACCAATGCTTGTTGCTTAGTTTCAAGTATTATGAATTTTGCTATTCTCTAAATAAGAAATGAAGTGATATTTTGCATATTTCCATCTGAACACAACTAGGATTGATTTTAAAGATTGATAATTACAAATTTTAATACAACACATACAACAACTGTAACGATTATTAACGCTAAATTCTATCAATTGATAAATTCAGAGAAATGTGAAAACAGATCACTGGCAAGTGTATCTCACCTTGGCACTGAGGATTCAGACAGTGATGAGCACTTGATAAGAACTGTATCAGATTCTGTGGTAAATCGTGCTCACTATAAGGTATGTCGTACAGTTTCATAGTTCTAGCTGACAATTCTTGCAGCGTTGGTGGCTCATACACCATGTCACTCACAAATTTTACAACCAATGGGTTGTCTCGAAGGCTCAGCTGTCGAAACAAAAAACAACATTATTAAGAAACGCTCTCGCTAACTTATTAATTCATAATAATAATAATAATAATCTTTATTTCCGCAAATACAAACAAGCAAAAGAAGAAAAAAATACACAGGAAAAAATTATACATGATAGAAAATAATAATAATTATAAAACAATCAATTATTAGGAGAGAAACCAAGAAGTTACAAAGAAAAAAAATACTTAGATCAACTTAACTATCATGTACAAGAAATAAAATGTTACAAAAAATATATATCTGCAGAAATAATACTGTATGCAAATAATTTCATTGTGAAAAATTTCATAAATTTCAATAGTCATTTCTAAAATAACTTTAGCCTGATTTCTAGCTTGCAAGTTATTTTAAATTTAACATCACATCAAGATATTGCCAGCTTTTTTTTTTTTTTTTTTTTTTTTTTTTTGAGGATGAAGCCCACATAGGTCTGAGACCTGTGCGTGGGTAATGAGTTGGATGATGGTGATTGATGAATTGGACCTACAGTTTTAGGTGGGTTCCGAACCACCGGGAAGTGATTTTACAGCAGAGAACAGTGTCTTTTTTGCTGGCCAATCTAATCGGTCACCGTTACGAACAGGACCTACGAGAACGCAGCTTATCTCTCTGATTGATTTTTAATTTATTTTATTATCGAAATGAAACTCAAACATATAGTAATATCTTCAGAGAATGCAAATATACTGTTAAGTAAACAGTAGGCTATTGTAACTATTTTAGATTTCTTTACAATAAAAAAGCTTTCTTACAAGAGGAGTTGAATAAGCGTTAATCTCTTCAACTGAGAAAATGTATAACAATAAAAAGATGTAGCAGTATTTGTCAATGACTTGGAAATACGTTAGTTTCTAGCTTGCAAGTAATTTTAAATTTAACATCACATCAAGACATTGACAGCAAGATTGCTTTTAAATTTATGTTATTATCGCAATGAAGCTCAAGCATATAGTAATATCTTCAGAGAATGCAAATATACTGTTAAGTAAACAGTAGACTATTGTATCTATTTTAGTTTTTCTTTACAATAAAAACGCTTTTCTACAAGAGGAATTGAATAAGCGTTAATCTCTTCAACTAAGAAAAGCGTTAATCTCTTCAACTATTTTATAACAATAAAAAGATATAGCAATATTTGTCAATGACTTAGAAATACGGTAGTTTTAAAAGTACTAGCACATTGCCACGGGGCCGTCGCGTGGGTGGGTCGAGCAAGGCAGTCGCCTTAGGCGCGGCAGCGGAGGTGGGGGAGTGAGGGGGCTATGGGCTCGCCACGGTAACGGGAAAAAGGACTGAATATGAAAATATTGAGATTTATTCCAAAATAAATGCGAGCTCCTAATCTAGCAGCTTGATTTTCCTCATCTGTTTGAGATTCATTACTTATTATTTGAGAACATCCAGTTTGAAGAAAATGCTAAATCAAATACCCTATTATGAAAATTAGGCCGAAATTCACAATTTATTGTTTTAGAGATGCAGTGGTGACGGTAAGCATTCTGGAGCGTTCCCAGAAAAGCATACAGGGAGCCTACATTTAGGGACCATTCAGAGTCTTGGGGCCCTCCCCTAATGAAAGCAAAAGATCATAATTTGTTCATAGTGTAAAATCCATAAAGTATAACAGGGAGATCAGGTTAATGCTTTTCATTACTTAATTTTCAATATTAGCAACGGAACACCATACTATGCCATATTCGACATCCTCAAAGGTTGATAATATAAAAAAATCTTGCTAAATTTTCCCAAGAATGCATTAAAACTCCCTTTAACAGGCATTTTACCAATTATTGTATTTGTTTGAAAAAAAAACTACTGATGAAACATTTATGCCCTTAATTATCCTTCAGTGTCTCTTGACCCCGAGGGACTAAAGACATTTAATATGTCTATCCAAGTCGAAAGACAATATAGGAACGCTTATAAATACGGTCCTTGGAAGTTTATTTTCAAATAATTGTATTCGGCTTTAGTCTGGGCTATACTGCTGTTTTAGTTTGTAGGTTCTGATGCGGGGCGGTATTTTGATTTATCTTCGAAATCACAGTTGCCAAAAAAAGATTCGTAATACATGACTGATAGATTGAAATCTTTATGTTGCGTCACATAATGTGGGGGGGGGGGGGGGCGCTTGACAAAATCTTGCCTGGTGAGCCACAAGACCACGCAACTGCTGCCTTTAGTCCTATACTGTAGGCGGGAGGCTGAAGACCTTCAAGCCCCCCTGGCTACTAAGCTTTTTTCAATTTATTAATAATATGTTGTAATATTGTAATATGGAGTGTTGAAAATTACATTCGTAGTCGTAGTGAAAGTGCAAGGAAGTGCTCATCCTTGAGCAATCAATTCTCACCATACTTCATTTCATCAAATTAAAATCGATACAAATTATTAGAATCGATACAAATTGCGGTTTTCCCAGTTATGGGACTAAGCCAGTGGCAGATCGTCGAGAGTCGCGATTCTCAATACCGGTACACGAATTGGCAACACTAGCCGTGCCATGCTGTCTAGTCCAAAAGTCTGACGCTAGCAGTCAGTTGGTTTGTCACCGCAGTCAGTTGTTTTCTGACTGATTTGTTTCAGCTGCTCTATTCAATGGCGTGATAAGTATATAGGGCCTTATTTTATTGAATTTGAAACAACCTATACTAAACTTTATTTACAGATTTTTTCTTTTTTGAAATTCATGTTGATAAAGATGTGCTTCAGGTGATGAGCAAATGAAGAATTATTTTGCTGTACCCTAGAATCTTAGCATACATGCATGTTGAGCAAGCGCAGTTTACCTCTGAGAGGTTCTTGAGAGTAATAATTTCGGTTGGAAGAGTTCGCAATTTGTTTTTGTGCAACTGGAGGATGCTCAGGTTGTTGAGGTTGGCAACAGAAGCCGGAAGTCTGTCCAGCTGATTATTGCTCAAGATCAAAGCTCGCAGCTCGCAAAGCTGGCCGACAGTCGATGGTACGCTGGTCAGCTGGTTTCCACCAACATTCAGAATTTCGAGCCTAAACATAACAGGTTGTCTTAGTGGCCTACAAGGCCGTCAACGCTTCTTAACTAAAACTCAAGTGTTCCAAGACATAGCCTACTCCATAATTACCTAAATTCACATTTTTATTGGCATCATATATCACCTCTTTGAGATTTTAAAATTTGCCACGTAATGTTTGAATTTGTCCAGAAAGAAAAATTTGATTAGTGTATTTGGGATTGTGTGAATAGGAAGAAAACTACGTAGGTACTGTAATAATACTATTGATAATGGAGATTTTCGGCTAAACTAAGTTAAAGATAACAATAATGATAAACTGACCACTCTATGTCTCAACTTGCTCTTAAAAATCTTACATTCAAAGCAGGCAGATGCATAGAGTGTGTAGGTTCGTTAATGCTGTTTTGGCCAAACTCTCTAATGATGAAATAAATAACGTACCTAATATTCTTGTTTTTGAGACGTCAGGTACCTGATGTGGTGATAATGATAATTAAAGACAAGCCAAATTGCTGACAAAAATTCATTTCTATAAAAGTTCTGATCTGATATTAGATATAGTCGGTCTTGAAATGCTATCTGCTCAACATACTCCGAGATTAGGATTAATCTCTTTCGGTACCTTGAGGTTATGACATTTTAAAGTTGAAATAGTAAATTTAAAAGTTTCCCAAATTATGACAGCGTTATAAATTATATTATATATATTATATAAATTATATATATATATATAGCCTATATATATATATATATATATATAGCCTATATATATATATATATATATATATATATATATATATATATATATATATTATAAATTAATATATAAATTATATATGATACTAAAGGAATCTATAGGCAACTATAATTAATTCATGAAATAATGGAGTTTAAGGAGCTGATTTGATTTATAAGAGGATAGAATCAACTTCACATAATTTGATTTCCAAGCTTCATATCATTGCAATACCGGTACGTCGTCAAAGCTTAATTAATGATAATTCAATAATAACTGAGTTTTTTTAATAATAAATAAATGAATCACTTACCTGAGTAATCTGTTCATATTCTGAGGAATTTCTTGTAATCTATTTTCTCCCAAGTAGAGATACTTCAACCTAGTCAACTGCAATATTTGTTCAGGGATGTAAGACAGGTTGTTGCCACTCAAGTTGAGGTTTTCCAAGGTATTTGCTAGATATTCTAGGGATTTTACAGATAGAAAATCTTCATCTAAAACATTATTTTTTGCTATGAGAGTTCTAAGTGGTAAACGAGTGATGACGTCTGGCAATTGATAAATCCTATTATTACTGATGTCTAATTTCCTCAAATTCATGAACCTTGAAAGATTTTCTGGTAAATAAGTCAAGTTGTTGTAATGCAGAAGCATTGAGGTTTTATCTTTGACATCATTATGACTCACAAGGTCTAATTGTTCTTTGAGAGAATCGCTGTCGATTGAAGTAAACGAAAAATTCAAACGGTTCTTACTACATGTGTGGTCATCACTGTCACTGTTATCCGATGAGTATATTTCCATTGTTATCGCTGTTAATACAAATAATAGGCCTAGTATCGTGAAAATTACAAAAAAAAAACAAATACCAAAAATTAATAACCAAGCAGGAAAAAACAATCTTCAACTTCTTCAACAATAACAAAAGTAACTTTTCATCCCATAACTTAGCAATAAAACAACTAACAACTGTGTGCTGGATGTACCAACAACGAAATGGAATATAAATTCAAAATCTACTCAGCGCGATGACGAACTGGAACAACTGCACACGAGTTCATAAAAATAGACTTAATAAAAACAGTCCAGAGTTCAAATTCAAAAAGATTAGTGCTATTATGTTGCTATCAAACAAGAGCTCTAAATCATCAATATCACTATCGCAACTGGTGGCTACTAGAAAATTATAACTGTAATAACCTGGTTATTTATAGCTTCAAACATTTTTTCAAATCTTTTGTTCAAGCTTTATTATCACAACTTCATGTTGAGTAGTTTCAACAATAATTTGTTTATCTATAAGTTTTGATTTAAATTTATTAATTTCATTTTAAGCTCAAGTATAAATTACTTCAGAGAGTTTTCTTTTTTTGTATTTTGTTGGCCAGGCTTAAATCAAACCAAATATTGTTAGGTGGGCTGGATAAATTATTCTACTGTTCAAATGTCTCTTTTGACTGCATTTGTCTAGTTCCAATAAATCATGTACACAATCTGTTACCCTCTACTCAAGTGACCAATCTATTTGTAGTTCAAAGTACACACAGTAGATAATATATTTCAGTTGTTTTATTGCATTCGTTGACGTTAGGAGTGCTACACGGTTCGCGATGACTTTCGAATCGGCATTTAACACTTTTCGATATGTTTACAGTTGTAATGTAGACACCCCTTTACAAATAAAAATAGGTACTTTAGAAGGTGATATTTGTACCGACAGTGAGTGTTTGTTTAAGGATATACACCCGCCCCGATTCAAGAAGCGCGGCATCGAATCTGATTTGATTGTGACAGCTCAAGTTTTCTCAGATGGCAGGCCTCTAACACTGCCAATATCCTCAAGTAGCAAGGCGTTTTCAAATCACTGGAAGTGGAATGAATGGATATCATTCCCTCTACTTTTCAGTGATCTTCCTAGACAGTCTATTCTAGCTCTAACAGTTTATTACTCTGATCGATGTGTTGTCAAACCTGTTGGGGGAACTACTGTTGGTTTGTTTGGAAAGTATAGTCTATTCAGACAAGGTGTCAAGGATTTAAAAATATGGCCTCACGAAGTTGCTGATGGAAATGTGCACACAAAGACACCAGGGAAAATACAGGGTGACTTCAAGAAGCATACTCTTTTGAAGCTCGCCAAGATGCATAAAACTGGACAACTTCTCAAGGTAGACTGGTTAGATAAACTTACATTCCGTGAAGTGGAGATTTTGTATGAATTGGAGAAGAGAAAATCAAACAATTGGTACTTAATGGTAGAATTTCCTCAGATCATGTTGAACGATCTGCAATACTCAATTGTTTACTATGAGAAGGATAGTGATAATATTTACCAATACAGAAAAGAGCCAAATAGAATCATGAAGGATCCAGAAAACCTTGATGATAATCTTGTTGAAGACAAAAATCGCAAGCTAGCACGTAGCATTCGTACTGATGGGGATTTCAGCAGATCCATTAAGCCTAATTCCACCATTCGAGATTTACTGAATAAAATTATACTTTATCCTTCCACAAAACAGTTATCTGTTGAGGAGAAAGATCTTATTTGGAAATATCGCTACTACCTTAGCAAACAGAAAAAGGCTTTATCTAAATTTGTGAAGAGTGTAAGTTGGAATTTGGAAGCTGAAGCGATTCAAGCTATCAATATGATGGAAGAGTGGGCTCCCATGGACGTTGAAGACTCTCTAGAACTTCTCAGTCCTGCTTTCTCTCATCCTTCTGTTCGAAAATATGCTATATCTCGTCTCCAGCAAGCCTCTGATGATGATCTTCTGTCTTATCTTCTGCAACTTGTTCAGGCCTTGAGGTATGAAGATTTCAGTAGCATTGATGAATCATTCGCTCTTCTTTCTAGTACTGCTTCTTTCACTACAGATGATGAATCTCCAAACAAAAATTATACTCTGATTGATGATGGACAAGAAGACAATTCAAACCATAATGCTGAAGCTGATTGTAGAGAGAAATTAGAAGAAAGTGAACCTTTGCTGGTAGGCACCTCAAAGTTTGATCTTGTAAATTTTCTCATTAACAGAGCCTGTGCTAACCCTGTTTTAGCAAATAATTTTTACTGGTACTTGGCTACAGAGTGTGAAGAGAAAGAAATGGCAAGCAATGTTGGCATTCATTTGGTAGTTCATTCTATGTTTAGTAAAGTATCCACACTACTTTTATCAGCACTCCAAACAAACAGTGAGGAAAGCAAGATTTTCTATGGAAGTCTTCTAAGACAACAACGCTTCATGAAGAATCTAGAAAATGTCATGAAAATTGTTGCAAGAGAAAGTGGAAATCGCACTAAGAAAATAAATAAACTACGTTCTTTGCTGGCTGATTTTGAATCTGATATAAATTTCTCAAGTTTTGATGAATTTTTCTTCCCATTAGATCCAAAAATACAAGTAAAGGGTATTCATCCAGAAAAATGTTACCTTTTTAAATCGTCCATGATGCCATCTCTTTTGTCATTAATGACTACAGAAGGAACAGAATACATAACTATTTTTAAAAATGGGGATGATCTGAGACAAGATCAATTAGTTGTGCAGATAATTAATTTGATGGACAAATTACTCCAAAATGAAAACCTTGATTTGAAATTGACTCCCTATAAAGTGCTTGCCACTAGTACTAAAACAGGGTTTGTTCAGTACATACAATCTGTTTCAATTGCTGAAATTCTTTCAACTGAAGGGACAATACAAAATTATCTTCGTAAACATAATTTTAATAAGACTGGTCCTTATGGTATAGCGCTAGAAATAATGGATACCTATATTAGAAGTTGTGCGGGTTATTGTGTGATCACTTATATTCTGGGTGTTGGGGACAGGCATTTGGACAATCTTTTGCTGACTAGTGATGGTAAGCTATTCCACATTGACTTTGGATACATCCTGGGGAGAGATCCACATCCTCTTCCACCTCCTATGAAGCTCACCAAAGAAATGATAGAAGCTATGGGTGGAATTAATTCTGAGCAGTATAAACAGTTTTGCAAACTTTGCTACACTATTTTTTTACACCTCAGAAGGCATGCAAATTTGATTCTTAACCTCTTCTCTCTAATGGTCGACGCTAGTGTACCTGACATTGCCCTGGAACCCGACAAAGCAGTAAAAAAAGTCCAGGAGAAATTTCGTCTGGATTTAGAGGATGAAGAAGCTTGCACCTATTTCAAAACTCAATTGGATATGTCTGTGACTGCTCTGATGGCCACTGTTGTTGAACGTATGCATAGATTTGCTCAATACATGCGTAAGTGATGCATTCATGGTCAGGCACATAGCCAGAGGAGGGGTTTAAGGGGCTGCAGCCCCCCCTCGAAATTTTGAGGAATATTTTTACTAAAATCTATGTTGAACCAAGTAGAAACAAGTTAATTTTTTTATCAACTGATCGAGTGTGATTGTCAATTTTGCTTAATATCCTCATTTATTATTATTATTATTTTTAGTTTATCAATCTCTTACATACAATACAAAATTCACATAAATACAATAATAATTCTCAGAAAGGACAGATTTTCACACTATAACTCAACAACTGCAGAATAATTTGTACTGTATTTTCCCAAAATGTTTGCAAATTACGGCTTTTTATAGTTGGAACGTAGTTAAAGATAGATCAATAGATATAGATAGCGTCCAATGACCTCCTCTCAAAGGGGTATAAGGACTTGACAAATAGTTGAAACATATTTTTATGTTACCTTTAAATCTAAATTACATTGAGCAATCATTGAACAATTCTGTTTTTATACATTTTAAAGCTCAGGAATAAACACCGCCATTATAATAGCTGAAGTACTCCTGAACTGTATAAAAACAATTAGCCTGCAGCTCCGACTTCAACTCTTCTTTTAATTTTTCCGGTGGCATTCCTCTTATTGATGCTGGCTACGCATTAAACAGATGCAAACCAGAACTTGTTACCCTCCTTGCATATAAAGTCGTTTGATGCGCTTCATCTCTGAGTCCATGTCGATGCCGTCTCATAATTCAAATTCAAATTTATTGTTCACATAAAAAAAATCACATTACATCACACCACACAATCATCATATTAAAAACACAATGAAAAATGTTTCTAGTACTTTTATCAGTAACTAGATCAATAACTATTTCATTTTATCACTAATCAGTAGAGGATGGAAACTTGGTGCCACTTAAACATGAGAGTCGCTATTTTTGGCGAACTGCAGGGGGAATGGTTATAGAAGACAAATGTGTGTTTTTTAAATTATTTTCTATGTTATAAGCATTAGATAATCCAATCTGATAAGAGATGGTCAACAATGTGGTGGAAGGAGTAGGACGATGAAAAGGCTAATTATAACACTTTGAATTGAGCAAGAGGAGTTAATCTTTTATTAACGAGAATATTTCCTGAAGTACTATGGTTAAAAAATAACAAATAAAAAGCAATTGTAATTGCAGTTTTATTCAGGCAATGTTGTTTTGTGTTAGAACTAGATGATAAGAACTAACATCCAACACATAATTATTGTGAAGCCATCACAAAAAAATATTTTTGTTATTCGTTTGTAAAAGAAAGATATTGCTATTAAAATGATAAGGTAATCACAGGAACTATTCAAATTTCGTCAGCCATGCATAGCAAACTCTATTTTTTCTCCAAGGCAATATTTTAAAAAGGTCATAAGGTCGCCCATTCTTTTGTATTATCATTGTTAATAAATTTGAAAATTGAAAACCTCAGATAAAGTTCAGATGAACAATTGTTAGTTTCATTGATCATTCACAACTACAATGTAAATTTGAAAGAAATGAAGTAATTCATTAAACTTATTGATTATATTATATAAAAATATAGTCCCCTTCAACCAAATTAATGAAGCGTTATAAATATGTACAATGTATAACCATTGATTTATGAGACAATTTCTATTAATTTGACTATTACTATTTATTAACATTTATCAATTCTTGAACCTACATGTCAAGAGTCTTTCAGGCTGACTGAATGTTTTATAACATTGATATTTTTGATAGGAATCAATTTACTAACTTTGCATCAAATAATCAATTGATAATGAATCCTTATGATAACTAGATTTAGGATACAGTAGCTGGCCTACATAGTTGTTTATGAATATCCCAAACTGCAACTGATTTTTACAATTCGCCAGTCATCTTCTCCACTCGTGTTATTTTTAAAAAACAATTTGAGTCAATGATGAGGTGATATCACATGAATTGTTAGTATAAATTGATGAAAGTTCTGACCCTCCAAGAGCTGAATTCGGATTTTAGTACGGTATGACGCTACTCAGACTTATATAGACAGTCAATTTTCTTTTACTGTACATCTGATTAGAATTAGTGAATCTGGGATGGAAAATCATTCATTCAAAACAAACAACACATATTTATTTAACATAGTTGTAATTCAATTTTTATTTACATTTTAAGTACCTAGTTATTGTAAAACCGGCGATTTTGGAGCCAATACTGCATTCTACAAACCAGAGTGGTGTGAAATAACAAAATATCAATTTCCACAGTTATTTGCAAATTTTACAACAATTAAATAAAACTGCCTCTCGTGGTAGCTACTTTTAGTTGGCCATATTAAGTTTTTTTTCCAATTTCATTTTAATAATCTGATTAACTTTTAACCAGGCAAAGGTTGGTCCGATTAAATTAATCTAAGAGAATATTGTTGTATTACAGCATTGTTGAAAACATTCTACTTTTTTCAAAAACATGATGAATATTTTGCTTAGACTGTAAGTGGGCTGCAAAATATAATAAATAAATGAATGAAAATATACCATTTCCCCTTTTTTATCTTCAATTTAATACCTTTTCCACTGTGAACGAATGGAATTCCATTCTAAATATTGAAACCTTATTCTATTGGATCAAAATAAATTAAAATCATAAGGTTGATAAAAGTACTCAATGCAGTAGCTCAATGATATTTTAGGTGTTTTTTACAATAAATTTTCATTTTGTCAATTTTCAATTAAATCTAATTCCACAATTAATAGTTTCCACTATTATTGTTTGTGGCACTGGCCGTATGTCTACTGTGAATAACTATTATTATTGATGAAACACTTTCCACACTATTTGAACTGTAGATTCAAATTTTCTATTCGATTGATCTCATTCATTAGGGGCTGATGAATGAATTAGACTGATGTATTAAACTATTAGAAAACTATAAGATTGTCTAGAGATTATAGTAATTCACACACTGATTGACATCTATCCAGAGAATTGGAGATAAGGTAAAGTTTCTAAATAAATCTAAAGCAGCCGTATTTGAATAATTTCCTGATAACGCTGTTCGGATTTAGTAAGTTGTGGAATAAGATTTTAGTAGCTTACAATACCTTTTCATACATATTCGTTACATTTTTCTAGTATTGAAAAATAATTATAAAATATTATGGTAGCAAATTTTTATCAAACATCACTATACAATGGTTGCATTGTCTTAGTTCTCACTTTATGTCGATATAAGCAATAAAGCTAATCTATTTGATCAATTATTATCCGTCGAAGACAGTTCTTTTTTTAACAGTGGCTCTGCGATGGCTGGGGACATAGAAAGGGCCGGGTTGGCTACTGCTATTATGTTGCCACCACTTGATGCTATCACCTGAAAAAATAAATTGCATAAATCTATCAATAGACGAAAAAAAATTACTCATACTTCACTCCCTAAAGTGTCTGAATACAGTAACAACAACCTATTTTTGTTTTATTTTGAAAATATAGCATAGTTACTGGGCTACGCGAATCTGTATAATTTTCAAGTTGAGAATTTTGAGATACTGTACCTATATTTTTTGCGCTGACAATAGTCAATTTTGTCATGAATTTTTATTCAGTAATTCCTTATATTATTTTGTTGACAGGAACGTTTCGAATCGATTCAGAATACTCAACTATACGCAAGCAATATTAAAATAATTTGGTCTGTGATGTTTTCCATGACGAAATACTTAATGAACAATCTAATATCACAACTGACACTGTATTTAAATTTAATATATTGGCTTTACTCACTTACATTGGAGATGCTAGAGGAATGCATTTCACTTTTGAAAAGACGAATGCTGACGAAGCTTCTTTTCAGAAGTGAAATGCATTCCTCTAGCATCTCCAATATAAGTGAGTAAAGCCAATATATTAAATTGAAATACAGTGTCAGTTGTGATATTAGATTAATAATTTGGTCTCTAGTTATTTTCCCAGTGCCTTCATTCAAGTGCTTTTAATATCTTCAATACAATTCAGTACCTTCAGTCAAGCTACCAATTAATTATTATTTAAAAAAAAGTAATCAATCCAATTGTCATTGTTATTTATCATATCATACAATCATGTTTTTTAAAAAATTCCACAGCACATATGGGGTATAATATATGACATATCCATATTCAATATGCAAATGATTAGGATTCAATCTCGTAATTTTAGGAAGTGTTAGGTGTTGGGTTTGATATCCTGTTACATAAAACTAGATTTGTTCTAATTTTAAAACTTTTGTGGTCGCTTACCTTCGCAATTTCTTTGTTACTCTAGTTGAAATAATCTTTTGAACGTTGTTTGAGTTTCAAGTCAATCAATTATATTGTGTAAAAATTTTCTTATCAACTTCGTACGGTAATGCAAAGAGCTCTATAGGGAACTATCAGACAGGATACGTTCTAAGAATGTGAAGAATACAATCATTTTGAAAAATTGGATTTGACTCAATTTAATGAAACGTCTGCTGTTAATAAACTAATGTTCGGCTAGTACATTCCAATTGTCGCAGATAGTTGACATTTAATTATTAAATGTAGCTTAAATATAAATTGGGGCACAGAAAATTCAACCTCAAGCATGACTTCCGTCATTTGATCACAGGGTTGCGTCATTTTTGAAACACCAGCTTTGCCAGCTATTATATCTATTGTCAAGGTTTTTTTTGTTTTAACTCATGTTTCAATTTCGCGGGTCTATTTGCCTGTAGAACAGCTGTGAATGCTGAGTGATTTTTTTTCATTTGAAAATCTGGGTTTTTATTCAAAAATATAAAATAATTTAGAATTGTAAATTATTGAATTTGTGTTCATAGTGTAAAGTTAAATTTTGTCGAGGTTTTTATTATTATTTCTTGTATTGTGTGTTGGAGGGTCGGTTATTTGATTATGACTTCTTTTATGTTGGTCGCACTGTTGCCGGGTGGCGTGATCGCTACCTTCCATTTTTTTTAAAAGTTTCTTTCAAAATACTTTTATTTAGCTTTGTCTGTCTGAGTTTGGGTTAATAACCAAATTTGTTTGAAATTGATCAATACCTAAGGAATAGCGTATTTGAGTATTAAACCCAGCAATAAAACCTCGATTTTCATCTTGATAATTCTGAGAATGTTTTCTTGAGCTTATATTTCCATACACAGCCAGCTTGCATCAGAGTCAGCTTACCTGAACTTTGTTCTCATGAAAAAATGAGTCATCATAGTGGTTGTCTTGTGGCTCGACCTTGGCTATTAAGAGATCCTTGGCACCGTTGTTGTCATTCTCTCCCTCATCAGAAAGGTGTCCAGATCTTGGAAATTCCTTTAGAAATAAACTATTATTAGTTAATTTCAAAATACACATGAAAATTGTACTTGAGTTCACTTCGAAATTTTTTAATGATTTTTCTTGACTTCCCTGCTAGCCAATCACAATGTCTAAGGATGAAAACAAATTCAATCCAATCCACATTTTTCGTTATCATTTAATAAAAAATTACATTTTTGAATTCATTTTGAAAATTTTAAAAGTTTTTTGGACTTGATCCTTTTGAGTGGAAACATAGAAACTTTTGAATATAATAATGGCTCTAATATAGGCGTTTATTACACATTTACTTCAAGTTTTAGTTTTATAGAAAAAATCCAATTTGACTTATTAGCCTAACGCTATACCATTTATCATGGATTAGATACCCCTTGGTGTCATTATTATAACAAAAATTTTCTTCTAGGCCTATTAAGTTATAGTTTCATTGATAGTATTCAAAATCACATTTTTATGTTTGAGTTTGTCTTCAATAATCAGCAAGTAAAAAGATATTCCTACTACCGTAATCATAATTATTATGAGTTGTGCAACATCTATGAGAACAAAGGGCCGCTTAGCGCAGTTGGTTGGGACGTCGCAACTTCAGCTTTCTGTCGTTTAAGCGGTCGTGGATTCGAATCCCGCTTCTCTGTCTGGCATCTAAGTGTAATCATTCACCTCATCACCCACGCACAAGTCTCGGACTCATGTGGGCATCTTCAGCAATAAAAAAAGATGACAATGCATAGTGATTACATCCTCCAGACGTGTATGCTCTATTCCATGTTTACCACAGTTTTTATAGTAGGCTATTTATATCTTCATAAAACACAATTGAGGAAATTGAATTTAAATAATTGTGATCTTTCCTGGTAATGTGTAAAGGAAAAATCCTGTTTTAGGTTGAACACATAAAGAAAGCGTGTAATTTGACTCCAAACATTATAGATGAAAAATTATAGGAGTATAATGTACGGTATTAATAAAAAATTCCTCCTTTTCCATGTCTAAAGGTTGTGGAGTGGATGTCTAGAAGCGCTTAGATGAAGTATTGATATCCGCAGTTATTAATTTTACCAAAAAATGATAGATAACTACATTTTTAATCTGAAGAAAAGAATGAGGAGAGTTCTCATTAGCTCAGAAAGTTAAACCACAAGTAACAGTGAAAGATAAGTCTTTAGAATGCATCCACTTCAAGGTTACGAAACTGAAACCAAGCCTAAAGATGGGGGAACGTTTGCCAATTTAAACCAGTACATTATTATGATTTAAAAAAGTAATTAGAATCATGCAGGCGTACAATCATGCAGACACTTTCAATAATTTGAAAACAGAGTTCACTGTAGATTCAAAGGAAAAAATAAATATATTTTTTCATACAAATGTATAAAGAACACGAATTCTACGAGAAACATGCCAATATATTAGGTATGCATATTAAATGTGCTTAATAATAATCATGCTACCGTATTTTACTCACCTTAAATTTGCTTATTTTCTTGATTTACAATATTACAG
The DNA here is from genome assembly GCA_948455865.1 of Conomelus anceps. NCBI lineage: Eukaryota > Metazoa > Arthropoda > Insecta > Hemiptera > Delphacidae > Conomelus > Conomelus anceps. The sequence goes on from OX418219.1 coordinate 36,691,324, forward strand.
TGTAGGCCTACTTACTTAATCACATGCCAATTGGATTATTTATGCAGGCCCATTTCATTATTGTTTATATTCGAATAATATTATCTTATAAAAATAATACTAAATATATAATGAACATAATACTGAATATTATTTATATATTAGGTATCATTATTATAAAATTCTGGTAAGAAATAGATGATTAATAGAAATGTTAGCACCTACCAGAGATAAATTTTAAATTATTCATTGAGTCTAGATTAACAAATTCTTAGAGTACTAATGCGGGTTCAATAAAAATAGAAACCTTTAAATGGCAGGTCAGTTCTCAATTGCATTTTCGAAATTAACTGAATTCATATTGCAGTCACACAGTTCAAAACTAAATTTCAATATTCTCATGATATTGGACTCTGTTGAATCTTTGCATTCGTTGTATTTTCAACTCAAATAAATAGCTAAAATCAAACTGCTCACAATAACATGGAAGAATCCGTAGGTATAACACTCAAAACTATTGGTTTACTAATTTAAAATAAACTCCCGCAAACCAAATTGAACATGCCATATTATTTTTAAACATTTAGTTCCGCACAAGGCACAATATGACCTATAAAATTACTTGAAATGATTTATTATGTTCTAGACAACGTACATTTCCACAGAATTCTATCTACAAGAAGTGATAAACTTATTATCTATTACATCATTACAATGAGATTTAAATTAATTATAATTTTATACAAAATTTAAGAATTTAAACATATACAGTATTTCAAGATTTAAGGCATAAACACATTTTAATATTAATTCTTATCTGATGGTTGTCAACAGCAACTGACAAATGTACTACACTACAAGATTGAAACCCTATTGCAAAAATCATTACTAATTAAAAACTACCGAAATAAAGTGCAACAATGATGTTCTAAATACTGAATTGGCATACTGAATAAACAACTACAATGTAACAGGGAAAAGACCGAGATGAAGATGCAGTTGAGAATAGACATATTTTAAAAGAATCGAGTAGTCATTCTACAATATGACAATAGGCCTACCTACTGTTATGTTTCTGATTTGAAAAATCGAATTACACTGTAAATAATGTAATTTTTGAATACAATAGGTAGAAAAATAATGTTATGTTCAATGTCCCTATTTTCTGAATTCCATGCATCATTTAATCAGTGTATACCGTATCTTGAAGCACTAACTTAGAACATGCATGATACTGATATTTTAGGTAATGCATTTTCAAGAAGTGAAATATTTATAAGCTCTCATTTCTTAAATTTCATATTTTAATAATTTTTATTAATTATAAGATACTGCTATACAACTTATAGGCTACTTGATTAAAAAGTCTGAGTTTGTTTGTTTTGAAAAGGATGTAAATTTATTTACAGCATGGCTACTATACCGTACTCTACCGTTTTCAACCAATTTCAAAAGTTGTCTGGGTAAGATGTTTCGTAGCAAGTATATTTATAGAAGATTATAGTAACGAGGAAAATTCTGAAGAAATAAAAATATGATACACTTGAACCTACTAAATGTAAATGTTCTACTCTATGTCTTTTCATGATTGATTTATTTTATAGCTGATAGCAATAGGACACAAGAAGCATTCAATTTCAAGCATGCTATACTTACTTTATGTACTTCATTTTAAACCTGGTGCACAATCCTTTTGTTAATCTTTTCTACTCCACTGAAATAAATCTTTTCATCCTAATCTCTGACACCTGCAACTTCTGATTTCAAATCCCATTCTTTATCTTTTCGTCTTTCATTTTCTTGTTCACCAGGCTCTTCTCATTCATCCTTAACGTTTTTTCCATCTCATTCTTTATTTTTATGTATCCATGCACAATCCCATTATTTACCCGACAAATTGTGATATGCAGAACACGGATACAGTAAATCAAACAAAAGTCTTGATTGTTGTTCAGAATTTAAAATAAATCAGCCAATTACATGTTAAGAGCTTGATGAATTATTTTCCAAGAAGAGACTTGACAATGCGTCACAGTCACATTTCTCAGCAAGAGGACCATGAAAATTCTTCTTTTCAGCTCTTCTTCTTCTTCTTGAAATTCGTTTTTAATAAATATTGAACTGTACTTGAAACTAGATACTTACCGGTACCAACATAAGAAAAGAAAATCTTTGTAACTGAAACTTAGAAACAAATTAAAATTGAACTCATATCAGGTCATTCAATCATAAACAAGCCAGATACAACATTGCAGTAATTTGATGTTTGAAATATCAAGTGAAGCTGCTCAGTTGAGAAAATGATATTCAAAAAATATCTAAATTGAATTAATTACTTATGTCTGTATTGAATTGTCAGAATAATTGTAGTGAAACAGTAAACAAGAAATATCATAAGCAGAAATTTTTGTAACAAATAAGCAGTAGGTTTCAAGACACAAAAATGAAAACAAAAGTGGGAAATCAATTACTGGAGCTAGTAGGCCTACTGGAGGTTCTCTCTGGTACATATTTAAGTATACAAACCGATGCAACAGAGTATCTAAGGACCCGACTCATTTACATGAGATAATTTCAGTTTTACTGATAAGTTAAACACCATTGAACTTCTGTAATTTCTATAAAAAGTTTATACTTTCCGATTCACAAAAAATGCACTTGAGCAGTTCTTACATTGAAACTTTGTTTCTTCTTTGAGATTTTATAAATTTTCTTGATTCGTAGATTTTGTAGAACTCATGACTTTTCTATTTTTATTTTTTATAATTTGAGAATCATTAAAAATTCGAGGGAGATTTTCAGCACAATAGGAAATAATGAGAAACGCTTGAACGCGCAAATAAGGTAAATAATTTGGCATTGGCAGTTTCCTTAAGCTTCTAATTCTCGAGGTGAATATAAGGATTTGAATTTGTCTAACTATCCTAGTTGCTGATGTGCTATCATAATGATGGTTCATTGTCTGTTCCACTTTTGTACCAGGCTACTATCCATCACATCATTCAGGATAAAAGAGAGCCATTATTTGGTATAAAAGTGTTCTGTTATTCGAGCAATGATATAAGCTAGCAAGCTAGCAAGCGAGCAATTATAGCTAGATTACAATGCAGCCAACAGAGCAAAATGTCAAGTTCTGAGATCAGCTGAGCATGAAAAAAATATAGTATACAATTTAGTTATAAATTTGTTGGAAATTGAATAATGTGAACAAATCATATTATAAGGTTTGGAGAGTGAATTAGCTTTTAGAAATTATAAAATACAAACATTAGTGACTAGTGTTGGCAATTGATATAATGAGTGCTTGTTTTTAGTTATGTAGATATATAACAAGATGGCGTATGTGCGTGAATGACGGTAACACTTTTATACATTTTATACTATGTATGTGCTCCACCATTCAAGATATATAGATCATACAAATGCTAGCATATATAATATATTATATAGGTGCTTTTAATTAGCAGCTTGGTATAAAATTGTAACAAATAATGAACCATCATAATGATAGGACGTTTGAGCAACTGGGGTTTAACATATCATGCCTTAATATTTTCTGTTTTTATTTTAAATTTGATGATTTAAAATAATTTAAGGAAAGATTTCAACACAATCAAAAATTAAAACATCAACGGTTGCACTGTAAAAATGAAGTGAATAGTTGGACTAGTGGACAGCATCACCTTCATAATGTTAATATTTTGGTTTTAAACTGTGAACAGCTACAGCACCAGCTGCCCAATGTTTTGATTTACACTAGCCAAAACTAACCTTGAGTCTATAGTGTAAATCTGTTTGACATCATAATTATTTTTATATTCAACCCCCAAACTCCAAAATCAATAGCGATCTCACTTGGACTATGAATAAGCTATATACTAAGTTTCAAAATCTTCCTTTCAAGCGCTAGGGTACAGACGGTCGGTCGGACAATGGCACGATTTCAGTAAGGCTATGTCGGGTCCTTATTAGGACACCTAATCACTCACTTATACAAGAGATTTGAGTTCTATGAGACGAGTATTTATATGAGATGAGTGATTGACCAGTAGTAGTTGAGACTAATCACAAGTGTTGAGGGAATAAATAATAATGAGAAATATTATTGTTTCACTTTTGTGTGGGTAATAGTCTTGAATATATTGCTGAATAGGAACCGGTTCGGTATTACTTGGTGGGTACACTTATGTGACTTGAAACCTTCTGCAGATGTAATAAAAGAAACCTTATTGAGTCTTATAAGACTCAATAGAGTCTATAAAACCTTATAAGACTATTGAGTGTTATATGCTTATATTTTAGCCAACAATGCAGTATTTAATTTGTATCTTTCTTGAATTTTGTCCCATGAATTGATTGAATAACTTTTTGGCCGTCATATTATTATTACTATTATCGGGTCGCATTTCTATATTCGTATCCAGTTAAATTGATGAAATATCGTTTAAAATAAAATTGATAAATATTATTGTCTCATAATACTAGTTGAATAAGAGAAACTCCATTTTCCTGAGATTTATTTTTGAACCCAGTCTCATTTTTATTATTTGTTAATGAGCCCCACATAAACTGTGTTCAGGTAACCTGTTGAAGTTAGTTAATAATTATTACTTCTTGATAATTTAGGGAAAAATCTTGATTTTGTTGAGGAAATGGGGAAAACATTACTATTACCAACCAGGAATCAAAAATAGAATTGATAACCAGCATCTTGTTTTCGCAGGAGCCGACCAAAACACACACATACACACACACCACACTAAACTCATATAAACATTCATTTTAAAATTAAATATTGAAAGTAAATTACTTTTACAGCTGATTTGATAATCAAATTTAATATTCATTCAGGCTAGTTTTAGCGTTATAGTGTAATAGGGATAGAACTACATAAATAAATTATCAATTGTATTCTACAATTTGAGAATACTGATTTATACTCAAACTGAAAACACTGCTAAGCTTGCTATGAATAATTCCATAGCTCTAAATTAAACTCAAGTTTTAGAATAAATCAAAAACCTACTTTACTATTCAAATAAAAATACAATAGAATAGAAGAACAAATAATGGATTATTTGGTAAGGGCTGATCAATCAGCAAGTGGAACAAAAACATGAATATCAAACCGATTCCAGTAAAAAACTGCATTGTTGGTTATATTATGATTTGGCAGGATCATGGAAGCCTAACAAAGGGAGCAAAAGCATCAATGACTCGCAAAGGATTAGCAAATCAAAACTAATGGTTATTAGTGAACAAAGCAAGAAGCAGTGATGTGCATTTGTTAGGAGAGCAAAGCATTTGGGCAGCATAGAGCTCAAATCATCATCATAAAGCACCATCCCCTTCAGGTTCCTGTTTTACCTGTCTCAGATCATTGCTGTCAGATTCCCTCAATGAGTCTCTTGAATCACCAATTTCCTGTAATAATTAATGAGAGTGATGGTGAGAGTGATTTTTCTAGTTTCTAGTTCAATAGAGAATAAACTGAAAATATCATGTACAAGTGTAGGCTACCGAAACTGTAACTGCAGAGGGCATACGCTTAGCCAGAAGTTTCTCAATGAGGGGGTTGGAGGCGTTCATTGCCTGATATTACTTCATACTACTTCAGATACTACTACCTCGTACTACTTCAGATAGGATAATGAATTGATATTCTCGACCTCATTATGAAACCGCATTTTAAGCGTTTTTAGACATTAATCGTTCCAATTTAAACCACATTATGTATCAAAGTGAATTTTTTTTTAGTGCTTGAGTCATCCTGTGGTCCTTCCGGACCTGCGTAACCCCGCCTTGGCTAAGCCCCTGGCAGAGGGTTCTGTAGAACAAAGAGGATGAAGTTTTGCTTGAAAAGATTGCTGATAGGTGAAACCTGACCTCTACTTTCCAGGTGGAAAGTGGCTTAACACTGATAATAAAACTTTGGACTTAGATTATAGAACTTCTCAAACTTGGTTTGCTCATATTCGATTCTAGATAGCTTGGAATTCCACACCTTTTCAATATACGTCTCTGTCAATGCCAGGTGATCCACACTATTCAATATACATAAAAGAGATCTTAATGATTGTTAAAAATTAATTTTACCTGAGATGGAGAACTAGCATTACTAAAGGAGAATTGTGAATCAGTATCGTCTGTATCAAGTTTCTCGGAGTCGAAACATGATGTTTTACTCGGCCTCCTGTAAAGCCTGAAACAAAACAAACCATTTAGGTGAGTTTTTGAAGTATGGTTAGGCTACTTAGTTAAAAATGTAAGTTACCTGGATAGGTGTTAATGTATTGTTACTTGGTTACAAATGATTGTAATTGGGCACGAACAGAACCCCTCTATCAGTGAAAGATGGTCTGTAACTTATCAGTAACTTATGGATTCACGATTCAACTGTAAGGGTCTCTTCACCAATGAAAGTCATGCATTTCTGATAGAATTGATTGAATTTGGCATTTAAGATTCAAGTATGCGAAAAACTTTCTGCTACATTTTTGAGTTTGTTGACCAAACGTAGTGAGGTTTCAGTTTTAATAATTTGGCATAACGCTTCTCTGTATGTTACACGAATATGGTCAAACGCTTTAACGATTGTCATGAAACTTTGCGTGAATGTTCCTTATTCCTAGGCCAAGCGATATATGCATAAGGTTTTTTCAAAACATGCCCAACATCACTTTTTTAGGGGGCCTAATTTACTACCGATTATTGGGGTGTATGATTTGGGTGCAGGTGATTTCTAATTGACATTAAGATGATTTAATCCTGGTAAAAAGTCGATAGACACAACGGGGGTTAGAGAAAAGGTTCAAAATCTTCAATATTGAAAATTTTTAAATTTCTCTTTTTTGGTAGCGGTTTTTTGAGCTGAGTGTAATAATATATTTCAAATTCTTGATAAATTGATAACTTGGGGGTGATGAGGGGGAAATAGACTTTTTCAAAAACTTATGTGGATAATTACTGGGTTTTTTTTTTCGATTGGAAGGTAAAACCATAAGAAGAAGGCTGACACTGAAGTACGTTCTAAATATTGATATTCAGTTTGGAAGGGGGGAGGGGAGAAAGAGAATTTCAAATTTGAGAATTGAGAAATTCTTCTTCTCATTACGTAAAGCTCTAGACTTGAATGAAAAATAAATGGAAAGATAATCCCCTCTAAATATAGGTGCAGAAACTAAATTTTACTGGTAAATGGAGGGTGTACCATATTTTGAACTTCTTTGATGATTTTTACTTTTTATGATCAGAGGTAAATGCTAAGAGCTGCTGAAAATGCACAGCAACCCTATATAAGGAGTAATTTCTACGAGGTTTCAAAACTTTTGAACTTTTTTAATATTTAGTTTTTTAGTTTTTATCATCAATGATAGATTAAGCAATGAAAATTGAGGCAAAAGTGCTCTTGAAGTATTTTCGAAAAATATCATCCTCTTTTGAGTGAGGAGTGTTGGGCGAATGATGTCTATTTTTCACAGAACTACTATTAGCTAATACTCTGTGAATTCTTATTTTGTGATTGATGTGTGAAATAAAATCACTTTAGACTTTTCTATGGGCTCAAAAAGTCACATGAATAATACATAAGAAAGTTACTGGATAAAAAATATTAGTAGGACCAACTGAAAAATTGATGACTCAAAAATAATCTTTCAAAAAAAAAACATAAATAGAGAAAGAGGGGTTGTAAAATTTATATTAGTGAGGTAGCCAAGCATACCTATGGGTATTGTGGTGTACTGAGTTGTGTTGCTTGAGCAGTTCATTCTGTTCTAAGAGGAGTTGGGCCTGGCGCGTCTGCAGAGCTTCTACTTGCAGGTGTAGAGAAAACTCGGCGGATGACTCTCGATAGACTTGCTCCACTTGTTCAGTTATTCTCCTGAGCTCGTCTCCAACTTGAGAAAGACGCTCCTGTAACAAGCAACACAACATTTACTTCAAAACTATACAATAATGAAATAATATTACAGAGCATCAAAATACAGATAGTGTTTTGACCAATTGTTAAACTCACTAACTTAATAGGTTTTTGTTTTCGCAGATGCCAAATTAATGAGACAAAGAAACCTAATTGATTCCAAAATAATGAGAAAAATAAGACAAAGTTAAGCATATTACAGAAAGTGACATGCAAACAACAAAGATAATATGAAAGGTAAAAGCTATTGAGTGGCTAACTCAGTCCGGTACAAACGAAATGAAAACAAACTACTAATTCATGAATCAACCAAATCATCTCACTTCTTACAACGATAACTGAAGTTATGCTATAACGCCACAGACTTCCATGCAGATTACGATGATGAACTTAAGTTTGCTAATACGCACTGCGGTAAAAAAGCAAATATCTGACCAAATTATTTTTATTTTAGAGTATTTTGGATAGACTTGCTAAAAAAACTACGTATTTCTTTGATTTTTTTAAAGTATTTTAATAAATTATTCAAGAAGGTATGTCTTAGCTCAATAGAGGATTTCCTATACACTTCTCTTGGATATTGTTCAAATGATCCACTGTTGCGATTCTTACAACATTACCATTAACATTTTACAATACTCTATTACTTTAATAACATTCTAAAATAGAGAATGATTGCCCTTAATTTGAATTTGAATGTTTATGACTGATGAGTTTCTAAATATTTATAAACAGGAACTAGAAAAGCTGCACTGGGATGAGTTCCATTCAATAGTTCCAATTGACAACAAATTACATTACAGTAATAGCATAGTCCAGTCATTTTATCCATGAAAAACATGCAAAATTCATTGTAAGTGTGATTTTTTGTATGTTTGGACACATATTAATTGTCTGGAACAAACTTTGCTCCATCCAAAACCATGTGCTGCCCTCAAAATTTTCGAAAAATCTCGGAATTTTGCAACTTTTTTATTTTTGCTTAATACTTTCAAAACCGTACATCAGACGGATTAGCATGTCATGTTTTAATTCAAACTTTACAACAATCCCTATAATTTGACACCTGTACGGGTTCAAAATGATAGAAATTGACTAAGATGCAGTATTTGAAATCAGAGAAATTCTTTCTAGAGATGATAAATTTCCATTCTTTATTATATTTCTTTAACACCCTTATTTAGTGAATGATGAGACGGACATTGGTAAATTATATATTGATTTTCAGAATACAATGCGAGGTAAATTTTTAATCTAATTTGACAGTATTGATAATTTTCCAAGTATAATATATGGGAAGCATGATTACTTCCCTTTAAAAAAAACTCAAAAATATCAATGTACGTTTTATCATTCATTAAATAGCTGCAAAACAAAAAAAAAACAAAAAAATACAAATGGAATTTTTTATTTTCGGTGAAAAATGCTCATTTCTAAATACTGTATTTCAGTCAATTTCTACAATTTTGAACCTGTCCAGGCGTTTCAAGGATGTTTGTCAAGTGTAAATTAGTATAGTTTTGGAAATAAATAGCAAAAATAAAAAAGTGCCAAAATTTCGAAATTCTTTTCTAAAATTTTAAGGGTTTTTGATGGTGCAATATTAATTCCGGACTATTCATATGAGTCCAAATAACATAACAAAAAATCAAAACTACAGTAGGATTTGCAAGCAGGAATGAATAACATGACTGGACTAGTATGTGCTCACAATAAAATATATATTCTCTCACAATCCCATGGTTTGCTCTCTAAAGACTGTAGGATGATTGTGGAGATGTGATACATGTACTAAAATGTCAATAAAGTAATATATTTGGTCGATAGTCAAGGAATTAAAGAAAGTCTATTTTTTAATACCGGTACCTGACGTTTTATCCGAAGTGCTAATTCTTCAGTAGAGTCAGAAGCAACTACCGAAATTGGTGAAGAGCCATCCAACCTAGCTTTCTTCATTGGTCCTCCATTATCGCCATTAAGACTGCTATTACGCATACTTAGACTAGAATACGATCTGAAAAAGAAAATTAATGCATTGCTTTTATAACAGTTGATAATTTGAAATGTTGTTTTTCATTTACATTCTCTCCAAACCTCTTCAGCTTGTCCAAGTACTGTGTTTTCTTGGTTAAGACGGCATTATTGTTTTTGTAATTTTCATATGATTATTGCATGTATTGTTTCATTTTCCATTGCTGGATGTGTTGTGATACTTCATCTTCAGTTTGTAACTCATACTGACTCATTTGTATGATGAATCCGTAAAAATTAAAATAATTTGTTACTATTATTGTAAAGGAGTAAAAAGTGTAGAACTGAAAGCTCTCATTAAATTTAAAGCAAGTATAATATTAAATTTTACTTCAGAGCTTGAACCATCTCATATGAGAGAATTTAACATTAGTATGTATATACTAATGAGGTGAATATTATAATGAGATGGAAATAAATTTTTAAGTTTTTAAATTCAACTCCTAAATTGATATTTTTGTTTTGGAATGAATCAGTGATTGTATTTTAAGTGAAATTCCTAGTTCAACTTAAACATAACCTAAAATTTGGATTTTTCATTTAAAAATTTGTAAAGAAAGCAGTTGTGGGCTATGCCTGTTGTATCTTTACTTGATTGTGTTATGTGTTGTAAATAAATGAATAAATATTAGCTTATTCCAAAGTACCACAGAGCAATGATTAGCTGAATTAATTATCAAATAAATAGTAATTAGCGCTTGTGCATAGGCCTAAATAAACTGACTTACAAAAAAAAACAACCAAAAACAAACAACAGCAAATAGCAAAAAATAATAAAATTTAGACAATGTATCAATTTGCTTGAAATTTTTCAATGGCAAATTATCATTCGGAACTTACTTGGAATGTCCTTTGGAATAATGATATCCAGAGTCTCTAACAACTTGTCTGGCCAATGGGAACAGCTCATCCCTCCTGGTCAGAAGTGCTGGTGCAAGCCTGCAAATTTGTGCGGCTGCTTCATTCACAGACACCTGTAAAAATGAATTGTAAAGCGTTTAACATTTTTTTTCTCTCCTTGATAAAGATTGCAATAATTATGCACAACAATTTATTGCATTGTTAACATGGTTTGTAATTGAACATGGCAATTGTACATGGCTCTTTGATATATCTATCCAATTTTTTATATGGTGAAATTATTTTGAAAAAATCTATTAATAATTATTTGAGATCATTTTCTGTTTTCAAATGTTTAAACGATTCATGACTGTATTTATGATTATAAATCTGCGATGTACTGTAAAGCAGATATTACAGCATGATTAACAACTCTCAAATTTAAGAATATTATATACCGTTTTACGGTATTATACGGTTATTTATTCAGACTATTACATACCACACACATTAAAAACAAATGAAGACTAAATAATATTTTTACTTTAATTTAATGGTCGACTGAACGAATTGGATATAGGCTACTGCAGTGGAAATTTTCATTGAAAAATCATTATATCAAGAAAAATAAAATTTGATAATAATTATTATAGAATACTCTGTCTTGAACTTTGACGATGCAAGCTTCAGAAGCAGTTTGTGACATAATTTTTAACTCTTGGCAAATCATTAATCTTCAACAATAACTGACACTATTCTTTCCAAATCGGTTTAAGCTTATACCAAGAGTCAATTAAGAGTCAGTTTTAGTTTAATTGAGAATTGCTAAAAACTTATTTCATCATGGGAAACGCTCACAATTTCATTATACATTCTTATTAACATTGTAGTATAGCCTAACAAAATCAATATTATATTCTATAATGCAATTGAATAGTTGTGATATTATAATAATTATTATAAATATTAAACCTGGTTAACATTTGGTTTTCAACAGTGTTAGTGACGATTTCTGGTTGGTAATGGTAGACCTATTCAAATTTAGAGATTCCTGCACGAAGGTGAAACATTTCTGACAAGCAGCTACCCGTGCATTTTATTGCTGTATAGTGAGTGGAAACTCATGGAAGTGCTCATAACTTTAGGCTAAAGGAGTTTCATCCGCTTGAGATCCGTTTCTTCGTCATGGAACTGCTAAGCGGCAGCGGCGACGGCAGCAATCAACGTTTCTTTTGATGGTCGTGTTTTTTGTCTTCCTGCACGTTTCTTCTGGGAGAGAGACCCAGCTCTCCTTTTCGCAACCTCGCTTCATCCTCTCTCACTTCCACTCGCCTGTTTCCCGTTTAACGATGATAAATTTATTTTTTCTCGTTTCCAATTCTTGTTTTTCGCCTGTTCCATGCCCCCTGTCTATCTCCTTCGTACTTCTTTTAGCTAACCAACGGTCTTCTTAGCTTCTTTCGCCGACAAACATGAGTTACAGTCAGAGTTTCCGAATACAACCGACGTTGTCTGTTTTCAGCTTTTAAACCAAAATGAAACTACCAATTAAACATTCAGACATATAAGTATTATTACATCCATAGATATTCATCAAATTAGATCACTAAATACGCAACCGAAACTCAGTATTGTGCATTCTATACCACATATTTCATGTATCATTCAAGCTTCTAGTTAATCATGGGAAGTCTGTTGATCAAATAAGGAAGAGTTTTAGCCAATCTCACACTATTTTTTACTTGCTGTTGAGTATGAGACTAGTGGGTGGGTAATGAAGTAAATGATGACACAAATATGTCATAGTGTCGGGCATATAACGGAATCGGACCCGTTACCTCAGGATCGAGTAGCTGTCAGTCTAATCAGAGACCATGAAAATCTTGCTTAAATAAGTTCTTGAAAGAAAATATAATTTATGACTTCTGTGCGAACGTTATTGCGAGGAATACAGGAATTTGAGACTATTTTCTCTATTGCGAATTTACTTGCTCCAAGCATTTTTTTTCACAATATTGGTGAATTGCTGAAATGTTTCAAAGCTTAGTGGAAACTGCTTCATTTTCTCCAATTCCAAAATAATAATAAACGGATATTATTTTCTTTATTTAGAACTGTGAAATTATTCAAATTTTGATATAAAAATCTCATTGATATCACAAGTAGGTAGTGTTAGAAATTTATGAAGCATATCCATAAATGTACTACAACTTATTTCTCCACTTGTCATAAATCAATAATTATTATTTCTCACTGTAAATTTATTGAATTTATTCGATGATCGATGTTTTACTGCAGTGGAATGACTATGATCAGGGGTCCCCTCCAAAAGATAAAAAATTGGTACTCTAACAAGCTTTGAGAGAAAAGTTTTGACAGAAAAGTCAAAGAAAAAGGTCTGAAGTCGCTAAAAATGTGGTTCTGGAGTGATTATTTTTTTAATTTCTGGGGGAGCACACCCAACCTCCTTTTAAGATAAATTTTCACGTACCCGAATCAAGAATTCAGCTAGAGCTCATAGAAATAGAAATCTATTACAGGAAAAAAGCACATAACAAAACAGCACAACAGCTTGCAGAGTACATAATGTCAACTACACTATTTAAACTATTAAACTAATGTAGTCTTCTTACTATAAAATAAATTTTTCTGCAAAATAAGCCCAACAGATTAAAAAATCCAATAAATGAGCTTGCTTTACTAATTATTATAACATTCCTACCTACAAATTATACAAAAATTATTGAAATTAAGTTGCGAACAATAAAAATTAAAACTCATAGATACAACAAAAAACAGATGCAAAAAAATTCTTCCTAAAAATCTTTAATTCTCTCCACTTCAACTTGACACTTGACCTCTAACATATTTACATTTTCAATTCAAGTAAGGCATGAATTTTTAACTAAAATTATTATTCAAACTCCTATTATTTTATATATAATTGTAAAATAATTACTTATTACTATGAATTAAAGCATATCAATAATTTCACGGGAGTAGGCCTGTCTAAAACATACAGGTGACATCGAGACGTCCACACCATCCGCCACAGAATTAAACAGGATAGCAGAAGATATTAAAGGAGAGGCCGCATGATAAGCGGTATATACGTGCCAATCCAGGATAGAGAAGTCTGCTGATGCGACCTCCGTATGCAGGTACATATCAGGAAATTGACGAAAGAGTGTTAGGATCATCAATGCGACCAGTCAAAACCCCATGCAAAAAACAAAGCTTAATAATTTTTCTACGTTTCTCTAATTTCTCATAACTGAACATTGGAAGAAGTTTAGCATATTTTATCAACCAGATGGGTTGACGCACGTTGCCATGGGTTTATAATATAAAAGGCGCAAGAATTTTTTCTGTACTCTTTCCGTCATATCTATCCACACACCATGCACAGGTGACCACACAACACATGCAAATTCAAGTCTAGAGCGAATTAAAGAATTATATAATGATATCAAAAAATCTATATTTTTAAACGCTCTACCTATTCTAGAAATAAACCCTAATAAACTAAAAGATTTTATTACAATTTTAATTGGTAAATGAAAGATCATCACTTATGAGAACACCTAAATCAGAAAGTGCATTAACACGATGCAATTCATTGTTTCTTAATTTTTAAGAAAAAAAAACGGGAGAGAAATTCCGATGAATCGGCATTTCTTAATATTTTAATCAAGTTTATTGATCATACACCACTCCTCCAACGAATGCAAGTCCTGCTGGATAATGCTGTAGTCCGATACATCTATTACTATTTTTAAAATTTTCAAATCATCAGCATATATCAATGATTTTGAACTAATTGAAATTGCAATATCATATTAAAAAGAAGAGGACCTAAATTATTTCCTTGTGGTATACCAGAGCCTGCTGTGAACTCACCAGAATTATAGCCCTGAAATTACACATATTGCCACCTACCAAGCAGAGAAAAATTTTATTAATGTATCAGAAAAACCATAATAATTCAATTTAGATAGCAGCACTTGATGATTAACTTTATCAAACGCCTTACTAAAATCAGTAGATATAACATCAACCTGACTCCTCTTATCTAGGACAGTTGATGCATAATTAACAAAATTTACAAGATTAGTTGAAATTGAACGAGATGGAAAGAAGCCATGCTGAATGTCTGACAAATAGGAACGCATATGAAAATTTTTTTTTTTAATAATATTATTTCAAAAACCTTTGCAGCAATTGATAAAAGAGCTACAGGCCGATAGTTGCAAATTTCAGCCTTCACGCCTTTTTTAAAAACTGGAATAATTTTTGTAAATTTCCAAAATGTCGGAAAAGTGTTGGTTCTTAGACTCAAATTGAAAATATGACACATTGGCTTCAATAGAAACTCGGAACAACCCTTAAAAATATAATTTGGGATATAATCAGGGCCAAACTAATGAACTAAAGTATTCAGCAAAAACAGAAGTAATGATGGTCCATTATTATGCACCTCATTATTTAGTGTAAACTCAGCAATATTTTCGTTATTTAAAAATCTATTTTGTTTCACAAAATCCCAAATTTTTTTAGGATCATTCTTCAAAGTATTTTTAGTGCTCATTACATAATTCCTATATGCAGACTTGATCAACCTTTTCACTGCAACCCTACTTTTTTTAAAATCGTCTGCATTTTAAGAATAAAATTTAGAAATTGCCGCTTGCCAACCCTTAGGACAATGAATAGAAATAAATATTTTCACAATGTAAGCATATTTACGAAGCTTTTGGACCTATATTTCAAAATCATTGTTAAATACTCGACATTATAACTGCATTTGCAAAATTAGGATCCGTATTCATTTAAAAAATAACCATATTCATTTTAAATTACCAAAATTAAGTTTATTTTGGAGCATTATGTGGAAAAAGCCGGTAGGCCTAACCAATGAAATGCTTCGTCACTATTGAAATAGTATGCGCTCAACGATACAATAATAAATAGAATTGTTCTTAAAACCTCATTTAAAGTTCTCCTGACTTTTCCTGACGGGATTATAAATATTAGAACAAATTACTCATGCGACCAGAGTTGTTCAAAAGCAAGTTCACATTATTTGTGTTGCGACAAACAAGATCAATTTTTATTTATTGTCTGGACGACTGGAAAAAATTACCGCAGTGTTGCGTTGTTATACTTGTGGAATATTAAAAGCGGCCATTTTTATTTTGCTCGGTTTTTTTGCGTACAGTTTTGCAAGACGAGCGATCATGCAACAAGGAGAGCCAATATAAAAACAGACGCGTAACTAAGCGCTAAGGCTTCCCTTCGCCGATATAGGTTAGGCAGGTAATGTTAATTATTGTTGCGATAAGAAAATACTTGCTCGCTATTTAAGGATGTATTTCAGGGAAACGAATCGGAAGGCAGAGACAGAGAAAAAGTGTGCGGGAGAAAGAAAACGAGACTGATGAAAAGGTAACCGGGAGTGGGTAGTAAGTTAACTTTGGTAGTAGGCTACGTGTCTGTATGTATGTTCTGCTCGGAATGGAACTGAAGAAAAATATTATGAGCAAGAAGGCGGAGCAATAAGCAATAGAATGAAACAAAGAGATGACGAAGTGCGAGGAGATAGGTAATTAGGCAATAGGCTTCAGCGTAAGAGGTAGAAGAAGAGTCAGGTGCTCAATTTTGTTTATTCAACCGACATGTAAAGGAAATAGCAACACTTCTCTCTTTGTTCTCTCTATAGTATTATTCAGAGAACACTCAATAATTGGAATGATAAGAAAAATTTGAATATATCGATCGATTATTCAGCAAGAAATAAACCATAAAAGGAATGTTTATTATAATTATTATATTTATTTGGGTTTACATGATGACATCAGTGACGTAGCCAAGATTTTGAAATCGGGGGGGTCTGGGGTTACTTTCCTGGAAAATAGAGGCCCTAGAACAGTTTTTTTTTAGCTCTCCTGGCATTGAAAATAACACCAACATCAGTGCTTTGTCTTATTTTACGTTTAATTTAATGAAAATTATATAAAATTTAGGACCGGAAGGGGGGGTCCGGACCCCCAGGACCCCCCCCCCCCCTGGCTACGTCACTGTGACATGTTGTTATTTAACTATGTCACTACGGTGAGAAAAAAACAACAACAAACTGAGCTTCAATCTTAATTGCTTGAATGATTCCTTATTTAAAAAATTCCAAATATATTTTGTATTATCTTTATATAAAATAGGCGAACATGTTTTTTTGTGATGACAACTCCTCTGAGGTTTCTTGACCGATTTTGTTCGTTCACGTCTCATTTGAGAGATCTCATCGAGTAGATGTTTGATAAGGTCTTACATTTTGAAAAAGTCATCGTGGACATGAGGAATGAACGATCAAAGTTTCAATTTTTGCCATTGCTTTAACATAGGGATCGGTGAGCTGAAAATTTTCACATTTCAACTTATGATTTGATGATCAGCTGTTTTGAAACAGAAAGTTTATTTTTCATTGTTCATTCAGAGAGAGAGAGAGAGAGGAAAGAGAGAGAAAAGAAGAAGAAGGGAAAAAAGAAAGAGAAAGAAGAGGAGAAGATGAAGAAGACGAAGGAGGAGAAAAAGAAGAAGAAGAAGAAGAAGAAAAAGAAGTAAGGGAAGAGGAAGAAGAAGAAGAAGGAGAAAAAGAGAAAAAGAAGGAGAAAAAAAGAAAAAGATGAGGAAAAAGAAAATGGAGAAAAGAAGAAAAAGAAGAGGAAGAAGAAAAAGAAGAAGAGGGAGAGGGAGAAAAAGAAAAAGAAGAGGAAGAAAAAGAAGAAGAAAAATGAGAAAAAGAAAAAGAAGAATAGGGAGAAAAAGAAGAGGAAGAAAAGTAATGAGAATAAAAAGAAGAGGAAAAAGAAGGAGAAAAAGAAGAAGGAGAAAAAGAAAAAGAAGAAGAGGAAGAAAAAGAATAAGAATAAAAAGAAGAAGAAAAGGAAGAAGGAGAAAAAGAGGAAGAAAAAGAAGAAGAAAAAGAAGGAGAAAAAGAAAAAGAAGAGGAAGAAGAAGAAGAAGAAGAAAAAGAAGAAGAAGAAGAAAAAGAAGAAGAGGAAGAAAAAGAATAAGAATAAAAAGAAGAAGAAAAAGAAGAAGGAGAAGGAGAAAAAGAAGAAGAAAAAGAAGAAGGAGAAAAAGAAGAAGGAGAAAAAGAAAAAGAAGAGGTAGAAGAAGAAAAAGAAGAAGGAGAAGAAGAAAAAGAAAAAGTGGAAGAAGCAGAAGAGGAAGAAGTGGAAGTAGAAGAAAAAGAAGAAGAAAAAGAAGATTAAGATGTAGAAAAAGGACATGAAGAAGAAAAAGAAGAAGTGGAAGAAGAAGAAGAAGAAGAAGAAGAAAAAGAAGAAGAAGAGGAAGAAAAAGAAGATCAAGATGAAAAAGAAGATCAAGAAAAAGACGACGAAAATGAAGATGGAGAAGAAGAAAAAGAAGAAGTAGAAGAAGTTGTGAAAAAGAAGGAGGAGGAGAAGAAGAATTAAAAAATTTATTTTGCACAGGTGGGCCAAATTCAATGCAAAATAAAAAGCATTGATGTTTACTGAGGAATGGAGAAAATTAAGGAACTCATAGCATCATATGTATCTTTGATACCCACTGTAATATGGTTAGTTGGGATAGTAAAGGTAACGTAAATGAAAAGAGTTTAATTTTTTCTACTGGGGTAACGCTTGGCATACGAGAGGTGTTTCGGGTACTACTCTAATCTCATGAGAAAAAGGTGCTACTATTAAAATAACTTCAGATTGAGTTCAGAAAAAGAATCTAGATGTTTATTTTAATGTTATAATAAAAAGTAATAAAATGCTAATGAGCTTATCAAGAATTTAACAAAAGAGTTTATTTACTTACAAACGGTCACTCGCTCAGCAGGGAAGAGTGGGGCGGGTCATCTGCCGTAGATGTAGCCAGCTCCCTTACTCGACACCGACTGCCCCGAGCCTCTCGTTTTTTCAGCACAATTTTACTTGTCATGAATTTTCACTGATGTCATCATTTTTCTTTTAATAGTCAACAATGGCTCTCTCCTCTTTTTGTGAAAATTCATGGCAAATAAATTAATTATGCTGTTACATTACATCCCCGGGTCCCCCTAAACTTCGACCCGAAGTTTCCAAAAAAATAATTACTTTCTAATCATTAAAAACTTATTTTATTAATATATTTGACATTTAAAACTCTTAACCCTCACAATAACTTAATTTACATAAATATTGTTAAATTTTGTTTTAAACATAAAACATTACAAATTATCAACCCTAACGAAATATAGAATGAAATATATAATTTTTAAATAAACTTCGCTTTTACTTTTACACCTAACATTTAAAGATCCTGTGGGTAGTCCACAACTGGGGTCCTTCTTGCAACCAATAATTTCCTAGCTCTTGCTCTTATATACTGTTGCAGACAACCATATAATATTACTACAGTAATAGTTGTTTGCCAACAAAGAATTATGTATATAAGTATTATATTGTTCATTCCTAACAAATAAAAATTTGATGGCATTTCCACATGCTTAAATACATCCTCAGAAATGGAGCATTAGAAATGGAGCAACTCGTACTGTGCTTAAACTTATCATCATAGGCAATGCTGTCGTTCAGTATGTAGAAAATCTACATTTGGAATGTATTTTATAAGCTTTAATAAAGTCGCACATTCGTGCGACCCGGGATAACCTAGTTTTAAATGAAAATGGCATCATTACTATTTTAAAGTAGAATTAAAAATGTAGGACAGAAAGAACGTAGGGGTTAACTGACTTGGCAAGGGAAAATTATAAAGTTGAAAAGTGTGAATAATTACGAGATGTTTGACACAGGGGACAAATAATTGAATCCAATGATATATTTCTTGGAAGATGATAGAAATAAAAACAGAAGAAGAAAAGGAAGAAGAGGATGAGGCAAGAGGAAGAGGAAAAGAATGACTCTGAGGAAGAACGACAGTTGAGAAAGAGTTATGTTCGTCTCAGTAGAATACGGATTATAAAGAAAAATGTAGAAGAACAAATCTCAGCTCAACCACATTTCCAGTGTAGCATACCTAAATGTTTTGCACAAGCGATTATTGTCGATACAAATGAAGAAAGACCAGCAGTCACTCTTTTCTACAGATTTTCTTCTTTACTCAATCTCTATTTTTGTGTTCGCATGATGTTATACACTCTCCACTCACATACGCGTGCTCACGTGAAAGAGTACGAGCAAGAAGAGAGGAGGCTAAAAATGAGAGTGGTATGATTTTTAAGGATATTAGTTAACTAGATGATATTCAAAAATGTTTTTCCTATGAATTCCGGAGAAGATCGTTGTAGATTATTTGTGAGAGTGCGCATTGTGCGTGTGTGCGTGTGACGTGCGCAAAATGTAGATCTCAACTTCTAAATCCCCCGTAATAATTCAAAATACTATAAAGTTGGTTCACAATTCTATAACCATAACAGTAAAAAAATGTATTAGCTGTTGAGTACGTAGCTGATGTAGTACATCTTGAAAATTTGATATTCTTTTTTCAATTCAATTTTTTGCTAAACTTCAGAGGTGGCTTGAATATCAAACATAGGCCTATTCACAATCAAACTTGATGCACTTTAAAAATTGATAGCCAAAGGTAGGCTATTATTTTAATCTTTAATTATATCATAAAATTAATCTTACTTGAATAATTTCGAGGCACTGTGTTGCTAATGATCAATTGCTTTATTGCGACTCCCGTTTACAATAAATCAACCATTTTATCGAGCAATTGAAATGAAAGGTGAAGTTTTTCCATTTTCCATTGTGAATTCTTTGTCGTCAATCGTAAGCATTCTTAATTCGTGCAACTATTTGCTTCGTTTTGGCTTCTTCATGGAGAACATAAATCGCTACATTGCAATGAGAATAGAATGAGTCTGGTACTCGGTTAAAAATCATGATGGCCAGCTGCAATGAAACCATGGCAATAAAGAGAAAAGATTATTCTGGATCGGTTTCTCCATTTATTCAGTGGTTTTTTTCAGCTTAATTATTAACAGAAAAAGTATCACCAGCTGGTTCCGACCACAAAGTAAGAGATTGGAATATATTTAGATACTGTTTGATAACCTATACACAAAGTAATGAATTTACAGATAACAGTCTTGCTTTGAGAATCAATAGGTGGAGACCAATCTCGGTAGATGTAATTAAAAGGGAATGTGGGTGTAACACATGATGTTGACTCTACCTAATTTATTTTGAATAAACAAGATACTATAGATTGAAAAATCAATTACTAAAACTAAAATATAGAACAGCTCATGGCCTAATACAATTGGCTGAAGAATGTGAGCCTCCATTAGGCTGACCTACGCTACGTTGGAAATCTGTGATTGGCTGACAGCTGGAACTTGATACACCCTCTAGTATCAGGTCAAATATTATGAAACTTCAATATTGATTAATTCGGAATAAATCCAATGCAATTCAAATACAATTATGTGATTTTAATCAGAATTTACTATTGCGCCTCAATATCAGACAATGATTTCAGTTTATTTTATTATTGTGAAATGAAAAATTATTCAACTTTTCAATAATTATATATTTATAATGGCCTGACCAATACGAGTATGTAGTTTGTCAACTAACCTCATGAAGGGTGAGTGGTTTCTCGGGTTTTCTCTTGCAGTCAAACCTTCCATAGATGGCAGCAAACTTCCTTATCTGATCCATTCGCCGGGGGTCGTCTTCAGGCATACCAAGCAGCACCTAAAAATTAAAATTTGTTTCATTCATTTATTTATTTCACAAACAAAACTTAAAATCTCATTTTTCATATGACTTAGTGAACTCGGATTCCTAATTGAGTGGTGATTCGTTATCATACTGGGCTGTGATAAAGAAGGTAGAAGCGTAGATATAGCTATTGGTTCTCTGAGATTTCTTATTAAGTAGCACATAATATTAGCACATATTTGATATTAGCTCTCTTATTCTAGCCACGCCAATGTATATTTGGTTATGATATGTGATTTTTGTAACTATTATTGTAGGCGTATTGCTGGCAATAAAGAATTACATTATTATATTATATCTCTCCGTTTTATGGGGTAAAAGTCTTACCAAACAACAATTCAATTATTAACAGAAAAAGTAACACCAGCTGGTTCCGACCACTAAGTAAGAGATTCGCATGTATTCAGATACCGTTTGATAACCTATACACAAAGAAATAAATTTCTTCGAGAATCAATTCGAGACTAAATTTCTTCGAGACCAATCTCGGTAGAGATACTTTACTATCTTATTAACTAATTAACTTATTAACTATCTCACTACCTTATTAGATATTAGTAATCAAAACCTTGTTAGTTCCTCTTATCTATGACAATTTTAATTGCAAATGAAACTAACCTCAAGATCCTTGCAGCTCTTCTTCTTAGCCACACTGATTTTCGGCTCGAGGTGTGGCAGATTTCTGACCAGCCTCTGCGCTGCTTCTGCCAGTCGAGTGATTTGACTGGCAACCAGGACTGGCGTGCCTTGCATCGGCGAGCCGGGAGGACTGCAGCTGCGTGCAGCGCTGCTCAAACCTGGGCTCGTCCTGGGACACGAGTCTGCTCCCTAAGAAAAAATATATTCTTCAAAAATCTCAACTTAATTCATTGCTAAAGTAAAAGGTTTTGCCATCGCAAGAAAATAAGTAGTAAAAAGTAATAGTAGTTGTAAAAGTAACTGAAATTGTAGACCACATAATATAACTCAACAATGCTGCTAAAACGATTTTAATGATCCTTGATTTTTTGGATTCGTCTCCGTGCCCCAGATAACAGAATGACCATTAAAATATCAGAAGATTAATTGATATATTCATGAAAAAAATTCTAGATTTTGAATATATTATTAGGCTATTTAGGAATTTGGAGGCGTGGTATGGTAGTTCCATGCACTAAATCATCAGACCATGAAGTAGATCAGCGGCTGATTGGTATAGGAATTCAACCGTATCTATCTACAACAAGATTCTTATCTATAAACAAATTCTAGAACCCATATGGATGTATGGAATCCAGCATTGGGGTTGTGCCAGCAAGAGCAATGTGGATATAATTCAACGCTTCCAGAACAAAATCTTGAGGAACGTCGCTAATATTCCAAGATTCATCCGGAACGCTGATATCCAAAGAGACCTGGAGGTGGAGTTCGTTGCAAGCGAAATTGGGCGCTATGCGTACGCACGCAAACACGCAGATAAGATCCAGCGGCATGAGAATGAAGAAGTTACGCATCTGCTCGAAAACACTGATATGCTGCGCAGATTAAAGCGGACCAAACCCTTCGAATTGTGTAGTGTTGGGGTGTTGTGGTAAAGAAGAGCAGTGATAAAACTGTGGATGTGTTCAACATAACATAACATAATTTATTTTTTATGTTTAATATATCTATTGTATAGCTAGCATTTAGAAGTAGTAGTCCTGGTGAGAACTACTAAACTTATTACTTGAACTGTATAATATCAGGAAAAAATTGCTTATTAGCCTTCTTAGACTAGATTGCAAAAGTAAAAAATACATTGAACTACAAAGGCCTACAAATAGAAAGGTAACAACATGCATATGAATATGAATAAATATGGAACACTTACCAAATTGTTAGGCGAGTGCGCAGAAGTGGTAATGGTGGTGGAAGGGAGGGGACCGGGGGATATGGCCTGGGGACTGAGAGGAGCTGCCTCTGACCGACTCGACGAAATGCTTGGAGCAGCACCAAGTGGCACCTGGAACATAGCTGCAAACAATAAAATAATTTAATTAATTGCAACTTCAAATGATGTTACCCTTTTGAATTGTGCAACTTGTGCTAGAGTGCTATCTACTAGAGCGATGTGGCTAATAAATGGCGCCCGTTTGAACAGGGCTTTAGTTTCAAGATTATTAAACAAACTTTGAGTCAATTATCCTTTGATACACGTATTATTTATAACCATATAATCAATTTAAATGTATATGTCAATAAAATAAAGCATTTTGAAATTATGTTTCATTTTTCCAAATCCTTGTAGCCTATTAAAATTAATAAATTGATGTATATCCTACAGTTATAATAACCAACATGTTAGGATGAGCTAGTCTGAAACAGCATTTTGATAGCCTACTGATTTTAGTTATAAAAGTTTACACTCTCGTATAAATAAATGGGTTCTAGTCACTGGTGAATTATCAGATTTTTTAAAAAAAATTTTTGCCAATAAAATAATAGTTACATAAATTACATATCATATCCACCGTTTATTTATTTGAATATAATGCTTGCCAATGGTGCCTATCAAGTCATTCTGTTATTTTATTAAATTGGGAAAGTTCATATAGAAGCTGTACTTCCTATAAAATATGAAATAATAAGTTAATAATAATGTTTGTTGAAAACTTGTTAATTCATTCGAATGAAGATTAGTTGTTAAAAATAATTCTTTTTTATTGTGTACATAGTGAAAGATATTCTTGTTTCAATAAACAATTTTACTAAACTTCAGAGGTGGTTGGAATATTAAGCACGCACACAATTAGACTTCATGCACTTTAAAAATTAATAGCTAAAGGCAGGCTATTATTTTATTCTTGAATTATGTTATACTATACTAGCAGCTCTGTGAATAGTAGAACTCACTCGTCCAACAGTCAGTGGCGAGGCGTCCGGTCATCGTTTGATCCGGCGATGAGTAGAGAAATTGGACTTATAATATTGAAATAATCTCAACTCTTAAATAATGGACATTTGTAGGCTTCAAAGCCCAGAAATATGTTCAAAAACGGTGAAAATTGCATCAAAAACCAATAAGAATATGACGAGTAGACGCTCAATATGTATAATGAAGCGCAAAAGCCTTGCGAATCACACCACTCCACTCCCGCGCCTGGCTCGATTCCCCCTGCCATCAGTTTTTAAACCATTCAAGTAATGCTCATAATACATCGCAACCGGCTGCGATAAATAAGGCTTCGTGCGTTCTCGGCCACTGTCGTGAGTTTTCGGTAGCTGCCTCTTCATGTTACTCTTCCCCAGTCCTCACACAGCTTCTGAGCTTCAGTTACAGCGTTGTGGAAACAATGGGAATTTCGCCTATGCTAAATTATTCAACTTTTACAATAGGCTTATTATTGTTTTGTAATTTAATTAATTTTTTTTTTAGAGTGTGATCTCTTCTTATAGTCTCCATTTATTATTCAAGATGGTTAAATTTAATTTAATAAATTAAATCGAGTGAGTGCATCATATCAGAGCCTATTATTTCGGCTGTTTTTGCGTTTTTTCCTATATTATCCATCGTCGGTCTATGGTATTGGGGAAGATATATATTACGCAAGAGGTGCAATTGGATAAAATACTTTTTAGTTCTTTGCCTTTTGTTAGGCATATTCAGAGGAGAGATTTCAGATGCTCAAAATCTTCAAAAGTTACCAATTTGCCTCGAATTTTTAAACATTTTCCTGGGGAGGGCCCTTGGACCCCTTTGGGCGTTGGTGGGAGAAACCCCCTGCGATGACCGGTGAAGGATTCCACGCCTCGCCACTGCCAACAGTTCTCACTCAAAAGGGGATGATATTTCCGAAAAATGTTCAAGAGCACTTTCGACTCAATTTTCATTGTTTAATCTTTCATCGATGATAGAAACGGTTAACTCCAATTTGAAAAGTCTTGAAGTTTTGACGTCCCCTAGAAACTATCCTTTACACTCAATAAACGGTTACTATGCATTTTTAGCAGCCCTTAGAATTAATTAACCTCCAATCACAAGCAAAAATGATAACGAAAAATTTCAAAATTTGTTCACCCCCATTTCTAGTGCAATTTATATTTAAAAAATTTTTATAATGGAAGTCTCTAAAGTTTTTATGCTCTACCCAATGACAAGAAAAATTTCCCAAATATATCAATATTTATATATATTTTAATTTTCTCTCCCCCCTCCTCTCAACCGCTGATATTTATCCACCGCTAATATTTATAGAGTCCTTCAGTAGTTCAGTATCAACCTTCTTATAGAGTTACTTATAGAATCACTTCAAATCGAAAACAAAACAGAAAAATTGACTTTTTCAAAATGTATTTTTTGAAAAAGTCAATTTTTTTTCATCCCCAGCCCCAAACGTTCAATTTATATTACATTATTAGGCTCAACATTCAGTATACTCCATTCTATTCAGCTCAAAAAGCCCAACTAAACAGAAAAAATAAATTTGCAAACATCTCAATATTGAAGATTTTCTAATATTTTGAGACCCTCTCTCTAACGCGTTTCGTTTATCGAATTTTTATCAGGGATTAAGCTCCCTATCAAATAATTTTAATGTCAATATATTAGAAATCACCTGCACCCTAATCAGACAGCCCAATAATTGGGGGTAAATTAGGCCCCCCTAGAAAGGTGATGGATGGATGGTGAGCCTACAGTTTGATGGGGGGCTTGTTTTGAAAAACCTCATATACATAATATAATGCATAATTGGCCTCATATAATACAAAATTGGCCGCAATCGAGTAACATAAAGACAGACAGATGACAGTTGTCATCTCTCTACCAAACCTTAATGGAACCAAACAATGAAAAATAGAAAAAACTCAAATGGAAGGGACGTAGCTCACTTTCATAGATCATAGGAAGAATGTGTGGGAGAGAGAAGAATTTAGAGCGAGTGATTATTAAGACAGAGAGAGGACGAGAAAAATAGAAAGACAGAAATGAGTGGTAAAAAAATAAGGGAGAGATTAGATTAGATTAGATTATTTACTTTATTCATGTAGATTACAAAATGCACTGTCTTAGATTCTAGATTATGATAGTTAAAAATATATAAGTACTGTAATTGTTGTTCTATGAATTTTACAAATCTAAACTAAAGAATTAATCAATGATATGTATACAATTTGATAAAGATAATGTATATACATTAGATAAAAATATGTAAGATATGTATACAATTAGATGCAATTTGATAAAGATAATATGATTGTGATGTATCTACATGAAACGGCGAAGTTTGAACATATAAATGTCCATTCTTGGAAGAGGATATTCAAGAATATCCTTCTCATCAACACTTGACCGTAGGCTATAATAAACTGAAAACGGTATGAAAGTCAAAAACTAAAATAAGATGAATAAATTATTTAAAGGATATGAATGATTAGAACAAAGTGATTAATAGAGTTAATTTACAATAATAATAGAGGTTATGGATTGATATTTTCTGATTGAGAGTAAAACAATGAGACAGAAAAAGAGATTATTTACAAATGAGATAATTTATGTTAAACATTAGGCCTAATATGAAAGTGAGTAAAAAAAAATCATAATTTAAGAGGAATAATAGGGGGTGATAGTGGTTAATATTACACTAGACATTAAAGGTAAAACGAAAACTTTTTATACATAAGTTAATATTTTACGGATTATAATAGTTAAGATCCCTAAGACATTAAGGATTTGAATGGTGAATAAATTGCTTATGGAGTTGATGAATGATGAAAGTTGTCATGCAGTTGCTCTACGGTTGAACAGACTCAGTCATTTTCTCAAAAAGATATTTTCTCAATGCCAAGATAAAGCCCACTCGACTCTCAAAGGATCTAATAGGATTGGGAAGTGCATTCCAAGCACGACAGGCGCTAACAAGGAAAGATTTAGTATAAATGGTAGTTCGGTGATTCGGTATCCTTAGAGTATTTTCTCCGGTTCTAGTATGTGAAACATCTATCCTCCTACCTTCAGAAACAAATTTAAAATCATTTTTGAAATAGTTTGGTTTGCCATATTTTAAAATATCTCTAAGAAGTTTGACTATTCGAAATAATCTCTGTTCGGGTAGTTTTAAAGTTGAGCTAGCAATGTGGGCTTGAGTGATCCGTTCATGACGTTCAAGAGAGTAAACAAACCGTAGACAATAATTTTGGCAGCGTTGCAGTTTATCATTTAGAGTGACTTGCATGTCATTTAGTACAGAATTGCAATACATCAAGTGTGGGAAGATCAGAGATTTAACCAATAATAATCTAATGTTTCTAGGAAGAATATCTTGCAATTTCTTCAATGAATGCATGGCTGAAAATACCTTTTTACATGTTTTATTTACTTGTTCTGACCAGTCAAGTGTTTTATTCATGATAATACCTAGGTTTTTGACTGAGCTGCAGTAGGGAATTTCATTACCATCAACAGTAATTTTGTGGATTGAGTTCAAGTCTATGCTGTTTACTATGCGTGAGTATCCAATTAGTATGGGCTGCGTTTTAATGGGGTTGAGTTTGAGGCCATTTTTCCTAGTCCATTCAACTATTAAATTTATATCTTGATTCATTTTCTCTACTGTTTCATTTATTTTTGTGGTAGAACAACTTGCATAAATTTGAAGGTCATCTGCATATGTATGAAAACTGGAAAACTTGATAACAGAAGGAAGGTCGTTTGCATACAGAGTGAACAGTAGGGGGCCTAAAATGGATCCTTGAGGAACACCATGTATAACATTTTTCCAATTTGACCTGTTATCACCAACAGATACACATTGTTTTCTACCTGTAAGATAGGAATTGAACCATATCAGTGTTTTATGATTAAAACCAAGAATAGCTAACTTGTTTAGAAGAACTCTATGGTCTACAGTGTCAAATGCTTTAGAAAAATCAAACAGACTTAAGATAGTACATTTTCGTTGGTCCATAGCCAACCTGATATCATCAGTGACACGCAGTAGAGCTGTTTCAGTTGAATGACATTTTCGAAATCCAGATTGAAAGTTATGAAGTTTACTACTATGCTCTAGAAATTCCACAACTTGTGCATGAACAATTCTCTCAAGTACTTTGGATAGGGCAGGTAAAATACTGATTGGTCTGAAGTCTTCAACTTTAATGGGAGAGGCAACTTTGTTTAAAGGACGAACCAGAGCAAGCTTCCAATTTTCAGGGAAATTACCATTTTCAAGAGATTTATTGAAAATGAATGTGATAGTCGGTAGGACTGCAAATAACATTCTTTTAATAAATTTGATTGAAATTTTGTCTGCACCAGTAGCATTGCTACGAATGTGTTGAAATGCTTTAAAAGTGTCTTGTTCTGAAATCGGATGAAAGTGGAATTGATCAGCTAGTGGTATGTTTGAATTTGTTACCTGATCATTTAGATCATTAATATGATTACTGATGACTGTCTCATCACGTTGATTCGAATGTGAAACAAAATGTTCATTTATATCATCTAGTGGTAAGTCAATTTGAGTACGATTTTTCTGTTTACCAAGGCCAAATTCTTTTATTCCATGCCATAATAATGAAGAGTCTTGTCTGTTGTCTGTCATAAATGAATTCAAGTACCTAATCTTTGAGTTACGTAACTGTTGTTTAACTTTATTTCTGAGACTTCGATACTCAATTAAGCTATCCAAATCATATTTCCTTTTAAATTTTCTATGAGCCTTGTCTCTTTGTCCCATCATTTTTAGTATTTCATCAGTCATCCACGGTACACGTTGTTTTCTATTTATTCTTCTGGTTACATAGGGTGCGTGTTTGTCATATAAATTGAGAGTCCAGTTTTCAAAAGTCTCAACCATTTCATCTACTGAGGGTAAGGCCTCAATTTGATGCCATGGAGTCTGAGTTACATCAGTCAAAAAAGCGGCTTCGTCAAAGTGTTTAAAGTCCCTATATGTTATACATTTTTGCATTGGTCTAGGTGGCTTATAAGAAAGCACACAGTAGATCAAGTCATGTCCAGAAATAGCTGGGACAGAGATTTGACCCGTGTGTATAACCTCATTGGGGTCACTAACTATGAGAAGGTCGATGAGTGTGTCAGATTCATTAGTATGATGAGTTGGGTCTAGTGGTAAAATAGTCATGTTGAGGCATTGGAAGATTGTTGTCAGTTGGTAATAGTCAAAGTTGCAATTAGTCATGTTCAGGTCAGTGTTCATATCTCCCATCACTAGAATACGGCTATAAAATGGCATGAAAGAGAGCAACGCATTTTCAAAATCTGAGAAATGACCTATTTTTGGGGGGCGATAGCATATTCCAACTAGTAATTTATCAGAACTGGATAAGGATAATTCAAGTAGCAGAAATTCAGGTCTGGCAGAGTATTCTTGTACAGATGTGGTTAATATTTTAGTCTTTATATTTTCTTTTACGTACGCTGCCACGCCGCCACATGCTTTATTCAATCTATCATTACGGTAAAGAGTATAACCGGGCAATTCAACTTGTTTGGATGGAATACTAGGCTTTAAAAATGATTCCGAGATTCCAATAATACTGAAATTTTGAAAACGGAAGATTGCTCTGAGTTCGTCTATGTGACAACTAAGAGATTGAACATTAAGGTGCGCGGCTTTCAGAACTTTGTCGTAGGGCCGAAGCCTGTTCGATAAAATGAGACCCGTGTCTGGGTTATGGTAATTATTATTCAAAATACTACGATTATCATGAATTGAGAGGGAGCGAGCTGGATTATCAGTGGGGAGCATAATAATTGTAGTTACATACCAACGTCGGTCCAAGCAGAGAGCAAAGCATGACAGTGAAAATGAAATGAAAACTAAGATTACTTAACCTAGGTGACTTAACAGTCAAAGTCTCTCGATTGAGCGAGTGCATAAAGGATGCATCGTCAGTTCGGAGACAGAGAGAGAGAGAGAGAGAGAGATAGTGAGAGAGAGAGAGTGAGCGAGAGGGACGTAGCGATTGCGAAGAGATAGAAAGCGAAAAGGGCGTACGCTTGTGGGGGAAAATGTATGGCGAGGTGCAGACATTTTAGATTTTTTTCTACAGTGAAAAACACTTTTTTCCTTCCCAGAACGGCGTTATTTATTGTGAAAAGCCATGTGTCGGATAGTTTTCCAGCTTTTCCCGCAGGGGAAGAATTTTTCTCTCCAACAGTCCCGGAAAACTTTTTCATTCGTATTTTTTCAGCTCTCGGGCTAACCATCGGCTCATGTCGCCTCTTCTCTTCACTGAATCCCTCCCTTTCTCTCACTCAGTCACTCTGTTCCTCTCTCTCCATTTTCAGTTTTTGTGAGCGACTCTCTTTTAGTTCGTCTTCGCCTCTTTTGAATGATGAGAATAAAAAATGAACGTTCACTCCGGGAGGATTTAAAATATATCCGTTCGGAGTGATTATTTTTTTCGTTTCCAATTTATGTTCTATCTCTTTCCAACTAATCCAGATGCTGTTCGGTGCCAACCAAATAGTTCAAACTTGCAGAGCCGTAATTTTTACGAGCATTAGAAAAAAACTAAACTAAACAACGAGTACGAACAATGTCGACTCGTCCGTTGTTCATGATTCATAACTGACTGCAACTACTTCAACTTGTTTCAGTATTTCTGCATAAATCCAGTTGGCTGCAAACTGTTGTAGCGTCATTATGGGGATATAAAATGAACATTCTATTTATTTATAGGCTACTGCAATGTGATAATTCAATAAAATATGAAAATTCCATAGATTCTTTAATACCTTGAAACAAGATTAACCTGCCGAGGTGTAAAAGATTGACTGATAATGAATAGAAATTACGATTTAAAATAGCTCGAAACAGAAAGATCAGAGAATATGTACTAACTCACCAACAATCGATAGAAATAAGGGTTTGTTTCGACTTTCGAACATTCTTAATCAAACATCGAAACTTTTTCAAGTTAATAACTCAAGTTAATAATTTCTGATGCATTCGGGTAGCATAACTTGTTTCCTATTGGCTCCCACGAAAATTATGAGTTTTCTTGAAATTAACCAATTTTTTATTAAAAAACTGTGCTTGTGCAAAAATCATTCGAGTTGTAATCCGATTACTTATACCATGATCAATGTTTAGAATTTGAAACATGCCTCAAATCCTGATGCATTCGGCTAGCATGACTTCTTTCCTATTGGCTCCCACGAAAATTAGGAGTTTTCTTGAAATTAACGAATTGTTTATTGAAAAACTGTGCTTGTGCAAAAATCATTCGAGCTGCTATTCGATTACTAATACCATGATCAATGTTTAGAATTTGAAACATGCCTCAAATCCTGATGCATTCGGGTAGCATAACTTGTTTCCTATTGGCTCCCACGAAAATTATGAGTTTTCTTGAAATCAACCAATTTTTTATTAAAAAACTGTGCTCGTGCAAAAATCATTTGATTTATTATCCGATTACTTATTCCATGATCAATGTTTAGAATTTGAAACATGCCTTGAATCCTGATGCATTTGGGTAGCATAACTTGTTTCCTATTGGCTCCCACAAAAATTATGAGTTTTCTTGAGATTAACCAATTTAAAAAAAAAAAACTGTGCTTGTGCTAAAATCATTCGAGTTGCTATTCGATTACTAATACCATGATTAATATTCAGAATTTGAAACAGGCCTCAAATCCTGATGCATTCGGCTAGCATGACTTCTTTCCTATTGGCTCCCACGAAAATTATGAGTTTTCTTGAGATTAACCAATTTTTTATTAAAAAACTGTGCTCGTGCAAAAATCATTTGATTTATTATCCGATTACTTATTCCATGATCAATGTTTAGAATTTGAAACATGCCTTGAATCCTGATGCATTTGGGTAGCATAACTTGTTTCCTATTGGCTCCCACAAAAATTATGAGTTTTCTTGAGATTAACCAATTTAAAAAAAAAAAACTGTGCTTGTGCTAAAATCATTCGAGTTGCTATTCGATTACTAATACCATGATTAATATTCAGAATTTGAAACAGGCCTCAAATCCTGATGCATTCGGCTAGCATGACTTCTTTCCTATTGGCTCCCACGAAAATTATGAGTTTTCTTGAGATTAACCAATTTTTTATTAAAAAACTGTGCTTGTGCAAAAATCATTCGAGTTGCTATTCGATTACTAATACCATGATCAATATTTAGAATTTGAAACATGCCTTGAATCTTGATGCATTCGGCTAGCATAACTTGTTACCTATTGGCTCCCATGAAAATTATGAGTTTTCTTGAAATTAACCAGTTATTTATTGAAAAAACTGTTCTTGTGCAAAAATCATTCGAAATGTTATTCGATTACTGATACCATGATCTATGTTTAGAATTTGAAATATGCCTCAATTCCTGATGCATTCGGGTAGCATGATTTGTTTCCTATTGGCTCCCATGAGAATTTTGAGTTTTCTTGAAATTAAATAATTTTTTAATAAAAAACAACTGGGCTTGTACAATTCATGTAAACATCTATTTATCGACTGGAATGTCCATCCTTATGAGATTATCTTATAATAAACATTGATTCTTTCTAAAAAGGAATTGTCTTCTTATTCGCCTTTCCTTGTGCTAACGAGCCTTTCATTGACCTACTTAGCGCCGCCTGCATTCATATGCGATAGAGCGTATCTTCTTTCGTTTTTTAAAAAAAAACCGTGCTTGTGCAAAATTTTTTTATTACATATTCTGGTGACACAAAAATCGTAGATTATTGTCAATTTTTTTCAGAATTTTTCGGACATGTGCACTACAAGTTCACTTTTCTAGCATAGGGAAAATAACATTGATTTGTGACCTTGACCGCACCTTCTACCGCGCATAAAAAAAAAACTATGCTTGTGCAAAAATTAATTTTTATATATTCTTGCGACACAAAAATCGTAGATTATTGTCAATTTTTTTCATAATTTTTTGAACTTGTGCACTACAAGTTCACGGAGCTGGATAAGACAAGGATTAAGACTAGATTAAATTAGAAATAAAATTACTATTGATTGACTTGGTTTGCTTAGCTATTACGTAGTAAAATATAATATTACTCTGGTTGAGTTATTTTAAAATAAAACTTCACGAGTAGCTCAAGAATTTAAAAAATTAAGACCCAAATTCAATTTTTCCCAGCTCTCTGATTATTGAATGCCAAATAGCAATCCTGATTCCAGCCAGTAATCAGTATCACTAATCAGTAATTGATTAATTACTAATAATTAAAAGCCATACGCTTATTATTATTACTAATAATAATTGATAAGAGTAATTGATAAGTAACTAACTAGTAGTTATGTGAACAGTAGACCTCACGTCTAAGAATAAGGGTGCTTACACAGAGGAACTCAATGATAATCACTATCGCAAAATGAAACACAAT
The DNA here is from genome assembly GCA_948455865.1 of Conomelus anceps. Lineage (NCBI taxonomy): Eukaryota > Metazoa > Arthropoda > Insecta > Hemiptera > Delphacidae > Conomelus > Conomelus anceps. Next base: position 36,725,203 of record OX418219.1, read on the forward strand.
CAGTAGATAGACACAACCCTTGATTCAATTTGCGTAGTCTATTTTTATGTGTGTTTTCCAGTCACTCCATATCACATCACCAAGTTTCTATTTTCCAGACAGCTGATTGATCAGATTTCACATGTCTGGTGGATGGTGAATTAATATTAATGAGATTTGTCTAATTACTTAGTAATCACTTGTTATTATACTTATTAGAAATATTATAGATGATTTGTCTCTCTTGACAAATATGTACTTAATTCATATGAATAAGGCTTAACCAGCAGATGAGCCTGGAAGCCCAAGAGCATATCTACATTCATAGATATATGAATCTAATTCCAATTTCATATGATGGAGAAGCTTATTTTAAAAATCTTATGTTCCTATGGAAGTAGGCTTAATAGCCTTACTTTTTTTTCTTCTAAATATCCTTCAAATGCAAGAAAATTTCGTAAATCCTTACGCACAAATCGCTGGGAATTCCTTAAAGGAAGATCTATACAAAGTTTCATTGAATTTGGTCCACGCGTTCAGCCAAACGTTACAAACAGACAAATGCAAAACGGTGTAATTGAAACAGAGACCTCTCTTTGGTCAATTAGTAATTCCGGACTTTAAGAAAAGTTTTGTAGCTGTTGGAGCTTCATTAGAAAATTAGTTTTATAATCGCAATATTAGTTTTGATTGATTTCATAACTAATATCTTTCTCAATTTAAATTTAAAATGGTGAATATTAATATGATTAGGGTTATATTTAGATTTCATATAAGAATATCATGAGTCTTCATAGTATCGATTACGGTTATAATTATCGTTTTCTTTTGAAACTGAGGACATTGACTTGACCGCGAGAGTCTCGAGTTCTAGCTGTTCTAGTTCGAGCACTAAACTCGAATCAAGGCGAAAAGAGGCTGATTGTGTATTTGGGATGTATACGACCCATATGGAAAAAAATATATATATTTATATAGATATCATGATTGTTTGTATTGTATATTGGGATGTAGTATCCTAATGAATAATGAATAGTCCATATGGTTCTATGAAAATTGAGAACAGAGAAGAAATTTCCTAACGTAATTATTATTGGGCTTCTATGATTCTTCCTTTGTTAATATAGAAAAAATATAACATGTGATGTCGCTTCGAATTCACGCGTTAGTATTTGAAGCTTGTGCTCCATCTGATTCATATAGAAAATCCTACAAACCAGAAGACAAAAGCGTATAAGAAGTCCGTCCATCACACCTTTTGTTTGGAATTATTATGAAGGTTGAAGATGACGTGTACTTGAAAAGGAAAAGGAAGAAGAAGACCCAGCAACGGCCCCATGGAAAAAAGTGGAAGGACAACAGGGAAGCCAAAAAACGGAGGACGTTCACTTGGCGCGAGGGTCTCGAATATTACTACTAGACTCGAGTCAAGGGGAAAGGAGACTACTTGGAAAAAATAGATATCGGATCAAGAGAGACGGTCGAATGTCTAGAAAAGGAAAGAGAGAAGCAAAAACTTCCAGAGAGGGTAGAAGATGAAACTGCTCTTCACGACTGTGATGTTGACAGAAAAAAAACAGGCTTTGGTATCTCCAAGCTGTCTGTGCATGTTTTTCAAACCCCTTCCTAACGAGAGGGTAAGAAAAAGCATAGCATACCCCTTCATTTCCAACATTCTTTCACTGAACTTCTCATTGACGCTTGCAACAAAACCTTGATAAAACAAAGGTCTTCAGTTAGAAATTGCCTGCATGATGAAACTGGGAAATACAGAGCACACCATTATCAACAATTTTACAGCTTGGAAATCAATACATTGCATCTATTCTACATCAACTTTATTGACGTGAAAATAAAGTAAATTAACAAGTTTGTGATAATATTACTACAATAGAATTATCTTGAAGAAAACGTATGGAATCATTGAAAAAATAATAATTTAACCCTAAATTTAAATCAAGTTCTCAAGTGATTGAATATTTTCTTAACTTTAATAAGATACATGTAAACATAGGTTGCTTATGATGAGAGCTGAATTGAATTCGCGGTCAACATATAATTGAGAAGACAACTTTTCCAAGATGGCGGCCAATGCACAGTTAGGATTCTTGGGGACTTTTAGTATGTCATTCAGCATGTTTTCTGGCCATATATCCTGATTTTCAGCCACGTTGGAATTTTTTCCTAATTTGACAGGACTTTTTATAACTAGCTAATCTTTTTCTGTTATGGAAGAGTGGAGAGTACTGACCGATTTTTGAGCATAAAGACGCATTCACGGGATCTATCTAGCTGTCTGATGTAGTTCCTAATATGACGACGGTGAGATGTCTAGGGTTTAATTTCAATTAATGCGGCATGTCGATTCTCGATCTTCCGCTCACAATTTTTTATTTAGGTCAACCCCAGTCAAAAAAGATCTCTTTGTTCTTTGTTCATATTGGATCGCTTTAGTCACCGTAATATTCTTATTCTTAGCACCGCAAAACAGATGTTCGGCCTATTGTCAAACATAATGCCTAATAATAAAAAGGCCTGGAGGATCACGTCTTCTAATCTTCAAGAACCATATTTAGATTGAAGAATGTTCTAAAGCTATGCCATGCTCACTTTATTCTTGATAATTTATTAATTTCAAGTACTAGATAGTTGGGAATAAGGATAAATCCTACGTTGTAAGGATGAATGATATAATTGATCGCAGGATGAAGGTGATCCATTTAAAAAATGTTGCTGTTTCTTTACGAAGAGAAATTAATAAAATATAGTTCACTGATTTGATTCATGCAGTGCTCAACACTAGGCTACTAAATAGTTTAAGACTATCCCTTCATTATTATTGAAATTGTTAAACGTATCTCTGACAACTATTACTAAATTCAAGCTTATTGAACAGTTTGAAAAAAAAACATTCATTTTTTATTGTTATTATTTTAATACTAGCTGACCCGGCGAACATTGTACCACCTAATAAGGGTACATTCACATCAATCAATATAGGTAACTAAGTCTCAGACTAGTAACGCAAAATGAATGTTCGGAATAAGATATGGATTTTAAATGCCTTTATGAGCTGAGCAGAATGAGCTATCACACGCTGAGCGGGTAGCGTCGAAAAGTTGATTTTCTTATCCCCTTTCACCTACTTTTAAATTTTAAATTTTTTGGTTTCGAGTTATCCAGTGTTTTATTTTGTCTTGACAACTATACGTTGTATTAAAATATTTTCATGCAGGATCTACATGGGCGTAGCCAGGGGTGCCCACTGGGGGCCCCCCCGGCTATGACGCAGACTGCGTCATTGAAATTCTTAGGGGGGTCCAAAAAAGGTTGGGGGGGGGGTGGTAAAGTTGATTGAAACCGTGTTTAACGTGACGACATTCAAAAATATATTACGATGCCACCAGATAGAATGTCAATTAATGACAATAGATTTATAATTATTATTATAATATTGAATATGAATTAGCTAAAATAGTTATGATTTGTACATATGTACATAGTTATGATTTGTACAGGAAATTATTATTCAAGCTTAGCGAGACGTGAGAGCTAAGAGGGAGGGATATGGAACTGGTGCTAAATTTAGAGGTGGGGTGCGTCTTGAGACTTGGTGGGGGGGAACCCCTGGTGTAGCTCAAGCACTAGATAGAATTCACTTCGGCTCATAATGTATTTTAAAATGGGATATATGTCAAAAAAATCAAAATACGCTTTTAGAAAGGTTATTTCTCTCCGAAGAGGACCTCTGGACCTTTCTTTTAACCCAGGCAATGAATATTTGATATCTGAATATATTTTTGAAAAAATACATGTCATATGCATTTTCCATGTAGATGGTCTAGTTTTGAGTAATAATTTTAATATTTAACATCGATCGCCTAATCTATCAAAATAATCGATCTCGAGTCCAGCCTAACTGATGCCTAAATTGTTATCTGAATTATCAATTGCTTAATAAGGGTTAGAATCATGGTGGAATGATTCCACCATGGGTTGGAATATGAACTTTTCATGTGAATTTAACGACTTATAGTCAAATATTCATTAAGAATAAGTATAACTTACTTAATCTGTAGGCCGAGCGCTTTCGAATCTTTGAGGCCTCTGAAGATGGATCTCAAGGATTCGAAAGCGCTCGGCCTACAGATTAAGTAAGTTATACTTATTCTTAATGAATATTTGACTGCAAGTCGTTAAATTCACATGAAAAGTTAATATTAACAACGCAGTTCGTCATGGAACAAGAAATCCAGGAATTTGGAATATGATTCGAAATTATTATAAAATCATGTACTCACCAAGGATTTTCAGAACACTTGAAAATAAAGCTGTAAACAGTATCACATAGATTTGGAACAATATATTATTATTACTATAATTATTGTAATTTATTAATTTTCATCTGAATTATTCCTTTACCCCTGGGTTGGACCAAGTTTATTTTAAGCACATTGCTTAACACGCCTTTAATTCGAGTAGAAGGGGAAGAATAAAGTGGTTTTTCAATCGTTAATCCGGAACCGGGACTTGAACTTCCGTCTTGTAACAATCCAGATTGTCCAATTTGTTTTGAATTTTAATCGTTATATAATGTAATTTTTGTTTTTAAAACCTGATTTTCTTGCATGCAAGTTCTAAATTTAATTGTTGGCCAGCTTATTTTTAATTTTGTAAAATCATTTGTAAAAATCAAGCCAAATGGTGTGCAAATTGCCAAGTAATCCACCAATAATTCGACAATGTGTTCCAAGAAGTTTACCTACAAGCAATGACCAAAAGGTGCAGTTAGTTCAACACTGAGTAAGTTGTGAAAATTTATTCATTGAGGTCCCAGACATGTGAAATTGCTGAGTTAAAAATCAAATTTTATGCGCACTATTCAGGAATTTTCAATTATTAGGCTATGCAATTTGTAGAAAATTCTAATCTCGCTTTCCGCCAGGCTAAACCCACCTCATGCTCTGCTCTTTATCACTTTTATCAATTATTATTCAGCTTTTATTTAACCAAAATCTTATATTTGGACTCAATATATCGATTTTTGAACGTTATTTAAATTCAATATTATTAATTTGAATAATTCAAACTACTCATTTTATTGTCAGATCGTTTTCTCATTCAATTTAAGCCGCTATTTGCTTTCGTATTTTATTCGCCCTTTTATCTTGGTGAGCTCTAAAGGTTTGAGTCAATGTACTGTGTCTAGCCGTGAAATTACAACTAGTACGTACAGGCACGTAAATATTTCCAGAGATTCGATCTGATAATTATTAGTTTTAGACAGTGCTGTAATATCCTAACAGACGTTAATTTTAAATCTGTGATGTTTTCCATGACGAAATACTTAATGAACAATCTAGTATTAAAACTGACACTGTATTTCACTTTTAAATAATGTTTTACACACATATATTGGAGATGATTGAGGAATGCATTTCACTTCTGAAAAGAAGAATGGCTGACGAATCTTCTTTTTAGAAGTGAAATGCATTCCTCAAACATCTCCAATATAAGTGAGTAAAACATTATATAAAAGTGAAATACAGTCTGAGTTTTAATATTAGATTGTAAATTTTAAGCCTCTATTTATTATAATACAATTGTTGCACCGCTTCCACTGTGAAATAGAGCTGTTGGACGTTGACTTAAAGCAGCTAAACCCAAGACTTGCTATTCAGGTAAAATTTGGTTGAGAGCAAGGACTTGAAGGGAGTTAATTATTTAATTTATTTTCAGTTTTCCTAGGCTTCCAATACAACTGTAACTTTACTATATATATATATAGACGGGGGGGGGGGGGGGGGGAGGCTTGAGAGGCTTCAGCATCCCACCAAATTTTGAGGGATATTTGGTCATTACATACCCCTGACCCCTTCCCCCGCTCGCCTGAGAGGCTTATCTATTTTATTTGATAAGAGCCTATTTTTCCATCCGCGAGTCTTTAAAATGTAACTACTGTATATATATAAGAAAATGACTAGCAGATGATGAAGAAGAGTCACGCCTTTACCGCGTCCTTTTTCTTTCTGCTAAATTCACAGAAAGGATTAGACGATGCCCTCGTTGTCTCTAACTTTTCAATACTTTTTCTCCCCAACAATCAATGCCTGTCTCTGTATGTCCGACACACTGACAGAATTTTAATTACGAGTAAACGGGGCAATGAGACCATTATATCACGCGTCGATCTTAAAGAATAAAGGTAAAGTACATTTTACTGTGAGACAGCTAACGATTGTTGGCCTGTAAGTGCATACCGCGTCGCATTTTTCGGGTAGGGAATGATAAAGAGGTAGTGTGGGATCTCTTGAGGGGTGAAACAAAAAGCTCACTCGTTCCTAAAGAAAAATGTGCGTTTTTACTTAGATCATTCTCTCAACTTGCGGGTCTCTTTACAGCTGCAAGACGACGTTCACTACCGCAATATGGACGCTGCATAGTGAACAGCTTTTTCCACCCCGATTGAATGCCACGACAAAGACCATGTTGTCGACTTCCAAAAGAAAAGCGGAAATTTTTCGATCAAGACCTCATTCTCGGACCAACCATTCCCCCTCCTCTACCCCCACTCGCACACCAAACAGGCCGCCATTGTACTCTTGAGAACATTATCGCGCGCAATTGTAATAATACCCGACCACCGTCGTCACAGTTTTTCTGTATCCTAATGAACTTAATAAGCGATCGGATTCTTTCTTTCGAAAAGTGCACGCTTTCATCCGTCCACTACTTCTCGTCTTCGTTTTTTTCATTTCTTTCACCCTTCGAACTTTTTCTACTTCTGACAACTACTTCTTCGTAACAATCTGGAGAATTACAGTGACTTTCGTTTCAGAATTGAACTCGAAAAAAGATATTTTCTTTATTGTCTGATGGCTGATTTTTTTCTTTTCTTTTCTTCACCTTTGTATTTCTTGGAATCATTTCCGATAACGAAGAACTCCCTAACAAAATTAAAATTATTTTGTCAGACAATTCTGCTGAATTTAATCATTTTCTGCTATCTCTTCATCTTATTAAAATAAATGTTCTAGTTCTATTTCATACTGAAATCAATGGATAAATATGATTTCGATAGCTGAGAAGGCGTTTACTATTTTTCTAACAGTCTGCACCCATTTCACATATTGGATAACGCTCATAAGCTTTATAATATACTGCTCCAACAGAATTTTTCATTCTCATTAGAATTATTGTTGATCTAAAATTGAAATAGGCCTACTGTTGATATAAAATAATGTTCACGTTCATCGGTGCCTATCGATTAAACCTAGAGGTAATTGTAGCAATAAATAACCAAATATCGTTTAAAATGTTCAGTTCATCTCTATTAAAGGTAATTTTTAATGATAAAGCAAAAGTCATTACAGATACACAGTGACAAACTACCGTAATAGACAATATTTCTATTCCCATATATTGTTTAAACTGGAAAAATGTATTTTTCAAAATATTGAGCAAATTAAATACATAAGATATGATAAAAATTCATTTCAATCGCTGATAAAAAAACGATTGCCACTAATAAACAATATTTCTACTCCCATATCGTGTTTAAATTTAGAAAAAAATTAGTAACTTTTCTACAATAATTCCAAAGAATGATTGGAGCCGTATGTGAGCTGTGATGAAATTGTTACTACATGAATAATCAACTCAACAATAAATCTGTATTCATTTTGTCGATATCACGGTCAGGAGAATTAATTATTATTCATTTTTAACACGATGACGCTGGGCTTGAATCAATCAATATGCAAGTAAATTAATTTTTTCATCCAGATTACCCTTGACCGCATCAAATCTACTCAGTCTGTTTTCATAATAATAAATGAGTCTTCTTTTCCACCAACAACCTAGCAAACTGATTAAAAACAAACTCAACAATATGTGGCCTGAAAAATGTGGCGTTTCATCATTTTGCTATAGATTTAGAAAAAATCGCTGCGTTTCCACTGAACAGTAAGGAGGCTACCTGGAGCGTTTCCTCATATCAATTAATTGTTTTTGAAAATTACAGAGTTTTATGTGAAGCCCGCAGAAAAAGCTCAGACAAAAACGAAAGAAGTGTTGCAAACAATTGAATGAAAATTGACGTAACAAAGAACCCCAAATAATAAGTTGTTTGAATTCTCTCGATATAAATGCGATTCAACATTGATTGTTAAAGAAATCATCATTGTATTGGACTCGAATGTTATGTATTTGTGCATCCTTTGAATATTTGCTTTGTGAGTTATCCGTTATACTGTATATAGAAGTGTATCGGTAGGTATAAGTAATAACTTACTTTAGTGACGGAATTTATCAATTAGTCTATTATTCTCTAACAAACATATCTATTCCATTCGAATAATTTGATTTTTTAAATTTTGTAAGAATAATCTTTTTGGTACATCTCATATTTTTGTTTATCAGTTGATATCTTCTAATCTTCAACAGTAATCAATCTTTATCCATCATTCAAAGCCCAACTCCATTTAATTGGCTTTCATTTTCTAGAAGCTCACTCATGATGACAAAATTATTTACTGTACTTCATTATTTCGGCTGTTCCATAAGAATGATACAAAATTATTTTTTTCATGATAGATATACCATTTGAACAATAGTGCAGTGCTTGTTTCAAGTGTTTTAGTTAAAAATCAGAGCAGTGAATGATTGGAATCCAGCTAGTAGCTAGTAGTGCAGTACAAGTAGGTTATTCTAATTTCAGCAAGAAATCCTAATGAGGATTTCTTTGGTTTAATTCAAGTATTAGTAAGTTAGGTTGGAAACGATTCGCTCATTATTCCTATGATCTAGATAGCAATAATATTTTCAGATAAAAAAAATCTTTACACAAAAGTATTCTTCGAATGTTTTTCCCATTATTCGATTCACCTTCATTGGAATGATGCAATACCGATAGCTGAAGTAATGATTAGAGAATAGTGATCAGAGATAGCTGAAGTAAAAAATATTAATATAATAGTAAAAAATAGTAAAATATTAATAGTAAAATCTACTCTGATCATTAAATTTTAGGCTTCCTTTTCATGAAACCACAGTTTGCCCGACATTTTTTCATTCAGACTTACGAATGAAAAAATTCTAGCCTCTGATACAATGGATCAAACGTTTTTGAATTTTTCTCCCATAGAACAGAGTTTTTCGAGGTCGAGATTCCAGTCTCGACAGCAATGGGGCTAGCTAGGCCTGAGTAGTTTTTTCCCTGGATTTTCTTTTTCAAGACTCAGTACGTGATTTCAGTAGCTTTTCCGCGCCTTGTGGTTGATGATGTTGATTATTACTCTGACGATAGTATTAATAAAAGGAATAATAACACAGCCGTAAAGAATAGCTGTAAAGCAAGAAGAAGCGAATGGAGATCTTGAAAAAGTATCTCCTTTCTAGCTGGTCTCGTTCGCCTTTTGAACATAAAAAGTAAATTACCAGCGCTGTTGAGGTGAAAACAGCCACACAAAAACTAACCAAATGACTAGATCATATTTTTAGAACCAACACATCTACCTTTTTTTTTGTGAGCACACTTTATCTCTTTCACTCCTATTCTCTCTCTGTCACCCCATCGTTTCAGTTATGGAAGAAACCTAGAAATTATTCCAAAAATACAACCGTACCGATTGCGAATTTTCTAATGTGAAAATTAATGTTATTTTTAATATTAGTCTATGAATATTATCATTGATTTGAAATATTGCTATGATATAAATATTATTATTATTATTATTATCATCATTATTATATTTTGTGAAACTCTAAACTGGTCAATAGGCCTACTTACAAGGATTGCTCAGCCATTCTTGCAATGCTTTTTGCAGCCTTCTAACGTGCAGGGGCTTCGACGCCATTCCAACTAGCGCCATAATCTCCAGGAACTCCTCTTCTCCAGCTTCACACAGCTGTTGGACATCATCGCCACCTGCAATCGATAATATAGATTAAGGCCAGTTTACTTAGTCGACACAGGTGACAAGATCTGAGAAAACAGTGGCACAAACTGTTTTAGCCTCAAGTGTGCAGCCTGAAAGCTTATTTTTTCTGAAAATTGCATTTTCTATCAGTGGCGTGATTGCGGATCTAGATGGGAAACTAAAATATATTTAGGTGAGAATCATGCAAGACTCGAATTGAATAAGTTATGGTACATCCTGATGGTGTTTAGGGATGGTATAAATTTTATTGGTGAATAAATCCAATTATCTAAAAAGTGGTTGAAGGAGATCCATCACATTATAGAGGGGGCAGATCAGAGAGATGAAATAATTCTCGCTCAATGACCCTTCCAATTTACATTGCTGCTTATAAGTTGAAAAACTCATCTACGTCTTAATAGGCTAAGTCAGGTATGCCTACTTGACTGTTTCACAAAAATGGCCAAAAATTCAGTAAAAAATTATTTAACTCATTTTTAAACGACCGAAAAACTAAACGGCCAAAAATTAAGTAAAAAAAATGATATAGCTCATTTTTAAACGACTGATTCAAGACGAATTTTGATCTGTTTTAGTTTGTTGAATTGTGTATTTTTGTGAGTCGTAGATGATAATGAGCAATAGTTTGGGTTTTATGAAAATTAAACATGCCTACATTGACAAAAGTATCGTCATGCGAGAAAAAAATTTTAATAGAAAGAGGGTCCTTCACTCAAAAATTATTTTTGAAGAAAATGAATATGCTAACATTATCAATACTTAGTTGATTATATTTTAATTGTTCAGTAATGATAAGTTGATGACTCACCCATTTCCAAGAGCGTGTCGTAGTATGCAAGTAAACTGGCTCTCTGCATCACCCGATAGAGTTGCAGCTCAGCCTCGTCTCTTGGCCTATGGGTGTAGATTACTGTAAAAAATACAAGTTTTAAAAATTAAAATTCAAATATTTACTTATTTTGAAATGAGAATGTACTGAAAAGAAAAACTGGATCCTCCAGGATCAAGAATAAAATGGAAACGCTCAAATTGAGTAATGAAATTCGTGAAATAGATTGGTTCAATGATTCTCAATGTTAAATTCAGGGGAATCAAAGGATAGAGAAAAAAGTCAATATGTTCAACGTTACTGATAGCCTAAATGATGAATCTGGATTGATAATCATGACTATTCAAGAAGAATTATTATTTTGCAATTCCATTTCTTGCTGATAGAATACCTTTCAGGCTTAAAAAGTAATGAAAATTTCCATGCGAATCATGTAGTTTCTAGAAGCCCTGGTAGGGTGACATGGAACACAAGACGAGAGTAGCAACAGAGTGGCTGTAGTATAACCGCTCATAAAATCTGTGAAGGTAAAATAACTGTGAAGGTCTTTTGTATTCAGGCAGCAGTGCTTGCTCACTCTCCTCCATCAACGCAAAATCAAGATTTTTAAATGCGAGAGCACTCACATTAGTGAGAACTATTCCAATTTTAACTCTGTTCTACTGGTTCTACTGATGACTTCGTAATATGTTACAGAACTTGAACATAAGATATTTTCATACTTCGATATTACTTTGCCAATATGTGTTGTGAGCTCTCATGTAAGCTATTATTTCAAGAAATCTAGAATCTGACCGTTTATTACATTATTAAAGGATCATTACAGGTATTAGGTTCATGCTCACATAATTGCTTGTATTAAAAGTTATGTAATTTGAATACTGAATTATTTGAACTGCATCAGTCTCTCAAGCAATGTTTCTATTTTTTTTACTAGGAGATCAAGGATGGTTTTTTTTGTCATAATTATTGCTTATTAATGGTGTCAGCTTCCTATTGCATCAGTTCGCTTGGTAAATTTATTGTATCTATCAAAACCCAGACTTCTGCCCTCTTTATTCAACCTGAACAACTTGAAAATACTGTTCTTATTGTTTATTAATCTTTGGTTCAACTTGGGGATTGAGGGGCAAATATATTGTCATAAATATAATAGCAAAAAATCATGTCAATAAATTTAAAATTTAATTTTAAACTTAGATTTTACATAACATAATAATTATGTTAATAAGATAAGAATGAGAAAAATTATATTTTCACCGAAGGTTAGATTTCAACTTCTGTCAACTACTAGATATTTAGAACTATCACCAAATTCATTTATTTTCTCTAGCTCGAATAATTCCAAGTTGTATTACAACGGTATTACAATTTCAGATTTCAAATATGAAAATATAAAACGCTGCTTATTTGAATTATATTGCTCCGATCGATGAATCAATCTCTCCATCAATCTGAATTTTGAATTTCTTCAGCAACTTTTCATAGGCTATTATCTATTTAAAAAATGAAATACATAATAATTTCAAAGATTTTTTGATTGAATCATTCTGGTTCGACAGCATTCACTTCTAGGGTCACTTTTTTTTAACTTCTGATTTGAAATTTCATTCGTATAGAAGTGGTGATGGGTGGTGCTTCTGCTGCAGCGGCGATTTTTTAAGAAGTAAATTCGGGATGAAAAAGAGAGCAAGAATCTCCAGGCATTGAGACAAGAACGGACGATGGAGACCACCAATAAAAAAGGAGAAGAAGAAGACAAAGAAAAAGAAGAAGAGATAGTAGTAAGAGACCAAACGACTCGAGCGAAAAATCATTCCGGGGGCTAGAAGGGTTTTTCCTTCGAGAAAGGTTTTTATGTGCATCCCGAATCCAGGCCAGACCAATAACCAGTAAAAACCTCATCTCTCAGCCATTCCATTTCTCCCGTTTGCTCTCCGTCCCTCGCATTGCGTCCTTTACTTCCTTAAATCTCTCTTTTTCTTACTGCATCTTTTGTACATTTTTCTTTTTCTCTCTTTTTGTCGCACTCCTACGACTGACGCTGAGCATTGCCGCTTTTATCTGCTGAAACTGTTCTAGACTGTGCTATGCTGTACTCAGTACTTCACCCTCTCATAGCCTCTCACCCACCCACACCAGAGTGCATCTTTCAATCATTTTTATTGCGAGCCAAACGCATAAAATCAAAGCAGAAATGGATTCGCCGGCAACCAACAGACCTGATAACAACATCTACAACGATGATCTACAGCGAACAGTTACACGTTTGACGTTGATTTATGCTGCATAAATATATGAAATTTATAGGATTTTGTCAAACAACAAGAAGTATTTCTTCCTACTTCATTATTGTCTCAATTGATTTTGAAGTGATGTGTTGGTGGGAGGGGTCAAAAAATCAATTCTGTAAGTTACTAAAAAATAAGCAGTTTACATGTGCCTAACCAAAATTAAAAGATTGCCAACCTTTAAACTGACCTGTGAACTAAATTTAGGTCAAGACTTGAAATTTTAAATCAGATCTTGACAGCATATTGAACAATAATGATTCTGGTAACTACTAGGATCCAGTGGCGGCCGGTGACTTTCCAAATTGGAGGGGCGAAAGATTGGTAGTAGATGATATGAAATTTTTTGCTAGTCTATAAGGAACGTAAAAGCCAAATGATAATTTTCTCATGATTTGAGTCAAGTCATGAGAAAAATTCATGTCAAATCGTAGAATTAAATACAGGCCTGTACTTGGAAAATGATAAAGGAGGTAAATGAAGTATATCACTAGCCCACCATCAACAATAAGATTAAATAAAAAACTTACCAATTCAGTTTGAAAGCTCAATCGATGGTCTTGTAAATGAAATCCATCTGCCACTCTTTCTAAATTCAGTGTTTTCAACAATCAATTTTCAATAGATCTTTGGTGGGCCTAATTTTTTAAGTTCCAACCTAGATTCAAAGTCAATACTGTTTGTGGTAGTAGCTAATAATGTCAAAATATATTGTCTACAGTTTTTCATGATGCCGCCACTGCTAAATAAGAATACAGTATGAGGCCGCACCCGCAGTTACATTGGATAGGTTGGAACTTGTATGAGTAGAATTTCACTCATGCCTACTAATACGAGTAAAACAATATCGAAAAAAATAAAACCTATTAGGCTTATTACAAAGCATGCGTGTTGAACGAGCACAGACGTTCATGAACGAAAGGTTTTTCAGAATTTCAACTCATCCATTCACTTTCATTATTGAAATCAACCACTTGCACAAACTATGGTCGGAGCTTCATAACTGAATTCCAATTAAACTATATTATACAATAATCCACTATTACACTTCAAAAATTGATAAATACCGTATTGTTTACGAACTATTTAACCTCAATTAGGACGGTACAATTTGACGCGACGGTACAATTCGAATGATAGAGGCAAGTTGGTAATAGTTTCATAGCATTGTGGTAAATTTCAATATGTAATGTTTGCAAGCCTTGCAAGGACGGCGTCCATCTCGAAGCTGTATGGCACTAATATGTATAGATATATCAGTGCTATCTGGTTCCACCCATCATCCTCACAAAACCCCTCTAAAGTCAGTTTTCCCTCTCATAACGACCAGGACGGAATCCAATTCACCCGAGCCATGAGCTATCAACTTATTCAGTCATCAGTCTTGGCTGGCCGCTAAGCGCAGTTGGTTGAGGTGTCGCAGATTGCTTTCGTTTAAGCGGTCGTGGGTTCGAATCCCGCTCCTCCATCTGGCATCTATGTGTAATCATTCACCTCATTACCCACGCACAAGTCTTCATTCATCCACTTATGGATGACATAATATTTAAACTGCATAGAAAAGAGTATTCATCACAGAATATTATAATGCTCATTTTTATATTAAATTAAATTTTTACTTTTATTATTTATCTGGGAGGGCGTCGTCCGAGCGCCCAAATGGAGAAGCCGCCTCTGCTAGGATCGAAAGTTGCAAACGTAAAATGAAAAGTTATGATCAGTTGTAATGAGTTTTTTTTTAGCAAACTGCTTTTCCCTAGTACAACACAAACTATTTCTCAATACTAGACAATAGACGAAATGATTCAAGGCGATATGACGTTTTATTCTGCAGATAACGTGGGAAGTTAACACCTTTTTCCTCCAGGTTTCACTGTAAAAAAATGAAACATAGGATCGCCAGACATAAAACTCGATACTTCGTTAGAACGCTGCACAATGTTTTTGTTCTTTTGTGTTGCGAAATCTGTCCACAAAAAGTGGTTACGTCAGTGAGCCTACATAGAACTGAACAAGAGAAGAAAAAAATCATCGCAAAAAATTACAAATGCTCTCTATCTTACTATGCTAGTTGCACTGTTTTGAAGAACAGCAGTTGAAACCTTCACAACTAGTTCAGCCCATTACCACATTCGTTGTGGTCTCGTTTCACATTCAATTGAGTTTCTGCTATGAAATCGAACGATCGCATATTTTATGTAATCAATCAATAGTTTTGTGGATTTAATCTATTCTAATTCGATTTCGGATAAAATTTGGCTGAGTAATCAGCTGTGATTGAGATTCTCTAGAGGTCTTAGGTCTCACTGTACTCAGCACTTGAATATGAGTATTCACGCTAGTAGACTAAATGTAAGGGAAAAACGAATTTTTACCGAAAATGTTACTATTCTCTATTCAGAACCACTTTTTTCCAACACTTACCAACAAACTCAGCTATCAATATACTGTATGATCGGGCACGAATCCAGGGAAGGAGGCTTGAGGGGCTTCAGTCCCCCCCCCCCGAAATTTTGAGGATTATTTTTCTAAAATTCATTTTGAAACCAGTAGCGAGTCTATGGTTTGTATTTGATTTGTATTAACTGATCGAGCGTAATTATGAATTTTATTTATCATTCTCATTTATTATTACTGTATTCTCATCACTTAATAAATATCCTCCATACAACACAAAACAAACACAGATACAGTACAATCTTTTTTTTGTAATAATTTTTCTAAGAGAAGACTGATTTTCACACTATAACTGATTATCACATGTAATGTTATGAAGGGACGGATTCAAAGATCCAAAGATTCAAAGATCCTCACACGTCAACCGAAGCTTATTGTGTGGATTATCACATACAATTATTATTGAATATTTTTATGATGTCGAATAGTTTTTGACAAAATATATTCAGTTTTTGAGACTCAAATTCTACTTGTGGGTAGCTTCAGCATTTTCAAAAAAGGTTCATGTTTTGGGGAGGGGCCCAATTCAACCCGGATTTTTTTGAAGTGTCTAATTTTGGGGGTGATTGCTTTCAGTTGGAAATGGAGTCTATTTATGAGGCAATTTTATACTTGTCAACTTTTTTCAAAAACATCATCCGATTTTTGAGTGCGTTAAAAAATTTGGATTTAGACATTTTTGTTCATGATAAATTGAGACTTTCTATGTAGTTGCAGATGGATTTGAAGAAAATTCTAAAAATGTATTTTCACATATTTAGGCTAAGAGATGGTTTTTAGGGGCTATCAGAATTTTAAAACTTTTTAACATTAAACCTTGCAAATTTTATTATTAAGAATAGATTATTTTTATACAGATAATTTACAGCAAAAGATGAACAGACAATGATTCAAACCCACTCACGCTCCTTACACTAAAAAAAAAATATTTCATCAACACTACTTTGGCGTGATGTTTGTCTTTCATTTAACATTGGCGCGATTTGCACGGTTACAAAAATAGTATTGAAACTAATTTGACAATAAAATTAAATCAATGTACTGTTGCGCAATTGGGACTGCTCCCCCCAACTTTCAATAAAAAAATCATAAGCGGGATTTCTAGTGAACATATTATGTTATTTTTATTTAGTTACTTAATAATTAACATTACAGATCTTCAAGGAGGGTTTCGGAAACCCCTGGAAAATTTATTCAGCCACCTTTGACGTCATATATCCTGACTTTAAGCCGTGTTGGAATTTTTTCCTATCTCAATAAAAATGTCCGCTTCATCTTCTGAGCTATCTATCAAATGGACAATATTGTAGGCTGTAGTCTTGCATTAGTTTCATTTTCTTCCATACTTTAAAATAACTTTCATTCTCAGATTTGTTCATCCTGTTTGATTCAAATTCAAGATTAGTTGAAAATGGTAAGGTTATTTCAGTAAAAAAGTACATTTAAATAGAATTCTATGCATCATTTTTTACTAAATTGTAAAAATTCATGACTATATAAGAAAGAGGAAGAACGCTCTTCCTGTTTTCTATGGTCTTGAAAACCGTTTTTTCTAATGGAGCACACAACATATTGCTAGCCTAGCTTGTGTTTAGTTACGTATTGAAATGAGGAAATGGTCCGCACGAACAGACGCGGCAATTGATGATATAGATGATGATGAGCTATGTGGTAATAATGCAAGGGTTGTGGTAAGGCCTCACTATGTACCATATATAGTAATATAATGAGACCTTGGTTATGAGTGGGTGTTGTAGGGCGGCGGGTAATGGAAAGGGTATAAGGCAGTGGCCTCTGATGGACTGACGGCAGGTGTGGATGTTGCCCCGCCAAAGGGATGAGATAGTCTCAGGGCCGTGGGATCCAAACACTTTCCCTTTCGAAAACCAATAAAAAACCACGGAAGCATTGCCCTCTACTTTAGCAGCTGAGTTGTTGTTATCTTCCTCATTATTATAATGTCGAATCAATCTTTCAGCTAGTAGAAAAAGATAGCTTGGAGGAAAGACTAATCCCAAATAGCCATACACAACTCGCAAGTGTTCAATCTTCCTATGTACTGAATAGCGCTGGATTGTCTTTAAATATTTCGCTACTTTTCTCTTTCTCAGACGGTTAAAAAGCCACAAGGGATGTATGTTGCAGTGAATTTTTATTATTTCTATTTGTTCACTTTTATATAGTCTATTGCTGAATTATTTCAAAATAGTTTTTTATGTATAGGCTATACCTTGTGGACTTAGGGTGCTTTAATAAATACCTTATTCATATTAGTACTGTCATAATAATATTATTTGGCAGTCGCAATAGTGGGATTCGTTAGAGTGCTTATATTTCTTCATTAGAGCTAATAAAGTATATTATACTAATAAGGCTATGAGAATTTATTATAGTATAGATTTCATGTTTTTGTTGCGTTTAACGACTCTCCAACCCAACACATAAATTTTTATAATGGTTTTTTTTTGTTTTTGCAAAATTATTTCAGAGAATTTACTTCTATTTTACTAATTATATTTTTCTTGCATATGATGCGAGATTGTATTTTAATAAATTGTATTTTTCTTGCATATGATGTTATGTAATGCGACTCCTTTGAACATTGGACAAATTTTCAGAGAAAGTTGAAAAAAAAATTTACAAAATACTTGCCTCCTATTTTGGAAAACGAGAATTTTGTTAAAAAAAATATAAAATAAGAACCTGAACTTGTAAATAAAGGTGGTGCAAAAATGAAATAATATAAATATGTTATTGAAACACTCGTAAATTAATTATTAATAATTATTTATTCATTCAGCTCAGGGTAAATGTCTCATTAGAAGTAGGCTAGTATTCAACGTTGTTAAGCAGAGTGCACCTATGAGGTGTAAGGCTCAGGCTAAAAAATTTAGTAAACTTTCCACACTTGAAGTTACATCAACAATTTACACTTGATTGATGAGCACTTATTGAAATTCTAGTAATTGGAAGCTAAGAACCTCACATTGGAAAAGCAATGCTTTACTTACACGTTCCCCTTACATTTTTAGATCAGGTGAATCTCATAATAATGAAAAAGTCTGAGAAACATTTTTGTGAAAGGTGGAAAAAATGTGTTAAAAAGTACCTCATCGATAAAGTAAAATGGAATTTCATGGACGATGAGTTGTGGATGGAGGTAGCTTAACGTCTACTAGTAGTGGAACTGGCGAGAACGCCTTGAAGTAAAGAAATGAAAATCGATGGTGGAAGAGAGAAAAAAACTGAGGCAAGAAGCAAGGCCAATGGAAGCAGAAGTAGACACTTTTTCAATAGTGGCCTCAGTACTCCCTGATGTCCTCCTAGCAGCCTTATGTTAGCACTAGTCGAAAAAATTGTGTTAGTCACACTGATGTAAAATGTGAAGTCAATTTTGCTGTTAGCCTGTTAGTGTTTTTGAGTGATTTTCAGATGTAGTTCTACAAACTAATGATAAATATTACAAAATAGTCTAGTCTATTCCTGTATAGAAAATAACTACACGATAAGCTTTTAACTTCGTTTATATTTATAGTTGAGTGAGAATTATTTTCTAATTTTAAAATGTTGTCTTCCATTACGAACTGCACGTATTAATAGAACGTTATAGAATAAATATCTACACTGTAGTCATTCTGTTTAAGGAAATAATAATATAGAGTAAAAATACCACCTACTACAACTGTGGAGCACAACCATGGAAATATCTTGTGAAATAAGTGAACCGTTTTTATTGGGGTAGCTGCTAGATGCATTCTAAAAAGTTTAATAATACAAAAAATAAATGTATTGTACATATATACTCCAATGTACATAAATTTATTATAGTTAAAAATAATGTTGCAATATTGTAAATGAAAGATGACATCAGCAATTCGATCAAGAGCAACTACTTTTCTAATCTTTAATTTTGGAAAATAACAGTTTTACCATTCCTTTTCACCCATTAAATCCTTCAACTTTTCCTTTCTTCTCCTTCTTCCTAATATTATGTGAACCCCTCCATAGTACTTGGGCAACCCTAGTTGGAAGGGATTTCCATCTTCACAAATATAGTACAATACTATAAAAAAAAATAGTTTCATGATTTTACTTTTGTAAAATATTGAATTTTAACTATTGCATTTTAATATTTTCCAGTATTTTGCACGTATGAATGAGGCTACTGTGTAAAAATTCTTATACCAATATAAAATTTTCATAATACTTCATAGTTCACTGTTTTAATCTTCTAGTGAAGAACTGTCTGCAATTCGAATAAGAATATACACCTAAAAATAAATTTATTACAAGCATTCGTTGTTAGATCGTCGCAAGTGAGAGGTATCAGACTGCTCTATTGCCCCAGATCTACATAGAAGCTCTTGAAGAAGATTTTTTGATTTTTCATGAATCAAATAACAAATAATCTGAATGCGATAATAATAATAATAATAATAATAATAATAATAATAATAATAATAATAATAGTAATGATAATAATAATAAATAATAGTTATTATTATTCACATTCACACGTAGTGACTGAATTAATTGCAGAGAGAAATGTAGACAAAGGCAACCACCCTAAAAATAACATTTTTTTGTGAATCAAAGTCTAATTCTATTGTGGCACGTGAGAAAATACAAAAAGGGTAGCAGTGCAGAAGATGATTTTTTATCAATCCTAATATGAGGCTCGAAGGCACGTAGGCACGAAGTAAGCTTTTGCAACAGTATATTAGACATCTTTGCTGCAACTGTGCAATAAATAACGTCTACAACAAAATTTAATAAATTGAGGAAAATCAAATTAATTGATTTTTTAATTTCAAATTAATAATAAATTGATTCCATTGTAAAAAGTTGAATTAAATTGACAGTTTGAGTAGACAGATGTGTGAGTGTGCTCTCCGACCAAAGACTTTTTTCTTGTTTCTTTGTTGATCATAGTGCGCGCACAATCTGAAAAGGGCGCATGTGTATGATTTTAGCTCTGTTTTCAGAGTTAAGCAGATGAGCTCTGCGGCCACCTGAAAGACTGTCCTGTTCAACACTCTTAGCTTCTACTTACGTTGCCAGGTCACTCCATCACTTTATTGAGGCTTTCCGGGAGTGAATTATGATTCCTAGTAGAGAGCCTATATTGCTTGATTTTCAATATAGCTTAGATAGAATCAAATGATCCACTAAATTGATGTTATATCTTGAATGAAATTGTCAAGCTGGTTTTCATTTCTGTTGGAGTGTAGTGTAGCCAGAATTGTCAGAAATTATAAATTTTTAGAAGCTAATTATCATTTATAAATAACGAATACTGCGAACGTATGAGAGCAAGTATGATGATGTTTTTAGACATTTTGAAAGATTGACTATTCATTGGTATTGTATAATAACTGCTATGATTCTCAAACTGTTATAAAGTATCATGCAATGTTTTGAGGTAAATTAAACAATTTGTTTAGAACAAGATATTAGAAAGTGAGTTTCTGCTATTTAATTCAATTTGATCCATTAAAAAGATTTTAACTCTTCTGGAGCCAATTTGGAATGGTAGATTGTAATGTACAACAAAATATTCAACATAAATATTTTTCAAATAGGATTTTGCTAATAAATCTGTTGCAAAGAGAATAAGTCATGCAAATTACAATTGTCCGTATTGGAAAATACTCAATTATAGGACAAGTTACCGGTGGCTATGCAACAAAATATTAATAATTTTATTCATATAGAACCTATTGGTTAATAATAAGATAACATTCTAAAGTAGTTTTTGATTCAAATCTAAGGTAGAGTCTTCAGGCAAATCATAGAACTCACTACTCTCATCAGTGGATGGATCTTCTATAATTTGAGAGAATATGCTAGAAGTTTACACTATCTTGATAAGGCTTAGTGATATTGTAGAATAAAAGCAAGCTCAAATCATATTTCATAGTAATTATTCAAAAAGATTCAAGAAATAACACAGTCAAAGGTGCTTCTAGGGTTTTGGAAAGACAAATCGCTGCGTCAAAAGTAATGGGTCTTGGTCTCTATCAGTGGAATTACAAATACTCTGAGTAAACGTTTGTTGTTCTTCTATTGTTGTATTGTTCATTTGTTGGTACTTTTATTTTTGAATTACGGATGTAAGAAGTGTTATTAGCTTTTTGTTAGCTTGCAGCTTGTATTTTATTTGGTACTGAAATTGTTATACTTTATTCTATATTGGGAACTCGCTCCTCACCCACAGGCTTTCGTCCATGTGAGAAGCCATGGTATCTTTAGGCATTTTATTTTGTAATGATGTATATGAAGAAGAATAAACTTTATTTCAATTTCAAAATGGATATTATACTCTATCCAAGGTAGCTCTATACTCAATACCGTATAATATTCTATAGTCTGGACAGTAGAACAGCAAGGTGTTGTGATGTAGTAGTGATGGTGGGTTTCTCTACTGTGATGAGGGCATGCAAATGAGGCTACACAATAAAGAAGGAAGGAGTAAAAGAAGAAGAAGGCTTGCTTGTGAAGCGTAGACGAAAGAAGAGAGAAGCTGTCTTCAAACCCTGGCCACCACAAAAAAACCCGAAAAATATCCGGGTAAAAAACTAAACCCTTTCGCTTTCAAAACAGAAAAACAAAAAAGTCCATCTACTTTGCCTAGCGCGATCATCCATCCACCTTTCTCATACGATGAATATTAGTTCTCACTATATACTCGTATACGAGATCAAGTAGTTTTTTTAGGTTTAGTTTTGTTTTTCTGTTCTACCTGTTTTATAGTCCCCGAGCTGCATAATGTAAATACACAAGACGCAGGATGATGATGATTTTTTCTCGTCATTTTTTGGTTACTTCCTTCGATTAATGAGAAGCGGCTACGAAGTGCTTCCCCACGGAAGTGAATCTGTACGAAAGCCTGTACAGATAGGAAGAGAGAGACGGGCATCCTCAATCTAGATAGGCTAACAACAAGCACTGGAGTTACGGCGGCCTTCCAGAATAATATTTGAACTAGATCAAAATATTCCAAGTTTTCAAAAGAGAAAGCTATGCCAATATTCAAAGCTCTAAGCTTCACTGTTTTATATTGTGCTTCTCATTTTCTATAGATTACTGGAAGTAAAAAAATGAAGGGCTTATAATATTTTCCTGTAACTTAATGAATAGGCCTAATTGCAAACATTCTTCTCCAATTCATTTCTCGAAAGTTTCTTCTATTTCTGTTTTATTCAAGCATCAAACGCCTCTTTCCCATCTAAAGCGGAATAAAATATTTTAAATAATCAATTAATTGGAATAATTTAAATAATCACAATCAATTAACTCACTTGATATTATAGCAATGACTAGTTGGCTACAATTGAATTGGTGATCCCACTTGTAAGCTCAGTAATTTTACCTACGAAGAAGATATACGTGTTTAAAAAATATCGTTAATAAATTTAGGAATTAGTTTGGGCTGAAATAAAAATAATGAAAATTGTGTGGTGTACAGTTTTCAAAATTTATTTCAAATTTAAAAATGCGAGTGAATACTATGTTGTGCAAGTAAAGGCTATGTTGTAGTGTTGTTGAAGTACAGGTTTGTCAGTAGCCGATCGTTATTCGTTTTTAGATGCCAGATGTCAACTAATCAGTTAATTAAGTACAATCGTTAACTTATTAAATCAATTAAATTTGTTTTAAAGAGGAAGATATGTATTACAGTATATTATTACTATACAGTATTGCCCGGTTTCTGAGTTGTTCATTAACTTAATGGACCATCAACTCAATTCTGGAGCAATGGGTTAATGATCCATTAAACTTAATGAACAACTCAGAAGCCGAGCATAAATGTATTACAGTATGTATAACAGTATATTATTACAATACAGTAAATGTATTACAGTATGTATAACAGTAAATGTATTATTCTATGTTTCTTTCATTCTCATTTATGTTCTGCAATGGAAGTCAATTGAATTCTTGCAGTAGAATTATCTAGAATTTACTCCCATACCTTTCGAATCATATATTCTGAATAAAACACGAGGTCAAAAAATATGGGTTGGATTTGAAGGAATCGAAAAAGAGGATAGGACAGGAGCGAAATAGACGAAAGAAACCACATGAGTGAGACGAGATTAGAAAACTCATGTTACTCTTTCATCCGGTCAAATCTCAGTCCACAAAAAACAGACGCAGAAAGGATATGATGAATATTTGGCAAAAGGGTTGACAAGCCATCTATTGTCTAACAGAAGCTTCCCTGTTTTCTTGAAGCAATCTATTTAATATTCAAGATCATACACGGTCGTAGTACGTATCGCTGCATAGCGAAGCCCGATTACCATTTCACGACATGCCCCTCTCTGTTCACTTTTTGCCGCAAGTGGTCGATAAAAAGTGACATTTTTTACACTATTATTTAGTTTTTTATTTGTCTAATTGGATGAGAAACTGGATCTTCGCTGCTTTCTTCCCTTTCAAAGTGGCAGTGGGTTGTCAAAAGACAAAGCATTAAACAACCCCTTCTTGAAATTAATTTTTTTCTTTTTTCGAAACAAAGATCTTCCCAGGTTAGCATACTGTTCATAGGCTAGACGATTTCATTGTGGGAAAAGAGAGGCCTACTAGATTTGATCCTCTAGCTGGTGCTTGGTCACACGTTCGAACCAAGCAAAAACTGAAAGACGTCTTGCTGATTTGAATATAAGGATTAAGTTAAAAGATCAAGACCATCCTTGGATATAATGCTGAGTCATTTTCTCCCCTCTAAAAAAAACCTATCTAACTTCGTATGATATTATATTATGTAGAATTTGAGAATAAGTTTGTTGTTTTGGAAATTAATTGCATAATAGACTACATATTTTTGAAAAAGTGGCCAAAATTTAAAAAATAAAAAGATGAATATAACTCGAAGCATTTCCAACTTATTTAATTCCAATGAATTGAGGAATGTATTGGAAATAGCTGGACTATATTATGCTTACATTTTCAATAATTCCATTCAATTGAGAAATAATTTATTTTCATAAAAAAATGCACCAACAACATATTTCTGAATTTCTTAACTTTCTGATATATGGAACTAAAACTGTTAGTGGGCGTTAAGGAGAGTTAGTTTTGAAGAACCCAAATCTATAGTCAATCTGAAAATAATAATAATTTTTTACTTTTACTGGTTACTCTTTGTTAGCTGTATCAAATTATTATCCTGGAAAAAATAAGGAATGAAAAATTAGCTCAATTACGGGTTAATAATTATTTATAAGCCGTCTAATCTTTACACAAAATACACATTTCTGACGCTAAACTGATAGGCTAGATGGTATTTTCGTGTTCAAGTGTTTTCTGCGTACAGAATAAAATAAAAAAGACTTGGTTGGCCAACAGTGTGACCTCGATTTGATCTTTTTTATAATTTAAGTCGGTTTTTGCACTGTTTCCGTCCGGCGAAGAGTTTTCCAAATTACTAGCGGTCGATCCGGTTTTAGGCTAAAAGTAACGCTTTTTCTACTATCGTATTTTTTAAAGTTTCCTCGTTTTAATTATTCCCGCTTTATTGCGTGCGTGCGTGTGATCCTACGCGATAAAAAAAAGATGGAAATGGAGAAAAATCATACTGGACCACAGCAGCGATGGGAACAATGCAGACTTACTGGCAAAGTCAGATGATTGATTTTAGCCTAATATCAGGCGATTTTCCAGTGCCAACAACTTTGACCTCGGGGGATTCACTCGCAATATTCCACAAAGCAGCTTCAACTTCTATTATCCCTTTCTTAAAATAAGCGACCACTTTCAAACATTCCATTGATGAATGAATCCCGGTAAATTCATGATGGGACCGAAAAATGCTTATGAATGGATTTGTGAACCCTTACCAGATTAGATTCACATTCACATAGGCCTAATGTATGGAAATATCGCATCTCCTACTCACGGACATTTTAAAAGCTCTCAAAGGCTACAAATATATGCATTTTTCTGGTACCGTGTTTGTTATTTTTGTATTGTTGTAGTGCCATGATATTGTAAAACTATTGATGGTTTGTTCTGGGAAGTAAGGCCTATCCATGATCCTATGGTAGATTTACAGAAATAATAGTAGAATTCATTCAAATTTAATTATTCTTGATGTCAGGTGAAACACCCATCCCCGAAATCCTCAGTTACCGCTAAAAAAACTTCTAAAAAAATAATTCTGAGTTCACCCTGCTCGATCGAAGTATCAAAATAAGTGGTGTACGTACGTTTTGTAGGTAAGATTAACTATTTAAAACGTCTTTTATGATTAGATGATAAGTATTTTACAAACACTGAAAGAAAAGACTATAAGAGATTTTCTCCAGATCAAAGTTAGGTATAATTTTGACTCGGCTGCAAAAACAGTTTTTTTAAGTTCACTAAAGCAGTACTTTTCATGTTGAAATTGGATTTCTAAAATCGTTCTGGAACATAATTTCAGTGAATAAGTCCCTGCACATTTTTCAACAATGTCAGAAATCTTTGTTGGGGGTGTGCCTTGATTGTCTCAATTGTTGTGTAGTTTAATAATATGTAGTTTAATAAAATGAAGCCTTGAGTGGAATATGAAATTCTTTAGATTTTAGTCAAAAAGTCCTAATTCGCTACTTAATTACTACTTCCATTCACCTGCCACAAGTATAATTGAAAAAGTTCATGAAATCGTGTTTTATGAGCTGAATATTTCAATAACTATACAGTAGTAACAACAGACTTTAAACAGGTATTATTAAATGTTTTACCCAACTAATTAACTCATTACAGTACAAAGTATTTTAATATCAGGGAGTCTCATTAAATAATGATGAGATATTAACCCGATTTTTAGAAAACTGTATATGTATAAGTGGCTTGCAAGTCGGAAGGTCTGCGATTTATTAATACCTGTGTGCTATTCTACCTGCTTGTACCTTAGTTTCACCTGAAGGCTGAAGCCGTAGCTGGGCGCAAAGGTTCGTTGACGCAAAGGGGCCTGGGCGCGAAATTCCGAATACATTAAGAGAACGCACTTAACAGAACAGAATTTGGTAATATCCACGATTTTAATTAAATATATTTTGGTTGTTGTTGCTAAGTAATCTAGTTTAAGGCAAGTGTAACTTTTCAAAACATGGCAGCAGTGGCGTAGCCAGGATTAGATTTCGGGGGGGGGGGGGCTCACCAAGGGGGGGGGGGTGTGGGCAGTGGCTTAGCCAGGATCAAATTTCGGGGGGGGGGGGGGCTAACCAAGGGGGTATAGGAGGGTCCGGGTTTTTTTTAAATTTAGTGGTGTGAAAAGCTAATCTAGACAACTTGTTAGGCTCTAAAGTTCAAAAAAAGTTTTGAGAAATTACTAACCAAGAGCCTAGGTGGCCAGGTTTGTAATGATAAAGTTTGATATACCGATATCTGTGACTATTTTGAGTCAAAACCCTTGAATTGGAACTAATCATACTTAACTTATGTACTGAATCTCAAAATTAATACAAATTATTATAAGTTTCATATAATTTATGTCATTAGCCTAGAACGCACCCAACCCAAAGTTCATGAAATCGGAATTTTTTTATCATAGCACACTGATTTTACACGCTTGCATAGAACTTGCATTTATTTGTGTGTTTTCATTTATAAAATCCCGATTTTATGAACTTTGGGTGCGTTCAGGCTAGTGGGTTATACTGAATTTTAACTTCAAAACTAAATATTCTACAAGATGAGTTTATTCTAAAAGGTGATTT
Organism: Conomelus anceps; assembly: GCA_948455865.1. Classification (NCBI taxonomy): domain Eukaryota; kingdom Metazoa; phylum Arthropoda; class Insecta; order Hemiptera; family Delphacidae; genus Conomelus; species Conomelus anceps. The sequence goes on from OX418219.1 coordinate 36,752,408, forward strand.
ATCAATAATTAACAAAGGTAATCCACTTCAAACTTGAAAATTGCATTTTATTTAATGTAATAAATAAACAATTATGGTAGTCACAGTTTTCTATTTTTTTTTTCGATTTCGTAGCTCATTTTAAATCAAAATTATCATTTTGAGCACCTAACAAGTTTCTATATGAGTAAATATTAAGGAAAAATTTGAAAAATGTATTAATCTGACTATAACTGTAGCTATATTCCATTACACAAACAGGGTTACTGTAATCTGTTCGTTATAATACAACAAAACAGATAGAACCCTTCGGCTTTAATAAGTCCTTATCTATTAGTTATTTGAGAATTTTTTATTTCTGAAATTTCGGGGGGGGGGGGGGGGCCCGGGCCCCATGGGCCCCCCTGGCTACGCCACTGCATGGCAGCAAATTTCCTGGTCGCGTTGAGGTATTTCTGGCATTCGGTTAGTTATTAACCTATTAAATGTCAGAATCTAAGTGTAAGTCTTGAAATGTATCAGAGAGAGAAGATAGATATCCTATCAAGTGGTTATTTCTATCAATTCGACGACAGCAACTCATTTGCAGCCTGTGTTATCCAGTTAGGCCGACAATCCAATTCTGTCAGAGGAAATAGTTCCCCTTCAAAAAAAAAAAAAAAATTTACCTCCGTCGTCCTTCATTAAAATCGATTTATAACGGTTTTTGTCGTCTTTTATTAACTATGGGTTGTGTGAGTGAGTGAGTCGACTACTAAAACTCGTGTGTTCACACTACTTATAAGTAAGGCCAGGCTCACACGTGCACAAATCGCGCGATTGTAGCCAGATCAATTATTCTGACGGACAACAGCCTCGCCAAAGCAATTATGAATCGCATAACTATCGCCGAATTTTTTCCTAATACAAATACAATAAACATAAACATTTCAGATATTCAAAATTTTCAAAGTCCCATGCTACTGTAATCAGCCTCCTTAATCCAAACCAACTTTAATTTTTCTCCTATCACTAAAATTAACATTTTTATGCTAGAAAAAATCTCAAGTTCCTACGTATTTACGACAGTGAGCAGAGTACGCTAGAATTTTTGAAAAATAAAAAATCCAGAATTTCATGTTTTTTTGTTGCTAGCTGAGTTAAAAACGGTAATGATCTTGGCTACAAGCGCGCGATTCTAGTAGAATCGGCTACAGGCCGGCTACATCGCAGGGAAGTGTAGCTCGTGGGAACTGATTCTGTGCTCAACTAGAATCGCGCAACTCTCGATAATTGCTCTGGCTACAATCACGTAGCACGTGTGAACCCGGCCTTAGGCCACTCTGGTTATAGGCTATTATGACATTTTTGAAAAACAAACTAAGAATGGGTTGATAACAAAGACTGGAGTGTGGAGGGAGTTGCTTCTGAGTGGGATCAGTGATTTCTGGATTTTCCAATGGTATTTATTTTCAGTGGATGTTTCATGTTTTCAGTGGCCGCTAGGACTTTATTAGGGATCGACGTCCTTTTTCTTGGGATATTCATACCGTTCGATTGATTGCACTGATATAACCTCTCTTCTGTCTAATCAGGTAAATTGCATTTCAGATTTTGGGAATAAGATATTACTCAATACTATTGATAGAATAGTGAGTTGTTTGGTGTTTCTTTTAAAAGTTCAAGTGGGCTAGAATAGACAGCCATTATTATTATAGGTAGGTCTACTCCTACTCCTAAGTTATGATCTGATTCACCGGTTCAGATAGTTCAGTATTGGAATAAAAGTCGAATTATAGCTAAGTGATCACTTTTACGCAAGTTGAGGGGTGCATGGGTGCACCACGAAGTGAAAACCTGGTGATTTTTAAACAGCCCAAGTTATTTTAAAAACTGCGCTTTTACATAATTTGAATCACAACTATAATTTTTTTTCAAAATGTTTGTTATTTTTTTAATTGAATATTACATTTATTTGACATACTGATCCATGAAAAAGAGGGGAAAAATAGAGTAGGTAAGGAAATATGGAGTGCTGTGTAGCCTATGAGAAAAGGATCTAGTCAAAAGACTTGAGATGCCCATCTTGCTGTCTAGTTCGTGATCATGGCAGGAGAGAGAGTTTGAAGAAGAGAGATGAAAGATGATCTTTTGAATGAGAAGATATAAATATGAGAGAATACGAAAAGTTGTACAGTGGTTTTTTATATTTTTATAATTGAATATGAAACTTGTGAAGTATGGAAATTTATATTGTTTGTTAAAATTTTATGTATACGATGCATTTCAATGTTAATGTACACAGAAAATAGGGTAGTTATCTTGGCTTATAGAATTTGAAGAAGGTTATTTTATCATTCCGAGATCCGCAATTTGAATAGAATGAGAGATAGCGTGAAAATATTTTCCTGCAAGCCCTGAAGGTTGACAAAGAATTCATTATGGACAATTGGGGAAAACAGAATTACATAATTCAATTTAAATTGAATAATTGCCTGCTATGGAATCTAAGAGCTTCACCAAATCCAATTAGTTTTTTCAATGATTTCAATAATAATTGCAGTCAATTATTATGAATTTTATGGTCTTGTTTTCATGTAGACAGCAATATATAGAGAGGGTTTGTGTGTTCCCTGCACATAGAACCCTTCAGGCATAAATAAAAACCATATAAATTGAGGATGGGAACTCATGTTATTTCCATGAGTGAATATATGACTTTTCTGACGACTAATGTCATCATTTTGATTCGACTTCATGTCAAAACAGTCCTGTTTACATGCTCCAACCACATGACAGGCCTTTGTGGGCTTTCAATCTGAATAACTTGGGTTTGCTCTAGTTCCTGTATCAGGTTAACCCATGTCAATTCATAAAGCAGTTTTTTAAATTCCTAGTTTATCCACTATATTTTTGAAGCAGGTGTGCATTTCTAATCATTTGAAATCATGAGCATCATCGAATGATTGGAGTAGCACATCTATGCCCATAGCATTAAAACTAGAACTAGCTATTGGGGCTATAGTAATTGGATAAAGGCATTTTATTATTAATTAATATTATTGAGAATTATTATTCTAATCATTAATGAGCGAACTAGAACATCAAACTCAACAATACAACCCAAACTCACAATATTCAAGAACTGTATATTGTATATCAAGAACTGTATAAAATGAAATTTGTTCAGGAAAGTAGGCTACGTCCACAGGTAAAACAAGTGAACGTCCTAATACAAGTACGTAAGGATATTACATCCTAAGTAATATAAGTGCGCACAAGCAATACATCAGAGTCAACGTTTCAATATCAGCATGGATAATTCATCTACCTGATGAGTAATAGAGAAAAGAGTGGACAGAGCGTGTGTGTCAAAAAATAGGAAGAATATGTTACTTTGAAAAAGATTCATTTCGAGTTATATATTTACAGATCAAGCGTTGAACAGAACGAGGACTACGTACTGACTGGAAGAAAAATGCAAAAAACACTTCAACATTGTCGAATATGAATAACTTGTCCAAGGGTTTTTTCGGAACGACCGAAACCTGTCTAATGCTAATGCCTCCCTTATGCGACTACCGCTGGCTCTTAGTTTGCAGAAGAAAAAGTTCAGAGGGAACGAAGACAGAGTAAAACGCTATGAAAGGGAGAGAAAGAGCTGCTATGCTTTTTACCGGCTCAAAAATGTACCCGACACTACCGCTGCCAGTGGATGTGAACAAACATATAACTCGTGAAAACGGTATAGCCCTTAAAATAGTCACCCCACCCGTGTTCCCTCTACCCTACATTTTTTCCAGAATAAAAAGCTGTAATTTTTTGTTCAATTTCTCTTCTCCGTCACTTCCAGGCAAACTCGTTCAATCTCTCTCTTTCTTCGGCACTATTTTGCTTCAGTTTTTGTTAGCCCTCCTTTCATCAATGTGAGAGAGATGTGCCGCAAACCTCCCGACCAATGGCCTTCTCAGGTTTTCGCTACCCTCAGGGATCGTTTTTACAGTCGGCCCAACCCTCTGCTGCACCCCTTCCAATAGCGGCCGTCTTACTAAATTGTTGGCCCAGTGTCTTTCTCAAACTAAAAGCTATAGAACAGAACTAACGGCCCCGACTATTCTAGTTTCTGCTGCAGAGGTGCACTCCGCGATAAGCCTGAAAAAATATGCCAGCCACAGCTTCACAAACAGTATGGCTGACTAAGGTGAAGGCTCACAGTTTTACCAACTTGCCCAACTCATATTAAATTTGAGTCATCTAAAAGAGATAGAAACTTGGTATGAAGAAATTCTGCTACAATGATCATCGAGATTGATATTCAAAGGGTCCATTCTCTCAATGGTATTTCTAATAGTAAACGACGGTCGAAGACTAGTTCTTGCTGTAAGGATCATGGAAGATAGTCAGGTTAGGATAAAATACTATTGCCTGAATTAAATAAAATACTAAGTATAAGATACAAATATCACTTGGCCGATAAGATTCATGTTCATTGTAAAAGTGACTCTAGTCTGATGAGAGAGGTGATTTGAATGATGACCTAAGACCTACACTTGCATAGGCCTATAATTAGAATGTCATCTTCCATTAGTCTTTTTGAAACGTTTCTAAATTCAGTTTAGACAATTAGAGAAAACAAGATAATTTTTAAGATTAGCTTATGATTTCTTAGTCGTATAAATTTATGAACAAGTTATTTAAAGTATAATAATAATAATAATAATAAATAAGTTTTATTCCGTTTGATTTTTTATAGAATACACACTTTTTATAGTATGTTGATCGGCCAGCTTTGCAATGTAGGCGTATAACACCCCGATATATAGGCGTATAATATATCTACGTATAACACCCCGAGAAGAGTAAAACGGTTATAGCAACAAAAACTCCTATTATCGTGCATTATTGACTGAGTCAATCAATTACTTTACAGTTTTTATCTCTACTGGATTTCATCCGTCGAATAGCCTCAAGAAGATGGGATATTTAGATTCAGGTACAAAGAACTGGAGAAGGATTAAAAGTAATGAGACTCTTAGGTATTTTCCAACTTATTGTATTGCATCAATTTCAATTTTTCGGTTTATAGACAGCCTGCAAAGGAAAATACGAAATTATTCTGACATGTTTTCCAAAGAAATTATCCCACCGGTTACATTTTGTTTCAAATCTCTTAATTATTCAGTAATCTGCCTTTGAAGGCTTAGCCTACATTATAGCCTGAGCTATTGTGAATGCTAATGATTGACAGTGATGAATAACAGTAATGTTAAATTCGCTATCAACGAAATATTCAATAAGAATCTCAGATAAATGTATTTTTTTTTTTAATTAACTGCAGCTTGAACCATATAATTTAGATTAGACAGTCTAAAAACTTGAGACAAAATTTGGAAAATCTCAAGCCCCTATTTGACATGCTATGAAATGCCTTTTAACCTGCAGCCAAATTTTTTATTTTCAGAACGACAATTAGTTTAAACTGTTCAATTCAGTTTTGTCTTAATTTTTTTCCAATTTATAAATTTAATAAAATATTTTTAAAAGTTTCTCGTTTTAATAATTTTTGAAAATATTTAATTAATTAATCTGAAAAGGATAAAAAAAATGTTAAAAAGTAAATTAAATGCAAATGCAATTAAAAGTAAACTAAATGCCTCACCATCATTTAGAGAAAAGTGCATACATGCGCCTATCAAGAATTATCCATTTGGTCGGATTTTACTGGTTAGTCCAATTAATAATGATTCATTGTGACTGAAAATTTCTAATTACAGTTCAATTTTTTCGAGAACTAACACTTACTAATTTTAAAACATCAACTAGCAGCAATAGGAAAAAACAATCACGAGAAAGTTTCACTCATTATTGTTTTCTGTGCATCTGTGCTAAGCTCATAACGACCCTTCAACCTGTTATTACAGGCGTTTTCAGCTGTCTTGTGAGACGTGCTCTAGCTATTTTTTAGCCACACATAAATGGTAGTTGAGAGGCACAGAAAGAATCCCTATCTAGTTCAAAGTTTTTTTCAGATTGTCTTGAACAAACTTACATCAAATATTACAAAAGAAAACAACATTTTGTGTTCTGGGTTGGTGGAAGAAATCGAATGTCTGACTTTTATTTTTTTCGGTGACTAAATTTCAGTTCAACCTCAGCTTGACATCGTATCAGTGAGAGCATAGGCCTGCCTGCTTCAAGCATCGCCATTAGATAAGTTATGTTCGTGGTTAAAAAAACTATATAATTGCACCGGCATCTAGGACACTCCTTAATCGCGTTTTTTGCCTTTTGACTCTCTCTCGTTCTCTTCGACAGTATATTGTGAGTTGAAAAAAAACTACAACTACAATACACCTCGAGCTTGACTTAAAAAAAACGATCAGCCTTGACGAACAGACTTGACAATCAGCCATCACGTGATACTACTTCCATGCAAGTCCATTAGCGTTGTTGCCTAGTGGTTTTAACATTACCTCGCGTACTATGCAACAAGCTTAGTTTTTTTTGAATTCTCTGTTCTCAATTTTTTCTTTGCTAACCTCTCACTCGTACCTAGTCAACAAAAACTTCTATTCCCACCTTCTCTTTCACTCCCTCTCTCTCTCTCACTGTCGTGTTTTCTAGTTCTAACGGTGGCTATATTTACTTGCAAACGTTTTCCTTGTATGATCGTAGGAATAATCCCGTAGTCACATCCACCTCTGTTTCGCATCACAGGAGGCCCATTCTCCTCACATCAAGAATGTATTAATCTATGTCAAACTTGGGAAAATTTGACATACTTTTTAAAACTCGCAAATTACTAGACAGTACAAAAATACACCAGATATTTGAGTTGTCAGATCATTTTGCTTTAAAAATGATCATTAGAGCCAGAGAAAAGCAGTTTGCATCAAGAGAGTTTTGTGATAGTCTTCATTGATAGCCTAACGAATTGTGTTAGATTAATGGCTCCTATATCTCAATGAAAATGGGTCTCTGTGGCAGACTAAAATAGGAAATTACCAGAAAATCATCAAAATTTCAGATCATTGAATTCTTTACAAATATGTCTTTTTCTATAGGAGCATATAACATTTTCAATACTGTAATATAATTCACATTATAATAATATATTTTCATTAAATAATATTTTTTATAACATGATCTATTTTCAGTAAAATATATTTTATATGTCATAATTTTTCAAATTGACCATATAAAAACTTATAGAAAAATTGATTTATCCAATTTAATTTTGAAAGGTGAGGCAAATTATGGCAACTCATGGTCTCGATGTCTCGGCACGACCACTAATTGGGTAACCTAACCATACCCTTCTGTACACAATTTTTTGAAAGTTTATAATGTATTATACTTGTGTTTTGGAAATCAAGGGTGAAAATTAATTGAAAATGAAAAACAAAAAAGTGTGAATGGTCTACGTAGACTTGTTAGGCTACTAAAACTTTTTGAAGGGTGAATCGCATTCGAAGCTCGTTTGCCTGGCAGTAGGCTACTTGATCCACGAAAAACGGTCATTAGAATAACGAGTGGTCATGCGTTACCCACAGGCGTTTGGGGGGTTGAAAGGGTTCGAAAAAAGGAGGAACAGGGCAGCGAATCCAAACCCTACTACCCTAGTGTCTGTTCGGCCGCCCCTGCGACAAGGCTGAGTATTGATTATAATTCAGCTGTGTGTGTGTGAGGGGCATTTTTTGGAGTGGAAAGTCTGGACGTCTAGACAATAAACTTTATCCACCCAGGACCGGCTCAAGGAAAAAAATCTTCTCCCGGCTTGATCCTGTTACGCCAAAAATTGTCAATTTTTTGAATTTAGCGTTTTCCAGCGTTTGGGCTCAAAATGAAAGATTGTTGAAAATTCAACTGACTACCGTTTATCAAGTATAACGTCGCCAAAAAGTGTCAGGTTCATTAAATACTCTAGATGAGTACCAAACTTTCAAACCCCCTACAAGAGAAAAACATTAATGTATTTTTCAATTAATCACGGATACAACACGAACGCAGTGCTGCATGGCATTTCGATAAAAAAGAGAAAGGGTTTTTAAATACTTCTCTACTTTACAATCAGAACAGACTACTTAAAACAAATAGTGTTGTTCGGTTTACATTGAGCAAAAAAATTACCATTGCCGTTCTTATGTCTATTCTGTTGAAGTTTCAATCAAAATTCAGGAAAAGTAAAAAAACCTCAAGTTTGTTCCGCGTTTGGCGTCCCGGGGCGCCCTGGGCAGCCGCCCGGGCCTTGAGCCGGCACGGTTCTGATAGCTTCCACAGTTTTTTTCTTTAAGCTCCCTACTACACAGTTTTTTCTTAAAGATTTTAATTTAATATTACAGAATAATAAAATTTTTAACTATCGATTTATTGATGGTTTCTTGATAATTTTATTGATAAAATTTTAATCTACAGGAAGATAATTATAAATTTTAAAGTTGAACAATTGTAGTCCTAATTTGCCTAGCGTTTCCGCTAATGTAATTTGATCTACCACCAATGTTTCTGAGTGTTTTCACATGTTATCACTTCTTTTCAAATGTAGGACAGTATATTTCGGTATATTTAATAAGAAATAAAACTGCCAACAAGTGAATCAATAAGGAATAACATCACTTTTTATTCTGTCTTTGTGATTTTCCAAATCAGTTGTTATAATATCACATTATATCATACATTATATTATATATCGTACATTATGTGTACATTATGTTGAAGGAAGTGATAGCCGCGAGCCGTTGCAGGCATCTGTTCAATCAGAGAGATAAGCTGCGTTCTCGTAGGTCCTGTTTGTAACGGTGACCGATTAGATTGGCCAGGAAAAAAGACACTGTTCTCTGCTGTAAAATCACTTCCCGGTGGTGCGGAACCAACCTAAAACTGTAGGTCCAACTCATCAATCACCATCATCCAACTCATTACCCGCGCACAGGTCTCAGACCTATGTGGGCTTCATCCTCAAAAGAAAAAAAAGAAAGAGAGATGTATCAGCCTATTAGGCTATATCAATACATAAATGCAGCCTTTTCAGCGAATAGCCTATCAATAACAAATAATAAGCAGTTATTCACAAAAAACACATATGCGCCAGGTTTCTTATATCTGGACAATTGTAGTCCATCTTCAAAACTTTTTCACTAAAGTTGAAACTGAAAAAAATCAACTACGGTACAAATGTTTGGATGTTGAAGGTTTGTGTGATACGTGATAAGCTTTTAAAAGCTTGAAAAAGTATAAAATTTATAATTATTTTAATTTGATTCCATATTCATTGTATAGATAAACCTAACCAATGTTTTATGATAAGTAGGCCTACTGCTGATGCAGGATAATGAGTACAAATATTAGATTGATCGTAAGTAGCCTATTGTTTACAGTCCTTGTATTTGAGCAAAGTAAATTTGTCTTTATTTAAAAAAATACTCTCAATCTAAGCCATCACCAATATTTGCAAAACTTGAATTTAAAATAAATTCTCGGAGGAGAGCCCCCGAACCCCCTTTATTTTTTCTTATTCTTGGACAAATTATTTCCTGCCAATGAAACACTTACAATTTTAAACATGGTAAACCGTAAATTAATTTTTTCTCATGAGTTTAAGTATCATGCCTCCAAATTGGCAATGTCCTTGTATTTCATTCTTATTTGACAATGATCAAAAAATAAAAACAACACATAACCTACTTATTACAGTAGGCCTACCTACATTCTTTTTATTCGTTACTAACAGTATTATTAAGTTGGTTTACTACTCATTTCAGAAGAGATTAATGGCTTGGATGGAATAATGTTATCAAGCTACTGTCCTTACACTTTTTTGAAAAAAAAAGATATAAAATTGTCTATGCCTCGAACATATCTTTGCAAATAAGATTAAAGTATTGAGAGATAATTTTGGAGAATAAAAATCAAAACATTAAACGAATAGAATCAGATTTCAGAATCAGAATCAAACCACAATCTTTGTTGTTGTTGAAATCATAAGAGTACATTTTATACCAAATAAACCGTTGCAACTGAGTATTCAAGGACTCGACGAATTAAAAAATAATAACAATAATAATTTTTATTATTATCAACAGTTGTGCTAATAGGCATATATAAGCACCATTCAACCAAGATGCATAGGATACTAACCTCTCTACTAACCTTGCTATTCAAGGCTGTGTGTGACTTGGTTTTTGTAATCCACTGTAAGACACAAACCCATGAGGTTAGACAACACTGAGAGTGCTTGCACTGTGGAGTTTTCAATATTCAATTATATCAAGCCAAGGGCGGATAAAGGGGGGGGGCGGAGGGGGCGACCGCCCCCTCCGAGGGCTTGCACATTTTAAAAAATTAAAAAGGGTAACACTTGTGACATGCACACGGTTCAAATTTTAATTGTCCCGCCACAGACGGAATACCTCCAACTTGTCTTACCACTCCTCCTCCGCCGGCCGGGAATTAATGTTGTAATACTTATTTTGTCTTATTTTCTATATTACCTTTATCTTAAACTGTTGACATAATTTTAATTCAATGACGAACTAACAAATGACAGAGAATGAAGGAAATCTTATATCAAGTGAAATTAGTTTGAATAAGATTAATCTTTTATAGAATAGGTAGGGGCATATACATCTCTGTTTGTTTTTGACCTAATACGTATTTATTGTAGTACTGGTATTATGGAACATGAAAGAATGTTGAGATTAATTTAAATATATATATAGGTCTAAAAATCATCACGATCACGAATAAATTGCTTAGACTCTGTTCATTTCTCTGTAAATTTTGATAAAAATTAAGCTAGCAAAGCAATTTTTGTTCAAGACATATTGTATTGTATAAAAAATTTGTATTCCTAATTCCACATGAATATACAGAAATAAACTACTCTAGCTAGGGGAAATTTGATTGTTCTTAAACACGAAAAAATTATATTTCTACTACATTTTAAGTGCTAGAATGGTGTAAAATGCGGTTAAAGGCTATTTCCAAAAATTTTATTCCATAACCCCCCCCTCGACCAACGGGTATTTTTGGGGTATGTCGCCCCCTCCCATAAAAATTCATTAATCCGCCACTGTATCAAGCATTATCATCATAAAATCAAACACATGCTGTGGAATGCTGGCAATCACACATCACGCTGCTCGAATCTGACATGCAATCCACATTTTCATTATCTATATAAATAAAATTAGAGTTTTGTCTGTACATTTATCAGAATTATATATTTTTTGGTCATTTTTACGTTTTATACATTAAAGAAGCCGAAACAAGTCTTATCTCAATTTCTGTCTGTCTGTAACGGCATTTTACGCGGCCTTCTCCTGAAAAACGAGAGCATCGATCGGGATTAAAGTTATTTATCAGTATTGAAAACCTTTTTGACAATGTCTTTTGCTATAAAAAACTAAATTGACTTTTTAACAGAATAATAAACGTTTAAAAACCAAGTACTGTGCGATTTTGGATACATTTCTTCTAAGTTTTATTACCACATAAGAACAAATCACGTAATTTATGATGATATATCAATCAGCTGTTCTCAAATATTCTCTCTGATAACTGTCACTGAATTGTTTACGTTCTAAGCTGCTAACAACTTCATGATCGTTGCTATCAAAAAAGCCGAAACATATTTAGTCTTATTTCTAAACATAATCCGTACGAAGGACGGGTACAATAGCTAGTAATAGTCTAACGATTGAATAACCATTCAACTATACATTTCAATAATTGATATGGTTATCTATGGCAATTTTTCGATGGTGACTATCATTGGTCGGGTATTGGATGCTCTACTCACTGTGTAAGAACCCTACCATTCAATAGATAATAATGTTCCGATAGATTGTTGAATAACTCACATGTGCCGTTGGCGTTTCTGCTGACTATTTTGACGCTACTGGTGCTGGTAACAGCTGCGGCGGCGTTGGTGGTGACTGCGTTCGCCTGCTGCGGCGGAAGGACAAGAGGAGGAGTTCCGGAAGCCAAGTGGCGGTTAGAGGAGACGGCGACGGCGACGGCGGAGGTGGTTGTTGAGGCAGAAGACACCTCAGATAGTGTATATTCCATCGGTTCAGGCAGACGCAACCTGATAAATATGTTGGCTAGCAATTATAGAAGCCTGTAACCCACTACCTTGGAAAATAATAATGGTCAAACATTCGACACAATTATTATTGCTCGCTTGCTCGTGACAAAATAATAGCCACCTATTTGGACTTGCAGAGAATGTGTGTGTTAATCACGGTGGAAAAGATGAAAATATCACCTCAATAATCTCAAACGTATAAACATGTGACACACTCGACTGTAATAGAAGCCGGCTCCAGGTAACATTTTATACTTTGAGGTTATGTTTGACGAAATCGAGCACGCGCGTCATTAGATAACAACACAGGAACGACTCGACGCAGTCTGACAATCTAGTAGCACTGCCGAAGTTCGCTCCGCTCCCTATTTCCGACAACATCCACCAGAAACGCTGCTGTAGCCTAACCCCTCCCAATTTTAGAAAGGGTCTTTGCCGTAGAGCCCTCCCAACTTTTTTTTGGTTGCCCGACCCCAGAAAAAGAACATTGTCAAGAACTGCCTGGCCCTACCCCACCAATGCAGAAAACCATGAGCTACGTCATAAGGATGGAGAACACGATCGGTCTTCACTTCAGTCTCCTCCATGGCAGACCGACTTTTTGTGCAAGTTCAAAAAATCGTTTGAAGGTTCTTCTGAGAATGTGTTCCCCACAAAGATGGGTTGGGGGCTCACAAACCCAGAGGTGCCTGTTGGAAGGAAAGGGTAAAATTACAAATGTTCGTTAAAGCTTAGTCTACGTCATAGAAAGTATTTTTTTTAATTAAAAATAAACGTTAAGTTAAAACAAACATCTATTCGTCTTTACTTTTCTTAGGTATCTTGCATTTTGCAACTCTTTACGGTAGGGGACTGTATTTAATGTGCGTTTGAGAATAAACAATGAAAATGTTTTAGAAATATAACGTTTATATGATGGTCAATGCGTTACTTGAATGCCCAGAGGGAAGGATCAATCAAGTTGTCTTGAGCTTAAATGATTGGGAAAGCTGAGTAGGGCTAATTTCATTAGACAGGTATGGCCAACTCTGATAATCAATATTATTTGAAACACTATCATTATTTTTCACGAATATGCTTAATTAAACCAAAGACAATGTACATTATATTGTATTTGATTAAACGTTCTCATGACATGGAATGACTTTTCACTAAAAAAAGTGAATAATTTTTTTTATTTCTATACTCCTGGCTCTACAATCTCAAACAAATCTCAAAATTATGTCTACTTTCTTAGGAATGTTTTTTAATGTGAATTTTTAAATTATCATTTTTGTTTTGAAAAGAATCAGAAAATTTCTAGTTTAGCTTGACATAACCTAAAATTTTGATTTTTCAGGTAAAAATTTGTAAAGAAAGAAGTAGTGGGATTTACCCAATGATATTTACTTGATCTGTATGAATAAATAAATACGAGAAAAAGCAAAAAGCAATGTGAAACTAATTGTATTGGAAAATTGAATCTCGCATCCTATTTTTTGTAATTGTCTCGATGAGATTATAGCCTGCTTTTAGAAGAGATATATCTATTCAATTTGATAAGTTTCTACAATGAACTCTTTTAAAATTGTAGGCCTATCTATCAGTTAATGATATTTTTTCGGGGGTGGCTAACCCGGGGGGTCTAGGGGGAATTCAATGCCCCCGAACGAAAGGGGCTCCGGATGTGCTATCCGGAAAAATATTGAAAAGATTATTACCTGAAAATCACATTTTACTCTATTCAAGCACAAAACTGTAGTATTACCAGTGGACGTTTTTCCTTTTTTAAATAATTGTTGTAATAATTGATCATTACCTGGAAATTAAAAATGAATTAATACAAATTGCTTTACATTAAAAAGAAAATCAACCAATTCAGGTTAAGTTATTGACTTCCTGTTTGGAGCTGATCAAGAATAAAAGTTAAAAAGTAATTAATGATCAATATTTGATATATTTTTGGCATAAATATAAGCCTAAAGCTAGACATTTTCAATTAATCTGTTATTATGGTAGAAGCCGAACATCACAACTAAGTGAAGCAGGTGCCCGACAAAAGGCAGGTCACATTTTCGCTTCTCCACCATAATGAATCTGATAGGTGTAAATAATCAAAAATAAATATATCAATCGAATGAAAGAGTCCATTCTCATGTAAATAAAATACTCGTACATAATCCTCCTTCAATTAAAATTGAGGCATTTACAAATAAATTTTTTTCTTTGTAACCAAGATTCTGTTTTTTTTCTTATTTACCCGAAAATTGAAGACTATCGATGGGAAATTTCATGACTTAACAGTTGTTTTATCAAGTTTACGCTTCAAACTCATTATTGAATGAAAAATAAAAGAAGAATTTTGTGTAGTTGATATGTAGCTAAAAATCTCGGTCATGCGAATTAAAATATGCAAAGTTTATTTTATCATTGGGCCAATTTATTTATTTTGCAAATTTTACTGCAATGTCTATCTGTTACAAGAAGTGAGAAGTGGAATGACCTGATTTGAGTCTGTAAAACCCAAAAGTATATTTTTGAAAGAACAAAGAGGCTGTACGCACTGAGGATAGGATATAGAAAGTGGTGGTTCAGAACCCACCTAAAACTGTAGGTCCAACTCATCAATCACAATCATCCAACTCATTATCCACGCACAGGTCTCAGACTTATGTGGGCTTGATCCTCAGAAAAAAAGTAGCTCGGTTAACTTCTTAGGTTCATTTCAATTCATTAACAATTGGCGTCGTTCTAACGTCTATTCTGATGAAATTTAATTCGAAATTATTTAGATAAGTAGAGGATAAATTTACCTCAAGTTTGTTCACCGTTTGGCGCCCCTATGTTCACGGCGCCCCGGGTAGCCGCCCGGGCTGCTCGATAATTCTGTTACGTTATATAACATATTTTTACTCAAAATAACTGTCACTAGGCTTTTTATCATGTTTTGTTAGTTACAAAACAAATAATAATAATTATCATAAAATTTTACAATTAATAAATAAAAAATAAATAAATAAAAATTACAAAATTGTATGAGCTGTTTTAAAATGAGTTTCTGTATCTAGGGCGTTTCAACTTGTCAGCCCCCTCCAAAAATTACACCATAATTTTCGTCTATTTTGAAGGGATATTTCAAATAATTGTGTACTCTTTATTGGAGTTTTCATTCTACTTTGATAATAATTATACTGACGGATGAGGAACAAGCTCATAAAAGCAGGGTTGTTTGGGGCTAGCTCCCGGGTTCAATTTCTCATTTTTAAGGTCTTTAGCATGAAATTTCCCAGTTATTTTGGCAATGATTGTACTCCCCACAGTCTTTTATCGCAAATCTTTAGAATGTCGGCACGTCAAAAAAATGCCGACATTTAAACAAAAATGTCAGTTAATAAGTAAGTTGATTGATAGTGTTTGTCTTGAAATTCAAATAGCTTACTTAGATGCTTATTAACGAACTCATTCAATATTCACACTTATAAAAATAACTCATACTAATTTAGAAGGGACCTGTAGGTCACAATTAAAGTGTAGTATACAACTCAGCATTGAAGAGTAGTTCTGTAACACTCTAGACGGAAGTGAAGTCATTCATGTACCATTCTAGACACTAATCTATTCATCTTATTCCTAATTATTTGCGGTCAAGATTAATTCTATTAATTGTTTGGGTAGATGACACAACAGTGCTAGCTGTAGGCGAGACCAATAATGAAGCGAAAAGAAAAGGAAAGTCTACTTAACATTGATAAAATTATTGAAAATGGACCAAGTACTGGCGAAAAAATTAAACGAAATTAAGTCCACACATGTTACTTTTTCAAACCGGAAATGAGAGTGTGCACCAGTTACAATCAATAACAGAGATGTACTAGATGCCAATGAAGGTAAGTATCTAGAAATTATAATATTTTCCATTATAAACTTAATAAAACAACTGTGGGTCGTCTAGACCTCTAGGTCGTCTAGAGGTCGACCTCTGTAGGTCGTCGGAGTGTACTGTGGGTCGTCTGACGATGCTCTAGACAACAGAGCGAAACGGCCGTCACGCCATAACGTGAGTTAATTCCAATTCAAAAGTTGTTTTATTAAGTTTATATTACATATTAGTGGAAACAAGATGGATCTTCAACATCATATTTTCCATTATCTAGCGCTGTGCTAGAAAAATCAACATTGACGAAATCCAGAGATTCAAAAACAAGGCTTTGAGGAATGTGGTCAATGCACCATATTTCTTCCGAAACTCCGATCTTCACAGAGATCTTCAGGTTAAGACTTCCGGATGGCATGATAGCGAACACTGCTAGAACTCATGAAGAGGCACTTCACAACCATAGGACTATTCAAGCTTTGCAGCTCTTTGATAACTTTAAGTGAAAAAGGAGAAACTGATTAGAGGCTCCTTGACTTTAAGATTCTTCAGTAAATCAGGTTAAATATGAATGAAATGTTCATTAGTCATAATACCAGATTGCAGTTATATCAAAAAAAGAAAAAAAAATTATGCGGGTCCAGCCCCAGAGAACACGCCAACTTCTTGACCATTTATAGGCTTATTGTTAACTGTTTATAGTAGCCTACACATTAGCACAAAAAGTTTGCAAACAGCAATTTTTTATTATTTATTTCGAATTTTGAAATTATAACAATTTATGCCCTACAGCCTTATTGAATTAGGAGGTCTACCTGAACCCCTTGCTACGCCACTGTTGTGGTACTGTCTGGTTTTGAAATATATTAATTATTTTTTAGTGAAATTATTATTATCTGTTCAAAATTTTCAATAATCTTATAAATGTATCTAATAATTTTCTAACGTTCAAAATGTTCACTCTTCGCGCCCTCCGACCCCCTTTCAATCCACTTATGCTATCTTCTACTATTCCAACGGTGGAAATCAAAAGTTGACTGGTAGGAAACAACAATAAAAATAATATTTTAAACTGTTGTGTGTTGCCTAGCAATGAGTTTTAAACCAATTGCAATAAAAAATACCCAGCTAGCCAAATCCCGAAGTAGACTGTCTTTTCTAATTTCAATATTTTTATTACCCAAACAAGTTTGTACATTATCTCATTTGGCCATGTCTTGTATTACAATCTTGAATGTCAATGATTATAGAAGGTAGGCGGACTACAGAATGCAGAGAAACTTTAATCTGAGCTTCAAATGTGCCTTTGCGCTTTGCCAATTCAAAATTTAGAGCAAACAGAAACGGAATAAACCTGATCATTAACTTCTAATATTCAAGTACTCATTTGCACAATTTGATAATGACAAAATAATTGATCCATGACAGCATAAGAGTTGAATTACTGTTCACCAGAATTCTTGAAAAACAGTTGCTGATGCATTGGGTAAGCTAAAGCTAATGATGTAGTCGTGAGTTTTGCCATGAATAGCCTACTTGTCCAACTCATTCGATCTGTGCGATCTCACTTCTACCATGAGTCTGAATGAACGAAAATAGAGTAAAAATTCCTCACAAATTTCATTATTGCGAAGAAACTAAATAATTCCAGTGTCAAAAGGTAAAAATTAATTTGATTTGTCCTCCCCTTTTAAAGTGTTCTCGTGGTATTTTTAGGGGTAGCAAAATTCATTATAATTATGTTATTGAATCGACAAAAAAATTAAGATCTATGTATAAACTTTTGTGTTTTTGAGTCCCAAATTTTTTAATCATTTGCATGTTGCAATTAAGAGACTAAACAATGTACATTCTTTTAAAAAACAAATTTTTAAATGGCTCTTTATTTTTACGCCTGAATTAATAAAGTAAGTAAGTAAGTAAGTAAGTACATTTTATTTCCATTAAAGTTTTACAAATAAATGAGATACAGTATAAAGAATATTATGGAACTTCTAGCCATCTGAACCAGTAGTGATGGCTAGCACAATTTTATAAACAAAATAAAAAACTTTAAACAGCCAAAACTTTAATTGAGAGTCTATTTGCTATAATAAGTTGATAGTAATTCTATAAGTATTTTTGTCACATGATATGTGTATCCTACATAGAATTGCAATAGTGTGAAAGATGTGTGAGTGTGTGTGTGAATGTAGCATTAGAAAACTTTTTTCAACTGTGCTCCTGCTTGCAAACGAGTTATATTCTAATTCAGCAAGCAGTATTTTTCCCCCAAATATTTTGTAAGTTATGTTTTTCAGTAGGCTAAGGTTATATCGTTAAAAGTAAAATTCGTATGGCTTTTTGTGGTGGGGAGACCCTTACGGGTAGTTCCACCTCACCGCTTTTTTTAACGACTGCTTTTTTTATATGCAACCGGGACCGACGGCTTAACGTGTCCTCCGAAACACGGGAGTGGCTCGAGAAAAAGATCTTGTACTCAACTGGGATCGAACCCAGGACCTTTGGCTTATCAGACCAGCGATAAGCCAACTCGGCTACGCCGACTCCTGTTATATCGTTAAATCTATCTTATTGAATTTGATGTATTTTAATTAATTTGATGATATTTTTGTTAAGTTAATTGTGATTTCTTCTGGCTAAATTGTTAATGTATTTTTTCACAAAATAGAAATTATTTGAATTTGAAATGTAATTTAGGATATTATTAATAGTTTGTATTGCTCAATAATCTGATGGGAGAGCACAGGTTCGACAGCTGATGTAGGTACCAATAAATTAATGTATATTAATTATGAAAATGAAGTGTATTTTGGTTGAACATTTCATTACCATCAAACCTTATTTACAAAAGATAGAGTTCTATGATAGTTTGCATATTTTGCGAGCAGGAAAATTTATCAACCATGAGTATTTAGTTTTATAGTAGATCTCCAAATAATAAATTTATACAAGGGACTGGCTATGGTAGTACTCCTATTCTAGAAATTTTTTTTTTGAGTATGAAGCCCACATAGGTCTGAGACCTGTGCGTGGGTAATGAGTTGGATGATGGTGATTTATGAGTTGAACCTACAGTTTTAGGTGGGTTCCGAACCACCGGGAAGTGATTTTCAGCAGAGAACAGTGTCTTTTTTGCTGGCCAATCAAGCTGATCACCGTTACAAACAGGACCTACGAGAACGCAGCTTATCTATCTGATTGAACAGATACTTGCTATGGCCACATACCATAGGAAATAAATTTCACAACGCCCTTAACAAACTTCCCGTCTCCCCTATATCAATCCTATTCTTATGTCTGACCAATATATTGAAACAATAAATATGATTGTTATTCATATTGGATAGTTTTGAAGAGATGAGAAATATAAGTACCGGTACCGTACCTGTACCGGTACGCTAAAATACGAATACTATAGTATAGAAGACTATTGTCTTCTATTGACACTTCTGGAAAATACTAATTTAGCAAGCGTTTTCTATTCAGATTCTTCAAAATTGTTTATAATGAATTACAATCACACTGAGGAATCAGACTCAACACGAATAAGCCGGATTTCCAAACTTTCTAAATATTCCGGGTAAACTGATAAGCCTCGAAAGTTTGCTTGCACTGATATCAAAGCTTCAAAAGAACAAATTCTGGGAAATTTTGAGAATGGAATATTTTCAAACGGCAACAGTTTTTGAAAAAAACAATAAAATTAATTACTGGCCGAAAAGTTTAAACCTCAAAATGGAATTAAGTACAGATTCATCAAATCAATTTGAGTATGCTATCTCTATTTTGGGTGAGAGATACGTTTATAAAATAGCTTTTGATATTATGCTTGTTCACACTTCACACTAGAATAAAATAAAATTAGCCTACTTTTTTGTCAGGAGTTTTTCAGGCCCTGCCCACTCTAAATTCTTTATTCAAGCTAACTTGATTTGGCATGACTCATATGGATGAAAATTCATAGAGATTCTTGATGTTCATCTTAATTCTTTACTCTTCAGGCTAAATGAATTATTCCAAATAGCGTGGAGTAAGATGAGTTGAGATTAAGACAATTTAAAACAAGGTATGGTACTCTTATTCCTTAGGTTCATGTAATATTTGGTGAATGTATCCACAGCAAAAAGTTAACAGTATCAAAAGATTTCGTGAAACATCGTTACGTGTGAAACATACAATCATGTGAAGTGCGCAGGGAAGCTTGATAAAGGAGTGATCAAGGCATTCGGAATCATTATTACGGTGCCAGCTTATTGCAGAGCTGCTTTTTCTACTCGCATTTTTTACATCATTTTCTCAGCAGCACAGGACGGTGCATATTGACTATGAGAAAGTGATCACGAACAACTTTTTCTAATTCATCGCAAGAAGGTGAACGTGTTTTAGCATACAAGTAAAAGATGCATAAGAAATCTTGGCTGAAAAAATTGTAGACTGTATCGAAGCTCAACCCTTCCCGTCTACGTTTTTTCTCTCTTTTCAATGCAAGGCTTCCCTCTCACAAGGATTGGGCCTTGCGGCAAACAGACTATGATGGGCAAAAAATCAGCCTAACCCTTCTTCTCTTGGGCCACTACTCTTGTCATTCTCCTCTTCACATTCGGAAAAAACAATCCCTTTGGTTAGTATTTTTAAATAATTATTACTCACACGCTCCTATGTAAATCCGTCTTTGTTTTTTCTAATCTTTTTTACACTACTAACGCGACTTTTTGCTCATCTCTATGCGCGGTGACCTCACCATGCGTCCTGCGACCTGCGAGTTATGTAAATTCGTTCTCCGTAATTAGACTACCTGGTCATATTGAACAGCTAGATTGTTCTCTCATTGCAGTTTTTTCTGTGTGAAACTGTTTCCGAAGATAAAAAATACACTTTTGCGGTCTACAAAGACTCTCACACACCCATTTCACTTTCTCATGATACTACTTGTAGTCTACTTTGGGTATTGAATTATCACTCCTTTGTAGCTCAAGAATGGTCAGGAAAAACAGCTACCTACATTTACAATAGAGAAATCACCAAAACAATATACTTTTTGTATACTATAATTGTACTTGCAGGGGAGAGATTGTCGCTGTGAATTCCTTATAATTTAATCATTAATAATTAGAGTTAATATTTTTTCTATAATTTTAATTCTAAACTTTATATTTTTCCTTTCTCTACTAAAAATAACTCTGCATTAAAAACCATCAAAGGTTGGATTTGATATCCCCCAATACAAAGAACTTGGAAAAATTGATAGAACCATGAAATAAGTAATACAAATCTGAAGAAATATTGTAATTGGTTTTAATATTCAACAAAAATATATAACCAATGTAATAAATATAAATAGGTCCTGTTCGTAACGGTGACCGATTAGATTGGCCAGCAAAAAAGACACTGTTTTCTGCTGTAAAATCACTTCCCGGTGGTTCGGAACCCACCTAAAACTGTAGGTCCAACTCATCAATCACCATCATCCAACTCATTACCCACGCACAGGTCTCAGACCTATGTGGGCTTCATCCTCAAAAAAAAAAAAAATAAATAAATAAATAATAAATGTTTTATTTCTCTTATAAAAATAAAGTACAATTCAAACTAAACTTAATTCTTGTAAGACAAGAGAAATTAGGTACTCCCGAGATAATTCTTTTTGGGAGTTACCAGCACGAAAAGTTTTAATTTTATTTCTAAAGCAAAACAAACAATTACAAAGTCAAATCATTAAGAAAACAAACACATAATTCATTCAAGGTACAGTCAAATAACGAAAAAACAAACATACAAATAAAAGATGATTTGATAATAGGTTGGCAAGTCAGGAATTATGTCACTGCATAATTAAACGGGTTTGTCATTATGGAATTCCTCCGACTGATATCTATGCCCACAGAATTTCAACAATCACCTTATTTACGAAATCGCTACCTCTATTCTTATCCTAAATCAACAAAAAATATTTCTATGTCCTGTTTATCTAATAACCACTTCTTCAACATATTTTTAAATTTTCGGGGATCACTGTTTTTTTATCTCCTCTGGAATCTTATTTATTTATTTGTATCTTATTTATTATGTATTTTTCTAATGAAATATTTTTTACATTAATTACAGAATTAAAGTAAGCTTTGTAAAAAAATGTTTTACGAAATTGAAATAACAAGAACAAATGTATTATTGAATAAGAGAAGAGATTTGAGAGAACATTCATGCTTAGGCTTTTATCAAGGGACGCTCTCAATAATCAGAGCTAAACAATAGCTTTTGTTACGGGTTCTATCACTAGAAATAATGCTGGCAAGATGTAAGAATAGAACTAGAACTTTATTCATACAATAACACACTTCACAGATTGATCACACAAGAAGTAACACAAATATATACAGATTTAATCAATTAAAACGTTCAATTACTTTGAAGAATGATAAATACTTCCCAAATAAATGTCTATTATCAGTTACAGGCCGATTTCTACAATGTCTCAATATTATCTGATATTATCTGTCAAATATTCTGATGTGTATAACTGGACTAATAATTGTGTAATAACAGTCCACTTACTCTCAGTATTGTCATCACTCACTATTTACACAGTTCTTTATAATTATATTAACAAGTTGTAGATTAAATATAATGCAATCACACTCACAAAGACGAATTCCTATGTTGAATACACAGTCTTCGAACGAAAATAACTGTTACGGGAGCTACCGCAGTTCACTTTATTTTGCTTATTTTGTACGAACTGGTACTGCCACTGAACAATACGCTGTCGTTGCCTATTCACATCTCAAAACAAGACTGACTGAATAGCCACGACAGAGCGATATGACAGATTCCATAACCCATAGAAATTCCTACACATTCCACCTCATTCTATGGTTTACTATTCCTTCTCTTTCGTTCTACCACTTCTATTAACCATTATGTCTGTCCATGGAAATATTACGCTGCCAAATGTGATCGAAATCACCACAAATGTGATCTTAACCGCAATGTTTAACTTCATAAACGACAGTCTCTGAGCTGTTCTAGAACAATCTGGTAAGTTCATAACACTAGTTTTCAGGGATTTTTTCATGGACCATAACTATTTACAGTATTACTGTATCAGTAAATTCGTATCTGTAGCTACTAAAGGCTCTTGATAGTTTCATTCGTAGATTTTAAATTTAATTTTATAGAATATCATTCTAATTTTTATAAAGCAAGCCCGAGGAGTCAGCCAGATCCTTGAGTTTCCATAGGAACTCTCGAATATTAGGGAGTAGGCTATCTATGTGGAAGAAACTCCCATTCAGTTGCTTCGCTCCTTATTAATATGAAAAAAAATTAAACTCTGCAGAAAGCTCTCTTTGTTAAAATGTGTTTTATAGGCTTTCAATTTTATTAGAAATTTGATTGATATTGAATGTCAAGAGACAAATGTTCAATTCATTCAAGGATTTTTTGTTACAAGCAAGCCATATAATTGAATTTGTCAATTTTTGTCTAGGATCTAAGACTGACTCAATGGGTAGGCAATCGCTGTTGTGAAACCCTCTCCAATTTAAGAAGGCATTTTTTCAAACAGCTGTAGTCTAGTTGTCTCAAAAATAATTTGTTATCAATCTATTCTTGTATTTTGTTGAGAATTATTGAACAGCGTAGCGAGTTCTTAGTTTTGACTCGAGGCTCGTGACGTCCGTTCGTCTGTGAGTAAAACTTACGATAACTTTTGTAAGCTTTGACCAATCAATTTCAAATTTTGAACACATATTCTTCTAAATTTTATACAGATGAAGTTCGCTGGCCAGTTCAATATTGGCCTACTCCATCATATTTTTCGAGGTGGAAAAAAACGATCATTACTTTCATGTGAAAATGTTTTTACTGAGACTGTCAAGCAAACGTAACCATTTAAAACACATTTTGGTTGAGATAGGAAAAAATTCCAACACGGCTGAAAATCGAGTTATAAGTTAGTCCAGAAAAACATGCTGAATAACATACTGAAACTTTCTAAAAATCCTAACTGTGCTTCAGCCGCCATCTTGGAAAATATGTAAAATTCTTTGACGCCATTTTAGTTTTTCAAAATTGAGGCCAAACTGTTTCAGAAAATGTTTTTCCTGTCTTTTTTAAGACAGAAAGATTTTCAATTCAGAAGTTTTTGAACTGGAGCTATTCATAAACTTTTTTTGTACCCCCAAAAACCCCTAAAATTTTCTTTGAGAGCTCAAACAAATTCCCCAAAAAGTGGAGATCGATATTTATCTCTAAAAATTTGTTTTCGATACTCCAAACTATCAGAAACTCCATGTGGTCGCCAAAAATGTGATGTGATTTTCAGGGGAGGGGGCACAATGGGTTGCTGAATTCAGGCCCCTATAACTTCTGAACGGTATATTGTATCATTCGTCTTAGCTCATCGATGTGTGATTGTCGTAGGGGGAATAGCAATTCCTGCTATCTCTGAGGTATGCGACCCTCCGAACCCCGAGCCAGTCAGTGCTTTCCACTTCTTGACACCAGCGCTGACTGTCCTCACCCTGCCTTCTTTTCTTCTCCCCCCTCCCAAATCTCTCTTTCGTTTATTTATTTTTTATTTCATTTATTTTCTTTCTCTCTATTTCTCTTCCTTGCTCTAGAGCCTCACTATTACTGTAACGGAAAGGCAACAACATCAGCCAACAGGATTCCTTCTCTTCTTCTTATTTTCTCGTTTCGATATTTTCCTTTTTCTGTTTTGGTTTTCCCCCTTTTTTCCCTTTTTTTCTTTCTTTTCTTAAGCCTTTCTCTGTTATAAATTTCTCTATATTTCCTATTCTTATTATGAATCCTATTTATCATTCGGCGGTGAGTTTTTGGTAATTGTGAGTACATTGTTAATGATGCGCATGATATATTGATAGTTGATCCACTGCAAGAGGTACTCTGAAGGAGCCAAACTAGATAAACAGTTTTAGGCGTACCCTGGGCTACGGTCCAACCTAATCCTTCAACTACTGGACCATAAGAGATGAGTATCGATGTGGACCGTATTCATATATCATATTATATCAAATTTGGCTCATAACTTGAATTTTTTTTCAAAAGTACTTAGTGATTTGCTTCCCATATGTTGAAAAATTTCATTTTAAACATTTAAATGACTCCGATTCGGTAGTTCATGAACTTTAAAATTTGATGTTGGTTTCGAATTGTAGACAAACATTTCTTCTTCAAATTCATTAAAATTTTATCTACGGTACTGAACTTGAACTCAAGAAGGAGAATAACCAATGGGGTCTCCAATCTCCAGCATCCTAGCAGCCTACTCAGCAATTTAGCAACCTTTTCACATCTTTTCTACACCTAATTCTCAGGTTTTACACTCCACCTTTTTCTACTTCTTCAGTAGCTTTAAAAGCTGATGGTGATTGTTTGTTCAATTGGGATCGTATTGTTTCCTGAGTTTTAGTTAAACAATTAGATTTAGATGACTTGGACACATTTCCTAGCTGAAAATTGAGAGTTGATGTATTGGGCAGGCTCAAGGCACTATTAGTACGAACATCAATGAACATTGAAAATGTTCATGAATGAAAATGAACATCAATGGAATTCACATGTATTATTTAATATTAACATTATCAATCACATTCAATAAATTCAATAACATCTAGATTTTTGATCATCCATCTTTTCAGTTCAACATCTCAACTCAAACTAAAAAACTATTTCGCCAAAACATCTGTACAAATTACCAGCTGTGCTAATTTTGATAATTTATGTCTCACACATAATAACACTTCCCCCTGAGACATAAATCCATCAAAATCAAAACATCAATAAATTAATATAACAAAACAAAATTAAATTAGCAAAACATTACATCACAAACTTTGGAACAGATCATAAAAATACATACAAATTAAAAATTCAACATTATAAAAAATATTCTCATTTTTCATTTCTAATACGCAAGTAGAATATGATAGCCTATATTTAACTTTAGCTTTGGACAATGATTTTATTTTATTCTTAGCTGCACAACATTTCGTTTTCAGGTCATCATTTTTATAATTAATCAATCTTTTATTCGCCACTCTAATCGATTTTCTAATGACTTTGCTTCTAATAATAATAATAATATCGTGTGACCTGGCTGGCTCAGGTCTGGTGTCAGAGTTATCAGGTCGCACCTGAATAAGTTCAGGGCCTCTGACGTGACTTAACGACTGTTTTTTAGGCAGCCGGGACCGACAGCTTAATTCTGCATATTATTCTCATCAATATTCTCCATGCCATCAACATTCTCCATCTCATTAACATTCTCCATCTCATCAACATTCTCCGTCTCATTAACATTCTCATAATGACAGATCCCACCTTTCTGAATTTTATTATCAATCTCATTCACATTTATCATTTTCAATCTCATTTGATTAATATCGACATTCCCAACAATAAAATCATTTTCAAAATCATAATCACCCTCCACCTTATCCAACTCAATCATCTTTGTCATTCCAAATTGCTCATATAAATTTGAATTTTTTACTCTGCCTTCTAAACTTTCAATACTAACTGCCATATTTGTAAGTGCTACTGCATCCTTCACTCCTGAATAACAATCTCTATCAACTACATTTGCTACAATCTTGTTTCTTTTTACAACATGAAGTACATATAATCCATTTTCTAATGTAGCTTTAAAAATATTCTCTCCATTATCAAAACTCATAGCATAATTTTTCTTGAATTGCATACATACACCTTTAGACGTTAACTGATTAACAGACATCAAATTAAAATTAAAATCAGGTACATACAATACATCAGATAATGTAATGGTGTAACCACGACATTCTTCAGTCATTTCAATCTCTACTTTTCCACATCCTTCAACAGTCGTGTTCCCTTTTCCCATAGTTACTGTAACATTACATTTATCCATTTCTACAAAAAATTCCTTTTGTGAACAGATATGATTTGTTGCAGCCGAATCTACTACCCATTCAATATTATGTTCTACTTTTTTTGACAATAGCCCAACAATCAACTCAACAATGCACTTTTCATATTCATATTTCCCGACTTAATAATTAATTTATCTTGTTCGTGTCTGGGCACCATAACCAAATGAACATCATTGAAATTCACATGTATTATTTAACATTAACATTATCAATCCATTTGATCATCCATCTTTTCAGTACATCTCAACTCTAACTAAAAAACTATTTCGCCAAAACATCTGTACAAATTTCCAGCTGTGCTAATTTTGATAATTTATGTCTCACACATAACAAAAATGAAGAGAAGGAGATGTTCTCAAACAATAATTAAATGCAATAATGTATAGTTTATTCAGAATGGGTGTTTGGGGGTACTCCCCCGGAAACTAAAAAAAAATCCCATCAAAACCAAATTTTAAGCGATTCTAGACACAAATTTATGCATCCTAACATTATTCTAACCCAAATTTTGTTTCAAATTTTCATATAGTTTTTGCATCCTTTTCAATGCAAGATCAGAACTCTCATGCTAAAAATTTATTGTTCAAGTAGCCAAACTTCAAACAGGCCTGCACAAAACTATTTTCACTCTGCTATTTTTGATCCTCCACCTCACCTGATTGGGGTACAGTGCGTATAGTATTGTACTTGAAAAGGTTTTTTAGAAGGGGAAGGAGGGGTTTTCTAACAGTAATTCAAGGCTTAATTTAGCTTGTTCATTCAAAATTCCGGGGTACGCCCCCGGAATTTTTTTTTGAAATAATTTCTCTTAAACCAAATTTTCAGTTATTCAAGACGTCTTTTTTGATTCTTTTGTCAAAAATTATTGTCAATCAGCCTGTTAATATTCAAAAATTTATTTTGTTTCTGGGTCTTTGGGGGGATCTATCCCCCTGATTCCCCACTCAGCTACGCCATGTTTGCAATAGAAAATTCATTGTTGATATGACAATACTGCCTCATTTTTCTTGCTTTTCTACAAGTTTGAAAACTCTCAATCATTTTCTTATACTTTTCATTTTTCACTGTTTTTATCATTTCCCTTCCTTCCCCTTTTTTCTTATTTTTCTCCTCCTTCTTTTCTCTTCTTCTTCTTCTTCTTTTTCGGTGATAGGGGGGGAGGGAATTTCCCCTCGTGGATCCGCCACTGTCCGAAATAAGTGTCGCACAAGAAAATTGATATAAATCTTTTTTCTTCATAATAGATTTTGAACTCAATTGCTCTACTCTTTAGTCACATATTTCCCGAGTTAGAGCTTTCAGACTGACAGATAGACAGACAAATGCAAAACGGTCGTCTTAAAACAGAGACCTGTCTTCGCTTGGTCAATTTAGAATATGGCTTTTTCATGGTGGCGGACGGGTAGTTCCACCTCGCCGTTTAGCCATGTTATGGTAACAGATGATATTTTTCAAATTATGTTATTGTCCAAAACTGAACTGTCCAAAAATTCGTCCATTGATAAATTTAAAAATAAACCTCTCCTTTCACATCAGTCTTCAAGCACAACATCCATAAAATACACTTTACACATTAAAATTTCATCACTTATTCGGAGCCAAAAATGTTTACAACAAATTTTGAAAATCTTGGTGAACTGTCTTTAGAAGTAAACATTTTGTCAAGAACAGTAGTAGGCTGAAAAGCCTAACTTGATTCTTGCAAATGTAAAGGAATAAATAATAAATAATTATGCTCAGTTTGAGAATCCCTCATTATTCACGCAAAACTTTGAGACTTTTGCGTGGATGATGAGGGATTGATATATAACGATTATGGATGAGGGAATCGAACCTAATAAAATTTACTTTCATCAACCATTATTTGTTTCTTACTGGAATAATTTACATCGTATTTTCGAGAATTGAATTTTCTCCAAGTTTTGCTTCAAAAGTTTGTGTTATTTTTTATTTAACAAAGATAACCTACGCCAAACGCAAAAAGTGGTTTCTCGGCCCCTATTTTTTATGTTTCAAGTGAAATATCACAAAAACTAAGAGAGATACGGTTCTAAACCTGTTGTATTTTTCAGGATAAAAACCAAAACAGTTAACTGAATTAGTCTCTCAATCTACCTTCCCAGGATTCATTTCGCTCAGGGAACTAAATTTTGGGCGAAATCTTTCACTCTGTATAACTCAGTAACGAAGCATTTCCAGACCTATATGTTCATATGAATTTTTTTCATTGTTTTAGCTAGTACAATGAGCTCAAAAAGCGCTGGCAGCACTAGCTGAATAACTTTGTATAAGCTAGAAATAAGTTGCCCTTTACAAAATGAGTTATTTGAGAACAAGTTTTCCAGCCCAAGGGGCTTAGATTTCCAATTCTAAAAAGACCTCTCAGCATAAAATCTATTGAAAACAGTCAAATATTTTTTGACTGTTTTTTGTATTTCTAAATGGATATTTTAAAAAAGCTTAAACTGCAGAATAACTTATAATTCAATTCTCTAATGAAAATAGACATTGAGGATGAGAATACAATACTTGATAAATGAAATAAATCATTAAAAATTACAATAAACTTTATTCAACGAAACTTTTTTATTAACATTACAATAGTCCAATAATTCATGCAAAACTCAGTGCTTATTTTACAGTCACACATATCCATATAACATAAGTTATTTTATACTGCGTTTTGTTGAGACAATATAACTTATGCATTAATTGTTTGTAAATTCATTTATTCGTTTAAAATTAAAAAAAACTATAGATTCCTTTTACTTACAGAACGGTGTTAGTATGCACTTGTGATGAGTATAATAATGAATATGTACAATATGAAGAGTATAGCCTGTAATCGAATAAGTCTTCATCAAGAAATAAATACATTATAATTTATTAATAACAATAGTTATTCAAATCTCAGATTTAAGATTTGAGCCATTCAGAAAATTTAAAAAAATTATTCAACTCCTAGACAACCAGAGGTAATTTCTGTATTCTGTTTCAATAAATAAGGCTATATGCAACGAATTATTTTAGTTGAGGAAATTTTCATACCACATATTTTGAGGGATTAAATACTGATACTTGAAACCATTAATCAATCGAGAGAGTGAAATAATAAATTTCTCAAGAAGAGAACAAAACAAATTAATAGACTTCAAAAAGATGAAAAA
This sequence comes from Conomelus anceps, assembly GCA_948455865.1. Taxonomy (NCBI): domain Eukaryota; kingdom Metazoa; phylum Arthropoda; class Insecta; order Hemiptera; family Delphacidae; genus Conomelus; species Conomelus anceps. Next base: position 36,782,411 of record OX418219.1, read on the forward strand.
ATTAAGAAGAGAATTAAAAAATATTAAATTCAATTTAAGTACTGTTAGTTGAAGGTCTCTGCTTCTACCACCAGTGCTATTAATCATCTTCCTGTGCAGTGTCTTTTTAATGTACTTTATTATAAATATTATCATACACGTTTTATGCAATGATAGCTTTCAAGATGCACGATCCCATTTTCAGAATGGTTTCATCATCATTCTCTGTATTAAATAAAATGTATTATTTTAATAATTTTAAATTAGGAAATACGGGTTGATAGCCAAAATAGGATTATATTCAAAGGAATATCATTCAGATAAAAAAACAAAACAAATAAGGTAAGGAGGTGATAAGTCAAGACTGTTAAAAATCCGTCTATTTCATAATTTATTAGCTACCTTGGGTAACTTGAAATTTTTTTAAATTCAAATATAACTTTTCATTCTTAGAGTGAATTCAACAATCATGGTAAACTATTTAAAATTCAACAAAAAAACAACAAACATTTTACAACAAAAACAATATCATTTTACAAACAATACCCGATACATTATAATCCTCTATTATTATTTGATAATAAATTTTCAATTATCTACCACAGCCATACATATTTTCAACTGTACATAGATTTTTTTTAAACTTTTGTAAGAATATTCCAATATATTATACAACATAAATTATTTGGAAATTATATTGTACATTCAAGTTAATAGACTTTGAGTGGTGTGTATATATAAATAAAATACATCTCTTAATGCCTACTTGACATGATATATCATACCGAATATCACTCGTTTTAAATAATTTATCTGTACACAATTTATCGGCTTATGTCTATGAATCAGTTACACATTACAAACATTCGTGTCTTTATATTGATAGTTATCATTAATACTATTTTCATTTCTTAAAAAAATTATCTCTAAATAACACAATTCCATCACACAATAGGAATAATATCATTTTCAAGATTATTTTATTCTTGAAGCTCCAGTTGACTGAAATATTGATTACATTTTGAATAATAGATAATGCTTAATGATGTAGAATTTTCAGAAGTCGTCTGTGATTGAAAATGATTGTAGAATGTGAAGAAGTGATTTGTATGAAATTAAATGGGTCGATAAAAATCAACGGAGTGATTGGTGTCTTTCTTGATAAGTTATCATCATAATTATCATTATCATCCAGATTTTAGAGTTGAAAATTAGTCTTGTAATAGTCTAACGTTTGCAACTGAGATTGTAGCTACTAACTAACCATCGAACGTTAGTATGAAGGCTTCTTCAACTCAGAAAAAATCCTTAATGTTTATTGCAATAATGGGGCTAAATTATAAAGTATAACAGCATGAAGCAGTAGCTTGCCTTGGATTTAAAAACAGGAATAGAGTAAGTTTAAGAAACTAATAAAAAAACTTCATTGTCAAGAGAACTCATAGCTATCATGTAGAATAGTGCTAAGGAAACTTGCTTGAATAGTTAGAATGAAAATAATTCAAAAAGTTTTAATGTATCAAGGCAATCTGATTTAAAATACATTTTCCGTACTTTCTGATTAACATACGCAGATTTTATACATAAATTTAATTCATGATTTTATTCATGAATTTAGCCTAGTGAAGGCATTATAGTAAACCAAAATACGATAATAGCTACGAGCATGTGTGTAACAAGGTTAGTAGATAAATAAGACAAAGATTAATTGGGGCAGTATATCGCGTTCTACATCATGCTGCCTTCTGTAAGGTAGGACACCACCCAGGTTTCATTATTATGTGAACAAGTAGTGTTATGATTGATAAATAAGTTATTGTATAAATCATTAATCGTGCTCTATTTATAGAAAATTAATATTTTTATTCTAGGCTGCTTCCAGTACAAAATCCAGTTACATACTTTTTCTATAATTATGAGATTTTCTATTCTCCATGAGAACGAGTGTTAAAAATTTGAAAATATCCCCGCGCCGACGTCACATCATCATTACCCCACCAATTTTTAATAATTATCATCTGTAACCGTTCAACCTTTTATCTACTAACCTTGTGTGTACTAAATCGGTTCAAGTTTTGGAAATATTTATTTTCATCCTGCCATTGGAGTATGATCCTTCGATTTTTTAACACCCACATTGAAATTCTCATTCTTATCTATATTTATTTGTTTGTTCTCTAGTAATTTTTAATATGGATTTCAGATTCAAAACATTATTCTACCTATTTCAATATTTATCAAGGAGAAACATCACTCATTTATAAGTATATATCAATGAAGAATGGAATGAAAGTGATCAAAAACAATTTTCAAGTATTTGGTGATTTCAATTGATTGATTAAGAGAGAGAGTAATTCATAGATTTTCAGGCAGGGACTATTAGGATTGTCTCAAGTTTCGTTCTAATTTCTCGTCCTAATGAGTAAATTGTGGGGTAATTTAATGATTAAGATTATTCAATAAGTATTGAGTTAAATTGGACACTATTTTTGAGAATCACATTCCCCAGTAATGCTTGAAAAGGTACTGAGCTACAATGAATCGAAATATCAAATTATTTTGATTCAATGAATGATAATATTGCACTTTATGAAAATTGTATTTTCAATGTGTGAAATTTAAAAAAAATGAATGAGCTATTATGAAGGTGAATATTTTATTAGCATGTACAAAAAATGTTTTATTAAAATTGTTAATAAATCACAATCCTGTACTGGAATAGATCAATATTGTGAATGTTAATGTGCTGTAATGGTATGAAGTAGTTTAATGAAGTTTTAAAGGAAAAAAAACAAGAATGGAAGTGTGAGGGTTTACAATTATTGAAACGATTGATTTTTCTAACTGAATTGCTTGTTTTTAACATGGAGAAGCTTCGATCATTTAATAACGTGGAAAATCCAATAAAATATAATTATATGATAAACCCTGGTGACCATTAGAGACTAACTACTTTTTTATTGCTACTTCTACTCTGTAATTCATAGTACGATTTTATCAATAAGTTCTCTTTATAGATTCATATATAAAAACATTTTATATTCATTCATTACCTTAAATCATCACTATTCATCATTATGAGATGACGGTTTTATTTTTCAATCATGTGAATAAGGAAAGATCAGTAGTTTCTGTGCATATAAAAATTGCTTCACATTTCTAAGAAAAACATTATTATCAATAAAGTGCGATGAAAAAAAATTAAAAACCCCATAAGAATGATTTTTTAGAGTTCAAAAAATGTAATAAAGGTTAAGGTTGTAATGTAGTTATTCAAGGACTGATTATTTTACAATATTCATTTAAGTTGTGAAGTATGAACTTTCAAAGTGGATGAGAAGTTTTTTTCAAACAAGTAGTTTGAATAAAATTATTCAGAGCACTAAACTGTGATCCATAACCCAGGATAACTAAATATATTTGAAAAGAGCGATAGAAGTTGATTGTATCAATAAATAAAAACTCCTGAATTAGATAAATGAGCATATAACTGGCCTACGCCATGAATTGAACAGGATAATAGCTTACCGAATTTAATATAAAGAGCAAGACATCAAGTAACTTTTTGTTGTAAATTTAACGACTTGCAGTCAGTTGTACTGACAACTGACTGCAATTCGTTAAATTTACAACAAAAAGTTAATATTAACAACGCAGATCGTTATGGAACAAGAAATCCAAGAATTTCATCAAGCAAAATGTCACTTGATGCCATGTAGTATGCCTTTTGATCAATTTAAAATTAATCTTATTTTTCCATGAAGTGTTCAGAAATTTTTTAAATAGAGCAACAAGAACTCTATTATTTGCAAAACTCAAACCTTCTGAAATCAATAGACTAAGTATTATTAATTGCAGATGAATAAGTCTCTGCAATATCACTTTGAAGTAGCCATGGATTCAAGGAATTTTAAGGTTTAAATTTCAATAAAATTTCACAATAATTAATTTTAAATAAGAAATGTTTTTCGAACATGCAAGCAACTATAGTTATTTCACATTTCATCTCTACCGTACTGTATATCTCTTTTCAGATACCCTATCTCTTGAAGATTTCTACAACAATTAATTAAGTTATACATCACAACATGATTGACAGATTAATACAAGTAAATCAACTTGATATACATTCAGGAACGTAGCAACATATTATGATCAATAACAATACTTCTCACAACTCACAACGTAAGGGCTGTGGCACATATGGACACAAATTACCATCAAGAACATACAAGTTGTTATTCCAATTAACGTATCTATTTTTTCTAATAAATATGAAAAACAAGAAATTTTCGAGGATTTTCAATTTTTTAAGATTTGATTTCATGCACTGCAGAATTTATTATTTATTGAGTCATAATGTTTTGATTACAGACTGTCTCAGATCTGATTATAATATCTTATTCAAATGTGAGTTTCATTAGATGAAGCAATATGGAGAGTATTCAGAGTAGACTGTTTTCATTCCAAAGAACTTCTTTTTTTTATAAATTAGTTACATCAATGTTATGGGTTTTCAAAGGTATGTACATTCCCCCATGATTCATCTTCAGTGTAACTATATGTTATATATTTTTTGTAAGTATGATGTCTAGAAATAAAACTACACGTTATACTATATTTACTCTATAATCTCTACGCCTTAATTGTACAAAACGTAATAACATTCAATATACATAGTTTGAGCTTTATTGCATTTCATGCAATATTCCTTATTTTGTTTTTGTCTTTCACGATTTCCATAAAACACCTGCTATCTCACACAATGTAAGTCTCTCCCATTAATATGACTGTATTAAATAATTATTCTGAAACATAGAAAAATATGATGTCATGGGAGCGAATCTACTCAGGTCCAGGAAAATAACTATTATCTTTGTTTGTGAGAGCAAACTTTATAATATATCAAGATTATATTGATGATCTCTTTTTTTATTGGAAAAAGGATCTCTTCTTTTTTATCTCATTGTTGCAAGCAACAAGCAACCATCAATTCATTGCGAACTTGAAACAAGTAACTTATTTAAATAGAATATTTCATACTTAAATCAAGGACAAAGGACCCATCTTCAGCGAACAGATAATACATCCTAGAATGTATGTATAGAATGTAAGCTAATGTAAGCTAATATTGAGCTTTAAATATGTCTTCAAGAGTCAAACCTTGGGATGCTCCAATACATCATACTTCAAAGTGTAGATGCATAACGTTTACCATTGCTGAAGAGCTTTTGTGGGTAGAAGGTTAGACGAGATTTTCCAGGCTTCCAGGTACGTCTTCAAAAAATTACAGTTATAAAATTCATGTTTATGATGTCTCCAAAACGTTTATGTTGTTATGTCGTTTATGACGTTTACGTCTTCAAAACGATGTCTTCAAAATGTTTATGATGTCTTCTGTTAGCATCTAAATGAGTGAATAAACATTTTTTCTTCAGAAAAATGTTGAAACTTTAATTAAATTGCTAAATAAATTTCTCGCAGAAATACAACTATCAATGAATAATAACAAAAATATTTTCGATTTGATAAGCTTGAATGCTTATTACATATGTATATATATATCAATGATAAGAATGTAATATTCTATCAAGGCACTGAAGAAACCTCAAATATAAAAATTATTTCAGTCTATTAAGGTGGAAATTATAATTATATTGGCGAGAGCAGCTCAATTTATAATACAAAAGAATAAGGTAGCATACTGTTCAGTTTTGTAAAGAAGTTGGGAATTTTGTAAATAAATCTATTCATTCGAGTTAAAAAAACATAAAAAGGTAAAGTTGTCTACCAACATACATTTATAAAATAGGCATTTTAAAATTAGATCAGTGTTTTCATCAAAATTCCACATAAAAAAGTTAGTCTGTTTTGAAATATCTATCATAGCTACCATTAATATGACTGTTATTGATAAATTATGAAAGATTTTATCAAACTGATACAATGGGAGAGACTTTGCAACAGATGTAATAGAAATAGACTATATAGTATGATAGTTTGCACAATATTTCAGTATACAATATTTATAAAAAAGAATTTTCAGTGTTGTGTGAAAGTGTAATAATGTTACATGCATGTACAATGTTACATACATGCATGCATACTTTATGATGGGATAGTTTTATATGATGTATTATTTGTATTTCTGATAATGTATATCGTTTCAGTTCAATCAAGTCATGTACAAAAGTTTTAATCAAGTGAATAAATATCCAGAAGTGTATGATTTAATGTAAAATCACCCCAAGTTTGTAGCATTCATGTCCAAGCCAACACTTCTAGGTCTTAAACTAGTAGAAATCAGCATTACTATAGCTAATTCTTTCAGTTTTACAATTGATGAACATGACTCGGAATTATATTTGTATAACTAGTGATTCCTAGTACAATAAAAACTCCAATCTTGAATAATTATTCAATTCAATCTGTTTGCCTATTCAATTTCAACGATCCAATAAAAATGATCAACTTTTGAATTATAATAATCATAGAAACATATAGCAGAGCCATATGCCGTACTTCATGCTTTATATTATAATATTCATGCTCTTCTTATTATATCAATTCCTCTCTTATTTCATTGAAGAATTTACAAGTTTATAAGGGAGACTTGTTCGGCATGTTTGGCTATAGCAAAATAATGCCACAATCTTAAAAGATAATATTTTAATTTCAAATAATTTTCTGTCGTAGAATAGCCGCTCTACTATCATACCTACATAACATGAAATTAATGTTCCACAATAATTATACACTATTTGTGTTCGTATTAAAATTTGAAAAATTCTTCAGTCATTAAAAGAGAAATATTGAAGAAAACATGATATAATTGTTCTTCTACAGCACATAAGTCCATATATATTTAGTAGAAATGTGATTTCTTCATGGAATGGTGCAAATTAAAATTCAAAATTTTGAAAATCCATTTAAGTTTTTGTTGTTTCTACTATTTGTTTCAAAACTGCAATTCCTCTGAATGACAATTTATAAAGACTTAATACATTGTTAAACAGTCGTAATTCAATTCAGATTGGTGAACTCTATCGAGTTTTGTTTCAAACATTATTAATTTTACACGTTCAGCCTATTGGTCCCGGTGGTCTAAAAACAGTAGCCAAGTCACGCCAGAGGCCCTGAACGTGTTCACATGCGATCTGATAACACCAGACCTAAGTCAGCCGGTCACTCGATATTGTTACTTTTTCAAATCAAATATTCCTTACTCACACTACTTATTTGAAGCGATATTTATTAATTCGTCCCTTGTTCAATAAGAGCTGTATTGGCTGTTTAGCCAATACATTGATGATAATCACTGGAATAAATAGTTACAAAGTATTTCTGAAAGGAGGTTTTTAAGTTCAGGGACACTGAACAACTCATTTTTACGATTAGCATTCCATTCAGAAGATAATAATCTCATCCTTGGTGATGAATAGCTTGTGTATATTATCTCACCGTACATACAGGAGGGAATCCCAATAAATGGTAGGATTGCAGAAGTAGATGGATAATTATAATAGAAAATAAAATAATAATAATATCGTGTGACCTGGCTGACTCAGGTCTGGTGTCAGAGTTATCAGAGGTCGTACCTGAATAAATTCAGAGCCTCTGACGTGACTTAATGACTGTTTTTAGGCAGCCGGGACCGACAGCTTAACGTGTCCTCTCCGAAACACGGGAGTGGCCTAAGGTAAAATATTTCGGTCAGAACTGGGATCTAATTATTACTATTAGTTGGTGGATAGGGTAACAGGAATTAGCTCTCAGTATTGTTTAGAAATAAACATAAAGAAAACCAAACATTCATTAGTAAGTATAAAGATAATTGCATGAGCTAACCTCTACATAAGTCAACTGAGGAGTAGAGAGGGCTAAACAATATAAAACTTGGGAACAATAATTAATGAAAGATGAGATAACTCACAAGAAATATGGTTCGCATTAAAAAAGCCTGTTCAGTTTTTGTGAAAATAAGTTCATTTTTCATAGTCTATCATTGGTCCTTAGAAATAAAGCTCAGATTCTTACGCTGCTATGTATTTCCAATTCTTCTGTATTGTGTAGAAACCTAGACTCTTAGCAAAGAAATGATCAAGAAGCTAAAAGCATTTCAAATTTGGCTTTACAGAAGAATTTTGAGAATATCTTGGACACAAAAAGTCAGTAACACAGAGGTTTTGCAAAGAATGAGAAAGGAGCCAGAACTGATGGACACTAAAAAACGTACCTCGTCCATATAATGAGAAACCGAGACAAATATGGGCAACTTCTAGAAATCCTCGAAGGCAAGAGCAACAGCAAGAGAAAAACCGGGTCGAAGAAGAAAATGCAGAGATGAGGTTCGGATGAACCTTTCTGAATTATTTCGAACTGCCACCAATAGAAGACAGCCATGCCAATAGCCAACGTCCGGAACGGATAGGCATTCAGAGAAGAAGACATAAATATTCCAATCTGGTTAATTTTTCGCATATGTTTGTTCAAAATTTCAATCTAGTTCAGATTGATTGATATGAGTTAGTTCAGTTTTTTTTAGGATAAATGAGTTCGTGAATTAATGATTGATTGATATACGATTTTTATTTACTTTTCCTCGTCATAATTCAATTTAAAAAATCATTTTCTTCGAAGAGTAATTTTTGCAGGCTGATTCTACAACGAAAGAAGAAAGTAACTTATATGGGTGAGAAAGTGAGAATTTAAGTGTTGTGTTTGTGTGTGTGTGTGTGAGTGTGCTTTTGGTTAGCAGCTCAGCTAGATTTGTTGACTAGATTGAGTGGTGACGTTTTTAGTGGCGGGTCGGCATATGCGCACTTAGTCACCGTCGCTCTCATCCCTGAACAGGTATGTGGACCAGTAGGTGAGGTTGAATAGGGCGAAGACCAGCGGAAAAGTGATGCGCGATATGACGTCGATGCGTTTTGAGCGGGTTGGGAACTTGGACAGCCAGGTGCGACAGCAGTTGGGCCGCTGCGGCTGTTGCATGTGCACTTTGCACTGGCGCATCTTTTCCAGCGTCTGGTCGCCGGATCGCACCAAAGGCTTCTGAAACAACAACCAACAATCAGCACATTTATTCCAGAAAACAACAATCTTCCAATTTGCTTTGCAACCTTTTCTTTCTTTTTATTATCGCGAACAGAATGAAATGGAATAGAATATCATTTCACTTGCTTACAAAATACATACCCAATTATATTGACACAGGTATTTAATGATCACTTAGGAATAATCACAAACAATATCTATCAAAGAAAATAAAAATCGCAAAGGTATTAACGCATTTTGAAAAATCAACAGATGTTCGATAAATGAATCATATTGAGTAACACATGATTATTCATTCATATTAATCAAACAAGTGACATTATAAATCATTAAGTGAAAGTTACATATACATGATATGATGAATGACATAATTATATGGTACATGATATGAAATAACATATTAATAGCAAGCAAGCAAGCAGAATTCGAAAGCAAATCAAGTCAATGTGCTGAAGTCAAGTTATTGATGTTGAACAAGTCGAATTGGCACCTGTCACTCCAATATTATTGACAGATGAACAGATAAATAAATAATTTTATTCTTAATAAAAACTTAATAAAACAACTTTTGAATGGAAATTAACTCACGTTATGGCGTGACGGCCGTTTCGCTCTGTTGTCTAGAGCATCGTCAGACGACCCACAGTACACTGACTTAAGGTATGAGTTTGAGGTTTATGTATGTTCGAATGGTGGTGGGGTGGGGGGATGAGTAGGCGGGAGGTTTGAAATTGGGATTATTTTGTCAAATAGAGTATATGAGAAGAAGTTAAGTTGATCATTTAAAATGTTGTCAGGTTCCTGCTTTGCATGTTTGTAAATCTCATATTGTTCTAGAACATTGAGTTTCTGGCTTTTGTGAGTGAAGTGTAGTGTAGTTTGTCTATTAGTGTGTGTTTGTAACCATTCTGTTGTGCTATGTATTTTATAGTATTCAACCCAACATAAACATGCCGCTTTCAATCACATGCTCCACCGACTAACAAACATTCCTATGTCACAAGAAGATTAAAATATAGAATTTAATACTATAAAATACATAGCACAACAGAATGGTTACAAACACACACTAATAGACAAACTACTGCACAGAATATCAACAAAACCAATCACTCACACCAGCAACAAACAGAATGACAACCCCCATACATTCATCACACTTACCTACTTCAACAACAAAACTCATAAAATAGCAGCTTCATTCAGGAAACTCAAATATAAAATAACTTACAGAACAACTAATTCACTCAAAAAACACCTGCATTCTCAGACAACATCTCAAAACAAGTCCAACAGATCTGGAATTTACAAATTGAAATGTGATGACTGCAACAAGTTCTATATAGGACAAACTGGCAGGACATTCACCACTAGATTCAAAGAACACACAAGAGCCATCTCACACCCAAACACACATTCCACTTTTGCTGAACACATCATTTCAACAGGCCACAGTTATACAGACATTGACACTAATTTAGACACACTACACTTCACTCACAAAAGCCAAAAACGCAATGTTCTAGAACAATATGAGATTTACAAACATGCAAAGCAGGAACCTGACAACATTTTAAATGATCAACTTAACTTCTTCTCACATACTCTATTTGACAAAATAATCCCAATTTCAAACCTCCCGCCTACTCATCCCCCCACCCCACCACCATTCCAACATACATAACCCTCAAACTCATACCTTAAGTCAGTGTACTGTGGGTCGTCTGACGATGCTCTAGACAACAGAGCGAAACGGCCGTCACGCCATAACGTGAGTTAATTTCCATTCAAAAGTTGTTTTATTAAGTTTATATTACATATTAGTGGAAACAAGATGGATCTTCAACATCATAATTTTATTCTGTTATAATCGTGGTCCACGAAATTGAACTATTGATTAAACAATGGTTATTCAGAATGATATTTATACTCTTGCACACCTGTGGGCTACTTCCTGCGTCCAGGTGGCTGACCCATTATGTAAATTAAAATTAATGGATTGAAGCTTTTCTAGAATGACTTAAAATGCGACTTATAGGGTTCGTTTTTCAAACTTTTCCCTGGAGGGGGGTCCCCGGACCCCCTCTTTTCCATAGCCATCAGAGCCCCCCCCCCCATTATGCCATCCTGGACACCTATGGACGTGAGTTTTTAATCAACATAGGTATGAATCAGCCCCCGAACCCCCCAACAGTGTTCTGAAATTTGTGGAGTAAACCACAGATTCATACTCATTATATTTGAAGCAATTAAATTTAAAAAATCATTAAATGAATTGACTAATTTAATCTTCGTGGGTTGTGATTCAGTGTTAAACACTGACCATTGGGAAGTTGGCTCCGCCATCTTGGAGTAGGTCGGCAGCGGCCTCGAGCGATGCGGCGTGCTCTAGTTCGCACTGTCGCCGCTGTTTCTGCATGTTGTCTCGATGCATGTCCGACCGCGACGCGTAGTTCACCAGCGCAAACTCGAGCAGTGCGCCGAACACAAACGTAAGGCAGACGCCCGTCCACACGTCAATCGCCTTAAGAACAAAATCGAAGTATTTGAGTTCTCAAACAATAATCTTTATAACAACAATAGCAACAATAAATATAAACATAAATTATCATTTATGATACTCTACTGGTGAAGCTAACACTAACTTATTTGTGTGATAGCTATCTTTAATTGGTGTAATTCTTTTCTCTGACACGGTTGATGGTCTAATGAATCGGGTTTGAAAATTTATTACTTTATTTATTTGCATCATAATATCATAACTTGGGATATTTCCCATATGACAGATGAGCTTGTTAGCTAGAATATATACAGTCACAATAATTCTTAAATGTACAGTATATAAAAATACGCATACAAAGTCAAAACAATGTATCAGAAATAGACACAACACACATAGAAAGTCAAACCAACAAAAACTAAATCAATAATCATTGGAATCTGAAACAGAATCGCAGCACTTCTCTATCAACATCGTTTTCACTGCCTTTTTGTACAAGTCCAAAGCGAAATTGCTATCACATAAATAAATAAGTGTTAAATTCACAAATTAAGTGTCATCAACAATTATTTATATTAACTTTTTAAGTGAATTCAACGATCGACTTGCAGTCAAATGTTTATTGAGAATAAGTAGTATTTTACTTACTATGTAGGCCGAACGTTTTCGAGTTGTTAAAACCCATCTTCAAGGCATCCTAGATAGCGATGCTGGTCTGTTGGTTAGGAGAACTGTGGTTTTTGTATAATGTGGTCAAAAAGTTTGTGTGATTTAAAATTTAACTGTTCATTGAGGATGTTTATTTTTATTGTGTGTGGTGTGTTTGTAAATTTCAAATTGTTCCAAGGTGTTGAGTTCGTGTCCTTTAGATTTTATATATAGAATGTGTAGGTTGGTGTTGATGTCAGTAAAAGTGTGTCCAGTTTGAATGATATGATCTGCAAAAGTCGATTCTGTTTTTGTATGTAAGGCTTGAAATTTACAAAAACACCACACACAATAAACAAAACATCCTCAATGAACAGTTAAATTTTAAATCACACAAACTTTTTGACCACATTACACAAAAACCACGGGTTTTCTAACCAACAAACCAACATCCCTATCTAGGATGCCTTGAAGATGGATTTTAACAACTCGAAAACGTTCGGACTACAGAGTAAGTAAAGTACTATGGTACTTATTCTTGATAAAAATTTGACTGCAAGTCCATGAATTCACTTGAAAAGTTAATTTTATTAAATATTGAAATTCTTATTTGACTTTCATTAAATATATTTAAATAGATTATCAACAAAGTTTATACAAGATAAAATAGATTACAGAAGGCTTTTCTAGGTTCTTAGCATTTTTATTGTATTTATTTTTCTAGTTATGTCATTAATATTTGAAATACTAAAATCAGCAGTTTTGACGTCACTTTCTAATCTCGTTATAAAGTGGTCTTTGATGAAATTATATTTTATTTCCGTTTGATAATGAAGTTAAAGGTGATAGGGTACCTTAGTGTAAGAGACAGGCGGTAGTGAAGCGTTGATGCCGGATGTTTGGGTGGCCATGGTAAGCAGAGTGGTGACTCCGAGAGAGACGCGCGCCGGCACAGCGCTTTGGTCCAGCCAGAACGACACCCACGACACAATCACCAGCATGCAGCACGGAATGTAGATCTGGATCAGGTAGTAGCTGAACTCGCGCTTGAACAGCAGGTCCACTTTCAGGCAACTGTACTCACCTAACCAAACAAAGCACAGATTTATATTTCAGACACTGTTCTCTGCTGAAAATCACTTCCCGGTGGTTCGGAACCCACCTAAAACTGTAGGTCCAACTCATGAATCACCATCATCCAACTCATTACCCACGCACAGGTCTCAGACCTATGTGGGCTTCATCCTCAAAAAAAAATAAATAAAAAATAAACAGCTACTTGCTGTTATCTGTTGACGAAGCTTCTGGTGGTAATAAAAAACTAAGCTAGGTGCATTGTTCATCAGTGTGTCTAGATCCACCATCAAACGAGCGGTAGTCGTGGAAGACTGGCTATAATAACAGCGTGCACACTTGGATTTTTATTCTCAATTTTCGCATTCACTTCGCGGGTTCGAATCTCATTCCACACACTTTTTTTTGCTGACAAAAATTATCATTTGTTCAATATATTTTATAAAAGCTTTTTTATATTTGAAAAATATTGTATTAATTACAAGTAATTGATAAATTAATAAATAATATTATAAATATTATATTGTATATTGGAATAAAATTGAATAGTATTTATGAATTCCAATATTTACATTGATATTCCAATCCACATTTTTTTCAATTCAGTGTAATAATAATAATTTCTTATTGTTTTTATTCTTTTCAAACTCAATCATCAATTTTCAATAACTAATTATTAATTATTTATATCAATTTTAATTGTTAATAATCAAGTTTCATGATTATCAATCATTAATAATTATTGTTGATAAAAGATTCTTTTAATCAATGATCAGTGATGTATATATTGATCATAACGAATTGATATTCATTATTTATTATTACCAGTTTGCACCCATGTGGCAGCGGTTAGCATTTGGCATTCCACGCGAAAATGTTTTGGGGCCCCCTATACCAAAGCATAGAAATTTCTCAAGGGGGCTGTCAGGCAAACCCCTCCCCATCACAGATACTGTTCTCAACTTAAATAGACCCTTTTCCTTTACCTCCACTCATTTTTAGGACCAACGACTCAATTTAAATTTAATAAAATCAAAGATTTCAAGCTATCCTTGTAATAAAGATAATATACACAGGAAATGTGTTTGTCAAAATACGGTACATTCAAACTTTACAAGAAGTAGATAAGACTCATAAGTAATTCGCTATTTAAGTAATAAATTAATAAGTAATTCGCTATAAGTAATTCCTTGAAAAAATGAATTAGGATCATCCAGCAACCAAAGGTGCTGCTAATAATGCTGTCAAATAAACTTTATTCAAGTTATTGAGTGATGAGAAAAACCATGGTTGTTCGATTATATGGTGGTTACATATTTGTGGTAATTGGAATGCTGATCATGGTCTTCCTTGGTGAAGAAGAAGATAGCATCGCTATGCTGTACTTTGTCATCTGTGGTGCAGTGGTATACATACTATGTACACTATCCACATTCATGGTCTACAATGACAACGCATCGTATTTTCTTAATGATTAATACGTTGATTAGTAGATTTTTATTCACTTATAGAAATACTCTACATTGGATTACTAATGAGAGTCCTTCTTACAGAATGTTCAATAAAAATGTTAGGAACGAATTTATTGTTTGAAAGAATCTAAAATTGATTGCAAACCCAATTCTAAACCTAGTGGTAGGGAGGTATATTTTTATTTTGGAGAAATAGTTTATAGCAGGGATTACAGGAATCCAAATAAGAGTGTGGCAAAAAGGCAAGGTAGAGGAAGTAACATAGACACGCCGCCTTCAACTACATGCTCCTTCGGTTAACAAACATTCCAGCGTCACAAGAAGATTACAACAAAGAATTGAATACTATAAAATACATAGCACAGCAGAATGGTTACAAACACACACTAATATACAAACTACTGCACAGAATAGCAGCAAAACCAATCACCCACACCAGCAACAAACAGGATGACAACTCCCATACATTCATCACACTTACATACCTCAACAACAAAACTCACAAAATAGTAGCATCATTCAGGAAACTCAAATATAAAATAGCTTACAGAACAACTAATTCACTCAAAAAACACCTGCATTCTCAGACAACATCTCAAAACAAGTCCAACAGATCTGGAATTTACAAATTGAAATGTGATGACTGCAACAAGTTCTATATAGGACAAACTGGCAGGACATTCACCACTAGATTCAAAGAACACACAAGAGCCATCTCACACCCAAACACACATTCCACTTTTGCTGAACACATCATTTCAACAGGCCACAGTTATACAGACATTGACAGTAATTTAGACACACTTCACTTCACTCACAAAAGCCAGAGAAACTCAATGTTTTAGAACAATATGATTCATATTAAAAAAAATTTAAAAACACATAAAGTAGCAACCTGACAACATTTTAAATGATCAACTCCACTTCTTCTCTCATACCCTTTTTGACAAAATAATCCCAATTTCAAACCTCCTACCTACTCACCCCCCACCACTCCATCATCCCAACATCCATAACCCTCAAACTCATACCTTAAATCAGTGTACTATGGGTCGTCTGACGATGCTCTTGACAACAGAGTGAAACGGCCGTCACGCCATAATGTCAGTCATAATTTCCACTTAAAAGTGTTTATTAGTTTTTATATTAGTGGAAACAAGATGGATCTTCAACATCATAGAGGAAGTGTTAGGTTGCAGAAATTATATTGTTAAGGTTGTGAATGAAGGGTTAATATGGCGTAGACATGCAGATAAAATGATAAAAGCTTGTGAATTGAATTTTAAATAAGATAATGTAACAGATGAAATTGATGACAAAAATGAAAGTTGTAAAATTCAAATTAATTACAAGGTATATAAAAATGTTGCCCCTATTGATTGTGAAACTAAATCTTTGATGGAACCAAATGAGAGTGTAAATGATGAAATTGTAATGAGATCCAATAAGTAATGGTGAAATTAATGAGAGTTTCAATAACCCTATTGGTTTTGAAAATGATAATGTAACTAAGAACCCAATTTGTGAAGTAAGTGAAGGTGTAAAAATAAGTAAACGAAAGTAATTAAACCACCTGACCGTTTGAATTTGTAATGCATGTGAAATATATGAATTTATAATAATATTGTTTTTGTGGTATTTCACTTGGTGTGTGGGTATTGTATCGATCTTGTTATATCAATACTATCAGTATTGATTGATCAAACTTACTATGTATCTGGGTGTGGCAAGATGTCTGTTTTATTGTCGTGTTGAGTCAAGATCATTTGTATTGTCGTGTTGATTCATTCATATTTCTTGACATGATTTATAATATTTTTGTATGTTCTCAAGTTTTTAATTATAGTGGAAATAATAAATAAACAGCTTATTTATTTCATCTCCACGATACTACAAGTTTAATGAGAGATGATTAAGTCATGCAAAAACGTTGCACTAGTTTTCATACATCAACACAATGGACATACATCATGACACTATCTAGCCTCAAACAGGGCGTTTTATCTAGTCTGAGATGTCAGAAGCCAAGGAGATTGGCCAAACTTTACCCTATTTAATAATTCAGCATGTAGGTCTTTCACCTAATAAGTATATGAAAAAATGAATGTTATAATATTTTTCATCATGTTAAATGAGTCTATTTTAAATAGTTTTTGAGGCATTCATATTAATTCAAGTCTGTCTGTTACAGATTCAGAGGAACGGTTTTTGGAAGTAATAACAGAAAATGCAGTACCATTTGAGGGAACCATCATCAATGAGACAACTAAACCAGTTTATGAGAGACAAGCTGATGATATGACATAAGTGATGGTCCACTATCCAATAATGATGGAATAAACAACAATCATTTCCATTCCAGTGACCAAGTTTCAGATACAATGATATTCACAGGTAAATATAATCAAACAAGTCAAAACAAAAGGCTGAACAGGAATAGCAACATTGTATAGTAAATATTAAAGTATTCTATTGAAAAAGAATATTTGCTTATTTTTTATTATTCAATAGATCCATGAAATTTATTAATATTGATAGTGAAAGGTAATGCTATGAATTTTGAAGATTGTGTTTGCTATTAATTTGAGTCTGTTTGTTGAATTTGTTACAGATTCATAAGAAGGAATTTTTAAAGTAATTTTGGAAAATTCAGAACCATTTGTGGAAACCACCATTGATAAGACAAATCTACCAGTTTGTGAAATACAAGCTGATGATATAATTGTTATAACAGATGTGGATGACATGTGTGATAATCCACTATACAATCATGATGGAATAAACAGTTGACTCAATTCCAGTGACCAAGTCTCAGTGGTAATACTATGTGTTACAGGTAAATATAAACAACAAGTACATGATAGAAAATTTAATAAAAAATAAACAGAAACAGGCAGAGAATAAGAATATTTTGCATGTGTCAGTTTTTTATCTGAGGATTAAGCCCACATAGGTTTGAGACCTGTGCATGGGTAATGAGTTAGCTGATGATGATTGACCAACAAAAAGAGGTCACAAGCAGAGCTCAAGCGCTCATGTCCAATCCTATCTCAATGAACATTTGTATACAAACCCAGCGCACACAAACACAGCGCAGCTTTCACTTGCCCTCATTTTATACTGAGGGAGTGGATAGACAGAAAATCCAACAGTAAATGACATCAACACACTCACATAGACAGAAGTCAGTGTTATCTATGTGTGGTTATTTATTCTGGTAACTTCATAGAAAAATCTGGTTGTATTATTTTTTTACACAATTGTTCCACTAGGTACTTGAGATGTTACACATTAAATGAAAATATTATCTAATTACTTGTCCAATGATAAGTTTAGAATCAAATAATGCTTCAACAAATTTACATATTTTTGTTACAGATTCAACTGATTTCGATGTAACAATTAATACAAGTCTCCTGAGTGAAGGGACTTCCACAGACATTGAAAATAAAATTCGTACCAAGACTGGGAAGAGATTTCTGTCAGAATCTACTTGGCAAAGAAATGTAATCAAAGCCAAGAGAACCAGAGGAGAACAATACATCAATTGGAAAGGAAAGTCAGTTTCTAAACGAAATATGAAAGATCCTTGTTCTAGATGTAGAAACAATTGCAACAGCAAGTTTTCAGAAGAAGATAGATTGCAATTATTCAATTCTCTTTGGGCTCTTGGTGATATAATTTGACAAAGATATTTTATAATAAACAACATCAGGCAAAAGCCAACACAGAGATCAAGAATAAGAGGACTATGTTTGACAAAGAAGCATGATCTACAAGATATTACTAATTTGAGTGATGAAGAAGGTAATCTGGAAAATGAAGATAGTTTCTCTTGAAGATCATGCTCCAATTTCTATTACTTTGAGATCAATGGGAAAAGTGAAAATGTTTGTCAAACTTTTTTCTAAATACTCTTTCAATTTCTGTGCAGAAGGTAAAAACGGCATTCTCCAAAAAATCCAAAACCATAAATGCAGTTGAAGATGATAAAAGGGGAAAAATTCAATGTAATTCAAGATTAGCCAATTGCATTAGACAATCAGTGAAAGATCACATAAATAAATTTCCCAAAGTGGAGAGTCACTACTCCTGTAAAAAGTCATCTCAGGAATACTTATCATCAGAGTTGAATATTGTCAAAATGTATAACTTGTATAACAAATACTGCAGAGAAAACAATATTAGCACTATTGCAAAGTTATCTATGTAGTTATCTATAGATACATATTTAATTAGTACTTTAATTTGAGCTCCCACAAACCCAAGAAGGACACTTGTGATACGGTATATGTGAAAATTTCAGAAATAGCAATGAAACAGAAAAGGCTGGATTGCAAGAAACTATTGACAATCATTTAGAAAAAAAAACTTTATCAAAAGAAAATAAAAAGTTGACAAAAAAAAAAAAGATGTGTAGATGATGAAAGTTTCTGTGCTGGAGTTTTTGACTTGCAACAAGTTTTGCTCTGTCTACAACTTAAAGTGTCACAAGTGTATTACAGAAGAAAACTTTCCACATACAATTTAACAATGTTTGACTGATATGACAAAACTGGAAACTGCTATATGTGGAATGAGTCAAATGGAAATCGAGGCTCAAATGAGATTAGCTCTCGTGTTAAAATATTTATTAAAACATTTTTAAAATATTTTTTTAAAGAAGGGAAAAAATAACTCTGTTTCTTTTCCGATAATTGTGGAGGGCAAAATTTAAATCAAAATATGTTCACTATGTAACAGTTGGCTGTAAAGCAAATCAAAATATGTTCACTATGTAACAGTTGGCTGTACAGCACAGTAAAAAATCTCCTATTGCTTTCTAGTGAAGGGAAATATTCAAAATGAAGGCGACAGCATTCATAGCACAATAGAATGTGCATCAAGAAATGTGCCAATTTACATCCCTAGTCAGTGGCATGTTATGACTAGAACTTCATATAGAAAACCAACCATTCCTCTTATTACATGTATGCAGATGACTTGTTTTTCTACATACATTTCTTAATAGATAGTATCAATAATAAGAAAAGTGTCATATCAAATACGAAATCCAACATTTCTCTCCTGCTGCAGTGTTCCAAAGCTCATAACCTCTGCCTTAATCCATCAAAAAGCAAGTCATTCTTAATCAGTTATCAATGTATTTTAAGAAAATTAAAAGAATAGGACCTGCCCAAAATTATGATGGATAGACAGGCATTTCATATAAAAGCGGTCAGGATCCTGGGCGTTGAATTTGATAATAATCTGAGCTGGGTTGCACAGGTGAATATCTCACATAGAGTTTTTGGCACCATGCATCAGTTGAAACAAGTCCAAAAATTTCTTCCAACATCACTGTATTCTACATTGGTGTGTTCTCTGGTGCTCCCCATTCTTGACTACTGCTCAATAATGGTTCAATGGTGGAGCTAAGTAATATACTCCAAAAAGCTCTAAAAGTGTGCTTCATTTTTTATGCTATGCATGATGATCATATTGCTCCCTCTTTACAACAACTGAAGTGAATGAAGCTAAAAGCTGGGAGATAGTATGTTATCCTTTTTCTAGTGTATTCTCAGTTGGTAGAGCATGTTGATCCTCAATACCTGAGAGAGTTATTCACTTTTCTCTCTGATGGTCATAACTGTGCTACTCGCTCGCACATGTATTACCTTCAGTACTGCACAAGCAGGCTGTACAAATTTTTTCTGATGTCCAATGATTGATTCTGCGTATAATTCCTTCCTTCAATAATTTCTTCCTCCCTATAACTTGTTTCTTGTAATTATTCATTTAGCAGTGATATATAATTCTATTTCTTATTTCAATTTTCATTCACTTTTTATTCCTTTCTCTCTTCATGTTTGTATCGGATTTGCAGTGTTGCTTGTGCAGTAGGCCTACTGCTTAGTAAATATTTATTTCTGTTCAAGCATCATTTTCATTTCATGTAGGTTCTTGTTGACCGGCTATTGTGTTAAATTAGGACAGATCATTTTCTATACACCTCAAGTTATACACTAAAAAGTTAAATATTATATCTATTCAGTTTAGGGTATTCAGTTGAGTTTAAATTATTTATTTAGTTTAGGCTATGCAGTTGAGTTTTATCTATATATATAAAAGGCGATGTGTGTATGTATGTATGTTCCCAGTAAACTCCGAAACCGCTGAACCGATTTGAATGAAATTTTCAGGGAGGATGTAGAATAGTCCTGAGATGGTTCCTGTGAAGTTTGGGAGTTCAAGATGCCCCCCATTTTTTTCTGGGGTGCAAAACGTAGGCTACTGTACCTCTGGGGGGAGGGGGGCATACTTATGTAGGAAAAGCTCATATGCTGAACTGAACATAGTGACATATGTGAACTAAACATAATTATCATATGTTGAATCAGAATATTTAGAAAATAACAAACTCAAAAAGTTAGTCTATGAAATAGTCTATGAATGTTTGTCTGTATGTATGTATGTATGTTCCCCATAGACTTCAAAACTACTTGACGGATCGGCATGAAACTTTGGGAATATGTTGTGTGAATATTGGGGATGGTTTCTGACCATAAATTTTAATAGGGGAGCTAACAATTATTATTATTTAATCCATTTCATAGACCTAACCTACTGAACTTGCCGGCCAAACAAGGAACAGCTGATAGAAGTCAACAGTTTTTAATCATATGGCAGGCCCCTTGGCGGCGTTATTTACACTGTCTTTGAACAGCAAAACACTTTGCATGTAGGCTACCGTTCAGTCGGAGCCTTGCAATATGTAGAAAACATACGACTGGGTATGATGAAAAGTAATTATGCCGAGTTGATGACATCTGTTGACCAATGCAGCTGGAAATTTGAAATGCAGCCTCAGCGGGAGGTGGCGAATAATAAAATATAAACCTAGCTTCTATCCTTATAGTCGTAGGAGGTTTAAATTTGAAATGTTTCTTCATTCAGAGGTGGTGATTAAGAAAACAAGGAAGCCTCTATGATCAGCTGGAAGAGTCCTAGGACTTACTTCTTTCCTAATTTGAATTGTAATCTCAGCGGGAGGTGGCGAATAATAAAATCAAGGAGAATTTTTATGAGAACGCAGCAACGCGCGTCGGGCCAGCTAGTTTAATCTACTCTTTCACTTTTATTTTTTCTAATCAATTGGATATGTTAGTAAATTATGTATTTTTTCAAATATTGTCATATCTTTATAAATCATCTGTAGATCATCTCCATACATCATCTGAAGTTGTTACCTAGTAACGTGAATATCATATTATAACAAGTCACAATTCAGTTCAGTTCTCGGTTCTCGTTCAATGTATTTCTATTCAATGTGCTCAATAAAAACAATTCATTATAGCCTACTGTTCAATCTATGTATTTAATCATAAAAAATATTAGGTTATTATTTTGTTTTATTCTATTTCTGCATTTAATCAATGCTTGTCACCAAGGGCTCAACACTTTATGCCTAATAAAAACTGTCCAATAAGTATCTAAAGAATCAAAACCAACTGGAGATAACTTTATGCATAAGCCGTTGAATGCAAAGTACAAGAGAATAAAGGAATCTGCAACTGATAAGCGTATTCCATCCTCAATCACCATCACAAAAACAGCATGGCAAATTGTCAAAGAAGTAGGCCTATGTAGCATGAGCTCATTTAATAATGCACAAAGTATTGATCCCTACAAATTTAACCAATTATTTGTGAATTCTGTTGTCTACCACAAGTTATGATTTATCTTCTAGTCGAAGTTATATTGAAAGACTTGGACAAGCTAAAAAAGAGTTTGTATGACAAACAGTGGATGAATATGCTCTCTGCCCAACTCCAGCACAAATTTTTATGGGTTCTTGAATTACTTCCTCAAATACATTCTGGGAATAGTGTATTCACTAACCCAATTAATTAACTTTTGTATTTACTTTAAAGTTTTCTGGATTATTTGAAGATAAGCAAGGTTATCCCTGTCTCTAAAAAAGGCGACAAAGACAATGTGGAAATCCCCATACTGTCCCAGACTTTTTGAAAATCTGGAAATTTTTTTGAAAAGATAGGCCTGTTTTCCAGGTAGATTGTAAAATTCTTTGAAATAAATAAACTGCTGTCTCCTGTACAATTCGGATTTCGAGCTGGTAGATCTACTTCATGTAGATCTGGTTCATGTGAAAGAAAATATACATAATTTATTTCACGAGGATCAATACATGAACATAATACAAGAGCTAGACAGAATCTGGAAGTACCCAATGTTAGGTTTACTAGAACACTAAATAGTTTCGGCGTTATACAAGTTAAAATTTATAATAAACTACCTCTACCAGTAAGGGATCTACCTCTACAAAATTTAAAAATAATTATGGCTTCCTGGCTCAAGTTAAAAGCCTTTTACTCTGTTGATGAGTATATGTATATGATTCATGATATGATTGATTGTATAGTTAAATGAATTTATTGTAGAAAGATGTACAATCAGTAAATAATATGATAGTCTTACTTTTTCGTAGTCTGTATTCTATAATAGTTTTCATCATCAAGTGTTTTGTATACTATAGCTGTATCACTAGCAGTTGTTCTATTGTTATATTAATGTTGTATTCTATAGTTTCTTCCCTATTTTGTCTCTCAGTTTCTCTCCTTGTTCTTGCTTTTCATGAGAATTTCATCTTCTTTGTTCACTTAATTTTCCACCTGACTCATTCTTCATCACCTAGGCTTTAAATACTTCTTGTCATGTTGCCTCTGCACAAACAAATAAAAATATATGCTTCAAATGCGTATATTTTTTGTGAGTATATGGACTACGAACAAATGTTAACAGTCCTAAGCCTATACATAATTGTATAATTTGAATTGATTGAATTGAATAATTGTTCAAGTGTTCTCTGGGGCTGGGCCGAAACTCTCAATAGAATGAATTTTGATTGATAATATGTGATTGAATTGGTCTATGATCGCTTAAAATGCGGGTTTGAGGGGATTACTTACTTACTTATACCGGCGCTACAGTCCATTGTGGACCTTGGCCTCCTCCGCAACGCGCCTCCAGTCTTTGGGCCCTTCCCTTCTTTGGGCCAAATCTTTCCACTGGACTACTCCCATCACACGCAGATCCCTCTCCACTTCCTGCATCCAGCTCCTTCTCGGCCTTCCTCTTCTTCTTGGGTTGTAGAATATCTGTGATGTTTTCCATGACGAAATACTTAATGAACAATCTAATATCAAAACTGACACTGTATTTCACTTTTAAATAATGTTTTACTCACATATATTGGAGATGCTTGAGGAATGCATTTCACTTCTGAACAGGCTGACGAAGCTTCTTTTCAGAAGTGAAATGCATTCCTCAAGCATCTCCAATATATGTGAGTAAAACATTATTTAAAAGTGAAATACAGTGTCAGTTTTGATATTAGATTGTTGTAGAATACCTCCCGCATGAGCTTCTTCTGCACTCTACCATGTGGCATTCGCTCAACATGACCCAGCCAGCTTATTCTCCTGGACTTGACAAATCTAATAATGTTCTGCCCTTAAAGTGTATCTTCTATTTCCTTATTGAATCGAATCCTCCAATTTCCTTCTTCGTTTATAGGGCCATAGATCCTTCTTATAATTTTCCTTTCCAGAACTCTCAAAGCTTGGGTGTCTACTGCATTTAGAGTCCATGTCTCACAGCCATACGTCATGACAGGTCTGATCAGCGTCATGTACATTTTCATTTTTGTGTTTCTGGAGATAGCTCTGGATCTTATCATTTTCATGTTTGCATAAAAAGCTTTGTTACCAAGCATTATCCTCCTCTTTATTTCCGGAGATATTCTGTTTTCTTGGTTGACTTCTGTCCCAAGATAATTAAATCTGTCAACCTCATCAAAGGAATAATCTCCTATACAAAGCTTGACCAGATGCCTCTCTTCTCCAGAATCCTTTCTCATTCTCATGTACTTTGTTTTCCCTTCATTCACCTGCAGTCCAACTTGAATTCCTTCTCTTTCTATCACCGGATAAGTTTCTTTCAGTGCACGTTCACTTCTTGCAACTATTACTATGTCGTCAGCATATGCATGCACCTGAATAGTTCTATGCATTATGCTTCCTCCAATATTTACCTTATCCAGTGCTTTTTGCAGAACCAAGTTGAACAGCAATGCTGACAGTGCATCACCCTGTCTAACTTCACAGTCCACACTAAACTCTCTACTCATTTTCCCATTCATCAATACCACACCCACGCTATGTGATAGGGTAACCTGCACCAGCTTTATCAATTTCAATGGCATACCAGATTCCTCCATTGTATCCAACACTTTTATTTTATTAATGCTGTCAAATGCTCTCTTGAAATCTATAAACAGCATGTGGAGGTCTATTCCATTTGAGGGGATTATTTTCCTCATTTTTTCAGGGGAAAGGGCCCCCGGACCTGCATCTAAAGTGTTACAGGATTCCTCTTTAATACCGGTTCTGGGTTGTATACTAAAGTTTGCTTATGACCTGTAAGGTTCCATTGGAATTAGTGTAAGTTCTTTTTATATGCATATTATAAGACAAACACTATTAATTAACTTACTTTTTTCAATTCGAAAATTGGTATGAACTGAAGTCAAGGGTAATATGTGCAGTATAGTCAGGCTCAGTTGTAATAGTATCCATAGACTAGTATCCATGGCGAGGACTAGTACATCCCTTAGAATATTTCTGGATTTTTCAATTAGACAGCTAACATTCTAAAGAGTTCCGACATGTTGTTGTATGGAGCCCAATCATTCCTAAAATAACTTAAAATTGCATTCTGAAGATTGAAATAAGAAATTCTGCCCCAATTAAAAGTTTTGCTGTGTTTTAAAAGCTCTTGTTTCTCATCTGTCAATATAATTATTATCAAAGTAGAATGAGAAAATTCTGTTGAAGAACACACTTAATATCTGAAGATCCCATCAAAATAGACAGAAGTCCCATTTTTTAACATTAGAAACTTTTCTGACGTGAGAGTTGCATAATTAATGATAATATTTATTGTGACCATGACCATGGTGTAATTATTGATCAAGGAGGTGACAAGTTGAAATAACTCTGAGACATTGAAACCTCCCTTTTTACAGTTTAATATGTTCACTATGATTTTGTAATAGATTTTTATTTATTTATTACCAGTTATTTGATCATAATTTTTATTATTTGTTTTAAAACGAGCAAAATAAATATATAATAAAAATCTTCCTAAAGTGGAAGTTATTTCCCGTGAAAATGTGTTGCTTAATAAATAATTCATCCAATATTCATGTTTTTCAAGTTAGATTGGCCTAGCATTATTCATTCTAGGTTTGAGACGTATATCAAGTATTGATCAATTACTTTTCAATTTTTATTTTTGCTCAGCTCAAAACAGGAAGTCGATAGTAATTTTTCAGATTGATATTTTTTTAAATATGTGAAGCAAGTTGAATTAATCCATTTTTACTTTCCCGGTACCTATATTAGATTATGAAAAACTGTTATTTAAAAATAAGAAAAATGTTCCACTTGTAATACGACAGTTCTGTGCTAGAATAGTGTAAACTGTGAATTTTAGATGACTATCTTTCCAAACTTTTCCCAAGGAAGTACCCCAGTCAAAATTGCATTTGAATAATTGTTATTTAATTTATTACATAAGAGATAAAAGCTCCAAGTATTGTTTTTGACATAATATTGTAAGTAATAGCTTGCTGTTCAAAAAAAAATCTTAAACAAAGCAACTTTTTATATTTCGTCACTTTTAAAAGAAATAATCAAAGGAGCAGTTCCAATCACCTGTGTTAGTTTTGCTGTTGCAGTAGTCGGTTAAAAACTTTTCAAGCGTAAATCTTGGAAGATGTAGATTCTTCACTACCTGCACTGGATCGCCTTCTTTCCATAAGAATACCAAGTCATCTGTCGTCCAGCCATCTAGAAAAACAAGCAAATTGACACAAATACCAATGAGTTCCAAACTCAAATTCAATTTAAATGCATGGTTTAATTACTCTATTGAGATAATATTGTCTTACAGGTAAATGCTTTTATTCATCACATACAATCATTTAAGTCTCTCCCACAAAGGGAGATGAAATCTTTTTAATCAGTTTATGTTAAGCTAAGTACAAAATCAAAAATAGCTGATAGACTAGCTTCCAATGAATTGTATAAAAGCATATCCAATGAACTGTGAAAAATTCGAAGTTTTTCAGAAGTTCTCTAAAGTTCTTTCTAGATGGTCTTGAAAAATAAATTATAATGAACAACCACATCTATGTAAATCTATGAATATTTCATGAACTCAATAAATAAGGCAGTTCCAAGAGATTCAAGATTTATTAAAGAGATAAAGATGTAAGGCAGTTTTAAGAAATGAGAAAGATTTTTGACTGCTCTAGGTAATTTTTCAAAGTTTAATGGGCAAGAAAAGCAGAAACGTGTAATACTACAATACTTGATAATTTATGTGCAGGAAATATGTAGAGCATGATAAGGTTTTATTATAACATCATGATAACATTAGATCAGCTTAAGATTTGTTGTAATTTATTATTTTATGGATAAATCATGTAAGATGTACCAGTATATGCAATAGAAGGCTTGAGTAATCATGATTTTGGAACATTTATTGAACTGATTGAATGAGCTACACAATGTGTCTTTATATATTTTTTCATTTGAGTTGAATGAATTAGTTTTTTCTGAGCATATCGTAACGGAAAGATGGATCGGATCCGTACTTACAGCTAGCCATTCTTAGTGAGCAGACTTGTCGATCAAGTGGATAGAGTTTGAGGTTCATGGGACACGAGAGAGTCAAAGATATTCTGTAAAAAAAAACAAATAAAAAACATTTGTCAGATTTAATGCAATTTACCAAGAAATAAAAATTCATAAAATTTCATAATTGGAAAAAAATAATAGCTTAAGTGAATCCATGATCGAGAATTCAAATTATGATATATGTAATAATGTTCCGCAGTCATCAGATATTTCTGTTTAGAAGACTACAATTTTGTCCAGCGGGTCTGCTGAAATTGTAAAAAGTGATAATAATAGTTTAATTTTCATTGTTCTAAAATTATTGTAGCAATAAGTTCTGATATGTATTTGAAAAAAATATGCTCAATAAAAAAACCCTGTTTTGAATTTTACAAACATTGCATCAATTTTTATTGAGTCAAAGAAGAGAATGGAAAACACCAGTAGAGGAAAATTGTGAAACGTGCACAAAAGACAAATCCAGACTTTAGAATTGTTCATTTTGTATTAAGCTCAGCTATGTTATCAGTAAAGTTCTCATTATATAGAGTTATTCCAATCAATTCCAGTCAATTTGCAGTTTGACATGATGACCAGTTTGTGTTGCTGAGGTTGGGCAAGTCACAAAAATATTATTAATGAGTGCTTAGTTTTGACTCGACTCGAAGCTCACGGTGTTGTCTGTGATTATGCATGTTTTTTTGTAGATTACGTCTTGGAGACTCCAGTTAAGGAGTATAAGACAAGACAGATCAACAATTATACTTATTGTTTACCCTAGTTACCATAATTACTATATCAATTAGTTGGGGTGAGGCTTAGTATTGATGTGAAAGTAAGTGCATGCTTAACTATAACTTTCATACGCTTTGATCAAATAACTATAAGTTTTGAAAGAAATTTTGTTGTTTTAGATAGCTCAATATCCGATTTTCATTACTCTTTCCTGTATTTTTGCAAATTTTATAATATTGTTATTGGTCTGAGATGTCAATATTTTCGTTGTTTTTGGGAATGGGAATATAATAGATTTCTTCAGTATTGAGGGAAATATACAACTTAGTACTGAGAGAATAAACTATTTTAAAAATATAAACTGGGCCTTGTATTTATATACTAATTTAATATATGAATTCCTTTTAGGTCTACTTTATGTTTAGTTACATGCATTTTTTATTTATATCATGCTTACTTGGAAAAATCTCTAGTACTGTACAAGGTTGACTTTGCCTATTGCAAATGTTGCTTAATGACAATAAGATTTCATTTGTTTATTTATTTATACCTTCTTGTAAACTAAGATTTTATAAGTCCACCAAAACGTCTTTTATAAACTAGGAAATTTCTTTTATTATTTGAGTTGTAATGCCGTCCAACCTAGGAACAGCGTTCATCTTTAGTTCTTTAATAATGTGTTCAAATTCTTCTGAATTTACTGGATAAATAAAGATATACTCAGCTTAACTGTGGATAGAAAACACCACAGCTCCCTGTGAATTATCATTATTGTTTGTAGGCCTACGTAGTTTTAATTTCGTTTTATTGTTCTCTACCACTTTAAGGAAGTAATTGTTTATGTTGTTGACTGTATTTTTAGTACCCTATACTGCTTTACTATTCTGTAGTTGTGTAGTACAACAGATCAGTGTTAATCCTTTCTTCAACTTTTCCTAACAGCTGATTTACAATTTTTCATTGCTCTTTAGCTTATTTCTATACTTTAAATATGTGATGTTGAAGATCCATCTTGTTTCCACTAATTGTTTTTTAAGTTTTCATTTAAATATGTTTTTTTTTTTGTTTAGTATGTTATTTATCAGCTGCTGCTGATATTTCTTGTATATAATTTTTGAAATGTATTTTTAAATTGATTTTTCCGTGATCCATTCAGATCTTGGTTTTAATCTCTTATTTTTTGTATTTTCAAGAGTATTTACTGAATATGTAATTGATTTCTGTATGTATCCTATGAATTTCTCCCAGCTAATTTGAACATCGAAATCTTTTGTTACCGTAATACAGTATCCTATTTCGTTGTTGACAATATGTGTTTAAGTTTTTGGTAATCCAACCTATTTATTCTGTGAATTTCAATTGGTGTCAACTATTGTGAACCTGTTGTTATTTCATGCTGCAGTTCTACCCTTGTCATTGGATGGTCAGTGAAAAACTTCTGCCTTAAATTTTATTATTAGGGAATCTTTCTGGGAACAGTACAAAAACGTGATCTATGTATGTTCTCGAGTCATTAAACAATAGTGTACGCTCATTATTAAAGATTCCAGACCAAATTCACTCGTCACTATCCTATCTCTATTCATCTACAATATTTTCATTTGATAATAAATTAATGTCTCCCTTAATAAAGAATGGCCTGAGATCATTTTTACTTTCATTAAGTTCTAGCAGATATTCATTTATTTCATTAATATATAGCCTGTGTGAATATATAGATGTAGTCTGTACACAGCTAGAAACGAGAAAGGTAAGTCCCAGCAGGAGAATTCACAATAAATACAATGAACTGATAACAAATCAACTTCAATAGAATTAATTAATTTTGAATTCTTTAAAGAGTGCTATTAATTTATACTGAAGACTTCCGCAATGGCGGATATTGACAATAGCATTGAATAGCTGATGGGAATTGATGAATGCTACTGTACGAAAATATCCGTCACCACCAGGAATCGAACCGCGGACCTCCCAATTGCCTTAACCACTAGACCCTAGACTATAGTGACCTTTCTGCCCAGCAGCACTCATTTTGAACTTGGCCATGTCGGCTGGTATCTCACAAGTTAGTTTGAAGTAACTGACAATTTAACAAATTGACAAAAATAATATACAGAAATAAAATTTATTAGTTTCGAATTCCTCAAAGTTTTGTACAGTAGCATTAATCGATTTCCACCATCGTTACTCACCGGATACTGTATAGGACGGATCCATACGGGAAGATGCGGATGTATACATTCGGCATGATAATATTGTGGAAGTGGCCTTCTTTCTCATTAGAGAAAAACAGATCTGGCATCCAGACTCTGTTGGCCTCAGTCAGTGTTAAGTATTTGATTTTACCTAGAAAATAGAATTGATGAATACAATTAAAAAAAAATGTTGGCAAAATGACAAATGCAAGGTATTCAAGATTTTCAAGCTATACTATCTATATCATACTATCATATCATTGTGCTGCAGAGCTGGTTATGCTCAATTTTATTTATCAATACTCATCGTTTTTGCAAAATGCAAAGAATCAATTTGCAGTCAGGTTGTTATCCTCATCATAGGTTCTTTATCAATAGCTTTACTTCAGAGTTAGTAAAATTTTAAAGATTTAAAATCAACTTGCTACATTGAATATCTCTAGCATAAGTTTATCTAAATCATTTCTTTCTTTAGAGTTTTGAAAATAGAAGTGTGAGATGATTCAAAATAATATTAATAAAAGACTTTTCTTTTACTACAAATGAAGTATATAAAAATTGCTCACACCTGGATTACCTCACTCTTACAGTATTTCCTTACGTGTAGATAATAGATAATAGATAATCAGTCTAGATAATAGAATTATATGGTGTTATTTTCTCTTATTTTACCCAATAACATTGTTCTAACATGTAATTGCTTCTAAAAAAATGAACCAAATTTTTTTCGTCCAACACTAATAGGACTCTTAGTCTCTTAGATGATAATATTTCTATGAAACCAAATTTACATTGATCGAATCATGAGAATGCTAGTACAATACAGTATAAGGAGCTTTTACTTGATTAATTCTCAATAACCAAAAACTGAATATCTCTTACCTCCAAAATCATTGAATTTAAGTCTTTCATCTAACCATTGTTCTCTGAATGTCAGCTGTACACTGTATTCCTGTAAACAATAAACTAGTCAAGCATCCATTTCCAATCATTTTTCCAACAATGGGAATGTTCCGACAAGTTACAGTTCAATAGAAATTTGATTGTATGTACTGTAATAATTTTTCAGTAAAAGAAAAATTTACGTACTGTACTCTAATGTACTTTTTCACATATTAAAGAAATAAACATTCTCGGAACCTGCTCTAGCGTTATGGTATTGATATCTTAAAGCCGCTTTTTAAATCTCAAATAATTTACATAGGAAAGTAATAGCCTATTATAAGTGTTTATTGAATATTATTAATTTATTATGCAAATCACATAATCCAAAATTTCTCCAAAAATCATTGAATTTAAATGAACACAAATAATGTTACTTTTAAATACACAAAAAAGGTGTCAACAGCCAAAGGAATCAATATTACACAGGAATTGAATTTAAATTTCTGGGAAAGTTGCATTACTGACAGAGAACAAGACTTTCCCATTCAATTTTCTTTATTATTCTATCCATTAATGATCTGCACTCTATCAGGCCTATCAATGTTGTGCGATAACAACTCGTTGTAAATATTCTTCAGAAGATAAAAATACAAGATCATAAAATTTCTAATTTCGTATAGAAATATAATTTTTCTATTGATAATGAATTTTTATCTAATAATATTGATATAATTATTGTTTTTTCAAGTCAATTTGAGATCACATACCACTTACGGTAAGCAATGCGTTCCTATCCAATTTGAATTTCTCCCTCTAATGTTGCCAATATTCTACGACCGTGCAGAGTTTTTTTGAAATTGATATCTTGACAGCAGCACAATTTATCGTACATTCAGTGAGAGCAATCGAACTTGATGCATATGGTCTAGTTTTTCACCATCAAAGACAGTGATACTTAGCTAGATCACAATCTTTCAACACAACACTCACAACTGAATGTATTAGTGTTCGAAAAAGACAGTGATACTGAACCATTGATGGTTAGCAAATGACATACACCCGATTGACATGTGCTATGTCTGTATATTTACAAAATAAATTAGCAATTTCTCAAATTTGACTGACATTTTCGCTTATTCTAAAAAACATATTATCCTTGGATCACTGAATTTATTTCACATTTAATCAATTTGTAGAAAAAGCAGATCATTAAAGGGTTGACAAATTATTGAATTCCATCACAAAAAATTAGATGGAGTAGAATCAATGTGAAAGATTTATGTTCTACATGCTTTTTTTTGTAAATCATTATTCTTTATTATATTTAATAAATATAAGTAAATGAATGTGAGAACTCCACTAATGATTCAGTTGTTGGATTAATTGTACCATATTAATTTAAATATTTAATAAGCAATAGTTCCTGTTTAAAGTTATTGTAAACTTGACTACAATAATTAACTCGATTCAGAATAAAAATAATTTTAATTTCAGAATAGTAGTCTGTGAAACTTTTATTGAACTTAGAACCTTAGATCCTCTTATTATTTATTATCTAGTTGATGAAAAATTGCACTTTGTTCGCATTTAGACATTACTCTTCAGTCAATACTCACTGTGCTCCATTTTTTTTGAAACAGTGCTAAAAGAGACTCAAGAGACACTTTTACAACCCTCTTGGCCCAGTCAATAAATTTCTAAAAACGTCTGATTTCCCAAGTAATTGGTGAAAAGATGAACCTTTCCCAGGTGTTAGGCCACTACTGGAGGTGTATTTTCCCAAAACTCCGCTGGGTGTCTTTTCCCCCGCCTACCCCCAAAGTTCCAAAAATGAAGGTGATTACTGGAAATTCGATAACTCAGTAACATACCATTGGATAGGGTTGATTGTTCTCACTATATCAGTCATATAGTGTGCTACAAAAATATTTTTTCTGAATCCAATGATGTGAATAGTTGCATACTCACGGTCAAGGATGATGCTGTGGGGGAATGATAAGCGAGTTTAGTCTATGCAAGATGAGATTTGTGCGAATTATATTTCTTGTCAGACTCATTGTTTGGCTGTAAAATGGAAAAAAAACTAAAAGAAATTTAATCGGTGGAAATGTAGTTACTTATAATATGGTCCAGCCCAACTTTAAAGTGTTTTTCCATTCTCATGTGAACAATGTGAAAGAGAAAGAAGTAAACTACAATTTGATATACATTTTGCATTCTTATCTTGAGTAATTTCCGAGTTAGGACTATTTATAACGAAAAATCTATAACAAAGCAGATTTTTGGGGACTTTTGGGAAAATACACCTCTAGTAGCACTATTAGTGCCTGGGAGAGGTTCAGATTTTCACTAATTACTTGCAACATAAAACCTTAATTTGACTAGGCTATAAAGACTTCTAATTGAAAATCAATGCATTTCAATACTAAATATTTTGTTTATTAAATACATGTAATCTGGGATATTGAAGATCATTTACTACTGGTGGGCCTTTATAAAATGCGATGACTGAAGTAACCCATATGATCATCTTGTTAATTTTATTTTCAACACTTCTGTGAAAATTTATTGAGGCCGAAAAAGTTGATATTTAAAAAATTCTATTACAAGGGTTAAGCCTTCAACCAACCCCATTTGATATGGTAGTTATGAATCAGTCAGAAGATCTTAGAGGTATTCGAAAATAAGTGGCCACAATATGCTCACTAAAATAATATGTTTTTTTTGTTTAGTCTACTACTTATTTCTTGAACTTTTTTCATGAACTTATTTTTAGTTGGTTAGAATTTCTCAACTCTAATGTAGAAATTTAATACAGTTTGGCTCTTGTTACTATAATCTGTATCACTTTGATGAGTTTGAAAGGTTTTTGCTGAGTTTCAAGCGATTCATTATGTGTAGAAACAAAAATAAATTTATAGAAGTATGTTTCAAATTTCAAAAAAGTTCATCAACTATCGAAGACAAGATAACTCTCGTAAAGGACTAATAGAGTCACTACCGTAGTTACTTTTGAATTACTTTTCATCCTCTGAAAAAACTGACAATTAAACAAGCTGACAAATATACAGAAAGAGAATTTAATTAAAAATTCATTTTAATTTGATAAATTAATAGCACTTTGAGGAATTCCAAATTTATAAATTCTATTACCGTACTAATAGAATATTTTTTCAGGAAAACGACGATAGATTATTATTAATACGGCAATACAGTGATGTATATTCAATTTGATGGAAATCAGTAAAAATCCACTGGAATAATTAAAGAAAAATGTGTGCTGAAATTTAATTTATGAAGTCGAATATTTTCTATAAATCACTGTAACAAAAGAACAGATAAGGAAAATTCATGCAGGCCAGCGGAAAATTTCTATAATAAAATAAAATTCTTAATAACGAAATTCTTCATACAACATAAAATTAGAAATAATAAAGTACTCAGTATCCAGTGGAACATAATATCTATGGTATCGGTACCTTTTCCCTAGGATATATTATAAAGAGAGCTAGTACAACTTCCAATTTATATACAAACTAATATTATATTGCAGAACATCACAAAATAATCATGCTAGCAATTCTAGAACAACGTAGTCATTGCAAAAACCATGAGAAGCACATGCACCACTTACCAATCTGTGACTTTGAAGCAAGTTGATTGCTCATAGAAAATACAGTAACAGGAAACGTTCTAGCTACATCTCAACATAAGCAATCACAGCTATTCAAACAAGAAAGCTTTTTTTTATCTTACCGTAACTATACTGGTATTGATGAGGTTCTCCATTGTTACGATCTAGTAGCTTATTAAAAACTAATTACAGAGCTGTAGTTTAGCATTAATTCACGGGTTTGTAAAGAGAACAATTTCAACAATAACTGTGTTTACATACATGTCACTTCCGGTTTGAAGTTCTAGGGCACTTAATGGAATTGATGAAGCTGTGCTTAAATATGCTTAATTGATGAAATATGCTTAAGTAGGCTTCAGTAAAGCCATAGAAAGCAACATGAATTTGAAAATGTATTTCTCTGGTATAAATAGTGGGAACCAGATTTTAACGCATTAGAACAGAACAGAGGGGCACTCACTATACCAGATAAGATCAAACAATTTTATTCAGCATAATTACTTCAATTCATTAGTTAAAAAAAATAAAATAAAACAGCACTCTTAACAATGGATGATCAATGCTAGTCTGACAATGATATGAATTTGTGAATAGCATGTATAATGGACATGGATGATTTCATGTAATATGTGTACACTCATTAAAATATTTTTAATAATGTCACCAACAACCACACCAAAACTATTTTAGGCTATTTTAAATGAAAGATCTCATTCAATATTCAACTGGATTGATTCTGAATTGGAACTACAAAGAGAAAAGAGATAAGTAACACCGCAAAAAAGTACTATTTCAAGATTATTTATTTTCAAAATAAGCAGTAACATTTAATTTTAGTTTGTTGTACAAGAAGTTACTATATCTTAATTAATTATTTTTCCACATTCCATTTTCAAAATGAAAAATTATGAGGAATTTTTCAAGATTAATCTCATTGTGAATGCTGTTTTGTAAAAATATTTTTCCATAAACGTGGTTTGTAACAATTATTACCAACTGTCAAGTAGAAGTTTGATTGTTGTTAAGCAAACTATTTTTATGGAACTCCATACCGTAATCAATGGGAAATTAGAGTTCTTCTATGTCATACTTTATTAGAGCATTGGGCTGTTTTTGTGGTTTTCTTGTAACATTTTCAACATACTCTTTATAGTGCTTTTTGAAAAATAGAGCGACAAGTAAAGCCATGAAAGTCAGTGCTCTCTAATAGAATATGAAATAATCAAAATCTCATCCTTGTTTAATTATTTCCATTCAAAAGCGTATAGATAATTTGAAATTTTTTCTGCTGTCGATTTTATATAAATGGTGATTTTTTAAATTGAGTAAAAGACTATCACACGCACGCACACAAACACAATAGCAAGTCATAGATCTATTTTCTAGCTAAGCTTGTGAGTTGGATAGATTTTGAAAGGGATGAACCATCACTTTCATAGCAGTTTTAGCTTTCTGTCAACACAGCAAACAAACACATCGAATTATTCACAAACAACAAAATATTAACAATTAATTTGCAGTTCCAAGACGCACAGTGAAAAGTTATAGCTGTTCTTTTGAATCATACAACACAAAAACGGTAACACCAGTAACACAGTAGTATTTCACAAGTTAGTTTGAAGTGACTGACAATTGAATAAACTGACAAATATACTTAAACAGAATTTATTAATTTCGAATTCCTTTAATTGCTATTACTTTATACTGAAGACTTCCGCAATGGCGGATATTGACAATCGGTGGTGACTGATATTTTTGTACAGTAGCATTCATCGATTCCCATCAGCTTTTCAATGCTGTTGTCAATATCCGCCATTGCGGAAGTCTTCAGTATAAAGTAATAGCAATTAAAGGAATTCGAAATTAATAAAAACAGTAGTATTGTTGATTAATACCATACGCGACAGTGAAAATGTGAGACAGGTGACAGTCAATTGACAAACAAGCCCGCAACTGAATCTGTACTCGAACTTTTCAATCAGAAGCCATAACTTACAATATTTTATTAGCTTATTTGTCCACCAGGCCGCAAACTATCTAGAGTACCTAATATTGCTTGTCACCTGGTACAGTTATAAGCTTCAGAGTTGGGAAAGTTATTTCAATATATTAAGTTTAATAAAATAGCAACATCTAATAATTCGGAGTTGAAATTAAAGGTTTATTTCAATTGAATTGAATAAAATTCAAGGATCACAGCAATAATGAAAAAATATTATGCTCATGATACTTCCAATACCGAAAATTAGGTACACATTGAACAATATTTTACAAAGCAAAATTGTATTTATTTTCAAGTGATTGGTTTTTGGCTACGGTACCCTACTAATTTTATACAAGAAATGAATCCTACTATTCCTCAACCTCATAAAATTTGGCCCAGCTTCATTAATAGATTACATAATTCAATAAAGTTTTTATGAATCCACTCATTGATGAAGCCCACTTTAGGTGAAACCGATCAAATTGGAATAATTGCGGCGGTATAAGTAGTTTTATAGAAAATGGGAAAAATATTGTATCTAATCAACTTTGTGATTTGACAGCAAGGTAGTTCTCAATGTTATCAAGTTATGTACTTGATAACTTGCCTCTAATAATTTACATGAAGATATATTACAAAATAAATACATCTACTTGGACGTATTCGTATTGGTAAGTATGTAATGTGAATCATAATGTTATTTATGTGTTTGAATTGAAATGTGTAGTCTACACGTCTTTTATTCAGCAAGTTCATCAAGTTTAGGATATGGTATGATATGACACTCTTTTTGCTTATAGGTACCCTACTTGAGACATAGGCACCTCAAAACGCAAATATTTTTAAAAGGAAAGAGTTTTCGACAATATTATGCGATCGAAAGAAAAGCTAGACAAGCTTAAAAAAAAGGAGACGTAGTTTCCTCCTTCAAAATATTTTTACAAGACATGGTACCCACCTTTCTTGATAATTATTCAATTTCAGATTTTTACTGTATCCAAATCACAAGACTTATCAGAACCACGGTTTTGACCAATAAAATCATAGTGGTTCAGTAGCCGACCAATGAAGTTTGTTAGTGGGATTTCATGCACATGATGTGTTCAACTATTCAAAATATGAGTTAATATGTTTCTAAAGTAATAATGTTAGGATAAATGGGCAATTGAATACTTGGGTATGCTACTGCGTTCATATATCTCACAAGATTATCTCAAGATAGCAACTGCAATACTTCAATAAATAACAACTTCAAATCACATTATTTGAACCATGAGTTTGCAGAAAATGATTGAAAGCAGTAAATTTCAATACAAATATTTATCTGCATATATCACCTCCATTGGAGCACGTGAATGTCACGATCTAATTCAATGAGGGTTGCATTTTTTGTAACGACTCTGTTGCTCGGTGACAGTGCTAGTTATACTGCTTCAATTCCTCAGTAATTATACTCGAAACTGCACTACTGATAAGATTTAAAAGATGGCTCAAATAAATGAATGAATCCTATCATCGGAATCTCTTTTCAGTGTGAGTTTACTATGATACAGTTCATTACGAGAAATAAAATAAATAGAAATAAATTTTTACATAAGATATCATATCAATACATCTATTTAATTCCAGAAGATATCAATGAAATAGAATCTGGATATTATCCAGATTCCATTTTAAAAATATTCACAATTTAATTTCACATCAATTTTTATACTAACTTACATGCGAGGTAATTTTCTTACAGTCAGATAAGATAAGCTACGAACTCCTACGCCCTCTTTGTTTAGGTGACCGATTGATTGACCAGTAAAAAAGACTGTTCTCTACTGAGAAATCACTTCCTGGTGGTTCGGAACACATCTAAATTGTTGGTCTAACTCATCAATCACCATATTCTACCTCATTAACCACGCACTGGTCTCAGTCCTATGTGGGCTTCAACCTCAGAAAAAAATGAATGATTTAAATGTAGGACTTTCACGAAAGTAGGTTATTTTCTGATGATAATAATGTGCAGTAAAACACATTCATTTGTGAAAAAATTGTAATAAAACTTTTTCTATTTATTAAAACTTGAATGTTAGATGATAAATTTCCAAGTGAGTAATATCAATTTTAAGGTACTGTGTATATGTGACAGCTTAGTGTATCAGCTAATTTGTTAGAGACTTCATAGAGACTAATTTGTACAGCTATCCTGTGGTATAAGGGTATTCTTGATAACAATAATGCTGTTAAACCACATTTCCAACTATAAAACAGATAATTACTCAATTTCATGAATCACTTCATCTTGGTGAACTGTGCATTTTTGAAATCCTGAATATTTCATGTGGAAAAAAGAGTCAATAGTTATCTCAATTAACTTATCAAATATCAAAATTTAAAATCATGAATGTCAACAAATAATGTATTCATTCTTTTGAGAAATAAATTAAAAACGAGGTATACAGGGCCAATGAAAATACATCTCTAATGACATTCAACATGATTGTGAGCAAAAACCGTCAAACATTGAGAAGAATATTGTAGATCTTCCTGAATTCTTACTATCGAATTCTATCATCCACATCAGTCACTCATGTATTTGATTCTTAGTATATGATTTTTCACTTGTAACCACAATATATAAATAAATAAATATTTTTAAAATGAATGAAAGAACCATGATAGATTGATGGAACTATCCAATTTTACTCATCAATACTACAGTAGTCTGAAGAAATAAATTAACTATAATAGATTGGTTGAGTCGTCCCATTTCACACATCAATACTCTGATAAAATGCTAAGACTTTTTACTTCGAGAGAAGTTTTTCTTAGTGAAATAAATTTTAATAGAAAGTGTAATATCTTTTTCATTTTCAAATGTCGATTGTGTTTTGTAGAATAAAGACTACCTACATTTACATACCTAATGTATCGTTTAAAACATTACTAGAAGCGCATTTCTGAGAAAATATTCCAGAAACAATGTACATGATTTTTTAAAAATAATTCTGTGCAACAATATTATAAAAGAAGCTTGCAATGTTGAAGCGTAATATGAATTTATTTGTACGATATGTGTGCTGAGGCAGAATGTGTTGTAAGTTATGTGCAATTGAAAGCGTGCTTCTC
Source organism: Conomelus anceps (assembly GCA_948455865.1). NCBI lineage: Eukaryota > Metazoa > Arthropoda > Insecta > Hemiptera > Delphacidae > Conomelus > Conomelus anceps. The sequence continues at coordinate 36,822,437 of OX418219.1, forward strand.
TAGAGTGTTGACCAGAGTTGTAATTACAAGGCTGTATTTGTGTGTTTGAAAATCTGTGCAACTATGTTCTAGTGTATTGAATGGAAAAAAATTAATCTGAATACTCTGACTAATATTAAATGAAAAATGATAAATTAAGATACAATATTTATGCAATGGAGATTTCAATCAAGACATGTCAATTATCTGTGAGCCCTCCATTGTTGAATGTATTCTAGAAAATGGATGAAATGAATTATTTATCAAATGAAGATTCGAGTACAGATTCTTGCGTTTAAAAGGATAAAAGTGAAAATGAATTTCGTTACTCAAATCAATATCAAACAAACAACACACATCTTAATTAAAATACTAAATTTATGCTTGTCTTATCTTGATTATGTTTGAGAAAACTCTTTGCTATTGAATAATTGCGCTTTATTAGAGCCGCATTTCATTATCAATAACAAACAATAACGGTTTGGCTCTTTCAAAGTGATTACGTATTACATACAATATGATAAATGACATTGGGAGGGAAGATTCACTTTATACAGCTAATTTAGTGGAAACAATTTCCCAATAATCTACTAGATGCGTGTTTGTCTTACAACTGGAGCCACTAAACAGTGCTCAACCAATAGCAGTCGATATAATTATGCATGGATGGATGATCACCCACGATAAAGAAAAAAGTAAGAAGAATGAAAGGTTGAACTATCATAAATAGTAAGGTGAATATTATAGGATTTAATCTGCCCAAATTAATACCATTAATAAGAATAACAGTAGACTTATTAATGAACATTTACTTTTCATGAAAATGTTATTTATTTGTTTTTTTTTCAAATTAGAAAATCAAAATAATATATCAGTTTGAATATACTTGTAAATTGAGAGGCATTGAACTTGGAAAGTATCAACATTTGAACATTTAATTTTTGTAGCTATTTTCATCTAAAACTGCTTTATTAAATCTGTCACTGATGTGTGAGAATATTACTATACTTTTATTCAATATCAATATTATAATTCGACTATAAAATTTATATTTTCTTCAATTTTTACAAAGAAATTTTAAATTTGTAAAAATCCATTCAGTTAGAATTTATTACGCGCCTGTTGAATTTAATACACTTTTTGTTGAGCTCAAATACAACGCAGCATCATGATTTTTTCTGAGTTCTATCTACAACCTCAACCTATATAAGTATAATGACTTGCAATATAGGTATGGTAACATCTTTACTTTAGTTGCATATTTGTCCCAAAGGCGGAAGAAAATTTACGGTACGGTACATTGTATCTCTGATTCCAAAGTTGTCTGCGGTATCTCTCAAGCTATTAGGTCTGATATAGAAATTTTATCGTATAACCTTTAAAAAATCTGAAATTGGCGATTCATTATTCACTTCAGTTTATTGAATTTGAATAAATACACACATAATGTTACTGAGAATGGAAAAATATTTCAGATAAAAGGTAGATTTTTTTGAGTAATGTTTTTTTGAGGAGCTAAACCGATTAATGTAAGAGGATGAAGAAAAAATTTCAGATTCGACTGTCTCTGAGGGTCAGTTATGAAGCATAGTTGTGGAATAAAGCGGGTTGAGTCTGAAGGCGTGCTGAATCAGTGGTAATAAAGAGATTTTGCAGCTTGGATGAAAGCAGAATGAAGAACAGATCGTATTCTGTTTCCACAATATGTACAGCTGGAAATCTTCCAGTGATTGAAGATTTAAAAAAATAACAACCCATACCATTCATTTTTATAGTGAATAAAACTACCAAGAGAAAATACAAAGCACTGGTCCAAATTTTTGGCAGTTTGACTAAACGAAATTAAACTAATTCTTAGAATGAATAAAAATTCATTAAACAATTTCCATTGTTAAACATGGGTCTAGGAAATGTGAAGCTTTCCTCTAATTTCATTTAATAGCAGCTGTAGGAGTGGAGGTTGAACATTAATCTTGGAAAACATTAATTTTGGAGATCATCAATTTTGAAGGAAGAGAAAAACTTTATTATTAGTCCTTGCAGGCATTAAAAAATGTATTGTTTCAAATTTTCTACTTTTGAAAAGGTAGCAGACATAATTTTCGTCCCTGTAAATGAGGCTGATACTTGTAAATTACCAGAATATCAATTATTCATTAGCTATTTACAAAACAGAATCAAGAATCAAGATAGCATTCAAAACTTTTTGTTTCATGTAACTTATAAATCTATATTGAAATCTTTCATGGACAATGATAAACATGTATTATTTACAGACATTATAGGCTTATGTACAAAACCAACAAAGTAATAATACACAAATAATTATATGCATTAGGGGAGCCAAAACGTTTATTTTGGTAAGAAAAGTTTATACACTTTCATAATAGTCCACTTTTATAGGATTTTGAGAATAATATAAATATTAACAGGACAAAAAGTAATATATTTGATTGGACAACATTTATAATATAATATTGATACATTATTTATTGATGTATTAGGCTTGTGTTATGACGTCACCGTTTCTCACTCACCATTTTGTAATCGTCAATTTTGCTGATGGAACGTAGAAAAATGTTGACACGAACAACAGTGTGTTTGCCTGCTGTGGTTGAGCGAGCGACAAAAAACAGAAAGATCAAAAACTATCAGCGACAAGCAGAACAATTAAGCAATGATCCTCAATTCTCATTTTAAAATGAAAGTGATACTCTTGTTCAAAAGAAACATAAAATCATTAGCCTTTGATGCGCACATCATTGTTAATACATTGCCATTGGTGATCATCTCAATGATTGTTATAAACATGATACATTACACTCGACAAGATATTTGTATGAAGTATGAATATTGAACGCTAATGATATCTTAAGCTGTAAGTTGTGGAATGTAGTGTGGCTGTAATGGAGGATGTGGGGGTGCTTACGTACTGAGAACCGTGAATAGAGGGTTCAAAAAGTGTCCAATCCACTGTGAATAGTACGGGAATAGTGTAGATAGAAAAATAAATTTGTGATGAAAAGAGATTAAAAGGTTCAAAGGTTCTATAAACATAATATATATGTTTAAGTTTCTAGTTGATCTCTTGGAAAAATATGAGTCTTATGGGATGTGATAATTAATTGTAATGAATTGCCTATGTAGTAATAAGTATTATTTTATTATTAAGGTAATATTAATTAATATGAATTGATTATTATAAATTATATGATTGAAATTATCATTATACTATTTATTATCGTCCAATATTACACAATAGTAGTGTAATAAAGGAGGATTGGGGGAAGGAGGGAAGTCATGCCCTTGACCACCCCTGTGACCGTCCTCTGTATGATTGTATTCAGATTAATATGTGAGAGGATGAATACCAAGAATTGAGCGTAAGATGCGTTTAAGTGCAATTGCAGTAGATATTTATATTGAATATTCGGTGCTCTGCAAATCCTTTTCTAATAGTTTTTTCCTGGAGGATGAAGCCCACATAGGTCTGAGACCTTGCGTGGGTAATGAATTGGATGATGGCGATTAATGAGTTGAACCTACATTTTTAGGTGGCTTCCGAACCACCGGGAAGTGATTTTACAGCAGAGAACAAAGTCTTTTTTGATGGTCAATCCAATCGGTTACCCTTACAAAGAGCGCCCAGGAGTTTCGTAGCTTATCTCTGATTGAATAGATACCTGCTACGGTACTCGGCTATCACTTCCCTAGTTACATTACTAAGAGTTGGATAAGTAGGCCTACATAAAGAGGGACAAAGTTCTTGAACTTGGGTGTAATATCCAAATTATTTACTCCGACAGGAGTTGCTCTTTCTAATGTTACTTGTATTAATCACTAACCCAGAAACTGTGAGAAAACCAGACTTTCTTGACTAACTTCAAATTCGTGAAGAAGGTCTCGGTATAACTGGTCAATTAATTAAAAATATAAAAAAAGGAGTTGTTTTGATTTCATTATACTTTTCAACTGCTAGATTGAAATTATAATTTGATAATGCCAACTTTCTTAGTGAATATCAACACTAAATGAATGTGTGTGTTGCATTAGGTGAGTGTTGATATTCAGACACAGCTCAAAAAAAAAAAAAAAAAAAAAAAAAAAATTGAAAATAAATAAATAAAGATAAAAATATCCACCATGGCAAGGATCTTCTAAGTAACCCCCCCCCACACTGTTGGTGTACCTAAATTATCAATCTCTGAGAAAGATGACCAGTAATGTAGTAGCTTTAAAGGGAGGAGTAGGCACTTTAAGTTACAGTAAAGGGAAAGAAGAGTCCTCTAAGTTTATGGCCCAGGAGACCGCAGCTTATCAGATAGAGATAAGCTGCGGTCAGTGGCGGATTAATGAATTTTTATGGGGAGGGGCGATACTCGAAAAATACTGTCGATCGGGGGGGGGGGGGTGGGGGGTGTATGGAATAACAATTTTGGAAATTTAGTAGACTTTAACCGCATTTTACACCATTCTAGCACTTAAAATGGAGAAGAAATATATTTTTTTCTGTTTAAGAACAATCAAATTTCCCCTTACTAGAGTACGGTAGTTTATTTCTGTATATTCATCTGAAATGAATAGAAATTGTTGTATATGTCTTGAACAAAAATTGCTTTGCTGGCTTAACTTTTTATCAAAATTTACAAAGAAATGAACAGAGTCTAAGCAATTTATTCATGATCGCGATGATTTTTAGACCTATACATTATTTTTAAATTACTCTCAACATTCTTTCATGCTTCATAATACCAGTACTACAATAAATACGTACTAGGTCAAATACAAACAGAGATGTATATGCCCCTACCCATTCTATAAGAGATTAATCTTATTCAAAAGTATTTCACTTGAGATATAAGATTTCCTTCATTCTCTGTCATTTGTTAATTCTTCATTGAATTATACTTATATAGATAACAACAGTTAAATATAAAGTACAGGTAATATAGAAAATAAGACAAGTGGGATGACATGTTATATTCCGTCTGACATAGATGTGGCCAGACAATTAAAATTTTACCGTGTGCATGTCGCATGTGTTACCCTTTCTATTTTTTTAAATGTGCAAGCCCTCGGAGGGGGCGGTCACCCCCTCCGCCCCCCCCTTTAATCCGCCCTTGGCTGCGGTCTCCTGGGCACTCTTTGTAAGGGTGACTGATTACATTGGCCAGAAAAAAGCACTGTTCTCTGCTGTAAAATCACTTCCTGGTGGTTCGGAACCCATCTAAAACTGTAGGTCCAGCTCATCAATCATCATCATCATCCAACTCATTACCCACGCACAGGTCTCAAACCTCAGTCTTCATCCTCAAAAAAAAAATTAAATAAATAAAAATAAATATTGGGTATGATTAATTTCTTATAAAAGGGAGGTTTGGGGCATTTCCCCAGAATTTTCTTGAAGAATAATCCCTCTAAAATCACTTTTTAAGCGATTCGAAACATGAATTCATCCATTTTCAACATTTCAACCTCGTCATGGTTAAATTCTATCTAGCTCATGCATTGTTGTCAATGGGAGGTCCAGACCCTGATTGGTAGAAAATTTAAAAGCAGGCCTACTTGGAACTATTTTCACTCTGATATTTTTGATTCCTCACCTCGCCTTATCAGGGCACCGTCCAGTAATATAGTCAAACCATCAGGTGGTACTTTCCCAGAATTTGTTTGAAATAAAAAATCCCTCTTGAACCATATTTTTAGCGATTCTAGACATCTTCTTTGAATATTTTGTATAAAATGGTCTCTCAGACCTTGATGAAACTCCAAAATTTCTCCCATCGGGTTAAGGAAACGTAAACGTGGTACCTGACTTCCTGTCTCTACTTGATAACATTCCTTGAAAATTTTCCCGTTATTTATTCTTAATGCTCCTACACATCTCGTCTATTCATAGGCGTCTTGGTAAATACCCAGACTTGGTGGCCCCTTCTAGTTACCTGAAGGACAGTTAGTTGATGTTGCATAATTGGTTTAGACCAGTAGATTATTAGATCTGTTGGAGCCTCATGGATATAAATTTCAAGAGTATAATTTTAGAAGTATGAAAATTTCATAACAAATAAAGGACTTTGCAAATGTTGTCTAGAGTGGAAGCAACTTGGTGGAAAAGTCAACTATAATGAATGAAATAATCAAATACAAATATATCAATGAAATGAGCTAGTTCGTACTCATTCATCAACTGAAATTGAGGCATTTTCAAATGATTTTTTCTTTGGAACCAAGATTCTATTTATTTTTCTTATTCAACCAAAAATTTACGACTATCAATGGAAAATTTCGTGACAACAGTCGTTTTATCAAGTTTACGCTTCAAACAAATCCCCTTTGAATGTAAAATACAAGGGAAATTTTAAGAGCAGTTGATAGGTAATTAAAAATCTTGTTCGCAAAACATGTGAATTAAAATAACCAATTTTTTTCCATCATCTGGCCGATTTTTTTTAACTTTGTAATTTTTTCTGCAATAGGCCTAGCAGTTACAAGAAGTGAGAATTGGAATGTCTCAATTCAACTCTGTAATTGAATATAAAGCTTTATTTTCAAGAGGCAAGAAAGACAAAGAGGCTGTTGGGCACCCTTGGGGTATATGCATGGAGGATACTATATAACAGCTTAGTTAATTTGTTAAAGCTCACCTATTCATCAACAATTGTCAGTGGATGAGCTTCCAATCGAAATTCTTTAGATAAGAAAAGGAAAAATTTACTTCAAGTTTGTTTAGCGCACCTAAGTTCATGGCGCACCGCGGGCCGCTTGGGCCTCAAGCCGGGTCTGGATATTCATTGAGAAAGTCAACATTATCAAATAATTTAAGTTTGAATTGATTGAAAATGTTAAGAAATATTCTTTTAAATTATTCAAAAGAAGAATGAAGAATTGTAAAATGTGAAATGAGTAGTATAATTTAAAAATTTAATCAGAAAATTTAAAATTTGCAGAGTATCAGGGTCATAAAGTTGCAGCATCAAGGTAGGCAGGCTACTATGATGAATTGTCATCTGCATTCGACAACTGAAGACTTTTATAGGGATGGTGATAAATAGTATTAAGCCATTAATGTTGACTGAAATGGGCTACTCTGAGCATCTCTGGTGCATATAAAATTCAGATTGTCATTAAAAATTTGAATTTCATGATAGAACTCAGTTTCTATCATTTTTTTAGACTATTGCCTGTATGAAAACAGAACACTTATTTTTTTAATTGAGGTACAGATTCATATCATATTTATGTGACTGCAAAAAATTTTCTTCTTTGTTAATAGTCCGGGATATTGCATTGATTTATTAATGGAATGCTTCATGAAATAAAAAAAGGATGAAGTGGAATTATTGTTTTTTTTTATTTCTGAGATGTTCTATTTTTAGAAAATAGATTCAAAGTGATTTTAACTAATCTATATCCTAGTTATTAGACAGCTAATACACAATATTAAAACAACTACAATTTGGGCTACTCACAGTTGCAAAAAATCCAAATGCTCAGAATAATGTGCTAAACATGACTGTAATAGATAGGCCACAGTGTTCAGTATTCAGTGGAGAAGAAAAAATCCCTTTTTGCCAGTGTTCCTCCTGTAGCTCTGGCTCAAATTTCCATAGGCTAATATTATAGGCCTAGTTGAAGAATAATAGAAAAAATATTGTCTTAAAAATAGATATTCAACCAAACAATACTTATATCAGGTGAGGTCTGAAAGCAGTTTCTGCATGATGATGTATGTGGACCAACAGCTTCTCTACTGATAATATTATAGTTACAGATTACATTATGCAGTAAAACTACTAAGGAAGTTACATCGAATCGATATGAATATTATAGTAACAAACACATTGAGATTTACGGGATGAAAGAGTGTTTTTGCTTGCTGGTTTTTGTTTTTGATTCTGCAACCACTTACCATCGTGACGTCATCAATTTTTGAGATACTTCGTACGAATATGTTGACTCGGACAACGGCGGGACCATCTGGTTGAAACAATTCCACGTTAAATAAAGGAAGAAGGCAAACAACATAACCAGATAACCGCATCATCATTATTTCATAATATAAATTGTATTCGAAGGAACAAATCAAAATCTACTAGGCTAAATGATCAGGAGTGGTTGATTTTTTGGAATCTGTCAGACCATTAACCTGCAAGTGTGCGACCGATTGAGAACATCGATAAATATATTAATTAAAATTCAAAACAGCACAATTGTGTAAATCAAAAATTGATTAGTAGAGCAGTAATCGTACACTTGCAATTGGAACAAGTCGAAATATTGGTCCAAAAGCTAAGTCTGTAGCATAGCAGCGCAAACGTATGCAGCAAACCACTATAAGAACACTAGAATGCAAATGATATTATATTGAAGACTTCCTCATTTGTGTTCTCATTGTCAATGCTCATCCTCAACCCGCACTTGTGTATTTTGTAGTATTTGTGAAAATAGATCCCCCCCATAAGTCGACGAATTCAATAGAAGTGTTCATCATGTCGTTGTGCTTCATAACAATAAAGAGTAACAATGGTTCGATTCCCGGTGGTGACTGATATTTTTGTACAGTAGCATTCATCGATTTCCATCAGCTGTTCAATGCTGTTGTCAATATCCGCCATTGCGGAAGTCTTCAGTACAAAGTAATAGCAATTAAAGGAATTCGAAATTAATAAATTCTGTTTAAATAAAGAGTAATTCTTTATGAAACCAAAACGATGGTTGAAATTTCGTTCATAAGAATTTTATTCTTTCTCTCCTTTACAATTTCCACAACATTAAGAATAGAATAGTCTTTAATGAATAATCCAAACTGGAAATAATTCAGATGGGCTACAACACCGTTGTTTACTCTGTTATAGTTTAGGATTAATATTTCCTCAGTTTATGTTTTTATATCAATATGATAGAGAACATTTTGCTGACATATTGTGGAGAGAGAAACGGCAGATGATTCTTATTAGAATAGATATTTTATTTTCTATTTAGTTGTTTAGGAGAATAATTAAAATACCCGGTAATTAACAGCATACACCCCTATGTTTATTCTCTTAAAACCGGATCATCTTCCCAGATACAGTAGGCTATCCATTACTTTGTCATCCTTGGATTGTGGAAATAATGATAATGTGAAGAGTGACAAGTGTTCTCGTCCAAGTCATGCATTCATGATTCTAACTTGAGGCATCCTTACCTTGAACGAGGCTTAAAAAGCCTTTTAAGTCTCCCTTGAGTTAAGGAATCCTCAAGGTAGTTTCATGAATGGTCCAAATGACAATCGATTCTGCCTGACAATAGCCTATACACATTCAATAATATCAATAAAAAGCAATCAATATTTATAAGGAAATAATCAAGGTGTAATAATGGGTAGTTATTATTAGTTTGAATGCGACTTGAGCAGATGCTGAAGAGTTATTGTTCCTTTAATGAAACTGAGTACAATAGGGGTTATCTTGCTTTGCCTGAATTTCTATCATCATCAAATAATGTCAAATCAGGGTTCAATAAACCATGATAAACGAGAGGATTTTAGTTGGCATAAAATGAGTAAAATAATAATCAATAAACACTCAATATATAATTTTCTAAATTGTAAGAATGAATCCGCCTAATAAAGCATATTTTCATTTCATTTCATTTCATTTCAATGAATATAATTACCGTTCTGGCCGTTTAAACAGGCCAATTCCTACAAGAAGTATTTTAAACCTATGTTAACTCACTCACTATATTAGGTTTTTTATTAGGCTTGAAACATTTGGAGGCAACAATGTGAAAAAAATGCTGTGAACAACTTCTAAATATTCTGATTGTCTGTTTTTCTTCTGAATCTGGGAGATAAGTTGCATTCAATGTTTCAAAGAACAGCCCTTTGCTATATTATTTTTTATTTTCTATATTTACAAGCCATTTTCATTGTCATTCACTTCCACGTTTTACAATTAATATTTGAATTTAAAAATTTACTTTTACAACCCCATACCATCCAAGAGTGCATGGATAATGCTGTATATTACACTTAAACACTTATAGACCTATAATAAAAAAAATGTTAGAGAGACCAAAGTATTGCAGTAAGGCAAAATACTATTACTTTTTGAAATTATCAAAACTGATATGGTTGGAGAATGACTGAAACTAACAGAAATTCCAAGACTTATAAAAAGTAGCTTATGCACATTGATTGTAATCAAGTAGGCTAAGCCTTCAACAGTGAAAATTTATTATTTGTGAACAATATTGATTTGAAATATTCATTTGGTTTTTGCTTTCAAGGTTGATTGAATGTATCAATGGTTACATTCTATCTGGGTAGTAACTATGAAATATGCTTTAAAAGGCTTGTCGTAGCTATTAGAGTATTTTACAGGGAGCTTTCACTGTATAGTGTATGAAGCAGTGCTACAGAAATATAAAAACTGCATAGAAATTTGCTCAGGTTAATTTTCAGATTGAAAAAATCACTATTCAGTTATCAGGAAGAGCATAGTTTTACTGTGGGTTCACAGAACCTTAATAATAATAATAATAATTTTATTAAATATTTATAATATTATTATAATAACAATATTTTAATAAGAATCTTCAATAATAATGATGATGCCAATCAAAAAATCATGTTATCAAGAAAATTCATAGTTCTTTCAAATCTAATTTTGCTATTAGGTAATTCAGTTTAAACCAAATTTTTTTTCAAACACAATTAATTTGAATTTAACAGAAATAACCCATTAGTAGGCCGCCCGATCAAAATACCAGGCAGTAAGTATTAGATGCTCTCCGATTTATGATTTTCATAAGATATAATCTGTTACAACACATCAATCCTTTTCTTCTAATAAAAACCACATCCAATATGAGATGACGTGTAGGCGGTATCTGAATGGGGGCAAGAAAGGTTGAACGGAGAACAATACCTTCCCTACGACACCTGTTGAATTGACGACACCAACTGTCAACACTCTTGTCATCAGTCAACTATACTAAGCCTTTACCCCCATTCAAATGGTTCTAGTGACAACATACACGAAGTTACAAATGTACATGTAACATAAGTACATAAAAAACTTACATTTGTACATCTAAACTTACTCCAAAAGCTAATGTCTGTGCTCTGGACACCAAAAAACAAATAGAACTGCCAAAAAATTAATGAAATTAGCGGTTCATAGAGCCTTCTTCTTGGCCAAATTTATGAATAGAATACATAAATGAAAACTTAATACCTAAATTGAAAACAAACATTAATAATATTTAAATGTCAAAACTTTATACTGCAGATAACGAAAATGGATATTCACAATAGCATTTTTTATACATCTACACTTGCAGATTTGGCTACACAAGTACTTTAATGAAAACGTGAATATACCTTCCTGGTTTAAATATTTTTCAAATTTTAACATATATATTGAGAAGCTCTATGTTGCAGGGCAAATAACTGTCTAGTTGTCTAGTTGAACAAAGGGCCTTCGATAGCCTTTACAAAATTCCAAAGTATAATTTCCAAATGAAAGTTACTAGAAGCATCTAGATGGTGGCAAACGCTTCATTACGCAAGGTTGACAGCATTGTTGAATTACCTGTGAAAGGGTCCTACAGTTGTATTGTTTCTCGTTGAACCTTTTTTGCCCCTATTCAGATTCCGTCTATCCAAGATGAAAAACAGAAGTTTGATAATACAGTAATTGATTCTCTGAATTTTCCAGTCGCTCCCATTCATTCGATATATGGTAACTATGCTTCTTGAACATGGACTTTTGGAGGATACTTTCCAAATTTGAGATATCTGATGTAAAATATTTTGATATTTCTAATAATAACTACTAACTTTATATTGTTAATTCACTTGGTATGTCCACCCAGCTACCCAGTTCGCTTATTCCTATATTTAGTTAAATGGCTTTGTTGAGAAACTTCCCAATGCAATCAATTATTCTCATTCTTCAATAATCGCTACAAAGTTGATTTTTGAATATTTGAGAAACTTTGTATGAAAATCCAGTAGATATGCGACCCTACAATAATAAGTACGTGGGTAAAAATCTCACAGTTCACATTATTTGTTGTGAAGTTGAGTTGTTGATTGGCTTGTCCATTAACATATTCTTAGTTTAAAAGTGAGGCGTGAGAATGATTTCAATATAGCTTTACTTGAACGTGCTCAGTTTAAAATATACTGTTTGTATACGGTGTGATCAGCAAACAAAATACATGCTTGTGAAAAGTGACTTCAGAACACAATTTTACTAAAGTTGCTAGAGTGTCTAACCGTATATGCGATTTATTGCAGTAATCAATGCCATATGATTCCATTCACAACTACAAATAAATAATTTTTTCGTCTATTGTAGGCCTACTTGTTTTCAACTAATCCTACTTTGTGGTGATTCAAATGAAACTCAAATACTGACACATGTCATCAATGTATGCTAAGATGCCAGGTTTTCTCGCATCGAAAAAAGTCCGATCTGTAGATTATTTTTTCCATCACAATTTAAGGAATAAAATATTCCATTTTAATAAACTCTAAATAGTTTTTTAGCACAGTCCAATCTTTTTGATATTATACATTTGTGAGTGTGTGTGATGTATGAGTTGAAGTAGAAATTTATTATTATTGATACTGATCATCATGTGAGGTGCAGATGGGAAGAAGTGACTCAAGGATTCAAACAGAATAGTTTTTGGAAATTTAAGGTCAGGCATTGGAATAATAAAAATGTATCCGTTGTAATGATGGTTGTTAGACAGTATATTTAGGCGGATGTCTGTTTGAGGAAATATTTTATGTTGAAAAATCTGATGTTTTTAATCCATTATTGTTCAGTGAACTTGCTTTCTGTGTACTTTTGTATGGGAATATTCCACTCACTGATGACATATTTGACGATCGTTATAATGGTTGAAAATTTTTACTTGGAAGTTAATTATAATTTCAATACAATATTTGTTCATAAAATACAGTATTCGAATTTTTATAAAATTAGTTTTCACATTGGAAGATAAAATAATATATTGTCAAATATTTAATTTATCTATCAGTGGACTATGCCTATGCAAATCATTTATAAAACCCTTTAAGTTATCACTTATCAATGTAATCTCAATCTGATTCTATCTAGTATCGATTTGGCTATAATAACATTCAAATTTAACCCACTTCCACAGTATAGGAGTTGTTTAGTAGATACGTCTACTGAAAACAACTGTTTCTATAGTATCTTTAATGTATATGCTATTATAGTTTACGAAAATGCACAAAACTTGCATACTCTCACATTGCAAAAGTCAATCATACATAGCAGCCATATCACTCAAACGCAGCCAAAACAAGAAATGTATTGAAACAGGATTACTGAACCAAATCGAAATAAAAAAAATAAAAATGAATTGGGTCGGAAATAAAACATTTTTTCAACACAAAATCCAGTCTACAAAATAATAGCAAACACATAAAATTATTCTTAAAAATAACAGTTCTGAATGGATAATTGAATATACTTTATTTTAGTAGCTTTGTTAAATATGGCTCAGTCAATCATTATTACCCTGCATCAACGGAATAATTTCTGAAACTGAAACTAAGCTCACCCATTATAAAATGTCAACCTTGATGAATAGCATGTATTCAGTAGCAGTAATACTAATATAGTTTTCTCACAAATTTTATTCTTCAAATATTAACAAAATTCCTGCAGTTTATTCCTTATGAGAACTGGGACCAAGATTTATGATTTTTCAGGTCAATGATCAATAAACGATGGAATATTTTATGCATACCCCCTTTTAAACTGAGATATTGTTGGAAAGATGTTGTAAGAAATGAGAATGAATTTCGACTTAAATCATGAGAAAAAGATCATCTAATCTTTATGAATCTATTCATAGTATGGAAAATTTGTGTTAATGACAATTTTATAGGCCTACATTGGCTTTTTCATCCGAATAAAATCAAGATTTTTTAATTTACAAAATATCAATATTCTTAAAATTTTGAAAAGATAAAGTTTGTTACAGAACAAATTGAATTTTAAAAACATTGAAGCAGGTTAGGCCTATAAATTAATTGATTGAAGTACATTTTAAGCCAATTTTTGCTTAGATCATGTGCGTGGGTCATGTGAGATCCTGAAATTTTCTGCTGGAAGAGATGATTAGATAGATCTTCGTTCAAATTCTCAATAGAGGAATCTTTTATATAGACTAGGACTATGCTATAATAGCTAGTATGCCTTTTTGTCCAAATTCTGAGTTATTTTAGATGTACATAATTTATTCATTCTTTTTATTATATTCACTTTGACATAAGATCAATTAAATTATATCATTAAAGTTATAGTGTTTTTTCCGAATAAATAATGTAATAAAATAAGGATAATATGGAAGAAAAGTAAAAAACAATTGTCTACGTCAATGTTTCTGAGATCTAACTACATGAACGGTATGCCTCAGCTTCTCAATATTAATAGATCATGAATTTCAGCTAGAATTGAAGCGTAGATCAAATTAACAAAGAGAGCGTAAGAAAATATAGAGTGCGAGTTGAGACTTACCAGGATATGATCGTTAATACTTTATGGCAAAAAAGTTAGATGACTGAAAGTCATAATCAGTCACCAAGACTGATAATTCTAATTTCAACTTACCATCTTGATGTCGCTAATAGTGGCAATGCTTCTCACAAAAAGGTTAATTCTCACAATAGCCGGACCATCTAGGATCGATAAAAAAACAAACAAACACTCCTTAATGTGGACTGGATCAAATTATTCCCAAATTCCAAATTGAAATGTAGCTATCAATTTATCTGGAGAATTGATAATGATAAATGAGAAAAATTAATAGAAGCATTGGTATAGGATGAAAATAATGGTTTGACTGCGTTTGAATAACGTTAAAGAATTTCTGAAAAGAATATTTCATTGTTATTATTGGCAATAAAATTAATGTATTACACCGCACAAGAGAAGCATCAAAAATAATTTTACATGGAATAGAAAATAGTCAATTGGTAAAATATATTGAAAATGACCGTAAAATTTTGCTCACAATAAAAGATTGTAAGAGGAATGGCAAACTTTAGAGAATCGAGATTAAAAACAGAAAGCAGCTCTGGTTATCGGAAATTTGTCCTCAGCTGTATTAGCTATATTGAAGTTTGTTTCCAACAAAGGGAAATAAAATGGAGACGAATGAGATTATACTCATTGATCCTACTAGTTAATCATGAGATGATCATCTAAGTGAAATAATCAAACTCAGTTTGTGCATTCGTTGAGGACTGTTATGACAGAGGAAAAATAGAAATTGAAGCTTTGCTCCCAATACTAGTGACCTACTCAGAGATAAGATACGATGCAGAACGTGAGTATGAAGTATATGAATAATTTGAATTCATATTAATGAGATCAAAAATCATTCTTCTAATGGAACATTTTCCATAAGTTAAATAATAAAATATGTGCTCCAGTAAAAAAAGAATCTTTTCTCAGCACATAATTACTTTGATCAATCCATACATCGAATCTTTCCCTTCGTTAGACGCACTGTAACTGACGATTTTCCTATTTATTTCAAGACAAGATATTTTTGACAATAAAAATTGTGTAATAAATGTATTTAAAAACACTGGTGTGGTGGAAAGCAGGTGTGCGATGCATAGTGACATTGATAATTCCCCCAATAATTTCCAAAGTGTGAAATTTCTACATAATAATACAACTCAACAAAAGAGATTTGGTCTTTGATGAATCAATTTAGACTCGTGTGCTAGTGATTTCAATAATTGAGAGGTAGTTCCGCCTTGTTCATGCAAATGAGCTATAGAGTCATTTTAGTTGAAGTACCGTGTGGAGCGCTGGTGAATTTGAAAGTGCCTTGAAACATTATAATATCTATGTACTAGAAGTAATTAATTTGTGAAAGTAGTATGCTAATTTCATTATATTATATTCAGCTGAAAAACCCCATTTCGATATTTACACCTGGATTCACCCAAAGAATCCGTAGTTCAAAGTGCAATGTACTCAATATTTTCTCCCGACTTAAAGTTTCAATTATTCGTTCAACTCTACTTATTTTAATAATTATTATAATATTTTTATAATTGACAGTTTGATGATGGTATAGCCGTAATGCTGCATGATTGCTATTTCTCAAATAATGACTCGATGGCCCAACCAAAGAGTTTGTAGCTAAACTTTTATATGTTGTTTTTATTACATACTCTTTGGACATAACTGATGATGAGAACTCTTAATGCGCCTTCACATATGCGACTCAGCAGCGCTGCTAATAAAATCGCGGCAAAATATTTTTTATCGCGACCCAGTCGCGCGACTCTATTGTCGAATCCACGTGACTAGATTAGTTCTATCAAGCGGCCACTGAACACATCTCGAAAGGGTATATGGACTTGTCATATTTTTTTTAATTCATAATTTACACAATTTATTGTTTTGTGTAGACAAATCATAAAAAAATAGCTTTGTTCGATTTGTCAGCAATTTGTGCTTACATATTTGTGGAATACATGTGGAATATGCATTTAAGAATAATCACTGTGACCTGCACTGAAAAATTGATAACTTCGGAGATTTTTTAAATAATTACTTTTTATAAAGGTAACGATTGCGAAAACATTTTTTTGTACTTTCTGAGTAATTGGCATATTCGGATAAAATTCAAATGATGACGTTCTTGATTTTGGGCTTGGTATTAAAAAAAATGAAATTTTGATCAAATGATATCATCAAATTAAATTAAGATATTCCTATTTTTCAAAATTCTAAAATATTTCACTACTTTTCCTGAGTACCTATTTAGCAGCTTAAAATTTTATCAAATCTTCTAATTTTGCGAATTCATTAAACTTTAAATTAGATCGCTCATAAATTCCTTAAATTTTGTGTTACAAGAAAAATTCAAGTTGGTACATAATCAGTGGAGTAAATAAAACATGATGGAATTTTAAAAAAATCAAATAATATCTTAAATTTTATGGTTTTCACTATTGTAGAATAACAGATAATGAGTCACGTCCTTATCAGCTGATGGAGAGAGATCACAAATTTGTATTCTTTCACTGCAAAAGTCAAAAACCCTTTCGGACAACGTTTTGAACGCCTTTAAGGGTCTAATTTAAAGCTGAATGAATTGGCAAAATTAAAAGATTTGATAAAATTCTCAAATCTCATGCTAAGAGAAAAATTAAACCTGCTTAAAAGGTGCACAGAAAAAATAGTGAAATATTTTAGAATTTTGAAAAATGCGAATATCTCGAATCAATTTGACCAAAATTTCATGTTTTTTAATTAATCGTCTTTAAAGGAGAAGGTTTTCAATTCGACCTGATTATTTTCAATTTTTCATGTTGGTACGGTTCATCAATTACTCAAACACTATTGAACCAATTAAAATTATTTTTTTCTTAATGATAAAGCATCATTCAGCGGCGGTCCCATTTAAGTTTTGCTTAATTTTTAACCCGATACCAAACCAACGACGCTAAAGATACTAAAGTCAACGACGTCTTCATTTGAATTTTTCCGAATATGCCAAATACTCAGCCAGTACAATAAAAATGTTTTCGCAATCGTAAACTTTATGAAAAATAGTTATTTCAGAAAATCTCTAACGTTATCAATTTCTCAGTGAAGTTAAAACTGTTAACGGGATTATTCTACTTGAAATTATTTAAAAAAATTACTGGAGTTATAATTTTTTTAGTTTAGGTATAGGCATATCTCAGAGGGACCCAATTATAAAATTATGAAACAAATGCCATTTTAATTTTTTGAAGCATTTCGTTGTTATAATTTTTCCTAATATAATATTCTACTTTCAATATAAAATTTTAGAGTTTTAAAGTTTATCAACTAATTACCATTTCCTAATCCAACTAATTTCATAGTTAGATTAAAAAATAGTGTTATGGCTCTATAATCAAACAATTGTTTTTTTTTTAATTTAAAGCAAGTAATCTTCTAACTTCTCGAAACTGAACAATACCAACATGTACTACCAGCTGCAGTGCTGCTCACTATTTGCGTTCTGCTTGCACTATTATCACTATTTGCTCGGTCATAGATTCGACATTAAAGTCGACGCTAAAAGATATTTTGCCGCGACTTTATTAGCAGCGCTGCTGAGCGAGTCGCCAAATGTGAGGGTGCACGAGTTCATGTCTTGTGCTTGTAAATTGTAGTTATGTGTGATAGTTGAGTTGTTGGATGGTTCCAATAACTGTGGAGCTGATGAAATCTATTCTTCATTAACAGACAACAAAAGGTTGTTTGAGCCAAGAACCAGACAAATATCAACAGTTGAGGGACAAAATATAATTTGTTTCGTTGTATAGACCGCATGGGAAGGTGAATTTGGCAAGAGTTGATGTGTTTATTTCTAACATTCCTGTTCTGCTGTACTAGGTAGGCGTCCTTTGGTATTTGAAGTCGATTTATTCTGTTTTCATGGGATATGAGATTCCAAAGACGAAAGAAAATAGAAATTGAGAGGAGAAAAAGGACACGTTGGGTTGATTGAAGAATATACAATACGCATATTTGATATTCAATTTTCCATGTTGAGAAATGAGAAATAACTTCTCTGAATAATTTTCATTTCTTTTCTAATCATTTTATCATTTCAGTCGACTTTTCATCAGTCGACTAATTTCAGTAATATTCACAGGTCTAACATTACGTTTAGAAACATTTTGGCATGGGCTACTGGTTCATCAATACTCCCAAGGCGATTTTTCTAAAAAATCAGCTTCGAATCAAGTCAAACTTGTGAAAAGTCAGTTCATCTAGTCCATTCTCCTAACAAAAAATGTTATTCTAATTACAAATGAAAAAAATACATTATTGGAAAGAAATTTACGAATAGATACATATCTTTAGATTCAAATATTGTAATTCTATTATTTAACTCAACTGATTCATTTTCTCAGTAGTTTCTAATCTCTGATATTTCTCAAAATAATATTATATATATATCAGTGGAAGTAGAGCTGTGATTGTGATAATGAGAATATGCGTAAAAATTGTGCGTTTTCTGGCTCTAAGCCGAGTTTGGTCACCAATCGGCTTTAATTATTCACTGTTCCCTTTATTATTGTTTATGTTTATGAATAATAATAATAATTAAATTCAATTATTGTCAAAACAGTGGCAAGGCCTAGAGTGCATTGAAAAATTGATAAAACATTGATGATTTCTGATGTCTGTAATGAAATTTTCAAAAAGTTATGTTACCGGAATTCAATGTGTAAACTTTATCGTACTGTTAGGAAACGCAAGGAAGAGAAGGGCGATCTACACAATGCATTATGTCAACAGTACTTCCGGTTACATTGATAACGGGCATTTGTTATTCTTGTATCTTTGTCTCAGTCCTCTCAGAACCCGGCC
Organism: Conomelus anceps; assembly: GCA_948455865.1. Lineage (NCBI taxonomy): Eukaryota > Metazoa > Arthropoda > Insecta > Hemiptera > Delphacidae > Conomelus > Conomelus anceps. Next base: position 36,841,828 of record OX418219.1, read on the forward strand.
GGGTTCACACGTGCTACAATCGAGCGAATATAGCTAGAGCAATAATTAGAAGCCAAAGCAATTGTTGTGCGAAAAGAATTGTGCACAATTGTAGTATGAAGTTGCGCGGTTCTAGTAGAGATTGCGCCCTTCCCACTAGCTACACTACGCTGCCTTGTAGCTGCGATGTAGCCGGCCTGCTGCATTATTGAACAATATATTCTACAAAAAAGTTCAATTGACCATCAATTTATGCAAATTACGACTGTATAAGACACTTGAATATTTGATAGACCATAGGTCTATCTATAAAATAATAGCCTATAATATACCGATATATAAATTATTTAATATATTGTATCAACAGTGAGCGGTAAAACGACGTAGCTTCGAAATGATGTATCACATTCCAAAACTCTGAAAAAGGGATTAAAACTCAGAAAAATAAATTCCGAAGGGATTAAAAAACATTCCATGTCGTATTGCAGCAGACTACATAGCACCGTCTCTTCATAATAGCCTGTCTCATTCCAATACCATATTCATTCATTTTGAACCAATTATAGTTCCCTCGTTCAATTTAATAATTCATTCTATGAAAAACGAAACACTTCAATTGTTCGCCATTTTGTATAAGATTATCTTTGAAAATTGTTGATGATGTCATTATTCATGTCTCAATGAAAAATTTAAATTGATGTATCACACTATGGCTGTTTTCATAAAAATCTTTTGAGATACAACACCAGACCAGGAACTCCCTAAGAAGGGGTTGAAATTTATTTGTGCGTCAAAAGATAGATTAGTTGACAAATCCTGGAAGTTGTAAAATATAATCTCTGACAGAATCTTATTTATTGTGGGGTTTCAACCTCCATGGATCACTTGGTATAATGGCAACTTATGCAGTTCAAACAAATATTAATATTCTTAAATTATAAAAATGGTCGTGTGAGAAAAAGATCTCAAGTCCCTACATATTCGTGACAATGAGCAGAGTACGATACGATTTATTAAAAAATCAAAATTTTATGCTTTCTTTGTTCTTAGCTGAATTAAAGACGGCGATGACCTTGGCTAAAAGCGCGCGATTTTATAGTAGATTCGGCTACAGGCCGGCTACAACACAGTTACAAGGCGGCAAAGTAACGCTCATGGGAAGGGCACAATTTATTCCCGTGTTCTACTAGAATCGCGCAACTCTCAATAATTGTTACAGCTACATTCATGCGATTGTAGCACATGTGAACCCGGCATCACTCTCATATGTCAAATGGTTATCTGGATTTTTTTTTTTTTTTTTTGTAGATTACGTCTTGGAGACTCCAGTTAAGGAGTATAAGACAAGTCAGATCAACAATATTATACACTAGATACCATCATTAATTACTTCAATTAGTTGAGGTGAGGCTTAATTTTGATGTGAAAGGAACTCTTGTACACTATAAAAAGCTTTATCAACTAAATATTTCTTCAATTGTTTTTTAAATATTTCTATATTTTCAAGACTCTTCAAAAACTGCGGTAGCTTGTTGTAGAATTTCCTACCAATATAACTAGGTTTTTGTTTGAATAAGCTACTATTGTGACTCACCAAGTGATAATCTCCTCGGCTTCTTGTATTATAATCATGTACATCAAGATTTTGGTTAATATCATTCGTTTTTACATATAAAGTAGCTTCATACACATATAAGCAGGGTACAGTTAGGAGACCAAGTCTCTTGAACAACGGCCTACATGAATCTAATCTATTTACTCTTTCTATACACCTAACCGCTTTCTTTTGGATCTTAAACACCCTATCAAGATTTTGTTTTGATGAATTACCCCATACTTAGATAGCATACCTAATATGTGACAGTAAGAGCCCATGGTAAGCTGTAAAAAGTAACTTTTTGTCATTCAATCTAGCGAGCTGTCGCAGGACAAATACCCCAGATGAAATTTTACTATATATTTTTTCAATGTATGGAGTCCAGGTCAATCGTCTATCCAACATAACTCCTAGAAATGCAATTTTTTCTTCCTGGTCTAATTGATTATCGTTTACAAACACGTTTATAGCCCTATCTTCATTTAAATTATGTTTGTTTTTGAATTGAAGGTATTGGCATTTTCTACTATTTATAGTTAATTTCAACTGATTTAAAAATTGGACAATGGACTGCACACCTATATGGGCACTTATTTCTAAATTATCTAGAATGGAATTGCTGAAAATGAGTGATGTATCATCAGCAAATAAGAGGGCTCTACCACTAATTAATTCTTTAGGTAAACGGTTGACATATAACAAAAAAAGCAATGGACCTAGTATTGACCCCTGAGGCACTCCAGCTTGCACCTCTAATTTATTAGATTTATTCTTTACTATACTATTACCAACTACTGTAGTTAGTTCTACACATTGTTTTCTCCCAATAAGATATGATTCAAACCATTTCAGTTCAACCCCATTTACACCTACATTTTGCAGTATTTCCAATAAAGTTCTATGATTAACACAATCAAATGCCTTTGACAGATCTAAGAAGATTGCAGTAGCTTTATCACCTGAATCTATTATATCTATTAGTTTTTCAACTAGAGAAGCTATGGCTGTCTTTGTTGATCTCCCTTTCTGGAAGCCGTGCTGTTCATCACAGATAAAGTTAGCTTCTTGAAGGTGCAGAAGTAACCTATTTAGAACTACTCTTTCAAAAATTTTACTTATTACATTTAAAACACTAATGGGCCTATAGTTTTCTACCTTTTCTCTATCACCACTTTTGAAGATTGGCAAGATCTTCCCCTCTTTTAAGTTATCTGGAAAAACACCTTGTTCTAATGAATGATTGATCAGATGAATCAAAGGGTCTAACAATTGATCTTTACATTCTCTCAGAATTTTACTGGATACCCCATCCATTCCTACAGTTTTTTTATTATTGAAACTATCAATGATATTCGACAACTCGTCTTGGCATACCGGGTGGAATTTTAATTCGTTCTGAATCCCCTCAGTATTCCTCATGTTTGCATCACTAATACCTGTATTAAGAGATTTTTGGAGATCCTTAGCAACCAGTTGATAATATCTGTTAAAGAAATTACAAATGTCTACACTATCATCAATATATTTGTTATTTTTGTTAATTATTCTGGGGACACTAGTATAAGCATCTACATGAGCTACTTGCCTATTTTTGTTTATTACATCCCACACTGCTGTGTTAAAGTACACACTATTATTCAAAATTTCAGCTGTTTTCTTACATTACGCTCTTTTCACTTCTCTTGTATAATTTTTCTTTAGAGCTTTGTAATTATCTTCACTTAACATATTTCTAGATAGTTTGAATTCATCATATGCATCTTTAACCCTATTTCTTTCTGAATGTTTGAGCTTTTCCGAGATAACGTTATCTGATTTGATAGAACTACTGTATCTGGAATGGGAACCCTCTGGAGATTTATAGAACAAATAAACTTATAAAAGCGGCTGTGCATGTCAGCAGGAAGTCAGTTATTATTCGGACATCAACACGTTCATGTGATAATAGACATTCTTTGTTCGTGACAGTAACAGTAGTAGTATATATTATACAGTGCTGTAATTGTAATTGATGAAAACTGTGACAGACCTTAGTGATACTAAGTGCTTAGTTTATTATTGAGTGTTTAAACCGTTTATCAGACATTTATTATTAAATTATTGATCAGCCTATTGACAGTTAGTAATTGGTTTTTGTACTGTGATAATCTTGTTCTGTAATATTCATTGTTAGTTGAACTTATTGACTGTTTGTTTCTTTACTGACTTTCTTGTGCGATAATAACTGATTAGTATATGTTTTGAGTTAATTGTGTAACTGAAGTTTCAATGCTACTTTCAAGTGTTGCCAGCATTATTTTAGTGATAGAGCCCATAGCAATACTTTCACATTATAAAACTTACTCTTTGCATGTAGACTCCATTGCAAATCATTGTAAACTTTACATTTTTAAAATTCCCCTTATTTCCGAAATAAATGAAATATTGTATATTTTAGATAATCTGTTCATGCACAGCAAAACCTGGAAGCAACAGCTGTCACAGTTAGTCCCAGGAGACTATTCTACTAGATTTTAAAATACCTTTTAATGTACCCGTTTAATTTACGACTATGATAATAAAGTTCATTTAAATAATGGGATGATGGGATGTTTCCATTTTATTATACATCTATGTACATTATGTATATCTATGGTGATGAAGCAAAAAGAACAGCCTGTTTATTTAGTGTCTGTCAAATGGTGGCTGTGAAATGACTGAATTATTATCAACAAAATTTGTACAGTATCTGGAAAGATGCCATTATTTAATGATCCTTTAAATTTGAAGCTACTGATCTCTCTTTTTTCTCTCTTTCTCTCTCTGTCACTGCTGCTCCAATTTCACGATATTCATTTGTAACCAACCTAGTGCCTGTGCAATACACGTGTGAGATCACTTTTATGCTTGTGATTTTTGTCGTTAACAGTACAAAAATTTGAATTTCGGGAGTTTTTCTTCATGAAATGCTACTATTGTGCCAATAGAAATGAAAATAGTTTTTAAAGTTATTCTTTTTTATTGAACACGATTGAAATGGGTGGCAGGCATGTTATGGAACACAACAGCACATCTTCTAAAACATATAGTGTGCATTTTTGCAGTGTCATTACACAATGTAAATTTAGAATGTTGTTCCGATCAGTCTAGTGGAGAAATCCCAATACTTTACTTCCGAGCTCAATTCAAAATCTTTCCGAAATTTCACAGTCCAAGACAATGTATATTATGAAGTTTTCGAGGTATGTTGAGAATGAGAAGCTTTATTATATGCTCTTTTTCCAAAGAAGAAAAACTATATTTGAAATGCTGTATTCTCTGCTAAGTTGCTTTTGATAAACTTATGATAATCTGCAAGCATGTAACAACAATTTTCCTGGAAAATGAATCACAGCCGTAACTTATCATCAAAATAGTTCCCCTTATTCCGATGCAAATTATTGGGAGAATGGGAGGCACACTTTGAAAGCGGTGAAAGCTTTTGAAAAGTGACATCCTGACTGAAATATTTCGTGGTAGGAGAGACATTCAACATTGTAATTGAATGAAGGATCCCATTTTACATTATACCAGTTGACAGCCATGAAGATCAAATTGAAAAATAGTTCAGGTATGGCCACGTGACTTTGATAGATTACTGTATCTCCGAAAATGACAAAATTGCAGTGACAGCACGTCCACAAAGGCATAGGCTTAAAATTGAAGTTACAATAACATTATATTCTGAAGAATGTTTCAATGATGGCAAATTGAATAAGCATATTAAAATAATCATAACAGATCTACATAATTATATAATGTTTTAGCCTAGTTAGTCATAAGCGACAACCACCTTTAAAGGTTTCTTAGTTTTCTTGCCATGGTGATTTGACACATACATGTTAAAATTGCTATTTGCTAAAACTCTGTAACACTAGTTTTCAATACTGTATTTCAGCTCGACTTCGGTTGCTGCGCCCTTGAAACCATGCGCCCACCTACAATGTATATAATGATATTGCTATGCCACTGCGTCTGACCGAATCAATAGACTGACTGTAAACAATGCACACATACCCTTTATTAGTTTTGATTATCGCTCTAGGTCTGATGTTTAATTTTTCATTTTTGAACAATTTTCAAGCATTTTTAAAAATTATTAAATTTTACGGCCAATTTAGCGCCTCCCAAAATCTTGCGCCCGGGGCATGTGTCCCCGCTTCCTCCAGGGAGACAAGTTGATCTTAATTCAAGCAAAGTAAGCTTTCAAAAGTAAAAGTAGTCATTTCAAAAATTGAAATTTCCATCCCATCACGCAAATTAGATTTTTGCTGAGATGGACATTTTCGTTCCATTAAAGCCGAAATTATGATAAAATCTTCATCAGTCTCATTCCTGCTTGCAGTCGATTCGCTGAAAACGATTAAGGCTGACGGCCCTGGCCCTCGACTCCCAGCTCAGGGCTTCGTGACCCGAGTAATAATCTGCATTGGACGCGTTCTTCTATTCAATGAAGAAGCCAGCAAACGAAATCAGCCCTGTTCATTTTATACGAGGCGGGCACGAATTTATTCAAAGAAATACTTCCTCATGTTGAATGGCCAATAAATTCTGTTGGGTTTAGGCACGTATATTTATCATTTTGCCTCTAATAGCTCGAAATTTTATGGCTGCACCCGCTAGAGAAATCAATCTATTGCGTGTTCAGTTCACAATAGTGCCAACTATCGATGACAAGATATCTAGTTCAATTATTCGATAATAGGCTATATATTAGTTTTAGTTACCGTATTCGATGAACCCAGTTCTGGGTTCTGAATATATCAGAGATTGATAGTAGTAGATCTTATTTTTAAGCTTTCTATCACGAAATATTTTCTCATTAGTATTTGTAAATGGAAATCAATATTGCCTTCTTGATAATTAAGTATTTCTTAACGAGTTGGGATGTGAAGATATACATTATAAATAATATACATGAAAAATATGATTGTAGAATACACGATTACTTTCATTTGATGTAATATTTACCTCAGGATAGTTATATCGAATAGTAGAAATAGAAGAGGGAAGTAGGCAAAGAAAAGGAAAAATAATAATTCATTATTTGTAATTTGATAGGTTTTGAATAATTCTGAGCTAGAAAAAACTGGACTGGAAACTAGTTGAAAATTGTAAGGAGATTAATTTATCTTGAAGAAGTATACACGATGAATCATATTTTAAAATGTAATCATTTAAATACGAAAGCTGACGAACATCAAATCGGCTTTTACAATATTAGGAGATTCCCCAGCTGATACATGGGTCTGAGCAGTCAATTTCATTTCATTTGGCTCATCTATATATATAAAAATGAATGTCTGTCTGTATGTATGTATGTGTGTATGTATGTATGTATGTATGTATGTATGTATGTATGTATTCCCGTATTCCCTATAGACTTCAAAACTACTTGACAGATCGGCATGAAACTTTGGGAATATGTTGTGTGAATATTGGGGATGGTTTCCCACCATAAATTTTAATAGGGGAGTTAATAATTATTGTTAATTAATCCATTTTATAGACCTAGCCTACTGAACTTGCCGGCCAAACAGCTTAAAGGAACAGCTGATAAAAGTCAACAGTTTTTAATCATACGGCTGGCCCCTTAGCGGCGTTATTTAAGCTGTCTTTGAACAGCAAAAGACTTTGCACTTTGCATGTAGGCTACCATGCAGTCAGAGCCTTGCAATATGTAGGAAACATACGACTGGGTATGATGAAATGTAATTATGCCAGGTTGATGACATCTGTTAACCAATGCAGCTAGAAATTTGAAATGCAGCCTCAGTGGGAGGTGGCAAATAATAAAATAAAAAACCTAGCTTCTACCCTTATGAGAGGTTTAATTTTGAAATGTTTCTTCATTCAGAGGAGGTGATTAAGAAAACAACGAAACCTCTATGATCAGTTGGAAGAGCCCTAGGACTAACTTCTTTCCATATTTGAAATGTAACCTCAGCGGGAGGTGGCGAATAATAAAATCAAGGAGAATTTTTATGAGAACGCAGCAACGCGCGTCGGGCCAGCTAGTACATTATATAGAAACGTGCCGAGTGAGATTAGAAAGGCAGAGGTGTGCAGTTTGCCTGTATACAGAAAATGGGTGGACAGGTGGCTGTACCGCATCGGCTGAGGTTCTGCTTCGCTCACGCTATATTTGATGACCAATCCATGCAGAACGAACACTTGTTATTCAATTCTATTTAGCCTTTAGCCTACACATGTACTTTTTCTAAAATCTAGAAAATCAACATAAATACAGTTTTATTTTTTATTTTGATTGATTCTTCTCATCTGCCGGAAGCCCGTGCGCTGCGATCCCTCATCCTTCCGCTTTTTATGGATAATTTTGAAGTTTACAGAAGATTTATTTATTTATATAAATTATTTTACAATACTTTTTTTTTGAAAATATTCTGTGCTGTCCATGAAACTCTCCTCAACACGCAGAAGACTGGTCTTTGTTGAGGAATTCCTTGTTTGGTATTGATTGTGTAAAATGATGTAATTATGTTTTTTTGAAAGGAGAAACAAAAGTGAAAGGGATAGCTAATAAGTATGCAAAAGTCCAACAAGATTGTAATGGTAGTTTTTTCAGGTATAGTAAAGAAACTTACAGAATCCATAAAGGCATTATGATACATGAACTAAAATATTTTTATAAAATTATTTTTTTTGTCTGTAAATGTGTCTATCTTGTACTATGATAAATGAACAGTTTAGATTCAATCTAACTCACTGAAGAATCATTACCGAATATTGAGATTGATGAAAAAAAGTCGTGACTTTCATAACAGAATTATATCATCTCAAGTCATCTTTCAGTAGAGTAACCAGGACTTTGAAATGTGGGTGGAGGGGTTATCGGAGATTTTGGGCCCTTCCTGGGGGTCTGGAAGATATGGGATACCCACCAGCGCAAGGGGGGTTGGGGTCCTTTTACAGGAACGTTTTGATAAATAGTCCCTCTGAAATTGTATTTTAAGAGATTCTAGAGTCATATCTAGAAAAGTTCTTCCATTTTAGCCCATATTATGGAAACATTTTGGGATTTTCGATGCTGGGAACTTGATTTGAGGTTCAATAAAAGTAATTTTATACGAGTATTTATTAGGATAAATTTTATAAATTTGAAAGTAAAAGTTCAAATTTAATATTAGAATCGTTTGCTGAAGAGCTTTAACCCGCTTTTCGTATATTGATAGTTCTTTGATTAATTGTGGACAAATTTTAATGTATGAAATATAGAAAAATACAACTTTCAAATTGTCAATTCAACAAGAAGTAATAGTAATTTAAAATTATTATTATAAACTTAAAAACCACTTTTGAATGAAAATTGACTCACGTTATGGCGTGACGGTCGTTTCGCTCTGTTGTCTAGAGCATCATCAGACGACCCACAGTACACTGATTCAATGCCTTGAATCAGTGTACTGTGGGTCGCCTGATGATGCTCTAGACAACAGAGCAAAACGACCGTCACGCCATAACGTGAGTCAATTTCCATTCAAAAGTGGTTTTTAAGTTTATAATACATATTAGTGGAAACAAGATGGATCTTCAACATCATTAAAATTATTATTACGTCTGATGATGCTCTAGACAACAGAGCGAAACGACCGTCACGCCATAACGTGAGTCAATTTCCATTCAAAAGTGGTTTTTAAGTTTATAATACATATTAGTGGAAACAAGATGGATCTTCAACATCATTAAAATTATTATTACAATCAGGGCCACCAAGAGACCTTTTGTGGCCCAGACAGAGTTTTGGCTGAGGACTCCTTACCCTTTCACCCTAAATACAAATTTATAATCAGTGACACCAGACATACCCTTGAAAAATACAATACCGGTAGATTTCTCTTCTATTTTTGTATGATCTCTTGAACTCGCATAGAACTTTGCACTAATACTGGCATATGTTAAATGTGTGAAAATATGAAAATTATTGTGACTGAATAGAACTTGATTCACCCTGAAACTAGACTAGAGAATGTCCAAAAAAACAATCCACATCAAATTCCTAATGAAAACTTTTTGTAATTTTATAATCATATATAGATGGTGAAAGAGCCCTACAAAATTTGGGGGTTTGGGGTTCTCCCTCAAAGAACATTTTTTTTCTAGGTCTTGAAAGTGCACTGTAAGTTTTTTTGTGGTAATTAAACACTTCCCTCATATAATTTGTTGATTGATTCATGGCGTGACAAACTTGGCGATCACAATAAAGTCTATGGGGTGTTGGGGGGCTTCCATTATTGATGAAATAAGCTAAATTAAAAATTTAAAATTCCCAGTACACTAAGCAGTTGCAGGAAATGGAATTTGAAATCCGTTTGCAAAAATATTAAGAGACCCTTACTCTTTCTCCTTTCAAGGCTACTTGTGAACTTCATTCGCCCCTCAAACCCATGCTCGTGTATTCCAGAAATACTGGGACCCACCAGCATCCTCTCACCTACCTGACCTCCCATCTTATTATGCCTCCACTGATACTGAATTTATTTTCAGTGAAGTAACATTTAAATTTAGAATATTACTATATTTACGGTGACAGAGGGCCTCCAAGTTAGTTTGACTTCTGAAGGCCCCCTTTCAACCCTCAAACTAAGACAATAAGGGGCCCTTGATGACCAAAAGCCGAGAAAATGATACGGCATAGAAACGTTAAAATTTGAAATATTCTAAATGCTGCCTACATGACTAGCGTCAACAAAACGGGCCCACTAGGTTTTGTAAGGCTTCTAAGAGGTCTCTAGAGGTCTAAACTGGAGCAAGGCCTTCAGCTGGGGAAAATTTCGGGCCCCTCAATTTATCAATTGCTTCCATTTTCTAAATGATGTGCCCCTTGACGTTGAGGCCCGGGGAAATTTGTCATGTTACCCCACCCCCTCTGTAACTTTAACATTAGTTCAGTATGGTTTTTTCTAGCTATAACAATTTTTACTCTTCAAGTATGAAAACTTTTTTCACTTCCAGAAACCGATATTATCGTGTTGTGTATTTATTGATGACTCACTACTAAGTCTTGTTGTTGGTGTCTCTTTCACAGGCTCAATAAGGGGGGGGGGGGGTTGTAACCCGGAAAGTCACCTGACTACTTCAATGGCCATCATAATATTTCATTAATACAATTTATATACAAAATATAAATATTAATTAATATTAAAATTAAATTAATAATTCTTCATCTGATGAAAAGGAAGGAAATAGCAAATTAAACCAGAGGGAAACAGATCGTTTCTTTTTGTTTCTCCTGAAGTTTATGCCAAAAAAGTTTGTTTCTCATGATGTTGGATATGATTAGATATACTTTCCAATGATAAAGAAAAACATTTTTTATGCCACTATGATTTTAATACTACATGATTAATGAGTTCAGGAACATTTGATACGACTCGGCTCAACTTCGGTGTGTCCCACATTCATTTTGGATGATGTTTTGAAATATGGCATGTGACCAAGAACCTGAAAAACGGCAAGTTCTTATGCCTTGACTGGAAGTTATCTTGAGTTATAGCATTCAAAAAAGTTCACAGCTCTCCAACAGGCAGAAGTCGTCACGGATTCCACTCACGTTTCTTCTAGCTGCAACTTTTTCATCCCAACTAAACACAACAACTGCAGTATCAGGAAGACGAGCCCTTCTGGCAACATTCAGCATTGATACTGCTATAAACAGATGGGTGAGTGTACAGAAGGGGAAGATATTTACATGCATTGAACCGCATCGAATGCTTTTGGGAACATGTAATGTGCCATAGCGACATAGAGGTAAAGGGGCAAAGGTAGCATTGATGCTATTCTTTTCATATTTTATTCTTCTAAGTTCATTGCTATTCAACTTGCAGGTCTGAAACTGAGATAGAACATCATTCATGACTGCCAATCATCAAGAAAGAACTAGGTTACAAGACTCTCACTTCACGACTACATTTTGCAACGTAATGCGCTAAAATTAAAAACAAATTGATAGTTACATTTCTGATTGGACAATGGACATAGGTAAAAACGAGCATTGTCAATGCCATGTCATTGGAAAATTACTTATTTAACGGATCCGTTTCAAACTCCAGGAAAACTATCTATAAGATAAGTTCCGCTCCTTGATAGCTTGCATAATGCTCTAGAAAATCAAAACGAAATGTAATTTAAAAACTTCAGGAAAATAATAATTACTGTTAATGATTATCATCCGGGTTAAATCTTTATAGCCTTACATTAAAAAAAGAAGAAAAAAATACAAAACTTTAACCATTATTTACAATATATTCATATTATAATTGATATACGAATATATTGATTATTAACTTTCTAGGTGAGTTTAACGACTTTATGAAGAATAAGTAATATTTTATTCACTCTTTAGGCCGGAGGTTTTCGAGTTATAGAAACTCATCTTCAAGGCATCCTAGATCGGCGATGTTGGTTTGTTGGTTAGAAGAATTGTGGTTTTGTATAATTCTACAATTCTCCTAAGCATCTAGGATGCCTCGAAGATGATCTTCCATAACTCGAAAACGTTCGGCCTAGAGTGAGTAAAATATTACTAATTCTTAATTGAAAATTGACTGCAAGTCGTTGAATTCACCTAAAAAGTTAATATTAACAACGCAGTTCGTCATGGAACAAGAAATCCAGGATTTTTTTTTATTAATATATTTATTATTCTTTTTACTTGTTTCGTATACTGAACAATCAATTAGAGAGAAGGCCTACTTTTCTATAGGAAAGCTACTACTTCTATGACGACTCATAAACTTTTTATCTCTAAAAACTATGGAAACTCTGACATTTTTTGGATATTCGAGTTCACATTCTTCCAAACGTAACACTAGCCAACTTCTAAAGAAATTAAAGAAACATCTTACATTTTCACTTGATTTTATTTCCCACTGTAATTGATTGAAATAGTTAGTAGCAACATATTGGTAAGACTGTTTGAAAATGGATTTATTGACTTTTGGCAACCTAAAGGTTCTATGTGATATTCCTCTTGTTTGATAAAACTCATGCTTACGGAATAAAATAACTCCTATCCATTGTTGTTTTTCAGTGTTTTGCGGACCAAGAAAGGAGAGAGGAATAACAAGTTCAGCTAAAATACTCATTAGGATTTACAACTTTTTTCATGTAAACGAATGTGAACAACTAACGGAATTTATGTTTACAGAATTGTTATATTTCCTCTGGTGTTTCGGAGTTTTGCTCCAAGATCAGGCTAAGAGAGAGAAACAGAAAGTTTGGTTTGAATATTCATTAAAATGTACATATTTTTTACTCCATGTACCGTTCATTCTCTTGTCATACGATTATTCCCGTGTTCCCAGTACCTGTTACTTTTACCTGAGACCTCTTGTCTACTTTGCCTTCTACCCGTTTACGAAAGTAGTAAAATACCATATTATTTTATCTCTTCACGTACGGCATAAAATGAATTAATCACTCCTTCACAAGCTATGAGACTGCTTCAATTCCTCGATAAAATTTCGGACCTGTTGGAGTGTACATCTCTCTAGAGTCGTTCAAGGCTGTGCGCAGGGTTTTTGTTCATAACCTTTTTCTGAAGTTTATTGTATTGGATGTTATTAGGGCTTTTAAATGTTAGTCTATCTATTGCTGCGAAAAAAAGTTTTTTTTTTCATAAATTATTTTGTGAAATAGGGGGTTCAAAGTTGCCCCCGGTTTTTGGGGGAATTGATCTTACCTAAGAGTGATTTAAAAATTTTGATAAATGTTCTGTGACTAAAAGACACTTTCTAGGAATCGAATGACATATTGTTTTCTCTAATCAAGAAATAAGTTTTTCAAATACATTTTAAAAAATCCGTAAAGAATTTCAATTATTTCAAAAAACTATTTGTTGGATTGAGATGAAAAACGATGTCATTCCAATCCTCAAGGTGTCTTTTAGTTATAAAAAATTTATCAAACGTTTAAAATCACTCATGATTGAGTTCAATTGCCCGCAATTCCGTCCTCTTGACGGAAAACTTTCAACTTTGAACCTCCATATTTCACAAAGTAATTGAAGAAAAAAAATTTCCTCACTAACAATACATACCATCTCAAGACCCTAATAATACTCAATATAAGAAACTTCGAAAAAAATTATCAACAAAAACCCTACGCACAGCCTTAATAGATTAGATCAGACAGTATAATTCCTGTTTATTGAGCTGATAGCTTGGTGAAGGAGTATGAGCTGGCTTGAGAGAAGCCTTGATAGTAAACCACCAAGAGGGTGTTCCAATTGTTTCTAGGGGTAGTGAAGTGACACCTCCTTTTTGATGGGTGGAGCGGTCTTACCCACCCTAGTGATAATCACAGCTGCGATTGAGTTCCCGTGGGGAGTTCACCCATTCCACATACTTAAAGCTAACAGGGGGATCCGCTTCCTTCTCAGGGCTCTTTTATTTACCTCTTGCAATTTTCTGTTATCAAGATGCTCATCTACCCCTCACGGTGTGATATAGATGCAGTTCTTATACCACCAACAACTAACCTTCTCTTTAATATTTCCATTGAAATAAGATGGTTACTACTATATCACTATGTTCAGCTTCTAATGTTCAGCACATACATAAGACAAAGAAACAGTAGATGTAAAATATAAAAATAAATGAGTTCAATTGAATAAGTAATAATTTTTTGATGAATTGACATTTATTTTGTGGGCTTCTATTGCAACTACCACTAGCTGAAAATCTTCATTTCTTTGGAGTTAGTGAGCCTTCCTTCATCTGCAGAATGTAACAGCTCGAAAAGTAATATCATTCATCATGAATATCTTGCCATAGTTGATTGGTCTAGAAATAGTTTGTTTCTTTGATATCTTGTTGGCTAATTAAAAAGTTAATTTATATTCTAATACTATAAGAGGCCATAAGCTTACTCCACTCATATTATGGTGAACTGCATTACCTAGTGCTTTACTTCTCATCATTGGGATTAGGCTACATTTTTCTAAGTTTTTATCATAATGATGTACATATTTTGTTCAACTCCTTATTCATAAATTTCTCGCGCACGTCAATTTTAATTCAATGTTGACTTCTCGAAAATAAGTTACACTCCAATTGGCTTAAATAGTGTAACGTAAGTCAGGGTAGCCATTGACTTGTCTTAATCAGATCTCAATTATTCTGTCTCTAGATTCAGTTGAATTCTGAACTCTTCCATCTCATAGTTAATCACTTTCACTAAACATGATGATGATTAAACGGTGATTGAAGCGCTGAAATAAATTTCACATTTAGTTTTCTCCTAATTAAATTGGAGTGGGGAATGAGTTCGAGGTTTTTCTAAATGAGGGTAATTAGTTCTGTAGCAACTACATCAAAGCGCTCTTGTCAGGAAGAGTGCGGTATACAAGCGCTAATGCGCTCGCGAAAATCATGAGTATCAACTTCAAAAAGATGGTTGCTTATGCACATTGTTTTAAAGCCTGCGAGGAGAAGGGGATATTGTGGGTATACGATCAAGATCCCTCCGCCCAACACAATCGGTAGAAAAAAGAAATGCATGCATTTGGATTGAGTTTTGGTGTTGCGCTATCATAAAACCTCTTCTCACCACAATTCTAGGCAACAAATATTCAAGTGTCTCATATTGTCGAGATCTGCATAAATTGACGGTCAATATAACTGCTATGAATGCAGTTTTGGCATTCATAATGACTAAACCACAAGGCTTTAAAGTTCATCACCCACTGAAGCCTATGCTCATAGATCAAAATAGCAGATTACCTTCGATACCATAAACCATATTATGTATATCCCACAAAACTCAGGTATATTGACCATACCCTCGTGATTAAGAAGCAAAAGATCAAAGAACACCAACAGACTACGTGCACAATTATAATAAATTCTCAATTCAATCATCAAAAAAATAATCAATTCTCAGATGAGGCAGCTGGCTCAAAAAATTTGTAGCTTTAAAACTCTAATAATAAAACTTCTCAATAAAAACTTATTTTTGTTTTCAAAGCATTTATAATATAGCTTCCTTCGTTTTTACAGTTATATCTGTATTCATGTTGAACTCCTTATTGCTTCTTTCAAACTCCTACCAACAAATTTTAGAAGACAGATGGGCTACCTAATAATCTTAAAAGATAGATTATCTTTCTTCTTTTTCCTGTAGTAATTCATTAAAAGCTCTAATCTGGAGCAATACCTTTCATCAGTGGCGTACCGAGGTTTCAAGCGCCCTGGAGCATAAGTCGCTATGGCGCCCCCCCCCCCCCCCAAAAACCCAAACAAATCAGTCTCATACTCAACCACCCGATTGGGCTGCTCACAGCAGTGCAAACGATTTGCTAACTTGACTTATAAACTGAATTCAAGAACATTAATTATAGTTCTATTACTAACAATTTTTCATTACCAATCATTTTTGTTGTATGCTGCTACTATTACCAGTATGACTATACCATTTTAATTTGTCATTGAACAATATATTCAATTTGGATATTGTAAATTCCCTTAAAAATTAAATAATGCTCAACTCGAGAAGCTGCTATTTCAATCAACGAGCTAGATCTACTGTTAAGAGAACAACTAGTAATATTGTTCGGCTATTGTTTTAAAGAACTATAGTAATATTGTTCGGATATTGTTTTGAAGAATGTCTTGTGAACGTGTTACTGCAGCCGGCTGAGATGTGAACAAGTTGTCAAAGTTTTCTCGGTGAATAGAGGATATTATGTAATATAATGGAAAACGGAATATAGTAACATTTACAGTACATTACAGTAATACATTTGTTGTAAGTAAAAGGCAATTTTCTCTCAAGAACGGTGCGCCCCTCACGCCCTCAGAGCCTTGCGCCCTGGAGCCACTGCTCCACTCGCTCCATTATCGGTACGCCACTGCCTTTCATTGTAGTTTCGTCTCAATGCGTCTTCATGCATAAATAAAGTACCTCACTATCTAGATATGCAATAGAATCTTTTTAATCTTATTAGTATTGGTGATGGCAATATTGTGGTAGATATCCATCGAATAATAGCCTACAGATGTTGCCACAACCACTAAAATAATAAATATTCGAGAAACTAAAATTAGACTGACACGTTATTTAAACTATAGTTCAACTATTCCATTACTATTACAATAATTTGATAACTTTTCGAATTTGTGTAGTAAGGTGGTAGCCTATAATTATTATGTAATAATAATAATAATAATAATAATGATGATGATAGCTTCTACCTTTTTTCACAATAACAATGTATTATACATTATATAAATAATCTGCTAAGTATAGTTTGAACGTTGAATAAACTCGAAAACGTTTGGCCTACGAAGTAAGTGAAATACTACTTATTTTTAATAAAAATTTGACGGCAAGTCGTTGAATTCACTTGAAAAGTTAATATTAACAACGCAGTTCGTCATGGAACAAGAAATCCAGGAATTTGTTGTTTAACTTTGATTTTATTATTTTGATTGTTTTAACTGATCTCAGTTGATTAAATATTTTTCAAATGTAATTTCGTTGAAGTTTCCTATTTTATATGCATTTCTTTAAAGTTTTGATTGTTGCTATTTTGTATCAGTTTTGTTCCAGCAGGCACTGTTCGCCTTGACTTCCTCTCTTCTTTTTACTGTCTCCAACATGGCCTTCAACTAATCTTCTTCTGTTATTCTATGCAGTGCTCAACCAAAATTTTCCATCAGTTTGTTAGTCTACAATGACTTTTCACTCGTCTTTGTATTCTAAGGATTTTTCTACACATTTTGATGCATTATTCTTCAAATTCACTTCATTAGTTTTTGAGGTATCTGATAATCTCAGTTTCCTATGCCAGAGCGCATGGCATCTACGATTGTATGCATCGTTATAATCAACTTCTGGGACGATTTCTCTTTGAAATCACATTCTTCATGGTGAGCAAGGGCTCACAAACTCCTACGTTGTGGTTCTTCATCATTTGTAGTAGGATTTTTCATCAGATTCGAATTTCTACACCGTGAACAAAGGGTTCACATCATGTCTACGTCGAAGTTGGTCTTCACTTCTGGGGCGATTTCTTGTCAGGATCGCATTCTTCACCATGAACAAGGGTTCATGGTATCTCTCTGTTCTGTTGAGGTCATTCATCATTCGACCCATTGCTGATCAATGTGGGGTCATCTCAACTTGCACTGGTTGGTCATTCATCTTCGTGCTGTCTTCAGAGCTATGAGAGCTAATCTTGCTTCAACCTTGGAATTTAAGTTGAGTAACTTTCCAAATTTCCTACATTTCTTGGGTTGTCGTACACTTTCTATTGATTATATGCATTGTTAGTGGCTATTACTTACATTGACATTATAAGAGCTTGTATTTTAATGCTCATTAATATTTAGTTTGTGCATTCTTTGGCCCTTTGTATGATTCAATGGTTCAGAATCTTTCATTTATCTAGTATGTCATTCAATCCAGCGCTACTGTGCATTTCAATGATTTTTGTTGTATGGTTTGTAATTGGCACTTTGTGGATTCTAGAGCTCGCTCACCTTATGTATTTTTAAATGTTTTTTTGTATTTTAATGCAGCACTATCATGCATTTCATTCGATAGGTGTTGAGTCTCTTTGTACTTTGGTATTTTCATGCCACATTTTTTCACTACAGCGCATTTACTATTCTGTTTATGTGCTATTTCTCATCCAGTTTAATTACAGTATTATATATTTTTTTTTTTTTTTCAAATCAAATCATTTTATTGCCATCGACAAATAATACCGACAAAAAATTTAAAACCTCCAAAATAAAAGAAATATTAAAACAACAAAAAAGCTGTAAATGAAAAAATAACAATAGCAAAGTTGAAATAAATTTAAAAAAAATACATATACAGGAGAATATCATTATTATATATCTTGTATTTGTGAATTTCGATATTTCCGCGCATTATTATTCAAATTAAGCACATAGTTTGTATTTTGCAATTCAGAGCTCAAATGCTCATTTCTTATTTCGATGCATTTGAATTATGTTTGTCCAACAATTTCCATTTTTGCGCTCACACACTCATTATACAGATATATTCAATTCAATCAATTCATTTTTCATCTAGCATTATTTTTATAGTTATGCGCTTATGCGCTCATTACCTAATCACGCTACTGTTCTTTGTACTGTATTGTATGCTATCAAGCGCTACCGCGCTATTCGTTTGTACTCCAACCTTTTAGATTTTTATTTTTTGTGATTTATGCAGTCCAGCGCTCTTGCACTTCTTAATTATTCAATTGAGTCAATTTGTATTTACAGTTACTGCAATTTGGCGATTCTGCGCATTCCGTTGTTTCTATTTTATCATTGAATTCATATTTGCTGCTTGGTGCATTCAATTCACCATTTGTAAACTTGCGCATATAGCCTGCACCTTTTTTGATGTACTTGTACTTTAAATTTCCTTAAGATAACATCTGTATAATTCACATTTTGTTTTCATGCAATTTATTGAGTTTTCCAATAAACTCATATTCCTGTTTTCTTGGACTTTCATAATCTACAAACCTTTCTTGTTTTGTTGAGCTCCAGTGAAAAATTAACTGCTTTGCCTGTAAGCCCCCTTTTATACAGCATGTCGTGTATAACTCAACGTGTATTTCATTTATTTATATTATTGTTTACGTTTTTTCACTTTTTCATTTCACTTCATATAGTGATATTTTTTCTTATACTTCTCAATTGAACTTTTTCCACGCTTTTGCTCTTGTTATTGATGTGCATTGAATTGTGAAGAGGATTTATCTCTTACTACCTCGCAACTATTCTCTATAAAAATTGATTTATTGATGAACATACTTATTTATAATCATTTCATTCACATAATTTCTGAGACTAAACCAACATTTTAATTATTACAATATCCTCTAATAAGGTAATGATCGATTGATTTGCAGATCAGATTATGCAGATTGGGGCAATGTGAGTTGAATCATTCTATGAAATACATTCTAATTTAAAATTATGAGAACTATCAATTTTTACAAGGCCAAAAGTATTTTTTATTATAAAAAGTAAATTCGTATGGCTTTTCGTGGTGGGGAGACCCTTACGGGTAGTTCCACGTCGCCGTTTTTTTAACGACTGCTTTTTTTTATATGCAACCGGGACCGACGGCTTAACGTGTCCTCCGAAACACGGGAGTGGCTCGAGAAAAATATCTTGTACTCAACTGGGATCGAACCCAGGACCTTTGGCTTATCAGACCAGCGATAAGCCAACTCGGCTACGCCGACTCCATTTTTTATTATGATCTTGTATAACAAAGCTATACCAAATTGAACGTCAGCTTATATATAAATTGGCAATACAAATCACCTGCACATTTGTTCTGTTATTCATGAATGAGAAAACGTTATTCAGTAGCATGTCACAAACAACTATCAATTTCACAAGCAAGAGTTTCCAAGGCCAAAAAAGTTTAATTTATCATTACTATCAACTACTAAATTAGATCAAATTAATCATCAGTTTATGTAGAATACGATAGTATAAGTTTTTTGCACATTTGTAGAGTTGTTTTTGGATGAGAGGACTTCTTTTAGTGAAATGCCCCAAAAAACCCATTTAAAACCATGCATTTTCTTTGTTTCTGTTGGGTGGGTAGCTGAAGTCTGCGAGAAAATACTTTCAACGCAGATCAAGACAGCAGAGAGAGAGAGAGAGAGAGAGGTCGGATGCTCTTTCCCTTACAATTCACCCCCACCACATAGCAGCATTCACTCCGTTTCTCACAACGAGAACAGAAACGTGACAATGCGCATTCTACTGTACTGTACGCAGGTCCGACTCTCCTCTCTTCCACCAATCCTCCTGACTACAATAAGCATCTGTGGTGGTGGAAGATTGCTTCCCCGATTTCATGTTGGAAGTATTTTCTCACAGACTATAGGTGTACAACCCTAGTAGAGGGGGTGACTCCGGCCAGGTGTGTAGTGGGGCTTTGGTATAGCTAGCTATTGCTGGTCTCGAATTGAGACTGGATCCATAACAGTAGCAGAGATAATCGTAACACTCTAATTGAAGTCTGCGAGTTGCTTTTTGGTATGCTGGGTTCACGTCGCATTCATAAACCAGCCAGTGCTCTCACATGTGAGCCCCAACACAATGAAATTACTCAGCAGCTCTGCATGGGGGCTGGGAGTAAGTCCTGCTTTTAATGAGTACACGAGATAAGGATGAATTATTCCTGTCTTGATTTTTATTTTGTTGGAAATGCGCATAGAAAACTGGTCAAAAAAGCATGGCTAGCCGCTAGCCGCTAGCCACAGTATCATAAATAAACCCCATCAACTACTGTTCTATTTTGCTGATGTTCATCTTACAGCTAGCTCAGTTCTGAGTTATTTGCAAGCATGCATCAACATAAATATTGAATCTACTCATGGCGAGAGAAAGTTTGTTGGAAAAATTAAACATGATGAGCTTGCTTCCCATATTGTTTGAGTGAAATAGTTTATGTTTTGACATGTATCAGATTCTTTATATTATGTATAAGATTATTTTTGTCATAATCAAGAACTGCAGCTAGTAGGCCAAAATATGCCAGACATAAATAATATGTAAATATTGATCTATTAAGTCCTATTTGAATTATTAAATATGATGTAGTTCCATATTACTTTTTCATTCCCACACGAATTGAGAATAATGTTTACTAGTGAATTCAACACTTATTTCGTGTATTGCATTTGCATTGTTGGAATTATAAATTGTCACAAAACATCGTCAGCATCAAGAGATATAATACAAACATTAAGTATAAAATCAATATCAGAAGGATAGTATTTCAACTTAGTCATATCAATGCCGAAAAATTCTGATAAACTATATAAAAACTCATTTTTCTAAATGAATTTGATTATAGTTGTAAATTGAGTGCTGGAAAGAAGATGAATGGTCACAGGCTGGGCATGATATAATTTCTTGAGGTTAAACAGCCAACTCTTTTGAGATCTAGTGCAGTTTGCTTTTTCAAACAGAGCTTGAGGTCTACTGAATGACTGAATCAGGTTTGAAAACTGGGATTATATAAATAATTTAATATTGCGTTGAAACAGTATGAGAAACACGCTTGTCATGTATATTTTCTGTAACGAAATTTATTATCGCTATGAGTAGTCAATTTTCAAGTTGGCGCATGCCAAACTTGAACTTCAGTTTTTAAACCTGATACAGTAGGCCTCCAGCTGCGTCTGAGGAAGCATTCCAATATTACATGACCATCTCTTGAATAAGCGAGTGTTAAATTCCCTAGTGAAGCTTATTTAAAATAAAATAAAGTTTATTTTAATTAATAATTATTATTTGTGTTTTAATTGAATACATCACAAAGCTAACTCGAAGCTGAACGTATGTTGGTGTAGAATTGCAATATACCTCTTTATTTTTACACGTAAATGGCTGAACAAGCGAGCAAAGAGGAGCTTTGAAATAATGAAAGTTTCTTTCCAAAGATGTCACACAAAAAAAGTTAGTTTTCAATATTTAATTTATTTATTATATTGATATTACATTCATTTATCATAGTAACTGTATCAATTCTGAACTTCTACATACTGTATTAGATATTTCTTTGAATCTGATAAGCCTTCTTTGTTGTGCCTTATTCTTGCACGAAACGATGCATACTCAATCTTTTCTTGATAATATTACTTTTGCACTAATTCATTCACTGCTTTTTTTTAGCTCTTAGCTCTCTTATAGAGACGACAGTTTCTAAGCAAGTGCTTTTTGGCGTGGAGAGAAAATTGTTTAATAATTGTTAATGTTAATGTAAAGACGTTGCATGCGTACAAGTAGCTTGGAACTGGGCTAGCGGCAAGAGTAGAGTTGTTCAAACTCTTTATTTCTAAGGAATTGCTCCAACAATAAATTAATGAAAAAATAGATGTGATAGATTAGGCGAATGAGATGTGATTGTATCATAATTATTCTGCTTTTTCGAATTTCACGTACTTACATACTGTACTTTATAGGAGGTTATGAACCGACTGCTCTTGCACTAATTCATTCACTGCTTTTTTAGCTCTTAGCTCTCTTCTAGAGACGACGGTTTCTTAGTAAGTGCTTTTCGGTGTGGAGAGAAAATTGTTTTCAACTATAAGAGTGTTACAAGGTAGTTAAAATCACACAAAAAGCCTCAAGAAGTATTTTCACCTACATGAGAAGGATGCCTTGGCGCTGACTATTTGAAGGTTAAAAAAACTTCAAATACTAGTTTATCCATGGAGGTATAATAATTATAGGTATGAACCTCTATGGGATTATTCAAATTTCTTCGTGTTGATGGATTAGAAGATAATTATATCTTAAATTGATCTTGAATATATTTATTATTGATAAATGATATTTATTATTAAGTATAATAAGTTTTATAGAATATATTATTCTTAAAAAGACGTATAAGCTATTTTGAGTCTTGATATTTTCTAGTATTTCCATTTCCAACCCAACAAATCTCATGAAACTCTTATCGAAAAAATACTTTTATATACCATAATTCTCAATTGACTCTTGATGACTGAGCAAGAATATTCAATTCAATAGTAGTTATAAATGAATATGAATAATTTTTCTTCCACCGAGAAATTAATGCATTTCTCTTGATAAATGGTAGAGTTTGAATCACGTGTGTCACAGGATATACAATCTTAATAAGAGTTGTCCCGTGTGGAATTGAGTAACAAATTAGAAAATCATTTTGCAATAGAAGCCTTCAGGTCTCTGATATTTCTTATTGACAGTTCGAAAATCTTTACAAAAATTCAATTTAACTATCCATAACGATATATTGAACCTGAAATAAAATAATTATTAGTAACTCCAGTGAAACTCAATAGAATGAATGGTCTGAATAGTACAACAATATGATAACAGGTAGAGCAACAATGAAAATTAATTATTGGCCTAGGCCTACTGCACGGATTGAACCTGACCTGTCTGGTTGACGCCTGACGGTCGGATCCGAGCATCGTAACTGCTGGGTCCAAGAATTTGATCCAGTACTTGTTTCTCCTTTTCTCGATAGTTTATTTTTATGGTAGAAGAAGGTTGATTGCACCTGTAAAATAAGAAAAAAATTCACTGCCAAGTGAAATAAATAATCACAGAGTTTCCTCACTTATTCTTGTAAATATCTCTCAGTTGTCACCTCAAACTTACTGGTATGAGAGTTAAAATCGATAATAATTTCGAAGTAGCGGTGTTAGGTATTCACAGGTCACCAAATGGAGAATCGAACAATTTTTGTGAATTATTCTTAGGCTTTTAGGGATTACTACTACTCGTCTTACAAAAGTTATTGTAGTGGGAAATTTTAATACACTGTGCAAAAATGAATAAAATGACAAAGGATTTAAAGGATATTTTATACATGAATAGCTTGGAAATGAATGCTCATGAATATACAAGAGCACAAGGGTGGTCCCAGAGATGGCCATGTGGTGGTTCATGAGGGTCATGACCTCCAAAAATCACTAAAAAATCAACTGGAATAAATATTTACTGACTAGTTTAATTGTAGGCTACTCAATTTTCATAATATTAAGTATGCTGATAGTTTTATAATTAACCATGTTAAAATCAAATAAATTTCATTAACTATGCATGCATGCATTTCACGAAGCTGAATCCGAATTTCACATCCTCCAACTCGTAGAACGGTTACTTTACCCTTCAACATCGAAAAAATCCATTATTTCATTATAAACGATCTCTAACTCCCAGGATCTCTGTTACCGAAGGAATGTTGATGGGGAAGGAACTCTTGTACACTATAGAAAGTTTTATCAATTAAATATTTTTCAATCGTTTTTTAAGAATATTTCTATATTTCCAAGACTCTTTAAATACTGCGGTAGCTTGTTGTAGAGTTTCCTACCAATATAACTAGGCTTTTGTTCGAACAAATGCGGTTCATCAGGTGTAGAACATGAAGGAATTTTCATCTGTTACTTACATCTTTAAAAAAAATTATTAATTTTTTGTCTAATTGTCTGATTATTCATTTATTGTTAAGAAAATATTGAATCTATTTAAAATTATATTACAAGAATTTCATTTTAGCAAAGAGGTTATTACACTTTGAAATAAGAGTGGAAAATTACACAGTTTCATTTCAATGGAAGCGCTCTTGTTTTACTGTTCTATACTGCTAGAAGCGCAGAGCTCTGTAAGCTAGGAAGCAAGGATATTAAACGCCCATTAAACGAAGTCCAATCTGAAGTGTTCTTCTCATGCATAGATCTTAGGTAGCAGGGGAGGGGGTATGGGCAGTTACCATGGCAATGTATTTTGTATACAATAGCAAAAAAAATGAAATGGAGGGCAATCTACTAGTCATTCAAGGTCATTAAAAACGAGGCTGTTCCATTTTCAACTGACTTCAAAAAAGGAGGGGGTTCTCAATTACCTATAGTTTTTTTTGTACATTAATTTAAGCTCTATTAAACCGATTTTAATAATTTGTTTTCAAATCAAAGAACATCAATCAGTGGTGGTCCCATCCAATAATCATTTTGCAAGAATCAGATCAATATCAAATAGGTGCTCAAATAGGAGCATTCATCAATGTCTTCATTAAGTTCTGTGAAAATCTGCTAGTTTAACACAGCACACTGCCAAGTGACTGATGTCATTTACCAGGCTAATCATTGTATCGTAATGGAGTGCTTCATACTTACCCAATTTTTGAAAACATATAATTTAATTATACCAGGTCAATGACATCGGCTACCCAAAGCTGGTTATGTGTGAAACAAGCCTGCAATGTCCTGTTTTGGCTAATCAGGTGAGAAACACAAATTGAAAGATATCTTAGTTCATCTGATAAGGCATATAAGCCATGACTGATCAGAGATGAATATTGACACATGGCAATTTTAATCAAAAATGAGCAGAATATAATGTTTCTGTTTACATGAACATTGTAAATTATTTACAGTCCAGTAGCCATGATTAGTAAGTGATTCCAACAAGAACATAATTAGAGTAGTTTCTTTCTTAATAGATTCTCATAGATAATTTATAATACATAGTAATTTTGATGGATACTAAGCCTTAAGGAATATGGAATTCATAACCTAAATAGGATTCACGAACCAATTTGGAGTATGATTACTTCGTCAAAACTTAAATAGACTGGTAATATGGAATACAAAAAATTCTCCTGCTACATCGGTAAGCTGCACAAATTTATTACTACGTATTCCTCCAATTTGAAATTCATATTCTTTGACTACGTTACACTCTCTTCTGATTTACGCAGAATTACTTATATGGGTACCCATTTAAATTAGACTATAAAGCTCAATAAGCATTATTATGTATTTGAACTCAAATTTGTTACGTTTATTTTCTTTTCTAATTATATTCATCTTGGTGGTTCATACGAAAATTTCATTCTTGTTATTTGCCTTTCTCAACCTGGATTCCAACTGATGCTAATTTTTTGTGCTCTGAACTAAAGTTGTTTTATTGAATAACTTCAGTCCAAATATTTCATTCATGGACTCTTGGTCCAATGAATCCAAACTCTTGGTCCCAACTCTCTAGTTTTCCGCACTATTTGTTTTCAAATGATAAAGAGTGGTTACAATTTAAATACCATACCCAAAGAAATTTCTACTGCCCAACACAACACCAGTCTTTGTAGCCGTTCTAGAACAACCTGATAAGTTAATAACAATAATTATTTTTGAAAAAAATTCACAGTTGTGAATTATTTGTTGTATGAATTTGTTGATGAATACTATTGTTTTGATGTTTTCTGAAAGTAAGTTGTAGATTTTGCTATGGAATCTCTACCATACTAATTTGATTTCTCATTTCGTTTACAATGTCATTTATTATTATTTCTTTTTTAATGGAACAGTTAATTATTTAACAGTTAGAATCGTATAATAAAAACTTAAAAAACACTTAAGTGGATATTATAACTCACGCTATGGCGTGACGGCCGTTTCACTCTGTTGTCAAAAGAATCGTCAGACGACCCACAGTACACTGATTAAAGGCATGATTTTGGGGTTTGGGGTTATGGATGTTGGAAATGTGAGAGGGTAGGGGGGGGGGGAGAGAATAGATGGGATGTTTGAAATTGGATTTAAAACTTAACATACCCTCTTTGACAAAATAATCCTAATTTCAAACCTCCCGCCTATTCATCCCCCCACCCCTTCATATTTCTAACATCCACAACCCCCAAACTCATGCCTTAAATCAGTGTACTATGGGTGGTCTGACGATGCTCTTGGCAACAGAGTGAAGCGGCCGCCACGCCATAACGTGAGTTATAATTTCCACTTAAAAGTGTTTTTTAAGTTTTTATTATATATTAGTGGAAACAAGATGGATCTTCAACATCATAAGTTGAATAAACAGTTCAACAGTAAGCTAAATACAGAGATACACAGGCAAAGATATGACACTCAGATCGTTTTTGAATAATATATGGAACTGGAAAACAATTGATACATTGGGATATGATCCATAAGAGTAAGTAATATAAAAATCAAGTGGGGAAGTGATAGCCGAGTGCCGTAGGAGGTATCTGTTCAATCAGAGATAGGCTACGAAACTCCTGGGCGATCTATATAAGGGTGACCGATTGGATTGGTCAGAAAAAAATACTATGTTCTCTGCTGTAAAATCACATCCCGGTGGTTCAGAACCCACCTAAAACTGTAGGTCCAACTCATCAATCACCATCATCCAATTCATTATCCACGCACAGTTCTCCGACCTATGTGGGCTTCATCCTCCGAAAAAAGGGAATGTGAACTGACAGGTCTTAGTTCAGGAATTTACCTACACATGAACCTATTAAGGTATGTGAGTGAAGATGAGTTCACATCAGTTTGCATACATATTTGTGGAAATTGAGGATGTAACATGAGTACTATTAATATAGAAATTCAGTAAATATATAATATAGACGTAATATTAGTATATGGAAAGATGACAAAAGCAGACTTTAATGTGAACAGGTGCGAACCTCGATAGAATTTGACTACTTTCGAAAAGAATGGAAAGAGATCAAAAGAAAGCTGGACAGTAATAGAGAAATTCATACAATTATCAAGGAATTTGGCTGAGTTTTGTAAAATTGACAAAAAATCAACCAGAGGAGGAGCCCCAAACCACGCGTGAACGTGACAAAAAATGTTGTCGTCATAGGGATAATGAACCAAATAATGGACAATCTAATATCAACAATAAACCAATAATGGACCTATCTGTAGGCTGAGACTATAAGTTCTTCAAAGTTATCTGAACCAAGGAGTGATAGTAGCAAAAGTGTTATTTTCTTGAATATGCCTATGGATAAAGTCTCAAATAGGTTCAAGTTGGCGAAACTATTGCATATATTTCTATAAAGAATTTGTGAGATATATGAAGGGTTCGTTGTGGAGTAAGTTTTATGCAAATGAGAAGATGAAATTAATGGCAATGTTTTGCGAATAACGAGTATTATAATAATATTTGATAGATTTATAGTTCTGAGTAAGGAAACTATTGAAGATTGATAATTTCAAGTAAAAAGCTTTTGTATTGAGAAGATAAATGTGCAGATTGATAGTACTTCCTATTTAGTTGAATGCAGCTCACAAAATTGAAACTGAATAAAGATATGTAGTGTTGGCGAAAATTCAAATTAGATGTTGAATTGCGAAGTTTAATTTGTTTTCTATGAAGGGGAGAGAAAAAATTATTCTTAAATTTCAACTAATCTCGTCCGCGGCGTTTGCGCTTATTTCAGAAACAAAGAAGTGATCAGAGCACACAAAGGCATTTCAAAAAATTGAAAATGTCAGATAAAAGCTTCGTCACAATTCTGGTCGGCATTGGCGACGGCAAAATGGAAAATTGAAATCCTGACGCAAAAATTCGTGATCAGTGGGAAGGTGGCTCTGTGGTATGCAGAGGTTGTTGGTTGCCCCGTTGTAGGAAAGGGGTTGGGGTGCGGAAGCTCTGGTAGTGTGAGGGGAAAGCGAAATCTCTTTCAGTCTGTCGAAAACTGTAATTAGTTTCTGCCCAGTGTACGATTGCATCGACGGCTTTCAAAGGTCAAAGGTTAGCCTACTTCAATTTCGAGAAAAATTGTCAGTAGTTCTATGGCACCGGGCAGGTGTGGTGACCAGGCTTCGGATTGACAAGATCGACATTTAACTAGTAAGTAATTTCTTGGATTTTCCTTCAAGGAACTGCAGAGTCTATTAAGAAGTCTTTTCAGCATGACAATCATGATCATCAACGGGACTTGAGCAACGAGAAGGGAGTAAATCATTTGTTCAGCTTTCCATATTATAAGCATCAAGCATTATGAATTTCTGTTAGTAAAATTGAAAAATTTAGAAATCATAATAATCATTGTCAGAAATTATTATTACTTTTCATCTGATCAAGAATGACTTTTCCCAAGCTGAGAGATGACTATCTACGTGTAATCACTGTTACAAGTCTATTACGTAGCCTAATGTAACTTTTGAGTGTTATTGACCTACTAAATGAGGATGAAACAATTTCTTATCACAAATCATTGATAACGTTAAGGCACATTAATAATGAATATATTAGTAAAACATACTATTTATTTTAATAAGCACGTAGTGTGCGTTATCTGTTGACGGTAATACATTTTCATTATTTATGAAGCTTATACAGAGCTTTTAGCAGCTTGGTTCCCGAATATGATCCGCTGATGCAGTGGTTAGAACTAGTTAGAACCATAGACGAAGCATTCTTTCTTACGAATGGTATGGTCTTTAATAGAATCCTTGCTTCTTAAGTGGTGACAGTTCGATTTCTCGAATATTTATTTTGCTCACTGAAATCAACTCTACCGAATAAATTTTTGATTTCAAAATAAGTCTTGTTAAAATTATTTCATTTACATATCATTTAACCCCATAATTTCATCTAAATTCTGTTTGATAAGAAAAACTGTTATTTTCGATTTAAATTTGTAGACTTATCAAAAATTTGTAACTCAATCAATTTGTCTGTCATTCGGGTTTTTTTTTAATTTTCCCCTCTCGATATTGATAAAACAAAAAATAAAATTCAGTTAGTTGAAATAATAACATTGAAAAATCCAATATATTCAATATGAAATCAAACACAACTCTAAATAATTTGGGCCTGAATGGAGATTTTCTAGAAATTATTTTTCTCAAAAATAATAATAATTATTATTGCAACATCTATTTATTCATACTTTAAACTCCCAGAGATTTATCTATATAAATAAAAATGACAGTTTGTCTCTATGTCCTTCATGCCTTCTTAAACCAACCATACAATAATTATTGCTATAGAACAAGTATGGAGGATGTTCTGATAAAGTGATAAATGCCCACGAGGATTACTGAGTACAATCTACTAGAAAAATATGGATGCCTCGGGGGGAGAGGTTGTTTATGAGGTTCCATAAAAAACCTGTGAGCGCCCAAACAATTTGTTGGCAGATGGTAGGCCGGGGGGGGGGGGGGGGGATAAATTTGAGAATTTGAACTATTTACTGCATCTTATTGTGTAATATCTCATTCTCCTTCGAGCGTTATTATAGTCACTTCAATCGCGGTCGCTAGGCACAAATCACACCAACCGGGTAAATTTGATTAGAAAATAAGCTGATGGCTTCAAAAATGTTAATGCCTTTGTCTACTTTGACATTTTTGAGCTTTGTCAGATGCTCAGCTGATGTAATTCAGCCTAAATTATGGCCTGCGACTGCAGTGGCTGTATAATAAGAGCCTGAGCTTACTAAGGAGAATCATACCAGAAATCCCGTTCCAAGCATGGGTGAAATTTATTATTTTTATTGTTCTTATTATTCCGAAAC
The DNA here is from genome assembly GCA_948455865.1 of Conomelus anceps. Classification (NCBI taxonomy): domain Eukaryota; kingdom Metazoa; phylum Arthropoda; class Insecta; order Hemiptera; family Delphacidae; genus Conomelus; species Conomelus anceps. The sequence continues at coordinate 36,872,270 of OX418219.1, forward strand.
TAACATTTTTCTAATCAATTATTAATCATAGACCACTCACTAATCAATTTAATTATTGATTATTAATGAAATTTTCAATGAATTTTCAGAAAAGAAACAGGAAGGGGATAGAAATGATTAGTAAGGAGGAAAAGAAATTACGGAGAAGAAGAAAAAAATCATCTCTTATCGCTCTTTTTCATCTTTGCAAATTAAAAATTGAAGTAAATGTAATCTAATTTGTGAATGGTCTATGTAACGTTCCAGAAATCCAGACAGAGTTCCATTATCGAGCAACCTGCTAGTTCACATAAAACGAAGATACAGGTCAAAATTCGTCCACCCTTGAAACACCTAACAGGCCCATATTCATGGACTCACCGTCCGTGAGGCTTCCTTTACTCAACTCAAGTCAAGGACACTTGCGTTTTTGATGAATGCTTTTCCTACGAGTTTGCCCTGAATAATTAAGGAAGCCCAATTAATTGAAAGGGTGGTCGAATTATTTTGACCTGCATCTTCGTTTTATGTAAAGGAATCACTCGAGTTCTCATTACTTTATAACTATAGTTTGTTTTACAGATAAGACTAGCTCACTCCTACACCACTATGTTTTAGAAATAGCAAGGTCTTCTATCTATGGGATGTTAATAATATTGTTTTTCAATCAAATGGCTCAAATTTGTAAATTTGAATCTAATTTAATCGATGAGTTGTAAGCATAAAATGTGTACAAAGTGATTTGTTCTTAAAAATTGAACAATATGTAAAATTAATCCAGATATCTAAAATTGATAAAAAAATAGATGAATGGAATGGAATTAAATGGAATAAGCTAGATAATATTGAAGAGAATTAAAATGAACAAGCCAAATATTAAAGAATCAATTAATAGAAGATTAATAGTTACCAGCATATTTGAGCAAAGTATAAGAGTAAAGGAATGATGGCTGTTGAATGAATTGCAGTGGCCATGGACAGCTGTGGCGGGATTTAGCTCTGCTTGCAGGTACTGCTACGCACACATTGCATGCGATTGCCTAAAACAAAACAACAATAATCAATCAATTATACACTACTGAAGTTCACTGTGCAATAGATTGAGATAACTACTTATGCATTAGCTCAATAGTAATATTGATAATTAAAGAAGCTCTAAACCGGCCGATACCAACACGGGGCAGTTCTATAGGAATTTGGCGTATAGAGAATTTTTTTCTGGAATGGCTAGAAGAATTTTAGAATTCACATCCTCTTGCACGTTGGAGGGTCTCTTACCCCAAAAAATAAATATAAACCAAAGCTTCATGATACAATTTAGATCTTTCTTAGTTTTCTTCCATTTTGGTCACACTCTAACTCTAGAAACAATGATCAGAAAATCGAGTATGACTCAATATTTGACAATTTCAAATCGAAATGAAAATCGGAGTAGGCTATTAAATTCCGATAAAGTTATTCTGGTCTTTTGATTTTCTTAAATCAGCTTTTTAGGAGTCTTGCTACCAAAACACTCAAATTAATGTATTTTATCGCCCTTTTCGTCACATATTTCATGTAATATTCTATAAAAATGTTTATCATATTCATGTTGATTCCAGGAATTTTTATTTTTTACTTTTTCTCCTTGGTTCTCTCTCTGTCACATCACAATATCAAAGAGAACTGTTCCTGCAGATTGGGCAGATTTTAATAGATGCGGGTGCTGCAATTGCCACAAAAGGAGACACTGTTGTTGAATAAAATAAAATAAAAGCCATTTACTTCTTGAGTTCTATTAATAATATTTCACTGTTACTAATGATAACAATATATCATACTATTTGTTTAGTTTCAATTTGAATTCGATTACGTAACGAACATGTACTAAGTTTAGACATATGTTATTAAATGCTTTCTGCACTACAATACAGAATTTGAATCTGTTACTGTCAGAGTATAATGTCATCTACATAGGGGGTCCACCTAGAACCAAAAATCACGGTAATCAAATTATGGGCCATAACGCAAAAAAAGTTAGACAACCACTGGTCAAGGGTTTCAACTAAACAGGTGTACCAAATTTCACGTTTTGTCTGAGTGGTTTTTGAGAAACGCTAGAAAAACGTCAATTTCGAGCGTATTTTTGGAGGTTTTGGAAAAGCCGTTTTTATCAGGTGACTAGGTTCTCGATTGATTCCTTTAGGAGCTTCTATTGATCAAGAGTGGCCATGCCCCGGCTGCGCCAGCATAGCTATGAGCCCAGTCAATATTGCTTAACACTTGCAAATGTTGTCAAAAAATGATGAGCATTGATGACAAAAATGTTGTCAGAAACATATTACAGCAATCTAAAAACTACTAAAAACACGAAGGAAATGTGGGAGAAATTGAATTTGATACGGAAAAGAACGTTAGGTATTTATGCAGTTATACCTGTTGACCAGGAGGCATCAATTAAATGGTTGATAAAAGCAGACAATATTCCTGGAGACTGAGGGATCCATGTTTGTCATACAAGATCAAGATCAGCTTCCCCCTAACTGCATAAATATGAAATAGACTAAAAACTTCTAACGTGGAATATTTTATATGGATAACACTTGAGTTACGGTGTGTTAATTGCCAATAAAATAATTATGAATTTCGGTTCTCAAACTCTTGTCATTTGTGCTAAGTGATACATTGGCGTTTTGTTTCTTTTTCTGGACTCTTAGATCTTATAACATTCCCTAATATTTTGTTTGTCTTTTTTCTAGCGCTTTAAAATACATAATAATCCATCGAGAAAAATACTAGGTCTACTGTATATTTTTCCCCCTACCAATACCTGGGTAGGCCCACTAGACTAATGGAATTACATTTCCAACCCACCATGAAGTGATTTTACAGCAGAGAACAGTATCTTTTTTGCTGGCCAATCTACAAAAGAGTGCCCAGGAGAGCGCAGCTGATTGAACAGATACCTGCTACGGCTCACGGCTATCACTTCCCTATATTTATTATATATTCACAAATATTCACTGTTCTCTGCTGAAAATCACTTCCCGGTAGTTCGGAACCCACCTAAAACTGTAGGTCCAACTCATAAATCTCCATCATCCAACTCATTACCCACGCACAGGTCTCAGACCTATGTGGGCTTCATCCTAAAAAAAAAAAAAATTTTAAACTGACTGCAAGTCGTTAATTTAGAACAAAAAGTTAATATCAACAACGCAGATCGTTAGGAAACAAGAAATCCAAGAATTTAATAAAATACTTGGAAATGTAAGAATAATATTTTATTTCCTTTTATTAAAAAAATGTTAGTGATAATTTATTTATCAATTATACTTAAAAAATACTGGGTTTACGTTCTTAACAATGAAAATATTCTATTACGAAACGCGTTCAGGCGTTTCTTCCCCATATCTGCAAGAAACCCGGACAAATATCAACCCCGGACATTTCCCCGGACGCGAGCTAGAAACCCGGACTGTCCGGGGAAATCCCGGACGAATGGTGAGCCTATAGATAGCTAATTTTTTTCAGATCATTGAGGCGATCCAAATTCATGTGTAACATGTCAAATTCCTACCATAATTTATTAAGGACATCACTTTGAAGGGTAAGCCTGTACTTGGAAAATGGCGAATTTTCAATATTAAATAACTCTATCTCGGGAACCACTGGAAATAAAAATAGGTTGGTTTCAAATTGCATAAGCTTGCTTGTTCTGTGACACCATTAAAATCTTCATTGGTAATCTATAGTAGTTTTTTCTCGATGGATTCTTAAACTATCCATTTCGAAGCGCTGAATCGAAATCTAAACTCTAGCTCCTCGAAAAACGCTTGCTTCACGAGATATTACTGTGATTTTACTGAAAACCTGAAAAAGCAGATTTTTAATGTCCTCCATATTGGGAATATCTCAAGAACCCGAATTTTCTCGAAAATAAAAATCACATATTCAAGTTCAGAAAATGAATAATCATTCCACAATTAATGTTGTAGAATTTTTTCCTCCCCCGCAAATTGCCGAAATATTAAATTTTGTCCGCCATCTTGGAAATATTTCATGATGCGAGTATTTTTTGAATTACCAAAGTTCACATTCAGCGCCTAAAAATAGATAACAATCCGTTGAGAAAAACTACTGTATGTTTTTCCTGACCAAAGTACTTGGGTACTGGACTATAATGGGAAATTATTTCCCATTTAATTCAAAGTGATGCTTTGAAGGAACTCCTAGTAGAATGAGAGAACCATTAATTTGTGATTTGATTTATATTGAACTCATCAACTACTAAGGTCGTCCACACATGGAGCGTTCACAAAGCTTTTGAAACGCTAGGCGTCGTGAATAAATTTACAATAGCTGTGATTGGTTGAGTAATCACAGTCAATAACTACCAGACAATGGCATCCTTTTTTTTTGCGGTGCTTAGCGTTTGAAACGCTTGACAAATGCTCTATGTGCGGACTGCTTGATTGATGATTAAAATAAAGTGCAAAAATAAACTCTCTGTATGGAGAAATAATTATTCTGTGCTTTTTTAAAAAAAGATTTTGAATAAAATGCGGCTTATAGTACTATTTTACGATTGGCAATGGAAATGTATCACTATAATTATTTTTTATTCAAAGTGATACATTGAGGGAAATCTCTAGTAGATTGAGAAAATCATTACACTATCGATTCACTTTTGAACGATCAATTCCAACAAATCACAAGTTTTTTATAAGGTTCAGGTTAGTAGTTATAGATGAAGAAAAAACTGTCAGTAGCCAGAAGCTTGTAGAAGAAACAGTTTGTAGGAAAACGATTGAAACAGTAGTCGCATTGAACCCAGATCGAAAAACAAAGTTCTGCACCGGAAATAAAAATGAACTGAGAACAACCTTTTTCTGTCAATAGCTAATGGAGACGGGTCAGACCAGGGCACAGACCAACAAAACTGGCAATAATCCAAAAGAATCTCTCTGAACTCAGTTTTCTAGCATCATCTATTTTCCAAGTTTCTCACCAAGGAAATCGAGCACGAGACATTCAGACCTATTATAAGCAGACGACAAACTGCATACTGTTTTGAACGGTGAGCTGGGAAAAGCTGTATTCGACACTTCAGCTGTAAAGTGTGACAAAAAACGAAGGAATTTGAAATGCGCGTGGCCAATTTCTAAGTGACACAATATATATTAATGCTGGCAGGTTATCAAAAACAAATCAGTCGGAACTTTTCTTGAGTCTGCTATTTGTACACAATGTTCTTCGATTTGTACATATTGCATCATGATTATTCACTTCGAATTATTAGATGTTGAAATTTTATTAAATCGCTTAATATTAACTGGATAACATTTTTAGATTTCTTTTTGGTTTTTTGAATCATGCTGAAGACCTCCAAAACTGTGGACATTGATAAAAATATTCAGCCAATGCCGGGAATCAAACAATGGATCTTCCAATTTCCGGTTGGAACACAACTTTGGAAGTCTTGTATTGTGGTATTGTGGTATCATCAATTGCCGGAAGCCAATACAATTGATGAAATTTATGCGATTGTTAATGTCCGCAATTGCAGAGGTCTTTGGCATTACTTATAGAATTTCAATTTTCAATTTTATTTATTCGTCATTAAAATGTATAAATAGTACAACAATAACTTAAGGTTATAAATAAACTTTAACTTGAACAAAATAAACTTTTACATTCTTTTACATACTCTCTACATTATATAAATAGTTCATATACATACTCTAAAAATGGTAAACAATTAAACAATCACGAAAAAAGTAATTCTCACATTGGCAAAAAGACTGTGTGCGAGAATGAGTCTTATCAAAAATGATTGAAAACTGATTATTATATTAATAACCCACATTTAAATATCCACTATTAACCCCTCACACACAACACCCCTTCCCCAACACACACACACACACACACACACACACATACATGAACAAAGTATAAAACGGGGAGGTAAGAAGTTAACATACAAAACGGGGAGGCTGTTTTCCACTTAACATGGAGAATTGATAGTTTTGGTAATGAAATATTGACATGTTCTGAACATAGTTTCATAAATTTTTCATTGTTTACTTTAAAAAAAAATTACACATTAAACCTACAAAATGGAGAGGTTTTGTGTGTACACTTTCAACCCACTGACCGAGGAGGTTTTGTGTGTACACTTTTCACTCACTAACCGGGGAGGGAAATGTGTGTGCACTTTCAGTTCACTAACTGGGTCTGGGGAGTTATTCACTGAATTGTCTTTCAACTCATGATTGTTGTAGAAATTGTCAGGACGCATTTTTAAAGACTAGCACTAACAATATTATTATTAGAAATACCGTATCATAAAAATTTCAATAAACAAATGCATCACATTTTTTTTTTTAATAATATTTAATTGGCAAATACGGCAGATAAAATTCTCAATGTTCTGGAGTACTGTTAACCTGAAATAATTGGCTTAGTTCAGCCACACATTAAAAGTATTATCAAATTTTATCAATAAGATAAGCAAGCTATCGGCAAATTTTCAATAGGAATAATTAATGTGAAGGGTTTAATTAAATCTGCAAATGAATTAAAATTAGAATCATTAACGAATCATTTATTTGAGGAACAGGCGGCAGTGTGTGAGAGTCAACAACGTTTTTAGTGATTATAAATATGTTAAAATGGGAATTCCACAGGGAACAGTAATTGGACCTTGTCTCTTCCTGATCTATATTAATGAGTTTTGTAACCTTAATTTAGTCAATGGGAAAATTTAATCTTTTGCGGACGATGCGGTTTTAATTTTTCAAGAGGAGGACTGGGCTAGCGCATATGACACAGCTGCAAGTGGACTTAAAAAAGTAAAAAAGTGGCTGGATATGAGAAAATTAACCCTTAATCTCACTAAAACAAAATACATTACTTTTTCTCTAAATATGCATAATCAGCCAGATAATATGTCACTTGCTTTGCATTCTTCAGAGTGTTCTGAATGGCTAGGGTGTTCAACTAGCTGTAATAGAATAGAGAAAGTTGAAAGTATTCGATATCTTGGTGTGATGGTGGATCAGCATTTAAAGTGGGACGTACATTTGTCACAACTTGCTACGCGATCCAGAAAACTAATTTACCTATTCGTAAAGTTGCGTTCAGTATTGCCTGTTAAAGTCATGAGAATAGTGTATTATGCGCTGGCACAGTCCTTGCTTCAATATGGTATTGTGGGTTGGGGGAGTTCATATAAAAATGTTTTTAAACCAGTCCAAACTATACAGAACTCAATAATAAAAGTCATACTAAAAAAGAATAGAATGTTTTCAACTAAAGCGGTTTTTTCAGAATTTTCAGTTTTACCCATCCGACAGATATACTTGAAACACATCATATTATATTACAAGAAGTTTTCACTATTTCAATTCATAAATAGAACGGACTGTTCAATAACAAGACGGGAAGAGTCAGGTCTGGTTACTGTGCCTCGGTTTTTGACTACAGCCGGTCAGCGTAGCTTCCTCTACCTATCTCCATTATTTTTTAATACCCTCCCTAGCAATGTCAGAGGTGTAATCGCCCAAAAGAATTTTAGTTTGCATTTAAAAAAGTATCTTGTTGACTCTCATGGCTTGGATAGGGCCAAGCGATTCTGGAGTTCGATAGGATAAGATTTTAGTTATATTCTATCTATTATCTATGTATCAGTTCTACACAACTTATGTATGTCATTTTACACTCTTCATGTATAAACTTATTAATGACTCACCACATTTAAATTTTGTACTACTCTGTAAATATTCATTCAAGTCTAAATTTTTTTCTCATCTGCACAATATTATATCTTACTATCACATATTATAAATTACTTGCACAAAAATTTTATCTTGTTACTGATTTTTTTTTATGTTAGAAGGATTTAGTTTTTAGTTAAGCCCAAGCATGGCTGCTCCTTCCCCAAGCTCGAGCTTGCTCTTTTGGGGAAGTAGTTCCTTATGTTTTAATTTGTATAATTGTGATTATTTCATTTTTGCTGTGTATTTTTAAAATGTATTTTATATTTTGTAAGGTGTTAAAGGAATAAATAAATAAAATAAACGACTCGACTAGGGCCTTCTTGCGATCGTACTTGTGTCCGTCCGACCTTCATTAAAGACAGGTTGTAAGATCTTACTAAACTTGGCCCATGACACTCATAAACGTAGAGGGTTCACTACAAGTATAAAAATAAAATTTTTATCTATGAAAATAAAAAGATGAAATTTCAAGGATATCGGTTTCAAGTTTTGAAGATCCTATATTTCCTTACTGGTAACAAAAGAGAAATTATTAAATGAGACTTTAAGATCACTCTCGTTTGCTAGTATAATATTTATAGAAAAATTTCTGTTATTTGAAATTAAGTGCAGAATCTAGCCAGACTATTTTTATCACCTGTAACTGACGTTCTTCAATAACTTGGTTGGAATATTTTTTTTTTCAACTCAAAAAACTAGAGGAGTTAGGTGTTCTGTTACTACAAGAATGAATAGATCAGAAATAAATATAAATTATCTATTTATTTCTCACAATTACAAAGAATAAACGAGATGTACAAATCACTGTAATTCATCTTTCAAAAACATTAGAATATAGTCATTGAACTATATGAAGAATTGTGCAAGATAAGATGCATTGATAGTATAGATGAATTTTTGTTCCAATACAGCTGGTGATTATGAGTGTGATGATTAAATGAATTTTTGATCTATTTTTCCCCAACACATAAAGAAGGTGAAACTTTTAAAACTGAAGCCAACCTTATATTGAATTTATGGTCGGGAGCTCAAAAAATTATAAAAGTTTCTTTTGATGATGCAGAAAGAATAGAGCAAAAACAAAGGGAGAAAATAATGGTGATAAAAGTAAGATATGGAAGGATGGAGGCAAAGGAGAAGAAGAGAAATAGAAGAATAAGCATGAAATCAAGAGTAGAAAGGTTTCATGTAAATTTGACTGAATTCAATTAGACAGAACAGAATATGCACTGTTTCTCTATTGTACATAACGCTAAATTACACTTGATTGATCTGATGCTTACAAAAAATAACCGAATCAAGTGGATATGATGATATTCGACAAGTTTATTTCTGTTCATTTTCTTTTTCCAGAGAAAACCAAATTTCGAATGATCGTTTTAGAGAAGTTGAACGGAGATTCGTAAATAGTAGACACTCAACAACAAGAGCAGTTGAGTTCAAATTTTCGGCTGATAGCACAGCCTATTTACAGTTTATCCCAAAATATTCTCAAACGACAAATTTGATGATTGCCACATTGTAATGAACGGGGTTTCATGCAATAAAAATGTTAAAAAAAAAAATAGTTTAAAATTAAAGTATTTCAAAAATTTCAAGTTCAAATTTGTATCCAAATTGATTTCAATTTCAATTAGCCCTTTAAAAGACTTAAATTAATAGACTGTAAACACTTTTTTATTAATCCATACAATAGCTCTATAATTAATACATGATAGTAGACACTCATACATTAATAGTACACTCAACAACAAGAGCAGTTGAGATCAAATTTTCGGCTGATAGCACAGCCTATTTACAGTTTATCCCAAAATATTCTCAAACGACAAATTTGATGATTGCCACATTGTAATGAACGGGGTATCATGCAATAAAAATGTTAAAAAAAAAATAGTTTAAAATTAAAGTATTTCAAAAATTTCAAGTTCAAATTTGTATCCAAATTGATTTCAATTTCAATTAGCCCTTTAAAAGACTTAAATTAATAGACTGTAAACACTTTTTTATTAATCCATACAATAGCTCTATAATATTTATAAATACATAATACTTATGTATTATACATAATACATAATACAATACATAATATTTATGAATCGACTCACTAAGGTGTCAGCTACTGTTTCCCTTACCAGAAGAAGCTATTAAATAAATTAAATAATTCCAATTAATAAAAATAATTTTTCATATTTTTATTTTAAAAAATTGCTTTTAAAATTTATTTAAATTTCTTCTATGCTTCGGGGAAGGGGTTTCGTCCCCAATAACCCCCCCTCGTTACGCCCATATTAGTCGTGAACAAATCACGGCGTATATTATTTGTAACTACTTGAAGGTTTTGGAAGGTTTTTAAATATCGTACTTAGTATTTACAGGCAGCCTACTACTTACAATTAGTCATAATAGGACAATCATTCATGTTGTTTGTGAAATTAGATCATTCACAACACACACAGGTGGTTATCTAAGTATCTATCTATTCGAATTCAAATAATAATATTAATAATAATAATAATAATAATAAATAATAGAAATTAATAATAACAATAATTATTAGTATTATTAAAACAGTTGTTTTGATTAGTAGACTAATTCAGGTCTTCAAAATTAATATAAAAATAATTTAAAAACTATCAAATCCTTTCTACAGTTCTCAATATAATCGGAAATTCATGCCTCAAAAAAGTAACAATTTTATATTTTTTATTTAACAAATAAATTGAAATTTTAGGTTATGATTATGACTAAGTACAACTACTGGAAATTTCACTTTATAGTGCAATGCACTTTTTAGTAAGAAGGGGGGGGGGGGGGCAAGGAAAGTCCACTTAATGTCCCTGTAACCAACGATCGAATCCTAATCAAACTTATTCTTTGCAGCTCATAAGTCAGTTCAGAGTAATAATTTATAACAGATTGGACCCAAACTTTAGAATTTTATTTGGAAGGGTAGACCTACTTAACATGTTTTTCCTCATACCTAGAAAATGACTATCATGTTTAAATCACTATTATATGGAAAATTATGGTGATAGATGTAAAATTGATCTAGAATAATTGTACAGCAAAACATTTTCTTTGGATCCATTAGTATCGAATCCATCACAAACCATAATCTGGTTCTGGTAGAAAAATCAGAACTATATCTCTTCTTCGTTCTCTCCTCTGTATGTAGAGAATAAGTAACCCTTCGCTGCTGATGAGGACGTGACTCATTATCTTTTATTACCACTACAAATTTGATAAAGGTATACAGAATCTGTTTTCTTTTGCAACGTAGCCCTACTGCTGCATTCCAGATTATTTTCTGTATTAAAGTAAATATAGAGTACAATGTTTGTTTTAAAAACAGCAGGATGTCGAAAATTAACATGTTTCGTCTTTTGACATAGTTCACACGCCCTAACGACCCTTGCTTCGACCCTATTCATATTTTTTTGTAGCAGTGTTCCACCATTTGCTTCACAACCTTCCTTGCTCCCATATGTCCTCCCGTGCAGTGATAACGGTGGATGACTTCTTCAGCCAGTGACAATGGGATGCACAGCTTCCAACGAGAATTGTTTTTCGTTTGTCTGAACAATAGCCCCTCGCTATTACTATGTATGTCATGATTTTGGTAATATAATTCTCTTTTACATATAAAGTAGCTTCATACACATATAAGCAGGGTACAGTTAGGAGAACAAGTCTCTTGAATAACGGCCTACATGAATCCAATCTATCTTACTCTTTCCATACATCTAACAGCTTTCTTTTGGATCTTTACACCCTATCAAGGTTTTGTTTTGATGAATTACCCTATACTAAGATAGCATACCTTATTTGTGACAGTAAAAGCGCATGGTAAGCTGCAAAAAGTAGCTTTTTGTCATTTAATCTAGCAAGCTAATACAGGACAAATACCCCAGATGTAATTTTACAGCATATTTTCTCAATGCATGGAGCCCAGGTCAATCGTCTATCCAACAAAACTACTAGAAATGCAATGTTTTCTTTCTCGTTTCGTTGATTACTGTTTACATAAACGTCTATAGCCCTATCTTCATATGAATTATGTTTGTTTTTTAATTGAAGGTATTGACATTTTTTACTATTTATTGTTAATTTCAACTGATTTAAGAATTGCACAATGGACACCTATATAGGCACTTATTTATAAACTATCTAGAACGGAATTACTGAAAATGAGTGATGTATCGACTGCAAATAAGAGTGCTCTACCACTAATTAATTCTTTAGGTAAACGGTTGAAACATAGGCCTAACAAAAAAAGCAATGGACCTAGTATTGGACCCTGAGGCACTCCAGCTTGGACCTCAGTAAAATAAATAGAGTTCTTGAGTCTAATAAAGTTTTTAAGTTTCTGAGGACAAAGACTACTGAATTAAGTTTGTTTATTAAATATTCTAGATGAGGTCTCCAGAAAAGTTCACCACCACGAGCACCTTCATGTCATTTACAGATTCTATTGTGCCATCTCTTATGTCTAATGTAGTTCCTCTATCCGTTCTAAATGGTATCTGTTTAGTTTTGTTGTGATTTAATATCACAATGTTAGCAGCTAGCCATTTCTCTAATTTCTCAAGAGCAATTTTACAATCTGACTCTAAGAATGATCTTTTTCACTGCCATCTCATTATCATCACCTCTCTTATTCTATTCTCTCCTTATCCGATGATGTCCGCAGGCAAGAGTACTTATACCATCAGACATTATGAATCGCTTATCGTCAAAGGGGGATACAGAAATTTTATTGGAATTGATTTGATAGACACTATGCAAATAACTAATTATTAATTTAAATTCAATAAATTGAAGCTATTTTATGTGCAAGTTTGTGTTAGGTATGAATAAATGATAAATTCGAACCGCCAATAGGCCTATATCTAACTACGTTAATGTCTAATTTCGTAATATTTGAATGAATTGAAATGAAGACATCGATGAATGCTCTTTTTGTTCAATATTGGGCTAAGTATTGAACCGATCCCTGCGAATGATATTCTTTCATTTCAAAAAAATCATCGAAATTGGTTCAATAGTGTTCAAACAATTGATGTACAATCATAAAAAACAGGTTGAATTGAGAACCTCCTCCTGTTTGGAAGTCGATTAAAAACAAGCAGTATGCTTCTCAAAGAATATCCGGTAACGAATTGAATTCAATTGGTCTTTATAAGGTCTAATAAGAGGTCTAATATGATGAAAAAATCAATAATCTTCTCTATTCGAACTTCCTTAATAGTTTCTTAGAAATACAAGTGTAGAAACTTATTCTTTGAGGCAATGAATGGAATAGAATAAGTTATTGGAAATATTACGAGAATAAAAAGAATTTAAGAATTCATAGTAGGCCTATATCTAGTAGGTTTATTGTCTATAGATTAAAATGTGAAAATGCCAGACCTTGTCGGTAACCAACCCAGAACAAACAGTTATTTTTGTTCTGTAGCTAATGATTCACCTATTATACGTTGAAGGTTTTAGTGAGTGAAGGGAGGCAATGCCTACTTCGCCAGTTACTAGGGGTGCCCAACTGTTGAAAATTAATTTTGTAGTCACTTAAAATTTATTATGTTCTAATAATTATAAAATATTTGTAACACAGACACAAAATTATCGGAATGTGCAGCTATGTGAACTTATCTGATAATAGTGAATAATGATACTGAAAACTGAAATCTTTATTTTAATTCTAGTGAAAAAGTTAGCTTAAACTTTATTCGTTAATATCACCACCCCCGAAATGATTTCCAGGTTTTTAATTATTTTATATTAAGGAATTCAAAGTGTTATAAGTGAATATTAATAGGAAAAATATTATACAGGTGTATAAATCGTACTGTATTCATTCTAACTCACTTTGAATATGGAAAAATGGCAGTATAAAATGATTTAACATTCTAAGATAGTAAAATATCATTGAAATATCAATTTTTCAATGGAAAAGAAAGGAATTGAACAAAAACTTTTAATTCGATTTATAATCTAGCTGGGAAACTGAGAAAAGATCAAGTTTTTGCTTAAAAGACGATGTTAAATTTAAAAATACTCATAACTCCATTAATCATGAACCGATTGTTCTGAAATTCCATGATGTGGTCAATTGCATAAAAAATGATCTCCATGAATTTTTTGGAAATTTTCCTCAAGCTCGTTCCCCCTGTACAGCTTAAAAACTTTCCGCTTCCAGCTAACAGATTCATAATTACCGCCACTCCGCCAGCGAACGCCATTGGTTTAGTTTTCACCGCCAAGACTACTTGAGAAGGTACGAGCGGGTGAGAGAGAATAAGAATGACCAAGTAGAGAATGGTGGAAGGAGAGAATGAATGTCATGGGGCGGAGTGTTGGACGGTTCAGTGAAGAAGAAATTGAAAAAGAAGAAGAATAGTAGCTGTGCGTTACAGAGGAAGTGCTGGAAAAAATATTTAAAGGGAAAGAGACTGTGAAACTCACTCTCTCATACTCATGGCTATATAGATCTATAGATACAATAGATCTATAGATACAATAGATCTATAATAGTTCTGTGCTTACAAGCTGCATTGCTAATACTGTTGCTCATCACTACACGTAACAACCAAGGCATAGCCTTGTTGTGCACAGTCTACATCCGTACAGTTTCATTCCCAATCATCACTATCTTATTGTTGATAAAAAATTCGAAATTTGGTACACTTGACAAATAATATTTTGTAATACCAACGATGCAAAAAAACATTGAATTCCTGCATTCCTTCAGTTTTTATATGATAATGTATCCAACGATGTTTTGCAAATTTTTAAGATGTGATATTGATAGTGCAAACCCTAATCAAGAATTTTTTTTATTTTCGGGGTAGGATAGTTTTCTAGGCGGGAAAGTTTTAGATGAAGATCTAATCTTGATTTTTATTTTAAAAATTTTTCTTCAAGACGGATGTGTCTGTACTTGCATTAACGTGTAAATAAGAGTGGCATTATTTTTGACGGGGAAAAATACTTTCAGAATAAGCTGTCAGACATGAATTTATTTAACATTATATGATATCCATTCCACACTGTTGTAGTTCTTCCTTTGGCGTGGATTGAGGCCTACTCATTGATTTCAATTGTTTGCAATGAAGATAAAATGTGGTATACAAAAGAAGATGTCTTTAAAAAAATTTGATAAGCATACTCCAGTTAATGACCATGGAAAATTCAGTGTTCCTGAGATAAATATTTGAATATAGTAAACAGTTTTTATAGTCTTCACTTCAATGGTTTTTCCATTCAATTCTTTTTCATGAGATGCACTTAATTAATTCACTTCAGATTCACTTTGAGAATTTAAATTTTATTCAATTTATTAAAACGAATTTATGAGAAATTTCATTTTTATTCATTTGTTTTTTATTTCTTGGACTATATGTGTTAGGTCTGTTTTATAAAGAAGAAAAGAAACAAATTAGTTGCTTACGGTAAGGACTCTAAGCTATTATTATTATTATTATTATTGATTTTCAAATCCCTCTACAATGTTTATTAATTATTTAATATATTAGATATTATCATTTCTAAATTTGTTGTTAATATCTATAATATGTGTTGTATAAGTTTTATATGTAGGCTATGATTACCATTTGATATGTAAAATCAAGCTAGCTCGTTCCTAGCTCGTTCCTTTGGCTGTTTTTGCGTTTTTTCCTATATCATCCATCGTCGGTCTATGATAGTGGGGAAGATATGTACTACACAAGAGGTGCAATTGGATGAAATACTTTTTAGTTCTCTGCCTTTTGAATTGGGTCTTTGCCTTTTGTTAGGCCTATTTGGAGGAGAGATTTCAGATGCTCAAAAGCTTCAAAAGTCACCAATTTGCCTCGGATTTTTAAACATTTTCCTGGGGAGGGCCCTTGGACCCCTTTGGGCGTTGGTGGGAGAACCCCCGCCACTGCGATGACCGGTGAAGGATTCCACGCCTCGCCACTGCTCAAGGACAAAGCGACAATGCGGAACAAACAAAACAACATTCAACTTGCTAGACGCATGGAAGGGAAAGACCATAAACCCCCACATTGTAGACTCAATGCGTAAGCCAAGATGAGTGTGTGTGTATTAGCGATCGTAGCACAACGTGGTGGGCAATTTGGATACTAGTGTGTATCACAGTTAAGAAGTGAATCAACAAAATGGGGATATTTTTTTTTAATATGTTATAACATTGTTATAAGTCTAAATAAGAGAATTTCACCAGAAAAAAGCAGTTGCAATGCGGGGTCTCCCCGTATTGTACACACCTCCCCGTTTTGTGCTGTGTATACTGGATTGTCTCCCCGTGTTGTACCTTGTTCAAACACACACACACACACACACACACACACACACACACACACACACACACACACACACACACACACACACATACTCGCAAATAAGCTGTTATGAGATCTATGTAAAATTCCAGCTATATCAGATCCACCAGAAGGAGTGGATATTTTGACAAAATATTTATCACTTTTACTCAGCATTCTTCCTAGAATACTGTAGTCATCTCAAATTTGCAAAATTCTTAAATTTTTCAATATGTCTTTTTACATTAAGTGTTAGATCCAGTGTATAGGCGTTATGAGGTCCAATATACACACTGACACTATTAGATCTATTGTGTAAAATGTTATTAGATCCAATATACACACCAACACTATTAGATCCAGTGTGTAAATTGTTATTAGATCCAATATACACACCAACACTATTAGATCCAGTGTGTAAATTGTTATTAGATCCAATATGCACACCAACACTATTAGATCCAGTGTGTAAATTGTTATTAGATCCAATAACACAATTCACTATTAGATCCAGTGTGTAAATTATTATTAGATCCAGAACATAGTTCATCATTTTTTAATCAATAATTATTATTTACCTTAAAAACCTATCAAAAGATTTGCCCTTTGTTCTCTCTCACACACACACACACACTGGATGGAGGAGTTATTCGGGGAGCTAGACTTCTAAAAACTAAGTTATTGGTTAGAACTGACAGTAAATATTTTCATTTCAAAATATCATGCATCTATGATTTTTTCCATTCTACTTCATTTTTAGAAGATCATGAAAATAAAGATGATGAATCAATGATTGTCAGTATGTAAATCAATTTGATATGTCAGATTTTTTCAAGAAAGTGAAGCAAGTTTCACTTGAGAAGCCTATTCTAAGATCAAGTATACGAGATGCAATGTCCGCTAGTTGATGTCTGCTTGAGTCATTTGATAGTATTCTTCTTCTTCCTCGAATCCTACTTTTCCTTCTTCATCTTCTTTTTCTTCTCTTCTCTTCTTTTTCTTCTCTTCTCGTACTTTAATTCATAGAAACGCTTGATTGTTATATCTAATTTTTAATGGTTACTCGTTTGCCAACTACATGTGTAGCGTCATCATTTGATGCCAGTTCTCAATGTTTTTCCTATGGTGAAAAAATGACGAATTTAGTTGACTGGGTAGTGGATCCTAGCAGGGCTGCCCATGGGGGGGGGGGGGGAAAGACTGCGCAAGTTGCGCCATAGTCTTGACGTTTTGAGGAGAATCGGAAAATTTTGCCATTTATTAGAAAATTGGTTTTATTAAGTATAAAGACAGTCTAATAAAATACATAGTATAAAATATATAAATAATGCATAGTAATAAAATGTATTTTATTATAGTGTGGTATAAACCAGTTTTCCATAAGCTACTCCTTTAATAGCTTTTGAGCATTAAAAAAATCTGCGGAATTGATTAATGATGTACGAATATTAACGGATTAAAAAAATTTGTTAGTTTTATTCATCAGCGATCATCAATTAATGATGAAGGAGACGTGCTTATCTGATAGTGAAGGAGAAAAATTGAACCGATCGCTTCTAGTTAGGGTGAACCCACATGCTTCCACAAAACGAAACTAGAAGCAATGAGTTCTATTTTTACAACAGAAAAATTGTGCAACTGTAAATTTCAAGTGGAGACCGGGCCTTCCATCTGAAATAAAAATATTATTAGGTTATATCAATCACCTACAGGCAAGTAACGAGGAAGGGTATAAGTTTCCTAGAGACCCTAGTCCCAAGAGTTCTGATTTATTAATTTGTGTTTTCAAATGCTTAAAATGCTGTTTTAGAGAGATTATTTTCAAGACATTTCTGGGGGAGAGCCCCTGTACCACCATCAATTTACCTTTCAAGTGTTGGAGTGCATGTAGTCACTCTATAGTGGAGGCCCTCCAAATTTCATACTTATATGAGTTGATAAGCAAGGAGCAGGAAACTGTATTCTCTCATTATTTTTTCTGAAAGTCAATATTTTTTTAAAAGAAGCCTACATAATTAGATAAATTTGAGCAGAGCCTCAATGAAAAACACCAATCCAATCACGAGTAACTGAA
The DNA here is from genome assembly GCA_948455865.1 of Conomelus anceps. NCBI lineage: Eukaryota > Metazoa > Arthropoda > Insecta > Hemiptera > Delphacidae > Conomelus > Conomelus anceps. The sequence continues at coordinate 36,890,407 of OX418219.1, forward strand.
TAATTGAATAACTTCCTCCATTTATAGTGAATATATTAGGGAAAATGATGGATAAAACAGGTAAAATACAAATATTATTATGCGTGTAAAGCTTCTACTCTTACAGGATGCTGTCTATAAGTTAGGAAATTGTTATAAAATTCATTTTTGAGGCTTCTATTCTAAAAAATTTCCTGGGTGGAAACCTCAGACCCTTTCAGGGTTATTCCACATTCCCCAAACCCTTGAGATTATCCTAGTTATGTCTGTGGGAGACAATACTGATTACAAAAAACTATGGAACTCCAAACCATTGCAAATTGTAAAGTATAAAGTATATGTAAGTTGCATGTAAGAAAATTAAATTTAAGCACCATAAGATGACGTCATCTTACAGAGCTCAATAGGGAAGTCGTTGCGCTGACTCCGTCAAATGACGTCATATTACAGTGGTTAAATTTAATTTTCCTACGTGCAAACGACTGTAAGACTGTTATTACTGCCATATTTATTCATACCATACTTTGATTGTTTAATGAGTTGAATTTCAATGAATTTTCACTTCAGTTACTTCCATTGAATTTCCAGTATATTCATTTGTATTGTAAAACCGCATTACTCATTGCATATCTTGAATATTATTCAACTAATTTCCTTGGATGCCTAATCCTTGTCATTCAACTTGTAATTTTAATAACCTCAATTTCAATTATGCATTATTTCTAGTAATTTTCTGAATTTATTATTGCTATTAGCACAATTAGTTATTGTACCAAAGGTTCTTTTTGTCAGTTTTAATTGTCAAAAAACCTTATTTTTATCAAGTCAGTTAATCAGCAATCAAGTTGATTTTTTTTTTTGAGAGGGAAAGTTTGTGTCAAATTTATATTGTATTTATTTCCCAAATATCGGCATGATTAAAACATGTACTAGATTTTACCTCAAATGTACTAGTGTACTAGATGGTGGGGAAATGTACTAGATCTAGTACATAATTATGTACTAGTGCTGGACACACTGGCGTCTGTTGTCATCATCAATATTTCAAAAACTTTGTAGAATAATTCAAGCCTATCAACCATACAAACTTTCTTGATTAATATCTCTAATGTGGGAAAAATGAGCCAGTGACGTTACAACACACTCACAGGACAAAGATGAAGAATGTACAGAAAAAAGAGCAAAGGTTATTGAGAGAGAGGAAAATTCCCTTTTGCAAGGGAATTCCCTTTTGTATTTATTTATGAAGTTAGTGACCCAACAGAGATTCTGCTATTCTCACATCTCAACGATGTAATTTTTAATGGAAATCTCAGGATCAATGTAACAAAGTATTGTTTTTGAATGAGATATTTCATTTTTCAATGTTTTCATTTTTTGAAACCTTAATTACAGAAAAACTATATTCCCGATTGAAATACAAAATATGTCATTGAAATCTCGGATATCTCTTCTAGTAATATAGAGATAATTGTAAATCCAAATTAAACCGCTGGTAGCTACGTTGCCCCAAAGTTTTCTTTGACTCCAAGCGTTATTCTGGAGTCAGGTTTTCTAACGCGGGTGTGCAAACACTTCCACTCACACATATGCAATTCTTTCGGTGTTGCCACTCTTCCTCTTCATCAGTTGCCACTCTTCCTCTTTTTTTTCCTTTTTTGTACAACTTAGCACATTGCTCCCTCCCCCCTATTTTGCTCCCTCACTCTCCAATACCTTCGCTGTCTCACTCAACATCTCAACTTTCTTCTCAACACTATGCATTCTGAGCGATAATTGTTTTGGATGTCATAGCTATATAGTTTGCAGATGTCAACGTTGGCACCAAAGACAATAAGAAAAATACAGCACTATCAATCCTATCTTCTGGTTTGCACATACCACACCCACATTCTATTTCCGCTCTCGCGCTCACTCACTCTCTCACACTCCGATTGTGTCAAAAGAAGGAAACAAATTTTTCTTTATAGAAGACTTTTGCGATTGTTCCATATAGGTACTGTATTTTACTCATCTTAATATTGTGATGACATTGTTATATTGGAGAACTTACATTGCGAAAGGGATTGAAATTGGTTGAAATTTATTATAGGACTTATTTTATAGATAATAAAGAGTTTCAATGGAAACTGCAATTAAAAAAGTTGCTCTACAAACAGACATTTATTACAAACTAGGTTATCCCGGGTCGCACGAATGTGCGACTTAATTAAACTTTGTAAAATGCATTCCAAATGTAGATTTTCTACATACTGAACAACTGAACGATACATTTCAAAGCCCAGTCAACAATGAAAAAGTATCACATGGCTGGCTATCTGAATAAAAAATATATTTTGCAGTATTGTTGAACAGCCGATCAATATAATATTTTTTTAACATACCTGTGCTGGCAAAAATTTCATTTTTCAATTCTTTATCAGCTGATAAATATAAAATTTTCTTAACACACCTGTGCTAGAAAATTTTTTTAATTCTTCTTCTTCTCCTCCTCCTTCTTTTTCACAACTTCTTCTACTTCATCTTTTTCTTCTTCTCTATCTTCTTTTTCTTCGTCTTTTCTTCTTCTTAATCTTCTTTTTCTTCTTTTTCGTTCCCTATTCTTCTTTTTCTTCCTCTTCTTCTTTTTCTTCTTCTTCTTCTTCTTTCCTTCTTCCACTTCTTCTTTTTCTCCTTTTTCTTCTTCCTCTTCTTTTTCTTCTTCCTCTTCTTTTTCTTCTTCCTCTTCTTTTTCTCCTTTTTCTTCTTCCTCTTCTTTTTCTCCTTTTTCTTTTTCTTCTTCATCTTCTTTTTCCACTTCTTAATCTTCTTTTTCTTCTCCTTCCACTTCTTCTTCCTCTTCTTCCTCTTCTTCTTTTTCTTCTGTTTCTTCCACTTCTTCTTTTTCTTCTGTTTCTTCCACTTCTTCTTTTTCTTTTTTTCCTTCTTTTTCTCCTTTTTCGTTTTCTTCTTCATCTTCTTTTTCCACTTCTTAATCTTCTTTTTCTTCTTCTTCCTCTTCTTCTTTTTCTTCTGCTTCTTCCACTACTTCTTTTTCTTCTTCTTCTTCTTCTTTTTCTTCTTCTTCTTCTTCTTCCTTTTTTTCTTCTTCTTCTTCTCTTCCTCTTCTTCTTATTCTTTTTCTTCTTCCTCTTCTTCTTCTTCTTCCTCTTCCTCTACTTTTACTTCTTCTTCTTCTTTTTCTTCTGCTTCTTCCACTTCTTCTTTTTCTTTTTCTCCTCTTTCTTCTTCTCCTTCGTCTTCTTCATCTTCTCCTCTTCCTTCTCTTTCTTCTTCCCCTTCCTATTTTCTCTCTCTTTCCTCTCTCTCTTCCTCTTTATCCTATCCTCCCCTATACCCTCTCTCTCTGAATGAAAAATAAACTTTTTGTTTCAAAACAGCTTATCATCAAATCATAAGTTGAAATGTGAAAATTTTCAGCTCACCGATCCCTATGTTAAAGCAATGGCAAAAATTGAAACTTTGATCGTTCATTCCTCATGTCCACGATAACGTTTTTCAAACCTTATCAAACATCTACTCGATGTGATCTTTCAAATGAGACGTGAACGAACAAAATCGGTCGAGAAACCACGGAGGAGTTGTCATCACAAAAAAACATGTTCGCCTATTTTATATAAAGAGGAGATGAAATACAAAAAATTATATAAATATTACAATTAAGATCATTATTTAACACAAAAATTAGGAAATAAATAAAAACATTTGTAATTTCAACCATAGATACAAAATTCTATGAGCAAACCTAACCTGTTTGTGCCTGCATCTAGGTATCTAGGTGGTGTAATACCATAGCCGATTTAAACCACCCATTTTGAAATAACCTGTAAGTTAAATATTAATTACATATTGCCAAAGACGAAGCATTCAATGTAATTGCTATTACTCTGCTATTTTCTTACAACTCATCAATCAACTTATCCTAGCACATACATTCCTTTACATTTTACATCAGATTTTGATAAACAGTCCCTCTAAAATCGTTTTTTAAGAGATTTTAGACTCATGCCTAGAAAAGCTCAAATCCATTCATTTTGTGTAGTCCTAATTATTTCATCATGGGAACACTGCGATTTTCGATGCTGGGAACTTGATTCGAGGCTCAAAAACAGTATAGTTTTATACAAGTATTTATTAGAATTAAGTTTATGAATGGGTAAAGTGAATTTGATGAATTATTGATATTTTCTCAATAAAGCAGATGGCTTCAAAAATATACAGGCTTGGAAGTGGGAGAATCCTTAATTTCTCAAAATATGGTCTACAACTTGTGCGAATTGATTCCCCTACCATTACTCGTTATACCCACTTTTGAGTTCGAAATATCTCAATCACTTGACATGAATTGCCCTAAAAAACAATGCCACATCAAGAAGAGAATGGAACAGTGTAAAATAAACGTCCTTAAGAGTTCTTGAGTCGAATATAGTTTTTAAGTTTCTAAGGACAAAGACTACTGAATTAAGTTTGTTTTTTAAATATTCTAGATGAGGTCTCGAGGAAAGTTCACCACACCGAGCACTTTTATGTCATTTACAGATTCTATTGTGCCGTCTCTTATTTCTAATGTAGTTCCTCTAGCCGTTCTAAATGGCATCTGTTTAATTTTGTTGTGATTTAATATCATCATTAATATTATAAGCTAGCCATTTCTCTCATTTTTCAAGAGCAATTTTGCAATCTGACTCCAATAATGACCTTTTCCACTGCCATTTCATTATATCCTCACCTCTCTTATTCAACTCTTTCCTTATCCGATAATGTCCCCAAGCAAGAGTATTGCATTCAAATGTTTCGAACGCCAAAACTGCATTATTAAACAACATATACGACAACAAAGTCATATCAAATTGACCGTCAATTTAGGCCTATGCAGATTAAAACTGTATAAGAAACTTGAATATTTGATAGACAATAGGTCTGTATTTTGTATTATAGCCTATAATATACCGATATTATAATAAATAATTATATATTATGTATAATGTATCAGCGGAGAGCGGTAAAACGGCATAGCATGGAAATGGATGGATGCATTTCACTTCTAAAGAGAAGCATCATCAGTCTGATTTCTATTTAAATTATGATTTTCACTCACTTGTATTGGAGATACTGGAGGGATACATTTCACTTCTAAAGAGAAGCTTCATCAGCCTGATTTCTAAATAAATTATGATTTTTACTCACTTATACTGGAGATACTGGAGTGATGCATTTCACTTCTAAAGAGAAGCTTCACCAGCCTAATTCCTATTTAAATATTATGATTTTTACTTACTCATACTGTAGATACTGGCCTATGCAGATTACGACTGTATAAGAAACTTGAATATTTGATAGACAATAGGTCTGTATTGTTGCCTATAATAAACCGATATATCTATTGTATATAATAAATAATTATATACTATATAATGTATCAGCGGAGAGCGGTAAAACGGCAGAGCTTGGAAATGATGTATCACATTTAAACTCGGAGTACAACCCATTAGAAATTCAAAATTTGAGAAATAATAGACCCAGCCTAATCTATAAGAAAGCAAAATCGAATCAGTGATTTGGTTTCAAATCATTAAAGAATAATTGTTTGAAAATATGGTTAGAATTTCTATTGAAATACGCACTAAACTTTCCAGTCTTCTAGAGTGTGGAAACTTTGGATTTGGATAAAGAGATGAGCGAAGCGTGCTTGCTTATAGATATCTCTTTACTTATCTAATTGGGGTCCTGGAGGTTGATTCGAGGAAAGCGAGAATTCCGAATACTTCTACTGTTTTTAGAATAGAATTAAAGAATGAACACACAGAGTTAATGGATGAAGTTGTGAAGTTTTTAAACTGTCCCAAGTTAGCCGGTTCGTAGCTGATGCAATAATTACAAAAATATGTATTGGGATTGAATTTATTATAATTATAAATAGTTGCAGATTGACAACTAATAAAAAATTAGAACCTCAACATTATTTAATCATTTAGTTGGAAGTACAATAACTTAGTAATTAGTAGATTCAGATTCTGATGAATTAGAATATGGATTAGAATATTACACTCTTGAAACCGATTATACTGTTAACTTGTTTCTGGGTTTCCATTTTTTTCAGTTCAGTTCATTCAATCAGATTTTTAAAACTCTTAATAAATGTTGTATCAATTTTTAATTGGTTGCTCTGTGGTATGTTCGAAACTCTTTTTCAAACTATTATACAGAATATTCTCCATTTAGGAAAAATAATTCATAGGTCGCGGGGGCGTCAAATTGATTTAACATTAGTGGCAGCGAATGTACTTTCTCCGGCGCTGTCAGAATAGGTGACAAATCAGTTATACAGATTGAGAAATGGCCGAGCCAGCCGGCCAGCGAAATTCTTCAGTCTCAGAGCTGGTGTCGAAGATTGTAGTAACGAACGAATAAGTTAATTGTTAATGAAGCAGGAAGTGGGAAAGAGGAAGGAATGTTTGGCAAAGAGAGAGGGGAGAGTGAATACACACTCGACTTGCAGTCCACGGTGATTGTTAGATCCAAGAATCCAAACCTATGAACACACAGATCGTGGCTCGGCGTTGAAGCGCGACGTGGTGGACAATCTTGGAAGCTCATACACACGCACACTTTGTCAAAATCAAGCTTTATCGGCTCCACCTCAGATCGAGATATTTACTATCGATTCTTGACCAGAAAAAGCTGGAGAACTCGAAAATGATGCTCTGGCGATACTAGATCTGGGGTCTCGGATCAAGTACCGCATCGGATCTAATAGTGTGGGTGTGTAAACATATGACGGATCTGATAACAGCTTATGTGCAAACGCACACACACACACACAAACACACACACACACACACACACACACACACACACACACACACACACACACACACACACACACACACACACACATACATACATGAACAAAGTATAAAACGGGGAGGTAAGAAGTTAACATACAAAACGGGGAGGCTGTTTTCCACTTAACATGGAGAATTGATAGTTTTGGTAATGAAATATTGACATGTTCTGAACATAGTTTCATCAATTTTTCATTGTTTACTTAAAAAAAAAAATACACATTAAACCTACAAAACGGAGAGGTTTTGTGTGTACACTTTCAACCCACTGACCGAGGAGGTTTTGTGTGTACACTTTTCACTCACTAACCGGGGAGGGAAATGTGTGTACACTTTCAGTTCACTATCTGGGTCTGGGGAGTTATTCACTGAATTGTCTTTCAACTCATGATTGTTGTAGAAATTGTCAGGACGCATTTTTAAAGACTAGCACTAACAATATTATTATTAGAAATACCGTATCATAAAAATTTCAATAAACAAATGCATCACATTTTTTTTAATAATATTTAATTGGCAAATACGGCAGATAAAATTCTCAATGTTCTGAAGTACTGTTAACCTGAAATAATTGGCTTAGTTCAGCCAAACATTAAAATTATTATCAAATGTTATTAATAAGATAAGCAAGCTATCGGCAAATTTTCAATAGGAATAATTAATGTGAAGGGTTTAATCAAATCTGCAAATGAATTAAAATTAGAATCATTAACGACTCGACTAGGGCCTTCTTGTGATCGTACTTGTGTCCGTCCGACCTTCATTAAAGACAGGTTGTAAGATCTTACTAAACTTGGCCCATGACACTCATAAACGTAGAGGGTTCACTACAAATACAAAAATAAAATTTTAATCTATGAAAATAAAAAGATAAAATTTCAAGGATATCGGATTCAAGTTTTGAAGATCCTATATTTCCTTACTGGTAACAAAAGAGAAATTATTAAATGAGACTTTAAGATCACTCTCGCTTGCTGGTATAATAATTATAGAAAAATTTCTGTTATTTGAAATTAAGTGCAGAATCTAGCCAGACTATTTTTATCACCTGTAACTGACGATCTTCAATAACTTGGTTGGAATATTTTTTTCTTCAACTCACAAAACTAGAGGAGTTAGGTGTTCTGTTACTACAAGAATGAATAGATCAGAAATAAATATAAATTATCAATTTATTTCTCACAATTACAAAGAATAAACGAGATGTACAAATCACTGTAATTCATCTTTCAAAAACATTAGAATATAGTCATTGAACTATATGAAGAATTGTACAAGATAAGATGAATTGATAGTATAGATGAATTTTTGTTCCAATACAGCTGGTGATTATGAGTGTGATGATTAAATGAATTTTTGATCTATTTTTCCCCAACACATAAAGAAGGTGAAACTTCTGAAAATGAAGCCAACCTTATATTGAATTTATGGTCGGGAGCTCAAAAAATTATAAAAGTTTCTTTTGATGATGCAGAAAGAATAGAGCAAAAACAAAGGGAGAAAATAATGGTGATAAAAGTAAGATATGGAAGGATGGAGGCAAAGAAGAGAAATAGAAGAATAAGCATGAAATCAAGAGTAGAAAGGTTTCATGTAAATTTGACTGAATTCAATTAGACAGAATTTTTAAATCCTTACCAGTTATTAACAAGGATACAGCAAGAGGTTGTGTGATTAAGGAGAGAAACCATAAATATGCACCTGTTTCTCTATTGTACATAACGCTAAATTACACTTGATTGATCTGATGCTTACAAAAAATAACCGAATCAAGTGGATATGATGATATTCGACAAGTTTATTTCTGTTCATTTTCTTTTTCCAGAGAAAACCAAATTTCGAATGATCGTTTTAGAGAAGTTGTATGGAGATTCGTAAAAAAGTAGACACTCAACAACAAGAGCAGTTGAGTTCAAATTTTCGGCTGATAGCAAAGCCTATTTACAGTTTATCCCAAAATATTCTCAAACGACAAATTTGATGATTGCCACATTGTAATGAACGGGGTTTCAGTAATAGTTTAAAATTAAAGTATTCCAAAAATTTCAAGTTCAAATTTGTATCCAAATTGATTTCAATTTCAATTAGCCCTTTAAAAGACTTAAATTAATAGACTGTAAATACTTTTTTATTAATCCATACAATAGCTCTATAATTAATACATAATATTTATGAATCGACTCACTAAGGTGTCAGCTACTGTTTCCCTTACCAGAAGCTATTAAATAAATTAAATAATTCCAATTAATAAAAATAATCTTTCATATTTTTATTTTTAAAAATTGCTTTTAAATTTTTTTTAAATTTCTTCTATGCTTCGGGGAAGGGGTTTCGTCCCCAATAACCCCCCCCCCTCGTTACGCCTATGTTAGTCGTGAACAAATCACGGCGTATATTATTTGTAACTACTTGAAGGTTTTTAAATACCGTACTTAGTATTTACAGGCAGCCTACTACTTACAATTAGTCATAATAGGACAATCATTCATGTTGTTTGTGAAATTAGATCATTCACAACACACACAGGTGGTTATCTAAGTATCTATCTATTTGAATTCAAATAATAATAAATAATAAAAATGTAATAATAACAATAATTATTAGTATTATTAAAACAGTTGTTTTGATTAGTAGACTAATTCAGGTCTTCAAAATGAATATGAACATAATTTAAAAACTATCAAATCCTTTCTACAGTTCTCAATATAATCGGAAATTTATGCCTCAAAAAAGCAACAATTTCATACTTTTTATTTAACAAATAAATCAAAATTTTAGGTTATGATTATGACTAAGTACAATTACTGGAAATTTCACTTTATAGTGCAATGCACTTTTTAGTAAGAAGGGGGGGGGGGGGGGCAAGGAAAGTCCACTTAATGTCCCTGTAACCACCGATCGAATCCTAATCAAACTTATTCTTTGCAGCTCATAAGTCGGTTCAGAGTAATAATTTATAACAGATTGAACCCAAACTTTAGAATTTTATTTGGAAGGGTAGACCTACTTAACATGTTTTTCCTCATACCTAGAAAATGACTATTTATCATGTTTAAATCACTATTATATGGAAAATTATGGTGATAGATGTAAAATTGATCTAGAATAATTGTACAGCAAAACATTTTCTTGGAATCCATTAGTATCGAATCCATCACAAACCATAGTCTGGTTCTGGTAGAAAAATCAGAACTATCTCTTCTTCGTTCTCTCCTCTGTATGTAGAGAATAAGTAACCCTTCGCTGCTGATAAGGACGTGACTCATTATCTTTTATTACCACTACAAATGTGATAAAGGTATACAGAATCTGTTTTCTTTTGCAACGTAGCCCTACTGCTGCATTCCAGATTATTTTCTGTATTAAAGTAAATATAGAGTACAATGTTTGTTTTAAAAACAGCAGGATGTCGAAAATTAACATGTTTCGTCTTTTGACATAGTTCACAAGCCCCAACGACCCTTGCTTCGACCCTATCCATATTTTTTTTGTAGCAGTGTTCCACCATTTGCTTCACAACCTTCCTTGCTCCCATATGTCCTCCCGTGCAGTGATAACGGTGGATGACTTCTTCAGCCAGTGACAATGGGATGCACAGCTTCCAACGAGAATTGTTTTTAAGCAGGGTACAGTTAGGAGAACAAGTCTCTTGAATAACGGCCTACATGAATCTAATCTATCTTACTCTTTCCATACATCTAACAGCTTTCTTTTGGATCTTTACACCCTATCAAGGTTTTGTTTTGATGAATTACCCTATACTAAGATAGCATACCTAATATGTGACAGTAAAAGCGCATGGTAAGCTGTAAAAAGTAGCTTTTTGTCATTTAATCTAGCAAGCTAATACAGGACAAATACCCCAGATGAAATTTTACAGCATATTTTCTCAATGTATGGAGCCCAGGTCAATCGTCTATCCAACAAAACTACTAGAAATGCAATGCTTTCTTTCTGGTTTCGTTTACATAAACGTTTATAGCCCTATCTTCATTTGAATTATGTTTGTTTTTTAATTGAAGGTATTGACATTTTTTACTATTTATTGTTAATTTCAACTGATTTAAGAATTGGACAATGGACACCTATATAGGCACTTATTTATAAATTATCTAGAACGGAATTACTGAAAATGAGTGATGTATCGTCTGCAAATAAGAGTGCTCTACCACTAATTAATTATTTGGGTAAACGGTTGAAATATAGGCCTAACAAAAAAAGCAATGGACCTAGTATTGGACCCTGAGGCACTCCAGCTTGGACCTCAATAAAATAAATAGAGTTCTTGAGTCTAATAAAGTTTTTAAGTTTCTGAGGACAAATACTACTGAATTAAGTTTGTTTATTAAATATTCTAGATGAGGTCTCCAGGAAAGTTCACCACCACGAGCACCCACCTTCATGTCATTTACAGATTCTATTGTGCCGTCTCTTATGTCTAATGTAGCTCCTCTATCCGTTCTAAATGGTATCTGTTTAGTTTTGTTGTGATTTAATATCACAATGTTAGCAGCTAGCCATTTCTCTAATTTCTCAAGAGCAATTTTGCAATCTGACTCTAAGAATGATCTTTTTCACTGCCATCTCATTATCATCACCTCTCTTATTCTATTCTCTCCTTATCCGATGATGTCCGCAGGCAAGAGTACTTATACCATCAGACATTATGAATCGCTTATCGTCAAAGGGGATACAGAAATTTTATTGGAATTGATTTGATAGACACTATGCAAATAACTAATTATTAATTTAAATTCAATGAATTGAAGCTATTTTATGTGCAAGTTTGTGTTAGGTATGAATAAATGATGAATTCGAACCGCGAATAGGCCTATATGTAACTACGTTAATGTCTAATTTCGTAATATTTGAATGAATTGAAATGAAGACATCGATGAAAGCTCTTTTTGTTCAATATTGGGCTAAGTATTGAACCGATCCCTGCGAATGATATTCTTTCATTTCAAAAAAATCATCGAAATTGGTTCAATAGTGTTCGAACAATTGATGTACAATAATAAAAAACAGGTTGAATTGAGAACCGGTTGAATTGAAGTCGATTAAAAACAAGCAGTGTGCTTCTCAAAGAATATCCGGTAACGAATTGAATTCAATTGGTCTTTATAAGGTCTAATAAGAGGTCTAATAAGATGAAAAAATCAATAATCTTCTCTATTAGAACTTCCTTAATAGTTTCTTAGAAATACAAATGTAGAAACTTATTCTTTGAGGCAATGAATGGAATAGAATAAGTTATTGGAAATATTACGAGAATAAAAAGAATTTAAGAATTCATAGTAGGCCTATATCTAGTAGGTTTATTGTCTATAGATTAAAATGTGAAAATGCCAGACCATGTCGGTAACCAGCCGGGAACAAACAGTTATTTTTGTTCTGTAGCTAATGATTCACCTATTATACGTTGAAGGTTTTAGTGAGTGAAGGGAGGCAATGCCTACTTCGCCAGTTACTAGGGGTGCCCAACTGTTGAAAATTAATTTTGTAGTCACTTAAAATTTATTATGTTCTAATAATTATAAAATATTTGTAACACAGACACAAAATTATCGGAATGTGCAGCTATGTGAACTTATCTGATACTAGTGAATAATGATACTGAAAACTGAAATCTTTATTTTAATTCTAGTGAAAAAGTTAGCTTTATTCGTTAATATCCCCACCCCCGAAATGATTTCCAGGTTTTCAATTATTTTATATTGAAGAATTCAAAGTGTTATAGGTGAATATTAATTGTATAAATAATATACAGGTGTATAAAATAAAGGAATGGTTGAAAGAAATCGTACTGTATTCATTCTAACTCACTTTGAATATGGAAAAATGGCAGTATAAAATGATTTAACATTCTAAAATAGTAAAATATCATTGAAATAATTATCAATTTTTCAATGGAAAAGAAAGGAATTGAACAAAAACTTTTAATTCGATTTATAATCTAGCTGGGAAACTGAGAAAAGATAAAGTTTTTGCTTAAAAGACGATGTTAAATTTTAAAATACTCATAACTCCATTAATCATGAACCGATTGTTCTGAAATTCCATGATGTGGTCAATTGCATAAAAAATGATCTCCATGATTTTTTTGGAAATTTTCCTCAAGCTCGTTCCCCCTGTACAGCTTAAAAACTTTCCGCTTCCAGCTAACAGATTCATAATTACCGCCACTCCGCCAGCGAACGCCATTGGTTTAGTTTTCACCGCCAAGACTACTTGAGAGAGTAGGAGCGGGTGAGAGAGAATAAGAATGACCAAGTAGAGAATGGTGGAAGGAGAGAATGAATGTCAAGGGGCGGAGTGTTGGACGGTTCAGTGAAGAAGAAATTGAAAAAGAAGAAGAATAGTAGCTGTGCGTTACAGAGGAAGTGCTGGAAAAAATATTTAAAGGGAAAGAGACTGTGAAACTCACTCTCTCATACTCATGGCTATATAGATCTATAGATACAATAGATCTATAATAGTTCTGTGCTTACAAGCTGCATTGCTAATACTGTTGCTCGTCACTATTAACTCCACGTAACAACCAAGGCATAGCCTTGTTGTGCACAGTTTACATCCGTACAGTTTCATTCCCAATCATCACTATCTTATTGTTGATAAAAAATTCGAAATTTGGTACACTGGACAAATAATATTTTGTAATACCAACGATGCAAAAAAACATTGAATTCCTGCATTCCTTCAGTTTTTATATGATAATGTATCCAACGATGTTTTGCAAATTTTTAAGATGTGATATTGATAGTGCAAACCCTAATCAAGAATTTTTTTATTTTCGGGGTAGGATAGTTTTCTAGGCGGGAAAGTTTTAGATGAAGATCTAATCTTGATTTTTATTTTAAAAAAAATTTCTTCAAGACGAATGAGTCTGTTTGCATTAACGTGTAAATAAGAGTGGCATTATTTTTGACGGGGAAAATACTTTCAGAATAAGCTGTCAGACATGAATTTATATAACATATATGATATCCATTCCACACTGTTGAAGTTCTTCCTTTGGCGTGGATTGAGGCCTACTCATCGATTTCAATTGTTTGCAATGAAGATAAAATGTGGTATACAAAAGAAGATGTCTTCAAAAAAATTTGATAAGCATACTCCAGTTAATGACCATGGAAAATTCAGTGTTCCTGAGATAAAAATTTGAATATAGTAAACAGTTTTTATAGTCTTCACTTCAATGGTTTTTCCATTCAATTCTTTTTCATGAGATGCACTTAATTAATTCACTTCAGATTCACTTTGAGAATTTAAATTTTATTCAATTTATTAAAACGAATTTATGAAAAATTTCATTTTTATTCATTTGTTTTTTATTTCTTGGACTATATGTGTTAGGTCTGTTTTATAAAGAAGAAAAGAAACAAATTAGTTGCTTACAGTAAGGACTCTAAGCTATTATTATTATTGATTTTCAAATCCCTCTACAATGTTTATTAATTATTAATTATTTAATATATTAGATATTATCATTTCTAAATTTGTTGTTAATATCTATAATATGTGTTGTATAAGTTTTATATGTAGGCTATGATTACCATTTGATATGTAAAATCAAGCTAGCTCGTTCCTTAGCTGACACGGATATCAGGTACTGGTACTAAGGTATGTCAGCTACTGGAGGTGACTAAAAATACGGGTGTCAGCTCTATTGTTGTAGATGTCAAGTGATTTTAAAATCAAAATTTCAAGTTCAAATTTGTATTCAAATTTCAATTAGCCCTTCAAAAGACTTGAATAAATAGATTGTAAATACTTTTTTTTAATCCATACAATAGCTCTATAAATAAATAAATAAAGCCTTTATTTAGTTCCCAAATTTAAAAAAAAATTTTTTATATACAGTTTGTTTCAATCTTTGATTCTATTAATTTAATAAATAAATGTCTCTTTTTGATATTTCATATTCTTGAAATGATGTAAGTAATTTTCAAAATAATAAAATCATTAATAAAATTAAATCATACAACTGTCCTTTTTATAATACGAAAAATATAAATATCATTTCGATCTATGAGCATAGGCTCAGTTTGAACTTTGATACCTTCAAGTATTATATTGCTATTAACTTTTCATGTGAAATTTAACGACTTGCAGTCAAATATTTGTTAAGAATAAGTATAACTCACTTAATCTGTCGGCCGAGCGCTTTCGAATCTATGAGATCAGATGAGATCATGGGATCTCATAGATTCGAAAGCGCTCGGCCGACAGATTAAATGAGTTATACTTATTCTTAACAAATATTTGACTGCAAGTCGTTAAATTTCACATGAAAAGTTAATATTAACAACGCAGTTCGTCATGGAACAAGAAATCCAGGAATTTATTATATTGCATTCAAATGTTTCAAACGCCAAAACTGCATCATTAAACAACATATTCTACAACAAAGTTATATCAAATTAACTGTCAATTTAGGCCTATGTAGATTACGACTGTATAAGACACTTGAATATCTGATAGACCATAGGTCTGTATTAAAGCCTATAATATACGGATATATCAATTATATATAATACATAATTATATATTATGTATAATGTATCAGCGGAGAGCGGTAAAACGGCAGAGCTTGGAAATGATGTATCATATTTAAACTGAGTACAACTCATTAAAAATTAAAAATGTTTTATTTTTATTTTGTTGTTAGCAGAGTTAAAAATGGAGATGTCCTTCCGAGTTATGGTCATTTTTATACTAAGTTTTCTCTTATTATATAGATAATATTATCATGTATTCATTCATTTTCTATCTTCTTTCTACTATTCTGTTCTATTTTATCTTAGCTGGTACATTATAATCAATCTAGATTCTAATCAAACTAATATAAAGGTTTTTAATATAAAATTTTCTCATATCAACTCATTATTTTCATCTTATACTGTATTTATATTTATTTATCTTGAATCCATCTTTGTTCTTCTCCTTCTTCTCCATTTCTTTATTCATCCATTCAATAGCTCCAAAGTTAATACATAATATTTATGAATTAACTCACTAAGGTGTCAGCTACTGGTTCCTTTACCAGAAGCTATTAAATAAATAAATAAAAAAAAAATAATTCCAATTTAATAAAAATAAGCTTTCAAATTTTTATTTTTTAAAATCGATTCTTACAATTTCTTCAAATTTTTTCTAATCAATTGGGAGTTACGTCCCCAACAACTCACTCCTCCCCCCATTGTTACACCTATGTTCGTTGTAAACCAATCACGGTGTTTATTATTACCGGAGGTTCTGTTTTAATGAATATTCTTAACTATAGCACTTGTTTAATAATTTTTATGTGCGGTATTTTGTAACTGAAGGTTTTTAAATACTTAGTATTTACAGGAAGCCTACAACTTACATAGTAGTCATAGTAGGGCAGGCCAATCATTCATCATCACAACACAGGTGGTTTATCAGAGTATCTATTTATTTGAATTTAATAAATTAGATAGAGTGAGTGCATCATATCAGAGCCTCTTATTTCGGCCGTTTTTGCGTTTTTTCCTATATCATCCATCGTCGGTCTATGGTAGTGGGGAAGATATACAGGTAGTTCCTGTGTTCCTTACTTCTGGTATCCCAAGATGATCATCATTAGAAGACAATAGGCCACCATCTGGTGAAGATAGTTTGGCATCATCAAGAGCAGCATCGTATATATATTATATATTATATATATATATTACGCAAGAGGTGCAATTGGATAAAATACTTTTTGTTCTCTGCCTTTTGAATTGGGTCTTTGCCTTTTGTTAGGCCTATTTGGAGGAGAGATTTCAGATGCTCAAAAGCTTCAAAAGTCACCAATTTGCCTCGGATTTTTAAACATTTTCCTGGGGAGGGCCCTTGGACCCCTTTGGGCGTTGGTGGGAGAACCCCCGCCACTGCGATGACCGGTGAAGGATTCCACGCCTCGCCACTGCTCAAGGACAAAGCGACAATGCGGAACAAACAAAACAACATTCAACTTGCTAGACGCAAGGAAGGGAAAGACCGTAAACCCCCACATTGTAGACTCAATGTGTAAGAAGCAGCCAAGATGAGTGTGTGTGTATTAGCGATCGTAGCACAACGTGGTGGGAAATTTGGATACTAGTGTGTATCACAGTTAAGAAGTGAATGAACAAAATGGGGATATTTTTTTTTAATATGTTATAACATTGTTATAAGTCTAAACAAGAGAATTTCACCAGAAAAAAGCAGTTGCAATGCGGGGTCTCCCCGTATTGTACACACCTCCCCGTTTTGTGCTGTGTATACTGGATTGTCTCCCCGTGTTGTACCTTGTTCAAACACACACACACACACACACACACACACACACACACACACACACACACACACACACACACACACACACACACACACACACATACATGAACAAAGTATAAAACGGGGAGGTAAGAAGTTAACATACAAAACGGGGAGGCTGTTTTCCACTTAACATGGAGAATTGATAGTTTTGGTAATGAAATATTGACATGTTCTGAACATAGTTTCATCAATTTTTCATTGTTTACTTAAAAAAAAAAATACACATTAAACCTACAAAACGGAGAGGTTTTGTGTGTACACTTTCAACCCACTGACCGAGGAGGTTTTGTGTGTACACTTTTCACTCACTAACCGGGGAGGGAAATGTGTGTACACTTTCAGTTCACTATCTGGGTCTGGGGAGTTATTCACTGAATTGTCTTTCAACTCATGATTGTTGTAGAAATTGTCAGGACGCATTTTTAAAGACTAGCACCAACAATATTATTATTAGAAATACCGTATCATAAAAATTTCAATAAACAAATGCATCACATTTTTTTTAATAATATTTAATTGGCAAATACGGCAGATAAAATTCTCAATGTTCTGAAGTACTGTTAACCTGAAATAATTGGCTTAGTTCAGCCAAACATTAAAATTATTATCAAATGTTATTAATAAGATAAGCAAGCTATCGGCAAATTTTCAATAGGAATAATTAATGTGAAGGGTTTAATCAAATCTGCAAATGAATTAAAATTAGAATCATTAACGACTCGACTAGGGCCTTCTTGTGATCGTACTTGTGTCCGTCCGACCTTCATTAAAGACAGGTTGTAAGATCTTACTAAACTTGGCCCATGACACTCATAAACGTAGAGGGTTCACTACAAATACAAAAATAAAATTTTAATCTATGAAAATAAAAAGATAAAATTTCAAGGATATCGGTTTCAAGTTTTGAAGATCCTATATTTCCTTACTGGTAACAAAAGAGAAATTATTAAATGAGACTTTAAGATCACTCTCGCTTGCTGGTATAATAATTATAGAAAAATTTCTGTTATTTGAAATTAAGTGCAGAATCTAGCCAGACTATTTTTATCACCTGTAACTGACGATCTTCAATAACTTGGTTGGAATATTTTTTTCTTCAACTCACAAAACTAGAGGAGTTAGGTGTTCTGTTACTACAAGAATGAATAGATCAGAAATAAATATAAATTATCAATTTATTTCTCACAATTACAAAGAATAAACGAGATGTACAAATCACTGTAATTCATCTTTCAAAAACATTAGAATATAGTCATTGAACTATATGAAGAATTGTACAAGATAAGATGAATTGATAGTATAGATGAATTTTTGTTCCAATACAGCTGGTGATTATGAGTGTGATGATTAAATGAATTTTTGATCTATTTTTCCCCAACACATAAAGAAGGTGAAACTTCTGAAAATGAAGCCAACCTTATATTGAATTTATGGTCGGGAGCTCAAAAAATTATAAAAGTTTCTTTTGATGATGCAGAAAGAATAGAGCAAAAACAAAGGGAGAAAATAATGGTGATAAAAGTAAGATATGGAAGGATGGAGGCAAAGAAGAGAAATAGAAGAATAAGCATGAAATCAAGAGTAGAAAGGTTTCATGTAAATTTGACTGAATTCAATTAGACAGAATTTTTAAATCCTTACCAGTTATTAACAAGGATACAGCAAGAGGTTGTGTGATTAAGGAGAGAAACCATAAATATGCACCTGTTTCTCTATTGTACATAACGCTAAATTACACTTGATTGATCTGATGCTTACAAAAAATAACCGAATCAAGTGGATATGATGATATTCGACAAGTTTATTTCTGTTCATTTTCTTTTTCCAGAGAAAACCAAATTTCGAATGATCGTTTTAGAGAAGTTGTATGGAGATTCGTAAAAAAGTAGACACTCAACAACAAGAGCAGTTGAGTTCAAATTTTCGGCTGATAGCAAAGCCTATTTACAGTTTATCCCAAAATATTCTCAAACGACAAATTTGATGATTGCCACATTGTAATGAACGGGGTTTCAGTAATAGTTTAAAATTAAAGTATTCCAAAAATTTCAAGTTCAAATTTGTATCCAAATTGATTTCAATTTCAATTAGCCCTTTAAAAGACTTAAATTAATAGACTGTAAATACTTTTTTATTAATCCATACAATAGCTCTATAATTAATACATAATATTTATGAATCGACTCACTAAGGTGTCAGCTACTGTTTCCCTTACCAGAAGCTATTAAACAAATTAGATAATTCCAATTAATAAAAATAATTTTTCATATTTTTATTTTTAAAAATTGCTTTTAAATTTCTTCTATGCTTCGGGGAAGGGGTTTCGTCCCCAATAACCCCCCCCCCCCCTCCTCGTTACGCCTATGTTAGTCGTGAACAAATCACGGCGTATATTATTTGTAACTACTTGAAGGTTTTCAAATACCGTACTTAGTATTTACAGGCAGCCTACTACTTACAATTAGTCATAATAGGACAATCATTCATGTTGTTTGTGAAATTAGATCATTCACAACACACACAGGTGGTTATCTAAGTATCTATCTATTTGAATTCAAATAATAATAAATAATAAAAATTTAATAATAACAATAATTATTAGTATTATTAAAACAGTTGTTTTGATTAGTAGACTAATTCAGGTCTTCAAAATGAATATAAACATAATTTAAAAACTATCAAATCCTTTCTACAGTTCTCAATATAATCGGAAATTTATGCCTCAAAAAAGTAACAATTTCATACTTTTTATTTAACAAATAAATCAAAATTTTAGGTTATGATTATGACTAAGTACAACTACTGGAAATTTCACTTTATAGTGCAATGCACTTTTTAGTAAGAAGGGGGGGGGGGGGCAAGGAAAGTCCACTTAATGTCCCTGTAACCACCGATCGAATCCTAATCAAACTTATTCTTTGCAGCTCATAAGTCGGTTCAGAGTAATAATTTATAACAGATTGAACCCAAACTTTAGAATTTTATTTGGAAGGGTAGACCTACTTAACATGTTTTTCCCCATACCTAGAAAATGACTATTTATCATGTTTAAATCACTATTATATGGAAAATTATGGTGATAGATGTAAAATTGATCTAGAATAATTGTACAGCAAAACATTTTCTTGGAATCCATTAGTATCGAATCCATCACAAACCATAATCTGGTTCTGGTAGAAAAATCAGAACTATCTCTTCTTCGTTCTCTCCTCTGTATGTAGAGAATAAGTAACCCTTCGCTGCTGATAAGGACGTGACTCATTATCTTTTATTACCACTACAAATGTGATAAAGGTATACAGAATCTGTTTTCTTTTGCAACGTAGCCCTACTGCTGCATTCCAGATTATTTTCTGTATTAAAGTAAATATAGAGTACAATGTTTGTTTTAAAAACAGCAGGATGTCGAAAATTAACATGTTTCGTCTTTTGACATAGTTCACAAGCCCCAACGACCCTTGCTTCGACCCTATTCATATTTTTTTTGTAGCAGTGTTCCACCATTTGCTTCACAACCTTCCTTGCTCCCATATGTCCTTGCTCCCATATGATAACGGTGGATGACTTCTTCAGCCAGTGACAATGGGATGCACAGCTTCCAACGAGAATTGTTTTTAAGCAGGGTACAGTTAGGAGAACAAGTCTCTTGAATAACGGCCTACATGAATCTAATCTATCTTACTCTTTCCATACATCTAACAGCTTTCTTTTGGATCTTTACACCCTATCAAGGTTTTGTTTTGATGAATTACCCTATACTAAGATAGCATACCTAATATGTGACAGTAAAAGCGCATGGTAAGCTGTAAAAAGTAGCTCTTTGTCATTTAATCTAGCAAGCTAATACAGGACAAATACCCCAGATGAAATTTTACAGCATATTTTCTCAATGTATGGAGCCCAGGTCAATCGTCTATCCAACAAAACTACTAGAAATGCAATGTTTTCTTTCTGGTTTCGTTGATTACTGTTTACATAAACGTTTATAGCCCTATCTTCATTTGAATTATGTTTGTTTTTTAATTGAAGGTATTGACATTTTTTACTATTTATTGTTAATTTCAACTGATTTAAGAATTGGACAATGGACACCTATATAGGCACTTATTTATAAATTATCTAGAACGGAATTACTGAAAATGAGTGATGTATCGTCTGCAAATAAGAGTGCTCTACCACTAATTAATTCTTTAGGTAAACGGTTGAAATATAGGCCTAACAAAAAAAGCAATGGACCTAGTATTGGACCCTGAGGCACTCCAGCTTGGACCTCAGTAAAATAAATAGAGTTCTTGAGTCTAATAAAGTTTTTAAGTTTCTGAGGACAAATACTACTAAATTAAGTTTGTTTATTAAATATTCTAGATGAGGTCTCCAGGAAAGTTCACCACCACGAGCACCCACCTTCATGTCATTTACAGATTCTATTGTGCCGTCTCTTATGTCTAATGTAGCTCCTCTATCCGTTCTAAATGGTATCTGTTTAGTTTTGTTGTGATTTAATATCACAATGTTAGCAGCTAGCCATTTCTCTAATTTCTCAAGAGCAATTTTGCAATCTGACTCTAAGAATGATCTTTTTCACTGCCATCTCATTATCATCACCTCCCTTATTCTATTCTCTCCTTATCCGATGATGTCCGCAGGCAAGAGTACTTATACCATCAGACATTATGAATCGCTTATCGTCAAAAGGGATACAGAAATTTTATTGGAATTGATTTGATAGACACTATGCAAATAACTAATTATTAATTTAAATTCAATGAATTGAAGCTATTTTATGTGCAAGTTTGTGTTAGGTATGAATAAATGATGAATTCGAACCTTGAATAGGCCTATATGTAACTACGTTAATGTCTAATTTCGTAATATTTGAATGAATTGAAATGAAGACATCGATGAAAGCTCTTTTTGTTCAATATTGGGCTAAGTATTGAACCGATCCCTGCGAATGATATTCTTTCATTTCAAAAAAATCATCGAAATTGGTTCAATAGTGTTCGAACAATTGATGTACAATCATAAAAAACAGGTTGAATTGAGAACCTCCTCCTGTTTGGAAGTCGATTAAAAACAAGCAGTGTGCTTCTCAAAGAATATCCGGTAACGAATTGAATTCAATTGGTCTTTATAAGGTCTAATAAGAGGTCTAATAAGATGAAAAAATCAATAATCTTCTCTATTCGAACTTCCTTAATAGTTTCTTAGAAATACAAATGTAGAAACTTATTCTTTGAGGCAATGAATGGAATAGAATAAGTTATTGGAAATATTACGAGAATAAAAAGAATTTAAGAATTCATAGTAGGCCTATATCTAGTAGGTTTATTGTCTATAGATTAAAATGTGAAAATGCCAGACCTTGTCGGTAACCAGCCGGGAACAAACAGTTATTTTTGTTCTGTAGCTAATGAATCACCTATTATACGTTGAAGGTTTTAGTGAGTGAAGGGAGGCAATGCCTACTTCGCCAGTTACTAGGGGTGCCCAACTGTTGAAAATTAATTTTGTAGTCACTTAAAATTTATTATGTTCTAATAATTATAAAATATTTGTAACACAGACACAAAATTATCGGAATGTGCAGCTATGTGAACTTATCTGATAATAGTGAATAATGATACTGAAAACTGAAATCTTTATTTTAATTCTAGTGAAAAAGTTAGCTTAAACTTTATTCGTTAATATCCCCACCCCCGAAATGATTTCCAGGTTTTTAATTATTTTATATTAAGGAATTCAAAGTGTTATAAGTGAATATTAATAGGAAAAATATTATACAGGTGTATAAAATAAAGGAATGGTTGAAAGAAATCGTACTGTATTCATTCTAACTCACTTTGAATATGGAAAAATGGCAGTATAAAATGATTTAACATTCTAAGATAGTAAAATATCATTGAAATATCAATTTTTCAATGGAAAAGAAAGGAATTGAACAAAAACTTTTAATTCGATTTATAATCTAGCTGGGAAACTGAGAAAAGATCAAGTTTTTGCTTAAAAGACGATGTTAAATTTAAAAATACTCATAACTCCATTAATCATGAACCGATTGTTCTGAAATTCCATGATGTGGTCAATTGCATAAAAAATGATCTCCATGATTTTTTTGGAAATTTTCCTCAAGCTCGTTCCCCCTGTACAGCTTAAAAACTTTCCGCTTCCAGCTAACAGATTCATAATTACCGCCACTCCGCCAGCGAACGCCATTGGTTTAGTTTTCACCACCAAGACTACTTGAGAGAGTAGGAGCGGGTGAGAGAGAATAAGAATGACCAAGTAGAGAATGGTGGAAGGAGAGAATGAATGTCACGGGGCAGAGTGTTGGACGGTTCAGTGAAGAAGAAATTGAAAAAGAAGAAGAATAGTAACTGTGGGTTACAGAGGAAGTGCTGGAAAAAATATTTAAAGGGAAAGAGACTGTGAAACTCACTCTCTCATACTCATGGCTATATAGATCTATAGATACAATAGATCTATAATAGTTCTGTGCTTACAAGCTGCATTGCTAATACTGTTGCTCGTCACTATTAACTCCACGTAACAACCAAGGCATAGCCTTGTTGTGCACAGTTTACATCCGTACAGTTTCATTCCCAATCATCACTATCTTATTGTTGATAAAAAATTCGAAATTTGGTACACTTGAAAAATAATATTTTGTAATACCAACGATGCAAAAAAACATTGAATTCCTGCATTCCTCCAGTTTTTATATGATAATGTATCCAACGATGTTTTGCAAATTTTTAAGATGTGATATTGATAGTGCAAACCCTAATCAAGAATTTTTTTATTTTCGGGGTAGGATAGTTTTCTAGGCGGGAAAGTTTTAGATGAAGATCTAATCTTGATTTTTATTTTAAAAAAAATTTCTTCAAGACGAATGAGTCTGTTTGCATTAACGTGTAAATAAGAGTGGCATTATTTTTGACGGGGAAAATACTTTCAGAATAAGCTGTCAGACATAAATTTATATAACATATATGATATCCATTCCACACTGTTGTAGTTCTTCCTTTGGCGTGGATTGAGGCCTACTCATCGATTTCAATTGTTTGCAATGAAGATAAAATGTGGTATACAAAAGAAGATGTCTTCAAAAAAATTTGATAAGCATACTCCAGTTAATGACCATGGAAAATTCAGTGTTCCTGAGATAAATATTTGAATATAGTAAACAGTTTTTATAGTCTTCACTTCAATGGTTTTTCCATTCA
Organism: Conomelus anceps; assembly: GCA_948455865.1. NCBI lineage: Eukaryota > Metazoa > Arthropoda > Insecta > Hemiptera > Delphacidae > Conomelus > Conomelus anceps. The sequence goes on from OX418219.1 coordinate 36,914,783, forward strand.
ATTCTTTTTCATGAGATGCACTTAATTAATTCACTTCAGATTCACTTTGAGAATTTAAATTTTATTCAATTTATTAAAACGAATTTATGAAAAATTTCATTTTTATTCATTTGTTTTTTATTTCTTGGACTATATGTGTTAGGTCTGTTTTATAAAGAAGAAAAGAAACAAATTAGTTGCTTACAGTAAGGACTCTAAGCTATTATTATTATTGATTTTCAAATCCCTCTACAATGTTTATTAATTATTAATTATTTAATATATTAGATATTATCATTTCTAAATTTGTTGTTAATATCTATAATATGTGTTGTATAAGTTTTATATGTAGGCTATGATTACCATTTGATATGTAAAATCAAGCTAGCTCGTTCCTTAGCTGACACGGATATCAGGTACTGGTATTAAGGTATGTCAGCTACTGGAGGTGACTAAAAATACGGGTGTCAGCTCTATTGTTGTAGATGTCAAGTGATTTTAAAATCAAAATTTCAAGTTCAAATTTGTATTCAAATTTCAATTAGCCCTTCAAAAGACTTGAATAAATAGATTGTAAATACTTTTTTTTAATCCATACAATAGCTCTATAAATAAATAAATAAAGCCTTTATTTAGTTCCCAAATTTAAAAAAAAATTTTATATACAGTTTGTTTCAATCTTTGATTCTATTAATTTAATAAATAAATGTCTCTTTTTGATATTTCATATTCTTGAAATGATGTAAGTAATTCTTAAAATAATAAAATCATTAATAAAATTAAATCATACAACTGTCCTTTTTATAATACGAAAAATATAAATATACAAAATACAAATATAAATACAAAATATGAATACAAAAAATATAATACAAAAAAAACGAGTCAATGACCTTCCAGGTATATGCCGGCTACAAATAACGAGGGATACTATATTATAGTGATTTTCAAACACAAAAATAATACGTTTCTATAAGGAGTTTCAAAGGAACAAAATGTTTTGAGCCAACTTCATCTTCTGATTTATAAATTGTGTATGTAGCTTTCTTTGATCTTTTGTCATTTAATGACTAGGGCATGGTCATGCCAATGTACCTGAATTCTACTGAATATCCTTATACTATCGGTGGAAATTCATTTCGATCTATGAACATAGGCTCAGTTTGAACTTTGATACCTTCAAGTATTATATTGCTATTAACTTTTCATGTGAAATTTAACGACTTGCAGTCAAATATTTGTTAAGAATAAGTATAACTCACTTAATCTGTCGGCCGAGCGCTTTCGAATCTATGAGATCAGATGAGATCATGGGATCTCATAGATTCGAAAGCGCTCGGCCGACAGATTAAGTGAGTTATACTTATTCTTAACAAATATTTGACTGCAAGTCGTTAAATTTCACATGAAAAGTTAATATTAACAACGCAGTTCGTCATGGAACAAGAAATCCAGGAATTTATTATATTGCATTCAAATGTTTCAAACGCCAAAACTGCATCATTAAACAACATATTCTACAACAAAGTTATATCAAATCAACTGTCAATTTAGGCCTATGTAGATTACGACTGTATAAGACACTTGAATATCTGATAGACCATAGGTCTGTATTAAAGCCTATAATATACGGATATATCAATTATATATAATACATAATTATATATTATGTATAATGTATCAGCGGAGAGCGGTAAAACGGCAGAGCTTGGAAATGATGTATCATATTTAAACTGAGTACAACTCATTAAAAATTAAAAATGTTTTATTTTTATTTTGTTGTTAGCAGAGTTAAAAATGGAGATGTCCTTCCGAGTTATGGTCATTTTTATACTAAGTTTTCTCTTATTATATAGATAATATTATCATGTATTCATTCATTTTCTATCTTCTTTCTACTATTCTGTTCTATTTTCTCTTAGCTGGTACATTATAATCAATCTAGATTCTAATCAAACTAATATAAAGGTTTTTAATATAAAATTTTCTCATATCAACTCATTATTTTCATCTAATACTGTATTTATATTTATTTATCTTGAATCCATCTTTGTTCTTCTCCTTCTTCTCCATTTCTTTATTCATCCATTCAATAGCTCCAAAGTTAATACATAATATTTATGAATTAACTCACTAAGGTGTCAGCTACTGGTTCCTTTACCAGAAGCTATTAAATAAATAAATAAAAAAAAATAATTCCAATTTAATAAAAATAAGCTTTCAAATTTTTATTTTTTAAAATCGATTCTTACAATTTCTTCAAATTTTTTCTAAGCAATTGGGGGTTACGTCCCCAACAACTGTGTTTATTATTACCGGAGGTTCTGTTTTAATGAATATTCTTAACTATAGCACTTGTTTAATAATTTTTATGTGCGGTATTTTGTAACTGAAGGTTTTTAAATAATTCGTATTTACAGGAAGCCTACTACTTACATAGTAGTCATAGTAGGGCAGGCCAATCATTCATCATCACAACACAGGTGGTTTATCAGAGTATCTATTTATTTGAATTTAATAAATTAGATAGAGTGAGTGCATCATATCAGAGCCTCTTATTTCGGCCGTTTTTGCGTTTTTTCCTATATCATCCATCGTCGGTCTATGGTAGTGGGGAAGATATATATTACGCAAGAGGTGCAATTGGATAAAATACTTTTTAGTTCTCTGCCTTTTGAATTGGGTCTTTGCCTTTTGTTAGGCCTATTTGGAGGAGAGATTTCAGATGCTCAAAAGCTTCAAAAGTCACCAATTTGCCTCGGATTTTTAAACATTTTCCTGGGGAGGGCCCTTGGACCCCTTTGGGCGTTGGTGGGAGAACCCCCGCCACTGCGATGACCGGTGAAGGATTCCACGCCTCGCCACTGCTCAAGGACATAGCGACAATGCGGAACAAACAAAACAACATTCAACTTGCTAGACGCAAGGAAGGGAAAGACCGTAAACCCCCACATTGTAGACTCAATGTGTAAGAAGCAGCCAAGATGAGTGTGTGTGTATTAGCGATCGTAGCACAACGTGGTGGGAAATTTGGATACTAGTGTGTATCACAGTTAAGAAGTGAATGAACAAAATGGGGATATTTTTTTTTAATATGTTATAACATTGTTATAAGTCTAAACAAGAGAATTTCACCAGAAAAAAGCAGTTGCAATGCGGGGTCTCCCCGTATTGTACACACCTCCCCGTTTTGTGCTGTGTATACTGGATTGTCTCCCCGTGTTGTACCTTGTTCAAACACACACACACACACACACACACACACACACACACACACACACACACACACACACAACCCTCCTCCCCCAAACACACATACATCCTTGTGCAAAAAAAGTGTGAAAAGCGACTAAAAAATGTCAAGAAAAACCGAGACAGAGGTGATGAGAAAAATTGTGAACAGAAACAAGAGGAATAGTAAATCGAGAATTAATATCATGATTATTTACCTATTTAAATTCGTGAGTTGAGTCTTTCAATTTGAGAATAAGCAGTCATAACGTTGGAATAAGCAGTTATATTTTTTCAAGCATCAATATCATTCAGGTGTTTTACTGAGGTTGACAATGTTCTTATGAAGAATCCGATTAAAGAAGATTTCCATTTCAAGTTATATCGTCTAATTCAAATGTAAATGATCAGAGGTCGTCTATTCTAATATTTCATATTGTTAATGTTAATCATCATCCTTACTATTATTTTACAATGTATTTGGGGACTTCATGAATTTATTATTGTGTGGGAAATATGTTGAATTCACAATAATTGAGGATGTTTTCATTCACTTTCCGAAAAAATCACATTCGTGTTCCGAAAATATACATATGAATGTTTATGTAGGCTAAATATATAACCAAATGAGAACCTTCAATGTTAAGCCTTTCATTGCATACAAAGATTCATGCCTTAATCAAAATATCAATCTCATTCAACATTGACATCAGCCATATCCACCGAACATGAAGGGAGTTATAGAACTAGAGCCGCATGAATTAAGCTATCATTCAATTGAACACCTCACATCACCTGTAACCGTACTCGAAATTCGCGCTGTGTATTACACAATAATAATTCACCCTTTTTAATCTTGTACTGTATCACATTGTTTGAGCGAGCTGCTTGTGCACTGCGGGAATCTATGTTGGGCAGTGATTAATTCAGCGTCATGTCAGTTTGAAGTAGAGATGATGATGAGGATTGTCGGGGAGCAGAAGGGCAATTTACGACTTGTTTCCGACCTGTTTTAGTGAATCGACGGGGGGAGGATGGAAGATAGGGGGCGAATGAGAGAGAAAGAGAAAATGAAAAATGATGCAATAAATATGTCGCTCTGACAATATGTCATTGTCAGACGAGGTGGTGTTAGAGACACGTAGGGTCATGTGACTGCTTTTGGGGGTAGAGGGGGTTTATGTGGTGCAGTGTGACGTCACGAATGTGTGGTACGCCTTTTGTGACCACTGCCCAATGCACTGAACACTCAAAATCCTCTCAGATAAGAGAATAGCGGTTAGTGTCCTGTCAATGTCCATCCTCGCAAATACAAGGCGCTTATTGCAGTACAACGCATATACGAGTTTCGTCATATACGAAAGGGAGAAGCAACGATATTAGGGTTGTCCATCAACCAACACATTCTCCGTTCAGAAAACACCACTTTCTCTACCAAAAGCAGGATCTACCTCAGTTGGCCACCGCGAACTGTTTACAGTACGCTTTTTATTTTGTGCCACCCAAGAAAGTAAACACCTCAACTCATCACTAATCGCAGATAGATTTTCTGTACTGAAATACGATGTATGCTCTCAGTTTAAACCGTCAGCATGTTGATTTTGATAAGAGCCAAGTTGGCATTCCTGTGCAAACTTATTTTTAATCGACATTCTATTGCTTTTAACATCGATTTAACAAATACATAAATAAGGCTTTGAATGTGTAGCTTGTATATGTCAATCAATCAATTTCATGCCCCTCTCCAACTTATTTTTGTCGATTCTTACTAACCTAGTACTATCACTTAGCTACCTACTTACGTTTCACTTTCTGATTCTTCGTACATTATTAACAATGTCACAGATTCTATTACTAAAATAATGCTGGCAACACTTGAGAATAGCCTTCAGACTTTATTTACACAAAAGACACTTATAAGTAATTACCACGAAAGATAATCAATAAAGAAGCAAACAGTTTAATAACGTTCAACTAATAATAAATATTTCTATAACAAGATTATTACTACAGATAAGTAATCTGTAAATAGGCCGATCGGTAGTTCAATACCAAGTATCCAATAAACCTTTCAATGACTCAATAATAAATGTCTGATAAACCGTTAATAAACTCGATAATAGACCGAACACTTACGAAGCACAATGTCCGTCACGGCTATTATCAATCGCACTTGATACAGGGAAATGCAATAGCACCATGTACACTTCCACAAAAAGAAGGATGTCTATCATCACATAATGAACATATTGAAATCTGAATAACAGCTGACTCCCTCCTGAAAAGCACAGCCCTTTATATAAGTTTGGATTGTTTCCAGGAAGTTCCAGAGAGTTATCATTCCAAATATTTTTATTAAAACAGATAAGCTCTCTCCCGGATAATCTCGAAAATACCAGAAGCTCATTCAACAGATAACAGCAAAAGAGACAAAGAGAAGACTGGAACAAAGTCACATTTTGTGTCAAATAATTTATTGTTTTTTCTTTAAAAAAAATCAATTGATTTATTTTTATCCTCTAGTTTTCAACCTATTATGTCTATTATGCCTATTATGTCTCCATGAGATAGAGATAGATATAAAGATAATATAGCAGCCACGTAATCTCAAATATCAACTCTGGCGAAATAAAAATTGAAACAAAAAAGAAACCATCTTCAATGAAATTATATTGTTACAAAAGCAAACAAGCAGTTAATCACGCACTTGTTCTATTTATATCACTCCATTGTTTTCATGGACAGACGCAGCTGCAATTTGATTCTTTTCGTTTTCACTCGTTAGATGTCTTTCTCACTCCTATTCTTCAAGTCTGCAACTCTCTCACTCAATTGATCTCGTCAATTCTACATTTCTTCTTTCGTCATTTCTTCTTGAACAATCTAGGTCTATTCCAAGCTTTCTTGTAGATTCTCGAAGTGTCTGGTGAGCTCCAATTCTTGGAATTATAACTACAACAGCTATATAAAGGAGTTCACGTGAACCAGTGAGTCAGTTTACAAACCTGCGTCACAGATTGTAATACAGATCTCGTGAGAGAGACAATCCAGTGGAGTAAACAGTGCTTTATTCAGTCTTTAGACAGTGTCAAGTGCAGAGACAAGTATTTACTGTTTAAGCAGCTTACTAATAGCTTAAAGACGTTGTGTTAAGTGATATTATTTGTCAAATAACGAATTGGACTGTGTTTTTGTAAGTGCTTAGTTGCTCTTTTATTAATTTCTTTCAGCATTATTGTACAGTTTATTGGACTCTTTATTTTATTATTGATCAGCCTGTAATTACTTATTCATCAATAATTATTGTAAATAATTACCGAAAATAAGTATTAGCTTACCATTTGTTGATCTCTTTTTCTTTATTTATTGAACTTACAATTAATTTGTGTAAATAAAGTGCAAGTGCGAACTTTAGTGTTGCCAGCCTTATTTTAGCTATTAGAACCCGTAACAATACTAAAAAATTAAATATATATATTAAGTTAAAAGTGAGTACGGTATTCACTTTAAGCTGAGAACATGTTAAACTTAATAGGAGTAAACTTAGAAAGTTGACGCCAGCTTTTCAAAAACCCTTCAAATATTACATAGAACCTAAACCAACCCAAACACACATTTCTTATTATATAAATGTTCATATTAATAGAAATCTTGTATTTTTCTTATTCGTGATTCAAATTACGTTCACCTGATTGGCCAAAACGGGACATCACACTTAACCAACTTCATGTAACAATGTCGTTTACCCGGCATAATTAATTACATTGCATCATAATATGATTTCAAAAATCGAATAAGTGTGAAGCGCTCCATGTGATACAATGATCGGGCTGGTAAACGATACCGGCTACCCAGACGGCCGTTTATGTGTGAAAGTAGCCTATTCGGACAAAATTCAAATAAAGGTATTGAAAGATGCTTCTTTTCGCTGAATCGCTGAATGATTCTCTTTCATTAAAAAATATATTGAAATCAGTTCAATAGTGCTAGAGTAATTGATGCACAAACATTTAAAAAATAGGTCGGATTCAAAGCCTCCTCCTTTCTACAAGTTGGTTAAAAAAAATAATGTTGAGTCTCGGCCGATAGTCAGATCCAGGTTTTGAGGACAACTGCATTTTAAAATCATGAAACTCTCGGAAGCTCCTCGCCAGCAGTTTTGAGGACTGTAGTAACAGTAACGATTAACGATTCCGGTCACGTTTGTTGGAAATGGATGAGAATAGTGGGATGTGTTACTTGTGCAGGCTTTTCCAGATAAGAAGAAAAAGAAAAATAGGGGGAAAATCTTGATGTATTGAATTCAGCATGGACTCTGGGTGGAGATCGGACTGAGAGTTAAGTGAGATGTTCAGTAGCATATGATAAGATGGCTCAGATGATTAGATTAGATTAGAACACTTTATTTATGTAAATTTACAAAATTTCTTAAATGATTTTATATTTAGCATTATTACCGTCGCATAGGTAGCAAATGTACAGCAAATGATATTAATTTTAACTGAAGAAAATCCTAGTGACGTAATTACATGAAATGGCGAAGTCTGGACAAAATTCGTCCATTCTTAACTTAACCTAATGATGAAGGAGAGAATGATGATGTGACTCACAAAAAGAAACAAGATTTCCACGAATGACGATGGGAGGGGGTGACGGGGGAAGAAGCGACTTCAACCGCTTTCCACGTCAATCCCTGACCTACTCGGCTTACGGCGATTTTTTACATATTTTTCTTTCCTCCATAATAATATCATACCACATCCCACTTAACCAGCTGTCAGCAAACTCTCAAATGAATTTTGTGATCCTTACTTTGTTCTTCAAGCTTCTTCAGCAGCTTAAACTTTTACTAGGCTACTCTCTCCACAAAATGTTAAGAAAATGCATAACATCAACACTAAATTATCATCTCAAAGCTACCCAAAAACACTGAAACATTATCCCAGACCATGAACAGCCCACTTACATGAATCAGAAATATTGATAAAAATAAAAATCACACTAAATGTGCACTACACTAGTAAAACAGGGCCTCAAAATAGTGTTACAGTATATTATACACTGTATGTAGCTACTTTCTGTATTCAAGTAGTTATTCTCTATCGTGAAGACAATAGTTAAAAAAATAAACACTCTCCTTTTTCAGTAATAAGGTGCAAAAATTCAGCCTCTTAATTTGTGAATTTTTTATGGGCCAAACAAGTGGAATAACAAGTTCCAATTTATAAATCAACTGTTTTGGGCTTTACTGATAATATCTCTCTGTAAATGAATAAAAAGGACAATATACTTGAACAACATTTAGAACAATATATTTAAAGAACAATATATTTATCAACATTATCAATGAAAAAGAAATCATGAATTCAATGATTCCGGCACTAGATTATCAATCATTCTTTCCTTATAACATGTTTTTGTTTTCGACTTCGTCAGAATACTAATCTCACAATCGCTTTCCTAGTTCTATAGTCATACAAATAACTTATATGAAGCTATGATAAATATTTTTTCTTTTAGTCAAGATGTTATAGTGAACTGCTCAAAACTTAATAGAGGAAGGGAAAGTAGACAATTGAAAATCAATTATTACTTGAGAAGAATCATTTCCGATTTGTAATCAAATTCAGGTTGTAAAGAGATATTTAATGTATCCTACTGTTTTGAAAAGGGTTCGCGAGATCTGGTCTTCTCCCATTGACAATGAAAAAAGCAAGACCGTGAGCCGTCCACATATGCTCAAAATTTGGCTGACCCACGTTTCCCCAGAAATAAAGGGCAAGTTACTTCGAAAATTAACAATAAAGAGGGTCTGGGAATTTTAAAGAGAAAGTATTTGATGAACGTCTTCTGGCCAGACAAATTTGAACACACGATCTCATGCGTCTGTGCACTTGTGTTGAGGTACTATTATTGTGATGTGGATCTGGTATTAAAATAACTCCTTTCTGAAAATACTGATCCACTTGAGATCCTAAACAATAGACCGTCAACCGATAGTTGCCTGAATGGAATTACTGTAACTGATCGACTGTTGTAGTATTAACCGCATGTATATATAAATAGTTGAGTAGATATTGATATGTAGAACGGACCGTGTAATATAGATTTATAGAATTAACATTATTAAAATATAGGTATGTGGCATGCTAACTAATCATCAACCACTAATGATAAATATATTTAAAAAAAGCGCTCATTGACTGAAATAAAATTAAATTGGATTGATTTTATTATATTGATAGGTGATATAGGTAATGTAGGCATACCGTAAATTGATAAATTGGTTTCAGTTTGACTTAAAAAGGTGATTACCGAAAATACCCTTTTCATTATTATAACCAACTGAAGAACCTTTTTGAAATTTGAATCAGTTCTAGATATAATTTTTGTAGGTTTTATTGCAGTGAGTGACTTGAAATATTGTTTCAATCTTTAAAACTGTTGAATATTCATTTGTATAAGTAATAATGCTTCTATTGTTCTCTGTTGTTCCATTATGTAATTAATTTTATACTAGTGAGCCCAACGGTCTGGAGAACTCGCTTGCAAACAACTAATTTTGGAAAGGGAAACTCATTTGGGAAGCTTATCGTAGGGGAAGGTGGTAACGAAAAACGGCTGTTTTGAATTCACTGATTCAGATAAAATTCACAAGACATCTATCAAGTGAAGTTCAAGTTTATCGTTGCTCTGATACACAGATTTATTTTCCACAAAAAAGACGTACCGTACTCATATACCTTTTTTCAGGGCAATGGGATTAGTGAATATTTAGAGTAAATATATTTACCATATAAAAAACAGCTGTATATATATTCATATTTTGTCAGGGCAATGGAATTAGTATATAGGCTGATAGAGATTCTATAAAAAGCCTGATCGCATTTATTCACCTACAGCTGATGAATTTTTCTTTTTCTTGCTACTAGCATGCAGCTTGAAGACCAACCTGTGTTAATCACGTGAAGCTTACACACTTATGCGACTGGCACGGTGCTACTGGCATCATGCAGCTCGCATGCAGCGTGCAGCGCCACTAGGAACCGATCGGTCGGTGTTTTGGCGTGGCATGCAGCGTGCATCTTGAGTTGGGGCATGCGCAGAACACATTTCCAAGTCCCATGACCATACGCAGACACCCTGACGCTCTCGTTCTCATGGTGCGTACTGCGTTGACAAGTGAATAGCTTTGAGCTTGTCATTAGTAATGATTGACAAGTGAATAGCTTTGAGCTTGTCATTAGTAATTTGTAATTTAATAGTGTATGCCCTTTTTTTTTAGTTTTAAATTGTAATAATTAGAAATGCTTTTTCCGGATGACGAAAAAACAAATATTGAATTTGTGTTGGCTTTGGAGCTGTTTGCTGATTATAACATAATATATACATTGTATTGGATAATTTCAACATTTTGGCGCTAATAAGGGTGTATTCAATATTCACGTTGAATGTTTATTTTTCTTCAACGTCGTCTTCTTCTAATGGCGGTAAGTAACAACAGCATTTCATCATCCGATGACGACGACATTTTGCAATGAACTGAGCGCCAAGAAGTACCCACCTCTTTCACCTTGCCACTAGCACGTGCCACGACCATGCAGCCTGCATGCATCTCGCACAGTGCTAACTGGCATCAAAAATGCTAGTCGCACCGTGCGAGATGCATATGTGTGTAAACCGCCTTACGTGATTTTTTTTTTTTTTTGTAGATTACGTTTTGGAGACTCCAGTTAAGGAGTATAAGAAAAGTCAGATCAACAATATTATACACTAGATACCATAATTACTTCAATTAGTTGTGGTGAGGCTTAATTTTGATGTGAAAGGAACTCTTGTACACTATAAAAAGCTTTATCAACTAAATATTTCTTCAATTGTTTTTTAAATATTTCTATATTTTCAAGACTCTTCAAAAACTGCGGTAGCTTGTTGTAGAATTTCCTACCAATATAACTAGGTTTTTGTTTGAATAAGCTACTATTGTGACTCACCAAGTGATAATCTCCTCGGCTTCTTGTATTATAATCATGTACATCAAGATTTTGCTTAATATCATTCGTTTTTACATATAAAGTAGCTTCATATACATATAAGCAGGGTACAGTTAGGAGACCAAGTCTCTTGAACAACGGCCCACATGAATCTAATCTATTTACTCTTTCTATACACCTAACCGCTTTCTTTTGGATCTTAAACACCCTATCAAGATTTTGTTTTGATGAATTACCCCATACTAAGATAGCATACCTAATATGTGACAGTAAGAGCCCATGGTAAGCTGTAAAAAGGAACTTTTTGTCATTCAATCTAGCGAGCTAGAAGGCCAATCTGATACCACAATGCAAGCGATGCCAAGCTTACGGTCACATACAGAAGCACTGTAACAAGGAGCCTAGATGTGTGAAGTGTGCAGGCAAACATCAAACAAAGGACTGTTCAAAGCCCAGTGATGCTCTATCAAAATGCATTCATTGTGGAAAAGCACACCCAGCAAGCTATCGAGGATGCACTGTTGCAATCGAATTACCAAAAATCTGAAACTCGAGTAGGATTACAACAAAAAATATGCCACCAAAAGATACAACTAGTCTCCAAACCCAAAATTCAAATGCAAATGCAGTGAAGAAAATGACTTTCGCCCAGATTGTCTCCAATGAAAATAGAACAAAATTGGGACAGCCAAATAATGAAGAAGAAGGCACCAATCAAATCCTGCAGCTCATTTTGGCAAAACTGGACAAACAAGAAAAAATAATATCCTCCCTTCAGTCTCGATTTGAGAAGCTAGAAAATAGTAGACAATCAAAATTAAAATGATTCATTCATTGAAAATAATGGAATGGAATGCAAATGGATTGTTACAACGACAGCAGGAGTTGGAAGCCGTTCTAAACATAGAAAATATAGATATTAGCCTTATCTCTGAGACTCATTTCACAAAGCAGTCCTATATAAAATTCAAAGGCTATAGGACTTATCATGCTTTACATCCTAGCAATGTTGCAAGAGGTGGAAGTACTATTATTATCAGAGACAACCTACAACATTATGAAGAAGTTAAATTTGAAACTGATAGAATACAATTAACAGGTGTAACTGTGCAAGCAGTAAATTATCGCTTTGTTGTTGCAGCTATCTACTGTCCTCCTAGATATTCAATCAGGAAAGAGGAATATTCATCAATGCTAAATATGTTAGGAACAAAATTCATTCTTGGTGGAGATTTCAATGCAAAACATGTGCATTGGGGATCACGTTTAACAACTCATAAGGGAAAAGAGCTCTATGAAGCAATGAGAGAGAAGAGATGTGAAGCTCTTTCAACCGGTAAGCCAACTTACTGGCCTACTGATCAGTGGTGTAGCCAGGATTAGATTTCGGGGGGGGGGGGGGGCTCACCAAGGGGGGGGGTGTGGGCAGTGGCTTAGCCAGGATCAAATTTCGGGGGGGGGGCTCACCAAGGGAGGGTGTGGGCAGTGGCTTAGCTAGGATATCAAATTTCGGGGGGGGGGGGGGGGCTCACCAAGGGGGGTCTGGGGTATAGGAGGGTCCGGATTTTTTTTTAATTTAGTGGTGTGAAAAGCAAATCTGGACAACTTGTTAGGCTCCAAAGTTCAAAAGAAAGTTTTGAAAAATTACTACCCAAGAACCTAGTTGGCCAGGTTTGAAATGATAAAGTTTGATCTGTGACTATTTTGAGTCAAAACCCTTGAATTGGAACTAATCATACTTAACTTATGTACTGAATCTCAAAATTAATACTAATTATTATTATAAGTTTCAAAAATTTATGTCATTAGCCTAAAACGCACCCAACCCAAAGTTCATGAAATCGGGATTTTTTTTTAATCATAGCACACTGATTTTACACGCTTGCATAGAACTTGCATTTATTTGTGTGTTTTCATTTATAAAATCCCTATTTTATGAACTTTGGGTGCGTTCAGGCTAGTGGGTTATACTGAATTTTAACTTCAAAACTAAATTTTCTACAAGATGAGTTTATTCAAAAAGATGATTTATCAATAATTAACAAAGTTAATCCACTTCAAACTTGAAAATTGCATTTTATTTAATGTAATAAATAAATAATTATGGTAGTCACAGTTTTCTAACAGGCTTTATTCGATTTCGTAGCTCATTTTAAATAAAAAATTATCCATTTGAGCACCTAACAAGTTTCTATATGAGTAAATATTGAGGAAAAATTTGAAAAAAAATGCATTAATCTGACTATAACTGTAGCTATATTCCATTATACAAACAGGGTTTCTGTAATCTGTTCGTTATAATACAACAAAACAGATAGAACCCTTCGGCTTTAATAAGTCCTTATCTATTAGTTATTTGAGAATTTTTTATTTCTGAAATTTCGGGGGGGGGGGCCGGGCCCCATGGCCCCCCCCCTGGCTACGCCACTGCTACTGATATAAGGAAGATCCCTGATCTCATAGATTTTTTCCTGATAAAAAATATAGCAGTCAACTACTTGCAAATTGAGGAAAGTTTCAATCTCAACTCTGATCACTCACCTATTACACTAGTTAATAGTCATACAGATTGGGATGGTTTTCAACAGATGTTGGAGGAAATAATAAAACTGAATACACCATTATGAAATGAAAAGCAGATTGATGAAGAGTTGGAGAAATTTGTCACTGATCTGCAACAGGCAGCTTGGTGTAACACTCCACAAATTAGAAGAAGAAAAACAACTGGAAATAATTATCCATCAGAAATAAGAGAAATGATTGCAGAGAAAAGAAGAGCTAGAAGAAAATGGCAGCAATCACGTTCTCCTCAAGATAAAAGAGTGTTGAATAATCTAACACAATAACTGAAAAGAGAGATTCAGTGTATTAAAAATGAATCAATCAACAGTTACTTGAGAAACTTAACAGGAGAAGTCTGCACGGATTACTCACTCTGGAAAGCAGCTAAGAAAATTAAAACACCTATTCAACAAGCTCCTCCACTCAGAAAGCAGAACAGACAATGGTCCAGAAATAATGAGGAAAAGGCACATACATTTGCAGACCATCTTGTAAATGTCTTTCAGTCACACAATACAGCTCAAGAAGAAAATTTAGATGCAGAGGAAAATATCATACAGGACAATCAAGTATTAATGCATGTCACATTAGAAGAAGTCAAAAAGGAAATAAAGAAAATAAACACAAAAAAAACTCCAGGATTTGACTTAATAACCGGCTTATTTCTGAAGCACCTACCAAGAAAAGCACTAATTAAGTTGACAAACATTTTGAATGCTTCATTCAGACTGAAATTTGTACCAGGAATCTGGAAAGTAGCAGAGGTTATAATGTTACTCAAGCCAGGAAAAGAACCACAAGAAGTATCTTCTTATAGGCCAATATCATTGTTACCTGTGTTATCCAAGTTGTTTGAAAGGATATCACTGAGTAGGCTCAAACCAATAATTGAAAGGAAGCAATTAATTCCAAATCATCAGTTTGGTTTCAGAGAAAAACACTCAACTATTGACCAAGTACATAGAATAGTCAATACAATAGAGAAGTGCTTGGAGGAAAAAAAAGGTTTGTTCAGCAGCTTTCCTTGATATTGGGCAAGCTTTTGACAGGGTATGGCATGAAGTTCTTCTTTTTAAGTTGAAAAAAATGCTTCCAAAGCAATTTACAGATATATTGGAATCCTATTTGACTGGGAGATACTTCAGAGTCAAGCATGAAGATTCGTATTCCGATCTGAAGGAAATAAAAGCAGGAGTTCCACAAGGAAGTGTTTTAGGACCAGTCCTTTACCTTCTCTACACTAGTGATATTCCCAGCCTGGAGGAAAATACCACAGCTACATTTGCAGATGATACAGCCATATTAGCAGTAGACAGCGATGTCCATATTGCAAAAGAAAAGCTACAGAGATCCATTAACAAAATACAAGATTGGACTAAAAAATGGAGGATGAAACTCTATGAGGGCAAGTCAGTTCATGTCAACTTCAACAACAAAAGAGTTGAATACCTTCCAATAAGTATAAATAGCATCATTATACCATATGCTAATCATGCAAAGTATCTTGGTATGACTCTTGATGCTAGGCTTCGCTGGAAAGAGCATGTTAAAAAGAAAAAAGAAGAGCTTGGTATAAAATACAAGAAATTCTACTGGCTTATTGGAAGAAACTCATCACTTTCAATACCGAACAAAGTACTAAACAGATATTCAAACCTATTTGGACATATGGTATTCAACTCTGGGGGTGTACCAAACAAAGTAACATCACCATCATACAACGCTTCCAGAACACGGTGCTCAGAAACATCGTTGATGCACCTTGGTATGTGCGGAACACCAACATCCATAGAGACCTGGGAGTCAACCTGGTATCCTGCGAGATTCAGCGGTATGCAGAGAATCATGAAGCTCGGCTCCACCAACACAACAACGTTGAGGCAATCCAGCTGCTAAACAATGAAGGATTGGTGCGGAGGCTTAAAAGGAAGAAGCCGTTTGAATTAGTGTAGTGCTTGTTCAAGTGGTGTCCAGTGAAAAAACAGAGCAGTGATTGAGTGAAACCTATCTTTTAGTGCAGTTAAATAGGTGTGAATATTTATCATTAGCAGTAAGAGGTTCTAAGGAGAGTCCCACTGTATTATTTCAAGATTAGTAAGTTAGGATAGAACAAATTTGCTCATTAGTCTCAAGACTAGATAGCAGTAGTATTTAAAGAAAAAAAATCTAGCAAGCTGTCGCAGGACAAATACCCCAGATGAAATTTTACAACATATTTTCTCAATGTATGGAGTCCAGGTCAATCGTCTAACCAACATAACTCCTAGAAATGCAATTTTTTCTTCCTGGTCTAATTTATTATCATTTACAAGCACGTTTATAGCCCTATCTTCATTTAAATTATGTTTGTTTTTGAATTGAAGGTATTGGCATTTTCTACTATTTATAGTTAATTTCAACTGATTTAAAAATTGGACATTGGACTGCACACCTCTTTGGGCACTTATTTCTAAATTATCTTGAATGGAATTGCTGAAAATGAGTGATGTATCATCAGCAAATAAGAGGGCTCTACCACTAATTAATTCTTTAGGTAAATGGTTGACATATAACAAAAAAAGCAATGGACCTAGTATTGACCCCTGAGGCACTCCAGCTTGCACCTCTAATTTATTAGATTTATTCTTTACTATACTATTACCAACTACTGTAGTTAGTTCTACACATTGTTTTCTCCCAATAAGATATGATTCAAACCATTTCAGTTCAACCCCATTTACACCTACATTTTGCAGTATTTCCAATAAAGTTCTATGATTAACACAATCAAATGCCTTTGACAGATCTAAGAAGATTGCAGTTGCTTTATCACCTGAATCTATTATATTTATTAGTTTTTCAACTAGAGAAACTATGGCTGTTTTTGTTGATCTCCCTTTCTGGAAGCCATGCTGTTCATCACAGATAAAGTTAGCTTCTTGAAGGTGCAGAAGTAACCTATTTAGAACTACTCTTTCAAAAATTTTACTTATTACATTTAAAATACTAATGGGCCTATAGTTTTCTACCTTTTCTCTATCACCACTTTTGAAGATTGGCAAGATCTTCCCCTCTTTTAAATTATCTGGAAAAACACCTTGCTCTAATGAATGATTGATCAGATGAATCAAAGGGTCTAACAATTGATCTTTACATTCTTTCAGAATTTTTACATCCATTCCTACAGTTTTTTTATTATTTAAACTATCAATGATATTTGACAACTTGTCTTGGCATACTGGGTGGAATTTTAATTCGTTCTGAATCCCCTCAGTATTCCTCATGTTTGCATCACTAATACCTGTATTAAGAGATTTTTGAAGATCCTTAGCAACCAGTTGATAATATCTGTTAAAGAAATTACAAATGTCTACACTATCTTCAATATATTTGTTATTTTCGTTAATTATTCTGGGGACACTAGTATAAGCATCTACATGAGCTACTTGCCTATTTTTGCTTATTACATCCCACACTGCTGTGTTAAAGTACACACTATTATTCAAAATTTCAGCTGTTTTCTTACATTTCACTCTTTTCACTTCTCTTGTATAATTTTTCTTTAGAGCTTTGTAATCATCTTCACTTAACATATTTCTAGATAGTTTGAATTCATCATATGCATCTTTAACCCTATTTCTTTCTGCAAGGATATCATCAGTCATCCACTCTTCAATTTTGTCTAATTTGTTATTTACAGGGACTTTTTTAACTGGACAACTCATAGTAATATGAAAAATCTTAATGCTTAAATTATTAATGAAACTATCATATTTGTCATTTAAACTATTGCTATTGTAAACCCTACTCCAGTTTTCTTGTAGCAGATTCTGCTTCAAACAATCGATATTCCCCTGTTCACATTGTTGAATTTCTTTCATTACTCTACTCTTTTTAATTGATTTATGACCTTGCAACCCCACCTCTAAGATTTGATAGTCATGATCAGATAGAACCGAGCCGCCTAATCTTGTTTTAGAGTAATCTATATTAGTAAGGATGTTATCAATTATTGTTTGTGATGTTCTTGTGACTCTGGTGTATTCATGAACTTTTATTTCCAAGTTATTCATGTATATAATATCCTTTAAATCTTCTGTCATTTTATTCTGTGTTGCAAAGTCTGTATCGAAATCTCTCGCTACAATAACGTTTGTAAAACGAGTAGTAGTAATCTCTAAAATCCTATTGAATAGTTCACAAAAATTGTTCCATTCCCCATTTGGTGACCTATAAATACCTAACACCGCTACTTCGAAATTATTGTCGATTTTTACTCTTAACCCAGAAACTTCTAAATCCATTTCCACAGCAAATTTTTCTACATATTCTAAATTAAATGTTTGCATATTCTTAGCATTTTTAGTGAAGATAGCTACTCCCCCACTTCGATGAGATGACCTGCAATACGACGTTTTCAGTGAATAGTTTGGAATATTAAGTTTTGACAATTCATCTTCTTTTAAACCATGCTCTGTGAAAATAGCTATATCAGGAGCCTCTTCTTTAAAAAATACTTTGATTCTATCTATTTTGTTACGAATGTATTGAATATTCTGATGGAACACAGTGAGTACCGGTACTTCCCTATCATCCCTTATTACTTTATCGTTGCTTTTGCATATTGAAGTAGATTTACTTAATCTCTTAGAATCTTGAGAGCCTATCAGATTGCTACAAGAGTTCCTTCCACTAATGCTATCCTGATTTTTTGATCGATTAACGTCTTTTAATACAATTGAAGATATGAATTTATCATCAGAAACTAGTTTCCCTTCCCGGTTTTGAGCCACTTTACTAAAAAAGGTTCGTTAAATGATTGTTTAGGAGAATTATTGACAGTAGATTGCAAACGACTTTCAATCAGCTCTGTCAGCCTATTACAAGATATTTCTTTGCCAGATTGATTTAGATGAAGACCATGATTAGTGAAGTTTTGTTTTTTCAGTCTTTCATTTAGAAAACAAATCCCCAACTGCTTAGAATTCTTATTTTTTAGGCTGTTGATTGTATTATGAATTGATTTATTTGTTGACTTAATGGCTTCATTTAGCTCTGGCCTATCAAACCTATACGGAATTGTACTTATTATTACATTAGTTTTTTGGCTGAGTGGCACAATCTCTTTAATTTTTTCATTTATTTCAGGAAGATGTTTTAGATTAGGTTCATTTATATTGTTTGAGCCACCCATTACTATTAGAAAATCGTTTTTACCAAAATCTTTAGTTTGTTCCTGTGCTGACTCTACGATTGTGTTTATAGGGGCACTTGGTTTGAAAAAGCTCTGAACTTCATACTTATTTTTTAATCTTTTATTTAGTAGGTCACTACAGTCTCGTCCATGACTGGATGTCAAAAGCAGTACTCTACCTTTCCTATCGTTATTTGCCCTTACTTTAGTTTTGGTTGCTGTTTGCAAAACCTGACTATACGTTTTTGTTTGACCATTTCTATTAATTTTTTCCCCATTTGATTTAGGTTCTACTTAGTTTGTGTTGATCAGAGGTTCAGATCTTACATTAGCCAAGTTTATTTTTGATTTTAATATTTCGATTTCCTCTGACATAGACCTACATTGACTCTTGAGATTTAGTATTTTAGTTTTATGGTCTTCCTGCTGCAATTTTACAATAACTTCCAGAGATTTTATGTGATCCACCAACCCTATTCGTTCTTCCTCAGAATTTTTTAGTGATGTTTCTAATTTTGTTTTCAATTTGGTGTGATCACTCAATAGTTTAGCAACCTTTTCTTCTACATCTACAGTAGCTTTAAGAGCTGTTGGAGATTTTTTTGTTAATAATTGCTGAGATCGCGTAGCTACCTGAGTTTTAGTTAAACAATTAGATTTAGATGCCTTGTTTGGACTCATTTTCCTAGCTGAAAATTGTTTCCAATTGATTTTAGTTAAATGTTTAATGAAATATTACTCAATTTATTACAATTGTCAACTTGAGACTATTTAAATACAAGAAAATTTATCAATATCGGTACACCTAACCTCGAAAATAGAATTTGACTTTTTATTAAGATACTTTAAAGAAAAATAGACAAATTAATAATGGAGATTATTAAGATATTATAAATACTAATAATAATAATCAAAAATACTACTTATCCGTTCGAATTGATATTCTATTCTTCAAAATTCGCAGAGCCTGATCTGAAAACGAATGCACAGTACACTGCTACCTCGATCGTCTGGCCCTGTCTGCTAGAAAACTGGGAATCTAATTCTTCTAATTACCTTCCAGAGATGTTAATTTGATTTTATTTATTTTGGTATGGACTGTTAATAACTTTGAAAAGTGTTATTGGTTATATCAATTGAATCAAGAGATTTTGTTTTACTATATCATCAAAGTTCTCTTTTAAATAATCTCATGAGAAGCCATAATTTGAAAATGCTGTGAATAAAGCTCAAATCACACACACACATACAAAGAGAACAATAACACAACAGTAATTTTAAATTCACACTCAAATTCTATCTTCCATTATTCCACTATTATCGTCAAGCCATAAAAAGGGGCTGTCAAAGTATGTTTCTTTGCCTCATACAAGAAAGTATGCCTATTAATGGTGGAGATACCCTTTCAGACACTTTCATCTCCTTTGGTCCATGGTAGGAAAAAAAATGTTGTAACTACTTTACTGCATAAAAGTTGAGTAGGTTTTGAGCTACTTGGTAGTGAATGATAGTGAAGCAAATGGAGTCGAATCTATTTGCAGAAAATAAGTGAATAGCCTTTTCATTAAAAACCATCAGTTCTAAGTGATCCCAAGTCTTGGTCTTTTTTTTAACATGTCAGGGTATGCACATACAAAGAAGATATTGTTACGGGTTCTATTAGCTAAAATAAGGCTGGCAACACTAAAGTTCACACTTGCACTTTATTTACACAAATTAGTCTATTTACACAAATTAATTGTAAGTTCAATTAATTGAATAAAAACAGACATCAAATGACAAGCTAATACTTATTTTCAGTAATTATTCACAAGAGTTAATGAATAAGTAATTACAGGCTGATCAATAATAAAAGAAACAAGAGACCAACTAACTATACAATAATGCAGAAAAAAATGATAATAAAAAGAGCCACTAATCACTTACAAAGCACAGTCCAATTCGTTATTTGACAGTCCCAAATAATATCACTTAACACAACGTCTTTAAACTATTAGTAAGCTGCATAAACAGTAAACACTTGTCTCTGCACTTGACACTGTCTAAAGACTGAATAAAGCACTGTTTATTCCACTGGCACGAGATCTGTAATACAAAAATCTGTCACACAGGTTTGTAGAAAACTAACTGTCACGGAAGCTTTTGTAAAACTCAACTCAATGGTTCACGTGAGCTCCTTTATATACGAGATAGTTGTCATAATTCCAAGAACTGGAATCACCAGACGTTTCGAGAAGGCCAAGGAACATGATCTCGATTGTTCAAGAAGTCTGAAGAAATCACGAGAAGTCTCAATAAATCAATTGAGTGAGAGAGTTGCAGACTTGAATAATAAGAGTGACAAAAACATGTGAAAAGAGAACGCAAGAGAATGCATATTACGTTTCAAGTCACGAACGATCGTGAATGGAATGATCTATGTAGAATAACATAGTTCTATGTGCGTAAATAACTACTTTGCTTGCTTTTGTAACACTATGTTTTTGTGCAGGATATGATAGAAACAGGTTAGACTATGAAGATAAGTCAAAACCAAAGAGCAAGGATTATTCTGCCAACTTAATTCCAAAAGCAAAAAAATAAGTAATCGAAACCTTCAGTTTCTATCAGTTCAGTTTTCTCTAGCCTGATTTCTCCATATGGAGTATTTCTTAAAGTTGAACTATATATTAGAACTAGTTCAGGAAAGTGAACTATTTAGGTAGCATATTTATCTATGTGTCGAGCAGGTAGTAGGCTTGTAGTGAAGTGAGCGTGGTTAGGGTCAGAATGGTGTTGGTGTGTGGTATGGGTTAAGCAGAGCTAGTAGTGGAAGCGGGGCGCTGAAGATTGATCTGGTTGCCATGGTAACCGTGTTGCACCGGCAACAGTGAGGCTGCGCGTTTGACGTCACCCCTTCAACTATTGTAACACAGGTTACACTCGTGTGCTGCATTATAGTGTTTTATTTCAGTAAAATATGGATTCCTTGTTATGATCAATGCTAACCATTTACGATCGTGCGACTATTGTGTCATGCAACAACGGATCCTATTGTTGCATTGTGTTGGCTTGGCCAGCGCCTCTGGTCCTCCGAGCGACCGGGAGCATCGGCTGACTCTGACTCTAACCAAGACAAGTACTCAACCACCAATCTTTCTCACAGACACAACAGCCCAAAGAAGCTTGTCTCAAAGTAAATGAATATCTGATGGAATCGATTGATTATTATTGATTGGTTAAAAATGAGGAAAACAGCATAAAAACATCTCCACTCCAGATAATTTAATAAAATATTCTTATTAAACAATTTAGAGAAGAAAAATAGTCAAGTAAAATGTAAACTCTACTGTAGATAGACCCCCAAAACTTAAGAAAATCATATAAAATATTCTCACTTAACTAATATAGGAAGTGAAAAATTTGTAGTAATAAGTAGGTAAACAGTAGAATCTCACCTTCGAAAGACCCCCAAGCACATCAAAATTGAATAAAATTGGAATCTTCTTACTTCCTTAAAATAGAGCGTAGAAGAATATTGAGTAGAAACAAATTGAATAATAAATTTCACCATGAAAAAAATCTCTCATCCCAAATTAGATTGAATATTCCCACCAAACTTCAATGGAAGGTAAGAAAATATTCAATTGTTGAACTTAGATTCAATTTTGAATCAATTGTTGAATCTAATGGGAACATGACAGTATTCAGTGATTAATTTACAAAATTTTATAGAGATGTAAACTATTTTGCTGAAATTGCTTATGCTGATTATTCACGTACTTTTGAGTTTCAAGATTTCATAGAGGGCGCCAAGCCTGAGAAAGTTCAACTAAATGTGGTGCTCAAACAATTGTAGTGAAATAAACGCTTTTTTAAAAATGAAATGTTGTATTTATAAAGGAATTTAGTAGAAACCTATAGTGAAATATAGAGTTTTATAATAGAACTAGCTATTGTACCCGTCCTTCGTAAGGATTATATTCAGAAATAAGACTAAATATGTTTCGGCTTTTTTGATAGCAACGATCATGAAGTTGTTAGCAGCTTAGTAAACAACTTAGAACGTAAACAATTCAGTGACAGTTATCAGAGAGAATATTTGAGAACAGCTGATTGATATATAAAAACTTAGAAGAAATGTATCCAAAATCTCACAATACTTGGTTTTCAAACGTTTATTATTCTGTTAAAAAAAAGTTAATTTAGTTTTTTATAGCTAAAGACATTGTCAAAAAGGTTTTCAATACTGATAAATAACTTTAATCCCGATCGATGCTCTCGTTTTTCAGGAGAAGGCCGTGTAAAATGCCTTCGGGGCCATGACAGACAGACAGAAATTGAGATAAGACTTGTTTCGGCTTCTTTAATGTATAAAACGTGAAAATAACCAAAAAATATATAATTCTGATAAATGTACAGACAAAACTCTAATTTTATTTATATACTAGCTATTGTACCCGTCCATCGTACGGATCATGTTTAGAAATAAGACTAAATATGTTTCGGCTCTAGGTATCTTTGATAGCAACGATCATGAAGTTGTTGGCAGCTTACTAAACAACTTAGAACGCAAACAATTCAGTGACAGTTATCAGAGAGAATATTTGAGAACAGCTGATTGATATATCATGATAAATTACGTGATTTGTTCTTGTGTGGTAATAAAACTTAGAAGAAATGTATCCAAAATCGCACAATACTTGGTTTTTAAACGGTTATTATTCTGTTAAAAAAAAGTTAATGTAGTTTTTTATAGCTAAAGACATTGTCAAAAAGGTTTTCAATTCTGATAAATAACTTTAATCTCGATCGATGCTCTCGTTTTTGAGGAGAAGGCCGCGTAAAATGCCCTCGGGGCCGTGACAGACAGACAGACAGAAATTGAGATAAGACTTTTTTCGGCTTCTTTAATGTATAAAACGTACAAAAATAACCAAGAAATATATAATTTTGATAAATGTACAGACAAAACTCTAATTTTATTCATATAGAAGATAATAATTTTTGAATCTCATTGACAGAGAAATAAAGTGCAATATTGAATACATATTCATTGAGAACATTCTACCAGAGAAACACTGCTATAAATCAATCTTTGTATAGTTTTTGCGACCTCTTGTTAAAGGCAACGAAGAGAACCCACATTTTCAATGACCGTTTCCATTTTCGACTTTTAAAAATTATCATATAACCATTGTTCAGAATTTTATGATGCCAGTGGCGTAACTAGAGTTAACTTATGGGGGGGTTTACCCCCCCCCCCCCCGGTCAACCACTCTTACATATTACTCTCATCAAAAAAATCTCAGAATATAGATATAATATATATTATACAATAATCATGTACGGTAAAGGAACCAGAAGCTTGAATCACATTATTATTGCCTGGAGCAGGGGCCTCTAAACATTTCAGCCTCCGGGCCAAAATAACTTCTCCAGTAAGCTCCGAGGGCCAGAATCATTATCATCTACAATGTTTTTTAAATTTCTGAAGTAGTCGTCGAGTACGATGCGTGAGCAAACACACATAAAAATTTCATAGTTGAATGACGTATCGACTTTGAGAATATGTTCAATATTACAAACATTCTACATGCATGGAGAATAATTAATACTTAATAATTAATACTATAATCATCAGTAATAATAAAAAAGTCCATATGAATATGGATTCGGAACTACCGGGTGAGTAATAATAAAACTGGTATGTCATGTCATTCATCATTCTTTTTAAAGTTCCAATTTTTTTGGTTTTGGGTTACTTAGTGTTTTTTGTGTTGATAACTATGGTTTGGAAAGAAATATTTCTATGTAGGATCAGTAGTATAGTGTACAGCCAAAACATGAGCACAACATTTTCCCATGTTTTCAAGATATGGAGGAAATAGAGAGTGAAAAAATACATAATTGGGGTACCTACCAAAGATATTTTCTCAATTGAATATCTGGTATATTTTGGTTTCAAAATATTTTTAATTCCGTCGAGGGCCGTTTGAGGCTTAGCTGTCGCTGGCTGGATACAGAAGCAGCTCTCAGCCATTATGTAAAATAAATGATTACTCCCAAATGAGAGTACAGCTTGAGAATTCTTCCATTTTTCCTGAGTGACTTTGGATCAGTTGCAGAAGATTTAATTTGATAAAGTTTACTAGTTGGAATTGTTGATAAGAATTCCTGTCTACTCAAATTACATTACAATATTATTCATACCTTTGATCTTTAAAAAAACTTCTCTTCGCTTCTATCTCACTCTGACATGGAAGCACTGACATGAAACAACAAAGCAGTACAATGTATCCATTTCCTTCAGTCAAGCTGCATTAGGCTGATCCCGTGCCTCGTGCAGGGAGGGTACTGACAGTGCACTTTTGAATTGCAAAATAAGCTGTGATTCCAATTATGAATTTCCTACACTGCGGGGATGTAATGAAGTCATTCAATCATCGCTTCATGTCACCGACCGACTGACTGCAAATTCTCATGTAAATTTATACGGAGGAAGCATTGGCATTGTTTTATACAGGGTACTTCTGGTCGATTGTATGATACAGTGTTTTGATCAGGCCTCCTAAAGAGAACATTTTCCAAACATGGAATCTGAATTAGCGTCTCTTGAATAATCCGAACATTCAACAAAGTATGAGAGGAAACTGAATTGAAAATGTAGAGAGAGCAAGTGAGAGGAGCGTCAAGAAAGAAGTAGATTGAGTGGAAAGGAAATATTGACTTTTCAAATAAAATTTACATGAGTGAACAAGCTTTTCTACTTCTTTCTCTTTCAAAATACCTCAATTTCTGATTCACCATAATTGAAAAAGGTCCGAATGAAATTTGAAAATTGGAATTCACGATAGCTGAATATATTTTGCTTATATTTTAGCTCAAATACAATTTTAACTCAACTTACTTTTCTCGCCTGAAACCTACTTGGCTCACAGCTTCTAACATCGAATGCTTGGTTTAGCAATAATTAATTGGAAAGTATTCTCGTTTTCAACTAGGCCTAATCATCTTTCTCTCTCATAAACTTCTTTTATTTCTGTATTATGCGATGAAGTAGATCTCTTCTCCTATACATTCATCTTTGATCTTGAATTCCATCAACTGATTTTAAGCATCATATTTTACATTTTAATCAAAATTGAGTATCCCAACTAGGCTTGGCAATAATGACTCTTTTTAATGAGTCGTTCAATCGCTCTCTCTCTTATAAGTGAGTCATTCATTCGAACTAGTTCAAAAATGAGTCATCAGCAATGCTCGTGCTCATTCACTACCATTGCTTGTTCAGCAGCTAAGCGCTCTCTCGCTCACTGAGCACTCATACACACACACACACACACACACACAGCCGTGTCGTATGTCTAGCGCCTCAATATGAATAATTCTCAGAATCTGAGTCATCAGTTTAATATTCCAGAGCACAGAGCTTAGTCAACGAGCTTTCTGAGCCAGCTTTAGTTGTAGTTCGTTCAGCTCACATTTCAAAAAGCAGATAGAGGTGAGTGAGTGAGCAAGCTGTTGTTGTAGTTAGTTCCCTTCACAGTTCAAAATGCTCGTTGAGTGGTGAGGTGAGTGCTCTTGTCTATCAGTGCCTATAGCAGGCCGCTGCACTGCTCTGCTAATTCAAGGAGCGCTCACTAGATGGTGTGTTGACTGTATTACGTAAAACACAAATGCAGTTCAAAAATGAACTACCTACTTTCTGAATTTGAACTACTAGTTCGTAGTTCATTTTAAAAAGTCAGTTACTTTGAACGACTCGCTCAATCTGGTCACATCTCTAACCCAACATACTGCTTACTTTCTTAACATCTGGAAACTTCAGGTTTTTAAACGCTTCTCTTAAAAATATTGTAGAATTATAATCATAATAGGGAAAAGAACACAAAGATGTCAATTCTACGTTATATTTTCATTAGGTAGAAAGTCATGGTTTAGATGCTTATAGTATCATTCTCAGTAATTAAATGTCAAGTTGAAACATACCACGAGTGAACACTGAGCTCGCATCTTTCAAAGTTATGTAGAAAGTACAACAAAGAATGATTGACCTCTTTGTGTTCTGTCTTTCATTGAATTGATACTATCGTCTATCAAAATGAATCAAACAGTTCAGCCACAATTCCTTGTTCGTTCATGAGCATTATAGTTATTTGATTGATCCCATAAGCTCATAATCTTCTTAAAACTTTCATCTGAATATAGATAGCTTCGTACTAGTTTTACTAACGATCAGACAAGCAATTGGTCACACTAAATGTGTAATAGCTGCTTGATCGAAAAAAGGGGAATACGGCCAGGGCTTAGAGCGCCTCCTGGGTGTATCATGGACACTGTTTGGGAACGTTCTTGGCTTTCTCAGGCGTCAAATTTGAGAGCAAGAAGAAGTCTATCTGGGATGCTGGAGGAGGAATGAATACTTTGAGAGTAGAAAAGGAGAGAAAGAGTTGATATGGACGAGGGTGAGGCAGTCAGTGGATGATTGCAATGAACTAGGGAGCAACCCGTTGGAGGTTCGTCTGCTGCCGAATCTAAACGTCAAGGAAGAGAAATAACCCTTCCTCACCAGCAATTCGCCTGAGAAAAACACGATTGTGGCTTGTTTTCCTCTCCTCATCTGGGATTTCTGCTTCGCTCATTATTCATCCTCGTGCCTGGTGGAATCTAGAATTCACAGCCGTGAGTGAACTGTAAGTGAGTCATCTAAGAGAGAGTCGAGTCCTGGCTTCGTCAACGTCACAAACGCTATTTATTTTCGAGACAATTTATTGCTCACTTGAGAGATCCCGTTTTATCATTTCGCTGAAGCATAGCTTGATAATTACAGTCACACGCAGTCTCATTTCTTCTCTTTGACAAAAGAATATTTGCGAAGAACTCTCATTTCTGGCAATGTTTGAAATACATTCAATACAAAACCTGAAAACCCACATTAACGGTTCTACTTTTGTGTTGCTTCTATTTCTGCTTACTTCCAGTTCAGGTTTAAAGTTCAGGGTTTTCAAATAAATATCAATCATCACATGGCAAAATAATGTACGCAATCAACGGAGGGTAACCACTTTGAGAAAAAAAAGCATTTTGCTTAGACCCAATATTTTTGAAAGGATATGAAATCTGCAAACGATAACTTTCTACTTAGCAAGAGCAACACTTAAGAAGCAAGGACCACATTAAAGATAGCATTGGCTCTTTCTGGACAATTACGTCATTGACATTCATTCTATACAATTTATCCTCGTGTACTCCCGATTAGCTATCAGTGGAAAAGTCATGTTTCATTCGTATTATTGTCAGGATATATTTTGCTAACCAACGCCCAAAAAAAAGCTATACAGAGTATGTGCTTTTCATAGTAGGGAAGGACATTTAGGTGGTATTCTTCCCCCAAAATATTTTCTTAGTTGATGGACTACCCAAAGAAGTCGGTGCTCGTCCTTGTGATATTATAATGGTATTATTAAATGCCATTCTACTTTTCATCCTATCAACTTTCATCGATCTAATGAAATTCAAAACACTTGGACAGTAGAGAATGACTGAAAGGAGGAGGATGCTTAATTAATTTCCTTTGAACAATGCCTCTTTTAGATCCTCGCCTGAATGAGTAAGATATGATAGAGGAAACGATAACGTCAAGCCAAGTTTGATGATTTGATGACGATAACGATGATAAGAGTGACGTGCGCTTGTGCCGACGCTTAATTAAAATTTCCGAATCATGCTCGAGTTGTTTTAAAGTAGTTCTACATTTCAATCATAGTAAATTTATGGAAAGATGAATTTCTGGAAAATCATACATTTGAAATGTTAATGCAACTGAAGAAGTTCATCTTCCCAAGCACTAGAGACTAGAGCCACAGACAAACCTTTAATCTGTGCTAGAGCATACTAGACAATACGAATAAAGCACCAGAGGCCATCCAGTTGAAATTTTCCGATTAAGCCTTTTCCCACAAGATTTTCCACTTTTCGTTGCCCCTAGTTCAGGTACGTATAACTGAGTATTCGAAAATTTTCCCCAAAAGTTAATATGACTAGCTGACAGTTTAA
Organism: Conomelus anceps; assembly: GCA_948455865.1. Classification (NCBI taxonomy): domain Eukaryota; kingdom Metazoa; phylum Arthropoda; class Insecta; order Hemiptera; family Delphacidae; genus Conomelus; species Conomelus anceps. The sequence continues at coordinate 36,943,760 of OX418219.1, forward strand.
AGCTTTCTTTGGAACATGAATAATGACACCAACAAACTTTCAAATATAATCTTTACAAAATGGCAGAACACTAGAGTTTGTCGTTTTTCATAGAAGGAATTATTGAATTAAACTAGGGACTATAATTGATTCAAAATGAATGAATATGGCATTGGAATGAGACGGTGGTATGAAGTTTGCTGCGATGCGACGTTGAATGATGTTTCCCTTCAGAATTGATTTCTCGAAGTTTTAATCCCTTCAGAGTTTTAAAGGGTGCTTAATGGGTTGTACTCAAAGTTTTGAAATGTGATACATCATTTCGATGCTATGCCGTTTTACTGCGCTCACCGCTGATACACTATATTATTATATAATTTATATATCGGTATATTACAGGCTATAATATATGACCTATAGGCTATATTCGCTATAATATATGATAGTCCTATAGCCGTTTAAATATTCAAGTGTCTTATACAGTCTTAATCTGCATAAATTGACGGTCAATATCATGTAACTTTTTGATGTAGAATACATTGTTTAATAATGTAGTTTTGGCATTCAAAACATTTGAATACACTATACCACAAGACATCAAAGTTCATCCACCTCCAAACTGAAGCCTATGCTCATAGATTGAGATAGATTTCCAACAATGGTATATGGGTATTCCATGAAATTCAGGTACATTGAAATGACCATGCCTGGTTATCACGAAACAAAAGATCAAATAATTCTGACTGACTCAAGAGTCACACTGACTCAATAAAGTCATATATCAATTATTTATGTTCAGCTACTAAGCTCAACTAAAATTACTTGTTTATTAATTATTATGGTTGCCAGTATGTTAATATTCATAATAAAAAAATCACAATTTTCTACATATTCACGACAATGACAAAAGTACAAAAGGATTTAAAAAAATTTAAAAATCCGAATTTTTGTTTTTTTTTTTGTTGCTGAGTTGAAAACGGAAGTTACGTAGCTATAAGCGCGCGATTCTAGTAGAATCTGCTACATGCCGAATACATTCAGCGAAGTGAAACTCGTGGGAACGGCACAATCTGATCCTGTGCTCTACTAGAATCGCGCAACTCTCGATAATTGCTCTTGCTACTAATTTCTCTGGCTACGATTGTAACACATGTAAACCCAGCGTTAGATTAAATTGTCAATCTCATTATTTGAAACCTATGATTGGTTATTCAGATAGAGTTCAAGTTTAAATATGATTCTAATTTAGTCCTTCAAAGAGGGCTCAAGTAATTTTTATGATGCAATCTGAAGTAAAGTTTTAATGTTAATGAGAGAGTCATGATATATTAAGAGTATTACTATGATGTGACTACATATCCTTTGAACCCTATTGTGGATGAGTTATTGCTGATCTTATTATCCATGTAATAACAATCTAACATGTCATTTTATTAAATAAAATGTTCAAAAGCAAGATTATTTGTGTTTGAAACTTAATTTTTCATGAAATTTATTCGCTCACGGTGTGGTTTTCAACCCTTGATTTTTAATGCTTGATAATTATTTTCATGCACTGAAGAATATTTGATTTTAAATAAAACTAATTTAAATGGTCCAAATTGAAGGAACTAGAGTGAACCGAGGAGAAACAAATGGCTTTAATCAGCAATAATTGTAGATTGTGTTTTGTTCTGATACAAAAATAGTGCTGGGCTCCATGAAAATGTATTAATGTTTTTATAGAAATATTGAAATTTCATTGTTTATGTGATTTTTCCACATTTTTCATTATTTAATAATAATAATAATTATTATTATTATAATAATATAAATATGTTTTATTTCCATATTTTGCAACAAAAAAATTTAGAAACGTCAGAAAATACAAAAACTATCAGCTACGTTTTCAAAATGCATACAAGACTGTAAAACTAACTACAACAATATCTTAAAAGTAACATTTATAAGCATCTTATCTACAAATCTATTGGGTCTTGAAATATTGTTGTGAATTTAGTATAGAAAGTTTCAAGTACTTGTGTGCTATTTTGAGGTTTTGGTACTGGGAGAAGCAGCTTAACTTAGAAGAGGTGATGTAGTTTCGAGCTGACCCGATGCGATCCGCTATCTGCGCAATAGCGCCTGTTGGTCACAAACATCAGTGGCCCAGTACTTGGCTTTCTACCTTCATCAGCACCGTTCAATCTATGCGGCGGCGTCCTGGTCGCTAAGAGGACCACCAGTGGTGGGTTTCTTCAATCTTACAAGCCAAGTACCCCGGACTATGATAGAGTCGGATCTCGTCGGACTCTACTGCACTTCATCATTCTTTGGAAATTAAATTTAATTGTCAGTGATATTCTACTCTGAGATATGAAATCTTAACATAATTTACATTTTATTAAAGCCTCACGCGTCTCATCTGATTTTTGTAATAGCGTAACTTATTACCTGATATCACGTAATGTTTAATACTAGAAATTGAATAATATTTTATGCACTTTTTCGTTAACTAAAACCGTCTTATTCTTTCATATTTTTAAACCTTCGATGTACCGAATTCAAAGGAATTGTAAATTACATATTATTTATATTTATCTATTAAACAGTAGTAGTTGATTGGCCCGTTTGCTCTAAAAACAAGTGCTGAAGCTTTTGACACCACTGGCCCTCGGCCTTGTGACGACGCTTCAACATCAGTTCATGGGCTCTGTGTGGTGAAAATAGCAAACAACATAGCAGTGTCACACAACACAAACCAAGTAAGCTAGTACGAATGTTGTAATAAACATCTGAATTAGTTGATCCAACTAATCCACTAATACCAGCTATTAGCAATGTTGACTTATTTGTTTGTGGCTGATGTTCGGTTATGACAACAAAGCCACACTTTGGGTTGGGGCTTGTGTATGCGTGTATTTGTATGTGAGAAAGAGAGAAAGAGACAGAGCAAGAGAAATTCGGAGGGAGAGTGTGTAGAAAGATGACGACAGAGAGGGTGGGAGTGAGATTGGTTCTGCAGTTGTGGAACGGATAGATTTGCGACGGCGGCAACCAACTCCTGTCTAACTGCTTTAACTCTTACTCTACCTTTTCGGCCTCTAAACGATTTGGATCGGAACCAAATTAATGGATCAGAAACCAACTAATTAAGCAGGAAGTAGCAGTCCGTAAATCAAGGCAGCAGCTCTCACACACCACCCAAGGCAATGCAACAAAATCAATGGCTCTCTCTATACCAACACAAGATTTCTTCCTTCTCACTCTTCCTACAGCCTACATCTATCATCCGTCGTTTAAATCTTTCTCCCTGTTGGGCATTCATTCTTTCTCACTCACTTTCTCTCATTCTCCCATATACATGAAATATGTTTTTCCTTCTTTGAAAACGCCTTTCTTTATCTGATTCCACTTGTCCACTCCTGGCAATCCTAGTGATAGCTACTTCTCAGTCGGTGTCTGAATTAAGCTCAGTCTATGTTGAGTACAGAAAATTTATTTATGCATGATTATGTTTTTGATAAACAATATTAATAAAACAACAAATAATATGCAAACATTGGGAGTATCATGTCATGTGGAACAGTATGATTATTATTTCATGCACAGTATCTTGGAAAGGCTTTATTCAATTGTTAGCTTTCTCATGATTTCAAATACTTTCATTGTTGCATTATCATGAAATGGATAAGTTTCTTTCTGCATGAGAATTTGAAAAAATGAATGATAATTTTTTTGATTATAGCTGAATTCTGTAGTTGTAATCAAATAAAATCAACAATAATTCTGATTATGAATATTTTGTTCCAATATGATTAAAGTTCATTTTTTTGAAAATGTTAATTCGTTTGAGGATCATTTCTCATTCAACTCTGTTCTCATGATTTTCTGTTCAAAACAAGTTATTTATCAGTCTTGTAAATAATAATTTTCATAGTATTGACAACGTACGGTAATTATGCCTGTACTATCTATTGGATCTATTGAACCCTAATTAAAATTTTTGTTGGCTACAGAAAAAAGTTAGTCAAGTTGAGAAAAATTAGAAATATAAAGATTATTTACTCAGATATATTGATCTATTTATTTATATGGTTGTTTTAAAACAGATTCAAGATGAATAGATTCATAGAGTGTACCATGATTGATTTTGTCAGACAATATTGTGAACAGCTTTACTATCTCTCATTATTGTCATTTTAGCTTCCTGCTCTTTTTTTATCAAAGAACATCACGGTACGGCACAGGTATATGTGTATCGACCTTTAGAAGTATAACGTACTAAAAAGGGTACACTGAATTTCCCATAAAATTATAAGCAAGTTTGTTTTAAGTACGGTACACATATTGAAGCATGAAGTGGACCAGCATCCCAAGCATTCAGGAACACTCAACAAAGATTGACAAACGAGCACAATCCTATCCATGAATAATTCACGGCACATTAAAATAATTACTTAGCAGCCTTTTTTCATTTAGCTTAAAAAGTGTCACCAAGTAACTGATGACAATAGTTTTAACTCATGGGGAAATAAAGTGAAAGTGAAAGGTAGGCTACTAATAAATTGCCTGGAATAAATCAAGGTGGATCAGATACAGCTATTAAATAAAATTAGTTCAATATAATTTTTGTAGCGCCTCTTTAACGCTTCTCGGCCAGTCTCAAGTGTCTCTAGAGTTTTGGCTAGTAACCAAACAATGTTCTCGCAAGTTTTTTGGAAGAGTTCCACATATTTTTGCAAAGGAGCTCCAGTGAGAGTTGGCGTGTGGGAGTGTTCTTGCGGTGAGGGGCGGTGGGTAGGTCTCGAAGACAGCTTCTAGTTGCAAGAAGCTGAGATGTCGAGTGAGGAGCGAGTTGACCCGATAATTGAAATCTCGGATGGACATTACCGTTTCTAATTTGTCGCCGCCATTGTTTGTTTTCCTGGGTATTTTTCTCACCAAGAAGGCCAAGCGCGGGAAATGTGGGGCAGACGGTCTTTGACTTGCTTGTTTACAACGGAAAGCGCTCAGCTACTGTTTTCTATCGGAAACAAAAGCTTTAGAATTGACAAGGAACAAATGAAGAACATTGTTCGTTCCTGGGCATGACCCACATTGAATTTGTGATGAAGAATAAAGCAAACGAACAATGGGCTCACCTCTTAGCTCGACGAGAGTTCTTAAAAGATTGTTTACCCAATGTCAATACAATACAAATAAATTGATCCTAATAATGACATAATAATTGATCCAGAATAATGACATAAGAATTTTTCTGATTATTTATTGTCATAGTTATTCTTCCATGAATCTTCATAAACTGATACTGTATTGTTTTGGAAGCAGGATCAGTCCTGCAATGATTTTTTCTAAGGGAGTCCTAATTGGTCGTTTTACTAATGCCAGGAATTGATGGATTTTTGTTTCCAGAGAGGTACTCCAGCAGCTTACTCATGAAACACTTCTCTGCTAATGAAATGAATGTCAGGCAAATTAAAAGAGCTTTTGAGAAAAATAGTTGAGAGTAGAACAAAAATACATTTCATTTTTCAATTAACTATTTGCAAGCAACTCCTGGAAAAAGACTGATGATCACCAGCCACCTTTAAAATTTTTAAATTATTTAAATGAGTTTCTATTTTATTACAATAATTGATTTATGTCTGAAATGATTCATAATGAGTAGGCCTTCTTTACAAGGAAAGGATCTCGAGTTTTTTGTGCTATTGGTGTCCACATGAGTTTGGTATATGTTCTTGGGTAATGAATGAATAACAGGCTAGTAATGCTATGAAGCAGGAGCTTCATAAGGCGGCCAAAAAAAATCCCATTTGTGACTACTCCAAACCTCAGAACCGCTCCTGCTATAAACCTGAGATTCTTTTCACCTTTCCGTTAGTAATGCTTCAAGAATGATTTTTTTTTTGTTATTTTGTATTTTTTTCAAATGATGCTGGGAAGTAAGCTTTATATTATAAATGTCATAGTAGTACCGGTAATATGATGTTCTCAGGAGAAAGAGATCATACTGTTAGCGGACACGACAAGCCAAGACCCAACCATTCATGCTGGTCCATCTAGTTTCTAGTGTGTCGGGCTGTTCGCAGACCAAATCGGTCTGGGCAGACGGTCGACGAACAGAAATTGGTCGTAGTGACTTAGCCACGGATGGCCGTTCCGCTTGAGACGTTGCTTTATCTCAAGCGCTGATCCCTTTGATATTGTGACAAGGAACCAAAGGGAGTTTCTTCAAGGCTGTGGAGAAAATGAGAAAGTGAGTGTTCTTGGAAGAGTATGGTGGCTGTCTCTCTCTCCTTCTAACCAAAGTCATGTCACCCTTGCCCATCAGAAATAAAGCCTATTGGCTACAACTTGTCAACACACAAATTAGGTCACAACTTGAAAATTCTTGAGGACAATGGCATTGTTGTCGCCTGTCATTCATTGATTGAGATGGAAGGGTGAAGAACGTTCCAGAACAATGTGACCTTATATAAAGGCACCAGTGTGAACGAGTTAGTTGATTTTTGAAAGAACAAACGTTTGTGCATAAGCAGGGGTGCCCACCCCCCCTAAGCCTCATGACGCACCCCCCCTAAATTTAGCACCAACCCCCCCCCCCCATAAATTAAACCCTCCAAAAAAATGCGAAAAAAGCCCCCGTATTCTTTCTAAAACTAAAAGAAGATTTTTATAACTATTGAAAAAATTCAAACCCAGTCGATAATATACAAAATGTATGTATATTTTTTGAGATTCTTTACATAGGTAACATTTTTTTGTAAAGGTAAAAAAGAAATATCAATGAAATGAATATATGAACTTCTGCTCAATAAACTCAATTGCAAAATAGCAAAAAAAGAATTTGAACCTAAATGGTTTTTAAACAGTAAAATATTATTACAAATACACAATGTTCAATAAAAATGAAATACCTATAAGTTTATGTTCTGTGTGCCAATTACATTAAGGTTAAATAATTCTACAAAGTTGTTCCTTTAAAGGAAATGAAAACAATGAGTTAATAACTTCATTTGTAAACCACAAAAATTCAAAATACTAAGTCATTTATTGGACAGTAGTTAAACAACACGTTATTTACATAGTGTAGTATCTTGGAAGAATTTATGTATGGATGAAGTACATGAAAGGTACAAATTTCATGTGTAGTTATTTACAACACACTCGAAAGAAGTGTCTTTCAAAAGCAAAATAAAGACATAGTTATGAAAAATTACTGAATTTTTAGTATTTAGTAAGTTTTTCAAAAGCAGTTCTTACTTATTAGTAAGTAGTTATCGTAAAATACATGAAAAACATCAACAGTTTGAAGTCAAACATTTTAAATTTGTAGGCTGTGACCATCTACAAGTTAGCTGGGCACCCTCTAAGCTTGTTAAATCTATCTCTCTAAACCCCACATAGAAGTTTTTTTCTTAGGGATGAGGAAACAGAAAACCTTTCAATTATTTCTTTGTTAGAAATAGACTCAAGAGCATCTTTTTCTGCAGCTAGAACCATTAGATTGGACAACCATGAGTCTCCCATAGCTGATCTGAGGCTGTTTTTGATCATTTTAAATCGACCATAACATTAAATTCACCATAGAGTTAGAAGAGAATAGTGTTTTAAATTTTCTAGATTTAAGAATTGACCATAGCACAGGAACCCACAATTTCTCTATTTTTAGAAAAGTAACTCATACCGATGTAATCATACCTCATCACTCATGTCACCCAATATCACACAAACTTGCAGCCTTCAATAGTATGATTTATAGAGCTTTAACCATTCCAATGAGCAATCATCACTTTGAAAAAGAGATTAGTACGATTAAACAGATAGCTATTACAAATGGATATGAGGAAATCATTGTCAATAAAATGTTAAATAAAATAAATAGGAGACTAGCAGTAAGTACTAGCATTGCTGTAACGGAAACTGGGGAAAGGTCATGGATAACGGTGCCTTACCTTGGCCCAGTTTCTGATAAATTAGGAAAACAACTGAAAAAGAACGGTTTTGATGTAGCTTTTCAAACCAAACCAATTTTAAAGAGCTTATTTGGGTGTAGTAAAGACAAAATTGATATCTGGGATAAAAGTGGGGTTTATAAATTGAATTGCGGTGATTGTAATGCTTGTTATGTGGGTCAGACTGGTAGAAGTTTCAAATGTAGAGTAAATGAACATATCAGGGATTGGAAAACCCAAAAAGGAGATTCAAATTTTGCAGAACATCTCATTAATAATGGACACAAGTTCAAGGCTGAAGAAAATGTTGAATTTCTGCATTTGATTGGCAAAGGCAGACAATTGAACATTTTAGAAGCTTTGGAGATAACTAAGTTGGTAAAAAACGATTCCATAACTAATTTAAATGACCAAATTTATTTTAACCAATTCAATACAACTAACTTGGTTTCATTATAATTCCAGCCTTTTTTTTTTTTTTTTTTTTTTAAAGCAATTCTTATGTGTATTTCTCAGTTGACCTTGATTGCATTTCAGTGAGCTTCTAATTTTTAAAGAATTTTTTATTTTAATTTGATTAAATTCTAGCCTTATTACAAATTTTTTGTTACTTTCTTGATGTTCACATTGTTTAGTTATTGATTTGACTCGTATTTTTGCTTGTTACTCCTCCCACCAGGGGGCGTGACTTGACAACCAATCACAACATCCGATTAAGGTCAGCCTCTTTCCCTCTTAGCCAATAGTATCATTTCATGTATAGTATATATAAGGCTTCTCTGTACTTCAGTTTTTCAGTTTGATTGAGATTGATAATGGTGTAACAACCGAAACTAGTTTCTCGAAGTTTTAATAAATGTGGTTGTGACAATTTTGTCTTATTTTTCATTATGGATACCTTCCACAATATCACCTTCGCCATTACTAAGAAACATATATATCTGTGTCTCGTAATTTCTGTCCGGCGTTGCTTACACATTACACAGACGGCCGACCAAACCAAGATCAACACAGTCTTGTCTGTGGTTGTGTCCGCTAGTGTGTAGGGCCTTCAATGCAAGACGGAAGAAAAACCATTGTTTTCTTGACAATGCTTCCATTATCATTGATGACACGTGCTGCAACGAGGTTGTGAATTGACACATTTTTCCTCTCTCTCCTTGAAAGTTTCTCTCACTTCTATTTTTCAGGCTAGTTCTAGCGCTTTCAACAATTTGCCAGTATGTTCCAGATTATGTTACTGTCCAGAAGTTCATGGAATACTTTCAAACAATATATAAAAGGGGTCTCCTTGTGAGTCGTAGATCAGTTGTCATTCGAACGTTACTGTGAAAAAGTGACAGTGTGGTAGACGTCTTTTCACTCCTATTTGTCAGGTTAGTTCCAGCGTTCTCAACAACTTGCCAGAATGATCCAGATTATCTTAGTGTCATAGTTCAGTTGTCATTCGAATGTTAATGTGATGGAGTGACCTCCTTTTTACTGTGTACAAATACACAGTGCTGTTTTTATGAATGGTGATTATGCATATCAAATACAGTAACAGACTATGGTTTGCCAGTGTTCCATTTCTTTATTGAGTGTTCAACTGTTTTTTTTTTATTTTATAAAAAAATTTATGTTTACAACATTGAACAGTTTATTGGATAGTAATCAATTAAATTATTGATTGGCCTACTGACAATTAGTACTTTGTGCAGTGCATAATAGAAAATTATTCATTATTAATTGAACGCTATTGATCTGTTTGTTTCTTATTGTTTTTTCTTGTGTGACAAAATTGATTAGTTCGAGTCGTAAGTAATTTGTGTAAATATAGTTCAAGTGTTAATTTAAAGTGTTGCCAGCTCCAGTTTAGTGACAGAATCCATAAAAAAATGTAGGAATTGATTACAAGTCAAATGAACTTCGCAGGAAAAACTTTTCCTTATTTGAGCTAGAATCTTCCTGCTTATGATCCGTTCCTTCTGAAATCCACTGTATGACAAAACTATTGGGCCATTCATTTCTATTTGTAATCCTTATTCTATTCTTATCTTTCAAAGACCCATAAAAGATTACAGTTACTTTGGACTAGTCATTCATCTTAATCAAGCAAAATTTGTGACAAACTTCCAATAGAATGTTTACATTTTTCATCACCCACTTAATTCAATCTGCAGTTGCTTCAAACTTCAATAACCATCCACACCATATGATGTTGATTATTAGTGTGAGTACAAAACCGCTGCAACCACCAACTTCGGCGATTGTCCACTAGAGCTTGTTCTCGTTGGATACGAGAGCGGCCAATAGGAATAATAGCTGCTTCACTACAATGCTAACGCCAGCTAGATTCGGGGGCTATTCTGCGTCTGCAGTTGAGATGTAAATTGAGTGCTGCGATGTGGGATTTGGGACATGAGTGCGCAGAACACTAGTCACAGATTTATGTAGAACTCAATCGTGGGCTCTCAAGTATCTCCCACCTAGGCTCACGACATCCTCCTCCCACCCTATTCATCGATATTCTCTCTCCCACACTTTCTTTAGCTCCGCTATTATTAGCAGTGCCATCCATTCTTGCCGGTTGGTGTTTGTCTGTTTCGTGCTGGCATTCGTCCACAATCTCGACTGTCACTGTGTCACATCGACTTGTAATTTCTGAGCTGGGAATTGCCCTTGTCTTGTTACTGCTGTTACTTGCAAAGCTGAAGTGAATGTGACTTACTTTCCGAGCATCACTGATCGATGGCGCCTAATTGATTGGCCAACTATTTGCATGCCCGTAGCTAGGCTGGGACTTTCTGTCTCAAATGGCCCGACTACTTGTGACTCCCAAACTTGCGAAAAAAGGTCATAGGCCTACACTTCGTAACGATCCTCTATCATCAATCAACCGAAGTTGACAGCCCTACTCTGCGATGAAGTAATGAAAAGGCAATTAATATGATTGAGACTTCCTTGTATTCAATTATTGTTAATAATTATTACAAGACATTGTTTATCAATTTTGTGTTATTAATATTGTGACGTGACTAACCGCCAGAGTTATAATAAAACAATTAGCAAAAGTGCAGTCTTAATTTGATAGTTTGGCGCCAGGAGATTTTTTATCTAATACAGATAATACCCCGAAAACTGCTGAACAAAATGGATATTAATATATCATGAACACAAAGTTCCTCTACCTCAGGGTCACACCTCATCAAAGCGAATAGAGGGTGAAAAAACTTATTCATAAAATATAAAAATAGAATAATGAACAATTTTTATTTTTCAATAGCTTATTTCACTTTATCTGACGGAGCACTGTACAGTGTATACACACCACATATATTATCTTCAAACAGCCTGGGGAGCAATTTTCTTCTTCTATTGCTCAGCTAATTCCGGACCTGCTAACTCTTCAGCCCTATGCAATCTTGGAATCCCCTGCATGAAAATATTTTCTCCAAGTCCTCCTAGTTCTCGATGTGGAAATCCCAAATTCAATATTGATAGTCATCACGATTTTTTTTTCATCTCATTAAAAGGCCGATCATTTTTTTAGTTAAATTTCAACAAAATAAAAAGTGTTTTTAATGATTTTCTATTTGAATCAGACATTAGTTCAACTTTTTACTGTTTGAGAAGATTCACTGATTTTTCTGTTTCCGCGTATAGATCGCTGAAAGTTTGATATTTCCCAACTAAGTCTGTTCATACAGTTTTTATTTTGTCGAGTTTAAATATGGTTTCAACTCGTTGAGCATAAATTTGGAACGATTGTACGGTTATTACTTTTTCACCATTTTTCGATGATTATAAAACCCCTAACTCAACGAAATATTGTTTATACTCACTTTTTCATTGAAAAGTTCAAAATGAAGTATTCACTTCAAATGGAGAAAATTTTAAACAAGTAACTTTTCCAAGTCGGCGCCCAGTATTTTATGAAGTTTATAAGAAATTCTACGTAATATTTTTTAAGTTTATGGAAATTTTGAGGCAAAATTTAAAAGGTTACTTTTATTCAATTTAAAATGTTCTCAGTTTGAAGTGGTTATTTTATTTTCAACTTTTCAGTACGGCAGTATTAAATTTGTATCATTTCATTAAAGTCGGTTTCATTTTTTTGTAATTTTTTTTAATTAAAGATGAAGGAGTGTGCCAATTGTGTATTGTGAACAAACTAGATCTTTATAAAGTTTGGAAGGATATGTTGTGCTCAAAATTTTAAGTTGATTGGTCAAAGCGTACTAAAGTGATCGTCGAGAACATACATACTTGCTACGCCGCACGCTCAATTATTGAAACAAACAGTATTTCAGTATTTTGATCCAATTATTATAATTTAAAATATAATAGCAAAATTGAAACAAGAACCTGCAAGTGAAATAATTTCTCTATAGATGTTTTCATGAGAATTGCGATGGTAATATATCAATTCCCAAGATTTTTGGCGCATTTAAATGTTTCTAATGCACTTACACTATTTTTCTGTTGCATCTCATCAACAGTAATAAAATTAATCAATCATTTTAGTTGATAATTTCAATCCAAAGTAGCCGTAGGCATAGCCAAAGAGAAACATGCGTACTATTAATTTAGCAACCAAGTGCCACACTCCAAATTTTTTATTGTATTAAAAAGGTGAGAATAGCTCTCTCTGCTTTTCAAGTATCAAACCTCAATGAAAACCCAAAAGACGATTTTCTATCGATATAGGTAAATGAAATGTGTCCACACTATGACACTAAAACATAAATTGCAAATTCTACTGAAGGGGTTATCCCCCTTTTAATTAGATTTTATCATATATTTTCAACTTTGAATTTCAATATTATATTTTTATGGTAAATTGAACGACTTGCAGTAAATATCTATTTATTCTTTATTAAACTTGACTGCAAGTTGCTCAATTTACCAGACGAAGTTAATAATAACAACGCAGATTGCTATGGATTAAGAATTATAATAGCTTAATTCTATGATATTCATCCTCATTCTCGTTATTATTCATATTAGCCTATATATTCATTATTATATAATAGTTTTTTCTGAATTTTTTCACGTTCACGGCATTGCCTACTCTGTTGCATTTGTGGTAAATTTCGAATAAGACTTTATTGGTCAGATGTTTGAAACGGTGAACGCCATTGGTCGACGTGACATAGGAAGGCAGGGTGCTGTTAATGTCACTGCTGGAAGAGCTCGTGCCAAATCTCCAATTCTATTTCATTTATACGGCCATTTAACTTGCACTTCCTTGGCAATTCATTTTGCTCGCACAGAAACCTTACGGCGAATTATTATAACTTGGCGGTAATTGATGGCTGCTACAAGCTCATGTGACATCGGCAGCGACAGCCTTATATTAATTAATTGGCGGTGCCACTTCAGAGTTAATGATGAGCTAACTAGCAAAACTCATGTCTAGTGACTTGAGTAATTCAAAAGATCTGCTTATCTTGATCATGATATAATCTACCGTTTACATTATTATGAAGTATTAGACTTATTCTTAATGATTGCATCAGTCAATTTCAAAAATATTCAAGGGGAGTTAAAAGCTCATTTATTATCCAAACTCAAGCTCTGCTGAGCAGATCTGTCAATGTGAAAGGTTATTTCGAACAGATTGAATTCTTGAATTGTAGGACGGGGTGGAGGGAGAATATGTGTGAGTATGAGACATATTCAAAAAAGAAAACTCCATCGTAAGTTCTGACGTGAATCGTTATAAAACATTCAACACTACCTACCTGTTGTAATTGAGCTTATTCAGTCCAAATTAGTTTCGACTCGTTGTATATCGTCTCAACCAACCTGTAAACAACAAGAAGTAATTTATTAGCTAGGCTTATTGTTATTTGGTGAAACGAACTTGGTAGTGACTCTATATATAAATATCTCGTGATATTAGAATTAAAAATTAATAACATTACTAACAACAAAAATTATAAACACCTCCACCACATCCACTCCTCGCACTACCTTCCTACGACATACTAAAAACTACTCAGTCTGCAACCAAGCGCCGAAGAACGACATAGTTCGAAACGCGTCCGCCGCGACTCAATAAAGGTCAGTTTTGCACAGCAAGTTTATTCACATGAATAGTAAAAATTACGGACTAACGTTACTTGTTACTGTGCCTGATTATTTTAACGTGGTTGTAAGAACTTGCTAGAAGATTTCGAAAGAATTCTAAAAGAGCGAACTCATATTGGGAATATTAAAAATTGGTTTCCTGTTGAATGTTGCATATAAATTGTCAGGAATTCAGGCTTTTCACGTATTTACAGAATTTCACGTAACTTTGAATGACTGGAATGTCAGACAATTTTTAAAAGTCTCTTGTCGCAATATTCAATATAATATTCTTCAATATTAAACAGTAATCACAGTATTAGTCAAACCATTGACTTTAGAATTTCGGGCTCTTTTTTAAAGTCAATTGTCACAATAATCGTACAATCACCATCAATATAATAAATTAACTAACAAATCAATCGATTTTTTCTCGGAGGATGAAGCCCACATAGGTCTGAGACCTGTGCGTGGGAATTGGATGATAGTGATTGATGAGTTGGACCAACAGTTTTAGATGGGTTCCGAAACTCCGGGAAGTGATTTTACAGCAGAGAACAGAGTCTTTTTTGCTGGCCAATCCAATCGGACACCCTTACAAAGAGCGCCCAAGAGTTTCGCAGCTTTTCTCTGTTTGAACAGATACCTGCTACGGCACTCGGCTATCACTTCCAAACAATTATTAGCCCATTGTCATAAGATTCCTAGAGCACATTCTCTATTCACAATTTGAGTCAAATTGTTGTAACACGCAAAAGTCTTTTCATTGTCGATTAATAATCAATTCAGGGGCTTGTCAAATTACAAAAAAATCTCTTAGGTTTACTCAAGTGTTTTATGCATTAGGCTCCTGGAGCATTAATTGGCATTATAATTTCATTGACTCCAAGAAAATGATACACTTAATTCATACAAAGATATAATATTTGTAATATCACAGAGATTTTTCTGAAGACAAGGAACGATACGACTGATGATTCACAGGTAACGATAAACGAAATGAACGCCAATAAAATATTCTCATTGTCGTATATAAACAGCTTTCATTGTGATCTATGGTTAAAAATACTGTTCTGCAGTGAAAAAAGCCGATTGTGCTCGCATGCTGATTGAATTAAATTATAGCGAGCAGGTGGCGTAGTCTACTTTCATGAGCAGAAGCTTTTAATAAAGGTGACGACGGCTAATGCGTTTTTGTGTTAGTGTTTCATAATTTGACACTGCGACGAAAATATCAGAATGCATTATTAAAACGTAGCGTTCACCACCTCACCGTTCACTAATGAAGAGGCAGCCCTAGAATAGACTAGCGCACACACAAATGCTGGGTTGCACCAACCACGATTAACTCTGATACAGGCTTATAAACCTAAATCACGATACTAGTAAATTAAACTGGGATATTCTGTTGTACAAACAAAATCAGCTGAACCCTGATAAAATTTGATATAAAGCGATAGAGTGATATTAAGTCATCTGGTTTGTTACAATTTCTCATTGCTGGTACACCTGTACAGCAGCTAACAATGCACAGGTTTAAAACATGGGCAAAACAGTGTATTTACATTGCTTTCGGATTCTCCTTCATTAATCTACAGGATGCTACTCCTTTGTATGGTCCTCTCATATGGATGCTGTGCCCGCAAACTTTGTAGATCCAGGTCCAAAGAGATAAGAACAGACTTCAAAAGTTCTGCCAAAGCCTCTCCATCACTGGAATTAGTTCTATAGAATCCCACAAACGATTCATGTATTTGAATATTATAATCAACATATCTAAGAACAATAGCCACTTGTTGATGTTTAGAGTTTCATCTGCTATTATGGCAAATATTCAACTTTTCTTCACTTGCTTTGTAATTTTGCGTTTTATTTGGCCTCCAAAAATTGTCAGAAATTTTGGAATGAAGGAGCAACATATTGGAAATTCTTTTCCCAAGCATTCGTTTAATAATATCGACTAATTTGTAATATTTATAATTTTTAAATTCAAATTCATAATTTTATTCATTGAATAAATTGGGTAGAGGAACCTGACCGTTGCATTTTGAATGTAAACCATATGAGATGCTACAAATGAGTTTTCAACGTTAAAATATGGAAAATGTTTGTTTGATTTATAAATCATGTGGTGTGAAAAGTTGAAATAACAAACTATAACTTACTCTATTCACGCAAACAAGAGACGAACCAAAACAAACGTTTGCTTATGTGTGAGTGAAAAAGTGATGACTCATATCAGCTGTAGACCGATCGATTAATTTCTACCAGTTCACACTGAGTTCTGTATCAAATTTGCAGCCACAGTTACCGGTTCACTTATATTCATTATACTGATATACTGTGTGTTAATTGTACTCCTGTAGTTAGTTGCGAATCGGTCTTGTTGTTCGAAGATACACTCTCGCACGCGCATCATTGTTTACATCGTCTCCCCTTTCCATGAACAGATTTTTTTAATAGTGATGCATGAGATTTTATAGAAGCATTCCTGAGATCAACATGGTGAATAGTGAGTAGAGTTTAAGTTTCCTTGGACGATTATCAAAGCGATAGTCAAAAAAATGCGATAAAAGTTTCGAACAGTTCAAAATTCAATTGTAAAAAATTTTGTGAATTCAAGTAATTATGTTGTGGTTAGAGCCAAAATTGTTATTAAAGTGTTAAGAAGAATGCATATGAAAAATCCCTGGGGTGAGGGAATCGGTTTTTGATAAAAGGTGGAGTAAATGTCAATATCAAAATCATTGACATAGTAACCTACAGATAAAATAGAAAAGATAGTTCACATGCTCTAGGTTTGGCCAATCCAAGATCAGAGTTGTGTTTTAGTTATGGTGGAGTGCAATGAATAAATTTAACCTGGATCTAAATTGAACCAGGATCGTTTTATCCTGTGATTGGATCTTGGTTGGTGCAACCCAGCCAGAAATGTAATAATTATTATAGGAACGTACAGAAGTTGCATGCTTGACTGATCATTTATTATAGGTCATAGGCTCATTTAGGCAATTGCTTTGAGTCATGAGTATAATAAAGTATAATGAGTATAATCAACTAGTTGGAATGAGAAGATTTGTAGA
The DNA here is from genome assembly GCA_948455865.1 of Conomelus anceps. NCBI lineage: Eukaryota > Metazoa > Arthropoda > Insecta > Hemiptera > Delphacidae > Conomelus > Conomelus anceps. The sequence goes on from OX418219.1 coordinate 36,960,813, forward strand.
CAGACCTCAATGAGTTTCCTGCTCTAAATACTGACCGGTAAGATGTTCAGTGTAATTTGCGGAACAGGGAAATTGCCTAACCTTCAGCGAAGACGAAGATGACCGTTGCATTTCCATTTCCGAGTAACCGTAACATTTCCATTAAAAAAAAAAAAACGCTTTTTTAACTTTAATCTTACGCTAGTGTTATATGGTGGAATATCCATACAAGCATTATGTGCCCAACTGCTGATGGAATCTGTGACCACCGAGCTAGTAAAGTAGTGATGGTAAACGCTCTCCACGACACACATGAAAATTGCAAATCACCCCATATTGACATTGTCATAATATTTTTGCCATCAACAATAACATTGTTATATCAGTGTGATTGTCATGAAAATTTGCAATCGTCAACAGTGAAACTTTACATGCCAACAGATTAGCTGTAATTTTATCTAATACAATAATAATGATAATACAGAGTGAATGACTTAGTACGATGCATTTGCTGAGATAATCGTAGCAATAATTGTCTATCATTTAAGAATACAACCTATTCAAAATATTTGTCGAATTAAATTTGATCCTCCTACCTCTTTTTGAAGCTTACAGGCTTGAGTGAACGAGTGTTGGAGCCACCACTACACATTGGAGAACAACAACTTCAGACCTTTCTTCTAAAGGCAGGGTGGTCGCCGAAAAACTCTTAGAAATTCGGCATACAATTCGCCCTATTTCCGGTTGAATTTAGTGGTAGGATGACAAAGAGCTAGCCAAAGTTTGAATAAAGGTGTATATGAGCGCGCGGAGTGGGTGCGAAGAGGAAATATGTACTTTGGGCCAACATGAGAATCCAGTAACCAGGCGCCTCTCTCACTCAGTTGCTCTGTCTCCTCTTATCTTGTGTGTGAAGGGCCTTCACGTTGAGTGCATGCAACCACTTAGCTGGGAGAGTATCTCCATCACTTACTCTTTTTCTCTCTCTCTCTCTCTCATACACACACACACACTCACTATCTCTCTCTCACTATGTAGTTGTAAGGGGTATGTACCACGAGGAAAGCTAGATACTTACTTACCACCCACCTCAGCCCTCATATATCGTGTTAGCGGTTTCTTTGTGGAGTGCCTCAGCCCCAGCCTCAGCAACAGAATGTGCATAAAGCGGCGCTTGTGCCTTACTTTGGCCTCTTAATTGAGTTATTGGCGTCCAGGTGGATCCAGCGCCACTCATGTTGCCTCTGCTGGCAACCTGCCACATATCTATATAAATGACCACCATGACAGAATGCTCCACTTGTACAGTACGCCGCACACATCCACAGCCTCTCAAAATGTTCCGGTCACATGAACCTTGTAGGCCCATCATGTTAGTGACACTATACTCACACACACACACACACACACACACACTCTTTAGACTGTCGCATTAACAGATTCATTCTTATTATGTAACCTGCATGCCAGTGGAGTATTTTCAATATTGTGAAAGAGAATTCCTCGATATTTGGGGGGGGGGGATTTGTAGCCTATGTCTGAAAGCTTTATAATATCTTCTTTTTTTTCAATACTATCTGTCAGTGTTTCTACAATAACCTGCATGATGCCCTGTCAATAGAAAGTAGCTCCAGCCAATCTTTGGTTAAAATTCAGTAAAATAAGCCAACGGAGTACCCAAGGACCCGAGAAATTAAATATTATTATTATTATTAATTGTGCTGATAGGCATATGCACCGTTCAATCAAAGTGCATACTAACTTTACTAACTTTGCCATTCGAATGGTTTAGTTTCTATCGACATCATATGCATTCCAATTCACAAAAAATGCCCATTAGCAGTTCTTGGAAAACAGAGTTATTTCTTCATCTTCGAAAGGTCTCATAGTTTTTCATGCATCAATATTCTCTTTCTGTTCTTTTTTCTCATTTCGACGATTTAAAATAAATTGCGAAAAGATTTGGAAAGAATAAAAAATGGAAGTGTCAACGCTGGCACTGCAAAAAAATAGGATAATATTGGTCTAACCATTAGCATTAATAATGTCCTTTGCTCTGATTTTCAAATAAGAACAGCGACAACCCCAGCTGCCCATTGTGCCCAGCTGCCCAATGTTTTGATTTCTACTAGCTCAAACTAGCCTAGAATCTATAGCGGAAATTTGTTTTACATCATAATTATTTTTATATCCGACCCCCAAACTCCAAAGTCAATAGTGATCTCACTTGAACTATGAGGAAGCTATGTACCAAGATTCTAGAATCTTCCTTTCAAGCGCTAGGGCACAGACGGGCAGACGCATAAAAGTGAATGCATATTGCTTTTAATGTTTCACAATTATTGGATAAGTAACCAATCCTAATCAGCGATCAATCCTCGAATTCACTGAACATGATGACTACCCTTAAGGGTAGTTTCACCTCGCCGCTTGAGCCATATTATTGCAAACATGGTGGACCAACAATTCTCGGTGGGTTCCGAACCACCGGGAAGTGATTTTACAGCAGACAACAGTCTTTATTGCTGGCTAATTCAATCAGTCACCCTTACCGAGAGGGCCAAGGAGATCGTTGCTTATCTAATCTAATTGAAAAGATACCTCATATTGCTTACGGTTATCACTTCTCTGTCGGATCCTTAATAAACACTCATTCGAACGGTGTCACCTATCAGTGTTCACTGTTTGCAACACGTAGCACATTTCTTGCTTCTTGTCTATGCATAGGTATTCTGATAGTCTGATACTGAAAATTTTTATCAGTCATGTTTGTATTTTAGAGGAAAAAAGCGGAGCGTGCATTTTTATATGATAAACCAAGGTATTTACAAGAATGTTTAGTTTTTATTCCACCAATAAATTTCACAAAGAATTGGAAAAACCATGTGCGCTAAGCTTTAATTCTCCAGTCTATAGGTCTTCACTTTCCAGACGGCGTAAATAACGCTGCTTAGGGACCTACCATACGATTAAATTTTTGTTACTTCTATCATCTGTTTCTTTAAGGATATATTTCTCCTTCTTGCGACCGTCAGCGAATTTTTCCAGGAATGAGACCTAGCGCAATATATTTTTGTATCAAAAAGCCCCTATACTCGTAATTGACCGAGCGAAGTGAGGTCTATGATTCGAGTCGATCGTTTTGCATTTGTCTGCTCGTCTGTAGCGCATATACCGCTTAATGCTTGAACCGATTTTGATGAAATTTGGCATATTCATTTTGAAATTGAGCAGCGACGTATGTGTAAGGGTTTTTGAAATTTCCTTGATTTTTTTGCATTAATGACATAATTAAAAATAGAAAAAGGAAAGGAACTTGAGACTCTTATTATTGGAGACATATGATTGAAGTTGGGCTTTACCGGATTTAACCATCCATCATATGAATTCAGCATTGGATTTCAATGTCGAATTTTTCAGAATAAACATTAGTTTGTTCAACCTCATGCCTTCTTAGTTTATCTGCTCGAGACTAATCCAGGCATTTATCATTATCAACAATACCAAAAACATGACATTACAAGTAGGATATAGAACATTTCACATTAAATTTATATATTTTTTTGTTTCTATTTCCTAGTCCATAGTAATTATGATTAATTCATAAATTCTGACCTTTTTAATTTATTAGGTACCCAAATATTAGACTATTTGTGGTTTCAAGAATTTTCCGTAGGCTAGTCAGAAGTGAGTGAAGAAGATTTGCATCGTTGTTAGAGCAGAAAAGAAACTTAGTTGAGAATGAAGTCGATATATTACCATAAATTGTGATGTGCATTTTAAAATTAAAGATGTTTAAAAACTTCAAATTATAAATATTATTTTATATTTATTAAACAACTCAACAACATTGTTCCAGTTGATCAGTCTTTATTTTAATCAATGATGTTTTCCTTCAGATAACTTCAGCTAGATTAGTAGACTGGTTCCAATGCAATAGTTGGAATGTCAAATTTTTGTTAAAATGTAATTATATTCCTAATCCTGTGAAATGATTAAGGATGCGAACAATATACATATTTATTAAGTAGAGGTTGATCAATTGAAGGATCAACTTTAAGTTCATGAAATTTCCAGATTGGGGAAAGAACTATAGATTAGAATTCTAATTCAGAGGTCTGAGGACTTCTTCATATAATTTAAATTATACTTCAAATGCAACAAATTTTGAGAATCCTTACACATACGTTGCTGCACATTCCTACAACAAAATTTATGCAATTCATGCAGAAATTCATAGAGCTTGGTCCACGCGTTAAGTCGTAAATGCGTAGCAAACAGAAAAACAGACAAATGCAGAACGGCTCTCTTAAAACAGAGAACTCACTTCGTTCGGCAAAAAATTAAATAAGAAGTGAGGTAAATTAGAATTTGTTAAAGGGTGAATAGCATGAAAATTTAATACGCCATTGAAGGTGCAAATAATAACTCGACACAAAATCCAGTGAAATAAAAAGCCATGTTCAATGAATTAAATAATGAACAATTAACTAAATTAGATCTGCTTGCAGAGCTGTTATGTGCTGATAGAAGCAACCTGAAGGTGAGTGACAGACTACTTCGTTATTGATGAACATGAACATGTATTACGCTATTATCGATGAAAGAAATAAACTCTTCGAAACAAAACCCTGTGAAATGAAAAATTCTTGAACATCAACTATGTAGAAGATAAAAATTATTATTTTTAACAATATTTATTTTTTGAATTCCATTTACGTACCGATAGTCTAAGTTGTTGCCACTGCGATGCACTTAGATTGCGGCACTGGTGTGAGCCTTGCGTTTTTTAGACGGTTAGGAGAGCGCGGGGTGACAACTACTACTCGCCTTGGTCTTTCGATTTGTCCAACTGAGGCTGGCTGAGTGCTGAGAGCGTGCCTCAGCCAAGTCCCGGACTGCTTGCACCGCTTTCTGCCGGCACCAAAACCAACTAATCTGTGCTGTCCCTTCGTCTGCTCACTCCCTTTAACCAAACCTACCTGCTGCTCAACCCACCTCATCTTCACTCAACTTAAACAACCCAATCACGACGCTGATTGCAAAACTTTCATAAATTGTTTTCGTTACAAGATAAATTTCGATTAAATTATTTATTTGAAACGCTTATTCAACAAGCAAAATATAGGCCTAGATACCGATTTTATCGAATGAAGGAGGTATAGAATATTTATGGTATCCCATGTAATAGGGAGGTGGAAAAAGAGAAATCCATGTGTGGTAGAAGTGGAAGAAAAGTGACGTTGAAGATGATACAAGGAGGCGAGTTTGAATTATTTGTAATTATGTTTTACACGTATTTTATTGAGTATAGGTTACGAGAGTGTCAAAGTCCATGGAAATTCCAATTGGTGTAACAGTTGATACTGAAAGATATTCAATTTCACATAGTGGGGGCTGTTGCATGAAAATTTACAAAATAGAATCACAATCTACGAGTATGAATTAACAAATATAAAATAGAATCACTAATGAAGCTCATTAAGTTTGTAAAGATACTTGTTTCTGGTTTCTCACATTATAGTATATCTAATTCATTTTAAAATAATACTTGTAATGCTTTAATGATGTTAAGAGCTGTGTACTTCTTAGGACTTGATACTTTTTTTAGTTGAAATAAGTTAAATTGGAATATTGGCTATTTTCTAAAGAAAATTTGTTATGGATTACTTTGCACGTTTCACATGGGATCGATTCATGATTAAGACTTGATAGTGTTATACTTTAAGACGCAATGATTTAAGATTTACTTGAGTTGATCAGCTCCTGATCTTCTTGGCATTTATTAATGATTCCAGTTTATACTATAACCCCCACTTACATTATAAGGGAGGTAGAAGAGACGTTCATATATTGCTCCATTTAGAAAATACTAGATTGTATGGCCTTGTAACTGAATTTAATCGACTGTTATAAAAATCTGAAAGCTTCCAATATTATTGTCTTTGGTATTTTATAGATTTAAATATGGGTGATTGTGTGTCTTTTGACATGCTATTCAATGAGGATAGCTCCGAGTATTGTAGGTGATTCATTTGTAGCCTCGTAAATAACTTTATCTCCGATTACCGCAATAATAATTCACTATAGTGAAGTTTTCAATTCAAATATCATGGAAGAAGTAGTGACATGCAGTGTGCCATGCACTTGTCCTCCATACAGGAGAATCGTGAGCGTGGGTGATGGGGGATTGATTTTTAAATGAGCCCCCTGATGGGGGGGGGGGGAGGGGGAGGGAGGAAGTTGAGGTAGAAGAAGGATGACAGGTGAAAAGGTTGTCTGAATTTGAGGAAGAAGAGGTGGGATCAAATAAGCGCTGAAAGTAAGCTAAGCAGCTAAACAGTAATCATCAACTGTTTAATCTCGCAAGGGAAATGGCATATTTCCTTCGTGAGATTATCCCCAAGAATAGTCAACTGCAACTAGAGACAGCCGCTCTACATCGCCATTTCAATCTTAATTGCTTAGGAATTCGATTAGCTAACTTTTTTCGAAACTTCCACCAATTAATGTCGCAATATTATTCATTTTTCGTTTCCCTAGAATTTCACGGTAGAACGATTACGTGATAATTGGAATTCTATTGTCATAATTGGCGTAGTTATCATCGTTATTACAGTTAAAGTTCATTATCAAATGTTGTGGGATAGCTGTACATGAAAGGACCTACGAGATTTCTCAAGAAAGAGGGGAAAATTAAAAGATTTTAAGGACGTTCCTTTTTCTTCCGACATAAGTCTCACCGTACTTTGTGGGTCATGAAAGTCATGATGTGGATAACAACACAACTAATATCTAAACTGATACTATTTACCAATTTTGATTTTTACTCACTTATACTGGAGGTACTAGAGGGATGCATTTCACTTCTAAAGAGAAGCTTCATCAGCCTGCCGCCAGGCACACTCAATTCATCAAGTACTTCGTCATGGAAAACATCACAGATTACAACACAACTATTCTAGACAGAATGAGTACAGAGGCCGTGACCTTAGGAATAACAGTAAGTCGGAAATAAGCACTAATCGATTACGACACTGCTACCAAATTTATAGTTATGAGAATATCTATTCTGCATAATCAATGTTGGGTAGAAATGTTACTGAGAAAAAAACTTTTTCTCTTCTGTAAGTCATGCCACGTAGAGTTGAGAAAATATTTTTGGGTGAACCGAATGATTAGATACCGGAATGGATGTGGAAAGATAGCAGCAGTATTCAAGTGCCAGAACTCTCATAATTAATTGAAAGTTTAAACGTCATGTTAAAACCTTTTCTTACTAAACTAAAGATAAAAACCTGTTTGGGCAATAAAATTGTCAACCAAAAAATCAAAGGTAGAAACTATGCACTCTATTTTGTGCTTTGAAAGTGTTAACACTGTGTTATCAACCCTCTTCTATATAATCCCTTTCTACGTTCTAGAAATTATATTTTTACTACTCAAAAAACTGGCAATGTTAATATGATGATAATGAAATTGTACACGTCAGCTAGCATTAACTTTAATAGGTGAGAAGTAAACATTCAAATATATTGCCATATTATTCAGAGTGATACTGATAAGTCGCAGTGACATGGTGAAAAACATAGTATTTGCGACAAGAAATGAGTTTATTTTTACTCTGGAATCATAACACTAATGGTAATAGCTGAAATGGTCGACTGAAAACAGTCAGTTTCGATCGAGAAGAATGATGCGTGGTGCACATTGAGCGAAACGCGTCGTATCTAAATGTGCCATAGATCATGGCTGATAAAAGGGGGAAGGGTTGAAATGTCGTAAAACGAAATCTCCATCACATCGAAAGCGCTCTCGAACAAATCAGCCCAACAATCGACATAGTAGCATCGTCGAGATTATTTGCGCAGTCAGGTTAGGTTGGGCATGTGTGAGTGTAGTGTTTGTGACGATCCTATTTGTTTTCACTCTTGCGCTGACAAGATTCAATTCAGTGGATTAGTCGTTCATCTCTGCTCTTAGCTGATAAATTTTGTCGATAAAATTAACGGCTAGCAGCGTCGGGATGCAACGACCCGAAAACGACGTCTACTGGCGACGCCTAAAATCTGCTTTACTCCACTCACTGACTAGATTACATCCTCCAACCAAAGTGTTACACTTTGTATTTGACTACTCCTCATTAATGCTTTGAATCCACTTATTTTCATATTGAACTCATATTATTGACCGTATGAATTATTTCATTGTTGACTATTTTCATATAGCCTAATTTCTGTATTTAATTTTCATATTGTATCTAGTTCTAGGAAAGATTTATTCATTCGCTTGATATTGTCATCACGACTGCAATGAACTCTGAAATCTGAACGGAGTGATGACACTCACATTTGTTCTATCTTATGGACTTAATGTCTTTGTTTATATCATATTATTGTATTGACTGCTACTTTTAATACTTTTACTTGTAAAATTCTTGTTTGTTTGACAATTTGTTTGATCAAATTGGAGTATTCCCAGAAAGTTGATGAAATGTACGTGATGAAAATAAAAATATAATGTCACGGATCTTTTCAAGTTGTTATTTGAAGATCTTGTTGCTATTATCGCTTGAGAATGACAACTTATTACTGTCGTTGTAATTGGCCATAGATAGCCTAATTGGAATAATGAGTTGAATTGATCAATCGAAAAATTTGTGAAGTGTAAAAAATGTGTTCAGAAATTTGCGTGATACAGAATGAATTTTTGCAGCCGCACTGATTGAAGAGTTTTATCTCTGTTAAAACTTACTGCTACTCCTGCGGTAACGGGTTCGATTCAACTTTGTTCAGCCTGGTGTTCTTTGTGTGAGTGATGAAATGTACGTGATGAAAATAAAAATATAATGTCACGGATCTTTTCAAGTTGTTATTTGAAGATCTTGTTGCTATTATCGCTTGAGAATGACAACTTATTACTGTCAATATACATGATTGATATTCACCTCATTACCCATGAACAAATCTCAGACGAATGCCAATATTCCTTTTTTTAAATTACTTTTCAAGATTTCCATAAAAGATGATACCTATCTTTGATGAAAATCTTCCACAGTGCAATGAGCCCACAAATAATGCACTAACAATATACATGATCGAAGGTGTAGAACAACAGAATTTGAATTCAACTCTGAATATTCACGATTCCAACTCAACCTGACCTTTCCAGAACTAACACCACTGTGCTATTCACCAACTTGGCTAACTAAACTCACGTTAATCCTGAAATCTTCATGCACCACTGAGCTAACTGTGGCTTTTTGTTCTGGCTGGAAAAATAGAGTGCCACAGGAGCCGCTAATTGGCACGACATCTACAGCTTACTGTTAGGATTCATTTACGAACCAGATTATTGCCAACTTTAAATAGCGTCAGATAGGTGGATATGCTACGTTCGGTCTAGTGAAACACGATCGCTTTGACGACTTTGAAGCAGCTTGAACAATACAATTTTGTGTTGGAATAATTCAGGATGTTTATTGTTCTAAATCATTGAAACAAGAAGATGCAGGAGTGAAAGAAGGAGACGGTGGAGAAGGAAATGAGAAGTAGGAGTAAAGAAGGAGGAGGAGGCTTTATGGAGAAAGCTGAAGAAGACGAAGATAAAGAAGGAGAAGAACAAGAACCAGAAGAGGTGGTGGAGAAACATGAGTAGAAGTGTCGAAGGACCGAGGATCGAGGAAGGATCGAGGTAGCAGTGGTACTGTGCATACGTTGTCAGAACAGGCTCTGCGAATTTTGAAGCATAGAATATTAATTCGAACGGATAAGTAGTATTTTTGATTATTATTATTAGTATTTACATCATTAACTTGTCTAATATAAGTTAAAGTATTTAAATAAAAAGTCAAATTCTATTTCCGAGGTTAGGTGTACCGATATTGATAAATTTTCTTGTAATTAAATAGTCTCAAGTTGACAATTGTAATAAATTAAGTAATATTTCATTAAACATTTAACTAAAATCAATTGAAAACAATTTTTAGCTAGGAAAATGAGTCCAAACAAGGCATCTAAATCTAATTGTTTAACTAAAACTCAGGTAGCTACGCGATCTCAGCAATTATTAGACTTTGCAACACAGAATAAAATGACAGAAGATTTAAAGGATATTATATGCATGAATAACTTGGAAATAAAAGTTCATGAATATACCAGAGTCACAAGAACATCACAAACTATAATTGATAACATCCTTACTAATATAGATTACTCTAAAACAAGATTAGGCGGCTCGGAACTATCTGATCATGACTATCAAATCTTAGAGGTGGGGTTGCAAGGTCATAAATCAATTAAAAAGAGTAGAGTAATGAAAGAAATTCAACAATGTGAACAGGGGAATATCGATTGTTTGAAGCAGAATCTGCTACAAGAAAACTGGAGTAGGGTTTACAATAGCAATAGTTTAAATGACAAATATGATAGTTTCATTAATATTTTAAGGTTTCATATTACTATGAGTTGTCCAGTTAAAAAGGTCCCTGTAAAGAACAAATTAGACAAGATTGAAGAGTGGATAACTGATGATATCCTTGCAGAAAGAAATAGGGTTAAAGATGCATATGATGAATTCAAACTATCTAGAAATATGTTAAGTGAAGATAATTACAAAGCTCTAAAGGAAAACTATATGAAAAAAGTGAAAAGAGCGAAATGTAAGAAAACAGCTGAAATTTTAAATAATAGTGTGTACTTTAACACAGCAGTGTGGGATGTAATAAACAAAAATAGGCAAGTAGCTCATGTAGATGCTTATACTAGTGTCCCCAGAATAATTAACGAAAATAACAAATATATTGATGATAGTGTAGACATTTGTAATTTCTTTAACAGATATTATCAACTGGTTGCTAAGGATCTTCAAAAATCTCTTAATACAGGTATTAGTGATGCAAACATGAGGAATACTGAGGGGATTCAGAACGAATTAAAATTCCACCCAGTATGCCAAGACGAGTTGTCAAATATCATTGATAGTTTAAATAATAAAAAAACTGTAGGAATGGATGGGGTATCCAGTAAAATTCTGAAAGAATGTAAAGATCAATTGTTAGACCCTTTGATTCATCTGATCAATCATTCATTAGAACAAGGTGTTTTTCCAGATAATTTAAAAGAGGGGAAGATCTTGCCAATCTTCAAAAGTGGCGATAGAGAAAAGGTAGAAAACTATAGGCCCATTAGTATTTTAAATGTAATAAGTAAAATTTTTGAAAGAGTAGTTCTAAATAGGTTACTTCTGCACCTTCAAGAAGCTAACTTTATCTGTGATGAACAGCATGGCTTCCAGAAAGGGAGATCAACAAAAACAGCCATAGTTTCTCTAGTTGAAAAACTAATAGATATATTAGATTCAGGTGATAAAGCTACTGCAATCTTCTTAGATCTGTCAAAGGCATTTGATTGTGTTAATCATAGAACTTCATTGGAAATACTGCAAAATGTAGGTGTAAATGGGGTTGAACTGAAATGGTTTGAATCATATCTTATTGGGAGAAAACAATGTGTAGAACTAACTACAGTAGTTGGTAATAGTATAGTAAAGAATAAATCTAATAAATTAGAGGTGCAAGCTGGAGTGCCTCAGGGGTCAATACTAGGTCCATTGCTTTTTTTGTTATATGTCAACCGTTTACCTAAAGAATTAATTAGTGGTAGAGCCCTCTTATTTGCTGATGATACATCACTCATTTTCAGCAATTCCATTCTAGATAATTTAGAAATAAGTGCCCATATAGGTGTGCAGTCCATTGTCCAATTTTTAAACCAGTTGAAATTAACTATAAATAGTAAAAAATGCCAATACCTTCAATTAAAAAACAAACATAATTTAAATGAAGATAGGGCTATAAACGTGTTTGTAAACGATAATCAATTAGACCAGGAAGAAAAAATTGCATTTCTAGGAGTTATGTTGGATAGACGATTGACCTGGACTCCATACATTGAGAAAATATGTAGTAAAATTTCATCTGGGGTATTTGTCCTGCGACAGCTCGCTAGATTGAATGACAAAAAGTTACTTTTTACAGCTTACCATGGGCTCTTACTGTCACATATTAGGTATGCTATCTTAGTATGGGGTAATTCATCAAAACAAAATATTGATAGGGTGTTTAAGATCCAAAAGAAAGCGGTTAGGTGTATAGAAAGAGTAAATAGATTAGATTCATGTAGGCCGTTGTTCAAGAGACTTGGTCTCCTAACTGTACCCTGCTTATATGTGTATGAAGCTACTTTATATGTAAAAACGAATGATATTAACCAAAATCTTGATGTACATGATTATAATACAAGAAGCCGAGTTGATTATCACTTGGTGAGTCACAATAGTAGCCTATTCAAACAAAAACCTAGTTATATTGGTAGGAAATTCTACAACAAGCTACCGCAGTTTTTGAAGAGTCTTGAAAATATAGAAATATTTAAAAATCAATTGAAGAAATATTTAGTTGATAAAGCTTTTTATAGTGTACAAGAGTTCCTTTCACATCAAAATTAAGCCTCACCTCAACTAATTGAAGTAATTATGGTATCTAGTGTATAATATTGTTGATCTGACTTGTCTTATACTCCTTAACTGGAGTCTCCAAGACGTAATCTACAAAAAAAAAAAAAAAAAAAAATTAACAAAAAAATCTCCAACAGCTCTTGAAGCTACTGTAGATGTAGAAGAAAAGGTTGCTAAACTATTGAGTGATCACACCAAATTGAAAACAAAATTAGAAACATCACTAAAAAATTCTGAGGAAGAACGAATAGGGTTAGTGGATCACATAAAATCTCTGGAAGTTATTGTAAAATTGCAGCAGGAAGACCATAAAACTGAAATACTAAATCTCACGAGTCAATGTAGGTCTATGTCAGAAGAAATCGAAATATTAAAATCAAAAATAAACTTGGCTAATGTAAGATCTGAAACTCTGATCAATACAAAAAAAGTAGAACCTAAATCAAATGGGGAAAAAATAAATAGAAATGGTCAAACAAAAACGTATAGTCAGGTTTTGCAAACAGCAACCAAAACTAAAGTAAGGGCAAATAACGATAGGAAAGGTAGAGTACTGCTCTTGACATCCAGTCATGGACGAGACTGTAGTGACCTACTAAATAAAAGATTAAAAAATAAGTATGAAGTTCAGAGCTTTTTCAAACCAAGTGCCCCTATAAACGCAATCATAGAGTCAGCACAGGAACAAACTAAAGATTTTGGAAAAAACGATTTTCTAATAGTACTGGGTGGCTCAAACAATATAAATGAACCTAATCTAAAACATCTTCCTGAAATAAATGAAAAAATTAAAGAGATTGTGCCACTCAGCCAAAAAACTAATGTGATAATAAGTACAATTCCGTATAGGTTTGATAGGCCAGAGCTAAATGAAACCATTAAGTCAACAAATAAATCAATTCATAATACAATCAACAGCCTAAAAAATAAGAATTCTAAGCAGTTGGGGATTTGTTTTCTAAATGAAAGGCTGAAAAAACAAAACTTCACTAATCATGGTCTACATCTGAATCAATCTGGCAAAGTAATATTTTGTAATAGGCTGGCAGAGCTGATTGAAAGTCGTTTGCAATCTACTGTCAATAATTCTCCTAAACAATCATCTAACGAACCTTTTTTAGTAAAGTGGCTCAAAACCGGGAAGGGAAACTAGTTTCTGATGATAAATTCATATCTTCAATTGTATTAAAAGACGTTAATCGATCAAAAAATCAGGATAGCATTAGTGGAAGGAACTCTTGTAGCAATCTGGTAGGCTCTCAAGATTCTGAGAGATTAAGTAAATCTACTTCAATATGCAAAAGCAACGATAAAGTAATAAGGGATGATAGGGAAGTACCGGTACTCACTGTGTTCCATCAGAATATTCAATACATTCGTAACAAAATAGATAGAATCGAAGTATTTTTTAAAGAAGAGGCTCCTGATATAGCTATTTTCACAGAGCATGGTTTAAAAGAAGATGAATTGTCACAACTTAATATTCCAAACTATTCATTGAAAACGTCGTATTGCAGGACATCTCATCGAAGTGGGGGAGTAGCTATCTTCACTAAAAATGCTAAGAATATGCAAACATTTAATTTAGAATATGTAGAGAAATTTGCTGTGGAAATGGATTTAGAAGTTACTGGTTTGAGAGTAAAAATCGACAATAATTTCGAAGTAGCGGTGTTAGGTATTTACAGGTCACCAAATGGGGAATGGAACAATTTTTGTGAACTATTCAATAGGCTTTTAGAGATTACTACTACTCGTTTTACAAACGTTATTGTAGCGGGAGATTTCAATACAGACTTTGCAACACAGAATAAAATGACAGAAGATTTAAAGGATATTATATGCATGAATAACTTGGAAATAAAAGTTCATGAATATACCAGAGTCACAAGAACATCACAAACAATAATTGATAACATCCTTACTAATATAGATTACTCTAAAACAAGATTAGGCGGCTCGGAACTATCTGATCATGACTATCAAATCTTAGAGGTGGGGTTGCAAGGTCATAAATCAATTAAAAAGAGTAGAGTAATGAAAGAAATTCAACAATGTGAACAGGGGAATATCGATTGTTTGAAGCAGAATCTGCTACAAGAAAACTGGAGTAGGGTTTACAATAGCAATAGTTTAAATGACAAATATGATAGTTTCATTAATATTTTAAGGTTTCATATTACTATGAGTTGTCCAGTTATAAAAGTCCCTGTAAAGAACAAATTAGACAAGATTGAAGAGTGGATAACTGATGATATCCTTGCAGAAAGAAATAGGGTTAAAGATGCATATGATGAATTCAAACTATCTAGAAATATGTTAAGTGAAGATAATTACAAAGCTCTAAAGAAAAATTATACAAGAGAAGTGAAAAGAGCGAAATGTAAGAAAACAGCTGAAATTTTGAATAATAGTGTGTACTTTAACACAGCAGTGTGGGATGTAATAAACAAAAATAGGCAAGTAGCTCATGTAGATGCTTATACTAGTGTCCCCAGAATAATTAACGAAAATAACAAATATATTGATGATAGTGTAGACATTTGTAATTTCTTTAACAGATATTATCAACTGGTTGCTAAGGATCTTCAAAAATCTCTTAATACAGGTATTAGTGATGCAAACATGAGGAATACTGAGGGGATTCAGAACGAATTAAAATTCCACCCAGTATGCCAAGACGAGTTGTCAAATATCATTGATAGTTTAAATAATAAAAAAACTGTAGGAATGGATGGGGTATCCAGTAAAATTCTGAAAGAATGTAAAGATCAATTGTTAGACCCTTTGATTCATCTGATCAATCATTCATTAGAACAAGGTGTTTTTCCAGATAACTTAAAAGAGGGGAATATCTTGCCAATCTTCAAAAGTGGTGTTAGAGAAAAGGTAGAAAACTATAGGCCCATTAGTATTTTAAATGTAATAAGTAAAATTTTTGAAAGAGTAGTTCTAAATAGGTTACTTCTGCACCTTCAAGAAGCTAACTTTATCTGTGATGAACAGCATGGCTTCCAGAAAGGGAGATCAACAAAAACAGCCATAGTTTCTCTAGTTGAAAAACTAATAGATATAATAGATTCAGGTGATAAAGCTACTGCAATCTTCTTAGATCTGTCAAAGGCATTTGATTGTGTTAATCATAGAACTTTATTGGAAATACTGCAAAATGTAGGTGTAAATGGTGTTGAACTGAAATGGTTTGAATCATATCTTATTGGGAGAAAACAATGTGTAGAACTAACTACAGTAGTTGGTAATAGTATAGTAAAGAATAAATCTAAAAAATTAGAGGTGCAAGCTGGAGTGCCTCAGGGGTCAATACTAGGTCCATTGCTTTTTTTGTTATATGTCAACCGTTTACCTAAAGAATTAATTAGTGGTAGAGCCCTCTTATTTGCTGATGATACATCACTCATTTTCAGCAATTCCATTCTAGATAATTTAGAAATGAGTGCCCATATAGGTGTGCAGTCCATTGTCCAATTTTTAAATCAGTTGAAATTAACTATAAATAGTAAAAAATGCCAATACCTTCAATTCAAAAACAAACATAATTTAAATGAAGATAGGGCTATAAACGTGTTTGTGAACGATAATCAATTAGACCAGGAAGAAAAAATTGCATTTCTAGGAGTTATGTTGGATAGACGATTGACCTGGACTCCATACATTGAGAAAATATGTAGTAAAATTTCATCTGGGGTATTTGTCCTGCGACAGCTCGCTAGATTGAATGACAAAAAGTTACTTTTTACAGCTTACCATGGGCTCTTACTGTCACATATTAGGTATGCTATCTTAGTATGGGGTAATTCATCAAAACAAAATCTTGATAGGGTGTTTAAGATCCAAAAGAAAGCGGTTAGGTGTATAGAAAGAGTAAATAGATTAGATTCATGTAGGCCGTTGTTCAAGAGACTTGGTCTCCTAACTGTACCCTGCTTATATGTGTATGAAGCTACTTTATATGTAAAAACGAATGATATTAACCAAAATCTTGATGTACATGATTATAATACAAGAAGACGAGGAGATTATCACTTGGTGAGTCACAATAGTAGCTTATTCAAACAAAAACCTAGTTATATTGGTAGGAAATTCTACAACAAGCTACCGCAGTTTTTGAAGAGTCTTGAAAATATAGAAATATTTAAAAAACAATTGAAGAAATATTTAGTTGATAAAGCTTTTTATAGTGTACAAGAGTTCCTTTCACATCAAAATTAAGAGCCTCACCTCAACTAATTGAAGTAATTATGGTATCTAGTGTATAATATTGTTGATCTGACTTGTCTTATACTCCTTAACTGGAGTCTCCAAGACGCAATCTACAAAAAAAAAAAAAAAAAAAAAAGTGGGAAGAGAACATGTAGGATTCTGAAAACTCTGCGACATAGTGGGAAGTATATCAAACATTACTTGATTGATGTATATCAAATAGATATGCAACTATGTCACATATATACCATATTAATTTTGTACTTGCTATATTATCATGCACCTGGAATATTTTGATTATTAAATATTCAGATATGTAATATAAATACATACTTCTAGTGGTTCTCCCGTGTTTTGCAATGAGATATTTAAATTTGACATGGGCGTTCTGGCAAGTGGACTGTATGAATTTAAATAAATTATGTTGCAATGAACGCAATTCAGCCCTGTAGCCATATCGAGAGAAATATGAAAATTTAGGTGTGGTCTCACTCTTGCTGTAGTGGACACTTTGTATATTATATGATCTGACTGAGCAAAGAGATGAGGTAACTTGGAAGGGAAGAAAGAAAAATAAAGGAGCTCAGAATTTTTAGATCTGTGATGTCCAAATACATCTGCTGGGATATTTCCCTCAATTTTCACCATAGAACAGTTCGTGTACAAATTGATATGAAAAATATTTATAAATGGAAAATGTTACATTCACTTTAAAATTCACAACAATTCTCAAAAAATGTAACTCAAGACCGTCTCAACGAATCTATTTGGCACAACAATCACCAACAAAGAGAATGAATGAATACGGAATATTAAATCCTCTCTCATGATCTGAGAGGTCGACACAAAACTGTCTTTCTTCTATACTATTCAAACACTGAACTAATATTTGCAATGTCACCTTGTGTTAAATCTCAAACTACACTCGCCACATTTATTACGATATTTTCAATCTGTCCTATTTTTCTTGAGTCAATCTTTGTGTTTTTGAATTTGCCGCTCTCCAATTAATAGCATTGAACGTTTCACTGCCTTCTGTTATCTGCTCCGTCTATGCAACTGGTTTCAATTTGAATTGATTCATCATTCAATTTATTCTCCTTATTGGCTATGTTTTAATCAATCTTTAATTACGTTTATTTTCTGTTCCATTCTTTCACTCTCGTTGTGAAGTTATTAGTCAATTTGCCTTTACTGTGCCATGCCTTGATAGATTGTTATGACTCAGCCAACTTACATAGTATACTTCCTTCCCTTTTGCCACTCCTTCAGCTTTGATAAAAAAATGTAGTTGACAAGTTTCTTCTACCTTCAATTTTTCTTCATCATCGGCCTTCATCTTCATCATTATTCTGCTCTATCATCTTTAAACCAAACGTTGGTAATTATGAACATTTTCAGTGCTTCGAACTTTTCGATTTCAATCAATTTCACAAACTTTAAACGAAACTTAGCAAACCAACCTCTATGACCACATTGCTTCAATTTCTCAAGTATTTAAATTTCTACAATTCAATCTTCAATTCATCTACAACTTATTCAAGTGTTTCAAATATTCAGTGAATATTATTCAATGACAGTTACCGATTTCTTCAAGACATTTTTGAACACTTTTCAACCAGCACTTGCTATCATGGGTTATGTTTGAACACGTTGACTTCAAATTTCAACTATCAGTTTTCATTCGTCAATGAACTTTATACTATTGAAACTTCAAGCTTTCAATGCAATTTATTTGAAACAAAACTTCAATTTGGCAAAGTTCCTTCCTACCACAAGATCACATGGGTGATTCCATCTTCTATCATCGTAGCTTGGGCCATTCCACTTCTACATCGTTCACAATCCATGCTATTTGAGGGCCTCCTTTCATCCTACTTCACCTTTCGCTGCTCAAGCTCTGCTGGGACCATTTCAAACAAGACACACCCACCAATTCTGCTTCACAAAAGTTGAGTATTACTATCATTCTTACAACTTTACTATTTGCCTATGGGGCCTGGTATTATTGAACATTTGTGAATTGTAACATCAGTTAATTTGACTTCAAATTGAATTAATTCTGAATTCACTTCAATTTCAATTATTACATTTACATTTTTTTGGCAAGTTCTATCTTGGCGAACGAGCCTCTCAGCGTTATGCTGACTATCACAATTTTGTCATATTATTTTGGCGATCGAGCCTCTCGGCGTTAAGCTGACATTACTACATTTTTGTAATTACTATTTTGGCTTTCGAGCCTCTCAGCATCAAGCTGACTATCACAATTTTGACTATTTTGGCGATCGAGCCTCTCGGCGTTAAGCTGACATTATTACATCTTTGTAATTACTATTTTGGCTTTCGAGCCTCTCAGCATCAAGCTGACTATCACAATTTTGTCATACTATTTTGGCGATCGAGCCTCTCGGCGTTAAGCTGACTATTACGACTTTGTCCTACTATTTGGCGATCACGACTTTGTCCTATTATTTCAGCATACAGCTGACATTGTTATCTTGTCATTACTTGGCATACAAGCCATCTATCACCAAACAAAATATTAATCATTACAGTGTTTCAATTCTTGTTATTTACAATTTTAACAAGTGTTTAATTTTCAATAATTCAATTGCTTATTTTCGTAATATAATTATTTAGCAATTATTACATTCATTCACTGGTTAATCTTTTCTTGGCTAATCTTGATTAAAAACTACAAGCAAGTCACCCACTAATTTCATTCAATTAATATTTGCAATTCACTATGTTGCATTTGTATTTTTATTAGTTGACGTTTTCATTTTAATTTTGTTATTGTTCTCTTGGCAAGCAGGCCATAGTCTAATTTACATTACTATCATATGTCAATGAATATTTATGAATAATTACTATCTGTTTAATTATTCATCCTTTGCTGTTTTAATTCTGATTTACATTATCAATTTAATTCATTGCATTGATGCAATATATTTTCAATATTGTCATAACTTGATTATCATTTAACTATTTCATCAACACTTACTTATTGTGGCCTATGTGCCTATTGTTGTACTGCAATCTAGATTTAATTCAATTAAAATTAAATCTAAATCAATTGTCACATGGTCTATGCTTTATTTCAAGCTCCTAATTCTTTATCTAGCTACATATACATTTCAATCTTATTTTTGGACTCATTCTTGTATTAGATTGCGGCCTGGTCCTCCGGATTTTTATTTTATTTCTATTCAACTTATGGTGTGTATAATGTTATGATTGGAAACCTTGGTAATTTTCATTTACCACCTCCACCCCCCACAGTCCACTGCTCATTCCTTTCACAGCGTTGTATTTACCACCCTGCTTAATAATTAATTACATCGAGCATCATCAGAGCAGCACCTGTTGGACACTGCCTCCAACAAACTCAGTTTGACTTGTTATAAAATGCGCCTAATTCAAAAATGGGTGGAACCAATGACATGTACGGATTTCAACCACCAATGCCAATAAAATATTCCCAGAAGGAAATTAGGAGCTGCAATATCGATATTAAACAATTGTGTTGACTTGGCTTGTGATTTGCTTTTTTGCGTCATAGTGACGTATCATGTAGTGAGGCGTTCATCAAAAAGGTTGTGGAGTAATGTATTTCATTTGGTATTATTTATTTATTATTGTTAAAAATTTTATAAACAAAAAACTTATTTCCAACATTTTATGTCTTATGACATATGTTCAAAATGGCTGCCTTGTTCATTAATACATGCATGAATTAATTTTACCACGTTTGTTTACACTTTGTGGAGTACGCCTACATCAATATTGTTATTCTCTTTTCTCGCTGGAAATTTATTCATAAACTCAAATATGCCAATCATCAGCAGAGCAGTACCTGTTGTACACTGCTTCCAACTCAATTTTATTGACTGGTTATAAAATGCGCTTCATTCAAAAAGTGATATACAGATTTCAACCGTCAATGCAAGTGCCAATAAGAACAACCCTGCACATATAAATGTATATGTTTTCGATCAAAAATTCAAAACTCGAGAATGAGATACGATGCAAATACATTCAGCAGGTGAACTACACGAAATGAGGTCTCGTTCGCCATCATTCCAGTTGAAACGACGTGTAACATCAAGTTTCAAGTTATTCTCATTTCGAAGACTTATGAATAACCAAACATAATTTCAACTGGATAATTTATTAGCTGGCTTTACCGAAAGATGTGAGGCTGCTGAAAGAATGTTGTTGACTGTATAACATTAAAATCATTGATATTTTCTCTCATGAGTAGACTAGTTAGCTGTCTTTTTCTTTTTGATACGTGCATTCATACTCAAACTTTATTGGGCCTATTTTTTATGTTATTTAATTATTGATGATAGACTGATTAATATGGAATAAAAGATAAAAATAAGATGTAGTAGTAGTATTAGTAATGATGCTTTATTTTTCAACTCAAAATAACAAAAAATAAATTTTTTTTTTTTTTTTTTTTGAGGATGAAGCCCACATAGGTCTGAGACCTGTGCGTGGGTAATGGTTGGATGATGGTGATTGATGAGTTGGACCTACAGTTTAAGGTGGGTTCCGAACCACCGGGAAGTGATTTTACAGCAGAGAACAGTGTCTTTTTTGCTGGCCAATCTAATCGGTCACCGTTACAAACGGGACCTACGAGAACGCAGCTTATCTCTCTGATTGAACAGATACCTGCTACGGCTCGCGGCTATCACTTCCCTATAATTAGCTTGGTTTATTGCTGTCAGCTAGAGTTGAGATCTTCACCAAAACAAAACTACAGCCATTCAAAGAAATTGAATACAAAATATTGCAGTGATACAAAAAATTGAAATAAGCAATTAATATAATAAAATATATAATAATATTATTGTGTTAACAAGCCACTACCTCCGCCATTCCGCTAAGACCATGCACCTCGCAACAAATTGGAACGAATCTTCTTGTTCTCTTAAATTACATAATGAGCGCATTCCATTCTCCCCTTCTGACCATGGCCTGCTATTCAAATTCAACATTTCTCCTAGCACCTTCATCATCCACCTGATATCCGACAATTCAAACCCATCCTTCATATAACCATTAATCATCCAGATTCACGCAATTCATTTTTTTATATGTTGTTTAGTACCTGGTTCCATTTGCCGAAACTTTATTTTTCTCAATATCTCTTAATTTTACGAGGTTTCACACCTTATTGATCTCCTGCTTCCAATTCGCCGTGTTATCTATTCACGAATCAACATTAGCACCCACTTCTTGCGACATCACTAACCAGCTCATGTACCAGAACATCTTATTCTTTATTACTTCAGCAGCCAGTTTTTTTTTTGCAGTAGCCGAGCTTGCATAGCCATTTATATAGTTGAAATGCAACCTGAGTGTGTACTTAGAAAGGGGAGGCTCGCCTGTTTCTAGATACAATATATAATTGGGTGTATTGTAAGGTAGACCTTACAATCTCTCACTAAAAACCACCATAATTTTTCTACTTAATAAAATGTATATAAAATATGGTACAAATTCTCTGATTAATCAGAAAGTATTGTGAATATACAGTCTTAACGCTTCCAGAAGACTTGCAAATTGCTCAGTAAGTCTGTAACCGTCAAATTGTAAATATTTTCTCTCAAGATTCAGCATTTCAATCTCAGTCTTATGCATCTGTAATAAACAGTAGTTTGTTAGCACTTAAACGTTGTTGAATTATCGAAATCAATTAATTATTTTAATACTTAAGTAATGATTGGACCAAGCCATTGAAGTTGATTTATTGAAATAAATATAAATTATGTGTATAGTAGACTGACTAGTATGGAATAAGACTGTATAATTGTGTATAAAAAGAACAGAGTGTGATTATACAGAATGTCTCTTAACTCTTCAAGAATAATCTCAGATATTAAACCCTGTGAACTAATACAGAATATGTAACATTTTCAACACAAATTTGTTAGCAGCGCAGTCGCCCAAATGATAAATGAAGTATTTTTCTGGGCAGTGAAGTGTCTCCACAGAGCGGCTGGATTTAAAAAAATGGTAGATTTAATATAATTCATTTTATCAAGAGATGGAAAAACGTAGGCTATGCCGATGCTTACTGCAGTATAGACAGTTGTGCCGGCAACGCTTCACAAGGGCTGCTGGTGCGCTGCTTCTTGCCTATATACTCAATTCAGGCGCTATAATTATGATTGTTAAAATGGAGAGCATTCGAGCTCGTAACTCTTTGAGAATACTCTGAGGTATTGATTCTGTGTTACGACAGTATATTTTTTGAACGAGAATGATTATTGAGGATGGTCTACGAAGAATGTTAAACCTTTATTTTTCGAATAGAATCATTGGCAGCTGCTTTCTTTGATAAGAAATTTCACACACAAACACAAAGAATCAACGGATTCGCTCTCAGTATTCTGCTCGTTCGATTCGCGGCGGCCATAATTTTTATCAACACTTTGTTATTCGACGAGCGTATGCGGTGCGTGACCCGAAACAGTTAGTGAATGTTGATCGTAATTCATTTTCCACGTTTATAAATTGGACTGGCATTCGCCGTAACCGATAGTCGCCGATTGCGACGACTGACGTCGCGAATTATACGATACTAGCTCAATCGATCAAGTATCGTGAAAAAGAAAGAAAAATGGGGAGGTGACGTCATAGAGGGGTGGTGACGTCATAGAAGGGGGGGGGGGGTGCCGTCATAGAGGAGGGGCTCATGTGGGGGACGAATGTCGAGGTTGCTCCAGAACATTCAAAAATAAACTAGCCAACACACAGAGTAGCTCCGCATGATAAAAACAATCGAAAACATCAACAATCGAACACTGATTTGGTTTGGCAGCGAACATGCGAGTCACATGACAAAAAAGCATGCACTGCCTCACAGTTTTACTTCGCTCCACAACAAAATTCCATCATCTAACTCAGAATAAATTTCTTGCCGAAGTCGCAACATGGCTGAGAAATTGGAAGCTCTACTGTTGAGGCTGTGCTACGGCTTTGGTCTTTTTTTATCAAAGTCTATTGAATTCGAATGATAACCTACTCACCCAGATATTGGAATGTTATATATTCCGTAGAAAAGTATTTTTAATCAATTATTTTGTAAAATACGGGCTTTTAAAGTTGAATTTTTCGGGGTAGACCAAATTGTTCTTCTCTATAGGTCATTTAAACCTTTCGATAATTTTTAATAACTGGAACATATTTGTTAAGAATGCAAGACAAACAATATCTATGCTCTTGTTTTGAAATCATCACTTCCATTCATTAACGACTGTGCTTCAACCCGATTGTAAATAATTGAGTCTTGTTTGTTTACTCTAGTTGAATGTCTCTCTCACTCCTTTTGCTAGATTTGGTTCTAGTGTTTTCGACGACCTTCAATAGTCTACTAGGAAATACATCTAGAAATCAGAAGAAATTTCTGGAAATTGCTTGTATGAATGAAAATGGTTTAAAGGGATCTCCTCATCTTTGTTGAGTCAGTTTGTCAACGTATCCAGTGGCTGTTCAGACAGACCGCGATATTACGTATTCAGTGACCGTTTATACAGACAGTGCGATTACGAATCCAGTACCAGTTTGTTGATCAACAGTGTATATTATCCAGTGCCAGTTGATCAACAGTGTGTATTATCCTGTGCTAGTTGAGTGACAGAGTAGACATCTTGTTTACGCATATCAAGTGCTCGTGATCAGCTTACATGGTACATTCTTTGACAATACTCATTGCTATTATTGGGATTAACAATTACCGTAACATACTGTGTTTTTTTAAGTGTTCAACTGTCTTTAGACATTTATTTTTACTTCATTGAACAGTTTATTGGATTGTTGTTAATTTAATTATTATCGATCAGCCTGATCATGATTAGTAATTTATTTTTGTACATAGATACCGAAAATCTGTTATCAGCTGAACGTTAATGATGATCTGTTTTTCTTTTCTTATTAGTTTTTCTTTTGATTAGTGCGTGTTAGAAGAGTAATTTGTGTAAATAAAGTGAGAGTGTTAATTTCAAGTGTTGCCAACATTATTCTAGTTATAGAACCCATAACAATATATTGGGAAGTAGAATGATAAAGCATTAAGTTTTTTTCGAGATAGGTTTTTGGAATTATTATCTGAGTTTTTCGATAACTTATCACAAGAAAGAAAGAATTCTCAATTCAAGAGAAAGGGAATAATTATGCCATATTATTTCTTGAGGTGAGTTTCAAGTAAGTTATGTAAATTTATCAATATCTTTAAATACCTAGTACAACAAATCAATTGCCACCAAAAACCGATAAATTTTGCATTTGAGCGCCTACATTTCGCAAAATAATTTATTATTTTTTCTCACAGCAATAGACACAGTAACATCCAATACAAGAAACTTTGAAAAAGGTTATGAACAAACACCTACCGGACAGCCAGCCATAAGCGAAAACTACTTGAGTGACTTACGTTAAGTGATGAATATATCAATATTTTTATTCTTATCCATGATAATAGAGGGCACCTCTGAAATTTCTCAATACTCAATATTCGGTTTACGAACATTAGAGTTGGGTTCATACGAACGACGTTCATACGTCTCACGAACATAAGGGAAATAAGAGTTGAAGATTAAGGTAACCAAAAAAGTAAATGATTGATAATACATTTTAAAATTCAAACCCTTATGTTCGGTTTACGATTGAAGTTCAGTTAATGTCTTTATTCCTTAGCCTATGCAATTTAATCAGAAGAAAGAAGATTGAAGATTGGAGCATTAGAAAGGAGAACATTTATTAGCTGAAAGAAGAAAAAGACAGATTTCAACAAAATTTACATTAAATGCTTCATTTTCATTCACAGTGCGACTGTGCAACGTCGAAAAAAATTAGTGTTGAGTATTAATATTCACTAAATAAAGATAGTCTGCAAACTTTTGAAGGTTTAGGGCAGTTTTGATGAGGGGGTTGAAATTTTTCCTAAGCATAATGTAACTTGTAGACCGAGAATTAAAGAAATATAAGTAAGTTACGCTAACTTTTACACTACGATAGGCGCTGAATTGACCTAAAACAACGGCTTATGGACTATTAGACACTGATAAATGGACAAATTTCCAACTGAGAAATATATGACCACCGATTTTTTCCTCTGATGGCGAAATATAATTCTGGGAAGAATAGAGCTGAAACCGTACAGAATGAAACGGCTGAGCTAGCGGGACGTTGTTTTTTCTCTTGATCTCTGTAGAAAGACAAGTAAAGATGAAAGTGCTGGACGATACAGAATTGTTATTTCACAAGCAGAGACTTCTACTGAGAGAGGACTTGAGATAAATCAAATTGGCCAGCCGTTGCAGGAACATGAAGGAGCGTCAGTAGTATTATATCTGATCCGCTGTGCTATTCTGTTCTGCTCTGCTCTGCTGCAGGGTATGGATCATGATCCGGGAAATGACCAATACAAGTGACTGGACGAATTATTATAGAATAGAGCTGTCACTGACAGCAGCCAAATTCAATACCAATGCAGAATCACACAACATCATCATTTTCAACAGTGAAGAAGCATTGAAGCAGGCGTTGACGAAAGATCAAAGTTCACAGATTATGTAGGTAATATGGCGTTCGATTTGGGGGGGTGTGTACTTTATATGCGCTTAAAATAATTTTTGATGGCCGGAAGCTGCAGTCGGGCAAATTCCCGAAGAATTGTGAGGACACACCACTCCAGCTCAAACCCATATAAGAAAATATCTGTCCTTGCGGAATACAGTTGCGGGGTGATACACAGAATAGCTGTTATTTACGCCCACGCAACTATAATCCAACAAAGAGAGATATACTAAAAATCAGGAATAATTCAGCTAAGTCCCTCTCGCGAGCGAAGATCGAGTGCGGAACATGCAACTCTTGCTTGTTGCACTCTCCTCGCAATTCACGCTAGCGAGGTGGAAAAGCTATGAGAAATAATCCTGATACAAATATACTTCCAATAAATAATTGAAAGAATTAATGCTATGAGTCCTTCAACAAGGACAAACCAGAATGTTGCTGAGGTAATATATCCCTCTCGGCTATACCGCTTGATGGTCCGCTGAAATAATATATAGCTATAATCTGCAGCCAGGGTCGAGCAAGGATTATAAATCAGAACTAAGGTTTTAAAATTACAATGGATTTTTAATAAGCGTAAATTGAAATTTTTGAGTTTAAAAAAATGATGAAAGATAGCAATTAAACAATGATACAATAAAAAAAAATTGTTCATTTGAGCGTTTAGGTCTTTAGCCTAAGGGTATCTCAGTTCCAAGAGAGTAGTTTGATGGCAATTTACAATTAGATATGCCGATTATTTGTATAAACATTTTATGAATAATATATTTCACACATACCAGATATTTGGGCCCAATTTTACGCGCACTTGTCGAAGTATTATTTTTCTTCTTTGGCTCGTCACTAGTTGGCGTCACCCTCAGACATCTTGGATTGATCCTCGTGGTCGATCGCGAATATTTTTGATATTTTTACAGGTTCACTATTTAAATTCGGCAATCTTTGGGTTGCGATCAAACGGCGGGATTTTAAAACAGTTATAAAACATTAAAATTTGACTAGATCGGATTACTATTTTAAAATTAAAATTATTGAGTAGGGGAGGTTTAAAAACGGGACCTCTCCCTTAGCCAGCCTAGATTTTCGTGAAGCGTCTCCTTCTTCAAGCTCTGGTCACAGTACTTGAAGAAGGGGCTGCGTCATGCGGTAAATCCGCCAATCGCAGTACAAGAATTTAATTTCCTCCAATGAGGAGCTTACACCCGATTTTTAAGTACGGTGTACCATACGCAAGAAAATTAAACAAATTGAAAATTGGAGGAAATAATAATTAAATTAGAGAAATTAATAATTAGCAGGACAAGCATAAGCAGATTTCCCAAGTTGATCAAATAACATAAATACAAGAAATAAATAACAATACGAATATTTTAGCGAAAAGGAAAGTGACATTACTAACCGGTAACAGCTGTTTGATAAGCCGGTTTTATCAAGACAATTGACAAGCTAACCTTTCACATAAAGTAAACAACTTTCGTATTCCAGCCCATTGTAGGACGCTGTTTCAACAAATTAGGCAAATGATTGTGCAACTAAGTTTATGTAAAATTAAATAATATAATTGATAATTCTGAGTGAGTATTTAATGTTACAAATTAAACCTTGTTTTCTCAGATTAATTACGATATCATTATTGATTTGGGGTTGGTGAATTTGCACCGTGACAGTAAAGATACAGGTAACTCTATTTGTGTAAAAGTACTAAAGTTGACTACTAGCTGATAACCTATCAATGACTAAAATCAAACACCAAAAATTGATAGAGACGATCCATATTTACAATAAAGATACGATACAGAGAGAGGAGTTGAAGAATTAAAAAAGAAAGTGAGTAAAGTGAGTAGGTGCCAATTTTTTAATCATTTTAGTTACAGTATGAAATGGAAGAAATGTAAACTATTCCTTTTTCAAATTTTCAACATGCTGTTTATTGGTTGCGAGGTGCTGAAAAACAGACACCTTTGTAATGAACTTTCAAATAATAAAATCCTCTACGTAGACAATTTTTACAGTATCTATTGCAATCTTGTACCAAAATTAATTTAATATTTTATTTTTTAATCCTCATCCAGTAATTCAACAGTTAATTTAACTTAATTAACTTAATTCAGTTTGAATATCTAAGTATTAGTGTACTCTACTGTACTTTATTTTATGTAAGGTTGGCTACTCTGTCGGTAATGATCTGTGAAACAGCCGAGCAGAGAGTCCTCTTTTCTTTTCGAATCAAGCTACAATGGCGAAAGCATACTTAAAGAAAACTTGAAGAAATTTAAATCATAATGATTTAAATTATTATTTATCTATTTTCATAATGACTGAGATAGCGTAAAACCCAGTTTAGGGTTTTTGTTCCTGATTTATTTTATATTTTAAAAATGTAAGGATACATTAATGGATCATTAAAAGGATACATTCAAGGATACACTAAAAGGATTATGTGATTATAATTTTACGGAATAATCTACATACAGTACTGGTATGTGATAAACTATTATCAACACTTCGGTAAGCTGAACATTTTTTATATCTTCTGATCGATCTGCGAAAGGGTACCCTTTATTGAACTTTTTCTTAACAACGAACTTAACGAAAATTAAACAGCGAATCATGATACAACGTAAATCAACAAAAATCAACGTAAATCAACTTTAATAATTTTTCCACGTAATTTAAAACAACGAATATTCAATCAATTTATATTCTAAAATGTAACCTTTTAGCCTTTATTTTATTTTATTATAATTGCTTCTCAGTCACTAAATTTGTTTTTCTTTATTGATTCTCCAGTCTCTTATAACTGTTGCATGATATCTTTAGTATTTGCTCTTTTATGATCACTGGCCCTCTGGCCCAGTCATTCTTCAAACCATACGTGGGAAGCCCTGAACCGACTTTAAGTCAGTTCAGAGCTTCGTCACAAATGGTAGCAGAACGTGGTTACTTGAGATTTAGTGGTGCAATTAACATGCAATGGTTATTTGAGACTGTTTAAGTAATGAATTTTAATATAGTTAAAGCTATTGGTTGAGCAGTGAGACAGTGAGTAGGCTTATTTGTTTTATTTAAGATCATTATTGTCAAATATTTTGTCATTATGGACAAAATTGTTGAAATTGATGTTACTAAATTCGTAACAAACAGGATAAACCCTGACTTTCTCTCTAAAGATAATCTTATTTTCGAGTTATTATCTCTTGGACAGGATAGTTCAAGTGTAGATAAAGATGTTGATGCACTTAGATCCAATTATAGAATTATAATTAATGAATCTAATTCTTCATTCACAAATTTAATTTCTGATTCTGACAGTTTTAGTCAATCATTAAGAATTATTACTGAGGACATCCCTCTTATGCTCAAATTTATTCATGAATTACCTCAAGGTAATAAAGAAGTAACCAGAAAAAATATAGTAAAAATTGAAAGTAAATTTCTCCATCATTTAAATAGATTTAAGCAGCTTGTTAACTATGTGAATGATACTGACGACATAACTAGCACTAATAATGATCTAGACATTCTTGGTGATAATCTTTTTGATCTTTATAATAAAATTTTATCATTACAACCTTTGATTGTCAGTAGATCGACTTCGCCTATTGTTAAACCATTCAGCCTACCTAGCCCAACAAAGATTTCAAAAACTTCTTCTTTGTCATTATTTGTACCTGTACCAACTACATCTTTTGACACCTTAAATAATAATCTTGGCGCTATTCCTAAAAGACCGCAGACTCCTTTGAGACCTTCAGCTATTCCAACTTATAATCAAAGTAATGATACTGATTTAAATAGGAATCATAATATTCTGAATTCTAATATGATAACTAATCATGGCTCATCTTTTGAAAACTCATTTTATAATAAATTAAGAAACCCCGTTGAATCTTTTCTAAAAAATTTACAACCTTGCGATGGACTTAACATTGATTTGTTACTTGAATTTCTTTTAACTTCTATTAAGATTCAAAACATGATTCGCATTCCTGATATGCATTTATTACAAATCCTAGTTCCATATACTATGGGCCCGTTAGCTGATAAAATCTTGATGTCTATAAATTTAAATTTAACCTTTAAACAATTTCATTCTAATGTTCTAAATTCTTTTATTCCTCAGAGACTTCTGTCCGTTATTAAAAGAGATAAATTCTACCGCCTACAAGCTCCTAATGAGTTGTTATCTTCTTATGTAGTCAGTATAAAAGAAGCTGCTAACCTTTTACAATTAACAGAAGGTGAAGTTGAAATTGTTAGCACTATAATAAGTGGTATAAATCCTAGGGAGAGATCACGCATGATTTTCATGCCAAAACCTACCTCTTTTGATGAACTAAACTTATTATGTATTCATTCTCAGAATGTAGCCTTCTCTGATGTTGAAAGAAATAATTCTTATCGGAACTTAGCAGGCCGTAATTACAATATTACCGTACAAAATAATTCCAGTGTTCAAAATAATCAGAATAAACCTAATTCTAACAATAGATTTTATAGTGTCACATGTTATAATTGTAATAAAAAGGGTCACGTTGCACGAAATTGCTATTCAAAAAACGAACAGCGCCCCTTTCCGAAGGACAAAACTTAATTCCTAAATTTACTAAAATAAAGAAAAGGCCTTTTCATTCAAATAGTGTTATTAAAAAAGGAAATCTAAAGAGAAGACTCTGTGGAGTTATTAATTCTAATCAAAATTTACCGTTTATTCTTGTTAACTTTAATGGTTGTAAATCTAATTATCATGCTCTTATGGATACTGGATCTTCCTTTTCTTTTATTTCTAACGAAGTATTCAAAGATTTATCTCAAAATTCTAAATTCGATCTTGTTGTAGAGAGTAAGGATTTGAGTTGTTCCGCCGCTAATTCTTCCAAAATTTTAATTAAAAAGTCATGTACTTTAAAAATAAAAATTCAACATTTAAGCTGGAAGTTTGAATTTCTTATTGCTGATAAACTCCCTGTGCAAGCTATTATTGGAGCTGATTTTCTAAAACATGCACAATTAATTGTAGATTTATTTAATAATAATTATTATTTCTGTTTTGAACCTGAAGTTAAATTTTCCTTAACTAATGATTATTTACCGGCCACTAATAATAAAAATAAAATTTTTGTTAACAATATAATTGATAAAATAATTCCTGGTGATACTTCACACCTTTCAAAAAGGGAATTAGATAAATTATATAGTATAATTGATAATTATCCTGACGTTTTAACTAGTAGAGTTGGTTCAACTTCTCTTATTAAATATGATATTAAACTTACTTCTAATAAAATAATCAGGTCACAACCCTATCCACTTAATCCTATTAAAACGGAAGTAATGAAGAAAAAAATTGCTAAATTACTAGCTGATGATGTAATAGAAGTATCTAATTCTCAGTACTGTTCACCCTGTTTTCTGGTACCCAAAGGAACAGAGGATTATAGACTAGTTATCGATTATCGTAAATTAAATCAAATTATTGAATTACAAGCAGCTCCTATTGGCGATATTCATTCCTGTTTTCATCATTTTTCTAAAGCAAAATTTTTTACAACCCTTGATCTCAATAATGCTTACGGTCAAATTTCCTTAACTGACTCTTCAAAAAAATTAACTGCCTTTATTACTCCTCATTCTCTTTATCAGTATAAAAGAATTCCTAATGGAATTAGCTCTGGTGCTCAAGTACTTTCTTCTTTAATGGAAAAAATATTTAGTGATCTCCGTTTCAAAAATGTTTTCTTTTATTTAGATGATCTTATTATTTATACCGAAACCTTTGATTCTCATCTCGAAATATTAGCTGAAGTTTTTGAACGCTTACGAAGGGCAAATCTTACCGTAAACCCTAACAAAGTAACCTTTTGTACTCCTAAAATTTCCTTTCTTGGTCATATCGTTTCTTATAATTCTGTATCCATCGATCCTGATAGAACAAAGGCTATCACTAATTTTCCTGTACCTAAAAAATTAAAACAAATAGAAAGATTCATAGGCATATTAAACTTTTATCATAAATTTATTCCAAATTTAGCTGACATTGCTTCTCCTTTAAATGCACTTAGAAAAAAAGATGCCAAATTTATTTGGACTTCTGATTGTCAGGATGCCTTTGATAAATTAAAGCAAATAATTACGCAACCTCCTATCCTTAAGATAGCAGATTTTTCTAAACGGTTCATCTTGCAAACCGATGCCTCCAGTGTGGCCTTAGGCTGTGTTTTAAGTCAAGAATATGATGGATGTCTCGCACCTATTGCCTTTGCTTCTAAGACTCTATCCCCTTTAGAAAGAAAATACTCAGCTTATGAGAAGGAAGTTCTTGCTGTTCTTTTTGCTATTGAGAAATTTAGGTTTTTTCTAGAACATACTCGTTTTACCCTTCAAACGGACTGCGCTGCCTTGCATTGGGTCTTGAAGCATCCTAAACCTCTAGGTAGAATAGGAAGATGGATTCTACGCTTAGGTTCTTTCCAGTTTGATTCTGAGCATATTAAAGGATCGAATAATATCATCGCTGATGCTTTAAGTCGTATGTATGATGAAAATCCTAAAGATAATGATAATTTAATTAAAGATAATCTTTGCAATTTAACTCTCTCTGACTTTCCTCTTAGCTTTTCTGATATTTTAGAATACCAAAAAAAGGATGAATTTATTTCTGAAATTGTCAATAAAAAATCCCAAGGTATTGACATTTTTCCTTATTCTGTTTCTAAAGGAGTACTTCTATTTAAATCTAGGAACAGTAATAAACCTAAAATAGTTCTTCCTCATTTGTTAAAATCCATGATATTCAAGTATTACCATGAGACACTTTTTGGAGCTCATGCCGGTTACTTGAAGACTCTTAATAAAATAAAAGATAAATTCATCTGGAAAGGAATTTCTAAGGATCTTTCTGTCTATTTAAAAAATTGTAAACTTTGTTCTCTAAGTAAACCTGCTCAAAAAACTAACTTTGGTTATCTTTCTTCTAGTGTTGCCAGTTATCCTATGGAGAAGTTATTTATAGATTTTGTAGGAGTTTTACCTAGAACTACTTCTGGTAATACTTTTATTTTTTCATGTGTAGATGCCTTTTCGAAATTTAACTGGTTAATTCCAATCCGTAAGGCCAATTCCTTAACTGTTTGTAAAGAACTAAATAAAATCTTTATAAACTTTGGTATTCCTAAATATATAGTATCTGATAATGGCGCACAATTTAAATCTAATCTGTTTAAAAATTTCTGTTTTCAAAAAGGAATTACTCACATAACTACTAGTCCTTATAATCCTAAACCTAATCACGTAGAAAGGATCCATAGAAACCTTAAATCTTGTTTGATAGCCTTTAACTCCGATAAACAAAATAAATGGGACCATAGCTTGGAATGGTTACCTTTTTCATTTAATAGCTCATTTCATGAAAGTAGCAAGTTCACTCCTCATGAATTGATGTTTAGACATAAACCTAGTGATTCTTTAACTAATGCTTGGAAAATAGATGAAATTCTTCCTAATAAATTTTCTATGGATACTAATAAAATCTGGAAAACTGCTCATAAAAATTTATTAAAATCTTACAATAATTCTAAGAAGCGATATGACATGCATAGAAGTCCTATCCCATTTAAGACTGGCGATATTGTTTTTTTAAAAACAAATCCAATAAGTAAAGCTGTCAATAATATTACTGCTAAATTATTACCTAGATTTTCTGGACCATTTATAATTAAAGAGTGGATTAGTCCTGTTAGTGTTAAATTATTCTCAACCGATGGTGAGAAATTTATTAGAAGAGCTCATGTTTGTCAATTGAAAATGGGGAACAACCCATAAAGGCATTCTATTTTGTATTTATTTGAGAAACAAAATAATTACACCTGTTGATGGACGCATCACTTGTGATAATTCGTTCTCATCTTGTATCTTGTATTTTGTAATTGTCCTGGTATTATTCTTGTTATGTTGTAATTTCTATGCCGATTGCGCATTGTGCTTCTATTTTAGTTGCATATGTAATTGATCACATTGTAGTATTGTGATTGGATATCTTGAGTTGTCATTTATTGATATTGTCTATATTTAGTGTATTTTATTATTGTTCTATGTATTTTTATTAATCTGTTTCAGATTTAGTTTTCTTGGTTAACAGCAACAGAGTTGCAAGATGTTAAAATTCAACTTATGTTGATTATTTTTATTTTTTGGTAGTAATGAAACTTTAAAGCTGTTTCAATTTTTACTTACTTACTGCTCACTCTTAGTTTCACTGTCTCTCCCAATGGTTCACTACTTGTAATTCTTATTAATTGTTGAGTTTTTGGATGAATGGTAACTTAAAGTGTTTTTAATTTTCTTTTTATCTATTTAACATTGAGATCACTATTTCCTTTCTACTCTCTCTCCTTCCCTTTCTTTAGAAATATTGGTGACCTGATCAATCATCAATGTTTTTATTTTCTTATTTCCTGCTACCTTTCCCTTCATCTTACCATCTTCTTTTCTTCTTTCCTTCTGAGTATTTTGGATACGCGGCCTGATACTTCTCTTTCCTTTTACCCTTTAATCTCAATTTTTTTTAAAAATCATTTAGTTCAAATTTTGGTACCTTTTCCTAAACAAAAACCCAGTGGAGGAGGTTTGTACCAAAATTAATTTAATATTTTATTTTTTAATCCT
Source organism: Conomelus anceps (assembly GCA_948455865.1). NCBI lineage: Eukaryota > Metazoa > Arthropoda > Insecta > Hemiptera > Delphacidae > Conomelus > Conomelus anceps. The sequence goes on from OX418219.1 coordinate 36,995,790, forward strand.
CATCCAGTAATTCAACAGTTAATTTAACTTAATTAACTTAATTCAGTTTGAATATCTAAGTATTAGTGTACTCTACTGTACTTTATTTTATGTAAGGTTGGCTACTCTGTCGGTAATGATCTGTGAAACAGCCGAGCAGAGAGTCCTCTTTTCTTTTCGAATCAAGCTACAATGGCGAAAGCATACTTAAAGAAAACTTGAAGAAATTTAAATCATAATGATTTAAATTATTATTTATCTATTTTCATAATGACTGAGATAGCGTAAAACCCAGTTTAGGGTTTTTGTTCCTGATTTATTTTATATTTTAAAAATGTAAGGATACATTAATGGATCATTAAAAGGATACATTCAAGGATACACTAAAAGGATTATGTGATTATAATTTTACGGAATAATCTACATACAGTACTGGTATGTGATAAACTATTATCAACACTTCGGTAAGCTGAACATTTTTTATATCTTCTGATCGATCTGCGAAAGGGTACCCTTTATTGAACTTTTTCTTAACAACGAACTTAACGAAAATTAAACAGCGAATCATGATACAACGTAAATCAACAAAAATCAACGTAAATCAACTTTAATAATTTTTCCACGTAATTTAAAACAACGAATATTCAATCAATTTATATTCTAAAATGTAACCTTTTAGCCTTTATTTTATTTTATTATAATTGCTTCTCAGTCACTAAATTTGTTTTTCTTTATTGATTCTCCAGTCTCTTATAACTGTTGCATGATATCTTTAGTATTTGCTCTTTTATGATCACTGGCCCTCTGGCCCAGTCATTCTTCAAACCATACGTGGGAAGCCCTGAACCGACTTTAAGTCAGTTCAGAGCTTCGTCACAATCTTGCCTAGACAACTCAAATGAATACCTTTCTAGTGCCTGAATAATCGATCTCCATAATACAACTGTATCAATAGAACTGTCAAAGTTACGAGTAAGAGACACCTTTGTATAGCACTTAAAGGAATTCGAAATTAATAAGAAAGATAAATGATAAACGTGATAAACGATCATTATTAGATCTACATTATTTTTTAAAACTGTGTTCGAGCAATTTTTACCACTGCTACAATTCTTGTAGCAGGAGCTTCAAATAAACTCAACTCTACTATCTATTTGGACCTCACAGGCTTTCTGATTGATTTGAATCAAACTCTACTTTTTTCTTCTGTACCACCTTGAATACGTTTCCAAATTTTAAAATAGTAAACAGAATTTATTAATTTCGAATTCCTTTAACTGCTATTACTTTATACTGAAGACTTCCGCAATGGCGGATACTGACAACAGCATTGAACAGCTGATGGGAATCGATGAATGCTACTGTACAAAAATTAAGTCACCACCGGGAATCGAACCACGGACCTCTCAATTGCCGGTTAAGCGCCCTTAACCACTAGACCATGGAGACCTTTCTGTACAGCAGCATTCATTTTCAACTTGGCCATATCGGCTCGTATCTCACAAGTTAGTTTGAAGTGACTGACAATTGAATAAACTGACAAATATACATAAACAGAATTGACAACAGCATTGAACAGCTGATGGGAATCGATGAATGCTACTGTACAAAAATTAAGTCACCACCGGGAATCGAACCACGGACCTCTCAATTGCCGGTTGAGCGCCCTCAACCATATCAAAAGCCGATATGGCCAAGTTGAAAATGAATGCTGCTGTACAGAAAGGTCTCCATGGTCTAGTGGTTAAGGGCGCTCAACCGGCAATTGAGAGGTCCGTGGTTCGATTCCCGGTGGTGACTTAATTTTTGTACAGTAGCATTCATCGATTCCCATCAGCTGTTCAATGCTGTTGTCAATATCCGCCATTGCGGAAGTCTTCAGTATAAAGTAATAGCAGTTAAAGGAATTCGAAATTAATAAATTCTGTTTATGTATATTTGTCAGTTTATTCAATTGTCAGTCACTTCAAACTAACTTTTTAAAATAGTGTTGACACTGCTATGTAGAATACAGTACGGGAATGCTATTTAGCGACCAAGATAGAAGTTTATTTAAGCAAATCCTATCATGTTGCCATCCCTCATCTCTGAATAAAAATTCTGCAGAGAGAATAAATTAATGCTTTTTTCGGCGCGATAGGGAGAGAGTAAGCTGCGAAGGCCGAGATTTCCAGGAGAAAAAGCCTGCCTTTTGTAAACCGCAAATTCGCTCTCGTACCTCTCACCCCCTCATAATAACGCCATGAGGCTAAAATCCATCCAAAGCCATAGTGTATAGCGTCGCCCTTTTTAGCATCGCCCCCCTCCACCATAACCAAAACTACGCCAATGTTACAATGCACACTCTTGCACGCACACGCGCAAGTCCACGTTTTGATGTTTAATTCAATTTCCGCCTGGAAGTGCAGCGTATTCCTTCTCCTACTCATCACCAATACCCACTCCACATCTCATCACTTCGGTGTAATTTAGTGAAATATCTGGTCGTTGAAGCTGACTGACGAAGGTAAGAATACCGATGTAGTGTGCCTATATTCTGTCGAGCCTGAAGTTTCCTAGGAATGTTGGAATCAGGGAGATCCACCTAACATATTGCGTGGGATTCTGTAGCTACATTTGGGAAAGAAGAAGTATAGTATAAAATTAGTATAAGTCGAAAAGAAGTATGAATATAAAATAAGTATAAATATAGAATAAGTATAAGTATAAAATAAGTAGAAGTAAAATAAGTATAAAAGCCAACACTTTCCTAACTGTGATTTAGTTTCAAAAATACGTATTCGATTTCTATTGATAAATCCAAAGTTATGGCATTCTGTGGCAAGCATCCTGTCAGAACCAAGATTGTAATAGATGATAGAGTACTAGAGCAGGTATCGAATTTCAAATACTTACGATGTGACATAAGCTTCAAAGGTGATTCAGACATTGACAACAAAATAGCGAAATTCCAGTTAGTATGTGGTAATATCAGTCGAACCCTAGAAAAGAAAGCAATAAAGGAAACATTGATCAAACTCTACAAAGTGATGGCCACTCCAATTCTCTTCTATAGTAGTGAATCGTGGGTCACCACTAAACCACAAGAAAGTAGAGAGCAGGCGGCATAGATGCGAATCTTGCGTCGAGTGAAGGTTTGTGATCGAAGGGATCACATAAGGAATGACGATATACGGGCAGAGATGGATGTCTATTGCCTAAATGAAAAAGTTGTTCAGTACCGGCAATATTGGAAGAATCATGTTAAAATAATGTCAGCAGAAAAAATTACACTTCAAACTCTTTTGTATAAGCCACAGGGAAAAAGAGATGTTGGAAGACCATTAAAGAGATGGCAATATAACGATTCATTTTGTATTATCTTGCATCACAGATTCAAAAAATATATAGGCTATTGTGAGTCGGAACAGGCAACTGCCGAATCCTTGGAAGCAAGAAGAAGAAAAAGAAGAAGAAGAAGAAATACGTATTTAAAAAAGATGAAGGACATTGTTTTTCTAAATAAATATATTTTCACAGAAATGGCTAGTAGCTTCTATTGATAACATTAAACAACTACTGTTTCTATTATATTAGTTACAAGTTCATACTAGGATTTAATAATGATAATGTCTATCATCTCTGTACAAAAAAAGTATCATTTAAAAAAATGATAAGTACGTTATGATTACAAGTACCCACAAGATAAGTCAAGAAGAAACGGTCACAATGCCATTCTTGACGCTCCATTACTGTTACTACTTTATACTCTGTTTAGAAGACTCAAGGATCGGATGAGTTGTTACTCGTTAGTAATGCTCACAGAAACATAAAACCCTACTCGGACGAATTGTTACAGAACCGAATAAATCACGCATTAGATGGTTCGTAAAATTTAGATTAATTTCCAAAAGATTCATTTAATTCGATATTTATTTAAAAAATTATCTATTTATTCATTTTATAATTTTTTTTGGAATATTCCAACTTATCAAACAACCGAGCTGATTGCAAAAGTTATTGAGTTCGAATTGCAATCCATCAATTCATCAGAAGTTGAGATTCAATCAGAAGCTCAAATTTACATCACAATTGATAGGCTAGGCGATGTACATTCCTGTACTGGGAGAGTCAGATGAGTTAGGGGCCACTATTCAAGTCTTGAATGATGAAGATGTTGTTGACAGTGAGGAAGCTGAATCAGATGGCTACAGTTTGAAGACGCTTGGACTTCAAATGAAGGATCTGGCATACTTCGTCAGGGTCCCAAGGGTTTCGGCTCTAACGAGAATATTGATGGTTAGTTGTGGAGGTTGTGACTGTTGTGCAATGGTTGGTGGAAGGAGGTCAGTCGAGCAGAAGTGCGAGTCAAATAAAACCTAATCAACAAATCAAATCAAGATTCTGAGACCGTCTTGACTGATTCTAATTGATGCAAATTACTCCAAACGTTCTCAAACAAAGATACCACTTTCATTACGATGATACAAGAGCTGGAAATATTGCCAACTACTGCGGTAGCTTGGGATTGGAGCCTGTGGTTCAATGGTAGAGCATTCCAAGTTAAGAAGAAAACTTTTTCCATCCTGAGAACTTCTATTTGTTGTTGCATTTCTTCAACGGTCGGTACTATCAACTTAAGCCCATTCAAGTGCCTTTTACTGATTGGAATGATGAATATTCAGAGAGAACTAATTCTATGAGACTTAGAACAGTGATGCTTCACAGAATTTTGATTCATGAAACTTGTCTTCTGGTACTTCAATCCTGGACAAGTTTTTCAGGAAAACTTTTCATGTCAAAGGCGGTTCCAGTGGGAAAGGTGAGAAGGTCACAAATTGAGATTTTGCTGTTCTTTTTCGCGAAATTGCCTTTCTTTAAACATTTTCCATAGTTCAATTCCGATTTTGGGGGTGATCATAACCTCCGTGACACGCTGCAACCCAGACTGCCCTTGGTACATTTCGATGGAATGCAACTTTATTCTTATTCTTTAAAATAGTTCATATTCTACCAATTTGAAATCAGTTAAATTTAAGAAACCGTCTGTCTCATAATGTGTAACTTTTTAATTTGCCTCATGAGATTTCTAGTCTGAACAAGGTTTGGAATTCAAGAACTATTTGGTATGAGCTTCTGAATTTCTCCCTTCTAAAAAAATAGGCTCCACACCTAGCTTGAAAGAAGGGGATCGCTAGTGGATAGAATTGAAGGAGGAAATATACAAAAAGAAGAGGTTGGCGAGGTAAGGGAGAACAAGAGTACTCTTGAAACGCAATGGAAGATTGAACAGGACTGAAATTAAAACAGGGGTGCCAGTACAACAAGCGCAGGCCACCTACAAACCCCATCGCTTTTAATAATGAATAAGCTAAAGTCGATGTTTTTTGCTTTTTTCCGTTTTTATTAATCCCGGAGTTTTTTCACGCAACACGAGAGAGTCTGTCGTCCCCATTTATAATTGAGTTGTATGTAGATTCATTTTGGCGTAAGACAAGTACATGATGGCAGTCAGAGCTTTTAGAAGAATTAAAAGATCGTTCGCCTACCCAAGAGCCCACAAGAATGAACTGCAAACTTAATCTGGTGTCCAACTTCAGAATTCTCAATTATTCCAACAAGGAGTAAAAACAAATTGAGTTCAGAGCTGCGATCTTTCTAGCTGGCTTTCATACGGTAGTTTTTGAGTTCATGGCCTTTTTTTTATGTACTCTTCACTGCAATATCAAAGATAATTTTTATATATTAGAGCCTTGAAATATTTGTATTTCTCATCTGCATCATTTCTTCCTAGATAATTCCTATTTGAATTCGGGTTGAGCTGCTATCACCATAACTTAAAATGACTACTCTACTCATGGTTACTCCATCTTCCACTATCTATTAAAAACAATACTTTGCACAATTACTGATGTAAATAATAATTAGTGAAGGATTTATCTGTTGTGCCTCTTTTCTCAGATTATTCTCATTTGAATTTGGTATCAGACTTGAGATAGAATGAGAGACGCTCAAATGGAAATTTTCTATCTCTACAATTTATTGAATCATATTTAAAGATGTAAAAAGTAACTACATAAGAAACAAAATAAAACAATGTTTTTTTTGTAGATTACGTCTTGGAGACTTCAGTTTAGGAGTATAAGACAAGTCTGATCAACAATTATACTCTTATACACTAGTTACCATAATTACTATAAATCAATTTGTTAGGGTGAGGCTTAATTTTGATGTGAAAGGAACTCTTGTACACTATAAAAAGATTTATCAACTAAATATTTTTTCGATTGTTTTTTAAATATTTCTATATTTTCAAGACTCTTCAAAAACTGTGGTAGCGTGTTGTAGAGTTTCCTACCAATATAACTAGGTTTTTGTTTGAATAAGCTACTATTGTGACTCACCAAGTGATAATCTCCTCGGCTTCTTGTATTATAATCGTGTACCGGTACGTCAAGATTTTGGTTAATATCATTCGTTTTTACATATAAAGTAGCTTCATACACGTATAAGCAGGGTACAGTTGAGAGACCAAGTCTCTTGAACAAAGGCCTACATGAATCTAATCTATTTACTCTTTCCATACACCTAATCGCTTTCTTTTGGATCTTAAACACCCTATCAAGGTTTTGTTTTGATGAATTACCCCATACTACAATAGCATACCTAATATGTGACAGAACGAGCCCATGGTAAGCTGTAAAAAGTAACTTTTTGTCATTCAATCTAGCGAGCTGTGCAAATTAACAGATAACTCAGGATCACAATAGTTCTTAATAATACCTGTACATTGTACAGCTGTGGGTTCACAATGTTTCCTATGCTTTGGCTTGAACGGCGAGGTGATATGTGCATAGGTTTTATTGGTGGGTAGACCCTTACGTGTAGTTCCATCCCACCGTTTGAGCAATGTTATGGGGTACATTGTGAACCTGCAATTTTGGATGGGTTCCAAAGCATCAGGTAAGTGAGAATGAAAGCTCCTGAAATCAAGTCATATCAGCTTGATTACTATTTCAAGCGCATAAGTATGATACTAATAATAATAGTTGATAATAATGATAGATGCTATCTTCTATTGATCATCAATAATTTTCACTCAATATCACAGTAGAATACATCGATTTCGTCAGAAAAAAATAATTGATAATATTACTTATAATTTATATAAATACAGGGAATCAATGCTACTGTGTAATATAAAGTCAAATTAATAGAAAATCATGTACGGTAGCGTTAATGAATGATAATGTAAGGCCTAAATCAATAAATTCCAATCTATTAAAAAAATATCAATCGTGAAAGAAAAATCAATATTATGCTCACGTAATGTTTGCTCTAAATTATTCGCATGTCAATGACTGAAAAATTGTCGGATAAAGGTGAACATTCTGATGATGAAACTAGGTGATGGAATTAGGGAGTGATTGGTATTGGCTGCTTGCTAAGCAAGGTGTCAGGGCGATCGAGATGTTCAGTCGCGACTGTACTTTGAAGGGTTGCCGGTAAAAAATAACATGCCTTTATGTGCTTTATTTACCGAACGAAAATAGATCTCTGTTTTAAGTCTACCGTTTTCCATTTCTCTGTCTGTCCATGTTTAGTCGTGGACCAAAATGCTTTGAAATTTTGCATGGATGTCCGTCTTAGGAATGCCCCGTGACGTATGACAAGAATTTACAAAATTTACTCCCATTTGAAGGGTAATCAAAAGGAAAAACAAGGAAAGGCACGTAGGCCTCGTACTAAAGAAAAAATATCATTTTTAAATTGAGCTTCTCTGTCATATGGAATTGGAATCAGATTTCAAGATAGCACTCTTATTCAAATGGTTCAGCCTTCATTATTTGATTTAAATTACTATTCACTAGTAGTTCTCTGAACAGAAGACCTCACGCCCAAGAATAAGGGTGCTTACACAGAAATACATATTTGATGTACTCAATGATAATCACCATTGAAAAATCAAATACAACCATTATACCTAAACCTTGATTCTTGATTCAATTTGCGTAGTCTAATTCATGTGTTTTCTACAATAAGTCACTCTGTTTCACATCACCAAGGCTGCATTTCTATTTTCCAGACAGTTGCTTGGTCAGACTTCACATGTCTGATGAATGAATATTTACGGAATAATATTAATGAGACTTCTCTAATTACTTAGAAACTACTTGTTTTATACTTGATTGAAATATTAGAAAATGATCTGTTTCTCTTAAACAAATATTTAATTATTATGAATGATAATTTAATTCATTCATATGAATAAGAAGAATCTGGAAGCCCAAGGGCTATTTATAAATATTCAATAAATATCTTTTTCCAAATGCATATGATGGAGAAGCTCATTTTAAAAATAATTTATGTTCCTATAGAAGATTATAACTAGACCTAATAGCCTTATTTTTTTCCTTCTAAATATCCTTTGAATGCAAGCAAATTTCGAAATTCCTTACACATACATCACTGGGCATTCCTTTTAAAAGAAGATCCATGCAAATTTGTAAATTTGTCAAAGAAAAATTCAAAAACGGTCGAATTGAAACAGAGACCTCTTTTCGTTCGGCCAATAAGAATAACATTTTGGTTTGAGAGAAACAAATCATTTCTAATATTCCAGTTAAGTATGATGAAAAGTGATTAATATTGCAAAGTTAATTAATCAGACAAACATGATGTGATTTTAGCAATCAGGTGTTTGAAACAACATAAGTATAGATGTATGTAACAACAGAAGTATGATTGGCTGGATGAGAACTGCATCCTTGGTGACGTGATAAGAAAGTGACTTTTTGTGGAATGAAACAGACTATGCAAAATGAATCAAGGGTCAGGCCCAATTCATCTCTGTGTTCCACAAAAATTCATCATGCATCACATCACTATTCCCGACTAAAGAATAAATTGCATCTGATAGTCAATATCAATTTCAAATTTCAATTAATTTTATTCCATTAATATTATTATTATTATTATTATTGATGGAACGTGTGGAAATGTTCAATAAGTACATGTAACAGCAATAGAGAAATAAAAAATAAGGAGGAACGAAGAACATTATTACAGTTTATCACTGAATAGAAAATAAGCTAGAGACAATATTCGTGGTACAGTTGTGGAAGGGGGTTTGTAGGTGATCTTCACACAATTTGGACAGCTGTCACACTCAGCAAGAATGGACTTAGCTCACCAGCTCAAGCTAAGCCCTTCTTTGTCTGGACAAGTAAGTAACGCGTTAATTAATGGATTAGCGATACATACAGGAAAGTTTGCGATTAACATCTTATTCTACGTGACTTCTCTAACCAACTCTGACAGTGTGAAACCTGTCAACTCTACATGGCAGGTAGCAAGAAGAGGCCGATCTCACTGGCCTCCGCATTATTCAGGAACATTAATATTCAATTTCCATTTTACACCCACCATATTCGTCACCAGCAGAATGCAGAGCAGCTTGTTAGGAAGTTAGGCTCTCCCTTTCATAGCAGCACAGCTAAACCCTCTTTTGAAGTGGATTTTGAAATCTCAGTTTGAATATGAATAGCCTTCTCCTTTCAAATTGATCATTAATTATTTTTTACAACTTGACTGGAATTGAATTCTGATATTTTTTGACCAAACTTTTTTCTTGGCTATTTTTGTCCTGATTGATAACTTCCTAATCTTCATTCAAGATTTTTGTATCACATCGATCGATCGATTTAACTTTTACAGGCACATGGCGCACATCCCCAGAGCTGGATCACATACATCCAAATTGGTTTTAAAATCTGGCTGTACAAGATGATCTTATTTTTCAAGGGGAGATTTGATTGCTATATGAAAAGCGAGCTATTAGAGCCATGCTAGGTAAAAGACCCAGATAATCATATCGACCACTTTTTATGGAGTTGAAATTATTAACTGTACAGAATCTGTACATATTAACAGCTTTAATTTATGTGAAGAAAAATATTTTCAACTATAATCAAAGAGGTTCACTTCATAGCTTTAATACTAGATCTAGTCATTGTATTGATTTATCAAGATGTAGACTGAAAAAGACACACAGGACCACTGGCTTGTTGGTGGTATAAAGTTATTCAACAAACTGCCTCTCAATGCTCATAGTACTCCACTGAATGTTTTCAAGAGGAAGTTGCATAGGTGGTTTGAGAGAAACCCTTTTTATTCTGTTAGTGAGTTTTTATGTGCAGGCTGTGATATTGACCTATGAGTTAGGAAGTTTAAATAAGATTTCTCTAATTTTTCTCTATTTCTTTGACAACTGTGATATAGCTGTTGTAGGTTTGTGATTTTATTGTTTTTCTGTGATGTTAATGATTTTGTTTTTCTGTTGTACTGAGTGGGAACTAACAAGACTTTGTTGTTGATCATGATGTTAATGATTCTGATTTTCTGTGATACTGAGTAGAAACTGACAAGACTCTTTTCTTTTAAATACTGTGATATTGAAAATTGAAATACTGATAACTATTTTAAGATATTGATAAATTGGTATTATTTATGACAAGACTCTATGTTTGTATTTCAAGCTCTTGGGTCAATAAAAGTTATTCATTTATTGGCGACCTAACAACCAATACAATTGTCTGTATTTTGTGTTTGCTTTCTTTTGATTTTGATGTGTTCCTTCCATTTCGATTCAACACTCAATGTCATCCCTAGATATTTTGCAGTATTTTCACAAGGAATGTCATACTCATTGCAGTATTTTCACAAGGAATGTTCAGAGTATATATCCGCCTCTTTTCAATGTTCTCTGATAAATACTATTAGAACCCGGTACATAACACACATACGGAATTTTATTTTAATGTCACTTCATTATTCCAAGCAGGATTTATTGTTGGTTGTAGGAATTCCTGGATGAGGCTGTTGTTACTAATGAGTTCTGCTTATGAGTTATTCAATGATATTTATTCTCTATGAGTTATTCAATGATAAAGATTTGTAAAAACCTTTTGCGATCACTTGTGATGAGATTATATAGGTTGAATAATTTAATAATGATCATATCGATCAGAATTTTCAGGACTTTTAGGCTGCGACAGGGTAGTTGCATACATAAAATTTAAAAATAGAGCACGTTGATAGCATTTGCTATTCTTGAGTAGGATCGATTTAGTCGTCTGCAAAAATGGTAGTCAAGCCACGTATTTATTCATACGTTACCCCTCATACCCACAAAAAACATCTGATACTCGTACTCATGTCTTTGTACAGGGAAATGTCAATCTATTGATTGTATCTGATAAGTTCGTTTTAAATTGCAGAAGAACTTTGATTAGCGAATAAATTGGCCACCCGTTTTTCTGCTAAGCTCGTTTTAAATTGCAGAAAAACTTTGATTTGCGAAATAATTGGCCACACGGTTTTCTGCTTTCAATAATTCATTGTCATTTTAGGTAATCCAATCGTTTAAATAATAGTAGAAGGTTTTATGTAGTAGGCTTAAAAAAGATGAGAACCATCGTCTACAATAAAGAAAACAACATCTATTGAACAAAATTTGGACAAGAGTAAATTTTTCTATAAACAATCATGTAGTCTTTAGAAACCAATCATTTATGAATAATTGATAGTGGGCGAGAAAAATACTCCAGAGCTGTGGATGATTAGGCTACTCACGATGCTTCTCATGATTACTTCAAGTACCACACTTTATACTTTTCACCAAAATTGAAATTCTTTGACTATTAATTTTCAATTTTATATTCCATAAAAAATTATACCACAGCCTTCCACCATTTTTGGTTATGTCATAGTCTGTGCCTTGTGGAATGATTCAATTCTTCTATGTTTTTTTGTTTTATTTTGCCAGATTATGATGATTTCTAGCAGGGCAAATATAGACGTTTACAACTACTACTTTTGTCAATTCAAGCTTTGAGAAGAATATTAAATTTGAACAAAACCCTTTAATATGTAGATATATATGTTCTGTTGAAAATGTGACATATATGAGGCCACAAAACCATGGTCCACTACTCAAAATAAACAGTGGAATTGACAGCATTCAACTCAGTTCTGTTTCGAAACCCTTTCATCAATGTTAGCAAAATCAAAAGCTATTGCTGTCAGTGGGTGTCAAAAGTTTTCTTTCAATAAGAGCATTTTTTATCCATGTAGCTAGTTATATAATTCATCCCGTAATCGAAATTTCAACTGATAAAACATTTGAAAATGAATATTTTAATGCGTGGAAAGGAAAATTTCAGATTACAAATTTTGGCTCTCATCTGTGGTTTAATAAACCTAAGCAAAGTAGTATCCAAGGATTGGACAAATCTATAAACAAATTTATATATTGTCAGTTTTGCTGATAGCTATCTGCCATTTAACTAGTTTGATTCATATAAACATTGTATATGCTGCCCGTTTCACAAAGAATCTGATCGGCAGTTCTTAAAAAAGTTTCCTTTCTTCTTGTTCAACAAATTTCATAATACATCATCCTTCAATATTTTCTCTCTGTTTTTTGTTGAAATCGACGATTTAAAATAATTTAAAAGAGATTTCATCACAATCAAAAATGAAAACACTTGCACTGTAAAAATAAACTAATACAACGATAAACCGATACAACTTAGTATTCAAAGACCCGACGAATTTAGATCAAATAACAATAATTAATATTATCAGTTGTGCTGATAGGCATACACACCATTTAACTTCTTTGATTCCCAAGAACATCTTATGCTTCCCAATTCACAAAAAAATGCACATTGGTAGTACTTAAAAAAGTTTTGTTTCTTCTTCCTCTGTTGTAATACAGTGGAATACATTCGGCTAAGCAGCAACCTTCGTAATATACTTCAAATTTTTCTGTAATCGAAATGAACCAGCAATCCATGTTTTTATTTTCACCTGTCAAAACTAACCCAGAGCCTATAGTGGAGATCTGTTTCACATCATAATAATTTTTATATTCCACCCCCAGACTTCAAAATCAATAGCGATCTCACTTGGACAATGAGGGAGGGATGTGTATGTCTATAATCTTCCTTTCAAGCGCCAGAGCACAGACGAACGGGCGATGGCACGATTACAATAAGAACCTGTCTGGTCCTTAATGTTCATGCAAAACTTCGTTAAGCAGATACTTCAAGATTTGGTATTCGACCAATCTCCGTGATTGGGAGTAGTTGGCTCGAGAAGAGAAAACTTTATCAATGTATTATCTGTTTCACCTAATTCATTTGGCAACTAAGGGAATGATCATTAAAATGACCGAATATGTATGTTATGAATATGCTTTGTCGTCATTATTTCTTTCGAAAATCAATTGATAAGACGTTAAATGTACAGTGTAATGTTCAAATTGGAAAATTTTTCCATAATTCCCTAACCACTTAGAAGTAATTGACACAGTTCGGGGGCAAGTGTTCCAAAATAGGGCTCCCGCGGGCCCTCAACATCAATAGCTGAATAGATGTAACATGCATCTAACTCAGAGATGGGGTTTATCTACTTCTACCTCGATATGAAATACTGCAATGGTTAAAAAATTTTCCATCATAATGGTAGAACCATAAGAACTTAATGGTAATCAGGATGATCTCAAAGCAGAACCTACAAATTAGACACATTCAGTGATCATTATTATTAGTCTATTTGGGTTGTACAATTATAATAATAGTGTAATACTGTGCTACCTTTGAAGAAATCGTACTGGAGATAAGTATGCCAAGACTTGAGATATGTCCAGGTGTAAAATTAATCTTAGAAATATATGAGTGGGTGGGTGTAAAGTTATGAAATTTTGTAGTTAAAAACCATCATTTATTTCACTAACCAAAAAACATATTTACATAGGTGGCTAAAAGGTTGAGAAAGAACCTGAAAAGATTTCCAAAAATCCTTCACTTGTATATTTTTAATGAGCTTCTCTAGCAAGCTGCATCAATATAGTGTTACAAAAGCAAACAAAGCAGTTATTTACGCACATGGAACTACGTTATTCCACATAGATCGTACATGACTTGAGACGCAATATACATTCTCTTGCTCTCTTGCGTTCTCTTTTTACATGTCTTTGTCATTCTTATTCTTCAAGTCTGCAACTCTCTCACTCAATTGATTTCTCGAGACTTCTCGTGATTTCTTCAGATTTCTGGAACGATTGAGATCATGTTTCTTGAAAATTCTCGAAGTGTCTGGTGAGCTCCAATTCTTGGAATTATACAACTACAACAGCTATATAAAAGAGTCCACGTGAACCAGTGAGTTAGTTTTCTACAAACCCGTGTGACAGATTGTATTACAAAGCCAGTGCCAGTAGAGTAAACAGTGCTTTATTCAGTCGTTGGACAGTGTCAAGTGCACAGACAAGTGTTTACTGTTTATGCAACTTACTGATAGTTTAAAGACGTTGTGTTAAGTGATATTATTTGGGACTGTCAAATAACGAATTGGACTGTGTTTTTCCAAGTGATTATTTTGCTCTTCTTTTATAATTTCTTTCTGCATTATTGTACAGTTTATTGGATTCTTGTTTCTTTTATTATTGATCAGCCTGTAATTACTTATTCATTAATTCTTGTAAATAATTACTGAAAATAGCTATTAGCTTGTCATTTGGTGATCTGTCTTATTTAATTAATTGAACTTACAATTAATTTGTGTAAATAGACTAATTTGTCTAAATAAAGTGCAAGTGTGAACTTTAGTGTTGCCAGCCTTATTTTAGCTATTAGAACCCGTAACAATATTCATATATTATACGCTTGCTGTTAGAATAAATTTATCATCAGATGATAACATTCTTCACATGATCACCCAATTGTATTAATAGTAAGTTATATTATTAGATACAGACTGCTGTTGTAAACAAGCTATCTAGTGAGTCGATGTTTTTTTTAGGATGAAGCCCACATAGGTCTGAGACCTGTGCGTGGGTAATGAGTTTGATGATCGTGATTGATGAGTTAGACCTACAGTTTTAGGTGGGTTCCGAACCACCGGGAAGTGATTTTACAGCAGAGACAAGTGTATTTTTTGCTGGCCAATCTAATCGGTCACAATTACAAACAGGACCTACGAGAGCGCAGCTGATTGAATATATGATACTTTTCTCAGATGTGGAATGATCTAGGGAATAGCATTTCTCAAATAAGAGTGTTGATTCGTTTTATAATTAATCCAATAATAAATTGTGGCCGGAGTTCCTAAAGTAGGCTCTAGAACTATTATTATTTTGATTGTTGAAACAAACCTAAGATTGTAGTTCAAAAAGTCTACGGTATCAGTCTATGGGTCAAGCAACAATGTGGAACATGTAATGGCTCATCCATGATTTATAATATTGATATTATTTGTCCATTTTAATGGGATACGAACCTTTGGGAACATTACAGTGGTGAATTTGAAATGTGTTATAGGTTGTTAAGATTATAATTCGAATCAACAAACCATACTTTTTCTCATTTCTTGCATTACGGTTTTTGAATTGCCGCTCAAAAGATCCCCTAAAATGGCGCCGACACCGATTCTCAATTTGCAGAATTGCAGACTGTATAGTGCTATAGGGATGGTAGGGGCTCGAATTGATATGCAGTGTCAGGGCACAAGTATACCAACAATAAAATAGCAGTAGGCCTACATATTGAAATATAGTTACATTTATCAGTGTTGTCAAATATATCCAGCAAGTAACAAAATTTGCAGGTTCACAAATTAAAAAATAATAATAATAATGTGCATCATTCTGAATACCATACATTACTTTATATAATATCACAATACATTTTACTAAGAAGCAAAAGAAAAGAATTATCCTCAGATAAGGATATAAAGATGTGTCAACTTAACCTCACTCACGATTCACATACTACCAAAACAACAATATTTTGAAACAGAGGAGGGCAGAGCCTCCATAATCGTACAGCAACTGCAAGCTGAGCTGCTGGAGCAAAAGAGGACAGATTGCTCCCATCTATAGATACTAGATTCAGGAGGGAATGGATGAATTCATTGATAAATTAAAACACTACATTACTAACAAGTAAGAGAAAAAAATTATCCTCAGATAAGGATATAAAGATGTGAGTCAACATAATCTCACTCATGGTTCACATACTACCAAAACAGCAATATTTTGAAACAGAGGAGCACAGAGCCTTCATAATCGTACAGCGACTGCAAGCTGTGCTGCTGGAGCAAAAGAGGACAGATGGCTCCCATCTATAGATTCTAGATTCAGGAGGGAAGGGATGAATTCATTGATAAAAAACACACATAAATTCACTCATCACATGCATAAAGAGACAGTCCAGTCCAAACGCTAGTAGCTTCATCCAACAACAACTTCCAGTAGAAAAGGATGGAGTGAAATAGCAACATTGAAGACTCAATTAGTGTTCTCCCTCTTTTCGTTTATATAGCAAAGCAAAACGAGACAAGAAAATTACATGTATCCATAGTATAGATAGTTATAACAATCAAAGCAAAAAGTCTAGAAGACTGCTAAGACCTTCCCAAAATAACCAATCTACTTAGGACCAGATCAAAAGTAGAATAATAAATCCAACTTCATAACTACATAATACTACTAGTAAACTCTAATAGACGATAATCACAGATCAGTTAAATGTAAAATAAAATCACAATAGCCTTCAAAAAAAGCAATCTGAAGTCTGTTCAATGAGCTTACAGAGAGACCCAAACAAACTTTTCATGTGTGTGAGTGAGGAATTCCGAGAATTGTACTGACATCGGTTGGTCGGTCTGTTCACACTCATTGCCACTCAGTTCATTCTTAACAGCTGTTGTCGCACTTCCAGTTTATGAAATAAATAATTATTATTGCATTATTTCAAGAACAAATTAGATTATAAATTCAGTTATCAAGTCAGTATTTTCATTTCAAACATATAGATAAAAATAATTCAATTGACAAATTTATGAACAATTCTACACAGACTAATATAATAGTGATACCAGTGATTTATGAATGTTTGGATACATTACCTGAGCATTGAAGGTAAGAAAATAGCCACCTTAATCATATAATTCAGGAAACTCATGTGTCCATTCCCATTCCCATTCACAATAAATAATACTGTTATGAAAGCAAACAAGCAGTTATTCATGCACTTGTTCTGTTTATATCATTCTATTGTTTTCATGGTTGGATGTGACTTCGACATCCGATCTTCATTCTCTTGCTCTTCACATGTCTTTGTCACTCTTATTCTTCAAGTGTGCAACTCTCGCACTCAATTATACTTCTCAAGATTTCTACAGACTTCTTGAACAATTGAGGTCATGTTCCGTGGCCTTCTCAAAGCATCTGGTAGACTCCAGTTCTTGGAATTATGACAACTATCTCATATATAAAGGAGCTCACTTGAACCATTGAGTTGAGTCTTAAAAAAGCTTGCGTGACAGTTAGTTTTTACAAACCCATGTGACAGATTGTATCACAGATCTCATGAGAGAGACAATCCAGTGCCAGTGGAGTAAACAGTGCTTTATTCAGTCTTTAGACAGTGTCAAGTGCAGAGACAAGTGTTTACTGTTTATGCAGCTTACTAATAGTTTAAAGACGTTGTGTTAAGTGATATTATTTGGGACTGTCAAATAACGGATTGGACTGTGTTTTTGTAAGTGATTAGTTACTCTTTTCATAATTGCTTTCTACACTATTGTACAGTTTATTGGACGCTTGTTTATTTTATTATTGATGAGCCTGTAATTGATTATTCATTTGTACAGTTTATTGGACTCTTGTTTCTTTTATTATTGATCAGCCTGTAATTACTTATTCATTAATTCTTGTAAATAATTACTGAAAATAAGTATTAGCTTGTCATTTGTTAATCTGTTTTTTCTTTATTAAACTCACAATTAATTTTTGTAAATAGACTAATTTGTGTAAATAAAGTGCAAGTGTGAACTTTAGTGTTGCCAGCCTTATTTTAGCCATTAGAACCCGTAACAATACGTATTATCCAAGTTAATGAAAATGATTATTGAAAGTCGTTTCCAATGGGTAGGCCTGTTGCCTGTTCCATGCATTTAGAAAACTATCAGTGAATCGGGCTTCGTTCAGTCTCGGCTTGCACGCACGCACATGTTTGTTTACTCCACTCCGTAGGCTCGCTGAACAGACTATAAGTTGAAAATAGGACCCAAAAATTGTACAGATTTGAAAAAAATCTGTACAAAAGGGGACAGAACTTGTGGGATAAATCACCTTTCCCACACTTGTATATGAGATAATGAGATAACATTGCCCCCAGTAGTTATGGAGTAGTTTCGTAGTCCTACGAAATACAAAATCCTTTCTCAACTGACACTTCTAATCAATAAAAAAGGTAAGTCATGCGCTTTTTGATAGACTGTTCAATATTAAAGATTGGGCCTCTAGGACAACATTTAATCGATCAGGAAAACTGTATGTTGACCCTGCCTAGCCTATATAGCTGTTGTTGAAGCTATCATAATGAAGCGGATCCAGTGAAGACAATTCCCCAACACCTCGCGTGTGCGGACTTTTTTTTCTCACTCAAATTCTCTCACACTCTCTCTTACTCTTTATCCATCGCTCTCTCTCAATTCCTGTCTTTCACTTTCTACCTTCTTGCTTAAATAGCGTGTCACAGTCTTGCAAATGCAGTAATATCGAACAGTATTTCTTAGTTTGCGTACTTTTTGTCTTGAACTTTTCTTTTTTTCTCACATGCCATTTTCCCATCAGACAACAAATTCTGGCAAAGTTTTTCTCCCGCACCAATCATGCAAACTTCGAAAGACGAATTTTTCATTCAGTGGTTACAGCGTCGTCGACCCACGCAGAATACAATACAATTTATAATAATATAGGCTTCAACAAACTAATTATGTTTCCATTTGAAAATTACATAATAAGATGTAATATCAATCACACTATGATTGATTAGAATCGTGCAGAGCAAATGGAGGAGTGCAGAGTGTGCGTGACGCATGCTACTGGTGAACTTCGTGATGCAATTACTTCTCTAACAGCAACTGGAAAGTGTTAAAAATTCTCTTTCTGTTGTTTTTCATGAAATGGATCAACTCTTGTGATTTATTTGTATAGGTGTAGGAAACTTGAGGCCAAATATCTTTTCACGAAATGGATCTATCATTGGTATTCCTGATGCAAAGAAGAAGTGAATTATTATCCAAGCTAACCAGCATGAAGTATCAATAATTAAAAGTGGTATTGAAGCTAAACTTGAATGCTTCAAGTAGAGAGCAGATGCAAGAAATGCATTGCGGAGATTTAATATAGGATGGTATTTTCAAGTTTTGAGTTTTGATAGTCGAAATCTCATAAATAGACTAACACGCAATTCTTAGGTGTAAAAAATAATCTGATGAAACTGAATAGTCAAATTTATAATTGTGGTCTCAAAAGATCATTTATCACAATGTGATTTCTCAAACATTAGGGTCAAATTTGGACTAGCTTTTCTACCACATTGACTTATGAATGATTCATTAATCATGGAACCAATTTTTGAGAAACAAACAAAGCACACTTTGCTTTTAATAGACAACTAAATAAAGGACCAGAACTTCCACAATACTGATTATAACCTAGGTATAATAATTAATTATACCTAGTTTATAATCAGTGTTTCACATCAAACACTCATTGACCATTCTATTGATGGATAAATTGAAACTGTAGAACTTTGATGTTACGCTAATGGTATTACGCTTCAATGATATTACGTCAGTATTTGCTTTTAGAAGAAAGTTACCGTAGTAGACCATAATAGCAGAGAATGATTGTGCATCCACATGAATGAAGCTCATCTTAATCCTCAATATTGATTCATATTTGGCCTATTTTGCTGCTAGAATTCCTTTGTAGATAACATTGGAGATCTCTCCTGTACTCTACGGTAAATGTTATTCCTGGAAGTTCAAAAGACCTTTGTTGAGTCCTTATAAGATTATCATTTTAGAATATTGAATGATTTATTTATAATATTATCAACTTTTCAACGGACATGAATATTTCACATTTACTAGGAAGGTCAAGCTTTATTGAACAAATTAAAACTTTCAATTTTTCAACTTTGGTTTTCTAAATAGATTATTTTGGTGGCTCTCGCTTTATTTTCTAGATTATATGAAGCTTTGTAATATGGTATATCTAAATCACTGATCAAACCTTGGAACTTTTGGTACCAAATCATCTATCAATCATATTGTCACGAGACACGGGTGCTCGGAAAATGAGCAGGCGGTCTTTGTGTTGGCAGAGTGTACATAAACGCAACGCAAAATTGTTTGCATAGCCTTTTTAACACTGTTATTGGTTAATGTATGCAGCGTCTGAATCATCCTCTCCATTCCACTCACGTACATGCATTAATGTGCTGCTAGGCGCTTCCACTCTGTTCTAGAATTTACAGTCTGTAACAGTTTGAAAATCGAAGGCTCTGGAACAATACAAGTATACAATACAAAGGCTTATGATTGCCGGTAAGTCAGTCAGTTCTTATTGTGATCTTTCGATAATAAGCTCATAAGTAATGTGACAATGACATTATTTTTTATTTTCGTGACAGTTTGACATTTTTCATTGTGGTAGTACATAGTTGCGCTATACTCAGTACAACTATTGTGCTTCGGCGTTTTAATATGGCAGTAATAAAATTGTGATAAGGGGTGATAACCAAACTTCTAAGACTTCTTTTAATACTTGTGTCCGTGGCTGCATATATTTCTATCTAGTTATTGAACAGTTTATTGGAAATTCTATTATTGAGTTATTAATCAGTTTACTGGACAATTATTATTGAATTATTGACTCTTGTATT
Organism: Conomelus anceps; assembly: GCA_948455865.1. Classification (NCBI taxonomy): domain Eukaryota; kingdom Metazoa; phylum Arthropoda; class Insecta; order Hemiptera; family Delphacidae; genus Conomelus; species Conomelus anceps. The sequence continues at coordinate 37,016,555 of OX418219.1, forward strand.
AGCTGATACTTGGCGGGATAAAACCGTGGGCCCCAATGCCTCATTGCTGGATGAGAATGATTGCATCAGTTAATGATTAGACTGGCTCTCCCTATCATAGGATTTAAATGTTGCAATATCCTATTGCAAATAAGTAATGTATTAGCACAGTTTAGGCATGGTCATCTCACATTGGAATTTTTGATTTTTCTAAAAATAAGATAAATGTACAACTTTTCAAGTACATCATGTGAGGGAACATTTTAAGTCAACCTCTACATCCCATTTATTAAAAAAAACCGCACTCCAGTCGGCCCTTCATCTGTGATGATGGCGTCTGTTGGAGCGAAAATTCAAACCCATTCTGTCCAATATGATCTTGATCTAAATAGAGAAAAAGCTCTACTCTAAATGAGAATACTAAATAATTATATTGTTATTAAATTTCAAGCTCTAGGCTATATAAACTGGCAAACATCCAAAATTTATGTCAAATCAACACTTCAAGTCATAACAATGTAGGCTGAACTTGTTATCACAAGCAAAGTACTGTTAAGGAATGTTTGGATATCTGTTTAGTACATTTATTTCTGTAAAAATGATTTGAAATGTTAAAAGGAAAGCTCACCTATTCCCTGAGACCCGTATTGAGTCTCCCTTTTCAAATCTTAATTTTAGTGCTGGACTTATCATTCTACTTTGTATTTGAAAGGAAAGATCAATTTAAACATTTTTCTTATTATGTCATCATATATCGTAAATAAGGAAACATTTTCACAGTATTTGTAAAGTGGTCTATTCAATTCAAAGAAAATATTTTATTAGTGGGAAGTTCTAACTTGAGAGTTGATAAATGAATTTTTCATTTTGAGCCATGTCATTTTGTTCAAGCAGGAAGCTTATTCTTACAAATTTAGCCTTAATTCGTGGCCCTTCACCTGTTTTTGTTGACGTGAACAGTGTTTATTTTGCCATTAGCAAGAGTAAAATTCTGTTACACGAAGAAATGCTGTGTCAAATTACTATACCATGTTATGAAAAGTTAGGATATAATAGAGAAGCCGTGAGCTAGGTGCACTCCACAGACGACCAAATGCTTTCAACCTGTCAATAACACAGAGATTGATGAACGAAAATCAGAAGAAGCAGGTTTGGTAGCAGACGTCAAGTCGCCGGGGCGTTCAACGTTCTTTCTACTCCTGTCAGGCATCTCATAATGGCGGTCTACCGTTGTGGGAAGGGGTTGTTCAAGGGTTGGAATGGGAATGATGAAATTACAATGGAAGTCAAAACTCACAAATTGTGATAAAGATAACTGTGTGCACAGGTAGTAAGTGACAACTCCCTTATTGATTTTTTAAAGATAGCCCACTTTCTCATTACGTAGGATAATTCAGTAACAGTAATAATTATTCATTGATTCTTACTGTACTGTATAAACTCCAATCAGGACAGAGGAGTTGAAAAAACATGAAAAAGCAACCATAGGAAACCAGTAGAATAATAAAGAATGAATCTAATGAATTGGAGGTCTAAGCTGAAGTGACTCAGGGTCCAATGCTAGGTCCAGTCCAATATAATTATTGTTATAATTATGTCAACCGGTTTCCTTTTCAGAGTTAATTAATGGTAGAGCCCTCTTATTTGCAGACGATATATCACAAATTTTTAGCAATTCCGTTCTAGATAATTTAGAGATAAGTGCCCATATAGGTGTGGAGTCCATTGTCCAATTCATAAATCAGTTGAAATTAACAATAAATAATAAAAAATGCCAATACCTTCAATTAAAAAAAAATAAATAATAATACAATTGAAGATAGGACTATAAACGTGTTTTTAAACGATAATCAACTAGACCAGGAAGAAAACATTGCATTTCTATGAGTTTTGATGGATAGACGATTGACCTCGGCTCCACACTCCACACATTGAGAAAATATGTTGTAGAATTTCATCTAGGGTATTTGTCCTTTGACTGCTTGCTAGATTAAATGACAAAAAGCTACTTTTTACAGCTTACCATGGGTTCTTAAATATTCGGTATGCTATCTTAGTGATGCTATCTCAATGATGTGGTATACCGGATAAGAAAACCTCCAAGAGGGAAGCCAAGAATAGTACATTTCAATCGTTTGACTCCATTCCATGGTAGCAATGGTGTTGAGGAAGAACACACAGCTCAGGTTCAGCATACTATATCCCCAGAGACAGGGGCGCACCCAGACTTTTGGTTTGGGGGGGGGCTTACCCGTCCTACTTGGTAAATTTTGGTACTGAGGGGGGGGGGGTGAAATTGGGATTTTGCAGACCTCAAGATTGTTGCAGTTGTTTGGGGGGGGGGGGGGTGAAATTTGCAGACCTCTTTTTATAAGATTGTTGCCCAATAAAGTTCCGATTGGGGGGGGGGGGGGTGAATTCTGCAGACCTCTTTTTATGAGATTGTTGCCCAATAAAGTTCCTATTAGGGGGGGGGGGGTTTCAGTTTAAAGGGAATCAGCTATAGGGAACTAAATGTGTCAATGTTTCTTTTTTATACAGTGTTTCAAGAGATCAAGATAATTCTCAGACAACAGAAAAGACCACATGAATGTAGGTCTGAAAACGCTTTGTTTCAGAAATAAAGAGGATGGAAGATTACAGCTATTCTCATCATTCATTCAGAAATATCTAAGGCCTTTATGTAGGTGGTATGAATTCAATTGAAATTAGCTACAAGACGTGCTACAAGATTTACTACCATACTACCACAAATTTGTATGATTCCCACATCATTCTGAGACTGGTACTTGGGTAATGAAGTGAACGAAAAATGCCAGTCTCAACACGAATCAAGATCACCAAATCTTTGAATTAGTGGGATATTTCATAAAATGACCATGAAAACATTTTATTTTCCATTATAGGCCTAATGGATTAATAAAATTAATTTTCAATGAACCAAAAAAATCAATTTCTCCTTCAAAACTTGTGAATTCCTTTTTTGGAATGAAATATGAATGTACTCAATAGTCAAAAACGCTCACAAAAATTTTATAAAGTCGAGTTTATTGAATCAAAGCACACTCATTTTAAACGAATGCTTTTAATTTTCTATTGTTTTGATATAACTTAAATTCTGATTTTATGAACACTGGGTGCGTTATTCGCAATCAATAGCCAAGTTCATACCTTTCAATCTAAAAAAAACTGCTTCTTTTGGCCTCTTTTTTGTGTATTTCATAGGATAACTCAATAATCACGGTAGTTAATGTTTTATTTGATTTTTCAGCTCATTTCTCATCAAATGTATCCGATTTACCACCTAAATGAGAGCTCTAGAAGCCTAGAGTTTTCTGAATGAGTTGTTGAAGAAAGCTCGTCTTTCTTCCGCTTTCTTTATTTCTGAAATGAAGCGTTTTCGAAGGAATAAGCTTTTGTAATCTGGCAGATTCCTTGCGATTTTTTTCGCAAACACCTTTTTTTCCTTTTTTAGGAAAGTTATAGGTGTGAGCCGTGGCAGGTATCTGTTCTGTGAGATAAGATAAGCTGCAAATTCCTGGGCCCTCTTTGTAAGAGTGACCGCGATTGGATCGGCCACCTAAAAAGACTGTTCTCTGCTAAACAATCACTTCTCGGTGATACGGCCTTCCCTAAAACTATAGGTCCAACTCATCAATTACCATCGTCTAACTCATTACCCATGCATAGTTCTCAGACCTATCTGGGCTTCATCCTCCATAAATAACGTTACATTATTACTGTAACGTCAAATGTATTACTGGTCCAAAGTCTCGAGATCCTGTATTACATTACATGATTATCAGATCGATATGAGTGAATCGAATTATTTTCATTATATGAACCTAGCCGCCTAGTCGAATTAAATTCTGCCAGGCTACAAACTCCATTTCCACCTATGTAACTCGAAATACACGACTTGATAGAGTAACGATATTGTTATAAACACCACTATCCTATTTAGCAAGTGTGAAATGTACGGTTTAAAACCCTGGAGTCCATATTACATAGTCAATTCGCTTGAAAATTTTCAACATTTTGATAAGGATTTCAGGACCTGAGGGCTTAAGCCCCAATGCCCCCGTTAAGCCACTGGTTATGAACATTATAATATTTGAAAAGTGTGGAAACATGAAATGTACCATCACTAACCAGTCTGGAGCAAATATTCCCTACAGTCAATTTGCTTGGAAATTATCAACAATTTTTTAAGGACCTCGAGTTCTTGGGGGGGGGGGGCTTAAGCCCCCTAAGCCCCCCCTGGGTGCGCCACTGCCCAGAGAAGTCTACTGATGATTGCAGTTCAACAACAGTTGGTAAAATGATCCAGACAAGTGAAAGGGATCTGTTCACCCTGCCCAAGGAGTATGCACTGGCACATTGTGTCACCAGCAACTTAATGGAATCTCGAGGCATTGCTACAGTCTTCAGGAAGAAGTTTGGTGGTCTTGGAGACCTGGAACAACAAGGACCCAAGGAAGGAAATGTTCTTCATCTGTAGTGGCATGGTCAACATCTCTTCTACCTGGTGACTAAGGGACAGCCTGAGATGAAGGCATCATATGACACATTGAGGACTTGCTTGGTTCAGCTGAGAGACAGAATGCATCAACTAGGAGTAAGGAAACTTGGCATACCATGGCTTGGCAGTGGATATGATGGCCTGGATTGGACAATTGTGAAGCCAATGCTGGAGGAGGTGTTCAAATCCACTGGTTTTCAGATTACAATCTGCATTTACAACCCTTGGAAGACCAATGAGGAGCCAGCCAGTAACCAGAGCAGATCCAAACTAACATAAGTGCTTTTGTTCTGGGACAGAACAATCTCTTAAGGTGGGGGTAGTGTAGCGAATGTGAAATTGAAGTGAATAGAGAGGAAGAAGGCACAGTGGTTCTTGATGTTATCTGCTATGCAAATGTTTACTTTTAAGCAATTAATTACTCTGCTTTTGACACTTTTATAGTGTTTACTTGGTAATTTGTAGAATGCTCTAGTTGTTTGATGACACATCAATGGAATCTTTTCGAATATTGTGGAAAGTGCTAGTTTCTTTACTTATTTATGTAGAAGATGATAGAAAAATCCAGAGATATCTCAATTATGGAAAATCATATAAATAGAGGAAGTCTCTTGTAAATGAGTTCAGTCTTGATTAATAATTCGTCATGATAAACAAGTGTGACAGTTAAGTAGTTCAGTTATTGTTCTACATTGATAAGAAGTGGCAGTAGTGACAGTTCGCGTTAATACAGACAGTGAAATCCCGTTGGCGCTATTACAAACCATGCAATGAACGTTCGTTGTCTGTAGTGATAATTCTCTTGACAGTTCAAAAGTTATAATTCTTTTATCTATTACTGTATTGACGGACTTGTGCTACGTAAGTTAATTGTTCTTCCTCGACGTTTCTTTTTGAGTATTATTGGACAGTTTATTGTACAGTTATTGTTTTAATATTAGATCGGCCTTTTGACATTTTGTGATTGATTCGTGTACAGTTCATTGGAAACTCATTATCAGTTGAACAATATCGTGTTATCTGTTTTTAATTGCTTATTTTTTCTGTAAGAAATTACTGAACAGTGTGAGTTGTAGATTATTTGTGTTAATAAAGTGCAAGTGATAAATTAAAGTGTTGCCAGCGTTATTTTAGACATAGAACCCGTAACAATAGATTAGATTCATGTGGGCCGTTGTTCAAGAGGCTTGGTATCCCAACTGTGCCCTGCTTATATGTGTATAAGCTACTTTATATGTTAAAACGAGTGATATTAACCAAAATCCTGACGATCGTGTACGTATCGTGGATGATCGTATAATACAAGAAGCCGAGGAGATTATCACTTGGTGAGTCACCATAGTAACTTATTCAAACAAAAGCCTAATTATATTGGTGGAAGACTCTTCAACAAGCTATCATACTCTTTGAAATCTTGAGTCTTGAAAATATAGAAAGATTTAAAAACTATTGAAAAAATATTTAGTTGATAAAGCTTTTAATAGTGTACAAAAGTTCCTTTCACATCAAAATTTAGCGTATTCAACTTTATAAGAAAAAGAGTGAGTCCCGTACCTCTCAATGACTTTCTGGATGAAGGGATATGACTTTCTATGTAAAAGTCGTTCGAATCCTCAAAAATGTCTCAACAATGAATGTGGTCCAACTCAACATTGTTTTCATCACGTGAAGAGATAATCGATAAAACAGAAAAACGTTTTGAATTATTTCTTGTTTGTTGAGTTTTGAAAATTTATTGATTTACCAAAGCAAGAAAAGCAGTAATTTTTACTTTGTACGAAAGTGGGTGGGTGGTGATAATTAGGTTGAGGGAGTGTGAGAGTGAAGTGGCAATACGAAGCGCATCGAATGTGATTGTATTCAGTGCCTAACAAACAATAAATTGCGGCGATGGTTACATCTTGGGCAGTTACGATTCCATTAGGGGCTGGAAGTTGGCTTTCACAGTAAAAGCTTCGTAAATCAGCAATATACAAAACAGGAAATCGAATCTATTGGCCCTAAAACGCCTGTAATATCCTTCGACACGGTATCTGCTCTTCATACCATCCGAAAGGTGCATCAATTTCCATTCTGCTCCATCGATCTGTTTGATTCACGGCTCTCTTATCAATTTTCTACTCCATCATTTCCCTGATTTATTCAAATGTCAAAGAAATAATGCATCTTATATTATCAAAAGTTTTTAAAAGATATAACTATCTGGAAGACATTTTAATGGACGTACAACTGTTCAGTTAAACGATGAGCAGAACTGAAACTGTAAAAGTTTCTTCAAAGATATATAATTAGTTTCGCGTTCAATATTTTTAATTATTGAGATTCAAACTTTATAATATTGTAGCAAGTTCTGGAATTCCGCAAAAACCACACAATTTGTTCTCTAAGACCTGAAACCATTTTCAGTAACTTTTCTGATTGAAACTTGCAAAAATTACTTACATGAGCTAATTGTGAATTTATTCACTTGACTTAAATTCGAATTACTTTGAATTTTACTTTGAAAATTGGCACTGAATTCTCAACAGTATTTGCTTGTAATTACCATTTTTGAATATTTTTGAGTACCTCAATTATTACTGTAGTTACAGACTTGTAACATGTGTAATCGATTTTTCAGTTCGTTTTACATAAAAACCTGATCACTTCACAGAATGAATAAAGGTTCTACAAATTTCCGAATCAATACATTGAAAGATAGCTGCTAACTTCAGCCATCTTCATTTTCGTGTCAAAGCTTCTTTGAATCTATGTCTATAATAGTTATGTACTTCTTTCTTTATTTTTAAGTGAGGAACCAGCTAGTGCATTATGGCAGAATTCCACTAAAAGAGCCTATTTATTCTTGTTTTGGAGTAATGCCCAGAAAAATGTGTAACAGGGGACTTTCTATCCTTACCTGACACCATTTATGTAGCCAGAAATGTTCCACCTCTACACACCTGTACAAGCTAACAACCTTCATGTAACTGTGAAGTACCTTCCTTCATCCACACATATGACACCATTTTTGTAATGGGGTATTTCATTTCTTTATAATTTCGAGAGGCTGAACACTCACTGATTCTTCAGGCATTCTTGCAGCCCATAACGCGGCTAGCTACCATTTATGTAACCGGTGGTTTACCAATGTCGATATCAATTAAAAGTATTTGGAATTTTCTCCATCAACCACTTGAAATTGGCACTGAATGGAAACTCACTCGTTTATTAAAAATATGCTTTCAATACTTCCAAATCTAGGGTTGGGAGTTTTAGGTTCATTTACTCGAACGCAAAGATCATTTAATATATTTCCTGTCTAACACCTGGTTTAGAAACTGGATTAACTAGAGAGCAAGGAACTGAATTTCTCGGAAATAAAAGAGTTCATGCTATTCCACCCATTATTATTACATATCCTAAAATTATTTCCTACATAAAGAGTTCAGCAATGGTTCAAGTTCATATTTAAATTTCATTTCAATTTCTTCATTAAATTCTTACAAGATTTTGCAAACTTATATCGTCTACATGTAATTTAATAAATTGAGGGCCTCGGTAAATCTTCAAGGGCTTGATTTGAGCCTTATAATGGAGTTTAGGCACTCTCCAGTGTGTTTTATCTATCAATGTTTTTTGAATTTGGGCCCTTTATCATTTCGAAAGCCCGTCATATTCACATACAACACAAACTTCATAGACAACAAACTTTCAGATAACTCTAAACTGAACAAGCGATTTGACTTGATACTTTATCAAAATTTTCACCGAATAAATTCACAACTAATTTCACAAACTGACTATTCGCATCACTCTAAATGGGCCGTAGCCACACTTAGGAGGCTCAAGGCTTCTTTAACAACTTTTACTGCTCTTCTCGCAAACTCTCCTTTTCCACTACAATTATGTCCCCCTCCAGGTGACAAGACGGCCGCACCACGTGGAGCACCGAACATAATCTCAGTGAAGTCACCAAAATTCCAAGGGAAGCCATTGCACGTTTCAAATATTCCAAATAGAATATTGCAATTTCATCACGAATGACAATTCAGTACAGTGGAAATGCTTGAAATCTGCAATAATTTTGACTACCTAGAAACAAGTTAGCAAAACCTTACGCCAGAAAAGTATATAATTCTGAGACAGTCATTTCTTAACATCTTACTAACAACATTAACTCTCTTACGATTTCGACAATATAGCAATCGGAGTTCACTCGAGTCCATATTTAAAAATTTGTCAGTTTAATGCACCTGGAAAAAACACTAAATCACAAATAAATTACACTCTTAATATTCCCCATATTAAAAAAGTATGATTTATAATTGAGTTTATTGAACAGATTGGACATTCATTGATTATTGTTGGCAATCCACCTAATACCTGATAATGATTGATTGGTATTAGTAATTAACCTTGTTGTTGAAATATTCTTCTCTGGCTAGAAGTTATTGTTTTGTTAAATTCACATAACAAGTTAATATTAACAACGCAGTTCGTCATGGAACAAGAAATCCAGGAATTTATTGTTTTGCTTGCTTGTTTTATTGATTTCTTAAGTGATCGTGAAAATCACTTATTGTGTCTGATGTTACTTAAACTGTGTAAATAAAGTTCGTGTCAATTTCAATTGCTGCCAGCATTATTTTGGTATTAGAACCCGTTACAATATTTTGAATTATGAGAGTTATAAGGTGGAATGGAGTAACCAAATTCTAAGAAAAATTTCAAATGTTATTCAATATAATGGCGTGAGTTAAAAAAATTTCTGTTGCCTACAAATTTTTAGATTCCTGCTATTTCTATTGGACTGCTGGTTTTCTTGATTATGCGAGTATAAATCATTTCTTAATAATAGTAATACTATTTTATAGTTGTCTTGGTAAATAAATTAGGCTATCATTATTTAATATCATAAATAACTGTGGAAAATTCGAATAGGCCTACCATCAACCGATGAAGAAACATTTTTGTCTGCAGTTGCTTAGTGAACTGTTCCGAGATAAACTCATCAAATTATAGCATTTTATATCAATTATGGACAATGATTAGAGCAGTGAAGTCTGAGAACTCTTTCTACTTTCTTGCAGAATTAATTTGACAGATTTGGTTCTAATTTCAAAGAATTCGTCTAGTATTGCTACGTCGGGCTGAAATTGAGGCTCCTAATTGGTAGTCTTGTCATGTTGTAATGATGACACTGATAGGGCTAGGCCTTTATTGAAAACATACTTTTGGACCAATTTAGAGTTGGGTAAAAGGCAGGATCAGCATATATAATATTGAGTCTTGCAATTGAAACTTTCAGCTCACTCACTTGGCATTGATCGTTAATAACTATCACAGACCTGGAGAAAACTCATTCTGTATAGCTTGAAAAACTCATTACTGGAAAAAGTTTGACCGAGTAATACTTGACTGTTCTAATATTTTCAACAATATCTCGTAATATTATGCCTTTGGACTCCATCTATGATCGAGGTATATATTTTTGTTTATAGTGCAAAGTAGAAAGGCAGCATTTGTGAGGGTGGAGATAGAATAATGGAGATCTCTTCAACTCTAAAACATGATATAACATTATGGATAAAACTCATAACTTTTTTCCTGTATCTCTTGAGCACGGCTTCTGATCTATTTATTAATATTTCTCTATTCCAGTAATCTCAGCTAGCCAATATTATTAAGTGCGAATTCAGGGGGAATAAAAAAGATGCGGCTCCCTCCAAAAAATTGTCAGTCAACACTCAAATAACTTGTTTCGCTCTGTTTATTTTATGAAGATGAGAACCTTTTTTCAGGTTATAGGCTATACGCCAAAATATTTTCTCCGCTGTCCCCCCCCCCCTGAAAAAACACTTTCGAGCTCGCCCCTGAATATGATATCTCATTTATTTTTCAATTACGCTTATTTACTTTGTCTATTGTAGAAAACGTGGATCAATGCTCCTGATTAGGGCTGATTCTTGTGATGACTCTTAAAGCTAGCAGCTGCTTTTAAGAGATAACAGAACATCAGTACCATCGCAGTTAGAGGAAATCATAATATTTACCTGTTGTCGGTCTCCGCAGTCTCAAAAGGGGAACGCAAGTATGGCTTTGATGATAATGACGTTGATGCTTGTGATTAAAACGGTGAGGACATCAGGCATCGATAATGGCGAAGGGTAGAACAGTAGGGAAAACGATCATGCTCTATCTCTTATCTGAATCTCAATATTCTGAAGCTGTTGCTCCAGCTCTGCCTCAATCTTCAAGAGTGGAGAGCGGTGAAGTTTGCTAGCTAAAACTCTATAATGGATATTACAACACTTGCTGACGAGATGAACCTTCTGGAGGAAGGCTCAAGAGCTTTACGCACATTGTTATATATTTTGCATATATCGTTTTTATTTAGATTCATAATTCGGATATTTTATCGTCAAACAACAAAGTTTTGTTCAAGTTCTGTCCTGGATAGAATTTATACTATTTCTATCTTGATGCTATTTCTATACTGGATAAACGTGTTAAAATATTAAGTTATATTTTCTTTAGTCTACTTTGTATATCTTTTCTCTACTGATAATTCTCTGAGTCTACTATTTTAAATACTCTCCAAATATCCTAGGAAGAGTCCAGTTCCCTAAGTCTGCGAATGTTTCTGGGCTATGCATAACTTTTGGAGGGCCAAAACCCCAAATTTAACACTTGAAATATTTTGCCTAAAACTTGAAAACTATCTACTGCATTGAAAATATTGTTCTATTGAAAATTAAATAATATAAAATTCTACGAGGACTGATGTATGAGAATACCAAATCAGTTAAATTCTTCATTAACAATCAATCATCAAAAATAATCCTGCATAAATACCATTTAGGCTTCTAGTTGTGACCATATTGAACATTTAAGGGAAGTTTCGATCATTTATAAGAAAAATAAAATTTCTTTTTTATATTTTATTCTTTGTCAAAAAGTCTTGTATGTATTCTAGTTTTGTAATTAATTAAAGTAGCCTGAGCCCTTAAAAATTAAATCATAGCCCGGTACATAATCCAAGAGAATTGGATTTCATGTAAATGAGCTTGATTGATTGATTAACCAGTTACATTCAATATAATCAACTAAAATGGATAATGTTACTATAAATTCGACTAGCCGTCGTGATGATGTTAGAGCACCTACTCGGATTGACTGTCACTCTGGCAGTTGTGGGTTCGATTTCCATTCCAGGCTTGCATTTTGTATTCACCTCATTACCAACCCACAAGTGATCCATTTGGACATCGTCAGCAAAAATGTTATATCGTTAAACATGTGTTCAACATTCGAGCCTTGAAGTTCCGTGTACTGCAGAAGAAGTCAGACGTTTTTGAGGGTAAAATAATTTACTGAAGAAATTATTGTAATAAGAGAACTTTTTAAATCGAAGCTGGCTTGGTTATGTTTTCCAGATTGTGATGAATCAACACTTGAATTCTCCTACAGAATCAATAAAATCACTGAGCATAACATACTGAAAAGACCATAATGAAACTCTATTTTTGAAACTTAATCATTATTAAATAGAAACTCATGATCCATGATCAATAAATATGATTAATACTACTATCAACTATAAATATGCAAATTCAACACAGTACAACACTGAACTTTGGGTTCAAAACAAATAAGGATAATCCTTGCCTAAGTCTTGGATTTTTGAAGATACAGTTGAAAAGCTGATATTAGTTCAAAGTCTTAGAGCTATTATTTAAAAAAAAAACGTATGTAGGTCTAAATTTTTCAACAGTTTCGTGACGACACTAATGTGCAACAGTTTTTTGTGTAGCCACTTAGCAAGCATGCGAAGCATTACTAACGATATTTTAGGACAAGTTACTATTGGGGGTTCAGGCACTGTCAACGGTTAAGAGCAGTGGCGTAACTGGTAACCGAGAGCCCGCAGGGCCCGCAGTATAGTGGGGAGCCAAGGGCCACATGAGCCACGAAAGACGCATGATGAATGGAACAATGACTTGGCGGCCCTTTAAAATAGATTGCCGCTGGGTTTAACGTGGTTAAAGATGTATTAGGTTTAAAAAGATTATGTGAGCTATGTTGTTCATGGGATACTTCAATTTCATTAACTTATTCAAAATGATATATTATTTGTTCTCACAAATTATTGCTTCCACCTCGTTGAAGATTATCCCGTCCAAAGATCAGACTTCCAATATTTTTTCAGTTGTAAAGAGTTGAAGCCTATTGAAAATCTTATCGTTTCATCGCGTGTACTAGTCAAACCATTATGAACTAGTGTAAACTTAATGTAAATGCATTTCTGTTTGAAAATTGTTCGATGGAACTGAATTCTCAATGAAGAACATCCAGCCTAACCCTACTGATCATTCTGAACTTAGCATCGTAGTACACGACTAGCGGTGATTTACAGAAGCTTTTTGAAGGAGGGATTTGTTGCAGTGATTAGATAAAAAGTATTCATTATACTATATTCTACATTATACTATATTATCTGATGCAGATAAGTAGTTGATTGAAGAATGTGAGCTGAGAGAAGAACACTGAAGAGCTAGGGAGTATTGGTATTTTCACACCTTATACGTATTTCTCAATTCGAGAAAACTCGAACACCAACATGAATAATTTTGTGGTGTGAAGAAAAGACGAAAAGTGTTGTTGTTTTGCAAGAAAATCGAAGGGTTAAGTCCGTGTGATATGAAAAGAGCCTACGTGAGCAGTACGGTGTGGTCAGTGAGTGAGAGAGACCTTCCTACCTGTTGTGGTGGTTAGCTGGGCCAGCTGCCGGCTGCCGTGTTGGGTGTTTCCAGCTGCGCAGCCGATGTCCGCGTGCAGTGGTGCAGTGGTGAGGCTGGCAGACGCGTAGAGTGGAGTTCCTGGGTTTGATGCTGCCGCAGGCTCTCCTCGATGCTGATCGCCCGCAGGCTCGCGAGTCTCTTGTCTGGGAGTTGACGGTGGACCACAAGCCCGTTTCTATTCGCCGACTGAGCCTCCTACAGAGCTATTGATCACAGACTCCTGCGTCTGCGCGTTGCCATGGAGACCCCCAGATGCCCGATACATCGATAATTCCATTTTTTATACATACATACTCCAACTCGCACGCAAACACACACACACAACTTACCTCACAACGTATGCATACAATACAAGTTATGTTTGTATATATGTATATAGAAAAGACGCAGACAGTATATTTACATCGCCGCCTGTCACCCTGTTCTGTTTATGCCTGACCGGACATCATCAAGCTTCGACCCGAGATCCTTCTCCTCCACCATCCTTCTTCCTTCTTAATCCTTCTTCTACGTTTCCACTACAAAATCTCCTTCCTTCCTTCCTCCTATCGCACTATTTAGCTCGCTTCTCACACATCATTCATTCGTCTCTCTCCATCACCCTCAACCCCTCTCTTCATCTTAAATCACCATTCTTACCGCCAAGCCCTGCCATGATGCAGTGTCAACATCTCGTACAAAAACAGTCTAGTCGTTTGAATTAATGTAGTGGTGTAAACACATCGGTTGTCGGCAACAGTTTATTGAGATTGCTGAATTATCACATCAGTATTTAATTTTAAGCTGATGATACATACATGAATTAATGTCTTCTGGTACTTACTATCACTGTTGAATGAAAGTAATAATAAATTATTCTGATAAGCATGCCAGGAGTATATTTACATGGAGAATATATACCCATTTCCTGGAAAGGAAGCTATCTCCGAACCATCAGCTTTGTACGGTCCTATAGGGAATAAACAGTTAATGTTATATGAGTGATAATTTTTTTCTATATTATTGATCTAGATACAAAATACATCCCAAATATGGCTTTCACCCATGACAGAGTATTTCTAATAAAAAATAATGTTTGATTGATATGAGCTTGTATTCATAAATATTTATGAGTAAATTCGAACTTTTGTCCGCAGCAGTCTTGAAACAGGAATAGTTTTATTCATTTAAATGAGTCTATCTTTCTCACATGAGAGGGATGCTTTTCCCTCACAATCCTCTCCAACAATTCTTCATTGACTTTCATCTTCTACCCTCACCCCTTCTTCGTCGTCCTTATATTCTATGTTTTTATTTCATTTCAACTCAGTCTGAGATAATAATAATAATAAGCGTATGGCTTTTAATGGTGGGGAGACCCTTACGGGTAGTTCCACCTCGCCGTTTGAGCTATGTTACGGTGAACATAGTGGACCTACTGTTTTAGGTGGGTTCCGAACCACCGGGTAAGTGATAATAAAGCTTGTAACATCAAGTCTGAGATCAATACACAAGATAGTATTTTTTAGAACTGTGAAACATATTGTTGGGCAATACAATGGTCTACACACAATACTTGAACTTTGAAAAATGTTAGATTCGATTGCGTTTTTGACTTGCAATAGAAATGAAGCGGTAAAAGTGGGCTGATAGACAGTAGCACTGTGGTGCACCTGAAACCAGGGTGATCGAAAGTAGTGGCTGCTTTGCTTGCTGCCTATACAATTAGTTCAGGCGCTATTATAATATTATAGGATGTTAGAGCATTTCAAGCTCTCCATTTCCTCATACACAGAATCGAAGCTCATCAGGTATTGTTTCTGTTACAAAATAGCATATTCAAAGATTCAATTCATCTGTGTTAACCGTGCAGCTGTCAATCTGTTCTCTAACAAACATCTACTGTATCAGATGTCATGAGCTAATAGAAAGAAATTTGATTAAAATTCAGTATGGATGCTAAATAGCTCGATTCTCAAAATTAAATATTTCAAAATATAGCACCCAATCAAAGTTTTCAAACTTGTTTTGATGAGACCGAGATTTTCTATATCGAAAAACGATTCGTACTGAAAGTTTTGGTCCCTATATCTTTAACAGAATGACACCATATCTTAAAAAATCAGTTCATTTAAAACTTAGATATGGTGGAAAACTATAATTCTCTGGTCATTACACATGGAACAGCAAGAGAATAATAATTATTGCTGTTTATTCTTATTAATACAGCTGAGTTGTTCAAAGATCCGGGTTTTAAAAATGTGGAATTATTTTGTTCAGAATATGCTGAGTTCCAATAATTTTTAAAACGAAAGGTCTTTGATATGAGACCCTGATTTCCAAGTAGAAATATTGTAATGTGTATTGATTGCTGCTTGATTGATAAATGAATGAATAATGAATCCAATTGAAATTGATTGGAATGAGATAAAGTGAATTGAGTAGAATCAATCTTTATTGAACCTGATCCCGACTAATCATCTGGTTCATAAAATATAGTATCAATAATTCATCATAATGATCATTGGTCTTCATGAGATGAATCCATTAGCTCCGGAAGCCTTTTCTTCATTTCCAGGTTGCAGAATAATCTACTTACCTTGTGAATGTTTAATAATTTAGATTAATTTTCCCCAGCTTAACTCAGCGGCTATATTTCATGACGAGACAATTGTCACAGGATTCGACCAACTCTCAATACGCATAGCCATCACAACTGTCTTTCCCTCCCATATGACACAACTTTTAAGCATCATAATGAGTGGAAGAGGATCCAAGGATCGCTGGAAATGAACAAGAACTATTGTTCAATAATTCATTGAATTATAGAATTATTATTGGACTGTAATGTTATAATGAATAAATAATATTTGAGACTTGTACATAGGTACCTAATCAACATGATAATATGTAATATCGATTGAAAGTATTTCTTGAAAGGGTTCTTGAATCATCATAATTAGGGGTTTCATAATAATTTAAATAGTTGATAAGTAACGCTTTCGAATTGAATGATTGAGTAATAAATTAATTGATAGAATCGTCGATTGAGTAATCAGAGCATGAGAGGCTGACTCATAATAACACAAATAAACACAATAAAAATAAATAACATGGAAAAATAGAACCTGGCTTGATTTTAGCGTCACCCAGCCGGGCTCGGGAGAAAATCACTAGTAAAGGGGCCCACACACTAGCGAGTATGGCTCGGCGAGTAAGACTCGGAAGAAAATCACCACTAACGTGTTGTGAACTTCCCGAGTCCGGCTCGGCTACTTTTCAAGGTCGGCTGGAGTGCGCCCACGTTAATTCTGATCCATATAGCTCATCTAATCTCAAAATCTTCAAATTACAATCAATATCTCATTTGGAAGGTCATTTTATGCTCTAGAGAGAGTATTGGTTTTGCTAAAATTTCATAATTCTTGAAATTTGATTATTATTATTATTATTAAGAAATGTTTTATTTCTTATAATTTTTTTCTGACATAAGAGAAAAAGATGTCAGAGCGTTTATAGGCACGATTTATGTTTTTTATAACAATTATTTTCCCACCTCTAAGTATCTTTCTTATAGATCTATAACATAATTATAGATATAGATATAGATCTATAATTAGGGAAGTGATAGCCGCGAGGCGTAGCAGGTATCTGTTCAATCAGATAGAGATAAGCTGCGTTCTCGTAGGTCCTGTTTGTAACGGTGACCGATTAGATTAGACGGTGGAATAAGTCGATGGACGTCGGGTCGCCGCTCCAGTGAAAAGACTGCCTACCACCATCCGCCTCCAATAGATCTCCTCCGCAGCCGCAGCCAAGAATTCACGCCGCGCGATTCAAATTTCGAATAATTCTCATCTAATTCTGCAATTCTCAACAATTCTCTGAGAATTCTCAATTCTCAACAATTCTGCACTGTTAGCTTAATTTTAATTATCTAGTTCGACTTTGGAACTGTCTGTGACACCCGACCGGACCGCGAGCGCCGGAACCCTGAGGGTTTACGTTGTATCCAGCCAATGATGTTCTTCATTGTAGAGCTAATTGACGACTGTCTTAGGTCCACTTTGCCACTCCAGAAGAAAACTTTCTTCCTTCCATATCAGGGTGGCTGAATTGTCCCTGCCGCTTTTCTATTGGTTGAATTAAAAGGGTTAGTAACTTTCTCTTACTACTACATCCCCGACCACTGATGCATCCTTTCAATTTTAGTGGACGTTAATGATTCTAGTGATTGTGACTGTCTTCTAATATTGTGGTGTTACAATATTTGAACATCTTTTTAAACTATCGAGAATAAATTATATGATTTGCATCTCCTGATCCCTCAGTTCACGATATGAAGCAGATTTTTTTCATAAAATAAATTGGCGACTGCACGTTTAACACAAATGATTAGGATGTTGAAAATAAGATATTCTGTATCAGCTTTCCACAGAGAACAACACTTAAAAATTTAAAAAAAAGTTATTTCATAAATATATAGTATATGCGTACCGTATTGCTTTTATTGGTGGGAAGACCCTTACTAGTAGTTCCACCTCACCGCTTTAGCCATGTTATTGGAAACATGTTGGACCTACAATTTTAGGTGGGTTCCGAACCACCGGGAAGTGATTTTACAGCGAACAGGGTCTTTTTGCTGGCTAATCTTATCGCTCACCCTTACAGAGAGGGCCCAGGAGAGCGTTTCCTATCTAATCTGATTGGAAAAGTACCTTCTGCAGCTCACGGCCATCACTTTATAAGTGATTCAAAGGTATTCTCAAAAAGCTACGACTATATTAAGAGAAAATATTCGCCAAATATAGCATAGAAACTCAAATTGTTGGGGAAGTCATTAGCTACGAGCCGTGCTAGGTATGTGTTCAGTCAGGTAAGATAGGAAACAAGCGCTCAGGCTGCAATTACCTACTTGTAATGGCGACTGTTTTGAATAGGCCAGAAATAAGACTCTGTTTTCTGCTGTAAAACCACTTTCGGGTGGTTTGGAGCAAACATGAAACTGAAGGTCCAACTCATCAATCACCATCATCAACCAACTCATTACCCACGCTCAGGCCTATGTGGGCTTCATTCTCCCAAAAAAGTAATCATGTAGCACATGAATGTAGGCAACAAGCACATCATCAACTAATTTCCATTGATCTCGAGTAAAGTTTCCTACCATATTTTAGTATTATTTTTATGTCATTACGCATCGGCTTACTTTTTCACCTTATTTCCATTACTCAACCCAAAATGCAATAATATATTCCATTTATTCAAAATCTAGCTATTCTGCGAAGACACATTAATAATCTCCCTACCCAGACAGCCATTACATTTATAATATATATAATTGATTACATATCTGCAGTTCCTGGTTTTGGGAATTGCCATACAATTTGTATCAAACCAGTATTTTAAAATATTTCAATCATTCTAAATTATGCTGATAACATTTCACAGACAATGTTAATGCAGTGTCATCTGCAAGAACAATTAATTATATCTTCATTCATTTCATCATCACAGAAATCATTGATGTGGGCCAGATAAAGAATAGGCCACCAAGACTAAACGTTAGGAAACATAATGTTCATAAATGATTAATTTACTTGTATTATTACAAGTGAAGTGTTCAGGCTAGGGGCGTGATAACCAATATTATTAGTTCATGGAATATTTTCCCATTGAATATTTTTTTGTATTTATAATTTGAAAGAGGTAATATGGACACATTGGTTGAAATAATTATCTCTGATATTAATTTATTTTATTTATTATGTTTTTCTTTGTATTGATTGAGATGTATAATTTTGCTTTAAAAATGTGATTCTATGGTTTTGTAATCACTAACTCATTTTGTAAGCTTGTACAATGTGATTATTTATTATTTTTTCTCTTTCATTGTACAGTATTTTGAAACATTTTATTCTAATCAACAGTACGTGCCAGGTCAGATACCATGGCAAGAGTTATTAGACCACACTGTCTCTTTTGGCCCATGGTTGATCTACTGTAGGATTTTTTAATTCAATTCTTTAAAAGCATTGAAAGAATGCTCAGCTACTGCTACTGACACTGGAAGTGTGCAAAACAAATGTAGAGCTTTTGCCCACATAGGTTTTAGACCTGTGCGTGGGTAATGAGTTGGATGATGATGATTGATGAGTAGGACCTACAGTTTTAGGTGGGTTCCGAACCACCGGGAAGTGATTTTACAGCAGAGAACAGTGTCTTTTTTGCTGGCCAATCTAATCGGTCACCGTTACAAACAGTTCCTACGAGAACGCAGCTTATCTCTATCTGATTGAACAGATACCTGCTATGGCTCGCGGCTATCACTTCCCTAAGCTTCCCTTATCATTAGCTATATGCACACATTTGGATACAGCAAGCAGCAACTCCAGTTTCATTGATTTTATTTGATTCAGAAGTTCAAATGGCGGTAAACTAAAAGCTCTAAAACTTACTACATGAACAGATTTCAAGTAAAGTAGTCTAGACCTATTCGACTAGAGCCTCTGATATATCTTCTGAATAAGTAGAAATCAGTACGTGGCAGGATTTTCCGATTTTAGCCTCATCTTTATCTAGATATTGCAACAAGCATTGGAAGATCTCGCTAAGCTTTCTTGCGTTATTAAATCTCTCGCGAAGCCTACCGATAACACAATCAATTACAATATTTTCCTGTGAACAATATTAATTTTAATTTCGCTCTTCTTTTGACTCTGAGCTGACTGTTCTGATGATCATATTCTTCATCAGAAGTCTCTCCATGAAAACGTTTTCTTGTCATTTTCCTCTTCTCAGAAAGCTCGGTTTCAGTTGGAATTTGGCTCGCCATGATGTTGGCTACAAGTTGAGCTTCTTCAAGTATGGAACTAAATTTGTTTCTTAAACTGATCACTTCTTTCGAAGGTTGTCAATACAAGAAACTTCCTTGTCTAGAGTTATTTCTCTTAGTTGCCATACGCTGGTGATTGTAGGGCACTTGCGACCAACTCTTGGGGTTCTACCTGTTAGGTCATTAACAAACAATAGCCCACCCTTTTTACAAGGTTCCTCAGTCAGGTAGTTAGAAACTCGTGAGTGTGGACTCTTGCCACCATGGACTTTTGCGACTAAAAGAGTTCCGATATATTTATATATATATATATATAAACGACCATTTGCAACTGATGAAGTGTTAGTTAATTCAATTGTAAATGCGTCTTTACATAACTTTTTTAGCCTTATATAATCATATTCTACAGTGTAAAATGAACAATCAGTGATAAAATCACTGACCTAAACTAACTTAACCTGTTTGGCGCCACCCAGCCTAGCTGACTGAGAAGATCAAAACACGCAATTAAATATAAATTATTTAAATGTGATTATTTAAGTAATTGGTATTAACAGCTTCTGTGCGATATATACCAACAAGAAACAGCAATAATCCAAGTTATATGAGGATGTGGACCAGTAATAGTGCTCGAATCACTCAATTCTCCCCCCCCCCCCCTTAACACAACTTAGCTATTGACTGTCGATTGAATATAACTCAAGAATAATTCAACTTCAGGGAAGTGAATAAGGATACTTGAATGAAATTAATGGGGGCTCAGTTATTGCTAAATAAAATTGAGTTGAAATATCAAATGAAAATAAAAGTTGGTTCAAAGTAATTTACAATTTGACAAACTGACAAGTATACAGAAACAAAATTTATTAATTTCGAATTCCTTTAAGTGCTATTAATTTATAATGGAGACTCCCGCAATGGCGGATATTGACAACAGTATTTAATAGCAGATAGAAATCGATGACTGCTACTGTACAAAACTATCAATCACCACCGGGAATCAGTAGGCTGGTCAGATACTGGTGCGATTGGCTAGGTCATGCGGAATATGATTATATTGTGCAGTCAACTTCCAATTTTTACAAATGATGCTACTTATTATTGCCATCTTAATTGAATATAGTAGCAATAAACAAGACAAAAAATTACCATCAATGAACAGATCCAATTCAAATGAGTCATAATTTTTGCACACAGAATGGCCACTTAGTCAAAACCTCAACACACAATAATTATTTTAACCCTGACAACTAGCTGAAGGAGTTGATAATGAAAGTTGATAATGTGAGTGAAACTCATAGAATACAATGCTTAACATGCAAAAACTTTACTGACATAGAATAATTATACGGTACATAAAAATACTAAACATGCATAAACCTAAATTTGAGAATTTTAACTATCCAGTGCATCATATCAAGAAGTAATACCTCATTCTACTCAGCTCATCAAGGCAGCCTTAATGCATATAGACCTACACTTGCATTGCACATGCAATAAATGTCCAATTCAAGAAAATTGTGGACCCCGAATTTGAAATTTTCAATCCCCCATTTTCCCTATACCTTAAACATGGGTGAAATGTGAGATAATCTTGTTCAATTTTGTTTTTGAATTTCCTGTGATGCTTTCTATAACGAAATACTTGATGAACAATCAAACATCAAAACTGACACTTTATTTCAATGAAATATATGATTTTCAATCACTTTTACTGGAGATATTGGAGGAATGCATTTCACTTTTAAAGAGATGCTTCGTTAGCCTGACGAAGCTGACAAAGCTTCTCTTTAGAAGTGAAATGCATTCCTCCAGTATCTCTAGCAAAAGTGAGTGAAAATCATATATTTAATTGAAATGCATTGTCAGTTTTGATATTAGTTTGAATTTCCCCATTTCAATGTCTACTTAGCAACCCCATAATGGGGAGGGGGTGAAGTTTTGAAGTTTTGAATAGGGCATTGGATCATATTGAGCGATAGCTCATTCCAGTCAGCTGGACAAGGTGGTCCAAATTCATCATTTTTCATTGTAACATAGATTTTAGACAGTTTGGGGGAGCTCAGAGGTCCCCTATAATTGTGAATAATTGGTTTCATTGCATGACAGAACCCGTCATATGAAATGTGATCATTTGGATTTGATCCATGGTTATTATTCCTTTTTTTGAAAAATAATTTAAAATTTTTGAAATAATAAATTCAGTTACTGAAATTGATTAGTGGCTAGAGACCTTCTAGGACAAGAGCAGTAACATTGAACTCTGAGATGACTTAAAAGTTAATCTAAAGTGAACAACTTTGGATGAATTTAAGATTCTATTCCAGCACAATAAAGATAGAGCTCTTATTTCTGAATTTCGAATTGAAGTCTTTCCATAATTAGTCCAGAAGAAGTATGTGGCAAGCCCACTTATTAATAGAATCTTATCATGTTTTGTAAGATGTAAAACATTTTTTTAAAAATAAGTGAAAATAGTGCTAGCTAGAGTAGCTACGATTATCTTCATTTACTTTACGGTTACTCAATGCTGGGGAAGTCGTGCCTTGTTTTTGTTGGACAGGAAGAAACATTACAAGGGCAGTTTCAGGACTTGAGCTCGGAAAAGTTGCAGAAAGTGGTTTCTCACCGAGAAACGTCTCACTTTCTACTGATTTACAACATTGCGCTTTTCTTATAGTGATAGCCTACTTCCATCTTGGACTTGGAAGACAGTTTTGAAAGCTAATGTAGCATGAATGGGCTTCCACCTATACGAATATTCAGGTGGATTTACTCGCTGCAAAATCCAAAGTTGCCTTAACGTACAGGCTGGCAAAGTTTTGATGAATTAAGACTTCAATAACTATGATTAACACTTCGCTCTCCTGAACTTTCTTCACCTCTCTCATTCATATTGAGAAAATTTCCATCAGACAGCCGAAACTGTTCAAAGCAGCTTTCAAATATTAATAGCATTACGGTACTCTGCAGGCTTAAACTATTCACCGCCAAATTTGTTGCTAATGAAGGCAACGATGCTATCATAAATAAGTAAGAGAGGATGCTGAGAAAATATTTTTACTTCAGTATATCATATTGTTACTTAGTTATGATAATACAAGATTATATATATCATATGTATATATATATATATATATATATATATATATATATATATAGGCTTATTATTGTAAGATTCTATGTTGGCTCAATAAACAAAGACCTCTTATTACTGAATTTCGAATGTAAGTCTTTCCAGAATTAGTCCAGAAGACATGAGTGGCAAAGCTGGAGTAGATCATAGTCGATCATATATTGTATGTATATATATAGCCCATATACATAATATAATATTAAAACTGACACTGTATTTCACTTTTATATAATGTTCTACTCACATATATTTGAGATACTTGATGCTTGAGTAAAACATTATATAAAAGTGAAATACAGTGTCAGTTTTAATATTAGATTGTTCATTAAGTATTTCGTCATGGAAAACGTCACCATATTTAGTATACTCTATGAAAGATGATACAATTTTTCGGGATTTTGTTGAGATTAGTTGGGAGGTAAACATACTAAAAGTTCCCAGCCCTGGAAATGATGTGTGGAAGGATCATTTTAAGGAGTTTCCATCATAACTATATCGAAAACGGTGGGCTTTAGAGAAAAATGGTTTTGGCTACAAAATAGAGCTTACTAAGTTTACTTTAAAATTTGTCCAATGCATATTTGCCATAATTATGTTTAATAGCTTTCAAGATATAAGTTAATTTACGCTATCAAAAGTCGATATTTTTAGGGGTACACTAAATTTCTAGAGCACTGAGTATCAGTGCCGTTTTTACGCATGAGCCACTTGGGCCCCGGCCCAGGGCCCCAAAATTCTGGGGGCCCCATTTTTTCGGGAGGGAAACAATAAATGAAAATTGAAAAAACTCAAGAGACTCTTGAGAAACTCAAGTTGATAAAAAACGAGATGAGAAACAGTATGACACAAGAAAGACTGAGTATTTTATCAATTTTGTGTATCGAAAATGATGTACTGCCGAGTATTGATTTTAAAGATATAATCAGTGGCGGCTCTGACAGAGAAATTTGAGGAGGACACTACCCCCCCCCCCCCACATCATACAGTACAACTCCGCAAATATAGTTGAATATGGGCTCTATGTACTGTTGAATAAAGGCTATTTTTAAAAACCGATTATACAGTAATTGTGAAAAATAGGAAATTTAATGTGTAGGCTCACTCACCATTCATATCAATAGAGTGCATAAGTGCTCCATCTTGAAACCTAGCACTGAATACAGCACATTATCCAGATTGTAAGCAGATGCTCAGATTTATCACAAGATTATCCTACTTCTCACTAAGTCTTACTTTCACAAGTGTTTCATTCAATTGATATTAATAATTCCCTACTAAATAAACGTCATTATAATTCTGTCATTTACTTTAAAAAGGGTTATTATTTTAATTGGCCCAGTCCAAAAACTGAATATGAGGCACACTAAATATAGAGTCAATCGGACAATAAAATATGTATTTACACTACTTAAAGGCCTATATCATCAGAAAGTTTTCAACAGTTTGATTAAACAGCAATATTTGAAAGTTAGCTCAATTTTACGGTTTTTAGCAGAAGCAAAATGTTCAATCACAACTTCATTGAAGTTGAGAAATTAAGAAATTAATTTTTGCTCGACTGAAAGCATTGCTAGGGAATTTTATCTTGTGCGATAGTATAGTGATTTTGTGCGATGGTATTATGCAGGACATTTTTAGAGGACCCGGCCTTTTTACTGCCAACCGCGTTTTGAAATCACAAACGTTATTTTTCAAATAATCCACGGAATTTATTTTAAATACAGTCAACTAATACTAATCACAGCTCACATTAATCACATTTGAATGGACAACTTGATGATTGAGAAAATAATACAAATACCACGTACCACTACTGCATCCACAATAATTTATAAACAACCAATGAATTCTAACCTCAATTCTACTAAAAACTTTGAGGATAATTGGCGCCACATGATTGGCGCATGCGTAATGAAGCTGCGGCCGCCGGCCGAAGAGCGTATTTTACAGCCGGGCTCATGTTGCCATTTCTCTCGTAGAGAATTTTTCATTGAATAGCATTTTCGATATGGCAGCACTGCACTGGCCGGACGCAAGAGGAAGTGTCCCAGCAATGTCCAACATAGTTACAAAGGCTCGCTGAAAACCTCTTCTCGTACCACGATGCGGCTGATCATTTTCAACTATCTTACTGTCTATTTCCAGACTTCCACACTCTCTTTCCTCTTGTCAAATACAAATAAAAGAGGAAAATATAAAATATAGTGGAATTATTGTATTCTCAATAATTATGCAATTTATCACATATTGACAGGGAGGACAGTGTCCGAGCGCCCCCCTGGTGGAGCCGCGCCTGGATATAATTAACCAGTGGCGGCGCTTGACCTGAACAGTAGGGTGGGCCAGTGATGGGACTTGTTGAGAATGGGGCTGGGAAGGGGGTTTATGAAGTATATTCAACTTTACAAGTTACGCAGGTAGTCTATGTCATTATCCTATAAACTAAATAAACAACATGACATGTAACTCACCAACAGACATATTTCTCATGACCCCGAAGACCAATCTTGTGAACTCCACAAAATGTAAGACAAGTTACAATTCTATCTAAAGCATGCCTGTTTTTAGAAACCTGTTCGTTATGCTTTTTAATGGATATTTTTACAGAATTGTCCAATTCAGCAGCTATGATTACAGTTCCAAGAGTTTTGAAAGAAAGTCATATGACAAGCTGACTCTTCATGTTTCTTTATTTTTTCCTCCCAGGTGCTTCAAGTCTTTATAGCCGGTTTTACTCCACATGTCTCTGTTACTCTCCTTCCCAAACAATACACACAAAAAAAAAGACTCCCTTTGCTTACACTTGGCGTGAGCAAAGGTTTTTTCTCAAACCAAGAAGTGCAAAATGTTCTAGTTTTCTTAGGTCCAACTTTTTGAGAAAATGTAAAGTCTTTAGGTTGGTGAGAATTTAGCTTTTTATACGCTAATTTTTCCTCCAGAACAATTTTAGAAAAGTTTAATGTCAGAAGATTATCCACTTCATTCATTTTTAAAAGCTAAAATAAAATTTTAGAGCTTAAGACTACATAGTCATAGTTCATAGTCACCTGGTCCAACAACAAGATGTAACGAGGTACTACAATAACATTGCTTGATTTATAAAATTTCATTCTCTAAGTGATAAAAAAGATTAGTTTTCCAAATTAAGTTTATATAGAGTTTTTCTTTGCAATAAAAATTTTCCCAGAAGATATAGGGTCTTAGAAGAGCTAAGAAGTAATTTTCACTGAATCTGTAATTTTATTATTGTAGGCGCTAGAAAAAAGAACTAATTTATTGTATTATATTAGAAGTTGCAAAATTATTTATTTAATCCGTCAAAAATGTTTTCCAACAGCTGGTAAGCGTAGCATTCTCTTGAGTTTTCTATGTTTTATTTGAAAATGTTTAATTAGAGGTTTTTCTTTCTGTTTTTTACATTATTTTTTCTTTAGTTCATTTTTTTAGTTCATTAGATCTACGACTACCGTACGTAGTTGCAATATTGAACAAAACTATAGGAATTGGCCTGCTGAAAACTATCTACAAACATACAACTAGCATGCAAATTTACTATTTAAAACATGGCATATTTATTAACAAACTCACAATTCTGAAGATTGTACCGTCGAAGTAGGCCTAACCTCATTTAAATCATGATCACTATCTATCACACAACTTACTAACACAGCACTTCACAATAAAATCACGCCTTTAAATTCACAGTCACTACAATTGGATTATGGCTAATCTAATAAATCTATACAAGTATTAGCACAAAAGTAACTAAAAGTATCAACTTATTACTTTATAAAATTATAAAACAACCTGTTTGCCAATCGGTGTGCAATTCAAAGCTATTTGAAAGCAATTTGTAAACAAAGCTACACTAGCGCTCAGCACTCCGAGCGAGAGTATTGAGAATCAACGTCCAATGGGCCAGCTCAAATCGGCCCACCCTGCTCCGTATACCGATGCATTGCTCCCAGACAGTCCAGCGCCGCAAGCTTGCGTTGCCTTGCCAATTACGTTCTTATGATAGCTAGAAGGGCCTGAAATCCGTGGCCCTCCAATGTGTTACGTGATGATTGCATGGTATTTCAATGCGAGTTTTGACCCGTTGACAGTTCAAAATTAATTTACATCGTATTTTATTGAATAATATTAACCACATACATAACATAATATTAATAATTTACTTTACTGTTTCATTTGGGTGGGCCCGGCCCACTTGGCCCTTATGGAAGCTCCGCCTCTGTAATCAACGATTTTGCCAGTCGAAAAGTTCGAAAAAAACTAATGTAAACTGTACTACGCACAAAAAAAGGAGACACTTTTCATGGCATTTCAATTCGTAAGTGTTCCTTACCTTTTTGTATATAGCATATTCTTTGGTACCATTTATATAAACTAAATCAGCTCTAAGATTTTCAAGAATTGTTCAATGACAATTTTTTTTATTTGATAGAATATTTTGATTATGAATTTTCTCGAATTCTATGTTAAATATCAACAATCAGTCTTTTTTTCATTCAGAGTATTTAAGGGCCCCCAAAATTAGCATGGCCCATGGGCCCCTGAATGTGCAAAAACGGCCCTGCTGAGTATTGTTAAGAAGGTCGGACTGAACAAAGCAATTGTTTATTAACATTGATGTCATTCATTGATGAACATGCTTTGAAGCAATTGTAAGTTCACTCTTCATAGCTCGCTCTCTTTGAGTGCCACTCTCACTACTATCCTATCCGCTTAATATGTCTCTCTCGCACAGTCAAGAATTTTCCTGATTCATCTTCTACATTCGACGACCTTCGACCTTTGACCTTCTACTACAAAAAATTCTACGTTTTTCTATTGGGCTTCTTTCATGGTCAAGATCATGTTACTGGAATGTTCTTTGTTCTATGAGTTTCTGGAATTTGCAAGAATGAATGAACAACAGTATAAAAAGGCTCACTCATCTGCTTTCAAGTTTAGTCTCTTGTTTGATCCCCTTCAGTAAGTGACCGCGTGGCAGATATACAAACCAGTGTCAGTTCATGTAGCCAGTGCAAGTCAATACAAACCGTGCAATACAAATCCTGTGTTAAAATGGATACAAATAGACAATGTTCAAATCCAGTGCAGTTGCATGGACAGCAAATATATAGTCATTGTGTTTTTACATTATCAAATACTGCAACAGACCGTAATTTGTAAGTAATCAACTGTTCTTTTTGACATTTATTCCTACTTTATTAGTTGGTTATTATCAACGATAGGCCTATCATCAATTATTAATCAAGTCTTGTACATAGTTACCAAGAATCTGTATTAGCTCAACATTTATTGATCTGTTTTTTTTCTAATTAGTTTTTCTTGAAATTAGTGTGTGCTTTCAAAGTAATTACTGTAAATAAAGTGCGAGTGTTAACTTCAGTGTTGCCAGTCTTATTTAAGCCATAGGGGCTCTAAGGCCTATGGGCCATATAGGCTATAACAGTATGTTTTGTTTCAACCAAAATGCTATTTCACTATGTATGTAATGTCCGATGGTTTTTGACTCCAAGACACTGTAAGGAGTAGTTAGCAGGTAAAAGAATGAATATTCCTTATCTTAGTGGGCTTCATTGTGAGGGGAGGGGGAATGGGTGAATCCATATTTGAAATACCACAGATGAGCGATTCCGGGCCTTTTTAATCTGCCTCTTCACAGGGGTACAGTCTTCCAGGAGTGAATTTACACTATCCCTTTGTAAATTCAAATCTATTGGAGGATTCGACCAATTTCAAACAATACAGCACAGTATTTTTAATGCATCTCAGTTCTACAGAGTTAATAACTTATCTCTCCATAAAGAATGCCCACAGGTGCACAGGACATACAGGAGTTACTGCACTGTTGAATGTGTAGAAACTTCTATTCTCTTGTGGCCATAATATTATCTGCTTCGAAAGTTCTGCATCACCCATTCATAACAAGAGACTCGTTCTCAACCAAGGACTAGTCAAATATAATCACCATTCCTTGACAAGGGACCAGAATACATTCATATTGAGAGGAATTAAAACTTAATCTATAAAGAAAACAATCTTCATGGTACAATGCTCCAAGGGCTTCTACATTGCTCTTTGTAAAATTAGTTATGCACGTCATATACTAGTAGTAGGAAGTATTAGGAAAGTATAAAAAGAAGTAACTTGAATAACAATAGTAAATTTTCCTATACCTAATTACCTGAGTTGTACCGGTAGTGATTAATTGTAAAAAATGTATTGTCAATTTGACTGCAAGGCGTTGAATTTAACACAAAAAGTTTATGTTAACAACGAAGATCGTTATGGAACAAGAAAGCCAGAAATTTATATTCTATCTTGCTGTGCCAATTATATTTTCTGCATAATGAGGGTTTTCAGACTATGTTCACAAGAAAAGGATCCACCTCTCATACTATTGCAAAAACATCATTAGAAAACAACAATATCAAAGCCGAACTATTTCCTCTCATTGTCTTGGATAAAGTTTTTATAAAAGTTGGGTGCTCTTTAATTTCAGCCGTTCCTTCCAAAACTCCAAAATAGTTTATTTCATAGCTATAATCCCCGCTCAATCTCTAGATTGATGTATTATTATGCATTGAATATTTGCAGAGACTCAGAGACCCAGATGTTTGATGAGAAAAGTTGATGAAGTAGGAAAGCAAATACTGGAGTAAGGAAAAATTTCAAGGGATCATAAAAATGTTGCACTGAAAGTTTTTCTCAAACCCTAGAGATTTACAAACAGCTATAAAGTCACGTAATTTACATTTGGGGAGTTGTCCTCGAATGAGGATTTGTGAGACACGAATGTGTTGGAGCATCCTCCAACATTAAAACTGTATAAAATAGTTTCAAATGAATCTGAGAGTGGTTTATAAGAGATAGGGAGAAATATAGCAGACATTACAGCTCTTTCTAGCAGCTGTTACTCGTGTATCGAGCTTGGGCGAGAAGTTGGGACCATCTGTCCCGAAGCCGTTGGTTAAACTTTAATCAACATTGGCGAGTTACGTCGGTATTTCTCATCCTGGATCGTGAGAGGAAACACCAAAACAACGCGCCTGAGAGGAAAGACGCTATCGATTTGACAGCACCACACAGGGGCGGATCCAGGATTTTTGTAAGGGGGGGGCGCACCCTAGGATTTTTGTAAGGGGGGGGTGGTATGGAATACTCTGCACAAAAAGGAGGTCCAGGGTACTCGCCATAATTTTTTTTTAAATTTTAATGCTAGAAATATCTTTGTAAGGGGGTTATGGAAATCCCCCCTCGGGAGGGTGTCCAGGGGATATCCTCAGCAAAAATTTATTCAAGGGAATAGAGCTAGTAAGAAGGGATATAATATATATATATTTTTTTTTATTTCCTCAGTGGTTTTCATTCGTACATGAACTGTTTGTACCGTATTGATATCAATGACAATACGAACTTGCATTTTACACCAGCACTTAACTTCTGTAAGTAGTATCAGATGCGTTTAAGGACCTGAGTCCTATTCTCAGCGAATAGAGAATAGAGACTGCTGTACAGAGTACACTACATAGAGTATACAGAGCGAAAGGAATTAGGCCTATGTATTCTCTGTTTGCTGAAGAAAGTACTCGGGTCTTGAGACGCATGCGCTAGTACTCACAAAAATG
Source organism: Conomelus anceps (assembly GCA_948455865.1). Taxonomy (NCBI): domain Eukaryota; kingdom Metazoa; phylum Arthropoda; class Insecta; order Hemiptera; family Delphacidae; genus Conomelus; species Conomelus anceps. Next base: position 37,047,429 of record OX418219.1, read on the forward strand.
TAAATACGTTTAATGCAAGTTTATAATCGTAATTAACATTGCTATCTTTTAGGTATATTATTTATGTATTTGAAATTAATAGTAGTCAAGCATGAAGTTTAAGTATGTTTTAAAATAATAAGCACAAAACACCAGGAGGCCACGTGAAAATAAATTTCATCTAGCTCTTGTATCATTGTCAATGGGTGATCCGGACCTTTATTACTTCAGTAAGAAAATTAGTGCCGGCTTACTTAAAACTATTCCCATTCCCTAGGTTTGATCATTCATCTTTCCTGAGTTGGGATTCCGTACAAATATGGCACAATGCTTAAAAATTTTACTTGAAATGGGTTTTTGGATACCCGCTGTAACTTTTTGAGAATGAAACAATTTCCCTGAAACCACATTTAAGCGATTCTAGATATGAATTAATCTATTTTGAAAATTCAACCCACGTTATGTGTCAAAGTAAATTTCATCAAGCTCTTGCATTATTGTCAAGTGTGATCCGGGCCCTCATTGTTTCAGTAGAACAATTAAATGCAGGTATCGATGCTCTTTGAAAATTTCTTTCAAATTTGAAAATGTCTGCTCTTTTTGATCTCTTGCCTTTTCTGATTCTGGTACAGTACTTTCCTGATACTTGAAAATTTCGTCTAAAAGGAGAGTTTGGGTTGCTCTTTATTATTAATTTTTTAAGGAACATTCTATTTAATCGGTGTTTTTATTAAAAAATAATCAATCCAATACAGTGGCGGATCCAAGGGGGGGCAAAGGGGGCAATTGCCCCCCCCCCCCCGAGATCCTAGAGAAAAAGAAAAGACGGCATAAATCTAATAGAAACTAGGACGAAATTATGTAAGCAACAAAAATTGGCCGTTTCCAATTTGTCTCTTCTTACTTTTACTTTTTCTCTTCTTATCTATATAATAGATATCAATCAGTTAGAGTGAGTACAGGACATGGCAGCTATACCACATCTGAATGGAGAAGGGTTACTTGCGGAGTGCCACAGGGATCAATTTTAGGTCCAGTTTTGTTTAACCTTTTTATAAATGACCTACCATTCAACATAGACTCCAAACTAATTTTATATGCTGATGACACTACTGTTCTGGGCAAAGATAATGCAACCGTCCTCTTGAAAGCTCAAGAAATTTTAAAGCAGCTTACCGATTGGTTTCATAGCAACAAACTCAAGCTTAATGCCAAAAAGACTAATTTCATTAAATTTTCAATGATAAACAATGAATACAATCATACATTAATGCTAGATTCTGGTATGGAATACCATTCGACAATGGGAACTAAGTTTTTGGGTCTGGAGCTGCAGTCAAATTTAAAATGGGATAATAAATTTCAAAGCCTTAGGAAAAAGTTATCCCATGCGGTTTTGCTTTGAAGACTTTGAGAAATGTTTCGAACAAAAAAACAGCCTTAGCGGTCTATCATGGGTATTTTATGTCCCAGGTTCATTATGGTGTGATATTCTAGGGTGGTAGCGAGGGAAATATCAATGCAATATCCAGATTGCAGAAGAAATCGTTGCAAATAATTGAAGGATTTAGTGCAAGGCAGTCATGTCAACCGATTTTCAGAAAACTAGGACTGCTTACAATGCCAGCACTGTATTTTTTGAGATTGCCGTGTATTCGCATAAGAATCAGAGTAATTATGAAAATAATATAATCGCTCACCCATACAACACAAGACATGGAGAGTCAACACTTCGGTACCCCATGCATAGGCGGACTCTGATTGAGAAGGCGCCACACTATTCGGGTATAAAGATTTTAAATTGTTTGCCCAAAGTTTTAAAAGGTTAAGGTCAAGACAAATTCGTGAAGGAACTCAGGAAGTTGCTTATTGATGCCTGTCCTTACTCTCTGGCTGAATGTTATGGGGTTTTTCGGAGACAATATGTTGAATAGAATCTGTTTTCTAATATGTTTTTATAGATGAACGAACGCTTGATGAATTAGTTTAGTTGAAGTGAATTGACGTGTCACATGCTGTGCGAGCCTAGCTCGATAGATGCAGCTTAACGTGACTATTAACAAATTTATTTTTATTTTATTTATTTATTTGTGTAAAGCCATCCATGTTACTTGTGCAGAGGGCATTCTTTTATGTCGTGTTCTAGATATTAAAGAGCATGGGTTATTTAACCCGCTAGTACGCGGGTGTACTTCAAGCTTCAAGTGAAGTAGACTGACTGTAGACGGTGTTGAGCTGTTGAGTGTTCCGACCGAATATTATTCCGACTGCCGCCACTAGAATGGTTGTGTGCCACACGCGCATTCTAGCGGCGGCTCATATTTTATTAAATCATTACCTTATTCATATTATTGATATTTTTATATCTAAAAAATGTGCTCTATTTAGTAAATTGGATGAGAACTCATTTGAAATTTGATACGTAACAACTTAAAAACTTAATTTATAAGAAAAAATACAATGACATAAATAGATATCAGGTAAAACGGTAAGGAATACAAATTACCAATACAAATACAAATTTGTACATACATATTGATAAAACAGTGCTATCCATGACAACATTATGAGGGGCCTAAGAACTCTGTCAAAATACACCATTTTCTATTGAAAAATCCAAAAAATTTCCGGGGGTGGCCCCCGGACCCCCCCCCCCCCACCATTTGGTTGGGGAATATGGAATACCCCCTAAAACCCCCGGTGTTTGCCCCCCCCCCGAAATCACCTCCTGGATCCGCCACTGATCCAATACCACATTTTTACCGATTTCAGACATCTTCTTTCTTCAAATGTTGTCTCTAAAGGCTTCTTAAAATTTGAAAATTTATTTTGTCTGGAGGATCTATCCACCTGATTCCCTTATAGCTACGCCACTGTGATGTTACATGAACAATGAATACATAGAAATTAATCGATTTTTAAAACGTGTGTAACATTACAAATAAAAATCATTGGTACTCATTATGCACTTACAGTTAGTTATACATATAGGCACTACATCATACAACCTACAACTATGCATAGTGAATCATTCAAATTAAAGTGATGTTAATATACAAAACTTAAATTTTCTTCTAATAAATCATAAAAAATTGCGGATAAATTATGCGCTCCCCCCCCCCCAAGCATTTTATTCCTCTTGTCCGGGGCATATTTTTAAATCCAGCCCTGGTGAGGGGATATCAAATGGAAAAACATGTCTACATTTTTTAAATAAATAGGACTAATGACAATGTTATTTTACAGTAGTCTTATTAATTCTAGATATCTACCATAACATCACTATCACCAATACAAATTAGATTATTATAAAAGGATGTTAAAGGAAAATAACAGTTTAGAATCAGTTGGATTACTTAGTAGATGTATAAAATATGTAAAGATGTATCATTTTTCACTAGTATTAACCATAAAATATATTTTCACACCACCTCAAGGGGGGGGGGGCGCGCGCCCCCCGCGCCCCCCTGCTGGATCCGCCCTTGGCACCACACATGGGGTGACTTGACTCACGCTGAACCGGCGCGCTGGTAGAGATGCACGTTGCAAGCCTACAACAATGTTTGTCAGTCCGTAATTTGAGATTTCTTCAAATTTTACATTAAGTCCACAGGAATGAGCCCACGCTTGCAACCTTTTGTCCTCTCCATTCTCAAAAAATATATTGACAATCAGAAGATAATTCCAATGTTTTTTGTATAATATAGTTTGTAGGTAGTATTTAAGTCTATTTTCGGGCTGTTCACGAAAGCTCATACGATGATTACTGTGAATAGTTGAGAGTCTAATGCCCGGTTTCTCAGTCGTTTAGTAAATCTTCAGTAGCTATTTATTCAATAGCGGCCCTAAGGCTTGTTTCACACATACCCGGCAGTCAGGTAACCGGTGTTGTTCAAGTCATTTGGAATTTAGACGATTGGAATTGTGTTTTAAACGCCTTGGGTGTCATTTACCCGGCATAATTAACTTACATTGAATCATATGATTCAAAAAATTGGGTAAGAGCGAAGTGCTTCATATATAATACTAGCTGGCCCGACGCGCGTTGCTGCATTCCCATAAAAAAATTCTTGATTTTATTATTTGCCACCTCCCACTGAGGTTACATGTCAAATTTCAACCTTCAATGACTATTAGGGAAGAAGTTAGTCCTAGGGCTCTTCCAGCTGATCAGAGAGGCCTCCTTCGTTGTTTTCTTACACAGTAAGTGATGGTATCTGTTCAATCAGATGAGATAAGCTGTGTTCTCATAGGTCCTGTTTCTAACGGTGACCGATTAGATTGGCCAGCAAAAAAAGACACTGTTCTCTGCTGTAAAATCACTTCCCGGTGGTTCGGAACCCACCTAAAACTGTAGGTCCAACTCATCAATCACCATCATCCATATAGCTAAGTGATAAGGGAAGTTTAGGGAAGTGCAGTGGCGTAGCAACGGGCGGGCGGAGGGGGCGGACCGCCCCGGGTGACAGCCCAAGGTGGGTGACAAAAAACAGATCCAATCAGGCTTTAAAAGGACTGGTTTTAAATGCTTTTCAAATATTTTTGAATAGACCATTTTTCTAATAAATAATAAAGAAAAAAATTATTCTGGTTAGGGGTGACAAGACAGGCGACTGAGTTGAGAGAAATTTAGTCATACGGTTGATAGTGGAGGAGCAGTGAGTGTCGAAATGTGTGATACAGAGGTTACTTATCAGCTAAATTTATTTCCATTATTTGAAGAAACCTGTTCTGTTCTACTACACCTGTCACTGCCATTCAACCTTAGAGAATCAGTGGATTTGTTGATGCAGGTGTCAGAAGAGTAGCCAAGGAGCGTCCTCGGACGGACACAAAATTAGCGTTGACTCAAGCACCTAATAGAATTTGATTCATAATGTGGGTTGAAGTATTGAAATAAACATAAATGGTTTACATAAATGGTATATGGTTTTTTGGGTGAGAGCTAATACTTTTTTTGGGTCAGCTAATACAGAGATATATATGTGTTAAAATAATGTGGGAGGATTTTTGTATAGAAACGCTCAAAATTAAATTTTAGAAGGGCTATTTTAAATTTTTCTGCACCCCCTCCTAATCATTCAAACAAGAGAGTCATATACATTATTTTGTCAACATCATGAAAAGACACCTTAATTTATTCTTAGTTATCGGCCTATTGTGAAGGTAGATAGATGATAGAGTTTAGTAGGGAAAGTTATCAAAATTATTAGTTTGATTCGTGAAAAGCAAGTCATAAAGTAATGTAGTTGAATGTAGTTGTCTAGTCAAGTGAGGTGCTCCCAGGGGTTGGACCCAAACATTTGCTATGCCTCAAATTGAGTCTCTCAATTCTCAAACACAAAAAAATCAATTGAATTTTTTTACCAAAGATTATGGTGTAAGATGAATGAGTTTGTGTCTAAAAGCGCTTTAGAGGATTATTTTCTATTTTTCTCTGGGCGGAAACCCCCGCATCATCCTTCTACCATCTATAGAAGAGGTAGGTATTTGTTTCTTTTGAAGTGTTAGAGGGTTCCTCCAAGCTAATTCATAATTCACATTTTTTCTCGAAATTCCAATAATAGAGTCCCAATTACTATTCCCTGAGTGAACCAGCTAATGATCTATAATACTCAACTGAATCACATGCTAATTTTCAATTAGACTGCCCACATTCTGAAAAGTTGCGATATGCAGGCCTAAGCTAATCAATTTTCCGGATGCCAATTTAAAGACAAAAATCATCAAAATAACTTGAAATTGCTTTCAAAAGACCTAAAAAACTAAATTTTTCTGACGCCCGCCCGCGGAGTCCCAAATTTTGAATATCTACATAAAAAATTATAATTCTTCCATGGTTGATACAAAATAAGAATCAGTTATGAATAAGGTGTCGTTTGTTAACTGTGTGTAAGGGGGGGGGGGGTTGTCAAGTTGAAATATACCGCCCCAGGTGCCACAAAACCTCGCTACGCCACTGGGGAAGTGATAGCCGCGAGCCGTAGCAGGTATCTGTTCAATCAGATAGAGATAAGCTGCGTTCTCGTAGGTCCTGTTTGTAACGGTGACCGATTGGATTGGCCAGCAAAAAAGACACTGTTCTCTGCTGTAAAATCACTTCCCGGTGGTTCGGAACCCACCTAAAACTGTAGGTCCAACTCATCAATCACCATCATCCAACTCATTACCCACGCACAGGTCTCAGACCTATGTGGGCTTCATCCTCAAAAAAAAGTAAGACCTTACTCACCACCTCTCAATGAACATTTCAAATTTAAACCTCTTATGATTATTAGGGTAGAAGCTAGATTTTTTTATTCGCCACCTCCTACTGAGAATAAATTTCAAATTTCTAGCTGCATTGGTTAACAGATGTCATCAACCCGGCATAATTACATTTCATCATACCCAGTCATATGTTTCCTACTTACTGCAAGAGTGCAAGGCTCCGACTGCACGGTAGCCTACATGCAAAGAAAGTCTTCGCGTTCCAGACGGCGTAAATAACGCCACTACAGGACCTGACAAATGATTAAAAACTGTTGACTTCTATCAGCTGTTCCTTTAAGCTGTTTGGCCGGCAAGTTCAGTAGGTTAGGTTTGTAAAATGGATTAATTAATAATAATTATTAGCCACCCTATTAAAATTTATGGTCAGAAACCATCCCCAGTATTCAGACAACATATTCCCAAAGTTTCATGCCGATCTGTCAAGTAGTTTTGAAGTCTATAGGGAACACACATACATACATACAGACAGACATTCATTTTTATATATATAGATATATGATACAACTAGATATTGTGCCTGTCCTTCGTACGGATTATGTTTAGAAATAAGACTAATATGTTTCGGCTTTTTTGATAGCAACGATCATGAAGTTAATGAATAATAAGACGAAATTGTCACAACCACATTTATTGAATAAATGTGGTTGTGACAATTTCGTCTTATTATTCATTATGGATACCTTCCACAATATCACCTTCGCCATTACTAAGAAAGATCATGAAGTTGTTAGCAGCCCCGTTCAGACGATACAGTTTTTTTTTGCGGTACGGTTTTTTTACTGTACGGCGTCAACTGTACTGTGATTTTCACACGGTCCGGCTTTGCTGCTTATTGCTGTGCTCTCCTCCTTCTTCCATTGCGCTTCCAGTTCAGTTTTATTTATTCCAGTCCAGGATTTTTTATTTGTGTAAGATTTTTTCAAATAAGTTACTTACTGAAGGCTTCTCTTAAATTTTGATCAAAGTACGCAAATTCTGGTTTCAATATTCCACACATTTCTCGGCGCGCTGATAATTTTCTTTCTTTATTTTTATATTAATCTTAAGTCTCGTCCCACAAGGCGGGTCTCTCATATATTAGAGAAATTAAGTTTTCACAATTAATATCTTCCATTTCTGGACACTGGAATTCACTAATAAGAAGATCAATGCTGAAGAATATCAATGAAGAAGATCAATGCTGAAGAACATCAATGAAGAATATCAATGAAGAAGATCAATGCTGACGATCTGAAGACTGCTTCCAGCGTAATAAGCGTATCGTTTGAACATATCCATTACCGGTACAATACATATGCCACCGGATACGGATAGTTATTTTGCGGTACAGCTGATTTTAGCGATACAGTTTTCAAAGACAAAACCGAATGTAGAAATCGGCTAGAACAGCTTTTTTACTGGATCCAGTCGAAACAGTATTGTGTGAACATACAATATGAAATGTACATGCAAACGAAAGCACTGCAAAATAACTGATACAGCAAATTTACTGTACCGAACAAAAACTGTATCGTGTGTACGGGCCCTTAGTAAACAACTTAGAACGTGAGCAATTCAGTGACAGGTATCGGAGAGAATATTTTTTGAGAACAGCTGAATGATATATCATGATAAATTACGTGATTTGTTCTTATGTGGTAATAAAACTTAGAAGAAATGTATCCAAAATCGCATAATACTTGGTTTTTAAACGTTTATTATTCTGTTAAAAAAAAGTTAATTTAGTTTTTTATAGCTAAAGACATTGTCAATAATGTTTTCAATACTGTTCAATAACTAAAATCCCGATCGATGCTCTCGTTTTTGAGGAGAAGGCCGCGTAAAATGTATACAAAATCGCACAATACTTGGTTTTTAAACGTTTATTACTCTGTTAAAAAAAAATGTAATCTAGTTTTTTATAGCTAAAGACATTGCCAATAAAGTGTTCAATACTGTTCAATAACTAAAATCCCGATCGATGCTCTCGTTTTTGAGGAGAAGGCCGCGTAAAATGCCTTTGGGGCCGTGACAGACAGACAGACAGACAGACAGACAGATAGACAGACAGACAGACAGACAGAAAGTGAGATAAGACTATTTTCGGCTTATTTGATGTATAAAACGTAAAAATAACCAAAAAATATATAATTCTGATAAATGTACAGACAAAACTCTAATCTATATAAATAAAATTAGAGTTTTGTCTGTACATAGAAGATGTCCCACCATGTGTTCTTATGTACTACCGAATGATCTATTAAAAGACTGAGAAACCAGGCATTAATGTAGTTTATTGTAGAATAATGTCTTTCCAACGAAACTGCGATATGACAAGCTGAAAAAGTTTAGTTACATTTTGGGAACAATTATTGGAAAATAAACTGCATAAGGAGCAGAAAAAGGCTGAGGACGAGAGATAATAACAGTATGTGCCATTGGACTTGTCACTTATAAGAATTGTGAAGAGAAGAACGATAGTCAATGGTCAATGGTCAACAAAGATATTAGTTTCTTCTATTGTGTAGACTTTTATATTTTCCTTTCTTCCTTTCCCTCCTTTCTATATCGTACTTATTTCTTTCTCCATTAAATTTTTCTCCTAAAATTGTATTTACATAAATTTCAAAATCACAATCACTGAGTTTTCATAAATAGCCTACTACCTTTGATTTTTCTTTCATAGCACTATATAAATAGAATTTAATTATGACTCCCACCAGCGAGCAAGTTTTACTTTTGCTGGAGGTGCCATGACATTTATGATTTGTGAACTTGTCTTATTTTTTATCATTGTTTATGATCTTTGTTTATTTATAAGTCAAGTTTGCTTTGTATTTTTATTTTTTTGTGTTTGGCAATTATCAATCATTAACAATCCAACGAGAGGAGGCATGATTCTGAAGAAGCCAAGTCACCCCAGTAAAGGTCACTTGGCTGCAGCAAAAAACTTCTGAATTTATAGTAGCCTATGAGTATTTGAATTGGATTACTAGTGATTACTACTTGTAGATAAAATCTTCTACTATTAGTATTGAGATGGATATGAGAATATTGATGGAACACTCCATCCATTATGGCCACACTACAGACAAGTCATTAAAAACACGAATTACTTCATTTTCTTCATTAAGTGTAACTCCTCCTTCCCTGAATTTTTTTCTTCGATCATTATTTGTATTTTCTATTTGATTGTGGAAGAGCGTGTTCGTTTCCTCTTATCACATGGCACCGGTATTGCCTTTTTTAAGGTATTCAGAAACTCTCTGTTCTTTCTAACTCTCCAGAGTAAGCTATTTTCATATTTAATACTGTAACAAAGATTCAATAATTTCATTGTTAATTGTGGGTAGTGGTAGATTGTTGACACTACCGCTCTGTCATCAAACACCAATCTTATATCACACTAGCAGATAAGTTGAAAAATGCAATAGCAGCAATGTCAGAGTGGTTCAAAGCAAACGGTCTATCACTAAATTACAACAAAACACATTTAATTCAGTTCAGATCCACACATAATCTGACAGCACCAAATAGAATCCATCTCCTAACAATTGAAGACAGATTAGAGCCATCCACTTTAACAAAATTTTTAGGGCTTGAAATAGACCAAAGCTTTTCTTGGAGGGAGCACATTCACAACCTGTCAGAAAAATTGAATCGGGCATATTTTGTTATCCTTACTCTCTCCCATTCACTAGAAAAAACTTTTTTGACAGTTTATTACACATATGTATATTCCTATCTGAGCTATGGTACAATATTTTGGGGAAATTCTGCTGATAGTTATAAGGTCTTTATTATACAAAAAAATATATTAAGAATTATTTGCGGATTAAGACCAAGGGATTCATGTAAAGCACATTTCAAAGAACTAGACTTACTAATACTTCCATTCATCTACATCTATCAATCATTAATATATGTTAAACTGAATTCTGAGAAGTTCTAACTCTGTACTGACAACCACGAATACAATACCATAAATAGAAACCTGATTGCTTTCCCAATCCACCGAAGTATGGCATTTGAAGAAACGCTGTTTTAGTCTGGGATGAGATATTTCAATAAACTACCAGCAGCCATCAGAAATATCCAATCTATAATACTATTTAAACAAACTGTACGAAAATTACAAGTTCAAAAAACCTTATACTCTGCTGCTGAATTTTAATTTTAGTTAACTTATGAAATAACTTAAGACATTTGACTAATGCCCGTTTCTGAGTTGTTCATTAAGTTTAATGGATCATTAACTCACAGCTGGAGCAATGGGTTAATGATCCATTAAACTTAATGAACAACTCAGAAACCGGGCTTGAGACTCATTACAATTGTTATAGCTATAAAGGAGAGTGTTGCATGTTATTGTCAGATATACATACCATTGTATATAAATTTTTTTATTTTCTTCTTCACTGTATAGTGAAGCTAGTAGTTTAAGAATTGACATGTCACCAATCATTTGAGTGAAACTCTTGATGTAATGTGACAATTGTGAATAAATAAATAAATAAATAAGTGGTTAGAGATAGTTAGCTGTAGATAGAAGTATTCTATTTTTTACCTTTGTGATAGGTCATCTTTGTTCACCTGCCCTATCAACTATCTCTTACTCTTTCTCCTCCCCTATCCAGATAGCATCAACTGTCTTGTTCTAGAACTCTTTGACTACTCTCGATCTTTCCACATACGTCTGGCCGCCTATTGCTCGTTATTGGGTACTTCCTGTCAACTAGTGAATGCTCTTAATTGCTTTTGTTGTGTTAATCTAGTGTAATAAATTGTCCCACCTTGTTAATTAGTTGATTTTACTCAAATAGATCCTCAGAACTCTCACTTGAAAGCATCTTCAAGATTCCATTTTCAGTATCACTGATTTCAGTATCCTGAGGAATTTTAGTATCACAGCACACTGCATAGTAGCCAAATACTGCATACAATCATAGCCTATAATAACTGATTAATGGTTGCAGGTACTATGTACTACTATTATCTGCATTGTAAACTGCAGTTTAAATTGATCGAAGCCTTAAAGGATGAGTTAGGAGTTTGAGTAGGAGCAGTGATGTCAGTTTCAAAAGTAATCAATCTTCTACTGATGCTGTATAACAGGAGGGAGAAAGGGATGATCACATTGGAAAAGTGAAAATTGTGAACGTGACTTTAGGTGGACGAGGGCGGGAAATTGAAAGGATCAAAATGATGCATTACCGGCCGTATCTTTCAGACTGTGATTCAACAAGTTCAACTCTATGATCTGCAAGCTGTAAGAGATGGATCAATTCATTGTCAAGATAAGACAAGAGGGAAAGCAGAAATGGTGATCAAGGAAGAAGTGCAAGTAGAAGAGGAAGAAGAAGTGCAAGTCGAAGAAGAAAAGTAAGAAGAAGAAGGAAAAGAAGAAAAAGAAGAAGATGAAGAAGAAAAAGAAGAAGATGAAGAAGAAAAATAAGAAGATGAAGAAGAAAAATAAGAATAAGTTCAAGTAGTAGGAGTAGTAGTAGAAGAAGAAGATGAAGAAGAAGGGAGTGTGTTGGAAAATTCGTCACTGTGATTCGCATAGCTTGAGGCAAAATTAGAAGAGATTGGTGGCCGCCACGTTGCTGGCAAGAGCTGACCTTGGATATTGCCATTGGTCCATTGTAGGCTACCCAGTTCATTATTCATGGACCCCGTCTGTGGAGTCTTCTTCTATTCGCCTTTCTATTCTGCTGCTAATAATAAGCAGTCTAATGAATTCTGGCGTTCATCAATAATTCTCTCAGAAAACGTTTTTTAATCTTCAACTGTCGGCACAAAATAAGACCATTCAACTGGAAATATACAGCCTGAAGTAAGTCCTTGTAGAAGCAAATAAGATTTCTCTACAGTTCAAATAAAGGCTAATTGATCAAATAAGTCAATTTTCTATTCACATTCAAGACAGATGTATTCTGAAAAATCAAATCACCCATGTTTCTATAGTTACTTTATAGTTAAAAAGTTCTCATCATTTTGTTCAAAACAAGAAACTAGCAGAATTAGATGGAGACATGATCAGCAATAAATTAATTATGCTAAAAAACTGTATTGAGACTAGAGTGAGAAGATCTAGAAGAACTCACAACTTCATAAGGGTGCATTGTAACTTAGGTCTAATTCAAGTCACTATGATGGTAATTTCACTTCCAAAATAAAATGAATCCTATCTGAGCAAATGTGACTTCCGCTTCACATTTGACTGTGACTTCAGCTTCAGGCTTCAATAGGAATCTTTTGAACTCTTGGCAGTTGAAAAGAAGGCTATTTGGTCGTTCAGGTTGGAATAGATTTATTATATATGGTGCTCCAAGTCTTAAGTTATCTTGTTAGCGGTAGGCCAGGGGTCTCTAAACTACGGCTTGCGGCAGCTAATGCTTCTTCCTGTCACAGTAGCACCAATGCATAACTCAACTATCGAACTCAGGATGCTTGGGGTGCATTCTCAGCGATTGTTCCAGAAATTTTAGATAATATCATAGACGAGCCACTTTACTCCCTGATCTATGATAATATTCAGTGACAGACCTTGGTTATGATGCAAGGGGGATCCCTCTAGAGACAAAGTAAAATTTGGAATTTCAACAAGCTTTGAGGCAATCCATGTAAAAGTCACAAAAAATGTCTGAATTTGATAATAATGTACTTTTTGAGGGATTATTCCATGAACAATTTCCGGGGGTGTACATCAAGCAAAGAATTTTTAAGTGCAATTAATGGTACCTCATTATTATTGGTACATAAATAATAATTTTAAGTGTGCCAGCTTCAAATGTAGTAAAACAATGAGGGTCCAGATATCCCCGAGATTGACAATGATGCAATAATGTACTTTGAATTGAAACGTGTGCTGAATTGTTGAAATGGATGAATTCATGTCTAAAATCGCCTGAAATGTTGTTTGAAAGGATTATATGAGAAGCCGAGGTGATTATGTCACAATAGTAGCTTATTCAAACAAAAAACTAGTTAAATTGGTAGGAAACTCAATAAAAACCTACCACAGTTTTTAAAGTCTTAAAAATATAGAAATATTTTTAAAAAAATTGAAAAATATTCAGTTGTTAAAGCTTTTTATAGTGTAATTTCACATCAAAATTAAGCCTCACTTCAACTGATTGATATAGTAAATTATGGTAACTTGTGTATAATATAGTATAATTATTGTTGATCTGACTTTTCTTATCCTCTGTAACTTGAGACCCCAAAACGTAATCTACAAGAGAAAAAAATTTTGTATTCAAGGTTTCCGCTTTAGAGAACCCCCTTAATTAATCATATGACTTCCTCCACACCCCCTACCAACATACTAAACATCGAGTTACACCACAAATAAAAGTAGAAAAATTAGAACGGTTCAGGCCCTCGGAACTTATTGGAGAGATAATTTTGGCCATGAGGCTGGAAAGTTTGGGAACCCCTGTTTTAGGTTGTAAATTGTTCAGAAGTACTTCCCATCAAAATTGATTTCAACATAGTTTATTACAAGCTTTAAGCACACTTTATAGAATAAAAATTGAATACTATTAAACTAGTAGGTAAATTTTACCTATTCTAGTTGATTTTCCAGCCAGACACAGATTTTGGGGGGCCATGAACCCTCCCTGGGACCACCCTTGATCTAGGCTCTAGAAAATTTCATAGATAGACTTTAAGAAATTTTCAAATTTATTTCTTGACTGAGACATAGTTTAGTTCTTTTTTAGATGTTGATATCAATGATGTGGAATAGACACAAAGTCAAGAAAAGATGCATATTTCATTTTCCAATGAATTTTCTTTGCATTTTTATCTTGAGTAGTTACCGAGCTTGGACTGTTATTCATTTCAAGAAATCGTTACTTTTCAATCACAGTATAGGGAAAACCTACACTTCCAGGTAGAATTAGAAGTTATAAGCTGCATGTGACTCTTCATCGTTTCAATGAGCCATGAGATGAAGTGTGAGTGAGGTGACAAATTTGTTTTCTCTCTACCTATCTTTAAAAACTACAGTTTTACGAGCTAGTAAGCGCAAAATTCAGATTTAGTAACTCAAAATACATATAAATACTGATTGAAAGAACACGTTTCCATTTTATAGATTTGCTTGTGCAATAGCTCATGATGGAAAACGTAATGACTTGGGGACCGCTACACAGCATAACGCTAATCCTTCGCCAATCCCCCTCCCAAAGCATTATCTTCGATCTTTAAGAAACACATCATTGCCTTGAACATTCACCCCATCCTGAACCGAGCTCAGCCCCCGATTTCTTTTGATAAATTAAACATTTATGGGTAGCGGTGGGGAAAATTGACTTTTCTAAGAACGATTTTTTTGGATAATTTCAGTGTTTTGGATAACTACTTTGGTTATTGGGATATGGTGGAGATGAGAAAATTAAAAAAACTCAAATATTGAGAAAATTAGGAAATTTTCCTTCTCTTTAGAGCACTAAAACTCTAAAGATTTTAATTCAAAAATATTTTTAAAAAATCTCCTTCGAAATTAGTGGCGAAAATCTAAATTTTACTGGAAAATGGGGGTGATAAAATTGTGAACTTCTTTTTAAAGGATAATCTTTGCTTATTATGATGGAGGGTTAGTATTCAAAGCTGCTAGAAGTACATAATATTCCTCTAAAAGTACAAGCTGCTAAAATTACATAATATTCCTCATAATATCAGGTCATAATATAAGGAGTGATTATAATATCGTAATATAAGGAGTGATTTCTAGGGGGCATCAAAAATTTGAACTTTTCAAGTATTGATATCTGCAGTTTCTATCATCAATGGAAGATTCAGCAATGAAAATAGAGCCAAAGTGCTCTTGAACTTTTTTTAAAAATACCATCCGTTTTTGAGTGAGTAATGTTGGGCTAGTAGGGTCTACTGTTCACAGAAAGGCAAGTTACTCAACAGTAACTGTCAATTCACATGAGTTACATTATATTTTTCTTCATCCATGTTAATTCATGTTTTTCGGTATTTTAAATCATGTTTTGGGGTAAGGTTTGACATTGATAATGACACACTGGCAAGTCAGCTTTAAAAAGCTTTAAAATGTTCAATCTAATAGAGACATTTCAAGAGTTCCTCGAGTCAAGAGACACTAAAGAATTGTTCATAAATACGGCCCTTAGTACCGCATATCATTTCAGTCATATGCGAAGAACTTTTAATATTTAAACAATAATAGCATGCATGGAATTTTTGCATTTCTATTAATTTATTAGGCTACTGTTGTAAATTAATATTCGTATTCAGAGTCTCCAGTGCATTAGAATTAAATAATTGAGGATTCAAATTGTATCATTAGCCAATACAACCAATACAATGTAGTATCATTGATCAGGGATGTAAGGTTGATGGTTCGTCTATGGTAGTATCCAAGGAAATGACGGAGTATCCAAGGACTCAACGAATTCACATAAAATAATAATAATTATCATGATAAATTGTGATGATAGACACATACCCATTTAATTGCTTCGCTTTATATAAACATCATAATTATGCATCCTAATTTACAAAAAAGAACTACATCCGCAGTTCTTGAAAAAAAATTGTTTCTTCCTGTTCTTGTTTTTCTTGTTCAACAGATCTCATAATATAATATCATACCTCAATATTTTTTCTTTATCTTTTTTAAATTCGATTACTTCAAACAATTTAAGAAAAGATTTTAACATTAAAATGGAAACGTCAACACTTGCATTGTAAAAAATAAAGTTTATAATTGGGCTGAGCATCAGCCTTCGTAATGTCCAATGTTTTGCTTCTCAAAATAATGTAAAACGTGACAGCACCAGTTGTCCAATGTTTTGATTTCCACTAGTCAAAACTAATCTGAAGCCTATAGTAGAAGTCTTTTTTACATCACATTTATTTTTATATTGACCCCAAACTCCAGAATCAATAGTGATCTCACTTTTCACTTGGACTATGAGAAAGCTATATAGGGGCCTACACCACGTTTCAAGAATCTATAATTTTCTTTTCAAGCGCTAGGGCACAGACATACGGACAACGGCACGATTTCAATAAAGCCCTGTCGGGTCCTTAAGAAAATAAGTTTCGAAGCAGTTCATTTCTGACTTTTTCTACATTATCAAGCTTCGCTCATGAAGGAATGTTTGTTCAACTATAAAATAGATAGGCCTACTGTAGTTCTAAATGATATCTTTTTTATTTAGCTATTTCTCTTATTCTTTCTCCTTGACTGATATTGACAACTCATAATAATGAACTAAGCTAAATTGTCAATTTACCACTGAAGTCTGCAGAAACAACCTGTGCCATTACTCTTTACAGATGTAGTCTGTATTCTATTTCAAATCTTCAGTAGTTTACAGCACAATTATTATTGATGCTTATAAAAGAGAATGCAGTACTTTCTTCAATAATATCTCGAATATTCAATAGTATCTTATCACAATTAAATCTTCAATAATTATGTCAATAATAATTCAAATAATGTAGGCATAATAAAAAAATTTAGTTGCAATATTTCTATACTTTTCATGGCAAATGAAAGAATCAACTTATTAATTATTAATATGATATCAAATGATGTTAAATGCTTAAAAAATGTAATTCTACAGTGTTGATACTGTTACGGCTGACGATTCTGGAACGGAAATAATAGTTTTGTCACGTTCAGTCAAGATTGATGTTCTAAACGCTTATTCTCAGCTTTCTAAAGTTCTAAAAGTTGGCAGATGCTGGAAGTTGGTCCCAAATATTCTCGTGACATGCCACATTTTTCGCCAATTCTCTCGTCTATCTTACCAGACTGTTACACATTCTGAAGGATCTTTTTCCTTGTGGGTGATACCCACTCAGACTCACCCGCCATCAACCCCTCCCCCTCAAAAAAATCTGCTGCTGGATCCACTCCTGAAGATAGCTATAACTAATCTTTTACAGAAATAACTATGAATATGTACACAAGACAGCGCCACTTTTATTTTGTGCTGGTTTCAGCATTTTCTGCCAATTTTTTCAGGATCAATATAATTTTTTTTTTATATCTAGTATCTCGTTTATCGTATTCCATGTCTTCCTAACGTTACACTTACTTTGACCTAATCCATTCCTATAGTGGCCTAATTGATCTTAGTTTCTTTCAGCAATTTTTTAAAAATATTCCTATAGCGAGTTTAGCATTGTTTCAGATCACTATTATGTTGTGCCAATAGTTTTTTATGCATTTTACTTCTAGTTTCAATATAGCTCTAATTAGTCCAGGGTGATCCAGTTTTCAATTGTCTATTTCTGTGTGATGAATTGATTTTGGTAGTTGCATTTTTTATTAAGGTTAATAGTCAATCTTCAAAAGAATGCACCAGTGTATGGATATTATTGTTACTTATCACATCTGACCAGTCTTAATTATCAACGTTTTGCATAAGTTTATTAAAATCAATACTCTCGTTAATGCTATTTGATCTATTGGTTTCACAATCTGTTCTTTGATTTTCCAGATGAATGCTGATACAGTAGTGATCAGTTATATCAGTTTTTAATATAGTACCAATTAAACTATCGGCATCAAAAGTATCATTCTTGAAAAAAATGTGATCTATACACGATTGTGATTGATTTTGGACTCTAGTTAGCCTATTCATATAATTATGATATGCAGTGGCGGTCCCAGGGGGGGGGGGTGGAAGGGATATATCCCCCCCCCCGAAATATCAAGATGGATCCTCCTAAAAAAGAATTAATTCATAATTATGTATGTATAGCTTTTTCGAGAAATAAATTTAATCTGTGTCATTGATACTTGTTAGCTAGAAGAATAAACAAGAAGGATGCGTACATCCTTACATCCATTACATTGTTGTGTAACAATCTGAGTATTTTTTTGCTATTCCTTCGTAACTTACATGTTTGAAAATAGGGCCTAACCATAAAGAAAAAACTTGCAGTGAACACTTGATTTATTTTTTATTTCATTATACGTTTATTTAACTGAACTTTGTCATCATGCTCATTAGCTCATTAAATAATCACATTGACTTTTAATCAATTTTCTTTGTGTAGTGTGGAACTTCGTTTGGGGGGGGGGGGGGGGGGTGCGTCTTTGAAATTATAAATCTTGAATTTAATTTGTCCGGAAGCCGCAGTCGGTAGCAACGCTACACCTCGCATGGACGCCCCTCTCCCACTCAAAGTCGCACAAGAATATCTGTCTTTGCCGGGCTGAACTGTGGGTCTTGAATGGGACAGCCACTATTATCGGCCACACAATCCAGTCCACCAAAGAAAGACTTTTAAAAAATAAATAGAGAACAAGTGAAATTATTCTCAAAGAAACCGATCCACTCGAGAGCAAGACTCGGGCGCGGATCATGTAACTCTTGCTTGTTACACTCTCCCCCAAACTCCCACTACCGAGATGGATGGAACTAAAAATTTCTAGGACACACCTATATTATTTGCAAAAATGATCCCTTTGCCGATGTAAGCATTTGATCACCTGAAATGGATTATTCTTATAATTTCCAATCAGAGCTGAGGGAAATATGAAATTAGAACAACTGGTAATGACTGTATTGAATTTAATTGAATCTCGAGTTTGAGATTTTTCTTCAAAGTTCTTATTAAATGAATAAATTGACAAAAATATGTATTTATAATTCTTGAATAATTAATTGGACTGGCTTTAAATATATTTAATAATTTCGACGAGTGTTTGAGGCTTCGCCTAAGGGTGTTATAGTAATGTGAGAGTTGTTGAAGGCAATTTACAATTGACACACCAGTAATAGACATCAAAGCTCATAAATAAAATAAATAGCACATACCACTCGACTGGGCCCAATCTCACGCGCACAAGACTTCTTATTTTTCACTTTTTTCTTGGCTGCAGAAAGGAGTCATCAGGCGGACATCTTGAGTGAACCTCGTGGTCGGTCGAATTTGAATAATTTGATTCCTGAGCTGTTGACTTTGTTTTGATACGGTGATCGAATTATTGCTTTCAACAGATTTTTTGGGGGATGCAGAAATTCACTTTAACAGCACGGCTTGACATTTAACGTTAAAACATTAATACAAAAACAAATTGAGAGGGAGGTTTTTGCAACGGATCCTCTCCTCTGGGATGCCAAAAATCGTCTCTTTTCTCCTCTGTCGGAAGGACAAAATTACTGAGGAGAAAGTCTACGTCATGAGGTGATCCTCCAATTAGACATGAGAAATAATTTTTCCACCAATAGAAAAAGGACACTCGTCTTTAAAGTCAGTGTGCCAAATGCCGTGACAAATTTTAACGGTGGAAAAGAGAAAAAATTAAATTAATAAATTAAATAACTAATAGGGTATGACATAAGCAGATTTTTCTAAGTTGACCAGAAGACAGAAAAGACAAAGATAATTCGACAATAAATTCAAAGTGGAAACAGTACGAATAAACAGCTGACTGATAAGCCGGCAGTATCAAGAATTTTTCGGCAGCTAACCCTTTCGTTTTGTAAACAATTGCACTTCATCCCGTTCAAGTACATTCAATGAACATTTAAACAGGCAAATATTTATGTAAATTATCTTCTTCTTAACTAATAAGTATTGAACAATAAATACATGTAAGTACAGGAATTATATTTGATTTCATTCCACACCTCGTATTTTTATAAATTGTTGAGTGATTGGGTCAGTGTATTTTGCACCGTGACATGAAGCCCCCAAATTAGAAAGGATTGAAACTCAATCATTTCTAATTTTCACCGTCTAAGGTGCAATAACAATACATGAACTTACAACTTCTACACTTAAGATCCACAACATACAAATATCACATACAATAACAATAATAACAGCTATAGAAAGCTCAACTATAAATATAAGTTCTTTGGTTTGTTTCAAATTTGCCAGTGCATAATGCATGTGTGTATCAGCATGCCTTCTTGATTTTCAAAATTCTCATGTTTCTGTCTCATTCTTGCTTTCAATAAATCTGTGGTCTTCTTAACTTGATTACTTATTTCTGCCTTGTTTTTCCCTTTTATCGTTTCCTTTTAGTTACAGTTTTTCTTTAAAATACAATTGCCTGATTTTGCCAATTGATGTTAATATGCACATGAATGCATGGAGCACTTACAACATTATGATAAGTTGTAGTTTGTCTACAACTTGAACAACGAAATAAACCTTTGAATGTAACAATCATGAATATTTTTAAAGATAATGCTAATATAACACACCAATAAATATAAGATCTCTTTTCTAGTTAAGCGCAATATGATACTAATATGATACAATAATATGATATAATAAGATTTTTACAAATAACAATAAGGTATAAGATCGCCTTTCTTACAAGCTAGTATCACAGACTGTATTTTTTTTCTATTATTTTTTTTTTTTTAATCAGTGTTTTAAGTTTATTTTTTTTTATTTTTTTTAATATATATTTTTTTTTAGATTAATATGAGTTCTCATTTTTGTTTGATTTATAATTGGTGCAATAATGATTTTTTTTTCAAGTCTGTGAAACTTACTAAAATAATAAATTATATAATAATAAGATGGCTCAAAAATATTTATACAAGGTGCAATCCCTGAGGATGCCAATTGAGCCCTTGAATAAATGTTAAGTTGAAAATACAATGAGAAATTCAACAATGAACACTAAACACAATAATACAAAAATATAGCCGCGTTTCGTGTTGTGGGTGAGGCCAAAGATGAGGAGATCATCGCATGAAGATCCTGGATCCGGTGGTGCGCCGAGAAATGTCTCAATGCAGCAGAAACCGCCGATGATGCACAGAGATGACTTCGATGCTGGGGCTCCCTGACAACAACGAACTCCTACGGTGCTACTTGAAGGTTGAATGTGTTGAAGTGGTCATAGATTGATTTTGAAATTGAGCGCTGTTGGAATGACAAGCGTAGTGCTTTTTCTCTCTACTAGGTGGCAGCATGTCTTGGGCACTAGAATCGATCGAACAGCTGGGAATATTGATTCCAGTATGGATCGTCCAGTTGTTTTCTTTCTAACTGTCTTATGTGATTTTCCTTTTCTTTTATTCCATAAGACAGTCATTTACTATTGTCAACTATTTTTTCCTTGTCGGGAATTATTACCATTCCAATTGCCGGGACGAAAACTCCTTCTATTTCCTTGATCAGAATTGGTTTGTTGTTCCTTTGATGTGGAAGGCGGTACTGGTACAGATCTAGTTGGCATACGCTCACCAGTGGAACTGTTATTGTTTATGTTTATCAACTCGGGCTGCGCTGACGAGTGACTTGACTTATTAGAAATAAATGAATTATTATCTTTACCTCCATTCCTAGAGTTAGTTTCTGTCTCTGTGTCTCGTAATTGGTGTTGGTTTTCGTGGTAATTTGTTTTATTGAATTGAGTGTTATTTCCTACTGTGTCCCGATCATTTCCTAACCTTTCTTCCTTCCTTTGCAACCAAACTTTCGTGTGATTTGGCCCAAACTGATCATCTATTACCTGAAGTCTATGTAAACAAGCTTCGAATTGATCATAAGATTCGAAATTCTGCGCACTCATGGCTGTCTGGATAGGACGAGGTAATTTGTGAATTAGTATCTCTATTAAATTACTTGTCTCAATAGGATTATCCATGAGGCTGTTTAAATATTTTATGTGTGCAGAAAAAGCAGTCATAGATAGACCGTGGCCTCTGTCATATCTGCATGTTATAAGGTGTGACAACAGCGCTCGTTGCTTACCTGACGACCAAAAAGTGGCTAGGAAATTATCTATGAAATCCTTCAATGAATTAAATTCAGCTAACCTGCTTCTAAAGTGAATTAGTGGTTCTTTTTGCAAACTAATTAGAAGCTGCATTTTCCAAGACTGCCATGGAATATTAGACATTGAATTAATAGCTTCTAGGTGCTGTATGAAAGCGCGGGCCTGAATACCAGAGTCAGAATTATCAAATACTGGTAGGTTAGATAATAATTGACTAATATTGACACTATTGTTGTTACCAGCCGGACATATATTAGCCATATTATTTTTAATTTGTTGACATTCAGCCTTAGTCTGAGCTAATTGTAACTTTAATTCGTTAATAGCCTCAGATTGTATGCTCTCAGTCGATCTTTGGTTGACATCAACTTTCAACTGCCTAATTTCAGCGGTGTGAGAAGTCTGCTTTTTCTCTATTTCTTTTAATCTCACATCGGATTGTGACAGTTTTTCATTCACCTGTGTGATTTCTTTTTCCATCTCCTTATTTTTGGTAACAAATTCTTTACCTTGTGAGAGGAGTTTTTCATCAAATTCTGTTCTCACCGTTTGAATTTGTTCATTGGTATGCTTCACAATTTCGGTGTTTTTTACAGCTATTTCTTTTTGTAGATTTTCAACGTTTTGTTTTAATTGCTGTTGAAATTCTTGCTTCACCTCCTCTATTTTCTTATCCAGTCGGTTGCACTGCTGAACTATTTCAGTTTTTAATTCTTCATTGCCTGCTTGTAAATTTGAAGCTGTTTGTTCAATCCTTTGAACCAAGTCAACCTTTAATTCTTTATTGATCTCCTCCTGCCTTATATTCTGTTGTTCAGCTATCTTTTCAGCTAATGCCTTGCATTGTTGACTTTGTAGTTCAGCCTGGCGTCTGAAGGCTTCGAGGATGATATTCACTGATGCAACTGACAGGGGCTCATCACCTGATAACGGCTGGTTGACTTCCTCCGCCTTGCTGGCAACAACAGCGTCCGGTGCCGGTTGGAGTGAGGCAAGTAGCAGGTGGCTATCATCTAGCTGTGTGGATGACAGACGCTCGCGGATACCTTGGTTAAAGTCGACCGAGGTGGTGCTCTCGACTGGTCTGGGAGGAAGTTCAGGCAAGGATGGAGTGTCCTCGGAAGGGGCACTGATGGTGGATTCGCTTTCAGCCATGATGGATTGTGGAAAGAGTCGGTGAAACAGTGCAGTGTAAAAGAAAATTGTGAAGTGAAGTTCTTGAAATAATTTGGATGTCGAAATCAGGTCAGTCTGTTGTATTAGTAGCTCGTAGAATAAGCCCCCCACAACACAAAATAAAGACGAATATCGCGGTTACAAATAACATAAGAGAGACTTTGGCAACGTATTGTGCATTAGCGCTATTACAAAAACAATATAACAATAAAATAGTGTTAAATAAAATTTTGTCAAGCCTTACAGTGCATATAAGTGCTGAATAATTCCCCAAATATATTTGGATAACGAATATATATTGGTCAACCTGGAAAAATCTGCTTATTTTTTAGTGATATTAAATTACTACTGCGTTCCCTGGTTCGACCTCAAACACTCACACAATATTCAACTCTGATTGGATTTTACTATCAGCTAAATCAGATGAGTAGATGAATTCGGTGGTAGATTGAAGTTCGCCGGATACACAGTATAATTTCTGAAAATAAAAAGCTAATTATCTGCCTCCAGGTGACCGCAAATTTCCCTGTAAAGAAAGTAATTTCTGCACAAATTCCCCTACTCTATTACTGTCTTTCTGTTCCGGGCGCCAATTCTGTGGAACTTCGTTTGGGGGGGGGTGCGTCTTTGAAATTATAAATCTTGAATTTAATTTGTCCGGAAGCCGCAGTCGGTAGCAACGCTACACCTCGCATGGACGCCCCTCTCCCACTCAAAGTCGCACAAGAATATCTGTCTTTGCCGGGCTGAACTGTGGGTCTTGAATGGGACAGCCACTATTATCGGCCACACAATCCAGTCCACCAAAGAAAGACTTTTAAAAAATAAATAGAGAACAAGTGAAATTATTCTCAAAGAAACCGATCCACTCGAGAGCAAGACTCGGGCGCGGATCATGTAACTCTTGCTTGTTACACTCTCCCCCAAACTCCCACTACCGAGATGGATGGAACTAAAAATTTCTAGGACACACCTATATTATTTGCAAAAATGATCCCTTTGCCGATGTAAGCATTTGATCACCTGAAATGGATTATTCTTATAATTTCCAATCAGAGCTGAGGGAAATATGAAATTAGAACAACTGGTAATGACTGTATTGAATTTAATTGAATCTCGAGTTTGAGATTTTTCTTCAAAGTTCTTATTAAATGAATAAATTGACAAAAATATGTATTTATAATTCTTGAATAATTAATTGGACTGGCTTTAAATATATTTAATAATTTCGACGAGTGTTTGAGGCTTCGCCTAAGGGTGTTATAGTAATGTGAGAGTTGTTGAAGGCAATTTACAATTGACACACCAGTAATAGACATCAAAGCTCATAAATAAAATAAATAGCACATACCACTCGACTGGGCCCAATCTCACGCGCACAAGACTTCTTATTTTTCACTTTTTTCTTGGCTGCAGAAAGGAGTCATCAGGCGGACATCTTGAGTGAACCTCGTGGTCGGTCGAATTTGAATAATTTGATTCCTGAGCTGTTGACTTTGTTTTGATACGGTGATCGAATTATTGCTTTCAACAGATTTTTTGGGGGATGCAGAAATTCACTTTAACAGCACGGCTTGACATTTAACGTTAAAACATTAATACAAAAACAAATTGAGAGGGAGGTTTTTGCAACGGATCCTCTCCTCTGGGATGCCAAAAATCGTCTCTTTTCTCCTCTGTCGGAAGGACAAAATTACTGAGGAGAAAGTCTACGTCATGAGGTGATCCTCCAATTAGACATGAGAAATAATTTTTCCACCAATAGAAAAAGGACACTCGTCTTTAAAGTCAGTGTGCCAAATGCCGTGACAAATTTTAACGGTGGAAAAGAGAAAAAATTAAATTAATAAATTAAATAACTAATAGGGTATGACATAAGCAGATTTTTCTAAGTTGACCAGAAGACAGAAAAGACAAAGATAATTCGACAATAAATTCAAAGTGGAAACAGTACGAATAAACAGCTGACTGATAAGCCGGCAGTATCAAGAATTTTTCGGCAGCTAACCCTTTCGTTTTGTAAACAATTGCACTTCATCCCGTTCAAGTACATTCAATGAACATTTAAACAGGCAAATATTTATGTAAATTATCTTCTTCTTAACTAATAAGTATTGAACAATAAATACATGTAAGTACAGGAATTATATTTGATTTCATTCCACACCTCGTATTTTTATAAATTGTTGAGTGATTGGGTCAGTGTATTTTGCACCGTGACAGTAGCTAAAGGAAATCAAAGGAAAAACACATACTATGGTTGGGTCCTATTTCACCCCGGTACAATAAACTTTAAATGAAGAACTATTTTATTAGCTAACATAAATACTATTAGCTTGAGCATATTTTAGAGCTCAAATACGTATAAAAATACGTTTTTAGGCTTTAAATTCCACATTTTTTCCGGGGGGGGGGGGACCCAACCCCCGGTGATCATCCCCCCCGAAATGAAATCCTGGGACCGCCACTGATGATATGGAACTTTTAGAAGACATTGAATTGAAATACTCAATAGAAATAGCGGAAGTCTGATTTAAATTAATATTTACGTCACCAACGAGGATAATATTCTTATTTGTTCTAAGCTCTCCTAAAACACCCTCCAACCCAATCAGAAATAGATTAACAGATAGAGACGGCGATCTATAGATTGCAAAAATCAATATGTTATCTCATTTTTGGTGGTGGGATTTCTAATGTCCAGGGTCACTGGGTCTGATTCATCAATATCAATGGCCAACTTGTTAAAAGTCAGAGAATTATTGATGAACACACAGATACCATTTTTCCTATTTTTACCAGGAGTATCTATCGATGTGTAGCCATTCAATACATAGTTGAAAGGTTCATTTTCGCCCATCCATGTTTCAGACAATGCTATAATATTAAATTTCAGGCAGCAGTTTTCTATTATATAAGCAAACTCATAAAAAATTCAATTAAGTTGCGTACATACAAATGAAGTATACTCATGGAACGTTTCTTTACTTCATTAGCAAAATTGTTTGGTTGAGAAAAGAAAATATCGTCTATATTCCAGCGCTGTTTTATTATAAAAGTTATCAACTATAACCATGTGAGACAATTGCGCTCTTAATAAAAGAAAAAGAAAATTATATAATAATTAATAATGAGTAAAGACAATAACAAAAAAGATTATTCCAAT
The DNA here is from genome assembly GCA_948455865.1 of Conomelus anceps. Classification (NCBI taxonomy): domain Eukaryota; kingdom Metazoa; phylum Arthropoda; class Insecta; order Hemiptera; family Delphacidae; genus Conomelus; species Conomelus anceps. Next base: position 37,073,750 of record OX418219.1, read on the forward strand.
ACAAAAAGGTTCAGATTTTTACTATTTATATCAGTGTAATGAGGAAAAAACAATTAATCTATAAGAAAAGTTGCAGAAAAGAAAACAAGGATGAAAGGAGTCAGGTTGGACAGTACCGGTACCTCTCCAACCTGTGCATTTTATAATAAATAAATTTTGAAGTCACCAATTCAATTTGATCTTAAGATAACTGACACCATCGTTCACACTCACATTCACCCACAGTCCCACACATCCAATCTAGTAAGAAAGAAGAAAGAAATACAGAAAAAAACCTTGACAAACTATATGTTTTATCATCACTTGAAAGATAACCAAGATACCAATGAAATAACGAACTACCGGTACAGAAAATTATTTGCATTATTATAGTAGAGAGAGAAATAGAATACTCTGTTATCGTTTAATAATAATTTGAAAAAATAATAGTAGACCCACTATGGCATTTATGTCGAAAATCAATTCAAGAAATAAGAAGAAGACAGCGCTATAAAGATAGCAGGCCAATCGACCTACCAGCTTAACAATGAAGATATTTTATTCCTACTCATTGGTTACCGGTATCAACTGTGTCAAACGGTAGTAGATTTGAAGCCAGGGGTGCCAAGAGGAGGGTTCAGGAGCGCAGTTTGCGCTCCTGGCATTTTTGGGGGGATTTATTTTACATATTATTCTTAATATTTTATAACTTTTTATAATTATTGTGGGAGGGATTTTTGGGAAGTATTATTTGTTTTAGCACTATTTTATAATTAGCCTATAATAGAATCTTTACTTTTCATATTAGCATTGACAGTTTGTCGCAACAATACTGTGCTGAATTTTGCTCTGAAATTTTCATAGATGGGTGCCTGCTAGCCAGCAGTGACAAGGGATACCAACCATTGACTGTGCTAACTTGCTTTTGCCCTTCCCGCACAGATCTTTGCAATCAGTAGCACCAACTTTGTGGTGGGGGGGGGGGAGAGCAAATCAAGTGTCACTTTCGGCCTCAATAACCAATCAGAGGGGAGGCAGACCAGACCCTAAATTTCCTAAAAATGGGGTGAACAAGGCAAGTTTTCTTGGGCCTGAATGACAAGGGGCCACATCATTTTACAAAATGTAAGCAAGTGACAAAAACCATTTAATAAAGGGCCCCAAATTGTCCAACTAGGGGCCTCTAGGGTCCTTTTTTTCTCCAGTTTAGACCTCTCGAGGCCCCTTAGAAGCCTAACAGACCCTAGAGGCCCCTGGTGGCGCAGGCCCTTTGGGCCCATTTTTATTGCCAGTATAGTCATGTGAAGTAGAAATTCAAGGAGGATGTACCTAGAATGTTTCAAATTTCTTCGTTTATAAACAAAGGTTACCTAATTGCCTCGGCTTTGGGCCATCAAAGGCCACAAGATGCTGGTGGGTCCCAGTATTTTCGGAGCCCCCAAACATGGATTTGAAGGTCCCCCAGACCACTTGAATGAAGTTGACGCTGTAGGCTTGAGAGGAGAGAAGGCCTCTCAATATTTTTGCAGATGGTGGGCTTCAAATGCTCATTTCTGTTATCGCTTATGGTACTGCTCAGATCTGATACCCCATAGAGTTTATTGTGATCATGAAATTTGTCACACCATGAAACAAATGAGAGAAGAGGTTGATAGCCCAAAAAAAGCTTAGTTGCACTTTCAAGACCTGGAAAACAATCCTTTTCTCCAGTGGAGAACCCTCAGAATCCCCAATGTTTTGGGGTACCGGAAACATCTATATGTGAATACCAAATTATTATAAGATAAAGTTTGGAATTGGATGTGTTATTAATTTATTCTCCCTGCAAGTTGAATCAAGTTCCATTCAAAGTCATATTCCAGTATTAGTGTAGTTCGATGCGAATTCAAGAGATTAACAAAAATAGAAGAGAAGTTTATTAGTGATGAGCGTTGACTCAACGAACTAGTTGAATTAACTGTTTATTGGTTATTGACGATTCAACTGTTTTGTCTCCTCAACTAAACCAGTTGATGCTCCAACTACATTTCCATATCAACAATCAACGGGCTAAACGCACTCATTTCAAATAAAACTGGAAGTCTTTATTAAATCTAAGAGTGAATAGCAAACTAGTTGATCAACGTTCAAAATAAAAATAATTGATTTTTCATTTTGTTTTAAATTTGCAGCCAGCACACAATTATCCGACTTAACTTGCCATGCACAAATCATTTTTTAATTTATCTATGTTCAATGAATTATTATATGTGTTTATATTAAAGAATGTAATATGTGCATGATATGTTGAATTAAATTATTATTATTGTATCAATTTGGTAAGATAAATTTGAATTTGAAAATCATTTTAATTTCATTTTTTCATGAGTATACCTAATATTGTCTCGTGTATTTGGGGACATCTGTCCACCCCAAGTCCCCAAAGGTCAAGAGCGCAAATCCCCCCCACCCCCCCACCATTTTATACTGCCCCCTTTTTTCATCCCCCCAAACTTGGGTATCTGCCTCGTGTATCCTCATGTATCCGGCTTCGTGCGTTCTCGGCCACTGTCGTGGGTTTTCGGTAGCTGCCTCCTAATGCTTGTTCCTCCCCAGTCAACACTAAGCTTCAGTTACAGCATTGTGGAAACAACGGGAAATTCGCGTATGCTAAATTATTCAACTTTTACAAAGGCTTATTATTCTGTGATGTTTTCCATGACGAAATACTTAATGAACAATCTAATATTAAAACTGACACTGTATTTCACTTTATTATTGTTTTATTGCTTATTATTGTTTTGAAATTTAGTTAAATATTTTATATTTTTTATATTTTTAGTGTGATCAATTATTATACCATCTATTATTCATTAGATGGTTAAATTTATATTAATAAATTAGATCGAGTGAGTGCATCATATCAGAGCCTATTATTTCTGCTGTTTCTGCGTTTTTCCCTATATTATCCATCGTCGGTCTATGGTAGTAGGGAAGATATATATCACGCAAGTGGTGCAATTGGATAAAGTACTTTTTAGTTCTCTGCCTTTTGAATTGGGTCTTTGCCTTTTGTTAGGCCTATTCAGATGAGAGATTTCAGATGCTCAAAAGCTTCAAAAGCCACCAATTTGCCTCGAATTTTTTAACATTTTCCTGGGGAGGGCCCATGGACCCCTTTGGGCGTTGTTGGGAGAACCCCTCTGCCATGACCGGTGAAGGATTCCACGCCTCGCCACTGATTTTGAGCCGGAAGAAGAGTGGATTTCTTATCAGAACTTTTTACATTCTGTATTCAAATTCAACCCCTTCCACGACTAATTATAGGCTAATAGAGCCGGCAATGTTGTAGAGTGATCTGCAGCAACAGACACTCAAAAAAAATCATGACTTTTTGAACAAATCAGATCATATACGGTAACATTAAGCAATAAAGAGAAAAAAAAATTCGTGGAAATTCGAAACACTTCATAAAAAATAAATCAGTTCGGGACAAAAAATTCAAAACTTAAAATCTATCATCGATCAATCCAACATCGACTTTGTGATATCGGTAACTTCCAAGCACATCAGCACATGTACACCAAAAATTACGAAATTCAAGAAGTGATTGTGATACCTTCAAGAAATTGTGCTCAAGTGATTCAACAGTGATTGCAATTGGCAAAATTTAAATCAAGTAGTGAAAAATAAGTGTACAACAGAATATATGAGCATTTCCAAAATCCTAACCTGGAATTTGGTTATGTTAGTCCTCATTGGACATTAGGCTACTAATCACAGATGAGAAAATACAAATAAACTAGGTGAGTGAATGGCTTTCAGGCCTCATTCTATACTTTGCTCAGTTTAAAAACACAATAATTGCTCGAATTAATTATTTGGAGCTGAAATGTGCAGTCTTTGCTACTATCGGCTTATTTTAAATCGATAACCATTATTGACTATTTGTATGGTTGATATCTCGATAAATTGTGTTGACAGTAGTTAGCCAGTAGTATGACTTATTATTCTATAACCTGGTACTAGCTTACATTGTCTACTTAAAATATGTTTTCTATTTCAGACAGAGGTAGGCCTACAAATTTTCAATTTATGAGTGTAACAATTTCATCTCACCTTGATTCACCAAGTTTGGATGCTCTAAGAAGCTAAATTATAATGACGTCATGTAAGTGCCAAATTTAAACAAAATTGACAGTTGGATTTAGGATTGATTTATCACCATATATTATACAATGTAAGTAAAATGAACCGTCACAGTATCAACTCATAAAGAAGTTAGGAAAATCAATCAATCACACAATCTACATACATAGACCCATTCACCAAAAAAAGAACTTACAAAGTTATCTATGACATTACCGTACTACATTAGTGCAAACTCAATAAAAAAGATGGAAGGATCAAAGCAAGAGTTTTCAGAGTGAGGAAACTTCAACTAAAATGCCTCAAAGTGTTTTCACATCTAACTACTGTGACTTTTCACCATCAACCATCATCCGGTCTTATCCTCAATTTGCCTGTTCTGTTCGTCCATGCATATTTTAGACCCTTTATTTTACGAAGCTACCTGGCTTTGACGTAGAGCTTGCTGATGATCGTACCTGTTAAGGGACTGCTAAAAAACTTGCTGAAGGACACAAAAAATTCATTATGGAGCATGACACACTAGACGTTGGTGGCGCCACCAAACGCTCCACCAAAAGTGTGGTGGCCGCGGCCGCCAATTTTCTGATCCACCAGCTGGTGGCGCCACCACGTCATCGCATTGTTTCTTATCGGACATGACACACTCGGCTTCCAGCATCGCCACTGCTCAGTCCACCGCTGCCATTTCAGTGGTTCAGTTGTTGTGTTCAGTGCCGTGAAAATGGATCTTATTGTTGTTTGTCCCATTATTTGGTCTCTAACAGAATGATGTCAACAGCTCATCAAGCGAAACTCATTCTTACATAACTAAAAAATTTGTCTTGTTCACTTCTTAGATCAACATAATGTTTGAAAAACAACCCTCTACCGGAGTGGTCACACACAAATGAATGTATCCAAAATCATCGTCATACACGTCGTTTTCAAGACGTGAGAAATACGAATGCTAAAGCACATGCCTCTTCAACGTCTATGACGGCTGTGGGCACTACCATTGGAGGCAGCTTTGGTGGCTGTACTGGTGGATCATTGTGAATATTGAGCCGCCGGTGGAGCCACAATGGTGGCCCAATCTGTCATAGGCGATAGATCATATATATTTCTTATATAATTAATTGTATCATTATTTTTCTTCTATATTAACCAGTATATTCTCTTTTTTCTCTCTTTGATGTTATTACTGTCAATATGTAATATATTTGTTCAGTTGCATATATGATAATCTATATATATAAAAATGAATGTCTGTCTGTATGTATATGTATGTATGTATGTTCCCTATAGACTTCAAAACCACTTGACAGATTAGCATGAAACTTTGGGAATATGTTGTGTGAATATTGAGGATGGTTTCTGACCATAAATTTTAATAGAAGAGCTATTAATTAATACATTTTATAGACCTAACCTACTGAACTTGCCGGCCAAACAGCTGTTTTTAATCATATGGCAGGCCCCTTAGCGGCGTTATTTACGCTGTCTTTGAACAGCAAAAGACTTTGCACTTTGCATGTAGGCTACCGTGCAGTCGGAGCCTTGCAATATGTAGGAAACATACGACTGGGTATGATGAAATTTAATTACGCCAGATTGATGACATCTGTTAACCAATGCAGCTAGAAATTTGAAATGCAGCCTCAGCGGGAGGTGGCGAATAATAAAATAAAAAACTAGCTTCTACCCTTATAGTCGTAGGAGGTTTAAATTTGAAATGTTTCTTCATTCAGAGGTGGTAATTAAGAAAATAACGAAGCCTCTATGATCAGCTGGAAAAGCCCTAGGACTAACTTCTTTCCTAATTTGAAATGTAACCTCAGCGGGAGGTGGCGAATAATAAAATCAAGGAGAATTTTTATGAGAACGCAGCAACGCGCGTCGAGCCAGCTAGTATAAAACTCTGATCTGCCACTCTTGAAAATGAATAAATAAATAAATGGGCCTTATTACTCACTCGTATCTAGAAACAAAAAAAAAAAAATAATTTTATCAAGACCAATTTCTTTTAAATAATATATGTTTATTATACTCTTACATTCAATTCTATGAAATAATAGAGTATCTAGTATTACATTTTTTGTACAATATATAAAAACGTATCTACTCTTCAGACAAGAACACTGAGTATGGTATAACAAGTCTAAGCTTATTGGCTAATAACATCAATTCAGAAAAATAAAATTCATCATGTTTGTATGACGATAGATCAGACCAGATTAACCTATTGAATAGCTTACTAGTAGAAATTCCTCCTCTAGTTAGGCCTCCCATTTCATAACAAAAAATTATTTATTTATGATGGGTACGGTACGGTAAATGGATTGAATCACTAAGGCCCACCTACCTTCTTTTGAAAAATGTGCAACTATTTTGAAAGACCAGTTAATTCATAAAATGTTTGTAAAAGGAACTTAAAACTCCTAAAGACAATAATTTTATATAATAAATACATGGTCCCATCTCTACTGACCATTTTCACATTCTTTTACATTAATTTTGTGTTAATGACTATTTTTCAATAAGACAATTATCGTCTAATGCTCTACCACAACATGAAAACAAGCTTTATACAGATTTGAAAAATCAAGAATATTTCCATGAGTATTTGTTTTAAAGTATCCTCATGTAGTCTTGGAAAAATTCTTCAATTTATAGTTATAAGAAGAATTTTTTTCATTTTACAAAATAGTAGATTGCTCATTGTTATTGTTTTATATTACATATATACTTTATTACATGTTATTAGTAACCAAATTCCAAACTTTTAACAAGAGGGTGGATAAATTGTTAGTAGGTAGATAATTGATTGTAAAAAAAAATTATATTTGAAGAAAAAATTATATTTTCTAGATTCTTTATTTTTTTGAGAATAAAACTGTTCAGATATCTTCATCTATGCATATGAATTCCTCACAAATTTCATCTAAAATGTAGCTATTGAGCTTGCATATTATATTCAAGAATAATGATTCATAAATTGAAGGCAGTCAATAGCATTAGAGCTACAAATAAAAATCTATAGCCTATAAAATAGTGTTCAAATGATAATAATTGAATGAATGCTATAAATAATTATTTCTGGTCTTGGCTTTTACTACCAGACATAATAGACATCATAAAAATTGCCAATTCATGTATTAAGTAGTATATATTCATGTTAACCGACATTTTTTTCTCAATATATATGATGAATCAATGAAATTGGAAAAAAGAAATTTTGGTATGAAGGTAATTTTCTAAATTATGCTTAATTTTTTTCTCAATATATATGATGAATCAATGAAATTGGAAAAAAGAAATTTTGGTATGAAGGAAAGGTAGTTCCTGATTGAGTTGTTATTATCTTGGTTATGCAAATCTTCATTCTCCCTGCGGTCTGCACATTTTCACAAAATCAAATTTAGTGAAATTTGCATAAGAATCCAATCTCACGGAATGGATTTCCAAAATTGTGAGTTTGGATATACTGCACTACATAAAGTACTATGATGTTGTAATTGAATCATATCTTAATTCATTAAAAAATATAATATTAAATAGATTTGGTGATGCAGCAAGGTAAACTGGTATAACTTCTTGAACTGGCACTTTGGAAGAAAAATGCTCAAGTCAAGCCAATACAAGCCAAGTACAGTTTCAAGTAACCTACCTAGTCTTCTGCATGTTGAATGTCTTATGGTAAAAAGAGCTATTTGGTTCTATTAATATTGAAACATTGAATTAACTCTCTCCTATCACTATATTTGATTAGAATTATTATTAATAGTTGCCAAGATGTTTGCCTTGTGATTTTATGTTGAAATTCAATACGAATGTATGCTATTACTAGGCCTATAGTAATAATAGGCCTATTGTAGTTTTGTCAAAAATTAGAGTCCATGGCTATTGAGATTTTGAGATGAAATACACCTGACCGATGATACCTGAACATTATAGCCTAAATATTCCCAGTTGGAACTCAATTTGGAAGTAAAAAGATGTTGGTGTTAGCAGTATTTGAATTCAAATTCTCTTATCAATTAGACTGCTGTGGAAATCTTATTTTTTTTAATATTTCATGAACTAAGAAATTCCTTATAGCTGTGTTCGTGTGTGCTTGGTCCCTGTAAAGGCACTAAAAGTATAGAAAAATTGAACATAATTAGTTGACATCAAATCAAATCAAATCATGACCTTTTACCAATTCTGTACAAAAAATGATATTCTGTTATCTTTGCAATAACAAGAGCACAATTTATTTGATGCCTTTGGTGCTCTAGTGTGGCATACCAGCAGTAAGAATCATGATGGACAAATATTTAGGAATATTCTTTGTCTAATACACAGATTGAATCGCTCAACAAATGAATCGCTATCAATTTAGTGAATGGAATTGCTTGTTGTTAATGATCGAATTGTGGGGATTTTTTCTGCTTACTTGCAATTTAAGTTTTACATGATTATTAGGATTTCAAGTATTTAGAGTAGTTTGAATAAGGCAAGTGAAACAAATTGGACCAAAAATTATTTCTAGTGAAAAGGATTTGCTGACTATTCATGAGCATAATAAAAGTAAGGTATAGAAATTTAATTTTTGGCCACCATTTTGGAAATTTTGGTACACTTCTCAGTTTATTTCGCAAATCATTAGTCGTAGAAAACCCCATTTCTGTACCTTTAATGACCTTTATCTTTATCTTTATCTATTTGAGGCAGAGACCAATAAGTTCCTACCTATTATCCTTCTGGAGACAGGGAATTTTCAAAATACTTTCCTTGACTAAATTTTCTTGACCTCTCATGGAAAACATACTGTGCATAAAGAAATCAGTTTTATAGATTAAAACAATTGGAACACAAATAATAGATATTGCGAATGATGTGTGATGGGCGTCTCAACAGTGAACTACACTTATCTATTCATAAAATTGCTGAAAATGTGTTTATTATGACCGCCATAATTTTGGAAATATGGAAAAATTTTATATTTCAGGCCAAGTTTACTGACCCCTTTAGAATAGAATTAAATGTTTCAATTTCTTTAAATGTTTCAATGTTCTTTAAATAGAATTAAATGTTTCAATTTCAATCACAATAATTTGTAATCAATTGTGAGGATATATGAAAAAATAAAAAGAATTTCATTCTTTTTATGATTCAGTTAAATTAGAAACCGGTATTGAAACGAGAAAGAGATTATTGGAAACAGAGTGGGAGCATGCTGAGATGCTATTGGTAAAATAAAAAGGAGGAGAAATCTGCTGATGGAAATGAGCCATTAAAATGATTATCATTTTGTGAATACTGGAGATTGATTTCGATAGATCATACCTTTGGCAAAGACTTGAAGAGAAAATATTTTCATAATACTACATATTTTTCAATTATTATTATTCTACCTTAAATAAGATTTGTGTTGTTGAATTGATATTATTTCCTGGTCAGGCATGAAATTTCCTTGTAATTTTCAACCACAAATAAAATCAACCAAATTTTCCCATTTTTTTCAATATGGTGGCCAAAAACTTATTTTCAGCAATTTTACGAGTGTTTACTATTTTTTGTAGTATATTGTTTCAAGACATTTACCACACCTGTTTTTCAAGAGTTATTATTGGTATTGCATTTATTTCAATCCATAAAACTGATTTATTTGTCAACAATAGGCTTTCCTTTCTATTGATGTTATCAAGAAATATTTAAAATAATTATTACTATTGGTGAATATTGAAATATGACTTTGTTAATGTCTTAGCCTGCATTATTAATTGTATATTGGCTGCAAATAAATGAATTATGAATTATTATGAATAAGGTCAAATAAATTTCGAATTTTATGATCTGATAAAGCCAAGAGAGTTATTCTTGTGTCTATCGTTAGCTATTTGCATCTTGTTCAAATCATGCCTAGTGCAACTTGAGCGTATTCACTTGCTACTCAGCGAGAACTAAAACAAAACTGAAAATTTCAAGATGATGTCAAGAAATCAAGTATTTCGATTATACCCTATCTTCATAGAAGATAAAGAAGAAATTTTGGTTTGGTCTAAATATTTACATTTCATATTTGAGTCAATAAAGGCCCAGAAACGGGGTTTGCTACAACTGATGACTTGCAAGACATTTTGTAAAAACTGAAAAATGTTCCAACATTTTCAAGATGGCGGCCAAGAAATCAAATTTCTAGCAACATTTAAGATGTATTCACTTTGTATCCTGAACCTCAGCTTATCGATTATCAATCTTATCAGAGATCATTTGTGTTCCAATTTATTCTAGGTCATGGCGTTCTTGAGCTACCAGTGATTCTAATAGACTTGTATCAAAAGATGAAATGTGTAAAATGCAACGTGGCATTGAAATATTACATAGATTGTCCCAGTTTCAGCACATCGTGTAAATTTTAATTGATTACTTTCATAGCAAAAAATAAATGAATGATGATCGCTATAATTATATTTTATATTAATAATACAGAAATAATAGATATAGGTACTCATAGGTACAGTACTGCGTTCATAATATTTATGTACGCCAATGGACATTTGAAATGTTGATACACAATAATCTGATAACTTTTTGCAAGAATGATCAATTTCTAAATCTTCATGCACTTAAATTTATATTCTTCCTCATTTTTGAAAAATCATTAGTCTTTCCCAGAATGTCATCATATTTTGAATGGACACTGCTAGAATTCAGCTACTTGTTCATACATGCTAACATCAATAAAGCTACAAAAAACTTACATCGCAATAATGATAAGCCATAGAATAGTCCGATATAGTTCCATTAAAATGTAGCTACATTATTGATGTATATAGTGAGGTCAACACTGTACTTTTTTATCATCTTAATTTTCTCACATGCGTGAGCATTTATTAGCTTCTGATGAATTTTCCACTGAATGTGTGACAGTAGAAACAGATCACAATAATTCAAAGAACTATCATAATAGGACGAGCTTCAATGTTTGGTGCATTTACGTATTTTTGGTAAGCATTTCTAGTGCATGTGATATTCAGCAGCAAACACACCATGTCTTTTATAAGTCATAATTTATGTTCATAATTACAATCATGAATTTCATATGAATGTAATGCAATGCAATGTTGGAACAAGTTGTAAGATCTCATTATTCACAAACGTTATCATCAATAATGTTTCCAGGGATCCTATATATATGATGTTATCCCAAACTACATTATCTATGTACAAATTTCTGACTGACAAACTGACATGAATTGAGTCAGCACATAATAATATTTTACACATGAGAAGCATCTGTATAGTATTCATGTGAGAGCTACAAAGTATGGTAGAGAGTCCTCCCTAACCAAAGGGCTGCTGTCAAGTTCACAATCTTGTATTCTAACTAATGCAGACAATTGTGTATAGATTATTGTTATAGATATAATCAATTCATTTTCCAGCATTTTCGCCGATAGTGATGGAGAGTCGCCGTATATTTGGCTTGTCGTATTCCTCCATGCTCATGCCCCTTGAAAATCGCCTTGGCTTGTCACCTTCATTTGAACTTCCTGAAAATGTTCTTTGGCGCTCAATTCCTGGCAATGTTATGGATGTCAATAATCCTTGACCTTTGCAAAATAGTAGGATACTGTGAGCCACCTTAGCCGGCTGAAATTGAAAGTAATCAATCATCAGTAATTTTATTAAAAATTTAGTCTATTTCAAAAAATATAAAATACACTTCCTCTTTAAAAATGAATGAGTTATACGTTTCTTACCTTCAGCTTGATGGGAAATTTATCTGCAAAGAAATAGTTAGAATATTTTTATGGTACAGTAGGGTGAATAAAGTCTTCACAAAATATCAAAACATTCTTTGAAAACCTTGTAAGCATTTGAAAAATGTGGAAGGCTCTACTATCTTTTATCAGTTTATTAAATCTACCATGTCTGGATAGTATTTTATGATTTTTATATTGATAAACTGGGTATCATATAGATCTTCATATATTTTGAGTGAATACCAAGTTTCAGCTCAATGGGTTACCGTCCTATCATAACAAAAACTAACTTGAAATGAGATCTCCATGCAAATAATTTCAGTGGGAAATTAACCACCTTCAACAGAGTTATTATGTAGGTAGCCTATGATATGAACATCACCTGCAATAACTTATTGTCATTATGTAGCCTATGATATGAACATATTCATTTGTCACTGTACTTGAATTGTAAAAGAATAAAAGCATAATTTTCTTTACTAGTGCAGTATTTTCTTCTACTAAAGCGTCGATGATACTGAACGAGTAGAACGTTACAGGGAAGCTGTGGGGTGTTTGCTGTGTTTATAAAGCAAGACAAGACCAGACATTTCTTGCTGTCAACTTGGAAAGTAGGCATTAATAAAATTGGACAAATAGTGATGTTGGTAATGCAAAACAAACCTTAGGATACATCAAAGTTTCTATAGATAAAGGTGTAGCATTTTTTAAATAAAGTAAATATAGTAATATTATTGAAGAATTTTGTGACTGATTATGCAAATGACACATAAAGTTGCAAAAGTAGTTCAGGCTATGTAATCTACTACTCTGGAGGGCCTTTTGCTCGGTGTTCTAGAAAACATCCAATAGTTGCTATGTGTGGTACTGAAGCTGATTATATTGCAGCTGCTGCTGACTGTGTAAAAAAGGTACTATATCTTAAATGATTGCTTGGAGAAATATTGGTTTGTTTGGTTGGTGAATCAGGAAAGGCTCCTCAATGGTATTGTTGATGATACTTTTTGCATTGTGTATACTATGAGCCTCTGCACTTGGCTGAGCACTCAGTGCAGAGGATATGGCCATGCAATAGCTAGAAATCCCTTCATGTGAGTTGGCAACCAAGTATACAGACTGTATGAGTTTGAAAGGCAAAATTCAACTGCAATTTTGACAACTTGTTCAGAAATAGATATTGTAGCTGGATGTACCTCACCACAATAAATTTGACTTAGCAAGAGGAACCTCTTTCAAAAGCTGCTTGTTCCTCTTAAAAAAGTATTTCTATTTCTGAAGTACTGGACTTTATTCACTCATATTTTAACTTTGTAGAACATAAAAAGTCAAAGTCGCTCCTGCATCCTGCTACATCAATATTCAGAGTTGAAGGAACATTCCAGATGTTTTTACAAAACCACTTGAAAAAATAAAGTTTGAAAAGTTCAGCTCTTCTGTTATCATCTGATACTTATTTATTTTCTAAGGAGATGATCTCACTTAATACTTGTGTGTATTTTTTCCATTTCAAATAATGTTTGTGATTTAAATTTTGTACTGTTATTTCACTAGTGTAATGATTGTTAGATCTATTGCACTATCTAATGCTTTAAAATCTTCGAGGACTGCTTTATATATGGTTATGACAAATGTAATGATTTTGAACCTTTAAGCCTAAATTTTGGCCTAACTATTCTGGTACTTACATAGATAAACTCAAATTGGTTGGATTTTGTCATTAAGATATGACTACTGAATTTTAATTTAGTGGCAAATGCTTGTGTCATTGAAATAATTTTGTTTTCTTGCTAATATTTATTTCCTCTCTTGTTATTAGAAAGAGATATTTCTTTATTCCACTGTAAGATGCACTTGGACAATTCTCAACTTGTAGATTTTGGAATTATCGTATGATATGTGACGTCGTGATCACCTCATGGATTTCAGCCAATCACAAGGTAGCTATGTAGAGATCAGTGGTCCATGCTAGGTTGATGCCGTCCTAATGTGAACTGCTTTGCATATTCAAATCAATTTTTTCAAGTTCCTTTTTTAGTACCGGTAATCAAATATGGGAAACTAGACTTTTTTTTAATATGTTTTAGTATTGATTTTATTGTGACTTGACAAACCTTTTTTGCTATTATGTGATTGTTTTGAGAAAAAGAAATACTATACAGTAATTCAAATCCGCCTTTATGGCAGTCCATGTATGCAGATATCCATGTTTGTAAGAAGAATTGAAAATTTGCTGTCTGTCTTTCAATGTGAGGTCTGTAATAGTACTGTAGCGAATATGAAATTGGAGAGAATAGAAAGAAAGAAGAAAACAGTGGTTCTCGGTGTTATCTGCTATGTAAATGTTTACTTTCAAGCAATTAATTACTCTGCTTCTGACACTTTTATGGTGTTTACTTGGTAATTTGTAGAATGTTCTAGTTGTTTGATTAGAAATTAATGGAGTCTTATCGAATATTGTGGAAAGTTCGAGTTTCCTTGATTGTTTATTTTAAAAATCTGTAGAAGTTGGTAGAGAAATCTAGAGATATCTCCATTGTTCAAAAACCTATTTAAGGCGAACGCATTTGTAGAAACCAGTTCAGTCTTGTTTGAAACTCGTCGTGATATGTGGCAGTAGTGACAGTTCCCATAAATACAGACAGTGAAATCCCGTTGGCGCTATTACAAACCATGCAATGAACTTTCGTTGTCAGTAGTGATAATTCTCTTGACAGTTCTATAGTGATAATTCTTTTACCTATGACTGTATTATGGACTTGTGCTACGTGAGTTAATTGTTCTTCCTCGACGTTTCTTTTTGAATATTATTGGACAGTTTCTTGTGCAGTTTATTATTTAATATTAGATCGGCATTTGACATTTAGTGATTGATTTCTGTATAGTAATATTGAAAACTCATTATCAGTTGAACAATATCGTTTTATCTGTTTCCGATTGCTTATTTTTGTGTAAGAAATTACTGAACAGTGTGAGTTGTGAATTATTTGTGTTAATAAAGTGCGAGTGATAAATTTAAGTGTTGCCAGTGTTATTTTAGACATAGAACCTGTAACAGTACTAACGGGAATAAAGCGTTTTAGAGGTGACTCACTAACATCTGTCCAGTAACTTGGAAGGGCTGGGATAAGAAAGTTTTCTATCTATTTTTTCTTCACTATCCAGGTAACAATTTTCTTAATTTGAACCCTGAATATAGTGCAGTTCAGTGCAGTGATAAAAAAAATTAATTAGTGAACTAACACAAAATAAGGAAAGGGCAAATTAATAAAAAAAAATCAGTTGAGCAGACATAATATAATTTTTTTGTATTACTTAGTACATCACATTGAAGGTGATGAAGGATTATATAGGTGATTTTATTGATTTTACATCACCGGTTAAGTAATGAAGCTGGTTAGTGTTTTGCATCTTGTGTTTGTAATAATTTTGTTGAGGATATTTTTGAATTGAGTTACTGTCATATTTTTCGATGAGTTTTCCATTATAATTTTCAAAGAAACATGAAAAGGCCTTTTACTTATTTCAACACCATTCACATCACTTATACAAGTTGCATGAGTTAGATACACAAGTTAGGTGCATGACTAATGAATCTTGATTTGTTACTGCTGATTGGAATTAAAAATTATCGTTTCCAATTAACTCCTCATCCAAATTTTGGGAACTGCCAATTCCTACCAACCAGAAGGAGGGTGTTGAATGATAATTTTAACTCTGCAATATTGGTGGCACTGTATGGTTGAGTGTCAAGGTGAAGATGGCGACTGGATGATATCTGCTGTTTTGTACATGCTTGAGTGAAATTCAAAAAGTAGAAGTAAAACTTTCTTTGTGAGTGTTTATTCATAAATATAATTATTTTATACTTATTAGCATCATCAAATCATCAAGAAAATTATGTTTCAGAGGATCGTAGATAATATTGCAGTACAAGTTAGACCCGAATAATCATACTTTTCAACCCAATAAAAAATTAACCTGGTCACTGCAGCAACAGCATCAAGTAGGTACATTGAATAAGCTTCATGATAGAATAAGCATGTATTGATGACCCTTATTATTCTCGATTAAATATGCCTATAAAAAATTATTAAATTCTTGGATTTGTTGTTCCATAACGATCTGCGTTGTTATTAATATAAATGGATTACCTCGAAAACGTTCGGCCGAATGTGAGTACATTTATTATATATTCACAATATAAAACTGACTGGGAGTCGTTAAATTTACAACAAAAACTTTAAATTATTAAGTTAGTATAATTTCAAGATTATTAATCTACAGATACTTACTGCCTCAGAGAGTACATCTCCTGATCGCTCTATTTTGAGTAAAGTAGCTTTATTTTTGTCCAAGTCTTTGTAGAGCTTCTCAACAACATTAGCGTAAGATCCAAGGACTCCAGTGATGAGCAGAATATCAGATTTGTATTGTTTCAGGGGTAAGTCAGAACGGCTGAAATGATTGACAAAAAAAAAAAAACATTTTGAAACAAAACTGTATGATGAAATTAATATCAACTTATCAAATTCCTCCCATTAAAAATCCCATCAATGATTTAATAAATAAATTCTTTCAAATGATTTTTTTTTAATTTCTCAGTCAACATCTTGAAATTCAAGAGTAGAAGAATACAGAATTATAAGTAAGTTACTTTTTACTTCTTGTGATGATGAGACTATCAGTTTTTGTCTTGGGCATCAGCATCAATATCAGAGCAATCACTCATGGTCATTCTAGCAGGCTGATTGACTCTATCGACCTAATAAAGCATTGTATTTTGAAGTATGTTATAGATGATCAATTGTATAATAAAAAATGATTCTTGGAGCTAGAGGCTCCTGATATAACTATTGTTATGGGTTCTAACACTATATATGCAATATGCTGGCAACACTTTGGAGTAACACTCGAGCTTTATTTAAAAAATTAACTCACAACAGACACTCATAAGTATTCATTACACAAGAAAATTAAATAAAGAAACAGTTCAATAAAATTCAACAAACAATAAAAATTTATCTAAAAAAAATTGATTACTGTCAATAAGCTGATCATGAGTGTTCAGTAAACTGTTCCATAACTCAATAACAGTCTGAACACTTAGGTACTGAGCACAATCATTGTCACAGTTGCTATCACACTAAATGCTGAATCACAATTATATAGCACTCTGTTGGACTGCCACGAAATAAATTAATAATGTTGACTGCAACAAAATGAACTTGATATCAGGAGATCTGAATAAAAACTGACTGACTGCTGACAATTACATCCTCTTTTATAAGCTTGTATTGTTCTACAGCTCTAATCCAGATCTTTCTATTGCCACAGCATTGACAAAACAGATAAGTAGTTATCCAAGATACCCTAGAAAATTCTAGAGCTGTAATTGACGAGTAAGAGTAAAAGAGAGCATCAAGACAAAGAGAAAAGCAATTAACTTTGCTTAGTTTATTCTTTTAAATCAAATCCTTGTGCAAATAAAGCACTGCTGAGCTTGTACAAACAAAGTTATTAAACAAGCCATTCATGTGATGATCATTGCTCATTGCTGGACTACAGTACATCACCTTGAGAAATTATTCTGTCCCAGAATGATGGAACTTGGGATGATTAACATATGCCTTGACCACTGGCTGACTTTCATTGATTCTACAAGGGTTGAGGATGCAAATGGTAATCTGCATGCCAGTGAATTTGAACATTTCTTCTAGCATTGGCTCCACAATTGTCAAGTTCAAGCCATCATATCCACTTCTAAGCCTTGGCATACCATGTTTACTCACTTCTAGTTGCTGCATCCTGTCCCTCAGCTGAAGCAAGCATCTCCACAATGTGTATTATCATGATTTCATCTCTGACTGCCCCTTAGTCACCAGGTATACAAGATGCGTTCCATGCTGTGAATGAAGAACACTTCCTTCTACTAATCCTTTCTGTTCCAGGTCTCTGAGACCACCAAACTTCTCTCTCTAGCAATGCCTCGGGATTCTGCCAAGTTGGGCTCAAATACTCCTTGGGCAAGGTGAATAGATCTCTATCACTTGTCTGGATCATTTTCCTATTGGTGCTGGACCTGAATCATCAGCAGGCTCCTCTAAGGCTATTGCACTTAACCTGAGCTGCTTATTCTTTTCCAACACTGTTACTGTCATGAAATATGGAGTCAACTGATTGAAATGAACTACTTCTCTTTCAGGGGTTTTCTCATCTGGTTTACCACAACATTGATCCTAGTCAATGATGTTTGTACATCAACTTTTGGCCAGTAGTTTCATCTTGGTCATGCCCACATGACCAGCATGAAGCTTGTTTAAAACTTGTTTTTGTATAGATAAAGGAATACAGATCCTGTTTCCTCTGAATACGCAGCAATTCAGTAGGCAAAATTTGTTGTCATTCAGACCAAGCAGTCTTAGACTATTTCCTGTGTTTAAATATTGATATATATCTTTCAAGTTTCCATCTTTCCTTGTTTCCTCTTCAATTGCTTTTCTAGTTACAGGCATTGTTTCCACTTGATTTATCAAGTACTGTTCATGATCATCAACAAAATTTTCAGGTTCCTCAGTAACAGGAAAATGAGATAAGAAGTCTGCATCAGCATGTTCTACTGTATTATGGTACACAATTCTGTAATCAAATCCAGATAGAAAATGGGAATAGTTGAACATTCATCTTGATGCGGTCATTGCAGGTAAAGTTTTTGAAGGGTCAAAAATGGAAACTAGTGGTTTATGATCTGTTATTAAGATAAATTTTCTCCTATAACAATATGCAAAGAATTTTTCCAATACCCAGTAAATTCCTACAGCTTCCTTATCAATTTGACTGTAATTTTGTTCTGCTTTTGTAAGGGTTCTAGAAGCAAATGCTATTGGTTTCTCCAATCCATTCTTGTATCTGTGTGATAAACAGGCTCCCAAGCCTGTTGGACTAGCATCTGTGGCTAATACCAATGTTTCATTTGCATCATAATATGCTAATGTTCGATCACTAATTATCTCAGTTTTGACCTTCAAAAATGCATCTTCACACTCTCTATTCCATGTGAATTTCTTTCCATGCCTCAATAATCAGTTCAATGGTTCTAGTAAAGTAGACATGTTAGGGACATCTATTATAGTAGTTTGCAAGGCCTAGGAAACTTCTTAATTGAGTCACATCTTCTGGTCGTTTTGTTTTACTTATTGCCTCAATATTGTCAGAAGATTTGTGTAATCCATTTTCATCTATAACATGGCCCAAGTACTTGACACTTTTCTGGAAAAATTTACACTTTTGTCACGATTCAGTCTTAGATTGAATTGTTTAATCCTTTTGAAAACTTCTTTCAGTTGATCCAAAGTTTCTTGAAAAGTACTTCTTTGAATAAGTATGTCATCAAAGAAACATACACTTCCTTCTAATTCATGTAGAACCTTGTCCATAAAATGCTGCCAAATACTTGGTGCAACTTTTATTCCAAACATAAGATGATTCACTCTATAGAGACCCAAATGAGTGCTTATAGTTTGTATGTCTCTTGATTCCTCATCCATGGGAAGGTGCAAGTAAGCATTACTAATGTCCAGTGTGCAGAAAATTTTACCTTTCATGTGTGTGAAAATATCTTCTATATGTAGAATAGGGTATTTTTCATAATGAATTACCCTGTTTGATGTTACCTTATAATCTGCACAAAGTCTCTTACTTCCATTTGGTTTTTTAACAGGAACAATGGGTGTTCCCCATTGACAGTTCTCAACTTTGGAAATTGTTTTCTAGTCTATGTAACTCATCTTTAACAGATTTTCTTAGCACATAAGGGACTTGCCATGATTTAAGAAAGATAGGTTTCACTCCATCCTTCAACTGTATATGTCCTTTTTCTGAATGTATTTCACCAATTTCATGCTTGAAAATGTCTTGAAATGATGTCAGGAGTTCATCAAGTTTGGTTAATGTGTTGCTTTCAGCAAATCTAGTATCAGCCCAATCCATTTTGACATCTCAGAGCCATTCATGACCAAGAATTGGGTCTAAATTTAGTTTTAAAATATAGAGCTTTCCATGGAAACTGAAATCTCTTTATTTACATTCAACAAAACAGATGCCTGCTGGTTTAATAATTTCCCCAGTGTAGGTTTTCATTTCTACTGCTGTCTTGAAGAGGCATTTATTGATGCCCAGTTTCAGAAAGTCACTGTGTCATAATGAACTCAATGCTGCACCTGTATCAAGTTCCATATTTGATGTCTTCCCCCTCAACTTCAACTTGTATCACAAATTTGTCACTAACTGTAGATGATGATCCCACAATGTAAATTTCATGGTTATTGACATCCTCAACTTCTACTTCAATTTTGTTTGATTTCAAAGAGTTAGACTTCTCTCTTGATTCACTAATTTTGTTGTGTATGAGACAAACACTTACAATGTGCCCAACCATATCACATTTTCTACTGAATTCATTTATAAACTTGCAATTATTAGCTTTGTGTTGAGTACTGCCAAATCTGTAACATTTGTTTTTCAAATCTTGAAAGGTGATAGGTTGTTTTCTTCCATTCCTAGGGTGGTCATTCGTTCTTGTTAACCCTAATTGTTTACTTATATGGTTATCTCCTTTCAATAATTCTTCAGCAGAGTTGGTTTGTTTTATTGTATAACTTTCCAATTTAGATTCTTCAATTATTGCTAAGGCCATTTCTACCATCTCTTTTAACAATTGTTTATTTTCCTTTTCTTGTAGCAGCTCAAGTCTGATCTCTTTATCTTTCAATCCATGAATGAATTGCATTATCAAAAGCATTTCATTCACTGAATGTTTGCAATTGCAGCACTTGAAGTCATTTACACATGCTAAATGTTTCAATTCCCACACATATTTAGCAATATCCTCACCAGTATCCTGTATTTTGCAAATAAACTTATGTTAGTTAGCAAGCATACCTTGAGAAGAATCTAAACAATTTTTTAAAATCTCTGAAAGCTCTTCAAAATATTTATCACCTGGTGATTCGGGAGCAATTGAGACAAATAATTTTTGATATATTTCTGGCGAAAGGGTACTAATAAATAATTGTATTTTGATCTTTGAGTCTGTAATGTTCTTAAGTTCCAAAACATTTTTAAATCTCATGAAATTACAAAATTACTCATTTTCTGAGTAGGGTGTAAAACTTATGCTTTGTGTGGTCATCTTTATGTCAATCTCGTTACTGGGTTACATTCCATTCCTGGGTTACAAGCAATCTCATTACATTCCTTCCATTTTCTGTTAGTTGAGTAGGTGAGATAGGTGCAAGGTAAGATTGTAGGTTAGCTCTTATTTCGAGGTATGCTTCTTATACATCTGTCCTGTAGTCTTCATCTTTCTGAATAATGTCTTTATCCTCAGAGGAATTCAAAATTTCTTCATGTATTGATGTAAATTTGTCCCATGTTTCCTCAATTAGAACTTGTCTTCCAGGAGTATCATAGATGGAAGAACCCTTGGTTGTCAGAACTTGTAATAATCTTGTAATTTGTGCTTTTAGGACTCCTTTCCTTAGTTTCAATTTTTTTATTTCATTTTCATTGCTTGTTGCCATTTGTTATGTATTAATATTAGAAATGAATTGTCTTGAATTGATCATTGAACCTTTATTTCCTAATATTAGTAATAGACTGAAAAATCACAAACAAGGTAGTAACTCTAGGAAGCCATCTGTATTTTATCAGCTGAGACATGTCACTACCAAAGATGATGCAAGCAGGTGTTTCCTTTGTTGATTCACTGATAGAGCTGCAATAAGCCATGAAAGAGAAATGAGGATGTTGATTGTCAGAAACCACTTTCCTCAGATATATCTGCATGGTCCTGATCATGTGCTCTACCATACCATTTTTTTTTTTTTTTTTTTTTTTTTTTTTTGTAGATTATGTCTTCGAGATTCTAGATAAGGAGTGTAAGATGAGGTTGATCAACAATTATATTCTTACAATATATTACCAGTCTTATACACTAGTTGATAAAAATATCATTTAGTTGGGGCAAGGCTTAATTTTGATGTGAAAGGAACTCTTGTACACTATATAAAGCTTTATCAACTTAATATTTTTTTATTTGGTTTTTGAATATTTCTATATCTTCAAGACTCTTGAAAACTGCTGCAGCTTGTTGTAAATTTTCCTACCAATATAACTAGGTTTTAGTTCAAACAAGCTACTGTTATGACTCACTAAGTGATAATCTCCTTGGCTTCTCACATTATAATCTGACTAGGGGTGCAGTGGAATGATCTTGGTTTTCCAAATGCCCATCAGTTTGCACACTCTGCTGAACACTTCTGACTCAAAGTTCCTTCCTTGATCTGAGTGTAGCTTCAGTGAAACACCAAAATGACTGAATAATTGCTTCATTAATACATTAGTCACTGTGATTGCTTCCTGGTAGGGTAAGGCATATGCTTCAACCCCTACAATGAGACAGTCCATGGCCACAAGAATATGCTTGCTTCAGTGGTGATGGGAAATAGATGGAATATTTATATATGGATATCTGATATGAATAGCAACTCTCTCAATAGGTGCTAAAGCATTATAAGTCTTCATTGGTGCTTTTCCTGCTGTACAATATGTAAAAAAAGTGATATGGACCAAAATCTCAACATTAATGTTTATAATACACGAAGCTGAGGTCATTACTTTGTGAGTCACAATACTAGTTTATTCAAAGAAAAACCTAGTTATACATAAATATTGGTAGGAAATTCTATAACAAGCTACCACAGTTCCTAATAAAGTCTTGGAAATATATTGGAATATTAAATTTAAAAACAATTGAGAAAATATTCAGTTGATAAAGCTTTTATTAGTGTACAATACTCTAGAGATTCAGATCAGAATTGAGCTTTACATCAACTAATTTAATTTGTAATAAGTAAATAAGAATGGTACAGTAATTGTATATAACTTGATTTTTCTTACACTCCATAACTAGAGTCTTCAAGAGGTACCATATGTAATATTTTAAAAAATTGTTTTTTTTTTCAAATGTGAAGCAAACAAGAATATGGGCATTCTACTATTGCTGCTTAAAAAAGAAACCACTAACATGTTTGGCTTATGTTTGAGTTCTTATCATTAAAAATCGAATACATTTGAAAATATATTTGATTATCACCCGAGCCAGAAACATGTTATTATTGTGGTTGAATAATTATAGCGTGGGTGATGAAATAGAATTGAACTAGTTCACAAAATGAGTAACAAACACCTCAGGCCAATAAATATTGATGGAGAATACTGGATTTGGAAATGTTTGATCACTCCTTTATATTGTATTTTATTCTCCCTGAATAGCTGTTGAAATGCTCAACAGCTGCATGAATCTTAAAAACTGATGACTTCCACTTAGGTTACTCAAATAGTGCTTGCAAGCAACAAGAATAATTGAAATCAGATATCAGAATTAAAATCAGACACACAAATAACCATGAAAATAGGAAACACTCATTGAATCATTGAATTGAATAACTGAATTGTCTACTTCATCATATAGGATGCATGTAATGTGCAACGTATAGGCAATAGGCCTTCATGAATCTACCACTAAAAGCAAATCATAGAATAGAATAAACTTGATAGAAACTTTGTAATATTTTTCTTGTTTCAGAAATGTAAGTTATTTATTCGGTTCAGCTCTCTCTGAGAGCAATTCATTGCCTATTTGATCGAAAGTAGATTTTGCTCCCAATTAAATTCATATAGAGAATATAGACTTAATATAGATAAGTGAAGTATTTACGAGGTGTGTTAGAAAAATAATGAGACTGATTTCATACTAACCAAAGTTTTTATTATTTTCAAACAACAATGTTATCCCCTTCAAAGTAGTTCCCTTGGGCAGCTATACATTGGCGGAGTCGTCGTTCCCACTCTTGGTAGCAGCGCTGGAAGTCTTCAATTGGTATGGCTTTTAACTGGTCGGTCACAGTCTTTTGAATGTTCTCCAGAGTTCCAAAATGACGTCCTTTTAGGACATGTTTCAATTTCGGGAAGAGGAAAAAGTCACAAGGACTTAAATCAGGTGAATAGGGGGGTTGAGGAACGACAGTAATGCGTTTTGAGTTCAAAAATTCACGGATGGAAATGGCCGTGTGACATGGAGCATTGTCATGATGAAGCATCCACTTGTCTGCAATTTCCGGTCTCACACGGATCACTCTTTTCCTCAAATTTTCAAGGACACTTTTATAAAACACTTGGTTGACAGTTTGTCCTGGTGGAACAAATTCTTTGTGTACGATACCTTTCCTGTCAAAAAAACAAATTAGCATGGTCTTGATCTTTGATTTGCTCATTCGACATTTCTTCGGCCGAGGAGATGACGAAGTGTGCCATTCTTTACTTTGCCGCTTTGTTTCAGGATCGTACTCAAATATCCAGGATTCATCACCAGTGATCACACAATTGAAGAATTCTTGGTCATTAGCAATCCTCTCAAGAAGATCAACGCACACATTTTTTCGATTGTCCTTCTGTTCAGTTGTGAGATTTTTCGGCACCAATTTGGCACAAACCTTTCGCATGTTCAAATCATCTGTCAAAATTTGATGCACGGTGAAAGTGTTTAAATTTAGCTGTTCACTGATCATCTTTATTGTTAAACGACGGTCTGATCTCACAAGTGCCCTCACACGATCCATGTTTTCGTCCGTTCTTGAAGTCAAAGGTCCCTGAGCGAGGTTCATCTTCAACGTGTTCTCGGCCTTCCAAAAATGATTTGTGCCAGCAGAAAACTTGTGCTCTCAATAAGCACTGTTCCCCATAGACCTGTTTCAACTTTTCAAAAGTCACACTCGCAGATTCACCAAGTTTAGCACAAAATTTTATTGCACAACGTTGCTCTAAATTCCGATGCTCCATTTCTGTGACGCACAATTAAAACACAACTTTACTAATGGCGCTGTCAAAACTAATGTGTTAACTGTACGGAGTTGTAACTCGGACTGAGGAAGTGGAAGGGATAAACAAACAGGTTTAGCGTCAGCCGGTAGACACAACGTTGCCAGATCTCCCGCAGTGTTACCAATCTCATTATTTTTCTAACACACCTCGTATTCCTACAGGGTATAAAATCTAAATTTTGGGTCATTATGCATATCTAAAAAAAAGATGAAATGTGTGTTGATATTAAATGGAGCACAAAATGAGTCTGAGAGATGGACTCAAGAAATAAGGCTATTCACATCTAGAACTGAATTTCGACTCATGTAGGCCGCTGTTCAAGAGACTTGGTCTCCTAACTGTACCTTGCTTGTATATGTGTATGAAGCTACATTATATGTAGAAAAGAGTGTCATATGGACCAAAATCTTAATGTACATGATTATAATAAACAAGAAGCGAAAGATATTATCACTTGGTTAGTCACAATAGTAGTTTATTTGAACAAAAACTTAATTTTTACTCACCTAGTATATTCTCAACTGATATTCAACATCATTCATTTATATGTGAGTAGGCTATGTATGTAATTTTAATGTAGTGTTGTCATTTGTCAGTACGCACAATGGTGGATCTTGGCCGTATGTCACTAACTTTATTGCATAGAAAGGGAATTAAGAATATATTTTTTAAGCCTACCATAAACTGAAAGGACTGGAACAGATTACTTTTCATGGGATATCATCTTACCGAGGTTTAGTTGAATAAACAATCAATCTATGTATAAAATCTCAGTTGATGAATAGATTATTATTAGTGTGTGTGCATGTTGAGTTTTTTATGTTTATTGAACAGATTTAATGATAGTTGAAACACAAGTTCTATACGAATAACGTTATAATATACCCACTTTAAAAATGCATTGACGAATAGTTTTACATTGTTGGTGTTGATTGAGTCCCTGAGGCGATGTAGAAACTCCTCCATAACCTTCTCTTTATCTGGATTGCTTTCGCTCATCAGTTGCTGGAAATCAATACATCGTTCAAAATATATTACTGTTTTATTTTTATAGCCTGCTATTCATTTACAAGCCTCCACTAGGATTAGTCTGGTTACAAATGATACATTAATATAATTTATAACAATATATGAATATATTGCATACCATCCGGCAGGCTCGCTTCACTTGCCTTAACCATCTAGCCGCTAATCTGGACCCCAGGGGAGGATGAATTTTCACTAGAATTAAATTTTTTGGCCATGCAATATATGACAATGCTAGAAAAACGTCCAATTCGAAATGGCCATCACACGAATATGTAAGAATTTAATTCTTTAGTGGAAAATGATCAATAATAAATTAATGATTTTCAAATATCCAGTGAAAAAGTAATATGGAACTGCAACACCAAAAAAAAATTAAAAAAAGAAACAGTAAAAGGAAGAAAACAAAAACAATCTTGAAAAGCTACGCTTGCATATAGACAATAAAAGGATAAATTTATTTGTTTGAAAATAAATACTTCAACCAGGCTTGTACTGATTGGTACATGTTACATACAGAATCACAACATAGAACAACCAAGTTGAAAAATCATTTCACATCACAAAACAAGTCATTTTAGTATTGATTTAGTTTTATTTATTATTATTATTATTATTAGTATAAACTATAAACATTCATTTATTATTATTATTATTATTAGCATTGATAAATACAAGGTTTTTCCATTGCCGCTATACAAATTTCCCCGATGTTGCCCGATTTAGAAACGGGCGAAACTAGCGCTGTGGCTTCACAGCGGATTCCGGAGTTACTCATCCAGTAATATATCAATGTTAAAATCAACCCCAAAAAAAAGGGCTCAAGGTAAGTAGGCAAATATCTTCTTTCTTCATTTTCAGTCAATTTCTGAGGAAAGTGTTGTTGAATGTAAGCAGAATTTGAGAGGTTTCATTATTATTTGTATTACCGTATATCATGTTTATGAAGTTTCAAATTGATGTAAATACCTAAAAACCCCCATAAATCATTTTCGGGGTGCCAGCGAGTGGGGAGGGGGGGGGGGGTCATAATTATAAGAGTGTAAGCTATCCACTGCTTCACATTGTGTGATATCTCATTCTATTCAGCTTGCTGATGCAGTTTAAATTCAAACACACATGAAACCATGGAAACTCCCAAAAATCGCTTACGGGGTGTCAATTACGATATTTGAGAATATGAAATATCTACTGCATTATATTGAGCAATAGCCTATTCTACTCAGCTAACCAATAGTGTTAAAGTTCAAAACCAAATAAAAATTTTGAAAACCTTCAAAAATTGTCAGAGCGGTGCCATGGAAGGGGGTGGGAAAGTGTTACGAATATGAGAATTTGAACTATATACTGCTTTATATCGTGTTTGGTAGCTCATTCTACTCAACACGTGAAAGCATGAAGTCTCCCAAAAAATCGTTTGTGGGGAGGTCTGGAGGCCTTGGGGGTCATAAATTTGAGAATATGAATAATCCACTCCAAAATATTAGGTGACAGCTCATTCTTCTCAGCATGACAATACGGTTCAGATTCAAAAACTGGAAACCTCAGAGACTTAATAGTGGAGGCGCCAGGCGGCTCCCTGAATATGAAAGTTTTGATTATCTATTGTTTCATATTATGTGATAGCTTGTTTTAATCAGCTTACCAATGCAGTTTCAGTAGAAAAATTTAAAACCGCCAAAAACATGTTACAAAAAATGTTATGATTATGAAAATTTGGAACTATCTTCTGATCATTATTGTGTGACAGCGCATTCTACCCAGCTTGTCAAGGGAATCAAATCAAAACAGGTAAAAAAATGAAAGCCCAACGAATTGTCTGCAGGGGTACAATTTGAGAATTTGAACTACTATATAAAATTGTGAAAGTTCATTCTAATCAGCATTCTAATGCAGTTGAGGTAGTCCTCTAAAGGTGTTTTTCCATCATAGGTAGGCAGTCCAGTGTGCTGAGGTATAACTACTGACTGTTTCTGGAGATCTTCCTCCTTAGCACCCCTCATTGACTTTTCTGAGATGACTATTTCAGGAAAATCTGAAGATTTACTTACTTCTTGGTCACTTCTTGAAGTACCACACTCCAGCTGCTTAAGTCGATTTTCCATGGTTTTCAAATCTTCCTGCAGTCGACCTTCCATGGGTTTGAAGCATTCCTGTATTCGATCATCCATTTTTTAAAGTCTTCCTTCACCTTAGTGACTTCTTCATGCAATGAAGTAATATCTTCTTGTAATTTGCTCTCTATGGACGTCATGTTCCCATGAATAACCTCTAGTTTACCCTCCATGGATGTAATATTTTCTTGTAGCTTACCTTCCATGGATGCCATATTCTCCTGCATATCCTGAATATTTCCTTGTTTTTCACCCTTCATGGATGTGAAATTTTCCTGTAGCTTGCCCTCCATGGATGTTAAATTTTCCTGTAGCTTGCCCTCCATGGATGAAATTAATTTTGTATCTGGAGTCTCGAAGAGGTATGTCACTGGGTCTTCTCCTTCTCCCAATAACGCCTCGGGAAGACGGACTTGTAAGGTAGACTTCTTTCTAGATGTTTCTAGATCACGGTCCCCTAATTCACATTTGAGATCGGCCACTTTTAAATCGCACAATGTAATTTTGCCAGCCATTTTTAATAAAAACACAAAAAACCCCACACCTGACACCAATTGTTATGGGTTCTATGTCTAAAATAACGCTGGCAACACTTAAATTTATCACTTTCACTTTATTAACACAAATAATCTTCAACTCACACTGTTCAGTAATTTCTTATAGAAAAATAAGCAATTAAAAACAGATAGCACGATATTGCTCAACTGATAATGAGTTTCCAATGAACTGTACATGAATCAATTACTAAATGTCAAAAGGCCGATCTAATATTAAACAATAACTGTACAATAATACTCAAAAAGAATCGTCGAGGAAGAACAATTAACTTACGTAAAACAAGTAATAGGTAGAAGAATTATCACTATTGAACTGTCAAGAGAATTATCTCTACAGACAATAAAAGTTCCTTAGATGGTTTGTAATAGCGCCAACGGGATTGTACTGTCTGTATTAACGGGAACTGTCACTTCTGCCACTTATAACGTAGTAGAACAATAACTGAACTACTTAACTGTCACACTTATTTATCATGACGAATTACAGACAAGACTGAACTCATTTACAAGAGACTTCCTCTATTTATATAAAATTTCATAATTGAGATATCTCTCGAATTTTCTGTCAACTTCTAAATAAATAAATAAAGAAACTAGCACTTTCTACAATATTCGAAAAGATTCCATTAATGTCTAATCAAACAGCTGGAACATTCTAAAAATTACCAATTAAACACTATAAAAGTGTCAAAAGCGGAGTAATTAATTGCTTAAAAGTAGACATTTACATAGCAGACAATGCCAAGAACCACTGTCTTCTTCCTCTCTATTCACTCCAATTTCATATTCGCTACAATATCTTTAGAACACGGAAAAAGTTTGAGTTGTTAATGTTCTAATTCTACAGTATTACTAATCGTACATGGAAATATTTCATTTCAAACCGTATAGTTATCAACACAAAAAACACTAAGTAACACAAAAGCAAAAACAATTGAAACTTGAAAAAAGGTTGAAGGGGGTTTAAAAATGTTACTCTTCAACACTAATTTACATCTGTTTAATTTGTGATAGTTCATTCTACTCAGCTCATCAAGGCAGTTAAAATCCACAATTTATAACAAACATTTATTTTACATTATGTGTCTGACATGCAGTGATGCAGTTACCTACGTCTGTGAATGCTCCTTTAGGCAGTAAAAAGTTCACCAGGTCAGCTAAGTTAGTAATTGATATTTTCAGAATAATTAATTAATTAATATACAATCTAATTAATTCTAGAATATACAGCATCAATACAAGCATCAATATAAGATCTACTCTTAAAAATATGATTACATAACTGCTTTCGTTTTGAAGTAACTCATGAATTGTAAAGTTATGTGTTATTGAACATATACTGTTAATATTTATGAGAATCATGGGAAATAGCATTTACCTCTGATAGCATCTTATTGTTTTCCAAAGTAAGCAAGAAAGAAATTTTACACATTTAGCAAACTATTCATTGAAAATGATCACTGGTTGCAAACATATTTAATGATATATTATAGATTCCATTGTATTATTGGGTTGAGTCAGATGTATTATCCCATTCATAGACTTATACATAGGATTATCATAACTGGTTTGTTTATTTTAGTTTTCCAAAAAAATCACTTCAGGTACTACCAATATACCATGTTCAAAATTTGCTCTACGTCATTATCATTCAGTTCTATAAAATTAATTGAGATATTTCTGAAATATTTTAATAATTATCATTTATTTGGATAGATAATCGAAGCCGACTAAAAGTCGAGAACATCGAAATAAGAATAAATTATAATCTGGATCTGGAATCAATTTTTAGAAATATCAATACAGAAATAAGATGAGATTTCGATTGTGTAGCCTACCATATTCAGTTGAATTATATTCAAATCTGTTTTTTAAAGAAGTGAGCTGGAAGAATGAATATTTATTTATATACTCCTGCAAAATGATGATCATTGTTCGCAGGCTGACTCTTCTATAGTCCATAATAAGCAGTGAGCTCCCTACAGGGGAAAAGTTTAGTTGACAAAAAATTGAGAATCGTTATTTTTCATGAACTTATTGAGATAGCGGCTGATTGGAAATTTACTAAAGCTGGGCATTCACGTTCCAACTTGTAGTACAACTTGCAGTACTGCTAGATGGATAGTCGACTCCACTCACGCTCCTACTTGCAATCTAACTTTATTCCTAGTCAGCTGTGAGCATCGCTCTCGAACCGAAAAATGTAACCGAAGTTGCCAGATGTTGCCCGAACTTGCCCAAAGGTCAAGCACTAACAAAGTTGGACAACTTTGATCCGACTCCCCCACACACGCTCCAACACCGCCGACATTTGTCCATCTAGTCGTCCATCTACAATTCCAACTATCCAACAAGCCCATTCATGTTCCAATATCGGATCCAACCTTGGAGGTTGGACTGCAAGTAGTACTGCAAATCGGAACGTGAATGCCCAGCTTTAATACTAGTGAATCAGAGAGCATTGTTTACCATTGATACTCCATTAAGCTTCATAAACAGATGTTTATATTAGCCTATGCATGATATTCCTCTGTTTTTGGAATTTCTTATATGACATTGATTTGAGAAGCTTATTTTTGTGCTGATATTATATTTTTAAATCATAAGAGACGTTGAGCATGAGTGATATTTGACCACAATGCAGTTATTTGTATTGATTTAATAGATAATGCCAACAATACTGTAGTCTTCTATTTTCAGAAAATGATATTCATCCAGAAATTTTCGTCATTATCGTTTCCCTACAACTCTACACCAACTGTTCCCTCGCCTCTTCATTTGTCCTAGGTACATGATTTGTTTTGGTTAACATCAAACCAATATTATTTTTACTTGCAAAAGTTTTCCATCGAACCCTGGTCACTGCTTGAATAATAACAATAAATTATTTCAGTAATCTAAAACTGAACTTATTGTACTCACATGTCCAAATTTGTGGAACACCAAATAGTCTTCTGCTGATTGACTGACAGATCCTTCTTTTCCTTTCCAGTTTACAAACTAGATTAAAACAAAAATTGACATTCCAGCGTAATTAACCTCATTGAGCATCATCAAATATAAAATATCCTGCATTTCAAATGGGAGATATGAAACTAATCAGAATAATTTTTTTTCCCAAAACAATCAGCTTGAATTATGAATCTTGTCATTAGACTGGTCGTCAAATTTTGTGCTCCAACTGATAATAATAAGCTTTAATGAGAGTTTACTGATAATATTTTTATAACGTTTTTCTGAGTCATACTTGTATCAAAGTGATGTACCTAAGCAGTAGAGAATAACTGTAGGCTATTGGAATAGCAACATTACGTACCGTATCTAATGAAAGTGTAATTATAAACTTAAAAAACACTTTTGAATGGAAATTGACTCACGTTATGGCGTGACGGCCGTTTCGCTCTGTTGTCTAGAGCATCATCAGACGACCCACAGTACACTGATTCAAGGCATAAATAAATTAGTATCTTGAATCAGTGTACTGTGGGTCGTCTGATGATGCTCTAGACAACAGAGCGAAACGGCCGTCACGCCATAACGTGAGTCAATTTCCATTCAAAAGTGTTTTTTAAGTTTATAATACATATTAGTGGAAACAAGATGGATCTTCAACATCAGAAAGTGTAATGTTGCAATGATTAATGATACTACAACAAATATCAAGTGGTCAGTACGCTCTTAGGAAAATGTCTCTTTTTTATATTTATCAACGAGATAAACTATTTTTTGTATTAATCCATTTACTCAATAATTTATTTTGTCATATGTCTTCATTGGGCCACTACAAACAAGACTATTAACTCAATTTTGATAATGCAAAAACAAGCAATAACAGGCCTACGGTACCTCGATTACAAAGATTACAGACAATAGTTAAAGAGCATCTTGCCTCACGAATTCTTATGACAATATAAGTCTATAATAATATAGCCTCTGTGCTTGAAACTGCTTTGTGTGTAAAAGTGCTGCTTTCGTGGTTAAGTGGTAGAGTGGACATTACTGTCCAAACTTCGTCACGTCAACAAATAAAAAAGTCAATCTATTCTATTCTAAAAGGAAAATTTAGTGGTATTCTAGAATTCTAAAGCTAGGGCACAATATTATGAATATAATATAAAAAAGAAAGACTAAAAAATATGATCTTTTATTCCATAACAAAAATCGCTCTTCCATGACAATCTCTTGGCATCGAATATTGTTTGTATTAAGTTACAAAGCTTATTCAATAGAAGAGCTGTTCATTTTTTCAATAAAATATAAAGATTTAATCAGAATGAATATTGTAATATTGAAGTTTTCTTGAACCACTAGAGTACTAAAAACAGTGACTATGCGATGCACTAATTTATTGTAATATAAGTTTACTATTCAATTTGTAGAAAAATAAAGGCTACAGTACCGGTACTCAAAAGACCGCATGTATAATTCTGTCCAATAAACGAGTGCATTCATGCACTCGTTTCAGCCGTACGGTACCTTGCATTCATACAATACACATCCATGTACTACCATGAATAAATAAATTGACAACTAGAATCATAATATAATCGAAAGCATAAATTGTTCTTTTCATGTCCTCCTTACCAGCATTGTCATGTATTCAAGAATATTTGCATAAATGATATATTTAAACTGAATGATGCAACATACACCATCATGATCGTTTACTAATTCAACATAATACCAACAAACCCCTAAATTACCCTATAATTATTAGTAGGTTCGAAGAATCTCTCCTCATTGCATCAATACCGACTATACACTGGTTCAAGTTGTATCAAAACAATAAGCACGGTAGCCAACAGGAAATTTAATAGTGTTGTGAAACTCATTACATTAATTGTCTCAAATTATAAGAATGCATTTCACATTGTCTACCTATTGAAAACAAAGTTGTTCAGAGCAAAACTGAAGTATCCGAGCTGAGACTGGTTTCTGACTCGTCTCCATAATTTTAATTAAATGTAAGTACCGTATGTGGGGTACATTTATGAAAATTTTGTCATATCCAGTTCTGCAAAGATTTTTCATTATTTGGTAAAGTGATAAATTTGCCAATTTCAGTTCTGTCATTACTTTGTCATGGACAACGAAACTATTTGTCTAGCATTTTGTCCAAAAAGCAATCAACATTTTTACCTTGGCCTTGAAGTTTTCTTTGACAGATGTGACAGTTCCAGTGCAGTTGATAAGAATGAGTCCAAGAGTCCTTGATGGATGAGCAAGGGCGAATCTAGCCAGCACGTTGGCACCAGCTCCTTCTCCCAGTCCAATCACATAACGCACATGAATGAAATCCAGAACGGTCACTAAGTCTTCTCCAAGGGTTTGTAGAGACGGAAATTGTGTTCTGCAAAATCAAGCGAATTCATGCTGAGCTCAACAAAGCTATAATGCATCCCATACAGCACAGGAACATTCCATAAATGTCTCAAATATGTTTCATTGAAACTTACGATATGTTTCAGATACGTTTCAAAACACCAGGGAGAGACCTCCCTGAAACATTTCTGATAGATGAAAATGTCCGCTTTTGTGAAACGTTCCATTGAAATATAAATGATATGTATCAAATATATAACAAACATACGTCTCAAATATATTTCCAATATGTAACTATAAACAACTAGTGCAACCATTCAAATATATGAATGATTCATATCGAATATATAACAATTATCGAATATTTCTACAATTATGGAATATATAATTGATTATTAAGTGCATTTTATTTCATTTTGATATATTAAATATTCTCTCAAAATTCAAAAATTTTGGTATCTTGTATTTTGGACTGAAAACTTTTGTGTTAATTGGAGTGAAAATATAACCTTGTTTGGACTGTGTTATTTATCAAAACAGTTTTGGGTTGTTTCTCCCTAATCATTGCCATGACTTGAGCATGTATGAAAAATAAATAAATAAATTCTACATCAGATCGAATTAATGCAGTATGCTATTTACCATGGTGATTAACACATGTTGCTTATTCCGATATGGCTTCATCATCCAGATCCAGTTGATGAGTTCAGAATGTGAGAATGAGCAAATGGGCGCATCGGCGCATGCGCAAAAGTACAATCGCACAGCATTGTGGGTACCCTTCACAATAATATATTTAGTACATTTCCGAAACCTACCTAGAGATATGTATCATTTTATGCTTGAACAATACATATCAGAAACATTTATGACACATATCTCATGGAACGTACTTTTTAGGTTCCATTAATATGTATCTAAAACGTTTCAAATACTTAGTGTGCTATATGGGTACCGTAGCGTACTAATGGTTAATGATACCAACTATCTTAAAAATCTTGATATTTTTGTTTTTGTAACTAGAATCAGATTCAGATGAATTTATTTGTACAATTTTACATTGTTTAGGAATCATTAAGCTACTGTATAATTTTGATGAGTAACTGTAACGCCTTTCTCAGAGAAGTTCATGCTAATATATAAATATGGAAAAACTCCAGGGCTCTTTTGAGCAAGGCTTATCACAGCAATTTCTGTAATGCTGAACCCTAAGGGCCTGTGACGCAGTGAAAAGCATAGAGAATTCAGAGATGTTGTCTAGTAAATCTATACCCAAACTTATAACTCAATAAAAGAATCATTATTATGATAAAACAGAAAAATTAAGAAATATACTTATTCTCATCATTGACTTAAACTAACCAAGTATCACTGGCCTGGTAACATAAACTGGAATGAAAAATAAATAAGATCCCACCTTGGCCAAGGTAGCCTTGGCCAATAATAATGTTCTCAAAATCTGATAAGACATATGCTATCCTCTGATGTTAATTAACAGGTACCTCAAGTTTCGATTCCATCTAGCTCATTTTTTTGTCTTCTTGTGTTGTAGCCCTTTGCTGCATTTTAAACCAAGTCTGTGTCCCAAATATTCAATTTTTCCAAACAAGACCACTTTTAGAAATGAATGTTAGTGATTATTTTTGAAAATTCATTATCAAATCAAACTTGAGTCATACAAAATATTATTCTTTTCCTTTATGTCATGTTTAAATTAGCTCGAAATAGTATCATGTGACGTGACAGGCTCAGGTCTGGTGTCAGAGTACTCTGGTCTAACCTGAGCAAATTCAGGGCTTCTGAGGTTTGTGAAGAATACTGGATATCACTATATCACTATTTAATTATTTTGTCTTACTCTTGCAATGCTTCAGCATTATCTTCATGGCCTGGAACGTCAATGTGTATGAAGATTGATCGGTCTTTTATCTCGGTCATGCATGGTCTGTTCACAAAATCTTCCCAGGCCCAATCTGAAAATTAATATGAAACAGATGTTAACAATTGAATAATTCACAATCAGAACTCATAGAAGAGTTTACAATAGCTAACAAAACTTATGCTTGAGTATTTTTGTGAACAGTGCCGGCTAGATGAATTCATGACCAAGATTACGGGGGCTTGCACAGGTGGGCTACTCGATTTATAATCACCATTGCAACATTAAACGCAATCATCAGACCTAACACTTTTGATTCAATTTCTGGAGCCCAATTCTTGACTGTTTTTCACAAAAAAAAAAACAGTTTGTATTTCTATTGCGTTTCTATTTTCCAGACAGCTGATTGCTCAAATCAGATAAGATTTTAAATTTCTGATGAATTAATTATTTAAAGAACAATATTAATTAAATATTAACTTTTTCTGTGAATTCAACGACTTGCAGTCGTTGAATTCATATAAAAAGTTAATATTAACAGCGCAGTTCGTCATGGAACAAGAAATCCAGAAATTAATTAAATTTGAATAACTATCATTCACTTTGTAATCACTTGTTATTGTTCTTAATTTAAATATTAGGAATGATTTGTTTTTCTCAAACAAATAGACTGTGCGAATAGAATCAAGGGTTAGGTCTGATCAGTGGCGTAGCCAGGGGGGGGGGGGGCCATGTGGAAATTTTCCGAAATAAAAAATTCTCAAATAACTAATAGATAAGGACTTATTAAAGCCGAAGGGTTCCATCTGCTTTGTAGTATTATAACGAACAGAATACAGAAACCCTGATTGTGTGATAGAATATATAGCTACAGTTATAGTCAGATTAATGTATTTTTCAAATATTTCCTCAATATTTGCTCATATAGAAACTTGTAGACTCTTTATTTAAGTGTTCAAATGGATAATTTTGATTTAAATCGAATAAAATATGTTAGAAATTGTGACTACCATAATTATTGAAATATTGCATTAAATAAAACGAAATTTTTCAAGTTTGAAGTGGATTAACTTTGTTAATTATTGATAAACCACCTTTTTGAATAAACTCATCTTGTAGAAAATTTAGTTTTGAAGTTAAAATTCAGTATTACCCACTAGCCTAAACGCACCCAAAGTACATGAAATCGGGATTTTATAAATGAAAACACACAAATAAATGCAAGTTCTATGCAAGCGTGTAAAATCAGTGTGCTATGATCAAAAAATTCCGATTTCATGATCTTTGGGTTGGGTGCGTTTTAGGCTAATGACATAAATTATATGAAACTTATAAAAAGGTAGGCCTATCCTTTTTTCATGTATATTTGAGTTGTATTTTTATAAACTTGAAATGCAATTTATTATCATTGTATTAATTTTGAGATTCAGTACATAAGTTAAGTATGATTAGTTCCAATTCAAGGGTTTTGACTCAAAATAGTCACAGATATTAGTATATCAAACCTGGCCACCTATTTTCTTGGGTAGTAATTTTTCAAAAATTTCTTTTGAGCTTTGGAGCACAACAAGTTGTCTAGATTAGCTTTTTACACCACTGAATTTTT
This sequence comes from Conomelus anceps, assembly GCA_948455865.1. Lineage (NCBI taxonomy): Eukaryota > Metazoa > Arthropoda > Insecta > Hemiptera > Delphacidae > Conomelus > Conomelus anceps. Next base: position 37,111,033 of record OX418219.1, read on the forward strand.
AAAAAATCCGGACCCTCCTACTCCCCAGACACCCCCCTCCATTGGTGAGCCCCCCCCCCACAACCCGAAATCTAATCCTGGCTACGCCACTGGGTCTGATGACTGTGTGTTTAGTTTTGCGATGGTTATTTATCATTTATAATAGGCCTACATCGAGTAGCGTATGTTCCTCTGTGCAAGCACTCTTATTCTCGAGCGTGTAGTCTACTGTTCACAAAACTACTAGCTATATTATATTTTGTAACTGAGCTGACTTTGTCTTATAATCCATTCCAGGAGTCTCAAAAAAGACATTTGTTTTGGCTGAACTATAAAATAATTAAAGAGCTTTTCAATTCAAAATAAAAATGAGAAATAGTTCTAATTTAATAAATTATCTGTACTCGTCCACTTTCAGAATGTGCAAAATTATTATGGCTCTGTAGAAAATTCAACTTACGGTTGCATCCTAAGTCATGAACTGTAAGGAATACTGCTCTCTTTTCCTGCTGAGAAATATCGCCCTGAAAAAAACCATGTTTGCTGATTGAAAAATGACATGTTTGATAAGCATAAAAATATTTACATAAGAATGATCCCAGTTACCGTATATTCTCACAAAAGGGGTCAACATGTCGTCCTTGTTGGTTATGCTTCTAAATCACAACTGTTGTACCTGAATCAAAGACTACCATCAGGTAGGTATACTTGAAACGCTCAATATAAGTGAAGAAAATCTATCTATATGGGTTGTTTTTTTTTTTTTTTTAATTTCTTTTAGGATTCTACTCTTTGCTCACCCGCTCAATTCTAAGGTTGGGGAAAATAATTTTCTTAATGTTTGAAAATCAACATACACATTTTTGAAAGCAATCCTTGAATCCTGATTATTAAGTTCATGGATCATCAGCAATTTCTTAGATTTCTTGTTCCATAACGATCTGCGTTGTTGATATCAACTTTTTATTATAAATTTAACGACTTGCAGTCAGTTTTATATTGTGAATCTCTATCTATAAAAGGATGAACTCTGACTCACTCATCAACGCAGAGCCAAAACTACTAGTGCCCATATAGGTGTGCAGTCCATTGTCCAATTTTTAAACCAGTTGAAATTAACTATAAATAGTAAAAAATGCCAATACCTTCAATTCAAAAACAAACATAATTTAAATGAAGATAGGGCTATAAACGTGTTTGTAAACGATAATCAATTAGACCAGGAAGAAAAAATTGCATTTCTAGGAGTTACGTTGGATAGACGATTGACCTGGACTCCATACATTGAGAAAATATGTAGTAAAATTTCATCTGGGGTATTTGTCCTGCGACAGCTCGCTAGATTGAATGACAAAAAGTTACTTTTTACAGCTTACCATGGGCTCTTACTGTCACATATTAGGTATGCTATCTTAGTATGGGGTAATTCATCAAAACAAAATCTTGATAGGGTGTTTAAGATCCAAAAGAAAGCGGTTAGGTGTATAGAAAGAGTAAATAGATTAGATTCATGTAGGCCGTTGTTCAAGAGACTTGGTCTCCTAACTGTACCCTGCTTATATGTGTATGAAGCTACTCTATATGTAAAAACGAATGATATTAACCAAAATCTTGATGTACATGATTATAATACAAGAAGCCGAGGAGATTATCACTTGGTGAGTCACAATAGTAGCCTATTCAAACAAAAACCTAGTTATATTGGTAGGAAATTCTACAACAAGCTACCGCAGTTTTTGAAGAGTCTTGAAAATATAGAAATATTTAAAAATCAATTGAAGAAATATTTAGTTGATAAAGCTTTTTATAGTGTACAAGAGTTCCTTTCACATCAAAATTAAGCCTCACCTCAACTAATTGAAGTAATTATGGTATCTAGTGCATAATATTGTTGATCTGACTTGTCTTATACTCCTTAACTGGAGTCTCCAAGACGTAATCTACAAAAAAAAAAAAAAAAAAAAAAAAAAGGCCTATGAACTTGAAATTTCGTATGAACAATCCTTATAGGATTTCACCGTGCAATAAGAAAGGATTTTTCAAAATTCGCAATTTTAGGGGTGTTTTTAGGGGTTTAAAGTTTTTCCTATGCAAAGCACGGGTACATGGCTAGCTAGCTTACTGGGATCTTTTAATCATATGGAAAATAATTTGAAATTTTCGATCTGCTGTACACGCTGTTTCGATGGACAAGCTGTTTTTAATCATATGGCAGGCGCCTTAGCGGCGTTATTTACGCTGTCTGGAACGCAAAGACTTTGCATGTAGGATACCGTGCAGTCGGAGCCTTGCAGTACCTATGTAGGAAACATATGACTGGGTATGATGAAATGTAATGTAAAATCTGTTAACCAATGCAGCTATAGTCTGTTCAGCGAGCCTACGGAATGAAGTAAACAAACTTTGCATGTGTGTGAGTGAGGAATTCCGAGAATTGAGTCTCGGCTTGCAAGCACGCACATGTTTGTTTACCCCACTCCGTAGTCTCGCTGAACAGACTATAGAAATTTGAAATGTATTCTCAGTAGGAGGTGGCGAATAATAAAATAAAAAACCTAGCTTCTACCCTAATTGTCGTGGAAGTTTTAAATTTGAAATGTTGATTGAGAGGTGGTAAGGTCTTACTGTGTAAGAAAACAACGAAGGAGGCCTCTCTGATCAGCTGGAAGAGCCCTAGGACTAACTTCTTCCCTAATAATAGTCCTAGAAGGTTGAAATTTGAAATGTAATCTTAGTGAGAGGTGACAAATAATAAAATCAAGATTTTTTTATGAGAACGCAGCAACGCGCGTCGGGCCAGCTAGTATAAGATAATAATGTACTCACATTCGGCAGAACGTTTTCGAGGTATTGACGAATCTCATCTTCAAGGCATCCTAGACTGGCGATGTTGGTTTTGGTTAGAAGGATTATGGTTTTTGTATAATATGGTCAAAAAGTTGGTTTTGGTTAGAAGGATTGTGGTTTTTGTATAATGTGGTCAAAACGTTTGTGTGATTTAAAATTTAATTGCTCAATTAGAATGTTTTGTTTGTTGTGTGTGATGTGTTTGTAAATTTCCAACGTGTTGAGTTCGTATCCTTTATATTTTATATGTAGAATGTGTAGGTTAGTAGTGGTGTCAGTAGAAGTGTACGTGTCCAGTTTATACTAAAAACACAATTCTTCTAAACAACATCGCCGATCTAGGATGCCTTGAAGATGAGATTCAATAACTCGAAAACGTTCTGCCAAATTTGAGTATATTTATTATATACTCACAATTTAAAACTGACTACAAGTCGTTAAATTTAAAACAAAAACTTAATATCAAGAACGCAGATCGTTATGAAACAAAAAATCCAAGAATTAGTTCATTCTTGGATATCTTGTTCCATAACGATCTAGATCAAAAATCAAGGCATGCCTTGAAGATGAGATTCAATAACTCGAAAACATTCGGCCAAATGTGAGTATGGTATATTTATTATATATTCACGATTTAAAACTGACTGCAAGTCGTTAAGTTTACAACAAAAAGTTAATATAAGTTACCGTAATTATTGATAATAATGACTAGCCTATATGACAACACTTGAAGATTATCAAATACACTCACTTCCATATTTCCTAAATAATACCACCTAGAAATAGGCTAAAAGATTCTGCTTTAGCTAAATAGTTCTGCCGTGGTTACTCCGATATTGGGTCGAATTTTATGGTTATATCAAAAAAGTATTGGCTAAACAAAATTCAAATCCAGTCGCAGTTTTATTGTTTTCAATCGACATTTTGTCTTGTGTAATAATAATCTAATATCAAATATCAAAACCGATATTGTATTTCTCTTTGAATTATTATTTTTACTCACTTTCACTGAAGGGATCAATGCTTTTCGCTTCTAATCATCTTGTCACCAAGGGTTGTGTTTTATTGAGGCTAGGATGAGCCTCATTAATTGAAAATCATATCAGATTTGAATTGTGTTTGGTCATTGTGTAATATGGTTCTGTCTTGTTTATAGTGTTTGAATATTCCATATTGTAACAGTGTATTTAGTTTGTGACTTTCTGAAAAATGTGTGGAATTTCCAAGTCACTTCAAATGTTTTTTGCGTGAATGTCCAATGTCGATTAATTTAGTGATCTGCAAATGTTGAGTCAGTGTTGAAGTGTAGTGATTTAATGTGTTCTTTGTATCATATGGAATGATCTGCCTGTTCGTCTTATGTAGTATTGGGGCACATGTTGAATTTGAGTCTGTATATTTCTGGTTTGTTGAATTTTTGAACTGTATTGTTTGTTAGCTGAGATATTTTTTGTTGTAGTTGGCATTTCAGTGGTTGTTTGCTGTTCTGAATTTTGTATTGAATCCGGATTTTTTGGAAAGATTGATGATCGATATCGATGAGTTTGGGTAGCTGTATGCTTATCTGTTTGACTTTTTTGTTTCATGATGCTTTCCTATAATTTATTATGAGTGTGATTGGTGTGATTCTTTCTTGTATTCTAGGCAGGGCTTGAAGAGTTGGTGCTGTAGGATGAATTTAAGAGGTGCTTTGTTTTATTTATTGTGTTTTTTATTATGTTCTGGAATTGAGATGTTGGTACTTATCAATTTGTTAGATGTTGTTGTTCTGTATAAATTCATCTAATTCCCTGTTCAGATCATCAGTGTGGAATATGACTGTGCTATTGCTTTCGTCTGATTTGGTGAAAGTCAAGTTGTGTAGTTCTGTTTTTTGATGTTGTGAGTGAGCTGTTTTTATTTCAGATGTGTAATTTTGTTGCATGTATTTCGGTGTTTTGATGATTTTTTGTACTTCATGTGTCAGGTGATTTTGTTCTTCTGCTTTTGTTTTTTCAATATTGACTTCTGAATCTATTGTTTGTTCCACTATGGTGTTGAATTTTCGTGTGGAAGGTAGGTTGTATTTTAATCCTTTGTTGAAGAGGTTCTTTTCCACATAAGTGAATTGTATCTGTGTAAGGTTTACTGTCCTTTCATGAAATTTGTGTGAGGTTACTATTGGTTTCTCTTTCGGTTGTAGGTTTTGGATTTTTAGGTTTGGTTTTTTGCGAATTTTCCTAAGTTTTTGCTTCACCCAAGAATTTGTGCTTTGAATAGAATCATGATGATTTGATCACTGTATTCAAACAAAAAATTGCACAATGTAGCACACATCTTTCAAAAATCTATATTTAACACAGCATTCAGAACAGCAATCAACCACTGAAATACCAACTCCAACAAAAAATATCTCACCCAACAAACAATACAGTTTGAAAACTCAACAAACCAGGAATCTACAAACTCAAATGCAACACATGCCCAAATACTACATAGGTCAAACAGGCAGATCATTCCATTCATGATACTGTAGTGAGAATAGAGAGGAAGAAGGAACAGTGGTCTTAGGTTGTTATCTGCTATGTAAATGTTTACTTCTGAGCAATTAATTACTCTGCTTTTGGCACTTTTATGGTGTTCACTTGGACCTTTGTAGAATGTTCTAGTTGTTTGATTAGAAATTAATGGAGTCTTATCTAATATTGTGGAAGGCATGAAGGTATTTCATTGTTTATTTTAGAAATCTGTAGAAGTTGACAGAAAAATCAAGAGATATCTCAATTATGAAAAATTATATAAATAGAGGGAGACTTTTGTAAATTAGTTCAGTTGTCTTTGATATTCGTCATGATAAACAAGTTGTGACAGTTCTATATATTGAGCCTATTATATAGTGATAATTCTTTCTTAGTGACTATAGTGATAATTCTTTCTCATATTTAATTCATACCAGTGAACTACTAAATAGTTTTTATTGTATTACAGACTAGTGCTACGTGAGTTAATTGTTCTTTCTCGACGTTTCTTTTTGAATAATAGACAGTTTATTGTACAGTTATTATTTAATATTAGATCGGCCTTTTAACTTTAAGTGATTGATTTTTTCACAGTTTATTGAAATCTCTTTATTAGTTGAACAATATCGATTAATCTGTTTTTAATTGCTTATTTTTCTGTAAGACATTACTGATTAGTGAGTGTTGTGATTATTTGTGTAAATAAAGTGCGAGTGATTAATTTAAGTGTTGCCAGCGTTATTTCAGACATAGAACCCGTGACAATACAAAGAACACAATGAGTCACTATACATCACTTCAACGCGGACTCAACATTTTCAGATCACATAATCAATACTGGACATTCACACAAAAACATTCAAACTGACTTGGAAATTCCACACACTTTTCAAGAAAGTAACAAACCAATATACTCTGGAACGATATGAAATATTCAAACACCATAAATATGATAGAACTCCTGGTGGCAGGCGAATGAAGCTTCTCTTTAACAGTGAAATGCATCTCTCTAGTATAAGTGAGTAAAAATCATAATTTAAATAGAAATACAGGGTCAGTTTTGATGATATTATATTGCTCATCAAGTATTTCATCATGGAAAAATCACTGATAATACATCAATCATTCGTTGTACCTATTTTTAATCCATTTGGCTTAAACCATTGATGTGGGCCTATACAAAATAATAGACAGTTTATTGTACAGTTATTATTTAATATTAGATCGGCCTTTTAACTTTAAGTGATTGATTTTTTCACAGTTTATTGAAATCTCTTTATTAGTTGAACAATATCGATTTATCTGTTTTTAATTGCTTATTTTTCTGCAAGACATTACTGATTAGTGAGTGTTGTGATTATTTGTGTAAATAAAGTGCGAGTGATAAATTTAAGTGTTGCCAGTATTATTTTAGACATAGAACCCATAACAATTGGTGTCAGGTGTGGGGTTTTTTGTGTTTTATTAAAAATGGCTGGCAAAATTACATTGTGTGATTAAAAAGTGGCCAATCTCAAATGTGAATTACAGGACCATGATCTAGAAACATCTGGAAAGGAGGCTACTTTACAAGACCATCTTCATGAGGCGTTATTGGGAGACAGAGAAGACCCAGCGACCTACCTCTTTGAGACTCCAGATACAAAATTAATTTCATCCATGGAGGGCAAGCTACAGGGAAATTAAACATCCATGGAGGGTTAACTACAAATTGGACTTGAATAAGAAAACTGTTGTAATTGGAGAAGAATAGGTCATACTTCACCCAGGGAAGCCAGGCAGTAGCAGAGTATTGTTACTCACCAACATCACTCTATCAGCAAGGAGCCAGGTTGTGACCTATGGGAGAATACAGGATGACATGGAGAAAGGGCAGAGTGCACTATTGGAACCAGCAGGACAAGAGGACAACTTGCATCAAGGAGTCTTAGTGGCAAGACCTTTATTTTGGACCAGCAACAAGTTCCCAGTACGCATCATGAATGTGAATGACTACAAGATCACTCTAAAAAGAGGAAAGCATGCTTGGACACTGTTCAACAGCCTCATCAGTGGTGAGACAGATCCAGAAGTCTCAGCAAGTGAACCAAGGACTTCCAAAGGAATTTCAGGAATTCACTTCTACCACCTGCAAGAACCTTACAGCTGAACAGGCCACCAAAGTGGAAGACTTCATCACCAGATATCAGGATGTCTTCGAAATTGGGGCAGGTCCAGAAGGAAGAACAAATATTGTACAGCATGCAATAGAAACTGGTGATGCTAGGCCCATATGTCAAAATCCACATAGATTACCATTAGCAAAGAGGGAGGAAGCCAGGAAAGTCATCAAGGAAATGGAAGAAGATGACATCATAGAACCTTCAAACAGTCCTTGGGTTTCTCCAGTGGTGCTGGTGAAGAAGAATAATGGATCATTGAGATTCTGCATAGACTATCGATTGCTGAATAATGTCACCAAAAAGGACAGTTATCCTCTGCCAAGGATTGATGACACATTAGACAGCCTTGAGGGATGTAAACTATTCTCAACACTAGACCTCAAGAGTGGGTATTGGCAAGTAGGCTTGAAGCCAGAATATAAAGAAAAGACTGCTTTCTCAATAGGTGAAGTTCAAGGTAATGCCATTTGGGCTGTGTAATGCTCCAGCTACATTCGAGAGGCTAATGGAGAGTGTGTTGAGAGGATTGTCTTGAGGGACTTGTTTAGTTTACTTGGATGACATAATTGTTATGGGAAAGCTCTTCAGTCATCATCTACAAAATTTGGAGCAAGTATTCCAGAGGCTGAGGCAGACAAATCTGAGACTAAATCCAAGGAAGTGCAACCTGTTTAGAAAACAAGTCAACTATCTGGGACATGTTGTGTCTGATGCTGGAGTTGCCCCAAATCCAGAGAAAATAGAAGCTGTAACCAAGTGGCCAGTTCCACATGACAAGCATGATGTGAGAAGCTTTCTTGGTCTGTGCACTTATTATAGGCGGTTTGTGAAGGGTTTCTCCAACATTGCTAAACCTCTGACCAAGTTGACTGAGGACAAGAGCAGCTTTGCTTGGGATGAGAACTGTCAACATGCATTTGATGAGCTGAGGCAAGCACTGGTTGATGCTTGGTTACCCTAAGGCAAAAGGAAAATTCATCCTGGATACAGATGCTAGTAATGTGGTCATCGGAGGAGTACTTTCTCAGGAGCAGGAAGGAGTGGAAAAGGTCATTGGATATTTCAGCAAAGTCCTGTCAAAACCTGAGTGCAACTACTGTGTCACCCACTGGGAGCTTCTAGCAGTGGTTAAGGCTGTTGGACACTTCCACAAATATCTTTATGAAAGACATTTTCTCCTGAGGACAGACCATGCAGCACTGAAGTGGCTACTCTGGTTCAAAACTCCTGAAGGACAAGTGGCATGCTGGATTGAATGACTCCAGGAGTATGATTTTGAATCAGTTCATCAAGCAGCAATCAGTCATGGAAATGCAGATGCTTTCTCAAGGAGACCCTGTGAAGAAGATTGTAAGCACTGTTCCCACCATGACCACAAGGAAGGCATCCTGACAAGAACTACTGTAATTGCTGATCTTTGGGAAAGCAACAAGCTGCAGGAAGACCAGAGAAGAGATCCTGACTTGAAGCACCTCTGGGATTGGAAACATTCAGGACATGGAAGACCAAATTGGCAGGAAATAGCACATCTTTCTCAAAGTATCAATACCTATTGGGCACAGTGAGACTCTATTATTGAAAGTGATGGTGTCCTTAAAAGGGTGATTGAAAATGCAGCAGGGGACCAGAAGAGGCAACAAGTGATTGTCCCAAACAACCGCATACCTGAAGTACTGAGGAGTTTGCATGATGGCAGTTCTGGTGGTCATCTTGGACTTCACAAAACATAAGAAAAAGTCAGAGAAAGATTCTACAGGCCTCACTTGAAGGAGGACATCAGAGATTGGTGTAGGAAATGTACAACTTGTGCAGCAGCCAATGGTCCACAAAGGAGGAAAAGGGCACCAGTGAAGACCTATAATGTTGGGGCACCATTTGAGCATGTGACTATTGATATTGCTGGTCCATTTCCCACAACCAACAATGGAAACAAATACATCCTAGTAGCTATGGATTATTTCAGTAAATGGGTTGAAGCATATGCCTTGCCTAACCAGGAAGCAATCACAGTGGCTGATGTGTTGATGAAGCAGTTCTTCAGTCGTTTTGGTGTGCCATTGAAGCTGCACTCAGATCAAGGGAAAAAATTCTGAGTCAGAAGTGTTCAGAAGAGTGTGTGAGTTGATGGGCATCAGGAAGACATGGACCACTCCATTGCACCCACTGTCTGATGGCATGGTAGAGAGAATGAACAGGATGATGCAGCGATATCTTAGGAAAGTGGTTTCAGACAATCAGCATGATTGAGATCAACATCTCCATTTATTTTTGATGGCATACTGTAGCTCCATTAATGAATGCACAAAGGAAACACCTGCTTGCATCATCTTTGGAAGAGATCTACGGCTACCCTGTGATCTTCAGTTTGGAAGCAAGCCTGGTGAGACATTTCAGGAGAAAGACTACATCACCCAACTGAGGAAACACATGAATGAGACTCATGAGACAGTCCACACCAATCTTGATGCAGCAAGCCTGAAGATGAAGAAGCGGTATGACATCAAAGCAGACCAAGATGGATATCAAGCAGGAGACCTAGTCTGGTTATAAACCCCAAGGAGGATTCGTGGCTACTCTCCAAAACTTCAAAATCAGTGGGAAGGACCTTTTGAAGTTGTGACTAGGATCAATGATGTGGTATACCAAATAAGAAAACCTTGGAGAGGGAAGCCAAGAATAGTACATTTCAATCATTTGATTCCACTCCATGGTAGCAATGGTGCTGAGGAAGAACAAACAGCTCAGGTTCAGCATACTATATCCCCAGAGAAGTCTGATGATTGCAGTTCAACAACAGTTGGGAAAATGATCCAGACAAGTGAAAGGGATCTGTTCACCCTGCCCAAGGAGTATGCACTGGTGCATCGTATCACCAGCAACTTAGCAGAATCTTAAGGCATTGCTACAGTCTTCAGGAAGAAGTTTGGTGGTCTTGGAGACCTGGAACAACAAGGACCCATGGAAGGAAATGTTCTTCATCTGCAGCGGCATGGTCAACATCTCTTCTACCTGGTGACTAAGGGACAGCCTGAGATGAAGGCATCATATTACACAGTGAGGACTCGCTTGGTTCAGCTGAGGGACAGAATGCAGCAACTAGGAGTGAGGAAACTTGGCATACCATGGCTTGGAAGTGGATATGATAGCCTGGATTGAACAATTGTGAAGCCAATGCTGTTGGAGGTGTTCAAATCCACTGGTGTCCAGATTACCATCTGCATCTACAACCCTTGGAAGACCAATGAGGAGCCAGCCAGCAACCAGACCAGATCCAAACTGACATAGGTGCTTTTGTTCTGGGACAGAACAATCTCTTAAGGTGAAGGTAGTGTAGCGAGAATAGAGAGGAAGAAGGAACAGTGGTTCTCAGTGTTATCTGCTATATAAATCTTTCAAAAATCTATATTTAACACAGTATTCAGAACAGCAATCAACCACTGAAATACCAACTCCAACAAAAAATATCTCACCCAACAAACAATACAGTTTGAAAACTCAACAAACCAGGAATCTACAAACTCAAATGCAACACATGCCCAAATACTACATAGGTCAAACAGGCAGATCATTCCATTCATGATACTGTAGTGAGAATAGAGAGGAAGAAGGAACAGTGGTCTTAGGTTGTTATCTGCTATGTAAATGTTTACTTCTGAGCAATTAATTACTCTGCTTTTGGCACTTTTATGGTGTTCACTTGGACCTTTGTAGAATGTTCTAGTTGTTTGATTAGAAATTAATGGAGTCTTATCTAATATTGTGGAAGGCATGAAGGTATTTCATTGTTTATTTTAGAAATCTGTAGAAGTTGACAGAAAAATCAAGAGATATCTCAATTATGAAAAATTATATAAATAGAGGGAGACTTTTGTAAATTAGTTCAGTTGTCATTGATATTCGTCATGATAAACAAGTTGTGACAGTTCTATATATTGAGCCTATTATATAGTGATAATTCTTTCTTAGTGACTATAGTGATAATTCTTTCTCATATTTAATTCATACCAGTGAACTACTAAATAGTTTTTATTGTATTACAGACTAGTGCTACGTGAGTTAATTGTTCTTTCTCGACGTTTCTTTTTGAATAATAGACAGTTTATTGTACAGTTATTATTTAATATTAGATCGGCCTTTTAACTTTAAGTGATTGATTTTTTCACAGTTTATTGAAATCTCTTTATTAGTTGAACAATATCGATTAATCTGTTTTTAATTGCTTATTTTTCTGTAAGACATTACTGATTAGTGAGTGTTGTGATTATTTGTGTAAATAAAGTGCGAGTGATTAATTTAAGTGTTGCCAGCGTTATTTCAGACATAGAACCCGTGACAATACAAAGAACACAATGAGTCACTATACATCACTTCAACGCGGACTCAACATTTTCAGATCACATAATCAATACTGGACATTCACACAAAAACATTCAAACTGACTTGGAAATTCCACACACTTTTCAAGAAAGTAACAAACCAATATACTCTGGAACGATATGAAATATTCAAACACCATAAATATGATAGAACTCCTGGTGGCAGGCGAATGAAGCTTCTCTTTAACAGTGAAATGCATCTCTCTAGTATAAGTGAGTAAAAATCATAATTTAAATAGAAATACAGGGTCAGTTTTGATGATATTATATTGCTCATCAAGTATTTCATCATGGAAAAATCACTGATAATACATCAATCATTCGTTGTACCTATTTTTAATCCATTTGGCTTAAACCATTGATGTGGGCCTATACAAAAATTATTTTTACTCATAGCAAGTCAGTTAAGCAATATGCATATAAATCTACTCATATATCTACTCTTGAGACATTGTATTGGTGCTGCTACTATCAACTCACCTGGACATGCACTGTTATGTCACCACATCTCTCCGTCCGTACAAGGTATTTCTGGAACAAAACAGGAGATGTTTATAATTTTGGCTTTCGATTTATTTACAGTCTTCAAAGTTATTAATCTGTAATAATTTATTTATATCAATAGCCTTCACTAAGCATAAAAAGATTTGATTCACATAGATCATACCATTTTTTAATCTATTTTAATCAATCTGAATTTCTTGATTAATCACATGTATTAAAATGTTATATATTTATTACACATATTTATCAGTTGCTCTATGATTTTTGTAATCCCATTATCTTGTAGTTTGCAGATCTCATTTAAAGACAACCTGGATAAGAACAAATATATACAAAACATTGATAAAGATTCTAATAAATTGAATCCAATCTTCTCAGCCAACACGCTTTACCGTGTTATTGTAATTTTTTCATCATTATGAAGAATCAAGGATTCCTTTGCTGAGGTCACAAACAGTCATAGAAGATTTTCAAATAATGCAATGTGATAGTATGATTGACTGTCAATGGATCTGTGGCAGCAGTGTATATTGACAATAATAATAATAAAAAATATTCCAATGGAAATTACTTGACTGAAGGAGTATCATGTGTTTATGATTGTTATAGATAGATAGATAATATAAACTTAAAAAAACACTTTTAAATGGAAATTGACTCACGTTATGGCGTGACGGCCGTTTCGCTCTGTTGCCTAGAGCATCGTCAGACGACCCACAGTATACACTGACTTAAGGTATGAGTTTGAGGGTTATGTATGTTGGAGTGGTGATGGGGTGGGGGGATGAGTAGGCGGGAGGTTTGAAATTGGGATTATTTTGTCAAATAGAGTATGTGAGAAGAAGTTAAGTTGATCATTTAAAATGTTGTCAGGTTGCTGCTTTGCATGTTTGTAAATCTCATATTGTTCTAAAACATTGAGTTTCTGGCTTTTGTGAGTGAAGTGTAGTGTGTCTAAATTAGTGTCAATGTCTGTATAACTGTGGCCTGTTGAAATGATGTGTTCAGCAAAAGTGGAATGTGTGTTTGGGTGTGAGATGGCTCTTGTGTGTTCTTTGAATCTAGTGGTGAATGTCCTGCCAGTTTGTCCTATGTAGAACTTGTTGCAGTCATCACATTTCAATTTGTAAATTCCAGATCTGTTGTACTTGTTTTGAGATGTTGTCTGAGAATGCAGGTGTTTTTTGAGTGAATTAGTTGTTCTGTAAGCTATTTTATATTTTGAGTTTCCTGAATGAAGCTGCTATTTTATGAGTTTTGTTGTTGAAGTAAGTAAGTGTGATGAATGTATGGGGGTTGTCATTCTGTTTGTTGCTGGTGTGAGTGATTCGTTTTGTTGATATTCTGTGCAGTAGTTTGTCTATTAGTGTGTGTTTGTAACCATTCTGTTGTGCTATGTATTTTATAGTATTCAATTCTATATTGTAATCTTCTTGTGACATAGGAATGTTTGTTAGTCGGTGGAGCATGTGATTGAAAGCGGCATGTTTATGTTGGGTTGGGTGATTTGATGTGTTATGTATTACTGTATCAGTTGTTGTGGGTTTCCTGTAAATTCTAAATGTTTTGAATGCATGTTCCTGCTTTGTTATAGTGATGTCCAAGAAGTTGATACTATTATTGTGTTCAAGTTCTAAGGTGAATTTTAAATTGGGGTGGATTTTATTGAGATTGGTGTGGAATATTTCAGTTTGTCTTTTATTGCCTTTGTATAGAATTAGAATGTCATCAACATATCGGTGCCAGCTGATGATTTTGTCTGTATTATGTAGGATATGTTTTTGTTCTATATTGTGGACAAAAATTTCAGCTAGGATGCAAGAAATTGGGGAACCCATAGGAAGGCCATGAGGTTGTGAATAGAATTTATTATTGTATGTGAAGTAATTTTGTGAGGTAACTAGTGTTGTGAGGTCTAAAATTTCTTGGAGCTGTTCAGGTGGTGTGTTGTTTTGGATGAGCATTTGTTTAAGGTGAAGAAGTGTTTCATGTATGGGTACATTGGTGTAAAGATTTGTAATGTCAAGAGAAGATAGTGTGGAATTGTGTGGTATATGGATTTTTTGTAGTTTGTCTATCAGGTCTATGTTATTTTTTACTGCTGTGTGCTGATGGAATGTTATGTTCTGTCTTATTGTTTTATCTAGGAGTTTTGCTAATTTGTGTGCAGGTGCATGTGTGTGATTTATGAGAGGTCTGATGGGAATATCTGCTTTGTGAATTTTTGGTAAGGCATTTAGTTTTGGTGCTGATGGATTTATGTGCTTGAGGTGCTTTTTCTGGTTGTGAGGAATGATGTGTTGAGTATGATTGATGGCATCTTTTATTTGTGTTTGATATTTGGGAGAGGGATCATTCTTTAGTTCCATGATTTTATTATTAGTAATGAATTGTTGTACCTTTGTGTCTATTTCTGTTTTATTTATAATGACTGTGATGTTGCCTTTGTCAGCTGTGGTTATGATCAGGTTATGTTCTTTCTGTTTTTTCCTAATATTTTTCATGGTTATAAAATCTGGGTTGGTTTTGGATTGGACTTTGAAAGTGTTTTTATTGCGTGATATGTCCTGCCTCAGGTATTCATGTACATGGATATTTGTATTTTGTATAGCAGTTTCTGTGTCTATTATAGTTTCAGTCAATTGTTTTTGTGAGAGGTCATGTTGTGTGTTAATGTTGTGCTTTAGTCCCTTATCAAGTAGTTCAATTTCAGATCTATTGAATTCGATTTGTGTGGTATTCATTGTTCTTTTATGAAATTTCTGTTCTGTGGTGATTAATGGGGTCTGTGCATTTTGAAGATGTGCAATTTTTTGGTTATGTTTGGTTTTTAATTTTTTGCTCATGAGATTGACTATGCTATTTGTATATGTGATTATTTCTTGTAGTTCAGTGTAGTGAAGAATAGAGCTGAGTTTTAAATGTAAATAATATGCTTTCTTGTTGAGTTCATTCTTTTGTCTGTGTAGATGCTGTATGCTGTTTTTGATGAATAATAATTGAGCCTGTTTCACAGTTTTTTGAGCAGGTATGCTGTTGCTTTTTAAAGAAATTCTTGCATATTTTGGGATGATTTGGTTATGGATGCAAATGTGATTGAATGATATGGCAAGGGATGATTTCATAACCTTAATTCGAGTGTTCCTGTAGGTGTGGATCAATGACCTGTAGGTGTGGGTCGTCTGACGATGCTCTAGACAACAGAGCGAAACGGCCGTCACGCCATAACGTGAGTCAATTTCCATTTAAAAGTGTTTTTTTAAGTTTATATTACATATTAGTGGAAACAAGATGGATCTTCAACATGATAGATAGATATTTATACCATCCAGTGACCTCCTGTGAAAGTGGCATACGGATTTGTCATGGCGTTTTCAAAATAAATACTTCACTGTGACATAGAGTTGGAGGAGTTAATATTAATTGTTTGATTCATGGTTAAGTGATCTGTAAACTTATAGAATTCAATGCTATAATATATTATGTAAGTATTATTATTTAAAATACTCGAATTATACCCGGTCTTGCCCGTGAATCCAATTTGGGGGTTCTCTCTTCTGGTAGATAAAATGGTAGCGGTTTGAAGGGTGAGTGACATTTTAATGTTGCTAGCCATACAGTTCAACTGTTTGGATGGATAATTGCACAAATGAGCTGTGTTTTTGATGCTAGGTAACTAGCAGCTGCAATATTGATACGGAACTAATCTCTTGCTTTGGCTTGTGACATATCGGCGTATCATCAAAATCAGAAACAAAGTAACGTACAATGTAGGCCTATCAGTTGCTCTATGCGTTTCTGGCATCTAACTCATTTTACAAAAATGCTTAAATTCAAACATTCATTTTGAAAAAACGTAAATAGAAAATGGTAAATCGAGCTTCGAGTTGCACTGAATTGAGTTTGGAACAAGCTTTGTACCTAGTTTTGTGTCTCAAGTCGGTGCCGTTTTTGTGAAATCCGTGAGACTGACACACACAAACACCCTTACTCTTATAATAATTTTGATTATCTGGCAAGAAATGGAGTTCAAGACAATATCTATTTTTCATACTCCAGAAAATAGTCTATTGTGAGAGCAGAGTTTGAAATTTAAAGAAAAAAATTATATAAAAGCTTTGTCTCATTTTTTTATTTTTTATTATGAAGCCCACATAGGTCTGAGACCTGTGCGTGGGTAATGAGTTGGATGATGGTGATCGATGAGTTGGACCTACAGTTTTAGGTGGATTCCGAACCACCGGGAAGTGATTTTACAGCAGAGAACAGTGTTTTTTTGCTGGCCAATCTAGTCGGTCACCCTTACAAAGAGTGTCCAGGAGAACGCAGCTTAATATTTCTGTAAATCATGAAAAAGTATGTATTCAAGTGTTCCCACACTGGTTTTCCTATAGGGAGACATAGTATTTGAAGATAAGTTGATTTTGTTTTATTTTGTAATTGATTGATTTGATTTTTTTTTTAATAAATTTGATTTGATATTTGAAAAAAAAAGCTAGCAAAGATCCATCGCATACAAAGTTCATCATGAAATTACTGTGGTAAAAATGTGAATTCTGCAAATATTGTATTGCTAAAATAGCTGTAAAACCCTTTGATAGAAAACACACAGAATAAAATCGAAACATCAGTCAGGATATCTTCACTATGAAAGTTCATGTATTTATATTATAGTGTGCATCATTTTTGCTATCAATGTACGAAGTACATTATGCTTAGGCACTGTCCGTCCGTCTGTTCGTACTCATGAAACTTCAGAGCAAAAACTACAGGGGGTACAGGTACCAAATTTCCAGAAGGTAGCAGTCACCTCATAAGAAGAAAAAAATTTAAAATTAAATTCGTCGGTCACCCCTGGCCTGAGCTGAGGGTGTTACCCTGTATTGGAGTTGTAGAAGGATGTTTTTGACTATGAGAATATAAGATAAACAGTCAAGTACTGAGGTTAGGTTCGGAAAAAGTGGACTTTTGAGGAGTTTAAACGATTGGGTATGGTTTGAAATTTTGGTATTTATTGAGTATCCAAACTTTTCGAGTTTTCCAACAATTTTTTCCCTACAGACTCAACACACACTAGTAAGTAATAATACACTGATATTTTGCGGGGGCGAGGCTTATTTGGCATTTAAATTAGAGTTTTCTAATGGAACTATTTTTTTTCGCGTATGAATATTTGCATCTGTTGAATATTATACCATATGTGACTGGTTTCCAGTTGACCGACCAAAACAAACTTCACGAAAACGAAACGAAACGTAAAAAGTAAAGCCTATATTGTATAACATTGCCAGACTAGGCAAGGTTAGATTTGGTTTGGTTAAGTGGAATCATTTAGTTTTCTTTGGTCGGCCAACTGGTAGGATTGGGGAACTGAAAGGTAGGGAAACTAACCAATCTACACATGTGAGAGAGAAGTTGAAAACATTAGTTTTCTTTGAAATACTATAATTTTGTATTTTCGGCCAGAGAGTCGATTATTGTTAGATCACATGATGATAGATAGTATTTGGAAAATATAGCTTTTTCTTGGCGAGAGTTGATTGTTTGAATTTATCCATTATGTGAGACGCCGTTTGTAAGTAGAGATTTGTGATATGGAGTGCAGCCTGAAATTTTTAGGATTTTGAAGTATTGAAAGGTTAGTGAGCTTAGTTTTTTCGTTGTTTAATGCATGAAAGAACTGAAGGTACGAGGTGGTTCCATCATAGCCTACTAGCCTTGTTAGCCACTAGGGAATGTTTGGTTAGGCACACAGAGCGCAAATTGTGTTTGGGGGCGGTAGTATTGTGGCAGTGTTATATTCACTTGATCGATGTTGTTTAATGGTAAATTAGCTTGATTTGTGTTGTTTTATGCATTAAAGTACTAAATCTCTGAGGTGGTTCAGTCACATCTAGCCTTGTTAGCCACCCAGGGAAGGTTTGGTTAGGCAGTGTTTGGGGGCGGTAGTGCTTCGGAAATGTTATATTCACTTGATTGATATCGTTTTGTGGTTCGGAGCTCCTCATATGTTTGCAAATTATGAATTATTCAAATAAAAAATTAAATAAAAAAACATTTTTTTCCAAAAAAAATTTTTTTGTGAAAAAGAACGCAACCCCCAAAAAGTTTCAACGGATTATTGCTTCGTGGGGTGTGTAGATGTCACAAAAAAAAAATTGTTGGAAAATTCGAAAAGTTTGGATACTCAATAATTACCGAAATTTTTTTAGGTACTGTTGAAAAGAGTAGGTGAAAACGTTTAGTTTGGTATGATAATTGTCAGGAAGTTATTTATGAAAGAGTTGTAGGAACGTTTGTAAAGTTGACAAATCCTATAGCATGTGTTGCTATATAGGAATGTAAAATAAACAGCAGCTAGGCTATTAGTTTTGGTGAAAATTGTGAGATTGTGTTATTGAGTAGGATCAAGGAATTGACTCACCGATTAGCTCTCACTGTATGGGTTCATATATATATATATATATATATATGTTTGCGGTCTTCTTTTTACCCCTTGTTATCTATTGCAATAAGGTGAGATTGTCTTTGCATTTACTGTACGGATGTAAGGTGGATTCATTTCGCTTTTTTAAGCTTGTCAGATTCACATGGATTCATGTAGATACCGCACAAAATAACAATGGTCAGTGGAAAGGTTACTTCTAAAACTTGCTCAGCTGAGAAGTAGAAGCCAAAGTCGTGCCCCCAGTCACATGTTGGTGACGTCACGGTAGAGCTATATCCGAAGCCGGCCAAGTTCTAAATTTGTTTACTAGTAAGTGTAACCAAGCAATAACATACAGTGTTCGCCCTGTTCTATATATTGCATCGCAGTCAAGCAAATCGGCTAAATCGGCTTATATTTTGTAATCAAATCTGTCACCTTCCTGGAAAAATGAATTTCATATGAGAGGTGGTGATTGGTCATGCGGTGAGCGTGGTGTTCAAGTGGTCGTGATGTTCAGTCACGACCGCTCAAGACTGCGCTTGGATGGGTGACCGTGCTTCAATGACTTGATGTTACAAGCTTTATTATCACTTACCCGGTGGTTCGGAACCCACCTAAAATAGTAGGTCCACCATGTTCCCCGTAACATGGCACAAACGGCGAGTTGGAACTACCCGTAAGGGTCTCCCCACCATTAAAAGCCATACGCTTATTATTATTATATGAGAGAAGAGCAGATAAATAGATTTTTCAACATGAATGATGTTCATGCTAGCTGTATAGGAAAATTTGAAATGGAAGTTGAGATGAATAGGTGTGTGTGTATTTTCGTATGTTTTCACCTTAGTTACAGGAATCTCTACTGGAAGTAAAACAATGGCAAAGACCTAGCAGTCCTGATACCCAGGATATGGAAATGCAGAAGTAAAAAAAATCGTCCAAACTTTGCCGGGTCCAGAATAAAAAATAGGATCATTCCCACATCTGAAAATGACTTTTGAAATATTAATATAGTGCAGGGAATCATCATGAAATGTGTTCAATAAGCATTTGGTACAAAAGTGAGAAATTTGTTTTTGACAGATAGATTATAGAAATATGAAAATGAGATTAGCCTGTCAATGAAAATTGAGGGATATTCAATATTATCAGAATGTGATATTTATTTATTAAAAACAAATTAATTTAATTGAGGTAGGATAGGATACATAACAGGCTACATTGAGAATATTATCAGCACAAGTTGAGTTGTTGAGAGTATAGAGTAATAAATAATGACCTAATGAATCCACTAACTAGTTCCATTCGCGAATGAATCATAGACTTTTGAGATCAAAAATTAAAAAATATATATAATAATACGTTCATTTAGTTATTTATTTGGGTTTTAAGTGTCAAAAAATTTTAATTGTGAATTACTTAATTAATCTAATCTGCTTTCTACCTTTCGGTGTAGAGTTTACAAGAGATTTCCATCAATCATGAACCAATCGGCCTATGGCCCTCTAATTATCTCCCCTAGCCTCAAAATTTCTTCTGCAGGTCATCTGCTCAGTCTCTCTGTTGGTCTCCTTCTCCCTCTGCCTTACATTCTCATGTCCTTTTTGGCAGCCTGTCCTCACTCATCCTTACCACATGCCCCAGCCATCTTAGCTGTCCTTCCTTTATCCTCAGAGTGATTGGCTTACAATGCTTATACTCTGTTCTTATAGCTTGAATTATTGTCCTCCCAATCACTCTGCATAGGTAGCATCTCTTGGGTTTGCAGGTTGCTTCTACTTCATAGTCCACGTCTCACAAGAATACAACAAAGTAGGAACATATTATATGTTGATCAGAAATCAGAATATGTTTATTTTCTGGCTTACCTCTTCCATATTAAGGGACCCTCTTGACAAAGCATAGTAGAGTCTACTTCCAGGAGCAATTTTTCTTTATTTATGATAGCTCCAAGACATTTGAAGTTAATGGCCTGCTTAATCCTTTTGTCCTTCAACTTGATATCAATCTCTGTATGATTTGCTGTCACAGCCGTTTCATTTGTTTTGTCTATGCTTATTTCCATATTTTTTTCCCCAGGTCTTTATTCTAACATTTATATTATGCTGCAGATCATCCTCTTTATCAGCTGAAAGAACAAGATCAACTCCATAAGTCAGTTTTGAAACGTCCATTCTCTGCAGTTGCCAGTGGCCAACCATTATATTTTTTCTCTTCCATTGCTGTACATGTCTTCATCACTCCATCCATCAATATGACAAAAAGATAAGGCGATGAGATATCACTCCTGCTCATAACTCCTGCTCTTGTTTCAAAACCCGAGTCTCACATAGTTTGTACAGACTCTGTAGTAGCTCTGGATGACCTTAGCAGTTTCGTATTTACCCCTCTATCCTGGAGCTCTGACCATGAAGCATCCCAGGGAGCTCTGTCAAGTGCTTTTATAAGGTCTATATATAAATACACCTCTTCTGTATCCTCATCTGTATTCCATAATATTTTCAAGAACTTTCCAAAGAATATGAGAAAATGGCATCCTGGGTACCTCTCCCCTGACTAAAGCCAAATTGTTCTTTTTCAAGGTCTTGTTCAATAGACATTTGCAACCTCTCATGTAGAATTCTAGAGTAAAGTTTACTGGGTTACACTCAATAGAGATATTTACCTATGGTTACTGAATTCCCTATTATCACCCTTTTTGTTTATTACTGATACTTCCCAGTCTTTAAGGATTCTCTTGTAAGTTATCTCTGGGCTAATCTTATCACTCCCAAGAGCCATTTCCTGCCAATAGGACCCATGAATTTAATCATTTCTGGTGTAATGCCATCATGCCCAGGTGACTTCCAAAGTTTTATCTTTCTCACTGCCAAATCGAGTTCTTTTTTCCTTCAGCCTATTTCATCCTCTATTAGCAGAAACTCTGGGTATTATTCATCTGTAATGTCTTCCTGTCTATTTTCTCTCTCACTTCCACTTCCTCCTAGCATATATGAAAAGTACTACTTCCATCTTACCATTACTTTCTGCTCTTCTGCTTAATCTTTTATGAATCTCAGAGGGCATGCTTTATCTTTTCTGAGGCCTTTCAATAATTATTTTAATATTATATAAAAGAGTCTTTGATTTTCTCTGTAGTTTTCCTCCATGTAGGACTCAAGTTCTTTCGAAGACTGTTTTTTTTTTCCTCCACTGTTTATTTACCTCTTGTTCTTGGCTCTTTGTACTGATCATAGTCTTCAGAGTTCCTTGTTTGCAGGTAATGCTGCCACAGTTCTTTTTTCTCTTCACCTCTGCTTTTTCCTCCTCTGTCCACCTTCTCACATTTCATCATTAAACTGTTCATCATTAAACTTCATTGGTACATTGCACCTGTGTGGCCAATCAGCACTCCCAATTTATATAAATATTTGGTGAAGCACCTCTGATTGAGGTCGCTCTTGAGTGTTTATTGTTATTTCTTCTTGTGTGGTGTACTTTGAGGAGCTGAACTCGGCACAGTATAAGCCCACACAAGGGTGCAGCATATCAGTGAACTTGAATTAGGGGATTCTTCTCACAATAGTCAGTTGTGGAAGAGTGTTCTGATTCAATTTTTTTGTAGGACTCTTTTGTGACTTCACTCCACGTTGTAATGAAAAGAGATACCTTACAGAATGGCATTCATTTCGTTACGATGTGGAGTGAAGTCACAAAAGAGTCCCACAACAAAAATTGAATTAGAACACTCTTCCACAACTGACTATCATGAGAAGAATCCCCTGATTCGAGTTCACTGATATGCTGTCTTCTTACATTTTTCTCTAACTCTACTTCTTCCACAACCTGACTGTCTACCTCTGCTTCTCCACTTCATCTCTACTGATTCTCTATAAGCCAGTTTGACTTGCTCCTTTCTAAGCTTATATGCTTAATCTTGTACTCCACTTTGGGATTTTCTTCCCCTCTTTCATGTTTGTTTCTTCACGAATTGCCAATTTCATCACAAGAAGATGATGATGATAAGTTTCCAAAGAGGGCTCTCACATAAATCTAGTAGCCTATCTCTAACCGTATTGGAGATAGATTTTGGAACAATAAAGTAGTCTATAATAGATTTATCATTTTTTGAGCATCTAACCCTGGTTATAAGGATTTAGTACTGCATATTGATATATCATTGCTTATGCATAGATCAATCAGTCTCTTTCCATTATTATTGATTGTGCTTTCACCATACTTTCCTATCACTTGCTCTGTTCCCTCACGTGAGTTCCCTACTTGTCTATTCAAGTCTCCACTCAGAATTACTGTTACTTTTGCATCATCAATGGTCATTTGCAGTTCCTCAAACAAATGATCTTTTACTTGAGCCAACTGGTCAACACATGGTGCATATGCAATTATTAATGGAAATATCTCATGATTCTCCTCTATGTCCACTTTCATTATGTGCTCATTAACAAATTTCCAATCCTTAACGTTTTCCTTTTTATTCCTATGAATCAGAAGTGCCACTACAGCTGATGATCGTTCTGAAACACCCAGTTCTACTGAAGAACAGCGAATGATCAGCATTCAGTTCAACACAGCCTGTTAGATACTCAATCCTGGTCTGCCTTATTTCCTCCATTATTTCCACTTTCTTTCCCATTAGCTCCCCAACATTCCAAGTTTTCAAGGATCGTCTGTTTTTAGTGCATCGAGTCCTGTCCATTTTCTCTCAATCTACATATATTTTAGTATTTATAGGGATTTAAGATGCATGGGGTACTGGCCCATGACACCTAATCCAGATGGAGGGAGCGCCTCTTGGAATCAAGAAAGAGAAGAATTAAGATTAGATGGGAAAATATTAAAAAAGCCCCAAGCTCTCAAATACTTGAATAGCAATGGGCTTGAAATTAGGAAGAGTTTGATCAATGGAGGCCAGATAGAAAAACTAAAGAAAGAATGGCTCAAAGATGTTAATGGAAAAATGCTATTCTAGAAATTTAAAGCTCTAAAGCAGAGAGAAGGAGGACAAGGGCTTTGAAGAGGCATTGCAAATGATGCCAAGGATCGCAGTTGATGCTTTGTGTGTTCATTCCCACTATATGAACACACTACTACCTGGGTCACAAAGATGGTAATGCCATCCAGTCTACATCAATCACCTGCTGGGGTTCCCTGATCCCTGGGGTCGCCACACACGTTCATTCCTGATGAAATGGCCCTGAGGGGGATAGTGAATTAACGAATCAAAAAGAAAGCTTTGAATACCGCATGCCAAACAATGTGTATGGGAGCCCTGTGGGGGTGAATACTTGTATTTATCAATTGTGATAAAACTGCCATAACAGTGAACAATAATAAATTAACTATGATGAGCTCTCTGTACTCAATCGCAATGGACTTTTATTGCGATCCTAAAGAGAATTCTATAGAGCTTTTCATGGTTGGATGCTGTGTCAAATGTCAATGTTCATTGAAATTACTGAAAAAGTGAGAGTTGACATTTTTAAGATCCTCTAACAGCGAACCAGAAGCCCAAATGATACAAGTGGACATAATAACACATGAGTCAACCACCTCTAATTGAGGTTCAACGCCGAAAAGTTCAGCTGTTTGCCCTCTTTTAAAATCATTGGGAAAGCAAGTTGCAAATGTTTTATATCTTCCATTGTCATGGTGGTTGTTTGCCTGAATTCTTACACAAATAATGATGTTTTCTATTGAATAGAAAGGCTACTGGCAGCTTTTATGCTCTATTGTAGAATTGATAGAAACCCACAAGCCTCATGACGCACCCCCTTCCTGAATTTAGCACCAGCCCCCCATAAATAAAGCACCCCCCTAAAAAAATGCGAAAAATAAGTCCCCCGTATTCTTTATAAAACTAAAAGAAGATTTATAAAAGTATTGACAAAATTCAACCAGTCGATTATATAAAAAATGTATGCATATTTCTTGAGATTCTTTACATAGGTAACATTTTTTTGTAAAGGTAAAAAAATCAATGAAATTGATATATTAACTTCTGCTCAATAAACTTAATTACACAAATCCTAAGCATGACTATATTAGCCAAATCATATTCAATAGTATAATAATAATAATTATAAATCTATTGTCATTAATTGACACTCTATATGTTGACTTCGTAATATATATTTCTGAATGTCGTCACGTTAAACACGGTTTCAATAAAATTCACCCCCCCCCCCCCCACAAAAAAAAACTTTTTTTTGGATCCCCCAAGAATTTCAATGAAGTAGCCCCCCCCCCCCCCTGTGGGAACCCCTGTAGTAACATTGATAAGTATAATCATTCAATCTAAGCATTACACTGTAGCAGATGAACCATGTCACACTTTCATTTCCTTATGGTGTGGCGAAAAGAAAAAGTTTAATTTTGTTGTGATGTGATTCAAGTTTGTTTGATAAATACTCAAATGGGATTTATAGAAAAATAAAATTTACTAATAATAAATTATGTTGATGTAGTTCTATCCTTTTCCCACAAATTATTATTCAACTAATGCTCAAAACTATATAACTAAAGTGGAATTGAATACCTCAAACCTTCATTACGTTAACCATGACTGAGAAAGTCCCATTGCCTCATACCAGTGAAGCATGACCTCCACATGAAAACTGAGAGACTAAAATTTACTTTTTGAAAAGTCTTTCAATACTTTCTCATCAAAATCCAATTGAAATCTGATACTTAGGTATACTTTATATTTTCTCAGCATTTCGTCAGTGTCTTCAATAAATAAACCGCGAAAAAACACGCGGTCTCAACTCTTGTCAATATTGCTTCTATTCCAAGCTCATCTGAGAGTGTATTCCATCAATTTCTCTTACATTCGAGGAATGAAGGGATTCCGAGAGTTATTTATCGATTACTGACATCAGACCAGATATCGAATTTCTGTCTACACTCTGACTGCGTGAAAATCTATCACCCTGCTGTTTACTTGCCCACCCACCCGAAGCAACCTACCACCCCCTCAACAGAAGTAGTGGATGAAAAAGGGCGGGAAATCTCGCACACGCGCACATTTGATATTTTTTGATATTTTTTGAAGGTGAACTGAAATCGTAGGCCGTGAGCTAAAGCCGCATTTCTACTTTCTATGAAGTTATTAGATATTGTGACATTAGTGTTTGGATAAAATAGACATAATTTGAGCAATGAACTATGTGACAAATTTTTCATTCATTTTCATGGTTGCGTATTTTCTGTCTCACTTGAGCGAATTATCTCGCTTGCGCGTAAAGCCGGTTTTATGCACCGCTTTTCCTTTCGCGCGACAATAAACACGTAACAATTTGGTCACACAACAAAAAACGCAGGTCAGAAATGATGTAAAGATTGCAAATTCGGAGACTAATGAAAAGCTCTCATAGAAGAAAAATTTCAAAGAGATATTTACTCAGATGATTATGGGGGAATACGATGTCAGCAGAGGCAGCATAGTGAATGTTTCAAGTAGCGGACCCCAAAGAGGGTATAGACCTCCCTTTACGATAGCACAAAAAATAGATAAAATTTACTTTGACGCATAAAGTGAGTTGAAATGTTAAATTAAAAGTATGCATGCCTTGAATCACTTGAAATGTGGTTTAAGGGAGGACATTTTTTCAAAGAGTTTCTGGGAATCACCCCCGAACCACCTTTTTGAAATAAATCAATAGCCATTTAGGCTATATTGCCTTAATTTATCGTTGGAGGACTCCTCCTTCAACCCCGTGCTGTGTAGGTCTACTACTCCAAATACTACTGTAACTTTGTACCGAGAGTACAAAGACTCCCTACAAAATCGCTGGTCATTCCCCTTCCACCAAGACTGACCCTATAGTTATGCCACTGCTTTGTGTGATATAACGATACATTGCAGTGCCAATTTCTGTCGAGACACAACTTAAACAATTAAAAGGTCATTAAAATGAGTGTTTCATTATTTTTAATGTCTTCTAGAAACAAATACTTTATAATGTAATTATTTAATTAATAAATTTATTTTTTATATGAAACAATAGTTTTATAGCAGGTAGTAGACAGTCAAGAGTACAGTAGAACCTCGTTTATCCGGACTAACTGGGAGCGGAAGCAATTCGGATGATCGAAAATCCGGATAATACGGAGAGTATTTAAGAAATTAACAAAATTGTAATAAAAAGTCAAATTAAACTTACCCATTGTTGTATTGATCTTCACAAACACGAAATTGTAAATAAAATATAACATTTTTAAACACACAAACTATTTACATTATCTTTACTGTACAGTATTTAAATTATTATACCCTAACTTATGGCAATATTATTACTTTTTTCGTCCAGCAGTTGGTCCGGATAACCGAGATTCTACTGTAGGCCTATAGTGAAGTAACTTATACAGGGAATATGCATCTTGCTATTTTGGAGTTCCCGCTATTGGAAATTATTTATTGCTCATGACACGATCTTCAATATCATTCATTTGTCTAGCCAGTAGTCAGTCGACAATAAATGTATTGTGTTGTACCTGCGAAGCTATGTGTGTGATCTGGATTTTGAAATATTGATAGATAACATCAAAAATTGGTCCATCCTTAAACAGTTATGAGCCACAACTGAACTGAGCAGCAATGACTCTTTAACTAGAACATTTCTAAAAACCCTAGATCCTAAACCCTACTTTTCCAATATTCTGACCCGCATTTATTTCGCGCGATTGGAAACGCGGTGCATAAAACCAGCCTAAAAAATGAGGGGTATGCTTACACCATAGACTAAGGCATTCAAGTCTTGAATGCTTAGTCTATGCTTACCCGACACGTGCAGTCGTGCACTCGTGAGTTCATTGGCCCCTCGCAGCCCCGTAGCTGGCGCCTACTCATCATTCTCTCTTCTGAAACGATTACTCTTCTCTCTTCTACTACTAATACTACCACTATTTCTTCTTATTATTTTTCTTCTACTTCTCCTTCTTCATATCGCATAGCCTCCTCTTGCAAATTGAGACTTCGAGACTCAACACTGGGTTTAAAATTCGATCAATCAAGTTTGCCGCTAACTGTTCGAAACTTCTCGACCTGAGTTTCTCTTACTTTCGCTGGTGGGTGCATAATCTCATAATATTTACTCACGAAAATGATAAAGCATGAACTATAATTAATGAAAATCTGAATGATTTTGAAATTATGAACCAAATCATAGATTATAAAACAAATAATCACTTTATTATCTTTGATGTTAGAGAATGAACATCATGTTATTGTCTTCCTGAGACCAGGCAGTATTCTACTTTAGTACCGGTACCTTTTCCTCAATCTCAATGGCCAATTTCCTCAAGTAATCATACGTTGTGTACGATACTTGTGAAACTCAATAGCATGAACATTTTGATAGAATGTTTCATTTGTGTTATAAATAATGCATATTGGTTTTTTTGATAAGAGATATACTGTACCTTTAAGTATTCATCTTGAGCTCAGTAACAGTACACATTGACAATGAGCGTTTACATTTTGGAATAAGTACTCAACTTAAATGAAAGAGTCATAGGAAATCCGTTTTCTACTGTTTGACAGTACATAGAACCCAAGGACATGTCATTATGTAAGTTTTCTTTTCCTAAAAGAACAATCCTACATAGCACCAAATATTTATTGTTACGAAAGCAAATGGAGCAGTTATTTACGCACTTGTTCTACGTGGATCGTTCCATTGTTTTCATGGTCGTACGTGACTTGATATCTGATCTTCATTCTGTTGCTTTTCACATGTCTTTGTCACCCTTATTCTTCAAATATGCAACTCTCTCACACAATTGAATTTTTCGAGAAATTGAATTTCTACACACTTCCTGAACAATCGAAGTCGTGCTCTACTATATTCTGTCACCTTCCATGACATTCTTGAAGCATCGAGAAGCCGCCAGTTCTTGGAATTATACAACTATAACAGCTATATAAAGAAGTCCACGTGAACAAGCTAGTTAGTCTTAAAGCTCGCGTGTCAGATTGTGTTACAGATCTCGTGCCAGTGGAGTAAACAGTGCTCGATTCCAGTGTAAAGTGCAGAGACAAGTGTTTATTATTTGTGCAGCTTACTAATAGTTTAAAGACGTTGTGTCAAGTGATATTATTTGGGACTGTCAAATAACGAATTGGACTGTGTTTTGTAAGTGATTAGTTGTTCTTTTATCATTTCTTTCTGCATTATTGTACAGTTTATTGGACTCTTATTTCTTTTATTATTGATCAGCCTGTTATTAATTAATTGTTCATTAATTCTTGTAAATAATAACTGAAAATAAGTATTAGCTTGTCATTTGTTTATCTGTTTTTCTTTATTAATTGAACTTGCAATTAGTGTGTGTAAATAGACTAATTTGTGTAGATAAAGTGCAAGTGTGAACTTTAGTGTTGCCAGCCTTATTTTAGCTGTAGAACCCGTAACATTATTTTACATGAAAATTTATCAATTTTATGACATTTGACTATCAAATTGATATTTGCAAAGGTTTATTTGATACCAAATCAACATTAAATGTAGGTTGGATATTCACTAAATTTCACAATTTTACATAATTAAATATATCCAGTAAAATAATATCAAATCTTTTCATTCATTTACATTTTTTTTTTTTTTTTGCTTGGAAGAATAACCTGGTTATTTCCTTGCGCATTGTTTATTTTACAATGTGCTATAATTTGTACGAATGTACAAAAGAATAAGAATTTATACGTTTGGTGAGGTGCACTCAATATTACTAACTTGCTCTGCTCGCAGTCCTATAGATCAATCTGATGTATTATAGATGTATTACATATATTTTTTGTTTTAGATAATACATTCATCACTATCAGTATAACTGTAACAGTCGAAAGAGAAACTGGGGTTGCAGTGCCGTATCTTCCCCAAAAACAATAAAATGAAAATTTTGACAATCAATATTTTTACTGTACTAAACCCTAAGGTTAACCTAACATTCCTCTCATATTAACAATCAATAATTATTCTCTTAGTCCATTGATTTGTGAAGAAGCCGGAACTGCAGCCGATAAACTTAATATGAATTATATTGATTGATTCAGTTCAAAAGTTATTGATTCAAATTGAAATATAAACTAAGCTAGTATTAAATCATCCTGTCTTTGTCTAAAAATAGACTAGCATCTTACATTTGGCCAGATGTATGAATAAATAACGTTTTCAAGTCACTTTGAGGTTTGTATACTTATTGTTAGGCTAATTAATTATCCTAAAATGCTTCCAGGATAACTTTACAGGATAACATGTTCTATGAATTGATGTTTCGAAAACAACGGCAATTGGTGGCAATGATTTGTTTTACTGATGATTAAAACCAAAACAAAAAAACCCATGCAGTCGCAAACTTATATCAATAATTAATTAAGAGTAGGGCTTAATTTCAGCCGGAGCACACCGGAGCGGAGCTCCGGCTATTGAAACCGATAATAAAATCATTTATTTTAAACCAGATTTGAACTAGCTTGTTATTTTGTATATTATGTAATATTATAATGTGCATTACTAATCATGCCCAAATGCGTTTAAAATGCACCAATTCAAACATTTTCCCGGGGTGGACCCTCGGACCCCCGTTTTGATGGTATTCAATACCGCCCAGACCCCCCGGTAAGTCACAGCTCCGGTACTTCTCAATTTAGAAATTAAGCCCTGATTAAGAGTCAGATAAACTGTGTCACACATAGATAGTTAAAAGCAATACATAATAACAGACACAGGACAAACACAACTGCGACGGAACAGGACGCACTGTGCAGGTGGAGAACACGTGAACAACTATACGGGCTAAACACATGAAACATTATTTCCCAGTTTAAAAAGTAAATTATGGAAATTCTGATCATTCTATCAGATTTATCAATGGAAAATACTTGAGCTGTATAGAATCACAGAGAAGTAAGATAATTCTCTACTTAATAAGTCTCTCTACTTCTCTGTGATAGAATCCAAGGTTTCAGATTAAGAATATCCTTGGAAATATTATATATTATTTTATGATCTCACAATTTCATAAACATTAGTACAATAGGAAATATATTAAGAAAAGAAATCTCTGCCATTTTTCAGGATAAGGTGAATTTTATATAGGGCTACAACATGGATTTTTCCGATTTTCAAATTTTATGTTATTTGTAACACTTGAAAATTTGTCTCATTCTAAGCCATTAATAAGCGTTTGCTCATTAATAAGCCATTATTCAAGCAATGTTCTGAATTTTATATTATTTGAATTCGTAATTTTGATATATTGAGCGTTTATTTGATGTCAAATAAATAGTCTGTGCGAAGTGGGGTATTTATTTGGTCTTGATTTTATACGATAAAATACAGTTATCGTGCGATAATTATACAGTTTGACTGCCGCATTCACTGCAAATCTAAAAGTTCAATCTGAGGGCTCAGGAGATAGCATATGTAACAAAACTAAACTCTTAAGTTGATAAAAACCCTACACATTCCACTCATATGTATGCTACAACTTGAACCCACTGAAATATGTCTGGTTAGATACAATATTGAATCAAATTAACTTTTTCTATCCTCAATCCAAGTAGTTTGATTTTCAACTTTCTATCAATATAAAACAAAGAAATCTATTAAAAGCAAATGCATGTACTTATAGTAGTTGTTTGAGTTCGAAAAGCCTTATGGAGTTACTGGAACTGAGATATTGATATGTTGAGGTATAGTCCAGTGAAAAGTAAACTCTTAATAAACTGTTCTCATAATTTGTTGGGCGTGGAGTTGCCTGTTCATTAATAAGGATGTGACATGTTTCACTGGAAAAAGCTTGACGTTAACTCGCTTGACGATGGAATTAAGTGCTGCTAAGTCATGATTAAGTGACTCCAGCGTTATGGCAGCTGGGCAGTGAGCATGAATCATGTTTGGGACGTTTTGAGAAGTGTTCTAGTTTTTAGTACATTGATAGCAAAATATCCCGTTTCAGCTTCCTGAAAAATAACATACCATGAGAGAGTGAGAAGTCAAGTTTCATGATTCTGTGGTGGGGAAATTTTTTTGCTTTCTCCAACTTCCATCTTTTTCTTTATCATGAAAAAGAAAAAAATAATTAGTCGGGCAACTTGTATGAGAAAGTATAATATCAGGTTGTTAATTTTCTGGTCTGAAAGTTCTGAACTCTATTCTAGTTCCTTGGATTAAATTGTAGTCTCCAAAATAATGATTTTTAAATATAAAAAATCATTCAAATTAGTATTAGTGGCATTTTGTGGTTAAGATCGATGGTGGGGAGTGGCTTCATGGGTCTAGAATACCCCTAGACAAGCAGAAAAAAAGGAATTCGGGGTTATCCCTCCTCCCCAGGGGTCTGGGAGTACCTTTCTCTAAGTTTTATTTTTAAACCCTTGAGAGAATTATTCAAAACAATTTTGAGGCTGTTCAAATAATTTTTTTATTCATATAAAAAATATTAACCTATTCTATTCAACTACAACTGTTACCGGTACTTGAGCAGAATAACACCGGCTTCTAAATTAGTAAACTCAGTGTTACAGCTACTTGCTAGCTTGTAACTTTATGAGCTTGCTCTGTCTTCAGACGCATTTCAAGAGACCCTTGAGTCAAGAGAGACACTGAGAGAGAACGTTCATACATTCGGTCCTAAATGATGTAGTAGCGATGTAAAACTGGCATAGTTCCACTTGGGAACATTCTGTGAAAACAACACAGTCATGTAGTTGATCGTTCATTAAGAATTCTTATTCAGTCTACTCACCACTCACAACTAATTTTATTGGTTTGCCAGTGGTTAACGTTGTTTACCAAAACAATTTGCAAACTTCCTTATTAAAACAGAGAACTCCTAACAATTAACAATGGTGTATTCTATCACTGCCTTGTATGTGCTACTGTTTTGCATGATAGCAGTTATGAGGCTTTTTAATTAGCAGAAATTATCACAGGGATTATTTTGGAAGTAATAACTTAATGGGAATGTGATTCTCTACATTTGATATAACTTCTCAATATCTGAACTTTCTTCTCTTGATTAGTAGTGACAAAATTGACCAATGAGAATCATAGAGAATAAATTTACAATCTATTAAACAATTTTGGAATAAATTTATAATCTATCAAACAAATTTGGAATATATTCACAATCTATCAAACAAATTAAACTTGTTTTACAAAAGCGCAATTCTGTTTCTTTTTACTACACTTATTTGCTGTATAGCAAAGTATAGATAAGCTCTATGCTTTATATTTTCGATATTGTACATCTCCTTGTTCATGCTAATAGATTTCTATTAAAAATTTATTTTGTAGGTACTTGAGACTAGATATTTCGATAGGCCTAGATATCGGAATTATTGTTACAGAAACACAAAGGAAATAGACGACGAGTAGTTGATGGACCGAATTTCAAGTTACTGGTGAACTGAACAGTAACAGGAAGATACAATCAACTGAATGTAGTTGAGCAATGGGATTTGAACAAATGTGTCAATAGCGAAATTAAAAAGTGGCCTGGATGCATCTTATCATCACAGCTTGCTTTTCATTAGTCACGTCAGGCTACGACTGAAATGCTACTGCATTTCAAACTGTGCTTCCTGTTTTCATAGAATGCCTATTCAAACTAAATAGTATAGTAGCCAATGTTTTTAATATTCTGATTCTGACTTACATTTGTAGAGCTGCTAGACTGAGCTACTGGCACTCTACTACTTTTATAGTGAGTTGGTGAAACCCAACTGGACCGGAACGTACAGTAGGCCTACTAAAATTAAAGAGCACCTCCTCATTTTAATTGAGTGTCTTCATCTCTCTATCGTTATTCAATCATATTCATTCATATTCGCCTATGCATCATTTTTAAAAGTAAATATTTTAATTAAAACCTGTCTGAAGGCGAAAACTCGCCATTAGTGAGAATTTGGACTTAATAATTGGTTTTATCTTGTACCTAGTAGTAATAATAATAATATTATTATTTTAATATAAATATCTTATTGGAAATCTCTGACAAGCATTCAAAAAATACTCTTTCAGCAGGAACATTAAATTTGTTTTATTGCAGTCAATAAAACAAAAAATTAATACAAAAATAATATAATAATTGATATTATGGTAGAAGTTCATAAATTATAGATTTTGTAGAAATTATATTGTTTTTTAATTATGAGCTTTATCCAATCTCAAGTTTCTCGTATTAGTGTATCGGAAATAAATTATCATTATTATATTGGTTGTGTGTGTGTGAATCTCATCTTTTTCTGAATCATAAAAATCCATTGAAAGCCATAATAATTTATGATGTTGAAGATCCATCTTGTTTCCACTAATATATAATAAAAACTTAAAAAACACTTTTAAGTGAAATTATAACTCACGTTATGGCGTGACGGCCGCTTCACTCTGTTGTCAAGAGCATCGTCAGACG
The DNA here is from genome assembly GCA_948455865.1 of Conomelus anceps. Lineage (NCBI taxonomy): Eukaryota > Metazoa > Arthropoda > Insecta > Hemiptera > Delphacidae > Conomelus > Conomelus anceps. The sequence continues at coordinate 37,145,243 of OX418219.1, forward strand.
ACCCACAGTACACTGATTCAAGACTGATTTAGACAGCCTGTAGGTCGTCTGACGATGCTCTTGACAACAGAGTGAAACGGACGTCACACCATAACGTGGGTTATAATTTCCACTTAAAAGTGTGTTTAAGTTTTTATTACAATAATAATAACTGCAGCATTATTATCAGGGAACAAAAACGTTACGGTAATAATGAAAACCCGGTGGTTCGGAACCCACCTAAAACTGTAGGTCCAACTCATCAATCACCATCACCCACGCACAGGTCCCAGACCTATGTGGGCTTCATCCTCCAAAAAAAAAATAATAATTCAGTATGAGGTAAACATGTAAAAGTTTAAAGTTTTAGCGATCATAGTACATTATTTCATCTCTCTTATAAATGAAGGAAATTGAGATTAGAAGTGAGCTTGTTACAGGATTACAGTAATTTCAATGGCATTTCGGTATATATGGAAACAACTATAATGGAAAATAATCGAGAACAGATGAAAGCCTGTGGCATAAAAACAATACAATAATAATTCCGTAAGTGGTCAGCTCATTACAACCCGGTTTATCTATTAGGATTGTCCTCGATCTGCTAATGCGAATTTCCTGTTTATTAGGCCGAGCACTCCAATTGTACAGAAAAACGGGATCCTAATAGTCTCATATAGTCCATATATTGATGCAGATTTAGGTCACTGTTTCTATACGGTTAGCAGGCTCAAACATTAAACACAGGTCACTCAGTGTGGATTACGCCGAGGGGTTGAGAACGGATTATAGCGACTTGTGACATTGCAAAAAAATATTGGAATTAATAGTTCAGTGAAAAAAATCAAGAGCTCAGCTAGCTTTTTCATGGGGTGAATTAAATTCGCTTTCTCAATATGTTCTTCTTTCTGTTGAAAGTAGAATCAATAGTTATTGTAATGAAGAGTTATATCAGATGGAATTGTCGAATTGACAAGGGTTGGGCCAGCTCAGTCAGTACATGAAACGAAATAATGTTCACCAAAATCACCAATATTTTAAGTAAATCCCAATTCTCGTGCTCGGCTACTTGCTTTGATTCTGTACTGAATGAAAGGCCATTTTTTTTCTTTTTGACAGCTTGACCAATCTATTTCAATTATGCTGACAAGCATTGTTGGAGTTTTTACGTCGCAATTCAGTCATAGAGGTCGCAGTTCAGATAGTCTGTTACCAGATCGTACAATAAATAGTGAGCTATTGGATCAATTGAGATTAATGCTAGTATCGTTTTCATTGGACAATCGATCCATCACCAACTCCTTCCTCTTGATCATGTTTATTGAACAATAATCAAAGGATTCTTAACACATCATAATTTATTTTCGTATGTCTAAAAACATACTACGAGTACAACTACATGTGTTGTTTTTGCAGAATGTTCCCGAGTGGAACTATGCCAGTTTTACATCGCTACTACATCATACATCATTTAGGGCCGAATGTATGAACGTTCTCTCTCAGTGTCTCTTGAAATGCGTTTAAAGACAGAGAAAGCTCATCGAGTACAAGCTAACAAATAGCTGTAACACTGGGTTTACTAAATTTGGAGCCGGTGTTATTCTGCAGTAACAGTTGTAGTTGAATAGAATAGATTCATATTTTTTATATGAATAGAAAAATTATTCGAACAGCCTATAAATTGTTTTGAATAATTTATTCTCTCAAAGGTTCAATAGAATGGAACTTGGAGAAAGGTACTCCCGGACCCCTGGGGGGGGGGATAAACCCGGATTCCTGTTTGTCTGGGGGTATTCTAGATCTCTGAAGTACCCCCCCCCCCCCCACCAACAAGGATCTTAGCCACCGAGGTAGGCTACTAATACAAATTTTAAAGTAATGTCTAGAACCAGGCAATATAATTTTTTTAAATACAAAAATCTCTATTTTGGAGACTACACAATATTCGAAAGCAAATTGATTACTATAGTTACACATCCAAGAAGGAGTTATTCTACTTATGCTTCACTAAATACTCAAATTACCATGCAGCTTCTAACTTGGATCTTCACGAGGGGGTTTCCTCATCGATTAAACTTTGTTTGGAAGAGAATACAGAAATAAATTTCCAGGTGGAGCTCAAGTTAAGGGATCGCAGTCACCTATTTATGCAAATTTTATAGTAACAACCAGGGTTTAATAGTCAAAATTCCCCAGAGTTTCATTGCAATCGGATGATTGGTTTTGGAAGGCAAAAAGGTAATGCAGATACAGCCTACATACATACATATCAATTTAAATCATTCATATGAATTATAGGGGTTCCAATGCGATAGCTGAATAATTATTGAGAAAAATAATTTTTGGAAGATCCTTGTTCAAGTTTGAATTATTTTGGACTAGCATTCTACCCGGTTTTGCCCTGCAATCAAGTTTGGAGTTTTTCTTTTCAATCAATCAATCCTTATTCACAAATACCAAATGAAGGTCCCCATAAATCTTGTGGGTTTTTCAGGAGGTGCCGACATAATATAAATAGAGCCCGTCCTTCCTCCAAAGCAATAACCGGACATAGCTAGTCTACATATTTTTTTTAAAGTGGTCCTTGCAAAATATATTAACTTACTGTATTTTATGTTGATTTCATCGAAATGAATATTATGTTCTTACTTTACTTCTAGTTTGGGAAAAATAGGGGCTTTTCATGAGAATAATCTTATGAAGGAGAATATTGACAGCGATTATGTGAATAATTCTTGAAAATTATTGCAGATTAAACTCCTTCATGGAGTTTGAGTCTTGAATGTCCAAAAAAGTGGATATCAGAAACTGGCAGCTCTAACTGGTTTTCAAAAAGTTGAGTGGCCTTCCTATTCTCTCACATCAATGGATCTAATCACTGTCCTAAAAATGCCTATGATAATGAAGATTTTATGTCCATGTTCAAGGAATATGAAAATCACAATGGATAAAATAATAGGACCATAGGCAAATATAGAGTTCATCTGTGAGTGAAAAACCCCCATGAAAAATAATAAAAACTAATTAATGGCATTCAAGAATATAATGATATGATAAGTCTGATGAAACTTATGCATGATATCAATATTAGATATATAAGCATGGTTTTCAAAAATAGAGACTTTGATTTCTCCAACACTGCCATTGGTAGCCGTGTTAGCTTGCCGAATGAAATTTTAAGTGAGAGTGCAGTTGACATTGATGGGTAACCCGGTAAGGGTTAGGCAGTAGGTACCTATTTTGGTAGAGAAGGGACTATCAAGCCTTCCAAAGGTCAAGGGTCGAAGCCTATTGATTCTGTCTTGAAGGCTCGACAACGATTCTCCAGTACCTTTCGGCGATGACAGCCACTGACAGTTGCTCCTGCTATATACTGTACTTACAAAATAAACATGTATTGGTGTTGGCTTCTGCTATGAGATCGCTTATCAACTACAATCCTATTTATCATTCCAACAGTTGACAACCTGCGAAAACCGATAACAGTGAGGATCGATCCGAATGGATCATTCCTAAATTCTAATCGAGTCCATCACTTCGAAGTTTGTGGTTGGAACTGTCTTCACTAATCAAATGTTGGGATGATGTTTTAAATTTTATCTAATCCTCAACCAGAACTTCCAGAATCTCTCTACCAATAACATATTCAACTGTAACTATTAAGCTGTTGCGGTTACATAATCGGTTAGAGTGCTTATCTCTATCAAGACTGACTGATTGCTACTCTAGCGGCCACGAGCTCGATTCCCATTCAGTCTTGGTCTTATTCTGTGTAAATATTCACCTCATTACTCACACATGAGTCTCATATTCTTGATGTGGGCGGCATCATTAGCAAAAAAATGAATATTTTTTGTTGACATATTTTTTACTGTTTTATCAATTTTATTACTAGGTTTAAAATTATATTTTTTATTAAAACTAGCTGGGTAGCATCAGAGTTTTCAACTCTGAATGAATATTTTCCGATCACACATTTTTAAGGAGTTTGATTCTCAATCAAATGGAGAAAGGGTTATTGTAAAAGTAAACATTATAATTAAAAGATAACATTTATGTTGACGAACCACAAAAGGGTTTCAAGACAGACAATTAACGGAGCAAAGAAAAAACAACAATGACATTATACTCAAAACTATAAACGTTAATAAAGGTACATGGACTGTAGTCAAGAATGAAACTGAAATTAAATGGTGGACTGTAGTCAAGAATGAAACTGAGATTAAATGGTAAGATCGACCTGCGAATGCAGCTACGAGATGTAGATAGATTGATCTCTGACCCAACTCAAATAGCATCCAAGTTCAATGACAATATTATAAAATCCAGCTCAAATCAAATTAATTCAGCATCGAAAAAGGAAAGCGATCATCTTCAGCAGCAAGTGAATCGAAAATATGGTTCTCCATTCTTTTATTGAGTGGCTAAAGAGTTTGAAGTTAGAGTAGTGAAATCTTTAAAGACTATGAGTTCAACTGGATGGGATGAGATTCCTTGCTGTGTGGTGGAGGCAGCAGTTGAAGTGATCCTCAAGCGTCTTGCACATGTTTTAAATTTATCCCTACTAAGTAGTCAATTTCCCCAAAATCAAGATATGCAATAGTCAGACCTCTCTTCCAAAAAGATGACAATAAAGATTTAAAAAACCATCGTCCAATAGCACTCCTGTCAGTTTTTTTCTGAAATTTTTGAACGACTAGCGTTTAAGCAAATTACCGGAAGAGCAAAGTACCTGGAAGAGCAGAAAATATTTTACAATAATCAGTTTGGCTTTCGAAAGGGTTTGTCTACTAGAGCTGCCGTTTTCGATGTTGTAATGGATGTTTTGGAGGCGCTTGATGAGGCTCAGAGTGCAGTTGGTTTGTTTTATGACTTATCAAAGGCCTTTGATGTGGTTAATCAAATAAAATGCTTCTTTCAAATAAACTGAGATATAATGAATTTGTAGGTCGTTCAGCTGACTTTTTCACTTCTTATCTAGGTAATAGATATCAATCAGTTAAGAGTGAGTACAGGACATGGCAGCTACACCACATCCGAATGGAGAAGGGTTACTTGCGGAGTGCCACAGGGATCAATTTTGGGCCCGGACTTGTTAAACCTTTTCATAAATGACCTAGCTATCGTTCAACATAGTCTCCAAACTAATTTTATATGCTGACGACACCACTGTTTTGGTTAAAGGAGATAATAATGCAACTATCCTCTTGAAAACTCACGAAATTTTAAAAGGGTTAGAGTCTCAACGACAGAGGATAGCATGTAGACGTTTATATATTTGTATTGGAATTAACGTGATAATATTCGTATGTCTTCATAACCCATTTCAATTTCCCATTCATTGGTCAGATATTTTGAGCTCATTATTGTAAGAGCAGCCCATTTTCAAGCTTAATCGACCAGTTTATTAGGTGCTTGACGTTTTAAAACCTTCGAGTACCCATTGTGTGCCCATTGTCCAACGTCATTTTATGTCACGAAAAGGCTGGCTAGTTGATTTTACGACCACATCACCACATCATCATAACAGACCACTCAAGACCGTTCAGCGAGGAGAAATGCCAGAGAGAATAGAGATAATATAGTGAATCTTTCTTTTCTTGAACTAGAGTTTTTCAAAACTCGTTTCTAAATTCTTAAAATGTAAATTACGTCAAGTGATGTTAATGTTTCATAGAAAACTAGCTGGCCCGACGAGCGTTGCTGCGTTCAAGAAAAATTCTTGATTTTATTATTTGTCACCTCCCACTGAGGTTACATTTCAAATTTCAATCTTCTAGGACTATTAGGGAAGAAGTTAGTCCTAGGGCTCTTCCAGCTGGTCAGAGAGGCCTCCTTCGTTGTTTTCTTACACAGTAAGACCTTACTCATCACCTCTCAATGAACATTTCAAATTTAAACCTTCCACGACTATTGGGGTAGAAGCTAGGTTTTTTATTTTATTATTCGCCACCTCCTACTGTAAGGGTCTCCCCACCACGAAAAGCCATACGAATTTATTTTTACCTCCTACTGAGAATACATTTCAAATTTCTAGCTGCATTGGCTAACAGATGTCATCAACCCGGCATAATTACATCTCATCATACCCAGTCATATGTTTCCTACATACTGCAAGGCTCCAGCTGCACGGTATCCTACATGCAAAGTTTTTGTGTTTCAGACAGCGTAAATAATGGGCCTGCCATATTAATAATAATATGCCATATTAATAATAAGGGGCCTGCCATATGATTAAAAACTGTTGACTTCTATCAGCTGTTCCTTTAAGCTGTTTGGCTGGCAAGTTCAGTAGGTTAGGTGAATGATGATTTGCAAAACACACAAACAGCTTGTCCATCGAAACAACGTGTACAGCAGATTGAAAATTTTCAAATTATTTTCCATATGATTTAAAGATCCCAGTAAGCTAGCTAGCCATGTTCCCGTGCTTTGCATAGGCAAAACTTTAACCCCCTAAAAACACCCCTGAAATTGCGAATTTTGAAAAATCCTTTCTTATTGCATGGTGAAATTCTATAAGGATTGTTCATACGAAATTTCAAGTTCATAGGCCTAGTAGTTTTGGCTCTGCGTTGATGAGTGAGTCAGGGTATCATCCTTTTATAGATTGAGATTGTAAAGCCGTATAAATATAACTTATATATTATATATATAAATATATAGTGGTGCACCGGTGGGAGGGGGGCTTCAGCACCCCCGCCCCCCACCACTAGTCCTTGAAAAAATGTTATTTCCAATCAAGTTGGGAGTATATGTTCCAGGCTGATTAGTTTTCTTCACTTGTTTTCACACTAAGTAGAATATTGTTCACCTTAACCAGTGACTTAACATGGGTGGATAATGAGCTCAGGCCTTCTCCTCAGGTCCTGAGATCGTTATTAAAATGTTGATAACTATCAAGCGAATTGACTGCATAATATGTGCTCTTGGCTGTACATATCACACTTGTTTAAACAGGATAGTGTTCATAACAATATCGCTACACTATTAAGACGTATATTAGTAGTATCGATTGGAAATGGAGTTTATAGCTTGGCAGAATTAAATTCGACTGGGCGGCTCTGTTCAAATAAGACAAATAATTCCTCTCACTCAAATCGATTTGACAATTACATAACGTAATGCAGGATCTCTAGTCTCTAAAACCTCCTGGGTCTGAAATAATTTTAACGTTACAGTAATAATGTAATGTTTATTTTTGGAGGGTGAAGCCTAGATCAGTTTTCGACAGTAATTAATTTTTTATTGGAATATTCCCTGCTGGTTGAAAGTTATTGAATTTTTTGTTGTTTTTATTGATTTCTAGTGCGATAATCAATTATCAGTGTCTGCTGTAAGTTAATTCTATGAATAAAGTTCCGTGTGTTACTTTTATGAGTCACCAGCATTATTTTAGTGTTAGAACCTGTATAAGTTCATTCAGTATGGTAGCCCTGAATTTAAATTTCATTGCTTCAACTTCTCTATAAATTTAGAGAGTTAGTCAAAACCAAACAATATAATTATTATAATGAAAAAAATATTTTCTTTTTTTTTTTGTTTCAACTCATTTTATAACTATAGTCTGTTCAGCGAGCCTACGGAGTGGGGTAAACAAACATGTGCGTGCGTGCAAGCCGAGACTCAACAAAGCCCGATTCACAGATAGCTTTTGAAACGCATCAAACAGGCAACAGGCTTACCCTTTGGAAACGATTTTCAATAATCATTTTCAAACAGCTACTTGGATAATACGTATTATTTATTGTAAATGGAAATAGATACATGAGATTAATGAATTATTTGATCAAGATGGCCATTTTCTTACTTTCAATGCTTAGGTAATGTATCCAAACATTCAGCAATCACTGGTATCACTATTATTATAATTGTTCATAAATTTGTCAATTGAATTATTTTTACCTAAACATTTGAAATGAAAATACTGACTTGATAACTAAATTTGAAATCTAATATTTTCTTGAAATAATGCAATAATAATTATTTATTTCACAAACTGGAAGTGCGAGAACAGCTGTTAAGAATGATCTGTAGGTGGCAATGAGTGTGAATAGGCCAACCCACCGATGCCAATACAATTCTCGGAATTCCTCACTCACACACATGCAAAGTTTGTTTGGGTCACTCCGTAGGCTCGTTGAACAGACTACAGAACTATCTCAAATAATGTGAATACTACTTTTTCTCTCATTTGCTAGGATGTATTTTACGCAGGCTTCATGGCAATATCACAGAATAGATAAGTAAAGGATCTTCCATTAGTAATAAAGTACTAATTCATCAGTTAGAGCTATTCTGTTGAAATATAATTGAATGATTAGTGCTATTAGCCACTGTTAATGTTTAGGACGTCATTTCTGCTCATTATTTGAATCGTTGGGAGAATAATAAAAAAGTTTTGGAAGTAGGCTGTGTGAAAAAAATCCTTATGAGAGGTTATTGATGATTTTCCTTTGAAAGTAAGCTTACAAATCACAAGAATAAAAATACGAGAGGAAAATGAAATTTTTGTAGCCCCAAGAGTAGCCGCTCATTCCTGTACAGTACCGCATTCATACAATAATAATTATTTTTCTAGGGAGAGAGATCTCTGGTAGAACCACGTCAAGACATTTTTGAAATTTTAAATAGGTTATAATTATTGGCTGTCTTTGTAAACTGAGCTAAAAACAGACACTTCTACAAATTCGTTGAGTGAAAAAATGATTTTCAAGTGGAGAGTATTGATACAAGTTCTTTTCTAGGTGATGTTTACACTATATGAGTATAATACAAGTTTTGGCAGTCATTTACAGTAGCAAAGCGAAGCTAATTATACTACTTCACTACTCGAAATAAACGCCATGGACAAATATTCATCCAGTGCACCATCACTGTTAGGTAGGCGTTTCTATCTAAAAAAAATAATGCCACCAAGAGAGCTGACGAAATGATAGACTCTTCTTTCCTTCAAAGAATTTATTCTTCTGTGTGTAGGATGATTTTCATTTCCAACGCACAAGTCTCTGTCTCAGCAATACAAAAATTTTGGGTATTTCACCTTTGTATCTCAGTCCAAGACTAGCAATGAACAAAAATAAATGTGCTATTTTTCTTTTTGATTTCTCCAAGACTTTTGATACAGTAAATCATGACATCCTATTTGCCAAGTTACGTCTTTTAGGATTCTGTGAAGAAGCAATTCTTTGAATCGAATCGCGCGGATGATATTAACAGCTATTCTGTATATTATCCCGCGATTCTGTTGTACAAAGATTTTCTTGTGTGAATTTGAGTTGGAGTGGTACGTTTTCCCCGCAATTTTTAAGGCATTGCCACCGATTGCAGCTAGCGGCCACCAAAATCAAAGGATTCAAGTGCACAAAAACAAAAGGCTGAACCCCAACTCCCCCTCCCCCCAATCAACTTCGATCCACAATATGTATGTTGTAAATAATAAAATATGAATACATCAATGGAATGAACCAGCCGACACCCATGCAATTGAAATGCTAGTCCATACTCATCCTTTGATTAAAAGAGGCATATAAAAAAATTATTTGGAAAACAAGCTTCTGTTTGTTCTTCTTATTCAACCAAAAATTGAAGTCTATCAAAGGAAAATGTCATGACTTCTGTTAGTTTATGTTCAGTTCACGCTTCAAGCAAAAGTATTTTACAATGTGAAATACAAGGAAAATTTCATATGTAGTTCATAGGTAGGCTAGATGAAAATCCTGGTCGTAAAACATGTGAATTGAAATATGTAATGTTTATTTTATCATTGAGCCGATTTATTTGTGTTGTATATTATTTTATGAAATAGATCTAGCAGTTACAAGAAGTGAGAAATTGAGTTATTGAACAGGACACTTGTTATAGAATTATTGATCGTCCTATTGACAGTTATTAACTGGTTTTGCACAGTAGTTAATTTTTTATAGAAATATTCATTGTAGCTGAACTTAATTGAACTGTTTGTTTCTTTAATGATTTCCAGGTATGATAATGTTTTTTTCAGAGGATGAAGCCCACATAGGTCTGATACCTGTGCGTGAGTAATGAATTGGTTGATGGTGATTAATAATTTGGACCTACAGTTTTAGGTGGGTTCCGAATCTCCGGGAAGTGATTTTACAGCAGAGAACGGAGTCTTTTTTGCTCTTTATTACTTATTAGTGTCTGCTTTGAGTTAATATCGAGTAATTTTATTTGTTTATCTAAAACGAATTTGATTAAAAGTTTTTCAAGGAGGATTCTCAAAAACCTAAATCATGCCCACCCGTGACACCTCCCACCCGCTCTTCAACCCTCGTGGTTCCCCCCCCCCCCCCCATCGATCAGCCCGATTGATAAACTCATTAGCATTTTGGCAGTAAACACTAGTAGCCAATCATAAAAATTTTATTGTTTGAGTTTGGTGTGGAATGAGTGATTTGGATCTAATTCAATTGAACTCGTGTAGTGGAATTCATCGTTACGTGAAAATCTGGGACTAAGCTACACTAGGTACTCTACTCCAAAAGATGTCGGCAGCAAGAGAGCTTTTATTTTGGCAGCAGAGGCTAAAAATACTATATGGTGAGCTAGTCAAGCTAAATGTTGGGCGAATGTCAAGTGTGAATAAACTGTTTGGAAAAACCAGCTTTAAAAAATCAAACTTTCATCTGAAGATGAGAAATAGTGGACCACATATTAGCCAATGATATTATTAATTTCGGGTTACTTTAAAAATGTAAAAACATTTATTATTCGTATCATAGCAGTATAAATTCATAAATACTTCATAATCATTTGACGTTGATTAATGATATTGATCAATATGATGGCAATATATAGTCAAAATAAACTTATCCAAATTAGGAACAACCCAAAAACAAATAACCAATAATGAATAAAACTTGATATTGACACAACTACATTATGAAATGAGATGCTATAGCTTGGGAAGACGACAGTCACGTCGTTCTCAAAACATTCTCAATTTCAACCAAACTAAAACTGAAATGCTAGAAAGTTTTGTTATTTATACTGTACACGGATTGTTTGCTATGCATTAGTTTGTTACTGTTGTTGACGAGCTATTCAGTTACTATTTGCTAATAAAAATGCGAGCTTTTGATAGGCTGAACTATGTTGAAGCTGTGTAATTGACTGTGACTTGACACATCCACTAGTTGCAGAGCTGGTGGAGCAAGTGAATAATAACTATCAAACACAGAATAGCAATCATGAAATGTAGAAAACAGGACATGGCAGAAACATTAATATATAGTACATTATAAATGGTGAACGCTGGAAATATTGAAGGTTGACAAATCAATCAAAGTCAAATAACAGAAAAGCAACAAGTTTTTGACTTTCAATATTCCTCTTTTATGTTATGTCGATTTGTACGTGTTCAACCCGTTTTACATTTAGTTTTTTATTTGTTTGATGTTTGATGGTTTTTGGCCTGCACAACCAATGAGCCAATAAAAGATCTGTCACAGTCAGTTCAGTCTATCACAGGCTTCCATTCTCGAGCCAATAGTATCAGTCCGTGTGGGTTATGAAGCACGTCTGTTTTTTAGTTTTAGTGCGAATGAGAATAATAGCAGCGTGCTGCGAGTGCCAAAACTATTATTAATTTCCTTTTTTCTAACTGGAGGCTAATATCTCATTAACTGATAATGAATGTGGTTGTGACGAAATTCTCATTCATCAAACCATCATGAATGTCTAATACATCAACAATTTCAAAAAATTCCCATCCCATTAACTACATAAATTAAATCAGACGTAGGTTTGATATTGTCATATAGACCAGAATAGTAGTTTACTTGTGGCCTTCTCAACATTCGAAAAAGGTAAAATTGATTGGAGATATCAATAATAATTGAGAGTAGGACAAATTTATACTACAGAGAAATGAGTATTGGGCAGAAAAAATCCGAAGAGAAAAAATTAAATCATAACTTAATTCTTATTCTCAACAGCTTTGTTGCAGCAGTCGCTACATATTTCAAGCAATAATTTCAATCAGATAAGTTCATAAAATCGAAAATGAGTTGACTTCAAAAAATTTAATCTCAAAAACCTTAATATTTACGAGAATGATCTGGTGCGCATTTGTAAATTACGTGGATAAACGAAAGTTTTTTTTTGTGATAAACGATGTGGGTCAGACTAACCTCTATTTTTAACTTTGCCTCTTCCTTATTCCAAGACATTCATTCACACACAACTCGCGACTGTTTACAAATGACGACAGCTACAAAGCTTCAACCGTTAAATTTTGAATACATTAAAAAGATTAATATTTTTATATGAATTAATTAATCACATTATAGAGTCGTTAATAATAATTTATCAAAGCCAACTTTAACGTTTGTAAAAAAAGCTCTGGGAATTTTCTCTATATTATTTCCTCTCATTCAAAGTATAATTATTATGAAATGGAATTAAATATTGTTACAGGCTCTATCACTAAAATAATGCTGGCAAAACTTGAAAGCAACATTCGGACTTTATTCACACAATTTATTTATTTAATTAACTCACAAAAGACCAGTAGTTATCACAAAAACAAATCAATAAAGAAACAAACAGTTCAATGACGTTCAACTAATAATAAATATCGCTATAACCAGATTATCACTGTACAAAAATAATCAGTCAATGGGCCGATCAATAATTTAGTAATAAGTGTCCAATAAACTGTTTAATGAATCAACAAAATATGTCTAATAAACTCAATAGTATCTAAGCACTTACAAAGCACAATGTCTGCCTTGGTTATTATCAATCACACTTGATACGTCGAATCACAATAGCACTATGTTTATTGCCAGGAAAAAAGGAATAATTATCACAAATGAACGTGTTGTTGTCCAAATAACCACTGACTCCTTGAGAAATGCACAACTGCTTTTATAAGTTTGTTTGTTTTAGAATTCTCCATTCCAGAAAGTTCCTAATCCCTCTATTCACACAGATATTTCTGTCATCAAGATAAGCTCAAAAATACCAGAAGCCCATTTGACATAATATAAGAGTAAAAGAAACAAAGAGAGAACTGAGATGAAGACAAAGAAACAACCAGTCAGAGAAACATAAACAACACCCCGTAATCAAGTCAGGAAGTAGCTGTCAGAGCTTGAACTTCGCCCTCCTCTTCCTTATGTTTCCTAATAATATAATCATAGATTCCTGGATTTCTTGTTCCATGACGAACTGCGTTGTTAATATTAACTTTTCATGTGAAATTTAACGACTTGCAGTCAAATAATTGACTGCAAGTCGTTAAATTTCACATGAAAAGTTAATAATCATAGAGCTTCTAAGTACGTAGATTATTGTGTGGAGTATAATTATGTAAATCAATGTATGCATAACAAACATATTTGACTGCAAGTCATTAAATTTCACATGAAAAGTTAATAATCATAGAGCTTCTAAGTACGTAGATATTTGTGTGGAGTATAATTATGTAAATCAATGTATGCATAACAAATATATCCCAGTGACAATACATCCTTGATGCGTTGATTTTTGCATATATATTCCTGATGGCAATAGAAATAGTTCTTCCATAAAAGTCCTTGAAATAAAACCTATGTCAATCAGACATGAAAAATGCACTGCTCATAATGGCATAAATGACAGTGATTAATCAGAGTGATATTTCTAATACTACCTTCCTTTAAAATTCTAACAAAGTGACATTTACATTGAAACTTTTGGCAGATAGTTCTTTGCTGCGCTTGAATAATAATTTAGCATTCAGCATGTCATAAAATCAATTTGAGCTGTCAGAAAGAAGAAGGATAATTGTTAAGAATAATTCTATAAACCCAGAAAAGTCATTATTTTCTCCTTTAAAAACACCCATTTCCGAGTACAGTTTTCGTTTGTTGTTGGTTTTTATCGTGGATAAAGTTTTCTATGAACTTGACAGTGTTTTAAAAATGGTATGGATTCGTGAAACGATTAATTTGGAGCAAAATCAATCTGCAACCAACTAGTTTACAAATAGCGATGATCAAAGACAATCAAATTTACAGCCCCTTCGAGCATTTGACTAGACTCCTCTCCATACACATTACTTGAAAAGGCAGTGAATTTAAAAAATAATATTCCTCATAGATGATTTTACCCTATATTTATATTATGATGATTCATGATGAAATTCTACTATTTATACTCTTAATTCCAACTATTTCAATTATTTCAAAAATGCTACTAATAAACAAAAAAGCAATTTATTGATTTTAAATAAGAAAATAATTATGAAAAATTAAAATTGATTTGAAATTCAAAGCAAAAGTTCAAGTGAAGTTATTGAATAATTTTTCTATATCTTTATGATTCAGAAAAATATTAATATTGTGGATGGTTTCAATTTTCTAATGTAAATATACTTTTTCATCTTCATTTCCCCCCCAATGACAAAAGGCAATCTAGAGTAATTTGTTTTAAAAAACAGTCTTTCTGAGTTATATCACTAGTTTTTTAGGATGGCCTATTACAAATTTGAAACTTCTAAAACGGACTTGTCAGACTGGATGCTGTGCAATATATATAGTTTTCATTTATTTATTTCAGCCAATAACAACCGTCAATGAAGGCCAGCCTACCCCTTAGCCAATAGTATCATTCCGTGTATAGTATATATTAAGCTACTCTGTACTTTAATTTTAGTTTGTCTGAGATCGATAATGGAGTAAAATCCGAAACTAGTATCTCTATATTTTCAATAAATGTGGTTGTGACAATTTCGTCTTATTATTCATCATTTATTAAAGTTAATATTGTGAAGATATTATAGTAGAATATCATAAATTTATTATCAAGGTTACTGATGTGTACATCAGCACTTTATAAAGCATGTTGAACGTTTCTGTAGGTGGAATGGGAACGTCCCAGAATGAGGAAGATCGATTCTAGTATCAGCTCCGTTTTCTTATCAGCCGTGAGATAGTATCATTTTCAGACCTAGAGTAAGAAATAAGCAAAAAGCAAATTCAAGTCTACTCAAACTTTAACTAGAACTGCAATAAAACTTATCTATCATCTACAAAGCGTAAAATAGCTCTAAGAGACTATTGAATTCCTTCTTGATATATTCAAAGCGAAGCTTTTTTTAAAGAAGTTACCGTTGACTGAGACTTTCCGCTCATCATAGTGTCTTGATTCACTGGGTTTCTTTCAAAATGGAACGCAGTACTTATGTGTTGGAGACGGAATCTGTTAGTTTTCAGGTCGATAGCTGTTAGTTGTAATCGAGATCAATATTGTAACACGGAAACAGAAAGAATTCCTAGAAGAAGTTGGGCATCTCGTTAAGATCGACAACTAAAACTAGAAGCGATCGCTCAGAGCCTTTTCTCACATCATTCTAATACTTGGAAACAGCTGTGAATTTCTCGCCCTGACCTGCGCAATGCAACTGACCTATTTAGCTGGCGAATGCTCTGAGTTTTTGCGTCTGACAATGAGAAATGCCATCATATGACCAATAATTATTATTGAAGTGAAAAACTCGTATAGAGGCTATGTGCTTCACTGTGTATTACCAAAAAGCATAAAATATACATGTGAATTTGAAAGTTCGTACAAAAAACCTCTATAACTTTAAATATTTTCTTTATAATTTGAAAATATAATGTTATATTATGACACAAACGCTTAGGACTGCGTTTGGATGTGTGACTTCCAGCTATGACTTTCCGTTATCTGCTCCATTATCACTTGAGAAATTTTGAACTCACCTAAAATTGTGTTCTCTATAGCACAACAAGCTTTTTCTTGTAACAACAAGCCGGAAATGTTGATGAATAGCTTGTTTGATAACTTTGTTTGGAGAAACATAGAAGCGCCTTATTTGCACAACAGTCTATGTTTCTAATAATGTGCTTCTAGTATTTTCGTTTGACAATATGGTGTCAATAGAAAGATCTGCAATAAAACTCTCGGAAACAATACAAACTTGAAAAAAGGGTTGTCCTTTTCAAAAGTTATTCAATTTTTATTCGGATCTCCTTATAGCAAGTTCTTTCTGTGGCAGTTGATATTCTTCTTTTCATGGCATTACAAAGCAGTGCTATTGTAACCGGACCGTGCCTCTGTCGGGTCACTGTCTGAGGTTGGTAATTAACCAATTAACCTGAGTCCTATTACTACTGGGGAGGGCTGCACCCCGCCAATGCACCGCCTGTGGTGGTAACACCGACTCTCAAACCCCCCGGAGGGGAAGGGGGCAACAAGAGATGTCCACTCGCTTCTCACCGAACCACAGGTAGTGCAGACCACGGATAGGTGCACACACTCCACCCTAAGTCTTAATTTGCGCACTAAATAAAACATAAATAATTTTCCCAGGAAAAATTTATAATTATTATTGCATAGTTATTTTGAAATTACAAATATAAATCAATAAGGAAAGAATTGATTAAGATTTAAAATAAATATAAAAAGCCTCAGATAAAAAAGATAGAAGATAAAAAATCAGGATGATAATATTTCAAAGATGAAAGTCGATAATACACTGGCCGGCAACAGGTGTTGTTGGTAGCTGCATGCTTTGAAAAGATGAATGCATCATGAAAAGCTCACCTTTCGCATATTTTGGTTGAACAGAATGAGAAATATGATAATGAATGAACAACTTAACTGCTATCAAAATGCGTACGATTTCATTCCATGAATAGAGTAGGGCTGAAATAGAGGGCTTACAGTGAACACTATTCCTATTGAATATTCCATACCCCTTAATGTATTGATTTCAATGTTTTATTAGGACGGTTTTTATATGAGATGGCATAATAGTATCATATATGAATAAATCATGATTTGAAATTCACCAATTTTGATGAGTTTCACTTGGGAATACACTTTGTTGTTACATTTTCATACTCCACTGCATAGTTATTATTATTTCTGTATACGTTTTTGATGAATATCTTTATCAGAGTATTGAAAAATATGAATTAATGCCAAAATAAGATGAGTGGAAAAAGGAGACCAAGTCTCAGGAATGAAGGTCTACATAAATCTAACCCATTTTTTAAATATATCTCATATTGTATCTCTATCACCCTTTCAGTTATGTTTGTATGAATTACATTGATTAGCATACCTTATAAAAATAGCCTGAGCTGATGCCATATCAGCTTAGGCTATTTTTAAGAACTAGGCCTACTGTGATTTCTGTTTTGTGTTTCTTTTCATAATAAGCAAAATATTATCTAATGGGATCCTGAGAAAAAAGAAATGTCAACCCTGCAATCCATCCTTGAGAGGATTCAGTGTTCATCATGCAAGAAGGTCAGCTAATGAGTTCAAGATTTTTCTAGCCATACCAAGCTAAAATAGTGTAGAGTGTAATAGTAACGATGAGCAGAAGATAGTGATGAATAACTCATTTGAACATCTTAGTAAAACAAGATAACAAGTGATAGTGATTTGAAATTAATTTCACAATCAGAGTCACCCAGAGACCTTTTGTGGACCGGGGCAGAGTTTTGGTTGGAGGTTCCTCTATCCCTTCACCCTAAATACCAATTTTTAATCATTGACATGATTTTCCAAAGCATCCAATCTCCCAGCTATGCCCACTATCCTCAAAGGTATCTCTGTTACTTTGTCTCTCCAATTTAAAGATGAAATTGGAGTGTGAGCCAACTGAAAACCATTCAATGAAAAAAGTTGGGGAAGCTAGGGGAATGCTGAGTAGCACCAGAGAGATTCTTAAAAAAATACACTGAATTTCTCTTCTATTTTTGTGTAATTTCTTAAATTTGAGTATAAGAATTTAGTAATACTGGAATATTTCATTATACTTTGAATATGAATAACCTAAAAAATGAACTTTTAAATGAAAAATGGAATGAGGTCTTCAGCAGCGACGATTCAGATGCATCTTATGATAACTTCATAACAATTATAAACACGTATTTGCAGAATAATACTCATCACTATCGACGTCAGAAAAGATTCAAACCAATCAAACCATGGATAACAAGAAGGCGTTTAACAGCGATCAAAACCAGAAATTACTTAAACAAAAAGAGGAAACTAAATCCAGACAACATAGAACTCATAAACTTCTTCCAGAGTTACAGGATCTTTTGCAAAGGAACAATTTTATAAAAATAAATTAGACAAATTGAGAGAGAACAAAAATTGTTGGAAATTAATCAGAGAAGCCACATAGGTCAAATAGCCCTGGTCAAATAGGAACAATATAATGAATTTGGATAAAATAAAAATGAACAATAATATAGTGGCAATAGAGCAGAATTCAAAATTCTACTTAACCACGTAAATGATTTTTTCACTAATATTGGAGAAAATATATCTAAAAAAATTACAGACAGTTTCAATAAACCATCAAGTCAAATAATTTCTGGATATAAACCTCACTCAAGAACATTAAACTCAATATATTGTAGTGAAAATGAAGAGGAAGAATGAACAGTTTTCGTTGCTATCTGCTTGTATCAACAAGTGTCTGGTCAAAGCAATTAATTATTCTTCTTTTGACACTTTTATGGTGTTTACTTGGAACTTTGCAGAATATTCTAGGTGTTTAATCAGAATTTAATGGAATCTTATCGAATATTGTGGAAGATGCGGGAGTCCTTATCTGTTTATTTTAGAATTCGGTAGAAGTTGATAGAAAAATGGAGAGATATCTCAATTACGGAAAAATATATGAATAAGAGAGATACTTTTGTAAGTTAGTTCAGTCTTCTTTGAAATTCGTCAAGATAAACAAGGTGACAGTAGTGGTAATTAATTACTGGTTACTGTTGATGTTACAAGCTTTATTATCACTTACCCGGTGGTTCGGAACCCACCTAAAATAGTAGGTCCACCATGTTCCCCGTAACATGGCTCAAACGGCGAGGTGGAACTACACGTAAGGGTCTCCCCACCATTAAAAGCCATACGCTTATTATTTTTTTTGGTTACTGTGTCTTTAGTGATAATTATTTTTCCTATTTAACTTATAGCCTACCAGTGGACTCTACTCATAGCTTTATTGTATTGCGGACTTATGCTACATAAGTTAATTATTCTTCTTCGACATTCTTCTTGAATTATTGGACAGTTTATTGAACAGTTATTATTTAATATTAGATCGGCCTTATGACATTTAGTGATTGATGTCTGTACAGTAATATTGTAAACTCTTTATCAGTTGAACAATATTGATTTATTTGCTTCCGATTACATTATTTTGTGTAAGAAATAACTGAACAGTGTGAGTTGTGGATAATTTGTGTAAATAAAGTGCGAGTGATAAATTCAAGTGATGCCAGCGTTATTTTAGGCATAGAACCCATAACAATATTTTAGTCCAGTCATTGAGCAAGAAATATTAGAGGCAATAGGTACTTTACGTAACGATAGTGCCCCAGGGCTTGATGTTATCGATAATAAAACTATAAAATTATAAAAGCTTCAATTTCCATCCATTGACCCATATATTCAGTCTGAGCTTATCTAAAGAAGTGTTTCCAAGGGCCATGAAAGAGATCTGTGTGAGACCATTACATAAAGGAGATCATAAGCTTATTGTAACTAACTATGGACCTATTTCTTAAATAAGCAATATTTCTAAAGTATTGGAAAAAATAGGGCTTCGGGATCTGTGATGGGTCCACATGCGTTTTCTATCTGAAGGTAGATAAACCAACAGGTATCGCAAAGGGTTGTCCTATTATTTGTAAAAGTGGAAATATTCTTTCCTTGGTCCCTTTTTCTATTATTCTATAATAGTTGGAAATTTTGACCAATTTGTTGATTTTGAGCCTTCCTTGTTGGTGCTGACTATAGAGTGCGCATTTTGAAGTAGAAATTCTGTGAAGTTGTGAGACTGCTATAAAAAATTTAAAAAAATCATAAGCTTTATCGTAAAGGAAGTATAGAAACTTTCATTACATCACAAAATTCTTATCTCGAATCACACCTTGAGTTTTTATAGCTACTCCTCAAACTTCTCACCAACATGATTCTTAGTCAAATATCTCACTGGACGAAGTAGTCTTACTTTTTTGTCCTACTCATACTGTATGGTATCTGAAATGTATCAAAATTGAAAATGAAAATCACAATCACTTGATAGGATAAGTTTGTGATTCTCACTTTGCCAGAAGTAATTATTCACTTCTCCTTTTTTAATATCTTATTACTGTATTATCTATCTCTTAGGAACAAGCATTGTACCTTGAAAGTTGTAAAATAGCTGAAAGTGATTTTGAAGACAATAAAATAGCAATTAAAATCAAGTAATCAAGAAATCAAAACATTTCTCTCTAGAAGTATTATACTGTCAACTTTCCATTTTATTGAGATTTTGTCACTCTGCATGTGCAGCCTAGTATTCCACATTACTCCAAATCATGCTCTCTTCAGATGGCAAATTACCGTTGGGTCCAGTTCTCATACTAGTCACCAACAATGGGCATTCTTATAGATCTAGGAATACTAGTTGTTCATAGATCTTGCTGTACTTTTCCACAACCCAACAATACAACCCCCAAATACTTATAATAAGAAACTCTCTCTATTGTTTCACAGCAAAAGCAAGTGTTATTCTGATCATCCCTACATTTGTGAATAGTATAATGTTTGTAAATTAAAATCTGAATCTTTGGACAGATGAATAGACATGAACTTAGACATGTACAGCAAGAGGCCCCTGTAGCCTACTAAAGCAAAAGCCATTTTGCACTACAAAGCTATTGTGCTATCGTTTAACGTCTCTTCGGTTTACACAGTACTTTCCATGAAAAGGAAGAATGAAATTGAATCTTCTAGATTCATATTTGAAGCATGAGAGTTTACTATCAACTAATTTTGGACAGTAATTAATTTTTTATGGAAATATTTTTTGCTAGTTGGAACTTATTGAACTGTGTGTTTCTTTTATTGATTCTGTTGTGTCATAAGTGTCTACTGTGAGTTAATTGTGTGAATAGTTTCGTTTGTTACTTTAAAGTGTTGCTAGCATTATTTTGGTGTAAGAACCCGTAACAATATTGTTCATGACAATTGTATCGTGAGACAATAATGGATCGCTCCTAGCTCTGATAAATTAGCAGTCATGGACCCTAGCAGCAATGACGTTACAGAATGTCATGTGAATCCGGCAACAAAATAACGACTCCGAATGTCAAAGCATGACTGAATCAACAAGCAACTGTCTATATCAATTTTCCCAATTGAGGAATGAGCAATCGAGCAATCACGCTATACGGGCGAGTGCACTGACCTTGCGCACATTATAAATATCAATTCAAACTGCAATTATTTAGCTGAAGAGAAATCGTTACCCATTAACCACTATAGACATTGACAACCATTACAATCATTGAAATAATTGTTGCTGGATGACGTGATTAATCGAGCTGATTTATTGCTTTGAAAATTTTAAATCTATTTTTTTCAGAATTGTTTGGGCGCTTACTGATGATACATTCACACCCGCATCATCTTGACGGGTGAAATTTTTTTTTGTAGATTACGTCTTGAAGACTTCAGTTAAGGAGTATAAGACAAGTCAGATCAACAATTATACACTAGATACCATAATTACTATATCAATTAGTTAAGGTGAGGCTTAATTTTGATGTGAAAGGAACTCTTGTACACTATAAAAAGCTTTATCAACTAAATATTTTTTCAATTGTTTTTGGAATATTTCTATATTTTCAAGACTCTTTAAAACTGCGGTAGCTTATTGTAGAATGTCCTACCAATATAACTAGGTTTATGTTTGAATAAGCTACTATTGTGACTCACCAAGTGATAATCTCCTCGGCTTCTTGCACTATGTACTATGTACTACTAAGTACTACTATGTACTACTACATTTTTCACACAATAAGCTTCGGTTGACGTGTGAGGATCTTTGAATCTCCTGGATCTTTGAATCCGTCCCTTCATAACATGTACTACTATGTACTACTAAGTACTACTATGTACTACTAAGTACTACTATGTAATACTAAGTACTACTATGTACTACTAAGTACTATGACTTCTTGTACTATAATCATGTACGTCAAGATTTTGGTTAATATCATTCGTTTTTACGTATAAAGTAGCTTCATACACATATAAAGCAGGGTATAGTTAGGAGACCAAGTCTCTTGAACAACGGCCTACATGAATATAATCTATTTACTCTTTCTATACACCTAACAGCTTTCTTTTGGATCTTAAACACCCTATCAAGATTGTTTTGATGAATTACCTCATACTAAGATACAGGGCCACCGAAAGGGGGGGGGGCAGATGGGGCAAACTGCCCCAGGCCACGGAAGAAAGGGGGCCACATCAAAGCTGTTTTTCTGTGGATAAATAAAAAAATAAATATAGAGAAGAGGAATTTTATCAATAACATCACAATTTCTAGGGGGATTTTAGAGAAATTATAGCGATTTTAGGAGATTTTTAATTTGCTTTAGGGATAATTATTTTTGTAGTTGATAACAATGTCATCGAGAACTGTCAGTAACACTGTAACATTGTCAGTATTAAATGTGCTTGGAAATATGGTGATGCTAAAGTCCAGTTCTGTATTCTTATTGTTTTTTGGGGAAATGATGTCTAGTTTCTTTATAAAATACTAGCTGGCCCGACGCGCGTTGCTGCGTTCTCATAAAAAATTCTTGATTTTATTATTTGTCTCCTCCCACTGAGGTTAAATTTCAAATTTCAACCTTCTAGGACTATTAGGGAAGAATTTAGTCCTAGGGCTCTTCCAGCTGATCAGAGAGGCCTCCTTCGTTGTTTTCTTACACAGTAAGACCTTACTCACCACCTCTCAATGAACATTTCAAATTTAAACCTTCCACGACTATTAGGGTAGAAGCTAGGTTTTTTATTTTATTATTCGCCACCTCCTACTGAGAATGCATTTCAAATTTCTAGCTGCATTGGTTAACAGATGTCATCAACCCGGCATAATTATTACATCTCATCATACCCAGCCATATGTTTCCTACATACTGCAAGGCTCCGACTGCACGGTATCCTACATGCAAAGTTTTTGCGTTCCAGACAGCGTAAATAACGCGCCGCTAAGGAGCCTGCCATATGATTAAAAACTATTGTCTTCTATCAGCTGTTCCTTTAAGCTGTTTGGCCGGCAAGTTCAGTAGGTTAGGTGAATGATGATTTGCAAAACACACAAACAGCTTGTCCATCGAAACAGCATGTACAGCAGATAGAAAAATTTCAAATTATTTTCCATATGATTAAAAGATCCCAGTAAGCTAGCTAGCCATGTACCCATGCTTTGCATATGCAAAACTTTAACCCCCTAAAAACACCCCTAAAATTGCGAATTTTGAAAAATCCTTTCTTATTGCACGGTGAAATCCTATAAGGATTGTTCATACGAAATTTCAAGTTCATAGGCCTAGTAGTTTTGGCTCTGCGTTGATGAGTGAGTCAGGGTATCATCCTTTTATAGATAGAGATTACGTTTTATCAATGAAATATACTTACACTAACTCCGTAGGCCTCAGTACAATATGTTTTCGTATTTATGCAGATTTCTTTTGTCTTGTATTACATTTACTAACTCCATATAGGCCCCTGTACAATTTTGATACAGTTTTATGTGGTATTTTAACGTCTAGGGCCCAAAAGTTAGGGGACTGGTGCTTACATCAACTAACTCTGTAGGCCCCAATTCGAATTTTTCTTATTTTTATGGAAGTTTTATTCAATTTTCTTTCATCTGGATGGGATAGGCTCTGGTGTGGTTAAATAAATCTAAACTAGGCATATCAAAAAGCTTGTAATTATTGATGTTAAGTTAATTAAAGGCTCATGGGAGAAGCTTCAAGAAGAATCGAACAATGTAGCTAAGGAAATAGAAATTGAGCCCCAGTTTAAAGAGACGATGACCAGATGCTGTAAGAGGAAAAGGTTTCATGATGAACCATTGAATGAAGAATATGTTTTTCAATGTCCTGAAGAGAGACTCAAAGTTCAAGTTTTTTATCCAGCTCTCGAAATTCTTCTTATGCAACTAAATGAATTGGCACAAAAAATGTCAACTCTTTCGATACTATTTTGCCAAACCTAACTCCTGAAGAAGATGAATGCTCAAATCTTGAATTTCATTTAAGCTCCAATGAAGATGATTAGGTCTATACCAAAGACTTAAACAAAGACGATCTAAAATTTCATTGAGGCCACATCATTGAGGCTGTTTAAGAGTGAAGGCATAGAAAAAAGGTTTTAGTTTAATTGTTGGTGTACTTGTCACCTTAAAACACTTTAGATTGGCCAGCAAAAAAACTGTAGGTCCAACTCATCAATCACCATCATCCAACTCATTACCCACGCACAGGTCTCAGACCTATGTGGGCTTCATCCTCAGAAAAAAAAGTGTGATCTAGTATGCTGTTTAATTGTGTGTTAGTTATGTTGTTAGCTGTGTTAGTTGTTTTTGAAAAAGAAGGACTGTATTTGGGCTGTGTGTATTTCTCTGAATTTTTAAAACTATGAATCAAAAGTGTACTGTAGGTCTGCAATTGTTTAGTTTGAAACAAAATAACATTACTAAATCAAACATTTTTAGACGACATTATTCTCATTTTTGCCCTTTAAGAAAAGTCAGTCCAACACGCTTATAGCTTAGGTCTAACTTCGAACATTACTAGGCCTCCTTACTTCATCTACAAAGATGAAAATTAAAATGAAAATATGCTTTATTAGGAGGACGTATAAAGACAGGCACATGTCATTCAGTTTAAGGTTAATTTCTTCTAAACCAAGAAGCTGAGCCATTTAGGCGTTGAGGCATTTAGTAAGGAATGCCGTCTTCACTCCAATTTATAAACTACTCATACGTCATAACAATACTCAGGCCCGATTCTATAACTGGGCAACATGGGCACTTGCCCAGGGGCGCAAGCGTGCAAGGGGCACAAGGGTTTTGGGTCACAAAATTTTTTTTAAATTGTAGAAATTTTAACCATATGTCGACAAAAGTTTATAAATGTAAAAAACTATAAAACATTATAGAGCTGAAAAATTAAAATTTCAAGGTAGTACAAACATTCTTCAGATCTTTCTGAAAAATTTGGTAACATTTCCATGCTTATCGGTTAGAAAATAGCGTCCGAAACAGAAAAATCGTTCTGCCTCCTCTTCACCCGCATATCGAAAAAATCACCTCGTTCATATAAATTCATTCAATGGTAGTAAGTATAAGGCCTCTTAATTATTTTAATATGTGTTAATTATAATAACCATTTTTTCAACAGTGATTTGGAATGATATATTGCAGGGAGTGAACAAAACAAGTGAGAGTTTGCAAAAAAAGAACTGGACTTGATTCGTGCCACTCAAGAGCGAGAGACTGTCTATGTTTTTGAAGGAGAAAGGTAATAGTAGTGAATTTGAAAACTATGAAGCTATAGCTTTAAAAGTAGCTGGGTTAATCAACCCTTCAAATGAAAGGTCAAGAAAACGTACCATATTTTCAGATGAAGAGAGGGATAAAGAATATGAAAATATGGATCCCAGGAACAGATTTCGATGTGGAGTATTCAGACCAATTTTCGACCATCTAATAGTTCAACTTGATAAGAGAAAAGACAACTTACTGCAAGACGCTCAGTCAACGATTTGAAATTTTCAGCTCTCTTAGAGAAAAGCAGAATGACGATATAAGAGAGCAGGCTCAAAGGGTAGCTCAATGTTACTTAAATGACATTTAGGAAGACTTTGAGCAATAGTGTCTACATTTTAAATTTTATATGGAAGCTAAAAACATCACATACATTAGGGAGTGCTACGAATATATAGAAAACACAGCTTAGAAAGTGCATTCCCAAACTTGGTGGTAGCTATTCGAATTTACTTAGCATTGCCAATCACAAATTGCACAGCTGAGAGGAGCTTTTCGGCCTTGAAAAGAATAAAGTCTGAAAATCGTTCTACAATAACAGATGATACGCTGAATAGCTTAATGCTGTTATTTACGCAGAGTGACATTACACTGAAGCTTGACTTCAAAGATATAATTGATAGCTTTGCTATATCAAAGATCAGTAGAAAAAATGCAATAATGTAAATAGGATATAAGGAGAAAGTATGAGGAATATGCATAAATATATATGAAGTATAGTAATAAGAGAAAGAAAGTATAAAGGAAATAAGAGATATTATGGTTGAAGTATTAAAGTTGTTTCACAAGACTCAATTATTAAAAAGTGAACATACAGTTGAAATAAAATTATCCATGGTTACGTATAGAAATAAACGTTTGCAATAACTAAGAACTATTTTTTAGGGTGGGTGGGTGGTCTGTGATACTGTAAAATACAAGGTTGCTGTTTATGTTGTGACGTCAATCATAACACCTACGCCTGTAACTGCAGTAATAATAAATACTTTCAAGTTTTTACAGTAGCCAGTTTGGGACATGGCGGGTCCATAAGTGGTGGATAATGGAAAGACTTACCGACTCACCAAATAAAAGGAGTTTGGTGGTGTTGAGGGAGAAATCCCTCCCGAACCAAAAGTGGCAAAGATGAATTAATAGTGGCACGGGGGGGGGGGGCGCATCTCTTTAATTTGCCCAGGGGCGCCACAAGAGTTAAAAACGGGCCTGACAATACTCTTGTATCATGATACTGGACTTATACAGTAGCCTACGAGTAATGTATTCAGTTGTTTTTTTTTCTTTGTAGATTACGTCCATTGTAATCTAATGACCTCTTTCACTTACCACTATTATTTTACATTATTGCCATCTAAAGTTGTGATGAAAAACCGTTTTGATTTTTTTTAACACAAAGTATTTGAAAAAAATGTAGTTGGTAGTTGGTTGAAACTTTGTCTAAAACTATTGATTTCATGAAATAAGCTGAGAGAGGTTATTGGAATCCAATTTGGCAGCAGTACTGGTTTTCTAGAGCTTCATACAATCCACCCACACGATGCGTTGGAAAACTCAGCTAGTAAGCTGAATGAGGACACTGAAAAAGCATAATTGTAATGTAAATCGTGGGATAAGTTAAATAAACTCATTAACATTTTACTCAAATTATTCATTTTTTACTTATCATTGAATATTGAGATTATTTTTTTGCAATATCTTTATTCATTATCATAATAATAAAGATAATATTATTTTCAATTCATCTCACATTACAGAAACAATATCTTATAATAAATAATTAATATCAATAGTAATAATTCCGCAGTGTACGATCTTTTGTGACATAAGATCTTTTGTTTAACATTGGAAGGAAAATCGTCTGATGTATTTGATGTATTATTGGGTACAGTACATAGTTTTTAGCATGGCCATGTATGGTAATTCCATATCTTAATTGGGATTCTATAATACTATAAAGGCTACTGTGCATTTTATTTTTGTGGGTGAGAGCTCTTTCATTTGCTAGCATCTATGTGCTATAGATAATAGTTTTTGGTCAGCTTTTGAGAGTGTGTGAACCATTTCATATTTGAGTCAAGGTGTAAGCCTCAATATTTTACTGAATTGGAGTGTTTTATTTTTTGCAGTTGCATGGGTTTAGAGTGTGGAAACATTATTTTGTAATTGTGGCTAATTATTCTGTTATTACAATCAAGAATATCTATATTTAATTTTAGGTTGTGGAATACTATTGTTTTTGACTTTGCAATGTCAATATGGATGGCATTTTTGTGAAAATGATTTTTATTGTGTTGATGTCTATTTTTTTTTATTGTGTTTATTATACATGTGTGTTTGTTTGTCTTTTATTGTGTTTTTGCACATTTTTGGCTGCTACTGTCAAGCTTTTGTTGGAGAGTAGTATAATGGTATTGTCTGCATAATCATTATAAAGTTCTCCTTTGAAGGCACATTTTTCCAGATCATTAGTAAACACTTGAAGAAACAGATTGAAGAGTAGGGGTGACAGAGGGGATCCCTGGATGACCCCAAAAGTTTGGGATTTTGGTTTACTATTATTGTTTCCAATTCTAACTATTGTTTCCCTATTTGTAATACAATTTCTAAGAATCTGCAGGTCTATCCTCAATACTCCCATCTCTCTCAATTTCTATCATTATTAATTTCTTGTTGAATCATGTCAAATGCTCTACTCAGATCTAGTAATACTGCAAGAGTGATCTTATCTATATTTTTATTGATAACATAGGAAATTTTTTCTAGTATTTTTTATTTACCTGGAATAAAGCCATGTTGATTTCTATACAAAATTTCATTTTGCATTGAGTACTTAAGTCTCCATGTAAGATGAATTATTATGCTTTCATTATTATTGATATTGCACCTGTTGGTCGATTATTTTTAACACTTTTCCACAAAACATTCTTATGAATTGGTTCAAGGAGTGTTGTTTTCATCTTTGTAGGGATATTTCCTGTTTTTATTATTGTATTTTATAGATGCAAGAGGGGTTTTTATGATTGTGAAATGATTTGTTTTGGTGTAATGTTGTCAATGTCAGGCAACGATGTGTTTAATTTATTTACTATTCTTCCCAGCATATTTATTTCTTTTTCTTTGAAGATATGCTATATTTATGATATTTTTCTTTTGCTTTGCTTTGATTGCGGATTGGTTTTGTCTCTTGAAATTTATCTTTTCTATTTCTGTTTTAGAGTTTTCATTGAAACTTTCACATAATTTTTCCATATATTCTTCTTTTCTGACATTGGAATTTTCCATTATTACTGATTCAATAGATTTTTTTCTCTTATTGAGGATTTTGTTTACTGTATTCCAGGCCTTTTTGCATCTACCATGTGTGTGTTGACTCTATTGTAATGATAATTTCGCCTTCCTTTCCTTATGACATTAGTCAGACTGTTTCTCTGTTCTCTTAGATAATTATTTGTATGTTGTTTTTTCAGTTTGTTCTATAACTTGTCTTTTATGTTTATTTTATTTGTATAGTCTCTGAGATCCATGTTTGATTTTGTTTAGCTCTTTTATTGTGCATTGTTATTATTGCCTTTTCATTTATGCTTTCTACTATCGACTCGTAAATTTTGTTTGATGTTTGGTGATCATTCCAGTTCGTATTTCTAATCATGTTTCCCGCTATTTTATCAGAAATTATCTTTATTCTATCATCCACAATTGCCTCTGCTGTGATATCTTGTATTTTGAAGCCGACTATGTAATGATCCACTATTTTTTGTTTCAATTAGAAGTGTTTCTATTTGAGTTTGCTTATTCTTGTGTTTATGTGGTCTATGCATTTTGATGTGATGTGATTACCGTATAGTTCTTCTCTGGTTGGATCTTTTATTACCAATTGTATCCCCTCTGTGTACAATACGCTAAGATAATTATTTTGTATTTGTGTGGTCAGGGTGAAGGTAGCAGCACATTTGTTAGAAAGCCACTAAAAACCGACAGTTCTGTTCAGCAGACACAATAATTCTACAGTTCCTGAAAGTTTATAACATTAGCTCCATGAAAATAAGAAAGACAATTTGAAATAATGTGCTGCTATAACTTCCACTTTGAAAACATACTTTTGTGTCAGCAGGATGTGATCGGGCTTGGCCCAAAAAAAATTTGACACTGAGTTCTAGTAAGTTATACCTAATAAATTAATGCCTTATTGCCAATGGAAAATCTGGACCCTTATTCTATTTGTAAAAGAAATTCGAAGCAGGCCTACTTGAAACTTTCACTCTGCTACTATTGAGCCCACACTTCATCTGGGTACCCGGGAACTTCGGTACCGTACGAGTTGAACATGGTAACGTTGAGGAATTTTCTGCCACAGTTGTATTCCCCCAGGAATTTTTTGAAAAAATAACTTCTCCAAAACAACTGTTTTAGCTATTCTAGAATTCTTTACTGTTTTAACAAAACTTGCCCCCAAGGTTTGCTAAAATTCCAAAATTTATTTTGTCTCTAGATTTGGAGGGGGGATCTATCACCTTGACCACCGTTAGGTCGTGACCTAGCTGGCGCGCCCAGTGCGAGCGAGTGATGCGTACGATTTCAAGTCGCATCAAATTTCTAGCGTGCGACCAGGCAGTGTCCGTGCTGATGCGTCTATGCAAACAAGCGTTGCGACTAAGGTATTGTTTACTGCTGCGTCTAAACTCAGTGCCAAGCATGAGCTCGAGTGAGTTGCAATGTACCCTTTTGCTATAAAGCACTACTTTGAAATATCTAGTTGAATAGAAATAATTAAATAAAAAGAAAAACCTA
Organism: Conomelus anceps; assembly: GCA_948455865.1. NCBI lineage: Eukaryota > Metazoa > Arthropoda > Insecta > Hemiptera > Delphacidae > Conomelus > Conomelus anceps. Next base: position 37,175,412 of record OX418219.1, read on the forward strand.
CATTGTAATAAAGTGAACTGCATATTCCGTGATAGGTCAACATTTGAATAATTCCATCATTTATGCAATCAGCTCTACAGAGACGAATAATTATTTTTATTCAGTACACCAGAATGAAAATCAGTTGCGGACCCAGTGGGGGGGATGGGGAAATTCTCTCTCCTCCTTAAACGCAAAAGAAGAAGAGGAGGAAAAAGAAAAAGGATAAGAAAAAGAAGAAGGAGAAAAATTAGAAGAAAAGAGGAAGGAAGGGAAATGATAAAAAGAAGTGGAAAAGAGTTGACAAGAAGTAAAAGAAGAGTAATGGCTAGGAGAAAGATGAAAATAAAAAAGTGAAAAAAAGGAATAATACTGAACAGAAGCCAATAAAAAGTTGTTTTAAAGTTGCTGACAAGCGGGAAAGAGGAACAGCAATGATGAACCAGCATTTTAGTACTTAGTCTGTTAATAATGCCAGTTCAGAAAGGTATTTCTCAATACTGCTGTTTTACATGGCTGAGGACCACTGTGACAGAAAAAGCAGACTTGTGTTATTAGCCCTACTTTACTTTCACTCAGATATCACCCTAGCCTAGACCCTGGACCTTCAAAAATTAGTTGAGAGATTTCGGGTGATTACAAAATAGCTTTTCAATTGCTAATAAGGTATTTAATTCTTCTTGTAAATTTCATTTTTCACTAAAAATTTGTCAGTGGCGTAATTAAGGGGAAGTGATCAGGACAATTTATTATAGTCCCCCATCCTCCAGAGACAATAAAATAAATTTTTAGCAGGCCTTGTGAGCCAATTTTTGGCAAAAGATTCAAAGAATATGTTTAAAATTGCTAAAAATGTGGTTTTTAGGAATTATTTATTTAAACGTTTCTAGGGGAATATTCCCCCAAACCTCTTTTTGAATGAAATGTACTCCCTACGGTACAAGCCTACGGTACTGTATGGTACCCCAATCAGGAGCAGTGTGGGATCAAATATAGCAGAGTGGAAGTTTCAAGTAGGGTCCAGATTTATCATTGACAAAGGAACTAGGTAAAATTTACTTTGACACATAACATGGGTTGCAATATTAAATTAGAAAAAATAATGCCTAGAATCACTTTAAATGTCGTTTTAAAGGGTTCATTTTTCAAAAATTTGACATAAAATGAATTTGCCACTTTATCCCACCTAAAGTAATTTACATTTAGATTTTTATAATCTATTAAAGTATTGTTTCACAACACCGGGTGAACTTTTACTGCGCAAATGAATTTGTTCTGTCAACATGACTGCGTACATACAGTACAGCTGTTTGCGAACGACTGAAAATAGAGCATGTTTTATCATCAGATGCGCGGCAGAACTAGACGCAGTACGACGTCATCTTAGTCGCATTCACGATGACTGGCTGCTCGCATCATTCATACGCAAGTTTTGAACCATGCGAGCGAATTTTTGTTTAGACGCACAACTGAAAACGCGTCAGCTATACGATGTCATTATTACGTTGCTTTATATTTTGCGTGCGGCGGTCGCTCGTACTAGATGCGCCAGGTAGGACACAGCCTTAGCTATGCAACTGCCTGTTACGAATGGTGAACACGCCTAAATGTAGTCGAAAAAAATATCCCAAGACATAAATAAAAACATCGATTGGAACAGCGAAAAGTTGATTGATCATTCACTAATTCTAGGTTAACACAAGGTGACACAAAAAAATGAACTCGTCCAGAACAATAGTTTCGTATCGATTGCATCAATAATTACTAGCTTCCTGATGAAGACCGAGAAGGCCATGAATTATTGAATGCAATATTTGAGTGACTCGTCCCACCCACCTACACCTAAGTAGAACAGTAGAAGATAGTGACACTTACTGTTGAACTCAGTTGCGAATCATCGAATACTTTTTGCCTTGGGAGTTGTAATAGCCCAACTGGAACTCAATCGACCCCTTTAATCGTAGCTCAAACGTTGATGTGAAACGAATAGTATTTGAAAGAATAGCATTTTCAAATTGAAAAATGTTGTGGTTATATCCATTATATACTATATTAATATACTATAATATAGTTTATATTATACTATGTTTTTTTTTCATTTTACTTAAAAGCCTTGGCCTTACAAATCTATCAATATCGACATCAGTATCGATATCGGAACTTGCCTTCAGGAAAGCCTCAAGAGATTTCATAACATCCTATCTCTAAATAATTCAAAAAATGTCAGCAGGAAATCCCTTTCAAATTACACCAAGTCGTATAGAATACACAGTTTTTTTTTTCAAATAGGAAGTACATGGAAAGATTGAATATGGGCTTAGTGGCATATGAAAATATGGGCCTATGAAATATAGTAATAGTCTATATTTCTATCAAGTAGTCCGATGAAAGTTATTTTAAACCATGAGCTGCATAATATTTTTTTAATAGAAAACAGTTTCCAAGGTCAGTATTATTATTATTATTATTATTATTTGAATAATATGGAGTTTGGCAAACCTAATAACAAATTTAATAATTAGTATTGATTAGCAGATTGACTTATTTTTAGCAGATTGATTTGCAGACGAGAATTTGAATAGTGATGAGCTAATTTTGGTTGTTCACAAAATAGAACCCATTCTCATATTTTTCTCTGCAGATAACTTTTTTCTAGTATTAGTAGACAGTTCATTTGATGATTAACGATGTGTGCGCAATTACGAGATCTGCAATCACATGGACTCTTGGGAGCCAGCAAAACAATGGGCAGAGAAGTAAGGAAGCAGACGTGTAGTAGAAGCCATGATAAATGACAATAGGCAGTTACTCGAAAAGGGACACTTGGGGTTTAGGGTTTGGAAGGCTATCGGTCGATGGCGCCCTCAGCTTGTCGGGAACTGTGCAAACAGCAGATACCACATTCCACGACTTTTATACCCAGTCAATACTCACAGCTCACAATAATTCTCTCTGCAAAACTGCTTAACACTTGAATAACCCATTCAAATAAAGGGAATTCAAAGGAGATAGATAGTCCGACTCCTGAAATTTTGAGATGGTTTTTTGGTAAAATGTATGATAGCTTTCCACATAGCTTATTCTTATCGAGTACTTTTAATAAAGAATGGTTATACCTTCCTATCCTCGGACCACAAGGATCCAAGGTACAGTTAAGACAAACGTTAAAAGGCAGCCGCCCAATGTGAGAATACACATTTACATTTACACATTACTCGCATTCCCGCTCGAGTAGTTCATCACAGAATAATCCACCTGTACTTAACTCGCGTGGAAAACGGAACGCGTGGCACGGAACAACGTCCACAACGATACCTGTTGCTAATAGCACGGCCTTCCACTCAGAAGTGTGGGGGTGCTAATAGAAATAGAGGAAAAAATATTATGAAGTAGCAATAACTCCCCTCTCGAGAATATTGTTGAGAGGGGTTGTGGCACGGGTCTTGTACAGCGTAATCTCAACAAGCAAACAGGAGCTTGCCCCGATCTGCTTATCAACAATCCTCCAGATATGGTTATACTCTGATAAATGAAAAATAAACTTAATTATTGATTTGAAGTTAAAATTGGTATTGGTATACTGATTTTTTTAAATAGGCTTATCATGATTTAAAGTTTTGAGATCTTGAATGAATACTAAATCTTTTAAATTTACCACATTAAATTCACATTCATCATTAAAAATACTGGTGACAGATTCTATCAGGGGCCTGTTGCATAACATGTTTTACAAACTAATATCACTATAAGTAAATAATTATAACTTAGTTGTAGTTTTCAAATTAATATGCAACAGTATCCTGTATTCAAACTTTTTTAAGGAGAAAAAAATTCTGAAAATTATCCGTAAATTTTCTTACACAAGCAAATTTTTAGGTTGAGGAGAAAAATATTCTTGAAGTTCAGTTACAATTGACAAGGCGACGTATCAGGAGCATTTGACGTGAGCTTATTGTTTTTAATCAGATTCCCACTTCTAAGACAGTGCATGAAGAGTAGGCTAGTGATAGCACACAACTGAAACTGTGTTACCTTGAAGTTTGCTTTCACAAAGATGTAAGGAGGCTGGATGTGAGCTGTGAGGTTATGGCTGCTCATCAGCTCTGAAATTGCTTTGATGTTTGAATCTCAGTAATGAAGGGTGAACCCTCAAGGCTCATTGCTTTTGAGATAGATCCTTCATCCGACCTCTTACATTACGGGCGCCCTAATAACAAGATTCATCTTGCGGCAGGCCAATGCTAGCAAAGTTGCTCTGAACTTCGATGCATGTCTTGAATTCAATTAGGGATCTCTTCATTTGTGGCAATTATAGATGTACACCGCCTACCATGCGGAGGCAAACCGCCCAATATCAGCTTGTAAGACATGCCCGCGGCAGCTATTATTCTACTGATAATGTGCATCATTTCAGGAATCAATGACGTGGTGATGAATGGGGTGTGTGGATGGAGGAAGTTTGTTCCCTATTCTTCGAAAAATATAAAAAGTCAAGATTAATTAATTGGCTCGTTTGATTTCTAACTTTGCCCTTCTTTTGTCACTACTTGTCAATAAGTTCATCGTCTTAGTACCTCCTTCTTTCAGTGCTCAGTACATTTATCCATCACCATTCAATACCTAGTTCTAAACTAATTTCATTGAAGTTTTAATAAATAATTACAAATCTGTTAAAAAACTATAAAATGGTTTACTCGTTTAAAAAACATATTAATCAATTTCAATAACAATAACCTACGGCTGATAGCACAGCATCAATCACAGTAAAACGGTTTAGAACCCAGTTCTATTGCCCTCTTCCTTGAATTTCGGCTCCCACCGTACTTTCAAGATGGTATAATAATATACCGTCCTGCTGTATCACCACTCCACCCATTGATTAGGGTATAAGTCTGTCTATGGACCTAAGACATCGTACTATAATAATGAACTCTTTTCTTCACATATTCCTGACTACATGTCTGCCCCACCACACAATTAATCCTTTCATTTACTGTGTCTTTTATATCTAGCACGAAACTACCTATGTCATTTCTATTGAGTAATGAGTAGATAATCTGAATAATTGGGAGTTTCTCAGTCACTACGTCCTATAAATGAGGCGATTGATAGTATATATGTCACAGCCTGCTCACTCTATGGACTATAAACTGATAAGAACTAATAAACCGATACAACAGAGTATTCAAGGACCCGACGAATTTACATAAAATAATTATTATAATTGTCATTATTATTATTATTATTTTCAGTTGTGCTGATATAGGCATATGCACCATTTAACTTCTTTGATTTCTGTAATATATTTCATGCTACCCGATCCATAAAAAATTAACATCGGCAGTTATTGAAAAAGAGTTTTGTGTCTTGTTCTTGTTCAACAGTTCTCATAATAAACATATCATGCCTCAATATTTTCTGGGGTTTTTTTTCAATTTTCAATTTGATGATTTAAAATAATTTGAGGGAATATTTATTTAAACACAATCAAAATTGAAAACTTTAATTCTTGAACTGTTAATATAAAATGGATAGTTGGGCTAAGCAGCTACCTTTGTAATATTCTTTAATTTTATGTGCCATCTGTCCAATATTTGTAAGGCTAGGTTTTTTGACTTTACTAAATAGCCAAAACTCACCTATATAGTGGAAATCTGTTGTACTGTATATCATAATAATCGAGATCCCAACTCCAAAATCAATAGTGATCTCACTTGGACTAAGAGAAAGCAAATTTTCAAGTCTAGATGAATCTTCCTTTCCAGCGCTATTGAGTACAGACGGGCAGACGGACAATGACACGATTTCAATAAGGCCCCCTCGGGTTCTTTATAACTCAAACTATCAAAATAGCACAGCTGTTGTAGAGTATGAAGACAAAAATGTAAGACACTATGTCAAGAACAGCCTCGTCTACAATTTATGTGATGTTAATAATATTGTTTTGATCAAAAGTATGGTATTGATTACAGAGTGAAATCAAGAATATTTAACTATTGTTTTAAATAAGGGCGACTTACGATCCTTGAAGAGGATCAGTATGAACAGACAATGTTCATTCATAAGAACAGGCTTAGTGCACACTTTTAATTTCGCTGGATAGTTTCATTTAGGTAAAGGCAAAGTTTTAGCACGCTTTTCAACTTTGAGAGATTTTTTCAGCCATCTTTTGACAACTGTATACACAAACGAATAGCGTACTCGAAAATTGTAGATCCAATCTTCATGAACTATAGAATATAAGTTAGTCTTTGCTTTACAAAACATACTTTAAGTTGGTAATAGCAAAAAAGCGTTAGTAAATAGCGTTAGTTAATAGTTGGTAAAGCAATATAGCCTTTACGTTCATATATGAAAAAGCGTTAAAAATAGCGTTAGTTAATAGTTGGTAAAGCAATATATTCGTTCATATCGTATGCGTTACACAGTAAAATACTGTGCGTTTCCAGTGCTGTTCAGGGGCGAACTCAGACATTTTATTTGGAGAGGGGATGTCAACTAAAGATACACAGTATTTTCATTTATCTTACATTATTTCATACTTCTCTTCACTTTCTTTTGTAATTCATTCCAGAGCAGCCCCTATATTTAATAAAATATTTATTACATTCCAAAGAACCTGAGTTAGGTTCTTGCTCTTGCTCACTCTCATATATATGTGCCATGACGTAACAGTCAGCCACAGCTGGGGTATCTCAATTCGTTTTATTAAGTTGCTTGTTTTCATCCAAGCTAAATTTTTGGATGATGGCCAGCCAAGCCCCCTCATTGATGTGCGCTTCTTTTGTAATAGAACCAATAAAGTACAATCAGTCTAGCGCAGCTTATCGGTGTATTACAGCTTTGGAGAATAACATAACGTTAATAAATAGCGTTAGTTAATAGTTGGTAGAGCAATATATACGCAATATATATACGTTTATATCGTTCATATATACTAGTATTAACATATTGATTCAGCTGAGGTGTAAATAAATTTCATTAGTTTTTCCTGCATTTACTGAATACTTCTCAGCGATAAAATAATGTTGTAATTAATTGGTTGAAGATTCTATCTTTTTTAAAGACTTTGGAGTGACAAAGAAAAATTATTATTCTTCTTTGTGAACTAATCGTAGTTGCTGGCTTATATTTCCACGATAAATTGTATCGGAAAGGAAATCAATGGATGGTATTAACTTTAATTCGTTTACATCACACAATAATTCTTTCATTGAAGTTTCACATCGATTATCAAGATGATTCGATATCGTCTTGTCCAACTTTTATACTAAAACTTGAACTTGAGGTGACAAAATTACAATCCAATTAACTTACCAAAATACTCGTTTAAATTTATTACCTAGTTATTATTCTATTAAATTCAGCTAAGCTACCGACCCAGGTACTGTGCTACATCCAATTATTGTATGAGCTGAGAATCTACTTTGATAAGGAAGATAAAAGCTCATTTATATGATTGATTCGGATTTCTTGAGAAAAGTGTTTGTCTTCTTTTGAACTCAAGATAAATTTGTATTTCATATCTTCAATTCTATACTCTGTTTTTTTTTAGTTAACCAGGAAAAGCTCTAAATGAGAATAAAATTTAATCAATTTATCATAATTTGAGACATTTGATGATAGAATTAAACATATTCTATTTTTCATTAAAGTTTCCCTGATCCTTGAGCTCTAAATAAACCATCTGTATTGTAAATAATTTAATTTGTGACTGTCTATTGTCTGTTTGAATACAACATCAATCAGTGATGACTGATCTCTGGCACAGCCGAGTAGGCTAGTGTTATTCGACGATTATTGAGGCAAAAAGTGTTAGCTGTCCGCTCGAACCGAACAAGTAACTGTCAAAATATTGAACAGTGATTGGCAAATTGCTGGAAGCGGATTAAAGCGGGACGGCCAATCTACAATGAAACACAATACAGGGACAAGATCTTGATGAGTTTCCGGAATGTAGAAGCACGTGTGTGTGATTAGGAACGGATAAATAATGGAGGGCGTGGTAAAAGCAATCCAAGAAAGGAAAGTGAATCAGAGTGTTGTGCGCTATTGGAAACGTCACGCCACCTTATTCTCGTTAGCACAATCACATGTCTGCTTGTCCAATGCCTTCTACACTATATTATATACACTAATATTATATACACTATATTATATTATATTATATACACAATATTATATACACTAAATAATATCCCTGCCTCACAACCCGCATTATATATTCTCCTTTCAGATTTTGTTATAGATATGTAGAATATTTTTATTCTACCGCAGATGAAGATTTTTTAGATTATGCATATTTGGAAGGATTTACTAGAGTATCCTCTTTTAATGGCGTCAATGAACAGATAGAAACATATTGAAGAGGATTCACTTGAGTATTCTTTTTTAATAACATAGAATAATATTGAAATAAATGGTAAAGAACAGATTGAGAATTTATGAAATATTAATAAAATGTGTTAGTTGTATACAATCATGTGAACGTGTACGCCAACCATTAATGATAACAAAAATTGTTGTCATTGATAAAATGATATAACTTACGTCATTGATAGAGATCCACTCATACACCCATCAATAATTATTTACGGCCAGAATAGATCAATTGAAACTGATAGAGCTATGATAACAATTTAGATAGCATAGCAAAACTTTATCTGCTCTCTAGCAATTAAGTTGTGAGAGCTATCATTGTGATGTTAACTAGAAATGAGAAATCGGTATAGTAATAGCCTATTAGCGATTCCAGGGGTTGAGATGCGTAAAGGCTATATACGGTATCCAAACTATTGAAGACGGTATTAAACTATGGAGACATCAAATCCTCGTAATACGTTGAATTACTTTGAAGAAACTTCTATAACAATATGACAACAAAAAATTTATTTATTAATTAATGAAAAAAATACAATAAAGCAAAGATATAGTTGTGGCTTTCGTCTACAACTGCTTTGTTGGCAAATTTACGAATAAATAAATAATAAAAATAAAGTGTTTTTTGTGTAAGTTTTTTCAACTATAAAACTTTGTAATATTGAGGATGAAAACTGTCCTGGTTGAGAATTAATTGGAGAACCTAGTCAAAATTGTTTCAGAGACTTATTTCAACTGAACAACTTTAACAAATGATATTTTAAGTAATATTTTTCAGTTGATAAAAAGATAGTGTGTCTAGTGAGTGAGCTTCAAACATTTTGGAAGTTTCTTTACTCCATGTTCTTCTATTTGTAACCAACTTCCAAACAGGAGGAGGTTCTCAATTCGACATTTTTTTTGTTTCACATCAATAATTGTTTCATTCGGGCTATTTAACGGTTTTTGAAAAAAAAATTAAATGACAGAGCATCATTCAGAGGTGGTCCCATCCAAGAGTTTTGCAAGGATCGGCCCAATTCTTATTCCTTAAACAAAAAGGAGCATTCATTGATTTCTTCATTCTTTTAATTTTGTTTGAATAGAATAATTTCACACATAACCACCAGTCGGGTAGCCGGTGTCGTTTACCTACCCGTTTATTGGAATCATTGCATACGATGCAATGTAATAATGCCTGGTAAACGACATCAGAGCCGGTTATGTGTGAAATAAGCCTGTAATATCCCGTTCTGACTAATCAGATGAACTTAATTTGAATTAAGAATAAGAAGAATATAATTTTTCTGTTAATAATGAACATTGTGAATAATTTAGTTGACTTTAAGGAGTCGAAGGAATAAGGTTATATTCATGAGTTGGAGTAAAAACTGTTTTTGAGATAGTTAATTTTAACAAAATAATTGAAAAATATTCTTCAAAGTTATTAGATTTTCAGTGTAGATATAGTCTGAAAGGGACCGCATTAAAATGTCGAATCAAAAGAAGTTTCACTTCTAGGTTAAAAAGCCTTTCGCTTTTGTAATTTTCCTTAATATAATAACTTACATTAAATACAGAGTTGTAGATCTTTACTTGATTTATTAAATTCTCTTATAGGTGCATTTTTAGTTACTGTAATTTATATGTTATATTGATCATATTCATTTGCTAACTCAATGAAAATTTCATATTTTTTGAGAGATGAAGCTCACATAGGTCAAAGACCTGTGCATGGGTGATGAGTTGGATGATGGTGATTGATGAGTTAGACCTGCAGTTCCAGGTGGGTTCTCAACCCCTGGGAAGTGATTTTACAGCAGAGGACGAGTCTTTTTTGCTGGCCAATCCGATCGGTCACTCGTAAATAGAGAACCCAGGAGAACGTTGCTTATCTAATCTGATTGTACAGATACCTGCCACGGCTCACGGCTATCACTGCCCCATTTTAATGGAGGCTATAAGAAATTGCGCATCTTTTCAAAGTTTAAATATTCTATTAGAAAAAGTATTTTGATGCCGACGCCAAATATTTTATGAAGTTTATAAGAAATTTATGTTATATTACAGAAGTTTATGGAAAAATTTGGCGCCGACTTCAAAAGATTACTTGAAAATGTTCTCAGTTTGAAGTAAATATTTTATTTTTTGAAACTTTTAGTGCATAAGTATTTTTCATTGAAGTCGGTTTCTTTTTTTGTTTTAAAATTTGTTTTATTTTCTTCTAATATTTTGAACAACAGAACTCACCTTTTTCTCTTGAGGTGTGCAGATGCTTCCACGCCTTCTCTCTTCAAATGTCACCGGTTTATCGTTGGCCATACGGATGAAAGCAGGGAATTTAATGATTAAGAATTGTTTTTTTTTTTAATAAGACACGAGCTCCGCTGTTATCAAAGTAAAAGCGCGGGTACTTTTCAAAATACTGCAATAAGTTTAAAAACTGAACTCGCTTTTACAGATTGCACTTCTAAACAAATAGACTGTCAGCGTAAAAGATAGGCTACTGCTGGACAGTAACAGTTTTCCCAATTAAAAATAGTAATGTAGCTTCCGCGAGACAAATTTCCTCTTTTTGAAAAATCGGAGGACGCACGTTGTGTTCTGATGCGTATTTCTGTTGGGAGCCAAGAGCGTTCATTTCCAAAGCTTAGACGCAGGAAGCTCGCAGGAAACGGCTCGAGCTACTGCTGGAGAACTTGTATCAATTCTTTTTTATTCTGAGTTGCTACGGAACTGAGCAGCTGATTTGAACTACAAATTGATATCTTCAAATAATAGCAAAATTTATTATGACAATGATAAATATAACAATTGAAATATGACCTAAATGCTCTGATTATCCATTATCCATGGTGGGGGGGGGGGGGGGGGGGGGTTTAATGTATATAGAAATGAACATGTATCTAAATATTCAAACAAAAAATTATTGGCCAATTTTAACTTTTGGTCAATAAAAGTTGAGCAATTATTATTCTGGGCTCATACATGGGGTCGTGTGGTTACAGTTGAGTGCATACTGATGAGTTGAGTGAGTGGACTGTGTTGTATGACGAGTCGATTGTTGACCTGTTGAGTTGACTGGAGTCCGATCGGAGGGCGTGAGAACAGCTGTGATTTTATTTCATTTCATTAGAAGATAAGAATCTCAAACGCCGACTCAATTTTCAAGTACCGAATGCATGCTCCATTTTTGTTCACATCATCCAAGGTTAGTACAGCATAACATTTGGATATATGTCTCCTTTCTTTCTAGTTAAATTAATTGTTTCAAAACTCAAAAATAAATTGAATAATTGAACGAGCGCAGCGTGTTCTCAGTTCGGACTTGCCTTGAGGCTCGCGGCTATCTGTGGGTATGTGTGTATGTATGGGCTGTTTGACGATAAGAGCGGTTTCACACGGACCACAAAGTGCCGATGAAACGCCGAACGCAGCTTTCTGCGCTCAGTCAGCCACAAATCGCCGATTCCCGGCCGGCTAGAGTTGTGACGTTGAAGCAATGGCATATCATTCATGCTTTCACATGTAGTGGCAGTTTCCAGCATTTAAAGCCAGTACGCGCCACAAGCGCCTGCAGTGGCCAAGTACTCGGCAGTTTTGGCGTTTTTGCATCTCAGCTGACACTTTCTTATGTTTTTGCATCTCAGCTGACATTTTTTATTCTCAACTTTGCTAGAGTTCAGACATATTTGTATCACTTCTGACGTGTTTTTTTCTATAACCTATAAATAACCTATAATGGGCTCCTTTGATACGGAAAGGTTTATAATTGAAGTGGAGTGTAGGCCTGTGCTGTGGAATCAAGAAACGGTAATTATATAGAAACGTTACTTGTTGAATTTTGTGGTGAATTTTTTTTTGTGACATATACACACCCCAGGAAACAATAATCCGTTGGAATTTTTTGGGGGTCGCGATTATTTCACAAAAAAATTGAAATTTTCGAAAAAAACATTTTTCATAAAAATTTATATTTTTATTTGAAAAATTCATAATTTGCAAACGTGTGAGGAGTTCCAAATCTTAAAACAATGTAAACCAAGTGAATAAAACATTTGCAAAACACTACCTTCCCCAAACGCAGTGCACGCAAAGCGCGCATAACCAAACCTAACCTAACCTAGCTAGATGTGACTGAACCACCTCATACCTTTATTATTTTGGTAATTATATAGAAACGTTAGTTGTTGAATTTTTTTAATATAACAATTCCTAACCTAACCTAACCTAGGCTAGATGTGACTGAACTACTTCACAAAAGGGTAATTATTTATTATCCGAACTTTTCGATTTTTTCAACAATTTTTTTTTTGTGACATCTACACACCTCACGAAGCAATAATCCGTTGAAATTTTTTGGGGGTCGCGTCTCTTTTACCCAAAAATTCAAATTTTCGAAAAAAAAATTTTTTTACGAAAATTTTATTTTTCATTTATAAAATTCATAATTTGCAAACATATTATGAACTCCCAACCATTAAACCATATAAATCAAATTAATAATCACATATCTGAAGAAAACTAAGCTTACTAACCTTTCAATACTTGGTACAAAATTTCCAACAATTGAACAGAAAAACTTCCCGGCAAAATGAATACCAGTCAACCACTGTTGTTGTCGAAATTCCCAGCTCTTCACAAATAAATGTTTGTCGGGGAGGCTTTAGGTGCAAAAGTATTGACACCAAATAGAAATATTTTTCTATTGGGAGTCTACAATTGTCCAAGAACGAGCCCACCCTTGCCGAGCCAGTAAAGCCACAAACCGCAGCCGCCTTCTTCCCAATTCGAATTTTCTTTTGACAACGAAATTTAAAATTTGATTTATTCACAATCAACTCCGCACCACACTTTAAACATACAGAAATCTCTTTAAAAACACCATGCCTGAACAAAAATTCAATCACGTCCTTTTCGCCAAGGCGTATAGATTCTAAAAATTTTAGTTTGCACTCTCTATCACACATCTCACGTAATGAATAAATATGAATGAATATCCTCCATGTGATCTAACAATAATTGTCGATCTGACCAATCACAAAATCTTTTCATTTCAAAAAAAACATATGTTATCAAACTATGATATTTTTGGATTGAATGGCTACTTCACCGACCTTGCTAAGCTCTAAACCAAACCTATCCTAACCTAGCCTAGTCTGGCAGTGTTAGAGTGTGTTCATAGTATTCATACGCGGGAGAAAAATAGTTCCATCAGAAAACTCTAATTTGAATGCCAAATAAGTGTTGCCCCCACAAAATATCAGTGTATTATTACTTACTAGTGTGTTTTGAGTGTGTGGGGAAAAAATTGTTGGAAAAATCGAAAAGTTCGGATACTAAATAAATACCCACAAAAGACCTAACCGCGCGCCTAACCTTTGCTATCATGAAGTCACTGTTACATGCATATATAAAAGAGCAACACTCACCAACCTTGTGGTCCATCCCTCTCAATGTGATTTGGTGTTCTCAAAAAAAGACCCCACTCTGGCTGACCCGAAAATTCTTGCCGCCTTCTTGCCAATCACCACCTTCTTCTGGTATCTAAACATGAGAGTGCCCCGATTCACGTAGAGATCATCTCCACAGTTCGGACAGTCAACTTTTTCTTTTATAACTTTGTGATGTATTAAAAAATTTAAAATGTCTTAATCATTCATTTTTATCGACTCCAGAAAAGTCACTTCACACACGCCATAAATTACCACACAACAATACCTTGAGCAAACACACAAAGACAGATTCATTCACCACGACACCTAGTACAAGAATGACTAGGTTTTTTCTTCTTCAAGTAACCGCATGCAACTAACTTAATTACCGGAAATCATTAAAAGCGAAATGATTTTTTTTTTTTTGTTTATTACGCTTTTACACAGAAACTACAAAACCAATTATTTAAAAAAAAATTTACTTATATTTTAAGAATATTGCAAAAGATATAGGACAGATTTTATTTAAAATAATAATTTTTTTTAACCATTGTTAGGAAAATCGATTCTATTCAAAAGGGAAACACAGCTGATGCAAATCAATTAAAATTTTCCAATTCATTAGAACTGAGAGAAGGCATGCCTCATAGCCGTGCCTCAAACAAGAATTCTTTATTAGTGAGTCAGCTGATTATCAAACTTGAAGAAAGTCAGGATTTTTGACACTGCGGATTTTCACAAATGGAAATAATTTCTTGCGCCTAAGAAAAATAGTACCACTGGAAAACTTAAATTTTAATGTGAAATAATCGCGACCCCCAAAAAATTCCAATGGATTATTGTTTCCTGGGGTGTTTAGATGTCAAAAAAAAATTCACCACAAAATTCAACAAGTAACGTTTCTATATAAATACCCAAGAAACAAATGAATATTCCAACAAACATTTAAAGTTTAAAGCCTGGGAGAAAGTTGCTGCTGCAATGTAGCCTATCCTCTTTATGATCTAATGGAGACAAAAGCTAAGACAGATATATGTAAGATGAATATTTATTTGTTTTTAAAAAAAAATCACGGTGGAGCATTATGAAAAATAAACATTCTTCATCATTCATGTTGAGATGTTATCTCATGAACAGCCGACTGATGAATGAATCAGTCGGAATCAATCAGCTGGAAAGAATCGCAGTAGAACTGCTGAAACCTGCGTATGTCATGTGAAAGGAATCTGCGATTTCGTGCCACAGCCAACAACGTTTTCCAACGTTTTGTCGGCGTTTTGTGGTCCGTGTGAAACCGCTCTAACTATTGTAAGCTTATTCGACCAGTCAACTTTTAATTCTGAACATATATTTCCCATACTTTATACAGATCTGTGATGGATCCACTGAATTTTTTAAGTAGGAATTTTCTAGTATAAAAATTATAATCTCGATATTCTACACTTTGCAGTCTCAATGAATTAATGTAACCTGTCGCTGTCAGCTCGCGTTTTGAGACGCAAATACTCTTATAAATTCATCAAGATTTAAGTTTTTGGCTCTCTCATTTTCGATACTGAGGAAAGCGAGGCTACAGAATCGGTATTGAGTATGCCTCCATTTAATTTCTTGAAGTGACAACAACCTGCTTCTGAATTTGTTATTTGCGAATTGTAAAGCAGACAATAAACATTGACCTGACAATATTTTAACCAATTTTTTTCCTTCTTTCTTAAATGTTTCAGTTTCAGTTTTATTTCTTTTGGAAAAAAATATTTCAGTCCGGGCACGGGCCATTTCTTGAAAAAATATATTTTCAGTCCAGGCCCCGGGTCTGCGGGGGTGTACGTTACGCCACTGAAAAAGTGGGAAAGAGATGATAGGAAGTAAAAGGAGAAAATGGGTAGGAGGAGGGAGAAAAAATAAAAAATGAAAATGAATATAGGGTAAAAAAGAGGATAAAATAAGGTGAAAATTAAAAAGTAGAAGAAGATGAAGGAGAGTTTACAAAGTTGTTGACTAGTGAGAAAAATTAGGCAGCAATGCCGAACTAACAATTAATTTTCTATTTCAAATAGTATTGAATACTTCAGTACGGTACTTGGTCTGTTAATAATGTCAGTTCCAAAAGATTTTTCTTGACTCTGCGACTTATCAAAACATGGCTGAGGACTACTATGGCAGAACTCGTGAAAAATCAGACTCGTGTTATTAGTTATTAGACCCTGGATCCTCAAAAGTTGTTGAGAGATTTCGGGGGATTACAGAATAGTTTTCAATTGCGAATAATGTATGGATTTTTTGTTAATTTCATTTTTCAGCAACCATTTGTGACACTGGCGTAACTATAGTGGAGGGATCAGGGGGATTGATCCCTTCCACCAGAGACCCAGAGACAAAATGAATTTTGGAATTCTAGCAGACCTTGTGAGATAATAATTGTTGGTAAAAGAGTCAATGAAGATGTCTGAAATAGCTGGAAATGTGGTTTCAAATGAAGTATTTGTATTTTTTAATAATTTCTGGGGAAGTACCCCCAAACCTCTTTTTGCAAGAAGTTTTCAAAGAACCTACGGTACTGTACAATACCCCAATCAGGAGCAATGGGTTTCAAGTATAGCAAAATGAAAATTTTAAGTAGGGTCTGGTTCTCCCATTGAGAGAGGTTGGAACTGGCAATAACAAAAGAACTAGATAAAGTTTTTTTTTACACTCAACGTGGGTAGTACTGTTGAATTAGAAGAATTTCTGAATAGGATCACATAAAATGTGGGTTTAGAGAGGTATATTTTTCAAAAATTTTCTCAGGGAGTACCTTCAAATTTCAAACCCTTGTTTTGAAATAGATAGCCATATATATTGCCTCAATTAATCGTTAGGTTGCTATTGTAATATTATTGTACCAAGAGTCTAAACCACCCCACAATATAATTGGTCATCCCCCCTCCTAGACTGATCCTGTAGTTACGTCACTGCTTTGTGTGATGAAGAGATACATCTGGCAATGAAAGACCATTTCTGTCAAAATATACTAAAATAATGAAAGGTATTTAAAATTTGAGACTTGTTATTTTTTATGTAGCCTACCTTCTTGGCATAAATACCTCATATAATCTATACTATAATTGGAATCTGCACTATACGGTACCTATTCGTATTTAGAAACGTGCTATTCAGAACTGACCTTCTTTAGTATACTTTATCTAAGTATAAAGTGTCCTAATGGATAGTGAACAAGACGGCCCGAAGCCGTTCTTGGCTTGTGGCTCTGTGATGGGTCCACATTTATTTTCTACCTGTAGTGTACAAGGCAATAGGTTGTTGGGTTGTGGAAGAGTACAGCTATTGTTCCTAGATCTATCAATGCCCATTGTTAATGACTAGTATGAGAACTGGACCCAAAGGTGATTTGCCATCTGAAGAGAGCACGATTTAGAGTAATGTGGAGTACTAAGCTACATATGCAGAGTGATAAAATCTCAATAAAGTGACAATGCTTGAGAGTTGATTCTCTATTAGTGAAGATTGTAAGCGATTCATGAATTGCTTTAAATCAACAGAGAAGTGCCGAGATGTGGGTATTGAATATGTGTAGATTATTTTGTCTTTATATACCCTACTTCAGGAATTTACAGAGAGCTTTCTTGTAACTGAATTGAAACAAAATATGAAAGACGGCTTCGGGATCTGTGGGGGGTCCACATTTATTTTCTACCTGAAGTTAGCTGAAGCAACAGGTTGATGGGATCGGAAAGGGTTGTCCTATTGTTTGTAAAGATAGAAATATTCCTTCCTTCATCCTTTTTCTATTTTTCTATAATAGTTTGAAAGTTTGACCAATTTGTTGATTTTGAGCCTTCCTTATTGTTGGTGTTGACTATAGAGTGCACATTTTGGAGTAGATATTTTGTGGAGTTGTGATGCAAAAACTGTTCAGTAATCAATGTAACTTGTAAGTATTTCAATGTCCTTTCAGGTTCTACAGAATAGATAGGTAGGAGAAGGGTGAAGGGTGTCCGGGGGGCCTCCCCAGGGAAAATTTTGATAAATAGTAGCCTACCTCTAAAATCGTATTTCAAGAGATTCTAGGCTCTTGTCAAGAAGAGCTTAAATCCATTCATTTTAGTTCACATTGGGGATTTTTTTATAGAATTTTCTATGTTGAGAGCTTCATTCGAGGCTTAAAACAGTAATTTTGAACAAGTATTTATTAAAATGAAGTTTATAAATTGGGTAGTGAAAGCTCAATAAATCATTGCTTTTATGAATCGTTTGCCTAAGAACCCACTTTTCGTTACTGTTAGTTCATTAATTATTAATTTTTTTTTTTCTGGGAAGTCTACTATCATAGTGACTTGAATTGCGTTGTAATGCACATTTCTGAAGTTGTCAGTACTTCTAGATCTTCTCACTCAAGTTTCTATAGAGTTTTACAGCATAATTAATTTATTGCTGATTAGTTTTCCATCTAATTTTGCTAGTTTTTTGTTTTGATGACAGCTTTTTATCCATTCGTCTCATCATAAACTATAGGCTACATTTTTTTTTAATTGGAATAACTCTTGTTTTTGTTCTAGTCGGGTCCAGTGAACTAACATCCCCGGTAGATAACATCCACTTAAACCCATAATACCACTTAAAATAGAACGATGTATGTCTAGAAACGCTAAAAATGTGGTTTTAGAGAGGTTGTTTTATAATTTTTTCCTGGGGGACGAATATTCTCCCGGACCCCCCCCCCCCCCCCTCTTAAGACTATGAGAGTCATAAATATTCGTCAAAATTCTGAGGACAGCTTTGATATATAGGCCAACTGTAAAGGGAGACTAAAGAGTTCGTTTGCCACTATTAATTAAGGGTAGGTTTATCAGAACCTGTCACTTATTTGTAGTACTGTATTCGAATTTGCTTTATTTCTCTTTCGTGAATATACGTCCACAAGATAATCTATATTCAGAATATTATTTTAGAAAAAACATAATTTATCAAGTAATAGTTTTTTCAGATTGAATTTCAATGGTAGGTTTTGGAATGGTTTCAAAGATACATTATCTAAGTAGAGGGGGGGGGGGGGGAGTTATCACCCTTGAGGTAACTAGATCTATAGGAAATAGGTAATCTAATAGGCAATATTAAAATTGTATTTGACATAAAGTCTTTCAGGCTTGGGGATCTGTGATGGGTCCACATTTATTTTCTACCTGTAGTGTACAAGGCAACAGGTTGTTGGGTTGTGGAAGAGTACAGCTATTGTTCCTAGATCTATGAATGCCCATTGTTAATGACTAGTACGAGAACAAAACCATTCATTATCTAAATAGTGAACAGTCAGTAGCCACGCGTTATTTGTGGCGAGAATGTGTATCATGAAGAGAGCGGAATTTCCACACTCAGTAGCGCTTTCCTGTATTTAGGCTGAGCTACAATATTTCTCTTCCCTCTTCCTATGTATACGGCACAACGGCACATGCGCCGTTGTGTTGCATTTGCCGCGTTCCTGGGAAGCTAGAGAGAGATTCAAGCTTTACTTCCATACAACGAACCCATAAGACCAATGGTCTTATGTGTTCGCTGCTTCCATAGTTCGTGAACTGAGGATGTTGACGTTCCGATAAGCACGTAGGCCATTTGTACAGGAGATTGGAGACAACGCGTGTTGCTACCTTGCAACATCCCTATTAGAACTGTGCTGTCTTCTTTGTCTCTAGAAAACCATTATTAGTCATGTCAACGCTTGAAGGATGCTCTCCTCTTTCTTTAAGTTTCCTAAAAATATTGTTACTGCAATTAATATACCTAATGCAGGACTAATTAATAATAAAGTGATTTCACGGAATAAAATATTTCAAATACCTACATAAATTGAATCTGACATTAACTTGCACACCTGGAATATATCAAAATATAATATTACTTTTGTTAGAATTGTAATATTACAAAAACTCAAAATAGAATATTTTTATTTTGAATCTCATCATTTGAATCTCAAGAAGAAACTTCTACTGAGTTAAGTTGTACCTTCTGAAGTATATAGAATTTTAGAGCATAATAATTTTATGATAGAAAATAAAGAAGGAAAAAAGCAGAAATAAATAATTATTCACACCCACATGGAACTTATCAGACCATATCATTCAAACTGGACACACTTCTACTGACATCACTACCAACTTACACATTCTATATATAAAATCTAAAGGACATGAACTCAACACCTTAGAACAATTTGAAATTTACAAACACACCACACACAATAAACAAAACATCCTCAACGAACAGTTAAACTTTAAATCACACAAACTTTTTGACCACATTATACAGAAACCACAATTCTTCTAACCAACAAACCAACATCGATATTTAGGATGCCTTGAAGATGGGTTTTAACAATTCGAAAACGTTCGGCCTACAGAAGTAAGTGAAATACTACTTATTTTAATAAAAATTTGACTGCAAGTCGTTTAATTCACTTGAAAAGTTAATATTAACAACGCAGTTCGTCATGGAACAAGAAATCCAGGAACTTAATATTCTATAATATCATGGTAAGTGATGCTTCCAAGGAAAGAAATTAACATGATGTTGATTTTTTTACTTCATTGAGATAAATGAATATGATAATAATAGAAAACATGTTATAAATAACAGTAATAAACATGTTATTATTGTTGTTATCCAGAAATAAAACAAACTACACTTTACTATAATAATAATATCGTGTGACCTGGCTGGCTCATATACACTTTACTATATACTTACTATACTTTGTCAACGCTTGAAGGACGCTCTCCTATTTCTTTAAGTTTTCTAATAATATTGTTACTGCCATTAATATACCTAATGCAGGACTAATTAATTATAAATTAAGTTGTACCTTCTGAAGTTTAAAACTGTATAGGAGGATTAATATCCTAACTTCTTAACTATACTGACTTGGAAAAAAAAGCATTTTTAAACTTTATAGAAATGAAAAATATGCTGGAATAAAATGAATATTTTATTAATTACTGTTGTCACGGAAAAGATACAGTAATAAAGTCAACGATCACATAAGACCAATAGATGGAGTACAAGCGACGTGGACTTCATTTATTTCAAATGCCCTTGATAAGATGGCGGCTGCCGGGCGTGGCTCACCAGTGAGTAATTAGAGTCGAACCAAATTGGTTTTGGTCCCATCAAAATCTGACAAGCAGTTCTAAATAAGGAAACATTTTGGGTGGCCATATAAAATTTCACATTGTAAATTGGGGTTTCCGATATTTTTCCTGTTACCTACACCCTCCTAAAAAGCTTAAGTCGAATGCCTTAACCCCCCACATCCAATGTTCACGAAAGGCTGGGGATTTAATGCCAATCAGTTAGATTCCTTTTTCTGAGTCAATTTCAACGTGCCTGACTCTTCTTTGAACGTCAATAACAAGAGGCCGGTTAGTCAAAGATAAAAAAGTTTCAAATAAAAATGAAGATAAGATTTTTATCTAAAACTTTCTCACTTACAAAATTTCCCTACCCTGAAAATGATAAACCATCTCAATTAGGGTTTGTATCAATTTCACAAGAGCATCTTCAGACGACCCACAGCACACTGTGTACACAGTGCTCTTGACAATAGAGTAAAACGGCCGTCACGCCATAACGTGAGTCATAGTTTTCCCTTAAAAGTGTTTTTTAAGTTTTTATTCATTTTAGTTCAGAGCTAAACTCAATCACAACTTGTTTGTTTATTGGACAAACAAGTTGTGATTGCAATCATTTGTAATAGAATACATGTATATTTTTGTTACTAAATAATGGGCAACTTTTTTATTTGCTGATTTTAACAAAATATTAGACTTTCCTGGCTAGTTTTCTCAAAGCATGCATGGCTAAGTTTGTCACAAATGTTTTTTTCAAGTGTTCTGTAAGCTTGCCTGGTAAGCTTGGTTGAGGCCTTTTGTTCAAGTTTTCCTTTAACTGTTGAGGAAAGCTTGTGTCAAGTGTTTCAACTGTGAACTAGAAAGCTTGCCACATGCTTTCCACAAGCTTGCTTGTTTGAAATGGAAAACTTGAGGCAAGTGCTCCAAGCTGTCATGGCAAGTTTTTGGAAAGTTTTCCTCAAGTTTTTTTTCCACCTGGGTATTTGGTTCAACTCATCAATCACCATCATTCAACTCATTTCCTACGCACAGACCTAGGCTAAAACGTAAAAAAAACACTAATAGCTGCTTGGTTGTCCATCTAAGCGCGGTCTTGAGCGCTTGTGGCTGTGACTCATGCTGTGAATGAACTGCTATCGGCTTTGTTTCATCCAATACCATCTTCACTCCACCCCAACAGTAATTTTAATGAAACGAATATGATGATGGTTTTATTCAAGGTTAATAGAATACAAGTTTTATAAATACCCTAGGTTTTACAAACAGCTTTTGTTTTCATCCTATGCAACCAGAGAACAGCTGGGCTCTGAAGATCATATGACTGAAATGTTTCTTTTTTCTGTCAAGCTTCAAAAGGTGCTGATGTTTCGGGTTCTGTTCACATTTACAAAGATAAGTCATGGAAAGTCATGGAATTTCAGAATTATTTCAATGAAACAGTTCTATGATCTATCTTTAGGATACAGTAAAAGGCTATAAACTCAATTACATGATGAATGATTCCGGCCTTAATAAGGTAGGCCTAAAATACTGTGCACTTTCATTTCTAGTTACTTTGAATGAATTATGATTTTATATGTTGTCTGAGGTTGGAAGAAGTATGGTTAATAGCAGTGGTTCCCAAAGTGGTTCATGTGAATCCCATGGGGTGCACGGGTACCTACCTAGGGGTCCAGAGAATCTAGGTAGCAGTGGTCAAGTGCGTACAGTAACAGACCAGGATCTGATAATTTTGAAGAATTGAATATAAATTTGAACGAATAAGTAGTATTTTTGTAATTTATTATTAGTATTTATAATATCTTAATAATTTCCAGTATCAATTTGTCTAGTATAAGTCTAGTATCATAATAAAAAACAAAATTCTATTTTCGAGGTTAGGTTTATTTATTTCTTTATTTGCATATTCATCTGTATACAAGATCACATTGCAACAAATATCTGCATCGTCATTATAAATATCACAAAATAAAATAAATAAATAATAGTGACAATAAAAATGATATTATCAAGTTAATTTAAAAAACAAATCCCATGAAGGCACCATGATAGAGATCAACACAATGAGACTATTTTTCAATTCTATGTCTTGTCCAAATACTCTTTAACTGAGTAAATAGCTTTGTCCAAAAGATAATTTTTAACTTGATTTTTAAATTGTGTTATTGTTTGGGGCTTTTTAAATTCATCCGGTAATCTGTTGAAAAACTTTACTGCTCTGTACAATGCACCTCTCTCAAATTTTGTTGACCTGTGAATAGGATAGAATAATAGATTTTGCGCTCTTGTTTCCCTAAGTGATTCATTGGATTTTTTAAGTAGGTTGAAGTTCTTGAAGGCTATTATTAGAAGTGAGCTAATATAAATTGAAGGGACAGTCAATATTTTTTCACTTAAGAAGGTGTCTCTGCAAGGATGCGACCATCCCAGACCAAAAATACGCCTTACAATATTTTTTTGTGCTTTAAAAACTCTATCCAACTGAGATGAGGCGCCCCAAAACGCTATTCCATATCTCAACAAACTCTCGAAATAGCCCCTATATACATCCATTAGGACCTTCAGGCTAGGTTGTATCAATATTAATAAATTTTTGTGAAATAAAATAGTCTCAAGTTGACAATTATAATAATTTAAGTAATATCCAATCAGAAATTCCACTAAATCAATTCAAAACAATTTTTAGCTAGGAAAATGAGTCCAAAGAAGTTGTCTAAAACTAATTGTTTAACTAAAACTCAGGGGTAATTATATAGAAACGTTACTTGTTGAATTTTGTGGTGATTTTTTTGTGACATCTACACACCCCAGGAAACAATAATCCGTTGAAATTTTTTGGGGGTCACGATTATTTCACAAAAAACATTTTTCATAAAAATTTATATTTTTATTTGAAAAATTCATAATTTGCAAACATATTATGAACTCCAAACCATAAAACGATATAAATCAAATGAATAATATCATATCCAGAGAAAACTAAGCTTACTAACCTTTCAATACTTTGGTGGAATGAATACCAGTCAACCACTGTTGTTGTCGAAATTCCCAGCTCTTCACAAATAAATGTTTGTCGGGGTGGCTTTAGGTGCAAAAGTATTGACACCAAATAGAAATATTTTTCTATTGGGAGTCTACAATTGTCCAAGGATGAGCCCACCCTTGCCAAGCCAGTAAACCCACAAACCGCGGCCGCCTTCTTCCCCTGTCGCACTTTTTTTTGACAGCAAAATTGAAGATTCGACTTGTTAACAACTAATTCTGCACCACACTTCAAACACACTGTAATCTCTTTAAAAATATCATGCCTGAACAAAAATTCGATCACCTCCTTTTCGCTAAGGCATACTGATTCTAAAAATTTGAGGCTGCACTCCGTATCACACATTACAAATGGCGTTTCACGTAATGAATAAATTAAAACAATCAGCTCTAACAATAATTGTCGATCTGACCAAAAACACAAAATTATAGCATTTCAAAGAAAACATATGTTTTCGAACTATTATATTTTTAGATTGGTTGGTTAGTTAACCTACCTACCAGTTGACCAACCAAAGAAAACTAGATGATTCCACCTAACCAAACCTAACCTAACCTTGCCTAGTCTGGCAGTGTTCCACAATATACACTTCACTTCTTTCGTAAAGTTTCGTTTTCATAAAGTTTGTTTTGGTCGGTCAACTGGTCGGAAACCCAACACAATATTGGACCAATGGAAGTATTCATACGTGGAAGAAAAATAGTTCCATCAGAAAACTCTAATTCAAATGCCAAATAAGCATTGCCCCCGCAAAATATCAGTGTATTATTACTTACTAGTGTGTTTTGAGTGTGTAGGGGAAAAATTGTTGAAAAATTCGAAAAGTTTGGATACTCAATAAATACTGTGATGTATTAAAAAATTTATAATGTCTTCATCATTCATTTTTATCAAATCCAGAAAAGTCACTTCACACCTCACACATGCCATAAATTACCACACAACAATACCTTGAGCAAACACTCAAATTCTCCAACTCATTAGAACTGAGAGAAGGCATGCCTCAAAGCATGCCTCATAGCCTTGCCTCAAACAAGAGTTCTTTATTAGTGAGTCAGCTGATTCTCAAACTTGAAGAAAGTCACAATTTTTTACACTGCGGATTTTCACAAATGGAAATATTTTCTTGCGCCTAAGAAAAATAGTACCACTGGAAAACTTAAATTTTAATGTGAAATAATCGCGACCCCCAAAAAATTCCAACGGGTTATTGTTTCCTGGGGTGTTTAGATGTAAAAAAAAAATTCACCACAAAATTCAACAAGTAACGTTTCTATATAAATACCAACTCAGGTAACAATGCAATCTCAGTTAATCAAAAATTCACCATCAGCTCTTAAAGGTACTGTAGATGTAGAAGAAAAGGTGTGAGTGATCACACCAAATTGAAAACAAAATTAGAATCATCACTAAAAAATTCTGAGGAAGAGTGTATAGGGTTTGTGAATCACATAAAATCTCTGGAGGTTATTGTAAGGTAGTTTATATGTTGTGAATATTTAATAAATGTTCTCACATTTGGCCAAACGTTTTTGAGGTATTGAATCTCATACTGAAAGTCGAGGTATTGAATCTCTAAGACTGACTGCAAGTCGTTAAATTTACAACAAGAAGTAAATATTAACTATGCAGATCGTTATGGAAGAAGAAATCCAAGAATTTATTTGAAGAAATTTTTAGCCATATTGCTATGAGCAAAAGAAGCCTCATGTACTTAAATTATGTTTTTTTAGATTTTAAAACTAGGAACGTTTACTGATAGGTTCATGGTTGGTTTACTGGAACGTTTACTCTCTTTGTCTTTCTCACTCTCATATGTAAAATGGTCATCTGGAATGTTCTAGCATTATGAGAGAATGTTCGAGCAAACACTTATCTGTGTAAATAGAAATATTGGGAACCCTCATAACTTATATATCTGTTGGTTTCTAGAACAAGCTAAATTCTTAGAAAAGCAGGTGTGAAAATCAACAGGTAGTCAGTAGTTATTTGCACTTCAAAATGTTGGTTCACTCATGTCAAGTGACAGTTTGTGGCAGAATAAACATAACAGTGCTATTGCTATTATATTGCAATTATACATATCAAGTGCAATGACAGATATTGTGCTTTTTAAGTTTTTAGTCTATTATTGAGTTTTCTAACTGTTTATTAGACATTCTGAATAAAAATGAATAGAATAATGACATTCTGAATAGTAGCCACTACAAAGAAAGTATTAGACATTCCTTTTTAAGTCACTCAACAGATTATTGAACTCCTATTATTATTAAATTATTAATTGGCCTATTGACAATTAGTAATTAGTTTTAGAACTGGATTATGGTAAATTCATTATTAGTTGAACGTTATTGAACTGTTTGTTTGTTCATTTATTTTCTTGTGTGATAATTAACTGATTAGTGTGTGTTTTGAGTTATTTGTATAAATAATGTTCAAGTGTTACTTTCAAGTGTTGCCAGCATTATTTTAGTGATATAACCCATAACAATACAATTTTATCATTACTAATAATAACAATATAACATACAATTTGGTAAGTTTCAATTCAAATTCGATTAAATAACAAGTTTGTACATGTGTTTTTGAATGTTTTCTGCACTACAATACAGAATTTAAATCTTCTACTGTCAGTAGCAGTAGGCATAATTTATTGATCAGTTATAAAAGTTACATTTGAACTGATGAATTAAAAAAATTAAAAAATAATAACATAAATGCAAGGGGGTTTATCTCCAAAGCCCTTCCTCCCCCACCATTCTTCTTCTTTCTGCTTTGGAGCTTTACATTTCTAGAATGGCACTTTTCCATTGACTTAGCTTTGTGCCATTCTCTTCTTTATTTTCTTCCTCTATCTGGCCTCCCTTGGCCAAATTCTATAACTCCTTCCCTTTCCTTTCTTTGTTCTCCTGTGTGGGTGCAGAATAGAATTCACCCAAGGTAGCCCCTGCCTGTCGTAGAAGGCGACTAAAAGGGGTTGGGCATAGTGTTAACTGCTCTATCCCATAAAAACTATACTGCTTTGAAACCTACACAACAGCGGATGGATCGGAATTTAGGAAAAACAAAAAGGAAATCAAAAAGAAAAACGATTTGGTATTTGGAATGTGGAATGTAAGGACAATGCTAAAAGCAGGGAGAATGAATGAAATTGCTGAGGAGATATTGAAATATAACTTTGATTTGGTGACTCTGCAGGAAATAAGATGGGAATGGCAAAGAAGAATTGATAAGAGAAACTACTCTCTTCTATACAGTGGACCAGAACGAAGAATGGGATTATTTGGAACAGGATTTATTGTGTCTAAGAACATAAGGAGAGCAATAATAGAATTTGAAGCAGTGAATGAGAGAATTTGCAGAGTGTGGCTTCAAGGAAAATTCAGGAATATATCTGTTATTTCTGTCCATGCACCAACAAATGAAAAAGATATTGCTACCAAAGAAGACTTTTATGAACAGTTGGAAGCAACATGTAAATATGACCAAATAATTATACTTGGGGATCTCAATGCACAAGTTGGGAAGGAAAGCAACCTGCAGCAGGTAGCTGGAAAATATACCCTGCATGAAAAGATCAATGAAAATGGCTTCCTTCTTAGTCAATTTGCTATAAGAAATAGCATGCAAGTTAGAAGCACACAATTTCCACACAAGAGAATTCATCTTGGCACTTGGAAGTCTCCAGAAGCAGTAACTCTTAATCAGATTGATCATGTCCTTGTTGACTCCCGGAATTCATCATCCATAATTGATGTAAGAAGTTGTAGAGGCCCTAACTGTGACTCTGATCACTTCATTGTCAAGGTGGTAGTTAGGCAGAGGTTGTCAATGATGACTAAACTTAGAACCATAAGTAGGAGATGGGATGTTGAAGAACTGAAAAATTAACAGACCCGAAATGAATACATCAGATTAGTACAGACTAAAACCGTTAATACACTGAGCAGTGATGGTGTGGAAGAAATATGGTTAAAGCTAGCCACTGGACTGAAAAAAGCATTAGATGAAGCAATTGGTCAGAAAAGATGGATAAGGAATGAGGAATGGTTTGATGATGAATGCAGGAATGCAATAAAGGAGAAAAATGAAGCAAGAGCTTGAATGATTCAAAGAGAAACCCACAGCACCTGTGAAGACTACAAGCAAAAACGCAAAATTACCAATAAAATGTGCAGAAAAAAGAAAAGAGAGGCATTGAACAATCAAATAGAAGAAATAGAGTGCTTGTATAGACAGAGTGAGACAAAGAAGTTCTATAGAGCAATGGAGAAGATTAATAAAGAGTTAGACACAGAATTGCCTCCTGCAAAGATAATGAAGGAAAAGTCATCAATGGAGAAGATAATGTTATGGAGAGATGGGCTGAATGTGAATACGTCAAAGAACTGCTGACAGTAATGAGAGTTGAAGGTGTACAACATGATGAGACACTGGATAATGAAATTGTGATGGAGCCAACACTGGAGGAGACCGAAATGGTTTTGAAGCAGCTAAAAAATGTTAAGGCAGCTGGGGAGGATAGTATCTCCACTGAACTGATAAAATGTGCTGGACATGTAACAGTAAAGAGAATACATGAGCTCATATGTATGATTTGGAGAAGGTAAGTCATGCCACAATGTTGGAGTGTTGGCCTGATATGTCCCATTTATAAAAAAGGAGATAGACTGAACTGCACTAATTATCATGGTATAACTCTTCTCAGTGTAGTCTATAAAGTATTATCAAGTATACTCAACAACAGAATGAAGGCATATGCAGAACGAGTCCTAGGAGAATATCAATGTGGTTTTCAACCTGAAAGAGCAACAGCATAGGTAAATTGTAATTTTTACAATAAGGCAAATTGCAGAAAAGTTTTATGATCATGACTTGCATATGATTTGCATATCTTGTTTATTGACTTCAAGCAAGCCTTTGACAGCATCATAAGAAATGAACTATGGAAAGCGCTGGAGCGATATGCCTTTCCAAAGAAACTTGTTAGGCTAGCAAAAATGACTATGAGTGAAACTGCAGCCATGGTGGAAATTGCTAATAAAAAGGAGTATATTTAAATTCAACACAGGAGTCAAACAAGGTAATGGACTGTTGGCACTACTGTTTAACATTGCATTACATAGTGCCATTGAATTGATAGACAAGGGAGGTATCATATTCCACAGAATGTATCAGGTATGTGCTTATGCTGACGACATAGCAATAATTGCCAGAAGAAAAGATCTGCTTCAGGATGTCTTTTAATTGTTTGAAAAGGAAGCAGAAAAGGTTGGGCTGCTAGTTAATGAAAACAAAACAAAATATATGAAAATATCTAGGAGCCAGGCAAGAAGAGTACCACAGAATCTTAGGGTCAACCAAAAATTATTTAAAGGAGTGAAAAATTTAAGTTATTTAGGTGTTGAACTGAATAACAAGAACAAGATGAATTCCAGCATAAAAGGAAGAATAATGTCAGGAAATAGAGCGTACTTCAGTAACATAAAACTTCTAAAAAGCAGTCTCATTTGTAGAGACACTAAATTGAAAATATATGAGAGCCTAATATGGCCAGTAGTGACATATGGCTCTGAATCTTGGATATTAACCAAAGAAGACAAGAATAATATGGGTGTATTTGAAAGAAAAATTATTCTTAGAAATATTTATGGTCCTGTTAAAGAGGGAGAAGAATGGAGAAGAAGGACAAATTCAGAGCTGGAATCATTGATACATGGCCGTAATATTATACGTTTCATAAAGGTGCAGAGACTCAGGTGGTTTGGTCATATCTGCAGAATGAGTGAAACCAGAATGCCCAAAATAGTCTACAAAGAAAAACTTCACTCAAGAAGGAAGAAAGGCAGACCAAGGATAAGATGGGAGGATGAAATCAGAGATGATCTTAAAGATGGGATATAGAGGATGGAGAGGGATGGTTGTTGATAGAGATGTTTGGAGGGCTGTAGTGGAGGAGGCCAAAGCCCATATTGGGCTGTAGAGTCAAAAAAAAAAGAAAAAGGGGGGCTCATCTAAAACCGAAAATCACGGGAAGATGTCAATGAGACATAAAAGTTTTGGAACCACTGGTTTATAGGCTACTACAGCATGTCATAGCTTTTCTCACCAATAATGAAGTGATGATATATAATAAAGCAGGTTAGATAAAATAAGAGGTCACCAATCCAAGCGCAGACCCGAATGGTTGTGACTTAACACCAATTTTTCATGCATACGGGCCTCGGTTACATGCTAAACGCGCACAGTGCTAAACGCGCATAACTGAAATTCCATGAAATTCTGTGCTAAACGTGCACAAGTTTTATTGAAGGGTCAAGAAAAAGCCTTGGCTACCTGAACTGCCGCTCATGTAGAAAGGAAGAAATCAAGTAGATTCAAAAGTATTATTAATCACTTTCAGATCATTATAGTGATCAAAGTGATCAATCAAATCATAATAAAGTAATAACAAACTGTATACTTTGAATGGAAATTGTAACATAGCCTAATTTTTTTAAACAATATCAAATTATGATTTGATTGTGTGGGGTTTCATCCATATTAATATTATTATAATATTATATTCAATAATATTATCAATATCACAGAGAAGCTGAAAATGATCTTTGTAATAACTCCCAAAACATTACAGATTTTTATTGAATGAATCGTCACAAGATCAACTAGTGGTATTTTGAGCTTCAGAGAAATTAAAAATCTCAAGATCATCTACCATGGACTAGTCTATATATTTTTGTAGAATATATTCTGATGTTCTGGATTTTTCTATCATCTGTACAATTTTAATAGGTTCTATTGAATAGTTTTATTAAATTAACTTTCGAATGTAGAAAAAATTGATTGATTTTTAATTTATTCAGTGAATTATATCTCCATGTTTTAGCAGAACCCATTGTACTAATGACTTTGAAAGATAAAATTGGTAGAATTCGTCTATTTGGTTGGAGTGTTGAGGATACCCTACATTTTTAAATATGAAATGCATAGCTTTTAAGTAAGGATTTGTTCAGAAGTTTGAATGATT
Organism: Conomelus anceps; assembly: GCA_948455865.1. Lineage (NCBI taxonomy): Eukaryota > Metazoa > Arthropoda > Insecta > Hemiptera > Delphacidae > Conomelus > Conomelus anceps. The sequence continues at coordinate 37,206,372 of OX418219.1, forward strand.
CCAAAAAGAGCTTGCTCTAAAGAGTTGAAAAAACGATTTCTTAGAAACAACACTGAGTCGCAAGGTAATTTGAAATGTCCATTAATAACGAGTATGTTAGTTATTGAATCTTGAAATTCGAAAAAGTTAACTTATCAAGGCGTTGAAGTCGCCTTATACTTCCATCTTCATCTTAAGAGCTTATATTGCCATAATATTAACGATTATTGATTTCCATCACACTTTTTCCAGGCTTTGGACTGGCTAAAATGCTACACATTTCAAGTGTAGCATCAATCAGGCATGTTTAAAATCAGCTTGAATTATCTTCATCATCATCATAATTTTTTTTGTGAAATCTTATTATTATAATTTTATTATACTTTGCTAATATTCAGTTAGGCCTATTAATATTATTTCAACATATACCCTACTATTTACAAATTTCCATACTCATACAAGTCATACTTTGTCCAGTAATTGTTCTTGAATTCCTATTTACATTTCTCCCTCTCTAGGGTTTCTGAATGAAGGAAACTTTCTTTAGAAACGTTTTCAGGTCTCTACTCATTTGGTATTTTTCTACTGCTCTGGCCAACCTCTTTTCCAATTCGATGTATGTTTTTCTCTTTTTTTACCATCCTGGTTCAACTTCATGCTTGCATAAGCAAGGGTTGATTGCTTGGCTTCTTTCTTGAAGCATGCAATTAACTCATTAATTTTCGGTTTTGGTTTACCAATAATACTATTGAGTTTATGGTGCCATCCTTCAACGGCGTTCGTAGTCCTGTGTTGTCTGCCATGACAATTCCAAATTTCAATTGGAATCTCTTGATTCTCCAGCCATTGCTCCAAGAAGTAATCAAAAAACTGTGTCAGTTTACTGTTTTGTGGTGCTTCCAAATGAATTTCTAACCAACTGTCAGGAACTTCTTCTACCTCTAAAAATGCGAGAGCCGCACACATTCTAGTCAGAAGCTGGATTTCTTCATTGTCTCTATACTCGCAGCTCAAACTCAACTCTTGAATTTTTCTCCACAAACATTTTTTTAAATGATAGTAGCATCCATTTATTTGACTTAGAGGCAAAACCTCTCTGATGGCTGAGATAGCTCCAACTTTGTAGTCCACTGACAATTTTTTCGGCTTCCACTCCAGTACAGCAGTGAGTACATGACACAGAAATCAAATGTAGGTTTCTTTCTTCTTGTCTGGAAGAAGGCCAAACACAATTGGATGGATATTTGTTTCCATATCTGAACTTCCATAATCAGCGTGAATTGTGTATATTATTTGATGAAACTGCTTTGAAGAGCTCTTGAAAGGTCCATCAAGGAGAAAGTCTTCTTTGCTTTGCAGACATGCTCTTCCTTCCTTTGAACAAAAAATCAGAATCCTCTCATCCAAGCCGTCATCGATCATCAAGAAATTTGTACCATCTCTCAACTTCAAAGTATCTTTATCTAGTAGAATCTCCTGTCTTGTTTGTGGTTCGATTTGAGATCCTTGTCCCTCACTTCTGCATCTATATAGTTTCCTTTTAGCAGTTGTTTCCTTCGGCAACTCGGTGACATAATAGTTGCCTTTCTCATGCAGAGCTTCAATTTCTTCAACGTAAATTTTCGAAACTGGCATGTCTTCTTCCCGAGCTCTTTTCAATGACTTTATGACGCTTTTCCATACTTCCACTTGCGCAGTGTCTGGTACTCCGCAGGTGTGATCAGTTTGTGAAATAAACTTGTCATTCTCACTTTTTAACATTCCCCTACATCTGGTCGTTCTCTCCTTCATACATTGCCAAGTTATCACTCCAGTCGCATTTGCTCTGAACTTCCTATAGGCGTAACCTTAATAATGTGCTGAAGTCTTTCCATTGTGGTTCATGATAATTTCCATCTGAAGAAATTGCAAACGTCTGATGTAATTGTTGGGTTCCACAAATGATTAACTTGTTATGTGTTCGACATCCAGTTTGTGAATGAAGTTTCTTCATTGTAAGAAGGTGGATGATTATGATTCGGTGAGGGTAATGGTGGAGGGGATAACTGTCTCCATCGTTCATCAACAGGAAATGGGCTACTGCTACTGGGTTTTACCATTATTTAATACCTATTGTTCACAGTAGTACAGTTAACGTTAACAATGGTACAGTGCGTTTCTATTTTGATTTGAAGAATGAAGATCTGACATGAAATGTAGAAGGAATTAGATATTTTTGTATCTGAATAGTGCAAAATTATCTAGTTATCAAGCTGAAAGGACTAAAATCGAGTTTTCCAATCAAAGCCTATTTCAGGTGTGTTTTTACATTATGAATGTTATCAACATTTTTAACTAAACTCAACCAACTAACTAACTTAACTGATAGCCAAAACTTCAACCTAATTTTTTTCATAAATAGGTTGAGAAATACTACAATATTTCAATTTTTGTTAATAATTTATATTTATTCATTCATTTGAAGAATCCTTGACCACTGGTGAGAGTTGCTATTTTGTTACTGGTACCGGTACGGATACAGCTCAACTAGAAAATATTCCTTGGAGAGCTGATCAAGAGAACAGTCTACTAATTTCATAAGATAATAAATCCTGTTCCATATCATAATATAGGCTCCCATTGTTTTGCAATAAGAATTTGTATAATGAATTTACTTCCGGTCGGTTCACTACCAGAGCGGCAGTTCCAGGTAGTGGAGACCCTTTTCTGACCTTTTGATAAATCTTGTGCGCGTTTAGCACGACACCGTGGGCCTCAATCTTAATCATAAATTATCATCACCTTTTATTATTTTCTGGTCATAATTAAACAGAATCACTTTTTCAAAAATCTCTTTTTCTCTTCCTGCCATATTCATTCGTACGGTAGCCTTACTTTTTTCTCTGACTCCATTCTGTCCCTTATTTTGCTGGTCATAAGTGTGTAAGATATTCCAAATTTCGCAAAAGAATTACAAAAATAGACATCAGGCCACTACCATTCTATGCCAACAGAATAGAAAATGAAGTTAACTTATTTATTCTGTATATGTGAGATGAAAGCACAGCTCTATCATTTCTATTCAATTATTTTGTTTTAATAAAAAAGATATAATATCTCAGATCTTATTTCAATCCATTTTTTTCCAGTTCAATTCATTGAAAAAGACGCATATTGAGATTATTGAATCTCTCTTGATAACCTATCGAAGACTGAAGTGTGAAATTCCTTCAGAGTTTGTTCAAGAATTTCTACCTCCTCTCCTTAATGATTGTGTAAGACAAATTTCATACAGACTTGAAATTTAATTGTTGTTCCTGATATAATTAGTATATACCCATATATACACAGTTTCCAATTCAATGTTACCGTAAAAAATCTATTGTATTGATAATTAAATAAATAAATACTTTATTTCCAATCAATAATTAATTAAAACTATAAAACAATATAATATATATTAGCAAACTAAATGGGAATCTAATAACTATAAAACTGCAATTTTTGAGAAATAATTTTTGGAAATTACCCTACTCAACTATGGTTTACCCATAAATTGAAAGAATTTAACTCTCATTCATTATTTGTACCATTTAGGCAAGGGGTTCTCAACCCCAAGGGGGTGCGCCCTCCTGGAGGGCTTAGAATATTTTCAAGGGAGGCGTCAATGTTTAAGAATAGTAAGACCGTATTATTAGAACAAAAAAATGTGAAACTATAGGGGCATAACTGTGATAACGACAAAAACAGGCTGTACAGAAAGATTTTAAATGATGCACAAAAAGGATATTGAGGGAAAAACAGGCGATTTTAATCTTAAGGCCGCTACACACGTTCAATTCGGCTTGTCAGTTAGAATTGTCAATTCTAACTGACGCAGCAATCACATACACACGTTCAGTTTGGTGTATTAGTTCGATGTGGTTTGGGTAACTCCAAATAGCAGTGAATTATTTGAATTGAAATACACTTTGGAAGTGTTTAAAAGCTTTTACAATAATCTAAAACTTATTATTACTTGTGTAATTGCTAGAGTACTTATTTATGTTGCTACAAAAATAGGGAAATTACCGAATGAGTAATCATCATTTGTCAGAAACACACATTTATTAAAATCAGAAAGTCAATGTGTTTTGTCTAAACATAAGTGAATGTTAATATTTTTGACAATTAGTGATTTAAGTTATGCATTTTTTGAATAATGTAAATTCAACATTTATTTGAATAGGAATTCGAAATGTTCCAGCTATAAAGTTATTGTCCACATTATGTAAAGACTGACTTTGATATCAGTAATAGCCTATAAAAAACTTATAAAAACTTGACTTATAAAACCTTAATTTAGAGCTGAACTTTAGGCATGCAAGTGGAGTAATATAATCAGAGACATTTTGATGGGTTTTGCTGATCTCCCACACACACACGATCACTTCGGCTTGCCATCAAGCCAATGTGTCAAGCAAAATTGATGAATTTCCATCATGCCATCAGTTCAAATTTCTGGCTTGAGCTCACATGTTTGAACAAAATTTTGGATTTGTCAATTCGGCTTGCTCACATCAAATTGACAAGCCAATTTGAATGAGTGTAGGCCGCTTTATTCTTAATTCAAATTGAGATGTGTTATATCCAGCAAACACATAAAACCAATAGAAGGGGCTTCTTGTCGCCGAGGTGAAGCCACTTGTTATGCGCTCATCCACTACAAAGATGGCGGCGCAGAAATGACTCACTCAAGTGGCAAGCGCTTGAGAAGCCAGTTTCTGTCATTTATTCCAAATTTACATGTATATTTTCACAATTTAAATAAAATAAATGATAGCACTGAAAACCAAGTATGCTAATCAGATCATCAACTATCAGTTGCATATTATTCTATTTTGATTTTATTGTCCAAATAGCCTATATTGGAATAAATTATTTTCAGATAAATCCTATGTTTTTTTGAAAGTAGGCTACTATGTTTCATATAATTTTAGAGTCTTATCATTGTTAAACTATTATCAAGATACAACTTTAATTCCAAATTTGATTGAATTGGGGCTTACTCTTTGATTCAATAAGTTATACTAATTGAGAGAATCAACTCTTGCAACATTAGTTAGAACAATAATTTGTTGAATCAAGCTGGTTTTATTTGAATTAACTTGCAATTTTTTAAACTGCTAAATTTCAAACATCATATAAGTGAATACTAATTTTATGTCTATTTGTTCATTTATTCCAATGTAGGCTATTTGGACAATAAAATCATAATAGAATAATATGAAATTGGAAGTCAATGATTTCATTAGCCTACTTGGATTTCAGTGCTAACATTTTATTTGTTAAATATTAGATAGAATCCGGATTCAGATAGTTTAAGGATCGTAGGATATTATGCAGTTATGTTTATATATAGGTGATCATCTTAGTTATTTTAGTATATTTACTCAATCTTCTTGTAATGCAATGTCTCTAAGTTTTAAATTTAGAGGTAGTTTCACAAATTGAATACACTTCCAGTATTCATGTTTTATGTAAAACCTATAATTTAAATTCAGGATCCTGATTGAACACATTGAATATTGTTTAGCCTATCCCTTGTCATGGTTAATTTTGTTTCATGTCATTATTATTAATTCCTAGTTTGATCTAATTGTTTTAACCCATGCCAAGTTTGAAAGTTATATCTCAATCCTAAGTGTGTAAACTGCAGTTTATTTGGAGAGCACGCATTGAAATGTTCTGCTCCCAAAAACACGATTTCGTCTTTCCATCCACTACAAGGATGGAGGACTTGGCTTCACTTACTGTAATGCTGTGCTAGTGCATATGCCCGTTCTATTGGTCTTATGTGTTCTCTGGTTATATCCCTTTCTGATCAGCCATGGATCGTATGCTTTATCAGATGGTGATACCTTTCAATAATTTGTATATTCACCTGATTGGCCAAAACGGGACATTACAGGTCGACATTTTCATACATTGTCGAATAACCGAAGTCGTTGACCAGGAATTGCGTTGCATCATTATGATTTCAAAAATCCGGTAAGTGCAAAGCGCTCCATATGATAGAATGATCGGCCTGGTAAATGAACAGACTGCCGGTTATATGTGAAACTAGCCTATTGGGACAAAATTTAAATAGAGACATCGATGAATGCTTCTTTTTGCTTGTTATTGGGATATCCTTCTAAAATTTGGATGGGCTTTTTTTCAATAAACTATTGAAATCGGCTGGCAGGGGGAGATTGAGGGGCGGGCTTCAGACCCCCATCCCGAAATTTTGAGGGATATTTGATTATTCCATACCCTTCTGACCACCTCCGCCGCCAGTATAGGACAAACCTGGTTTCAGCACCACCCAAAAGAGTCCTGGCTATGTGCCTGGAAATCGGTTAAATAGTGCTCAAGTAACTGATGTACAAACATAGAAAACAGGCTGAATTGTGTAATGTAGCAGCATAATTAATTTATTTACCATGAATTTTCACAAAAGGAGGAGAGAGCTATTGTTGGCTATCGAAAGAAAATATGTGAGGTCAGTGAAAATTCATGACAAGTGAAATATTGTGCTGAAAAAACGAGTGGCTCGGGGCAGTAGGCGTGGGCGTAGGCGTCGAGTACGGGAGCTGGTTACATCTACGGCAGATGACCCGCCCCACTCTTCCCTGCTGAGCGAGTGACCGTTTGTGAATAGATTAAATTCATTATTGATAAGTCTTGATAAGATCATTAGCATTTATTATTTTTATTATAGCTGTCAAATAAATTTAAATTATTTTTCTGAACTCAATCTGGTCATTTTAATAGTAGCACCTTTTCTCATGAGATTAGAGTACGGTAGTACCGGAACACCTGTCAAGCGTTACCCATTAGAAAATTAACAATAATAATACTTACTCCTCGTTTTATTTATTTAAAATAATTTATTACATGGTGGAAGCGTCGGGTGAATTAACAATAATTATAATCACCTCATCCTCATTTTAAATAATTTATTACACTTGTTGGAAGTCGGTTAAAAAGCCTGTGATACATGGCCACGGAAAAACTGTGGCATGCAATGGAGAACTTGCCTGTGAATCCAAATCTAATAAAAGTCACTAAAAAACTGTCTTCTAAATAATACATCTTTAACAGCGTGGGTGACGTGCTACAACCTTGAAAAAGCCCTTTAGAAGAAGTTTCAATATGTGCCAATAGCGACTTCCCAATTTTCATGTCAATTTTATTTCAAGGTTGTAGCACGTCACCCACGCTGTTAAAGATATATTATTTAGAAGACTTTATCTGACTTAGGCTATGCTTATGTATCCAGCATATTATTTATTGCAAATCATACTAGCATACAAGTCATGATAAATGAATTTGGAATTACAAATCATGCATACTTTGCAATAGAGTGAAAATCACCAAATAATAAACTTAAATACTCCATACTAAAAATTTCCAAATCATAAAACATTTTGAACAGAATTCACTAATATCTTACAATGTAATATGGATAAGGGATGAAACATGAGCTAGGAGTCAAGAAAAAATTAGCTGAAACAGTAAAAAACATGCAGAGTGCAGATTAATTTTTAATAACAGGGCGGATAAATAATAACGATAATAGCTTTGTCAGTATATTGCTTATGTGAAAGCTAATACGCAAATTGATCATCATTATCAATGAGAGAATAGGAAAAAATACTAGACTATTCATGATTGTTTAGTGATAACAGTATTTTTCATTTGTTTTTTTTCCTTTCCAGCCTGATGAATTTGGTTTTATAGAAGATATGTTTTTAATGATTACTCGTCATTTAAGCTTCCTTGAAGACACTGTATCAGATTTTTATGTGAAGTTCAAAAGAAAGGACCATACTGACAAGTTCTTACTGATTGGTAAACTATATTGATTAATTATACATTGAATAGCTATCAAAGTATCGATTAATACTGGAAGAATGGAATAATTAATCTTTCAAAAATCCTATCACTCTACTCAAATCTTCTATTAATTACTAGGATTTGTAGGTAAAGCGGTAAAGGAATCATAGACTCAAACCAAGATGAAGAAGACTGCTTCAAACTTGTTCACCCTCTGACAATAAGGCAATTAGGCAAGTAACATTTTTAAAACACGTTACGGTAGGTACTTTTGAACACTAATGCGAGAGCCGAATATTCGCCAAGTGGCGAGCTGCTAGTCCTGGTATTCGCCGATTAACGAGCAGCTATTTACTGTACACAAATGCGAGTTTTCCAGAGCACAGTGCTCGTTGCAGGACTAGCCCGAATCGTAGAATAGCGAACAAACATGGATGACGATGATGTTATTATTTCTTGTGCTGCCTTTGTTGTTATCGCTGGAGGCTATTTTTTATTGTTGAAGAGAAGAAGAAATCCAACGAAAAGGAGGCCTGGACGATATTAAAAGAATATTTCTCACACTAATTGTTTAATTAGGCCTAGTAGTCCTTGAATTTGATCTTTGCTTCAACTACATTATAACACAAGATTATACGCCAGTTAAAAATTTATTTTTATCCTATTATGCATTAAAAATCGGTTCATCACCCTCTTAAACTCAATACAACAAAATTTGAACAACATGGATAACCGGGCTCAAATTATAAATTTTGTTTAAGACAGCCTCATAAACGTATTTTCTAAAATGCTTTAAAATATGCAAGGAAATGCGCTAACAGTGTTTAAAAGAACAAGATAATAATAAGAAAAAATACACCAGAGGACCCTAAAAAATAACAATAGATAAATAAACAGAATTAATTAATCAGAAAAATATATAATCAACAATATAACATGCAGGATTATAAATAAATAAACAAAAACAAGGTTTTACAAAAGTTTTAAATGAAATCTAATGTGGATTTGAAAGTATTAACAAGTAGCACTTTGCAAGTAGACAGCCAAATGTGTGTAGGCCTTTTGCCGAATATTCGTCCACTTTGAAGTGTGTCAAAGACCGACACTAGACGGGAAATGACGAGCACAGTGCTCGCTACTTGCCGGATACACGAACTCCCATCAACACTACTCGCGATTCGACGCGCGGCTGCTCGGGATTCGCCGAATGCCGCATGTTTGGAGCCGGCATAACAATAAGGCAATTAGGCAAGTAACATTTTTAAAATGCGTTACATTTTTACGAATGCGTAACAAATTTTTCAGATTGTAAATCACACAAATTATGAGTAGGAAAAATAAACTGATGTTTGTGATTAAATTCAATGTTCACAGCACAGCTTCAAATAAATCTTAAACCTGGGTTTCAGTCTATCATTTTAAAGATGTGGTTGTAAACAAAATGAAAAAGACAAGAGTAGCCTAACTAAATGAAAAACAATATCATATGATATTAAAAATCATGATTTTATTGTTATGCTAGTGAGATGTAAACAAAATGAAAAAAAGAATAGCCTAACTAAATGAAATACAATATTAGACGATATTAAAGATCATGATTTATTGTTACTATCCTATAATTAGCAGGTTATGCCGTACTATTTTATTATTGATATAGACTATTAATTTCTGCTTATAACAGTAATACCTGTAATAGATATTACAAAAATTATGAAGATATAAAAAAATATTAACTTATAATAGATTGACTTATATTTAGATTAGCAATTTTCGATTCTTATCAACTAATCACCAAACTTCATTTTTTTACAGTCCTGTTTTTTATAGCCATTTTCTGGGAAAGTTATGATAGAATTGAGCATGCAAGTGAATTTTTGAAGTCCATCAATCTCAACAAGAGTTTTCAAATTGCTAAGTATCTTTCATACGACAATACCATCATTACTTTAACTGAAATCGCAAATCGCTATTTTGAATTGGATTACGTGACTAATGAAATACTTTCAAATGTTTTCCAAGATGCTGATATTTACAAGGTAAAATTATCACTGAATACTTTGGTAATTTTATAAATGAACCGATAAGCGAGAGCTTTTCTATTCTCTTTAAAAATAATCTTATGACACGGGAAATATTTCTTCTCCCCAATTAACTTATGTTATCATGAACGTTTATTCCATCATCCTGAGATGTACGGTAGTGCAGAATCCTTACAGTAGGTACACTTGAAAAACTTTTTAAAACCCAAGATTTTCCTATTCAAAAACTGCTGATTGCATTAATTATTTTTGAGATTCTATTTTGTTTTCAGAAACTATATGAAAAGCTTTTTGAAGAACAAAAATCACAGAGAATGAAGAATATAAAAAAGACGCAGCCTCAAAAGATGAATGTTCTAGGCCATATAAAAAGAACCCCGAGGGTGCCTTGTAATTCAAGAGAAGTAAGAAACCCCTTGCCATACGATTTGAGCTGAGTTTTCTATTGTATTATCCAGAGAGTGGGCTATTCATGTATTATTTACAAATTTATTTTGTATTCATGCAGCAATATTCTACAAGGTGGAGCAGAGGAAACGGATGTTTTTTAAACCGTTAGTACTTGGATTGCTTTAATGACAGAAAAATAATATTTACTTCAAATAATAACAATCTTATTGCATTTTTGAAATCTACATACCATAATTATGTTTTGAAAATAATGTCCTTCAGATGATGTACTTCTTGCCGGATGCAAATTTGGATCCCCTCCTGAAAGTTATGCATGGCTCTCTCCAACATTTCATTTGGTACAGCCTCAATTTCTTGACAAATGGCAATCTCGAGGTCATGTATTGTACAGGGCTTGTTCACATACACTGCAAAATCTATATTTTGTATGGGTGAGATCTTCATGTAAGATGCAATGAAGCAAACGACATGACATACCCACAGTGATACAACCTGTCACCTAGCGAATCATTTCAGACTAGCAACAACTGCCAGACTCACTCTGTCTACATTTTCTGGAGTTCTAAACTGAACAAGGAAGACTAGGTGGTTTCTTCTTCATCACAGATCCAGTATTTCTAAACACTGCAACCAATCAGATTAGGATTTTTCGGTTTGGGACTGCACCTTGACTTTCCAAATTGAACTTTTGCCGAAAAAGATGTTGAACAGTGACCACAGAATCGTAATTTCTAAAAAGCTGCTCCACTGCAAACACATGATGCTCTAAGGTCCTCCGCTGAATGTTAACAAAAACTGCACTGTGTTAGCTGTCTGCCAACGCTACCCCTACTCGTCGCCGAGTACTAGCGGTTTAAAAAACGTCCGTTTCCTGTAGGCCTACTACACAAATTCCCAGGATACGGTTACCCACCTGACAATAGTGGAATTCATTTCTAAAAATTAAAATGTAATCAGCAGTTATAATCCATTCAACCACTCAAATCCTTAACTACCAGTCTACCTAATTAATAGTAGCAAATGTAACTCAAATATTGGTAACATCATGCCTGTATTATTTTTGTTACTAGCTGTCATCCCAAATTGATGCTCACAAATAATTTAGCAATCTAAAGTAGAATTATTACCCAAATCAAATTTTTCAACTAATTTTTTCAATTAATTTTTACAATGGAAATGAGATTGAGAGTTTTCAGCTCGTCAGGCTATATTGTCATGAAATGTAATGTCATAATCCTCTAGGGAATCCCTATCTTCTGAGGTTTGTAATATTTCATTTGATGAAGCTCACATTGAAGACTGTATAAGCTCTCTCTGGATCTATTTTTGCATTCAATATATTTTTACTTACAATTGGATGACATATTTTGCGAGCTTATACAAAAGTGATTGAAAGAGCATTCCATGAATCTTGGATTACTCTTGATAGCCAGTATAGCCTATTCATTTATGTGTTACTAAAGGCCTGTACCTGTTCCATGACCATGAAAGAAACAAATTATTGCGTTACAGGAATACACTTTCAAAGCAGCACCCATACCAGCGTCACTCCATACAGGATACAAAAGAATTGAGTACAACTTGGTCGAAGCAAGGAAAAAGAATAAAGAGCATGCAGCACGGCTCTCTTCGGAATCACCGCGACTTTCAGCAGCACGGCTCTCTTCGGAATCACAGCGGCTTTCGACAGCACGTGGTGCTTCTTTAGAAAAAAATGAAGCTCCTACAACTACAGAGACTAATATTCCCATTATCAAGTCTAAGCCAGCACCCAAATTCCAAGTAAATGAGTTATTACTCAATTATTATTCCGAATATACTCAAATCTTATATCTTGATGATTACCGTAACAAGTTAGTTTGAAATGACCAACAATTTTACAACTGACAAATATAACAGAATTTATTAATTTCGAATTCCTTCAAGTGCTATTAATTTATACTGAAGACTTCCGCAATGGCAGATATTGACAACAGTATTGAATAGCAGTAAATCATAGTCTAGTAGTAAAGGCGCCCGACCGGTAATTGGATGTCCATGGTTCGTTTCCCGGTGATGACTGATATTTTTGTACAGTAGCATTCATCGATTTCCATCAGCTACTCAATACTGTTGTCAATATCCGCCATTGTAGAAGTCTCCAGTATAAATTAATAGCACTTAAAGGAATTCGAAATTAATAAATTCTTTTTTTATGATTAAATTCTGGGCGGCAGGCTGATGAAGTGTCTCTTTATAATAGAAATTTATCCCTCCAGTATAAAAAACCATGATTTAAATAGAGGTACAGTTTCAGTTTTGATATTAGATTAAATTCAACATGACAAATCTTGAATAATAAGTAATCAGAGATTTTATCACTTATTGAGTGGAACAAGAGGGAGGACAATGGCACTGTATAATCGCACATATAAGTGATATTAAAGATTGCAGTAAATTTTTGCTCCTCACTGTTCTTAAGATCTGCAATAAAGATCATGTTCATGTATAATCTACATCAATAGTCTATTATACATTTTTCAATATTTTTATTTTCTTGTTGTAAGAATTCGTTGGCCTACTTTTATAACTCATATTGACAGGAGCTTGATCTATTTACCTATTCTATCACTTTTGCATATCATTATTCAGAGCGGTATACCAATTTCCCTACTCTATTTTAATGGTTTGCCCGGCGCCAATCAATCTCGTAGATTGATAAATGAATAATTTCAAAACTATAACACATATTTAAATATAGTAAAATATGAAAACAAACCTTAAACCTAAGTGATCAGTTACTGGCAACGACCTGTGTCAGCAACCAAACACTATCAGTAATGAGACTGTTTTGTATTTAAATGGGGAGAAGCTAGCAAAGGCTCAGAACTCCTCTTGTCCACTTGAACACAAGTCAGTGCTCACACTGTCTCAAAAAAAGAAATCAAATAAGGTAAATAAATAAAACTAAAAGAAAGATCAGGGGAGTCAGGGGCATACGGGAGATAAGCGGGAAAAAATAGGAAAGTTAAACTTCAAATTTATTTACAATAATAAAAAAAATGAATGAAAAAATTGAAATGAACTTTGGAAAATAATAAGATGATTACTTAATTCTTCGAAATAGAATTACAACAGGCTTTAAACAAACTATAATGACAAAAACTTCAATTTAAACTACAAAATAAATTTGAAAGTAAGACTCAAAAAAAAAGAAAACTAGGATGGGTAGCCTCACAAAATAAATGTGTTTAATGTTAGAATTAGAAAAGATAATATTTGAAAACGGAACAGAAGAAACTTTAAATGAAAGAAATAACTATTCATATGTATACACTTGCTGTGCAGAACTGACCTTTTTTGAGTCGCGGCGGACGCATTTCGAACTATATCGTTCTTCTTCGGCGCTTGGTTGCAGACTGACTGGTTTTCTAGTATGTAAGGTCTGGTGGTCGTAGGAAGGTAGTGGGAGGAGTGGATGTGGTGGGGGAAGTAGGTGTGGGGGAGGTGATTTTAGGAGGGGTTTATGATGATGTTGAAGAGGGTATGAGATTTGAAATTAAGTTGGTCATTGAGTATGAGTTGAGGATGTGAAATGGAATGTTTGTAAATTTCTAATTGACAGCAATACACCTCCTGCTCATATTAATGAAATCATGTCACTCACCAACATCATTACAAAACAAAACTATTTCACCCACAATAATAAATTCTACATGCAACCCTCAGGTCTCCCAATGGGATCTCCCATCTCTCCTATCCTAGCTGAAATCTTCATTCACAACATTGAAAAAACCCACATCCTCATTAACAATCCACATTCAGAAAAAATAATTATGTAGATGACATCATTGTACTGTACAAAGGTAACACCAGACAAGTTCACACGTTTCTCACCTACATCAACAAAATCCACCCCAATCTCACATTCACCTTGGAAACTGAAATTCATAATTCTCTCAACTTTCTTGACCTCACAATCACCAAGACAAATCATCACCATACATTCAAAATTCACAGGAAACCCACCTCCACAGACATGATAATTCATAATCACTTCAACCATCCAACCCAACACAAACATGCAGCCCTCAACTTCATGATTCACAGGCTTATCAACATACCCATGAACCCCACTAACTACCAAACTGAACTCAATACCATCAAATACATAGCCTCAAAAAACGGATACAACCCATCCATCATTGACAAAAAAAACTCCATAGAATCATTCACAAACAACAAAAACCCACACACCCCCACCAGACTCCAAACACATAATATTAACATACATCAATCATACAACACAAACAATAGCAAATACCTTCAGAAAGCTCAACTACACAGTCGCATTCAAAACCAACAACACCTTAAGAAAACTCACCACCAACTACACCACCACCACCTCCAACATTCATGATCATTTTGTCACTTACAAACTGACATGCAACGAATGTGACAGCTTCTATATTGGACAAACTGGCAGATCTTTCACAACCAGATTCAAAGAACAAATAAAAGCCCTCACCCAACCACAGACTAAATCAAATTATGCTGAACATCTACTCACAAAAGATCATTCATTCACCAACATTGATCAAAACCTCCACATCCTTCACATTTCCCCCTAAAAGTCATAAACTCAATACTCTTGAACAATTCGAAATTTACAAACATTCCATTTCACATCCTCAACTCATACTCAATGACCAACTTAATTTCAAATCTCATACCCTCTTCAACATCATCATAAACCCCTCCTAAAATCACCTCCCCCACACCTACTTCCCCCACCACATCCACTCCTCCCACTACCTTCCTACGACCACCAGACCTTACATACTAGAAAACCAGTCAGTCTGCAACCAAACGCCGAAGAAAAACGACATAGTTCGAAACGCGTCCGCCGCGACTCAAAAAAGGTCAGTTCTGCACAGCAAGTGTATACATATGAATAGTTCTACTGAAGTTCACGAAAAATGTATATCTACAACAATAATAGAAAAAAATAAAATAAAATGAATCTGTGTCTACATTAATTGTTGGCAAATAAAAAGAAAAACTGCTGGAAACTGAGCTGATTATAAAGTTGATGGCTTATTTGGGGCACTAGTTGTGGTGAGGCAGAAAAATTTGTAATAAGTAGAAAATAATAGGATAAAAATAGTAATTGTTATATAGGCTTTACCAGTCAACTCTCTATGAGATATTGAATTCTGAGCCTTTGCTAGCTTCTCTCCATTTGAATGCAAAACAGTGTCATTACTGATAGTGTTTGTTTGCTGACACAGGTCGTTGCCAGTAAATGTTCACTTAGGCTTGAGATTTATTTTCATAGGTTACTATATTTATATATGTGTTATAGTTTTAAAATTATTCATTTATCAATCTACGGGATTGATTGGCGCCGGGCAAACCTTTAAAATAGAGTAGGGAAATTGGTATCCCACTCTGAATAATGATATGCAACAGTAATAGAAAAGGTAATTAGTTCAAGCTCTAGTGTTAGACGCTCACTTCTATCACGGTACTTATTAATTACATTTTTATCATATCTTTTCACTATGATTTCAGGAACCGCCAGTGCCAGTCAAGAAAACAACAACATGCATTTTGAGAGAAGCTGCACTTATAGTGAAAGAGGAAGAGAAAGAAATAGAGAGGTAACTAACTTATAGTTAGTAACTAACAATAATTATTATAGCTCATATTTAGTTAGTTTGAACTGGTTCTCCATGCTTTCATAGAATGTCAGTCTGAGATGCCTGCGGTCAGTAGTCAGGAACGCAGACTATTGTAGGAAATCACACACAAAATTATTGTTGCAGATATCCATTTTTCGTGAACTGCAGTAGAACTATTCATATTTATACACTTGCTGTGCAGAACTGACCTTTTTTGAGTCGCGGCGGACGCGTTTCGAACTATGTCGTTCTTCTTCGGCGCTTGGTTGCAGACTTATTAAAAATTAAGCCACATCAAAATTAAGCCTCACCTCAACTAATTGATAAAGTAATTATGGAAACCAGTGTAAAAGATTGTATAACTGTTGATCTGACTTGTCTTATACTCCGTAACTGGAATGAATGTAATCATGAGAACCAAACATGAGATATTATATTCTTATTCTTAGAAAACTCTGTACAACCTTCTTCGTTTATTATTATAAACGAAGGCCTAATCGTTCAGGCCTACTTCAGTATGTGTGCTACATTTTGGTATACGTAACATTTAGTATTTAAAGATGATTTTATATTGAAAATGAATGGAAAATTACTTTAAAAAAATTACTCAAGAATAAAATGGTTCATGTAACTTTCACACTCTTCATTTTATTCATGTAGCTGATAAGATTTTCTACTTTGAAAATCGGGTTTAATTTTATTCGAAGAGACAACATTTGTTTTCCCCCACTTCAAGAACGAAAAATATATGGCATTGAGCACGAAGATCCGTGTCGTATGCAATAATTATTACAAAAGAGCTTACCACAAATATTTTCCACATGCAACCCGTAAGCGTCCGTTCAGGCAAAAATAGGTACCGTACCGTACATTGCAAAGTATCATTCCAGTAATTAGGGTAACATACTTGATTTGAAAACCAAAGAGGAGCTTTCTAGTTTTTTCTTGTCAATTCCCTGAGCTTAAGATTGTTGTTTTTGAATAGTAAGACTCAAATAAGAAACACTGGATGTACACAACTTAAACACGGAAATGTACACTTACGTTCCTGGATTTCTTGTTCCATGACGAACTGCGTTGTTAATATTAACTTTCCATGTGAAATTTAACGACTTGCAGTCAAATATTCATTAAGAATAAGTATAACTTACTTAATCTGTAGGTCGAGCGCTTTCAAATCTTTGAGATCCATCTTCAGAGGCGTGGGTTCCTAGATCATCATGTCAGTTTTTTGGTTAGAAGTGTTGTGGTTTTTGTAAAATGTGATCAAAAAGTTTGTGTGATTTAAAATTTAGTTGTTCATTGAGAATGTTTTGTTTATTGTGTGTGGTGTGTTTGTATATTTCAAATTGTTCCAAGGTGTTGAGTTCGTGTCCTTTAGATTTTATCTCAAGCGTATTTGCTGAAATCTATCTCCAACACTGCGAAAACACTCATATAATTATACTCTTTAATGACAAATTTTCACAGAACATAATATACTGGCACAGATATGTACAATAAGCGCCACATACAGGCCCGTAGCTAGGCCCTTGGAGGCCCCGGGGCAGAAAGTCCATTCGGGGCCCCCCTTTGTTATATATTTCGCACTTTTTTTAATTAATAGATATAAGCATACAGTAATTGGATCTTTAGGCTTAGAATTTATGTGCATTTTTTTATTATTATCCTATTATTATTATTATTACCTTTTTTTCTTATTAAATCTATAATACTTAATTGTTTGCTTAAACTATGTTTACAAATTTCTACTGTAAGTCATAAACTGGTAATGATTTTATATGCAAATTTGTATGACTCCTGGCCCTGGTGCCATTAGTTTGGTTCTTAGAGCCATTATTTTTTCAGCTTACCATTGTGATTGGTATTCTATTTATAGTGCTGAAAGGAAAATGAAAAACATAATTATTTTTTCAAATTTTATTCACAATAGATAATAAATAAATAAAGACATAAGTGCTGATGTCTTAAAACTTTTTAGTCTCTTCTTAGGCCTACATCCAAGCAATGTAGTTTAGTAGATAAACATACAAGTAATATCATTAATTATGTAATACCTTTGAATACACAATAAATTGTATATTTATTTATGGTGTTTATGGTAATACTGGTAATACCATTAATTATATATGATCAATGGTGGTAATACCCACTCATTCTCAAGTTTAAAATTGCCCAACTAGTTTGATAGTGAGAATGCAACTGAACTTACTAAAAAGACTTTCTTCTTGACTTGACACTAGCAAAAACATCAATAATTCGGTCAAAATCTATTTTTCGGGCTCTGTCATTTTCAATAGACAAAAGAGCCAAATCAGTGAGACGTTGTTGGGACATGGAGCTTCGCAGGTAGTTTTTGATGAGTTTTAATTTTGAGAATGATCTCTCTGCTTTGGCTACTGTCACAGGGACTGTGAGGTACATAAAGCATGCTGTTAGTACATCCGGGTAGGTTGATGCTAGGGAACTGTTTTCAATGAGTAGGAGATTTGCAACTTCTTTTACTTCTTTGAAATCCTTTAATTTGGATTGAAAAGCATTCCTTACTGATAAAATCTGAGCTTTGAACAATGGCGTTACATCATCTGAAAATCTGCTTACAAAATTATCAGCTTCACAACGCAGTTCTTCATCTGAACATGAGGCCAGGAAAGAAGGGTGAACAATTTTATAGGCATCAATCACTTGCTTCATGCCTTTAAAACGGTTGTCAATTTGTGACACTATAGTATCAACCATTGGGAAGAATATTGTCACTCTGAAATTGCTTTTAGGATCTGTCAGTCTTTGGTCTTCACAAAGTTCATCAAAGTGCTTTTTTACCTTTCTTGCACGTTGGCCAATAAATTCATGGGTAATCGTAATCCCCCATTTTGAACATACTTCTTCTGCTTCACTACAGACTTCTTCAAAGGACCAACGAAGTTCGGTTACTTTCAATAAAGCATTGCCTAGGAGATCGTACGCTGTCATTAAATCAATAGATTCCGTTTGCAAGGATTTTGAGGCAATGTTTATTTCCCCTAATATTTTGCACTGGACAGTCAAGAGCAAAACAAAACTAAAAGATTCTAACCTTTTTTTGAGCCCCTCAGCTTCATTCCTTTCCTTTGGCTTTTTGCTTGTCAAAATTATTTTATTTAAGGCTTTCATTACATCACCGAACCTTTCCTTTAAAGCGTACACAGCTTCATATCTCCCTGCCCAACGTGTAGGGTTTAAAGTCTTTAATGTTACCTTGTCTTTAGGACCAGGAGCCTTCGGATTCTCTGTACAACCAGAAACGACTTTTAGTTCTTGCCACCGAACAATGCTGTGGCCAAAAAAACTGTAAATATTTTGCACCGTCTCAAAAAATTGTGCTATTTCTCGATTGCATTCAACGGCATCTTTAAGAACCAGATTCAAATTATGGCTGGCACAGTGAATGAAATAGGCATGGGGTGCAAGTTCTTGGATTCTCTTTCGTACTCCATTATACACACCACTCATGACCGATGCACCATCGTATCCTTGTCCTCTGCATTTTGTTATGTCAAGGCCTTTTTCTGAAATTGATTTTATGATGACGTCTTCTAGCCCCGAAGCGGTTTGGTCAGTAACTGCTGTGAAAGATGTAAACGTTTCACAAATTCTCAACTCACAAGGTTTTCCGAGTTGGTCATGGTCAATCTTTACATAGCGAAAAACTTCGCTTAGCTGATCTACTTTACTTACATCTTGTGTTGTGTCGTAAATTATGGAGAAAAAAGGTGCACTCAAAAGCTCTTCTTTAATTCCACTAAGCACTTCACTAGCCATCAGAGAAATAATTTCATTCTGAATTGTTGGACTGAGATAATTAACAGTACCACTTGGCCTTGTAATTAGATCTTCTAGGATAGTGTCATATTTTGACAGCAATTCAATCAATGATAGAAAATTACCTTTATTTCTATCAGTGATATGCCAACTGTCTCCACGAAAAGGAAGGTTGCATGTTGCCAACATAAGGGAGACATCTAAGACCCTCTTCAAAACTTTCCTCCAAAAATTCCGCTCCTCCTTCAAACCTTTTTCTAGTGCATCGTCTATTGAGCCATGACGTCGCCATTGCTCATAAACCAAGCAGGAATCAGCATGGTGCTGTGAATTCTCATGTGTCTTTATGCGATCAGACAAATGTTTCCAGTCCCTTAATCCTGAATCCCATCCTCCTACAGGTCCTTTCTGGGGAAACAACCAGCAAGGTTGGCAATAAACACAATCCAATTTGGACGAATAGCACAACCAAGTTCTTTTCAGTTTGAGCCCAGACTTTGACTTCAGGGTAAAATAATTGTCTGAAAAGGACCTACCTTGTTTTCCATCATATGGAAATGGGCCAACTGGTTGATAGGGTCCTAATTCAATAATTCGTTTTTTCACCTCTGGATCGATGATCTGGTCTGGAAAATGGGGTTCTCCGGTGTTTAAACAAGTTTCATTAATTTTATTCGTCCGGCTACATTCCACCTGTAAGTAGATTGCAATGCATTAGTATTTTTTTCTTACAAACATGATCATAACAATAGGGACTTACTGTAATTCCATGTTTACATGGAAGTAATACTGTTTACTTCCATGTAACCATGGAATATTTTATCGTAGGGATTCCATGTTTAGGGCGATAAAACAGCATATGTTGTTATGTTGAAAAATATAATATAACATATAAGTATTCTGTACTTGGCATGTCTACTTACTTGATCATTTACGCCGATCAGTTCACTGCTTGACGTAGGACTTGTTGGAGGTTTGGCACAATTTTCTTGTTGATGCCCTAGCCCTAGGCATGTTACTTCTTCATCAATACTTTCTTCAGCGTTATCTTGAGCTGTAACTTCCTCTTCAATCTCATTTCCTGGGACTGAGGCTGCAATAAAAAATAGCAAGTCAAAATAACATTAAGTTACATATAACATATAATTTAAAGCCAATTTTAATAACATTGTAAAGATATAACAAAACCTCTTTCACCTGCATTGGAAAAACATACTATTAGGACTAAATCTGCCGAGCCCAATTTTAGTACATAGCCTAGCTCAGCCTAGCTGATGCTGATGTACCTATACAGTAGAGTAGATACATGGCCTCATAAATAATGAATGTGCAAGCGAGTGTGGTGCATTTTTTACATCATATTATCACAAAAAGATATAAAATTACTATGATAGATATTCATGCTGTGCTGCTGTGCATGTATAAACAAATAAAATACCTACACAGAAAGAAGTAGAAACCAAAGGAATCATAAAAATCACATAAAAAATTAAATGACCACTACACAATAGTAGGTAATATGTAGCCTATATATTATGACTAGTGATAAATTCACAAACAAACATTGCTTATTAGATTAGAATAGATTGCAGTCTGAGTCAGACACAGTGGTCTAAACTCAATCAAACACTCAAACTCTAGTTAAATTTTAACACAGTTAATTTTAACATAGTTAAATTTTAAGATATTAATTATATAGTTATTGGCCAAGCTAATTAATTAGGCCTAAATACCGTATCTAAATTCAAACCACTCACCAATTATTGGTCTAGTTTCAGTACTAGATGTAGATGTGACATTAGTACTTTTAGTTGTAGTAGTACTAGTAGTAGGACATAACCAAGCAGATAGGGTGGAAGAACACTTTGAAGCATCCTCTTCTCTTTTCTTCTTGTCTTGCCTTTTCTTTGCCCCACTTTGATAGCTTCTTTTCATTTTAACAAATACAAGAATAAGAATACAAATTGTATAACACCGTAACAAACGAGTAACGGACGAACGCCAAAACGTCAGTTTTTGGTGTTAGTTTACCATCAACATAACATAACCTTATCCGGGCTGTCTGTCACTAGCTCACTAGTCGTAGTCACTCTCACTGTCGTCTGTCAGCTGTGGCAGAGGCAGTCGGCAGACGGAGCCGTCTACGTCACGTCGACGTCAGGACGAGTTTATTACTGTTGGGGATGGGGGAGTAACGTGAACTAAGTGCAAACTGCATTTCTTTAATTGCGTGACAACTGACAGGCTGATTGATAGTCTGTCTATTTTTGTTACGAAATCTCTGTGAGAACAATATCTGTCCATTATTTTATATTGAAAAGCTATTTAAATATTTTTTTATAAAGACATTTTGATGATTCGATGAAATATCCCTACGACCCTACAGTAATCAATAAATTTCACATAAACTTTAATTTCATTTTCGATTTTTCCACCTTCATTTGGGGGCCCCCCTGGCCGGGGGCCCCGGGGCAATGCCCCGGTTGCCCCAGCCTAGCTACGGGCCTGGCCACATAGCTGTGCCCGCGTGTCCTTGAAATACCTTGTAGATGAAGTAAGGTTCGCGGGGTGATATCAATGCCTTTCTACATAGATACGCTGTCTGCTGTCTGCTCCTACTGAGTCAGTGCACTTATAACACTGCATTCAGATTGCTTGCATTCGGGCTGTTATTCGGGTTTACTATTCGGTCAAGTGTTTCTCCTCTTCGTTGTTATTTGAGTTGACTAAAGTGGAATTCGTAAAAACATGTATGATCATTCCACGATACAGTTTTTGAGCTACTGAATACAGGTCAAATTCCGTTGTAACAAATATCGATCTAAAATGTTTCAGCTACAATTATTTTCTATTGTCTTTCTTTGGCTTGTCAAAAGAATATGTGAGCATATCAATTTCAACGTGAAAATAAATCACACTATATTGGAATATATGTTTTGAAGGGTGATTGACTTTCTTAATTGATTCAAGAAAATAATTTTGTTAATTTTTAATCTATAATAATTCCATAATAGCCTACTAGTTTATCATAAAATTATTGTTTATAAATCACATTATTGATTTACTAGTGATTTTTTTGAATACATATAATTATTTATTTGTATGTTCGAACGGAATGAGCTGAATCAGCTAGCCTACGCATTCATGATTCAGCTCATAATAAAATTTTAAAAGGCATTGCTTGGAGGCGAGGCATCTTGTTAGTCACGTCCAGTAATTTATTTGTATTTACTGTTCTTTGACTGAAAATTTCGTTTGAAAAAAAATTAGAGGAGTTCAACAGTTCACAGAAATACTAGTTGATATTGCAACCTTGGAGTCCAACTTCATTCACGGAATTGAACAAACTAGATCAGTCAGTCTGCTGCACAGGCGATGGCAAGTTGCTTTGTTGTATAGTTGAAAGTGCCTATAGGGAGCATAGATACACGTATTTAGAATCTTTGCAAAATCTCACCCAATAGATCTAGTCAGATGATTCTTTCACAGAAAATAAATTCAATTTATTCTCTACATTTCATACGCTGAATGTATATGAAAATTATTGAAGACAAAAAAGTTTCTTGATACATAACTTTTCAATGTCATGAAAATTTTGATTTGTAAATTTTCTGTATTAATTGTCTTATTCTCGGAAAATCTTTGATTGAAATGGGATTTAATCGATGGTTATGGCATTCTCGAACTGTTTTTATTATATTACCAAAGTTTCATCGATTTTTAATGAATGGTTCGACAGCAGCTATTTTTGAAAGAACACATTTTTTGAATGAAGTCTGGTTTTTATTAAATTTAAAATATCTTTGTAATGAGTAGATTCTCGTTGAAAGTGCGAAGGACAAAAATGATGCAGATCGGTTAGTTTAATAGAAAAACTTTGTTCTAAAACAATATTCGAACTTTTTGGAAAATGGTCAAATGTTTTCAGCGCAGGTAGTGCCGTACTCTCCTGGCCCTTTGCCGGCGGGCACAGCTACGTGGCGACTACTGTAGATGATGTTCTATTGCTATACAGAGGAAACAAAAGACAATGTGAACAACTTCGATCATACATAAACAAAATACATAAGAACATTCAATACACAGCTGAATATGAGCAAAACAATTCAATAAACTTCCTAGACCTCTCAATTACAAAGAACACAAACCAACAACACAGCTTCAACATGTACAGAAAACCAACAATGACAGATACCCTAATACACAGCACCTGCAATAATCATCCAACACAACACAAACAGTCAGCATTCAGGTCAATGCTACACAGACTCAACAACACACCGCTATCCACCGACAATTACCACACTGAACTAGATACAATAAAATACCTAGCACAAGAAAACGGCTACAAACACGACCTAATTGACAAACTCAATCATAAAATAAGAAACAAAAAACAAAACACCAACACCACTGACAAAAAATACATCACAATGACATACATTAATCCACAATCAAACAGACTAGCAAAAATCTTCAAAAAAGCCGGCCACACCATCTCATTCAGAACAAAAAACAAAATAAAAAATGCACTTACACTCAAAACCACACTGAACACAAACAAATACGATCTCCCAGGGATCTACAAACTGAACTGCTCTGATTGTAACAAATTCTACATAGGACAAACAGGCCGCACATTCAAACAACGTTACAAGGAACATTTTCAAGCCCTAACATCAAAAGCTGAATCGAATTTCGCCGACCATATCATTCAAACTGGACACACTTTTACTGACATCAGTACCAACCTACACATTCTACATATAAAATCTAAAGGACACGAACTCAACACCTTGGAACAATTTGAAATATACAAACACACCACATACAATAAACAAAACATTCTCAATGAACAACTTAATTTTAAATCACACAAACGTTTTGATCACATTTTACAAAAACCACAACACTTCTAACCAAAAAACTGACATGATAATCTAGGAACCCACGCCTCTGAAGATGGATCTCAAAGATTTGAAAGCGCTCGGCCTACAGATTAAGTACCAAGTTATACTTATTCTTGATGAATATTTGACTGCAAGTCGTTAAATTTCACATGAAAAGTTAATAGTACACTTACGCATTAATAAAACTTTTATTATTAATTTTTTATTGTAAATTCAACGACTTGCAGTCACTTTTGATTCTGAATAAATCATATTTCCACTCATTTTTCAACAAACGTTTTCGAGCCATGGAAACTCATCTTCAAGGCACCTCCATGACTCAAAAAACATTTGTCCAAAAGTGAGTAGAAATATTATTTATTCACAATTAAAATTGACTGCAAGCCGTTGAGTTTGAAATAAAAATTTTATATTAACAACGCAGATCGCTATGGAACAAGAAATCCAAGAACTTGAATATTGTGAAGTGTAGGCCTATATTAAGAACATCATTCATCAGCATTATGCCCAAAGTCTCTGGCATTTTGTTAATACTAAAATACATTTCTCATACTAGCTTAATATACATAGCGGCGGCTTCGGTTATTAGCTAAATTAACATAGTAGCTTGTACTCAACATCTGAAGGAAAACTCTGTCGCTTCTGATTGATGCTAAAATAACTTTTTTCGATCTTACTATATTACACACAATACAGTAATTTCACTAAGTAGTCTACATATTTTAGCTATTAGCTATGCCCATTTTGTTATTTTAAGTACCTAAGTCATGTGAATTCAAACTCGACTGTAATGATAGAACTAATAAAGTATTCTCCACAGTTTCAATAATAAATTCAACATGGCCGAAAATTTAGATAAATGACCAAAAAGCATGCTGAACAACATAAGGTACGGTAGTAGAAGTTCCCAAGAATCCTATGATGGCCCATTCGTCCCAGCTCATTGGGGCGGGTCAGATGATTTATGTGGCCTATCATACATCAAATTTGGCTCATAACCAAGATTTTTGTTCTCAGGGGTGCTCAGTTATCTGCATCCCATACCTTGAAAATAGCTATTTCTAAATTTCAAAAGGCTTTAACTTGAGAATTCTTCAACACAGAAATGCGAAATTGGTCTTAAATTATGTAAAACATCATACTCCTTGAATCCTATTATAATTCCCCATCTACATAGGCCTACTGATGAGCTGTACAAAGATCTGTATTTGCCTTAATTTTAAATTTTGTCAATTAAAAAGAGCTCTAACTTAGGAACTATGAAATAAGTTCCTGAGTTACCAATGCCTACTCCCTACACACCTACAACACTATACAATACAGTAAACCGCACAACCCTCCGAGGTATATTGAGGTCCGGTTTTGGCGGCTATCTAGATCTGATCCCGCCTCTTTGTGATGTAAGCAACTATTCTGATAACAATGGCGTTTCTGATAATGTGGAGTCTCAGGAACAAAATCTCAAAGATAAACATCAACCCCAATTTTTCGGAAGATTTATTGTTTGAACTCTCTCAAACCAAGTTTCAGGGTTTTTTTGGTGTGCATGAAATTTTTCGAATAGATCCAACTCAGAAAGTACTGGAGGTTAAAAGGTACATGGAATTGGTTCAAAATTATAGAAAACTTTACTGTCCTTGGAGGGATTTCGAATTACAAATTTAGGTCCTGCTATTAGTGAAATACAGCTGGTTTATTTATACAAAATTCTAAATTGTGAATTTTCCTGAAAATTTGCCAAGTTTTTAAAAAATTCTAGCTGTCACCCACTAGTATCATATTCTTGTGAATTCTGTTTTCTTGAAAAAATACAAAAATTAATTTTTCTGTCCAAGTCTAAGTTTGGTCTTAAATTTGAAGAAATCAATAATATGTGAGACAATTTTACAAGATGTGAGACAATTTTTTCAAGATGGCGGCCGACGTGCATATAGAATTCTTGGGAATTTCAAGTAGCCTATGTTATTCAGCATGTTTTTCTGGTAATATATCCAGATTTTCATCCATGTTGAAATTTTTTTCCTTTCTCACCCAACGTTTATGTTAATTTGACTGGATTATTAGGTTCAAATACTATTAAGCTAGAGATTGGAATATTATTTCTATTACTCATCAGTAACTCTTATTTGAATTCAAGATTGAAGAGATTGTTAGAAGGAGCTGCGGATTTTACAGTTTATGAAAGTTTCTGTGATGAGATGAAATGTAGAGATATGGAAGAAAAGATACGGGATATTGAAAAAACACACCTGAAAGGTCTTGTAACTTATGAAGAAGCTATTCAGGCTAAGAAAAATGTAATCAAAGTTAATAAAATGAAGCGAATGGAGTTCGAAAAAGAGGTGTGTTGAATACCATTATAACTCAATTTATTATGCCCTGTTGATATATGTATGGAAGCCAAGTTCTTCTATTTATAATTGACCTAGCTTACTTCATAAATGTCAAAATTATTACAACAGACATTAGCCCAAGCTCAAGCACAATGCGACCCATATTCCTGAGTAGGTACTTGCAACTTGATTTTCCCCATAGAATGGAAATGAAGCATTTCATCATTATTTTTCAATTTTGTTAATAATTTATACTGTTTTTGAATTAGATTGTTTACAAAAACTTAAATTTCATTGTACAAGAAATTCAAGTTGGTATAGTGCAACCCATGTCAAGAATCCAATATAGGAGCTTTCTATCCTTCTTAATAAAAGACAGTTGCCAATGACTCTCTCCTACTCGCACTGAGCAGCACTATCACACTTCTTATGCTCTTGATAGACTTTCATTATTGTCTCCGTTTCCAGTAAACAAACAATGAATGTCCAGCAATAATGAAATGATGCGTAATACTCAACTACAAAACTGAAAAACATGAAATTTGAAATATTTAAACTTTTTGAGTACTTTAGTTGATAATTTTTCTGAGTGGGTACTTTAAGCAGCTTGATTTTTTCCCTAGAAAATTTAATCATTATTTTTTAATTTTGTCTATTTAAACTGCTTTGAAATTAGATAGTGTAAGAAAAAACTTGAATTTCATAGTATGATGAGAATTTCAAGAAGGTATAGAATCAGGAGAGCCAGTAGAATATGATAGCATATAGAAAAATTGATTTAACGAATCTCAATTCTAATAATTATATTTCTACTTTTGAACTGGAGAAAAAGATCAAAGCGCGCTTGATGCCAGCAACAACAAACTATAAAGCTTATTACTGAAACCTTACTCGGCTGGAGTATGGTACAGTGTTGTTGTTCCAGCAGTTGAAAATCTGTATTTTTTCTGTTTAGCTACAGCACATAGAATTTGTAACAAAATGGTCTCCATTTAAACAAGGCTGTTAAAACTGTCATTTGGAAGAACTATTTGTAATGCAGAAACTAATAAATCGATTCTAAACAAAGCTAGGCTTTACCCAACTTATATGATTTTTGTTGATTTTAATGTTCTGACAATTAGACAGTTGTATGTGACAATGTGATGAATGTAGTAAAATATATAAACAAACACAATGTGTTTGTTTATATATTTTAATGTCAACTTTTTCTTGCACTTATAACATAATCAACAGGCATTATTGCTTGAGACCTATTTCATATAAATATCAGATAAATGACAGCAACATAGAATAAATCAGGAGACAGAGTTAATTTACATAAGTACGAAAATAATAAACAAAATCCCTAAAAATTACATTAACAACAAAATAACTAAAAAAATAAAATATGATATCATCGTTTATTGGATCAAGAGCAATTACTTTTTCGATTTATAAATGGATTTGAAACAGGCTTTGCTGATTGTGTGCTTGCTTCTGAGATTGCCATTGGACTTGATGGCTGAGCACTCCCTCAGACGAAACTGATAACTACTCTTCCTTTTAGATACTCCTTTACCTTCCTGCTTCCTCTTCGCTTACCCTTCCCAATCCCCTTTCCTAGTAAATGGTTAACTATAGATGAAAAGGTTTTACACGTCACACTCCACTTAGCCCTATATCATCTTTTAAAATTTTCGTTGTATTACTTGTTACTTTATTTTGATTTAGAATATATTCTTGTTCAATATGTATTGTATTTGTGTATTGTGTAAATAAATTGAATTGAATTGAAAACAATACTAAATTCTTGAAGTGGATTGCACTAGTTTGTTTAGGTGAAAGTGGTTTCTTGATTACCAAATAATAATGGCATAGATTAAGAGAAAATACGTTCCTCACCTGATCTGAGTCCCAAAATTTCATTATTTACTCTAATTATTATATTATAGAGCAATGGACATTATGATTACAAAGAACAGTAACAAACTATCACCATACCAAAGATTATGATTAAAAGCAATAGTAACAAACTGATTTACTGTAGGATACCAAAAATGCAATACAAATATTCTACAATGTAAATAAGCATTAGATCCTATACAAGTCTTACCATTTGTATTCTATTGGAATAGAGATTGATTTTCAATAAATATTACCACTAGATGAAGCTCCTGTGAAAAATGTACTTTGCACTCCTTTGTCAGAGAGAAAAGCTAGAAGCGCAGTTGAAAGAATACAAGGAGAAAGAAATGGAAGCAATCAGACAGCACGTGGACAAAGTACAACAGATACAACAAGCCGTGGAAGAGAAAAAGCAAGTTCTAGTTGAAGAAAAGCAAAATAAAGGTAGGCCTGTTTCTGTATCTGAATGTATGAGTTGAATATGCATTGCCAAATTATACACAAAATAAACATAGAAACATTTCTAGTCGTATGCATTTGAATTTCAAGAATTACCGTACATAACTGAATTACTTTTAATTTTGATGTGATATTGAAAACAATTATTTGAATTCGATGGAACTGACAATTTTGCACACTGCCAAATACACAAAACATAATTTATCAATTTCGAATTCCTCAGTGCTATCAACTATACTGTTGTCAATATCTGTCATTGCGGAAGTCTTTAGTATTGTTACGGGTTCTAATAGCTAAAATAAGGCTGGCAAACACTAAAGTTCACACTTGCACTTTATTTACACAAGTTAGTCTATTTACACAAATTAATTGTAAGTTCAATTAATTAAATAAGACAGATCATCAAATACAAGCTAATAGCTATTTTCAGTAATTATTTACAAGAATTAATGAATAAGTAATTACAGGCTGATCAATAACAAAAGAAACTAGAGTCCAATGAACTGTACAATAATGTAGAAAGAAATGACAAAAAGAGCCACTAATCACTTACAAAACACAGTCCAATTCGTTATTTGACAGTCCCAAATAATATCACTTAACACAACGTCTTTAAACTATTAGTAAGCTACATAAACAGTAAACACTTGTCTCTGCATTATACACTGGAAACGAGCATTGTTTACTCCACTGACACTGGATTGTCTCTTCTACGAGATCCGTAATACAATCTGTCATGCAGGTTTGAAAACTAACTGTCACACAAGCTTTTGTAGAACTGACTGTCTGGTTCATGTGGACTCCTTTATATAGCTGTTGTAGTTGTATAATTCCAAGAATTGGAGCTCACCAGACACTTCGATAATCTTCAAGAAACATGATCTCAATCGTTCCAGAAATCTGAAGAAATCACAAGAAGTCTCAAGAAATCAATTGAGTGAGAGAGTTGCAGACTTGAAGAATAAGAATGACAAAGACATCTAAGGAGAGAGAATTAGAAGATCAGATGAAGATCAGTCGAAGTCACGTCCAACCATGAATACAATAGAATGATTTAAATAGGACAAGTGCGTGACTAACTACTTGTTTGCTCTTGTAACAGTATATTTGGTAGCACTATGAGGGATTCGAAATTAATAAATTATATTGAAAACTTTTCAATTTTACAAAAAGAATTTAATCTGAGAAGGATGTTGGAGACTATGTAAAACTAATAAAAGTCATAAAAAGATAATGATCATACATTTTTGCTGTGAGGAACAATTTTATTTTTTTAAATGAAGTGTGTTGCGAAATTTTAGAAACTTTCAATTTCAGTTGATTCGTATTTGATTTGCAATAATTGTTCATCAAATTAAGTACAATGATGTCACATATGAAGAATATATTAGATTTAAGACAAACAGACTTACCAATTATTCCCATTACATAAAGCTTTCATTCATCAAACAAAACTTTTCTCATTTTGTTTCTAGCGAGAGAGCAGAATGAAAGGACTCGAGCACTGATGATTCAATTAATTAAACAGGTAGGTTAGACAATATTGTAGAGATGCGTTCTTCTTAATAAAATTAAATGTCAGATTAGTACAGGTATTTAATTTTTTTCGTGAAAATGAGGGAGAATAGAAACAAATTGTTGTTCATCGAGATTAATTATTCTAATCATGGAAAACAAGTTCGACTGGAGAAGTGAATCACTATTGTATAATTTTTTTCATAGTCCGATCTAAATTCTGTTTCATAAGAGAAACTAATTTCTCCATTATAATCAACATAATAGATGTTCATGTTACACACTCCATTGAGTGATACCTCAGCATTCTTCTCAGCTTCTTGATTGTGTTAATCATAGAACTTTATTGGAAATACTGCAAAATGTAGGTGTAAATGGGGTTGAACTGAAATGGTTTGAATCATATCTTATTGGGAGAAAACAATGTGTAGAACTAACTACAGTAGTTGGTAATAGTATAGTAAAGAATAAATCTAATAAATTAGAGGTGCAAGCTGGAGTGCCTCAGGGGTCAATACTAGGTCCATTGCTTTTTTTGTTATATGTCAACCGTTTACCTAAAGAATTAATTAGTGGTAGAGCCCTCTTATTTTCTGACGATACATCACTCATTTTCAGCAATTCCATTCTAGATAATTTAGAATTAAGTGCCCATATAGGTGTGCAGTCCATTGTCAAATTTTTAAATCAGTTGAAATTAACTATAAACAGTAAAAAATGCCAATACCTTCAATTCAGAAACAAACATAATTTAAATGAAGATAGGGCTATAAACGTGTTTGTAAACGATAATCAATTAGACCAGGAAGAAAAATTGCATTTCTAGGAGTTATGTTGGATAGACGATTGACCTGGACTCCATACATTGAGAAAATATGTAGTAAAATTTCATCTGGGGTATTTGTCCTGCGACAGCTCGCTAGATTGAATGACAAAAAGTTACTTTTTACAGCTTACCATGGGCTCTTACTGTCACATATTAGGTATGCTATCTTAGTATGGGGTAATTCATCAAAACAAAATCTTGATAGGGTGTTTAAGATCCAAAAGAAAGCGGTTAGGTGTATAGAAAGAGTAAATAGATTAGATTCATGTAGGCCGTTGTTCAAGAGACTTGGTCTCCTAACTGTACCCTGCTTATATGTGTATGAAGCTACTTTATATGTAAAAACGAATGATATTAACCAAAATCTTGATGTACATGATTATAATACAAGAAGCCGAGGAGATTATCACTTGGTGAGTCACAATAGTAGCTTATTCAAACAAAAACCTAGTTATATTGGTAGGAAATTCTACAACAAGCTACCGCAGTTTTTGAAGAGTCTTGAAAATATAGAAATAATTAAAAAACAATTGAAGAAATATTTAGTTGATAAAGCTTTTTATAGTGTACAAGAGTTCCTTTCACATCAAAATTAAGCCTCACCTCAACTAATTGAAGTAATTATGGTATCTAGTGTATAATATGTAGTGTTGATCTGACCTTTCTTATACTCCTTAGCTGCTGGAGTCTCCAAGACGTAATCTACAAAAAAAAAGCTCATTGAGGCACTGGTACAAATTTGTAAATAACATGTCAATTTTCAGTTATGGTCAGAAATTGGCATGTTACTTATAAAAAAAGGCCGTCTCAACGATCTAAGAATTAATGAGCAATCACTCAGTGGAGCGCGATCGACCGCTCAAGTGGTTGGAGAGGGAGGGTCTGACGTTGATGATGAAGGGGGCCCCCCCTCCATTCCCTGAAAATATTTTGGAGTTCCAAAGTTCAGATACGGGCTCAGCCCCTAAAAATACATAACAATCCGTTGAGAAGAGAGCTACCGTACTAAATGCCTTTCCCGGTATCAATTATTCTGAAAAGTGGTGCCTAACAGCGCTATACAGTAGTTCAGGAATATTTTGCATGTGTTTGAAAATAATTTTTAATTGAGGATTTTTGGAAGGAAATTCAATGATCTAAAACGTCTTTCATTTACTTTATATGTATTGGAGTGAGCATTTACAAGATAAATGCATCAGAACCTGGAGATGACTCATATCTCACAAAGGGAGTGAAAATAACTGATTTTTGATGATTGATTGTGAATGAACAATTAAACCGATGTAGTATTGTTACATCAATCAATGTAGAATTTTATATTATTTAATTTCAATAGAACAATGTTTTCAATGCAGTAGATAGTTTTTAGAATTTTAGGCAAAAAACTGAAGTGTCAAATTTGTTTTTGTGGCCCTCTCAAAATTTATGCGCAATCCAGAAACTTACGCAAACGCTAAGGACTCTTTCTTAGGATGCCTAGAGTGGATTAAAAAAGTTCCAGCTTTGTACCAATTTTTGTCCACCAAAAGTCTAATTTGCCTAGGCTTCTAGGCTATGTCTGCATTTCCTTTTTGCCTTCCTAAACCAATAATCCGATTGCAATCAAGCGTTGGGGAATGATTGAAAACATGCCAGCAAGAATTACTGAGTAAGTAAAATCCATAATGGAGCTCATGGGGGGCAAATATTAATTTTCTGCTAATTTTTGGGGAAGGCAATTTTTTTTAGATTCAAGTGTATGGTTTGAGTGAATGAGTGGTAAAGTTGTATCACATTATGTTTATAAGGCTCCATAGTGACGTAAAAATCTACAAACCTTTGTGAGGTGTAAATGGTGGGGAGGTGGCGTCCCATATATTTAAGAAACTGAGCTGTCTACTGTACCATATCGTGTGACAGCTCATTCTACTCAGCTCACCAAGGCGGTTGAAACCATAATATGTCACTTGTTTATTGAAAATAAATATATATTTGGTGAGTCAAATTTTGAAATTTTCAGTTTAAAATAGGTGGGAAGGGTGCAAAAAACTCCACTTTTTAATGGTATAACTAGCCCTACACCCGCTCTCAATGTGTTATAACTCATAAAACTCAGCTGAAATAGTCACTTTTAATTATATATAGATCAAGAATGATAATCAAACAAGTATAATACCAAAAATCCCGTTCCAAAGCATGGGTAAACCTACCGTAATAAAATATGTAGAAAATCAACAAGATGGAGATGACTCAAAGGCGGTGAAAATGAGTGAATTTTGATGACTGATTGTGAATGAACAACTAAACCGATTTAGTATTGTTACATCAATCAATACCAATCTAAAACTCATTTCATTCCTCAAGTTTTTCCTCTATAGTTTGTTCAATATCTGGTTTCTGAGTGGAATAAAAATACATGAAAGTACCCAATACCCTTGCAAGTGATAACGTAATTACTTGATGATTGTTCAACCCATCAGCCTTATTTTCTTAAGAATTATCTGATAGTCACTTATAAGGTTGAACACCCAAGCTGATTTTCACATGAGCCGCCACTGTGTAATATCTGACATCAGATGATATTAAATATAACACAATCGGCGAAATTATGATGTTGAAGATCCATCTTGTTTCCACTAATATGTATTATAAACTTAAAAAACACTTTTAAATTGAAATTGAGTCAATTTCCATTTAAAAGTGTTTTTTAAATTTATAATAACACAATCGTTTGTTCAATTAACAGGCATAGATATAAGCTTATGTTCTATTCTATATGATCACTGAGATCTTATTTTAAAATCCATATATTTGCAAACTTTCATCTAATTGTATCTGTTCTATTAATTTTCGTCAAATTTAGCAACAAGATGAGCTGAATAAGCGAATAGACATGATCAAGGAAATAAGAATTTTACAGTCATTACGAATCATTCCAAAGAAAGAGTTTGATGCGACTGAAACCATGAACTTGGGCTTATTCTGTGAAATGTCTTATCTGGAGGTGAGATCTCACTGGGTATCCTCATTTCCTTCTCAAAATTGTAGTTTACATAACAAATACAATAAGATGATTAAATTTAAAGTTAATTAGCTTACATTAATAAAAATATAATTAATCTTCTACGGTAGTTTTTTTGTTACATGCAAAAATAGCCAGAGGGGTATCAGAGCTTTAAAATAGTATTACAGGTTAGGTTAGGTCTGCATTGCATCAACAGTAACAATCGCATTTTTTGACATTAAATAGCAGACGCAGTGCCTGTTATGTAAGTAGTTTAGGTGCTTGTTGTTTCTCTTTCCTTGTTTCTTTGCTCTTGCTCACTCTCATGCATTAAATGTGATCAATATAATAAGACTTGAAGTTTTCACAAGTTTTACTAAAAACCGTGGGATACTAGTTTCGGTTGTTTCACCATTATCAATCTCAAACAAACTCTATTTGAGATTGATAATGGTGTACAAACGAAACTATAGTATCTCACTGTTTTCAATAAATGTGGTTGTGACAATAATAACTTCAAGTCTTATTATTCATTATGGATGTAAGGTTGCCTAGCAACCTCTGTTTATTATTTTGTTATTTTCATAAGTAACCCATCATTCAGATTTCATGGCTTACTTGTTTAACTTCACTTACTATTGTAAATACGTGTACTATAGTTTTCATATAACTTGGCAGCAGTATGCTGGGTTCAGATGTAGCATGTCCCATCTGCTACACCCTGCCAAGTTATATGAATATACTACAGTAATTTAATTCTTTATTGTTTTTAATGAATAAATCACGTTCAAACGATCTTATAAATTAAATTACAAGATCTCAATTAGTAAGAAGATGACCCAGTTATTCGTTCGAATTTTTAAGAAAACTGAGAAAGACTTTGTAATTCAATGCATTTCAACTGACAAGGAAACTTGGTATTCATTGCCTGAAGACTCCAATGACTTGAAGATTCACACAGTTCTAACGAGTAAGAAACCTATAAATAATGCTATGTATGCTATAAAAAATTTAAATGGGTATAGAACAGTAGCTGTTAAGATCGAGGACGATATTCAAAAAGAATATTTCAATGAATCATCTAATGTTTGTTTTCGAGAGTTACCATTGGAGGAATTGGTTCCAGATAAGGTTCCATTTCGATCTATTGAACCTCTCCAGTCACAACATTGGAAGATCGTATTCGATTATTAGAGACACAATTGAAAGTATATTCGGAACAAAATGAAATGAAACTACAAAATATTGAGCAAAAGTTTATTTTAGAAATATTTGATAAAAAACTATCGGATCCGATGGAATGGTTACGTAGGTTCGAGGAAAAGTGTGACCGGTTCAAAATAAAATCCGATAATCTTAAAATTCAAGCGTTACGTTTCTATCTTGTCAATGGCCCTAAAAAGATTGGTACGAAATTAACTTAAAGAAGATAGGTTTAAATGATTCATGGGCGATGTGGAAGGGTTCTTTCCTTAATGTTTTTGTTGAAAAAGGCTGGTCTCTTGTCAAGAGAGCCTTTGAGTACAAATATTTAGGCGGTTCCCTCGTCGATTACGCGCTTACAAAGGAAAGGCTATGTCTAGAAGTAGAGCCCAGAGGTACCGAGATATCACGCATTAATCACATTGTTTTCGGTTTACCAATTGAAGCTCAGGAGAAGCTTGATAGAGAAGAGAGCTTAGCAATGTTGAGAAATTATATTCAGAACTCCGTCGATTAGAGGACACATTTACTAGAAGGAGCAAAGAAAAACTCCCTAATAATCCAAGGTTAAATACAAATCCAGTAAAAAAAATGTGGCTCAACAAAAAGATGAAAATCAGCGCAAACCATGTTCTATTTGTGCCAACCTCGGTTTTGATCATCGTTACCATCCATTATCTGAATGTCGTAACAGAAATGCTGTTGCTGACAAACCCAGAATAAATTTATCAAACACAGAAGTATATAAAGTCAACCTTGATTCAGAATCTTTAAACTAGAAAGCCGGGCGAAGTTAAATCCGTTGATAAAATTAAATGTTATTGTAAATGATAATAATAATTAAATGATAATATCATTCAGGCTATTTATGATAGTGGCTCAAATGTAACATTAATTAGTCAACAAATTGCTGATTTGCTGAAGTTGAAATTAATAGAGCAAAGAGGAGTGTTGAAAACTATCAGCGGACTTAATTTCACTTCAGCCCGGGCTAGAATTACACTTCGTATTGGAAATATTACGGATTATATTACAACCTACGTTGTTAAAAATGATAACTTTTCCAATGATTTATTACTAGGTATAGATGCCATCAAGAAATTCAAGCTAATGCAAGATGAGAATTTGAAAATATTTCAACGTACCGGTACCAGTAATAATATAAGTTGTTAGATTTACAAGAAGATCGATCTAATATTTATCATACGAATAACACTTCAACGCGGTCATCAAGTGATCAGATTACTTTATCAGATAATAACATAGAAAATACAAAAGTCTCTTACCTTCTTGAATACTTCGAAAATGAGGACGCAATCCAAATTTCTAACTTAATAGATTTATCTGATATAATAAAAGACCAGGCTGAGAATCTTACGGATTTGGAGGAATCAAGTCAAATTGAATAGGCTACAAGAAGGGAATACTTTTAAAAAAAATTAAAGACAAATCAAGAATTTATATGTTTCTCCTACATTTGGGGAAGAAATTATTAAACTTATACATCAACGTTATGGTCACATCGAGCTAGCCCAAGTGATCGCGACAATCAGACCTCATTACTACATCAAGCAGTTCATTCCTTCTGTAAGGGATGTCAGACTTGTATAGAGAATAAAGTTCGTAGAAGTTGTGCCATTGGTCTCCTTTCACAATTTGGTCCTGCCACAGAACCTTTCCAGATTATGTCCCTCGATAGTGTTGGAGGTTTCAGAGGCAATAGATCTTCAAAACAATATATATGCACATCCTTGTGGATCACTTCACCAGATATGCATGGATCTCTACAACTAAGGGACAGGACGCTCAAGACTTCATAAACTTACTTAATCCAATTATTAAGAAAAATAATATTTCAATAATCTTGACTGATCAGTACAGAGGCATTAACTCAACAGATTTTCTCGACTATTTGAAGAGAGCTGGGATTCAGATCGTTCTCACGTGCATTGATTGTCCAGAATCTAACGGGTTAAATGAACGATTAAATCGAACGTTAGTCAATCTCCTCCGATGCAAAATCAAAGATAACACTAGTGAAGTCTGGACAACCTTGGCAGAAAAATATGTTAAGGAGTATAATGATATTGTTCATAATTCTACCCACTTTGCACCATCTTATCTATTATTGGGTCACAGATCTCCCATATCTCCAGTTGAAGAGAATACTAAATCCACATTAGAAGAGGATCGCAAAATAGCATTCCAGAATTCCATGAGGAGCTTTAAGATCAATAAGAAGCACATTGATAAGACTCGATGCCAACATACTTCCAACATTGGTGACTTGGTCTATGTCAAGAATGGAAATAAATTAAACCGGAGCAAGTTGGTATATTTAATATTGTAGTTTATTCTTAAAGGAAGAAAAGTGTCAGAAAAGAAATGAAGGATCAACTCGAAGAAAGGCAAGTAAGAATTAGACAAGAAAAAGCTCGCCAGCAAGGAATGATTAAAGAAATGGAGACATTAATCGATGATAACTTATCAGTACGGTACGTAACGAACCTTTTCTAGTTTTCCGACAAATTTCATCATCTTTCTATGAATTTACCTCCAGAAAGAAGAAGAAGAAGGTGTTGAATTTTCTTCCTTTCCAGTAAACTGCTTCCTTTTTATCCGCAACAAGCGACTTGAGGGGGGGAGGTGTAAGGTTGCCTAGCAACCTCTGTTTATTATTTTGTTATTTTCATAAGTAACCCATCATTCAGATTTCATGGCTAACTTGTTTAACTTCACTTACTATTGCAAATACGTGTAATTTAATTCTTAATTGTTTTTAATGAATAAATCACGTTCAAACGATCTTATATGGATATCTTCCACAATATCACATACCGGTACGCCACTACAAAGAATCTAGAGTGCTCTATCCCATTCTACTTTTGTCAGAAAAGTACTGTCTAAACAGAAGAGACATTAATACTGAAATACTGTTTTAGTAAATGTGAACACTTTACTATAATATGACACTTTACTATATATATTGTGTGTGATGGACATTTTCGCATCGTTGTAATGCTCCCATATTCAGACACGGCTGAAGGCCTACTGAATCATAATTGAAAATCAATTGAATTTTCAATTCTGATTCATTTGGCCTCCAGCTGTGTCAGAAGAGAAGCATTACTATACATTGAGTTTAGAAACTTGATTCAGTACAGGCTTCCAGCTGTGTCTGAAGTAGCATCACAACAATGCGAAATGGCCATGCAAGACATGTAGTAAGTGTTCACATTCTCTAAAAAAAGTATTACAGTATTGATTTATGTTTAAAATGTAGCTTCTTTAGTAACTTATCAGCTTCCAGAAGAGTGCTGCCAATTAAATTTCTGCAACATTAAAGCTGTGTATAGCCTGCAAATTTTGCCGGATTAGTAACTAACAAGCTTTTATTTTTGGAAATAGCATTTATTAATATGAAAAACCCATCACTTTTCTTTTTTCTTTGTAAAAGGAGGAGGATTTCTTGAGACTGAAACATTTCTCTATGAAGTCAGTTTTGTTGAAGCAATAATCATTCTAATTCTGAATAACTTGGAAATAAAAGTTCATGAATATACCAGAGTCACAAGAACATCACAAACAATAATTGATAACATCCTTACTAATATAGATTACTCTAAAACAAGATTAGGCGGCTCAGAACTATCTGATCATGACTATCAAATCTTAGAGGTGGGGTTGCAAGGTCATAAATCAATTAAAAAGAGTAGAGTAATGAAAGAAATTCAACAATGTGAACAGGGGAATATCGATTGTTTGAAGCAGAATCTGCTACAAGAAAACTGGAGTAGGGTTTACAATAGCAATAGTTTAAATGACAAATATGATAGTTTCATTAATATTTTAAGGTTCCATATTACTATGAGTTGTCCAGTTAAAAAAGTCCCTGTAAAGAACAAATTAGACAAGATTGAAGAGTGGATAACTGATGATATCCTTGCAGAAAGAAATAGGGTTAAAGATACATATGATGAATTCAAACTATCTAGAAATATGTTAAGTGAAGATAATTACAAAGCTCTAAAGAAAAATTATACAAGAGAAGTGAAAAGAGCGAAATGTAAGAAAACAGCTGAAATTTTGAATAATAGTGTGTACTTTAACACAGCAGTGTGGGATGTAATAAACAAAAATAGGCAAGTAGCTCATGTAGATGCTTATACTAGTGTCCCCAGAATAATTAACGAAAATAACAAATATATTTATGATAGTGTTGACATTTGTAATTTCTTTAACAGATATTATCAACTGGTTGCTAAGGATCTTCAAAAATCTTTCAATACAGGTATTAGTGATGCAAACAAGAGGAATACTGAGAGGATTCAGAACGAATTAAAATTCCACCCAGTATGCCAAGACGAGTTATCAAATATCATTGATAGTTTAAATAATAAAAAACTGTAGGAATGGATGGGGTATCCAGTAAAATTCTGAAAGAATGTAAAGATCAATTGTTAGACCATTTGATTCATCTGATCAATCATTCATTAGAACAAGGTGTTTTTCCAGATAACTTAAAAGAGGGGAAGATCTTGCCAATCTTCAAAAGTGGTGATAGAGAAAAGGTAGAAAACTATAGGCCCATTAGTATTTTAAATGTAATAAGTACAATTTTTGAAAGAGTAGTTCTAAATAGGTTACTTCTGCACCTTCAAGAAGCTAACTTTATCTGTGATGAACAGCATGGCTTCCAGAAAGGGAGATCAACAAAGACAGCCATAGTTTCTCTAGTTGAAAAACTAATAGATATAATAGATTAAGGTGATAAAGCTACTGCAATTTTCTTAGATGTGTCAAAGGCATTTGACTGTGTTAATCATAGAACTTTATTGGAAATACTGCAAAATGTAGGTGTAAATGGGGTTGAACTGAAATGGTTTGAATCATATCTTATTGGGAGAAAACAATGTGTAGAACTAACTACAGTAGTTGGAAATAGTATAGTAAAGAATAAATCTAATAAATTAGAGGTGCAAGCTGGAGTGCCTCAGGGGTCAATACTAGGTCCATTGCTTTTTTTGTTATATGTCAACCGTTTACCTAAAGAATTAATTAGTGGTAGAGCCCTCTTATTTGCTGATGATACATCACTCATTTTCAGCAATTCCATTCTAGATAATTTAGAAATAA
The DNA here is from genome assembly GCA_948455865.1 of Conomelus anceps. Lineage (NCBI taxonomy): Eukaryota > Metazoa > Arthropoda > Insecta > Hemiptera > Delphacidae > Conomelus > Conomelus anceps. The sequence goes on from OX418219.1 coordinate 37,247,356, forward strand.
GTGCCCATATAGGTGTGCAGTCCATTGACTAATTTTTAAATCAGTTGAAATTAACTATAAACAGTAAAAAATGCCAATACCTTCAATTCAAAAACAAACATAATTTAAATGAAGATAGGGCTATAAACGTGTTTGTAAACGATAATCAATTATACCAGGAAGAAAAAATTGCATTTCTAGGAGTTACGTTGGATAGACGATTGACCTGGACTCCATACATTGAGAAAATATGTTGTAAAATTTCATCTGGGGTATCTGTCCTGCGACAGCTCGCTAGATTGAATGACAAAAAGTTACTTTTTACAGCTTACCATGGGCTCTTACTGTCACATATTAGGTATGCTATCTTAGTATGGGGTAATTCATCAAAACTAAATCTTGATAGGGTGTTTAAGATCCAAAATAAAGCGGTTAGGTGTATAGAAAGAGTAAATAGATTAGATTCATGTAGGCCGTTGTTCAAGAGACTTGGTCTCCTAACTGTACCCTGCTTATATGTGTATGAAGCTACTTTATATGTAAAAACGAATGATATTAACCAAAATCTTGATGTACATGATTATAATACAAGAAACCAAGGAGATTATCACTTGGTGAGTCACAATAGTAGCTTATTCAAACAAAAACCTAGTTATATTGGTAGGAAATTCTACAATAAGCTACCGCAGTTTTTGAAGAGTCTTGAAAATATAGAAATATTTAAAAAACAATTGAAGAAATATTTAGTTGATAAAGCTTTTTATAGTTTGCAAGAGTTCCTTTCACATCAAAATTAAGCCTCACCTCAACTAATTGAAGTAATTATGTAATATAGTGTATAATATTGTTGATTTGACTTGTCTTATACTCCTTAACTGGAGTCTCTAAGACGTAATCTACAAAAAAAAAAAAAAAATCACATGAAGTGATCGATTTTGTCTTGAGCTTTCAGTTGGCTGAGCGTTTATCATTATTGAAAGAAGAAATGAAGGATCAACTCGAAGAAAGGCAAGTAAGAATTAGACAAGAAAAAGCTCGCCAGCAAGGAATGATTAAAGAAATGGAGACATTAATCGATGTCAAACACCAAGAACGGTTCGTTAACAAATTTTTGTGTATTTCTAATAACAGCTTTCAATAATCTCAGATACTCTTGAAAACTATCAAGAAAACTATCCATAGTCAAAACATATAATAATAAAATTATCAGCTTTTCTTGAACATAATAATAGATTCAAACACTTGAAATTTGAAACCTGCATTGACTGTTACAGAGGTAAAACGTACGTTAGTGGAAATAAATTTGAAAGTATTATGACATTGTAAGATATTGAGAAAGAAGGAAGAAATTGTACCAATAATATTGTAGTTTATTCTTCTGATTGTATTTGATTGACTCTATATTCTTGTTTTCAATCCAGAAAAGATACAAATAAAATCTTAGCTCAAAAAGTAATGACATCAACTAAAATAAAAATACATTCCATTCATGATAATCAAATTCCATTCGCTTTTATTATCCAGTCAATTTAACAGAAATTTCAAATTCAAAACCATCAATTTTCCAAAAAATCACCAAAACTTTGAAAAATTCCAACTTTATATCCATTGAAGCTACAGAGGGAGTCTTACAATTTGGTACCGTATAAAATTCTTTAAAGCCTTGTTTACTTGAAAAGGGCAACACTAACATTTTGTGTCCAATGCTTATAGTTTGGCCTTAAATTTGGAAAAATGAAAAATTATGTTGGACAATTTTACAGTTTTCCCAAGGTGGCGGCCGAAGCACAGCTAGGTTTATTGGAAACTTTTACCAAAGTTTGCGCAAAAGTTCTATCATAATGATGATTCCACTTTGATATCCATCACATCATTCAGTATAAAACTGAGCACATTTCTTTTTCAACTTCATAAAATATGGTTATATTCTAAATCCTAAAAAGTAAGATCAACTATTTACAAAACATTTTTGTGTAATTTCTTGCAATTGAGGTATTGAAATCAATGGCTTGGCAACCAAAATAAACAACATGAGATTTAATTAGCCTATATTTGTTGTAAAGAATGCGATTTTTAAACACTTCAAACTTATGTTAACTCTGTGATGTTTTCCATGACGAAATACTTGATGAACTATCTAATATCAAAACTAACACTGAATTCCTATTTAATATATAAGGCTGATGAAGCTCCTCTCTACAAGTGAAATGTACCTCCAGTATAAGTGAGTGAAAATCATATATCAAATAGGAATACAGGGTCAGTTTTGATATTGGATTATGGTACCTGATGATGTATTGAGTCAATAATAATATGTTTCTCCTTCGTATTTTGTCATTATTATTTTAACTTCTATAAATACGGTACTATACTATACAAACATAACAACTCAGGCAAATTCACTTTTATCCATAAAATAAGGTATATTAACGAATAATAATAACAGAGTAGAATAATGAAAAATAGAATAGGATATTATAATTACATATCACGAAACAATTAAACATATTATACCATGATGGAATTTAAGTCACATGAAACATTTCAACTTGTGATTCACTTACTTTCAATACAAAAGTCTATCAGCCTTTTTAATGAAAGAATGTTATTCTATTTTCATGACAGATAGTTTCCTGTTATGTTTTCCATAATTGGTCATTACTGTTGAATAGATCATTTTACCGTGAATTTCTTTGACAATATATTGCATGTTTTAAGTGATTATTTTAGGAAGCTTTTAAAAGAGCAAGCACAAAAGCCCTTGCAATGTCAGCAAACAATTATTGAAGATGACAAAGAGTTGATGGATTTGAGACAAAAGTTGGAAGCAGCAAGGAGAAAACGACTCGAGAAAAATAGCATTTGAAATTTTGGCATCCTTGCTATCACCCTTGTTCAGATTTGGACCAGAATAAATCATTTAATAATTTTGGTTTTAATTTTGTTTAATTCATGTTTTGATTAATCATTGTTTCAATTTCTAGAACTAAATAAAAATGAGGTTAAAAATGAAAGATGAGAAACATTTTCTGTATTGATGTTCCATGATAACTGTCACTTAGAGAGTAGTCCAACAATAGACAATGTCATAATTCGTAAATGTATCAAAATAATTATTTATTTCGAATTTTGTTTTAATGTTAACAATTAAGATGAAGACCTCTGCCACTGCGCGGACATTGACAACTGAATTGAATAACTCTTATCTACGACTATGATAATGCAGTTATTAGAGCTTTAAAAATAATGTCATAACAGCTAACTTCATCCATGCATAATGAAGTTATTAATATACTAAACAGAGACACTTTTCGATACGGTCCATTGGAGACCCAATAGCTATATGAATAGCAAACTCAGCATTATTTAAAGCATTTGAAGAGATTTTTACTAATAATAATAAATATATAGCTTTTATTGGTGGGAAAACCCTTACTGGTAGTGCTCCTCCTTGCCGTTTATTGGGAACATGTTATAGGGAACATAGTGGACCTACTATTTTAGATCGATTCCGAACCAGTGATAAAGATTTCAAACTGATTATTATTTCGAGATTTAATAAACTGCAGCATCTTTCAAATAACTACTGCTTCCTGAATGTTCAATCATAAGAGCGCTAAATAAGTCATCAGAGACAAGAACATCAAGAATATACTATTGGACACTAATGACACAAGTGTGACACAAAGCAATTAATGATCATCATTAATAAAATCACGAAAGAAAAGTTACTTCAGGCCTACATAAGAATATCTACGAACATGATGCAATATTATCCATCTCGAAAATTAATAAGTCACAAGTACAAATTCAATATCAAGGGTGTCTACATAATACAAATATATTTTAGTCGCCGAATAAAAGCTCCAATTATTTTGGTTGACTCTGCTTGAAGTACTTAGGAGGTTTATAGATGAATGCTTGAGACTTATTTGATTCCTGGAATGAAAAAATGACAAAATATCAATAGATTGGAGAAATAATCATTGATGTTTCATTTATAAAAGAAGAGAATGCAGGACATGAGACAAGTGTTTCTTGTTTATGTTGCTGAGTAGCCTACAACGTTATTTGTTATCCAGCAACCCAATAATAAACCCTACCGTTCGATTCACTGAACCGTCACTGCACCAAATTAACATTTAATTACAGTGACAAGAATTCTAGGAGTTCTAAAGAAATTGCATTATCTAATATTAAAAATGACACTGTATTTCACTTTTATATAATGTTTTACTCACATATATTGGGGATGCTTGAGGGATGCATTTCACTTCTGAAAAGAAGCCTGCCAGGGGTCATGCTTTGTTGAGGTTAGGATGAGCGGCCATTATGTAATTGAACATTGCGTTTGATTTGAATTGTGTTTGGTCGTTGATTAAGTGTTGGTTGTATCTTGTCTATGCGGTGTTTGAATATTTCATATTGCTTTAATGTATTCAGTTTGTGACTTTTTTGGAATGTGTGTAGCATTTGTAAGTCAGTTTGGATGTTATTGTGTAAGTGTCCAGTGTTGATTAAGTGATCTGAAAATGTTGAGTCAGAGTTGGAATGCAGTGCTTTGATGTGCTCTTTGTATCTTGTGTTGAATGATCTGCCTGATTGTCCTATGTAGTGCTTGGGGCATGTGTTGCATTTGAGCTTATATATTCCTGGTTTGTTGAATTTATGAATTGTGCTGTTTGTAAAGTGAGCTGGTTTTTGTTGGATCTGGTGTTTCAGGTTGTTTGTTGTTCTGAATGCTGTGTTAAATCCTGATTTTTGGAAGATGTAAGCTATTTTGTGTGATTTTTTGTTGAAATATGTGAGTGTGACAAATCTGTTTTGGTTTGCAGGTTTTGGATTCTTATTTTTCATTTTATTCAGGATTTTGTCTACTAGATTGGTGTTGTATCCGTTTTGCTGTGCTAAATATTTGATTGTATTGATTTCTTCTTGGTGGTCAGCTTGTGATAGTGGAACATTTAGGAGTCACAATATACTGAGATTATCATTTTAACAACAAACGTTCATATAACACAATTTGTAATCGCGCTCACTGATAATCCGGTTTGTATGAGCAGGAACTGTCACTGTCACTCTAAATCTGCCACTTACATTAATGATTGAATCACAACTGACTGATTTTTACAAGAGTTTCTGCTATTTATACATTTTTCATAATCCAGTAAGACAGAAAATTTTCTATCAATTTCTAAAGTAAACAAATAGAACATTCTCCATTCATCCAGGCTATTCTAATTGCTGAGATAAGAACATTCTAAAGGTCTCCCAATAAACCGCAAGGCAGAGGGAAGTATGGGGGAAAGTAAACAATTAGCTTAGATTGGAAGACTTATTGACACAGGCATATAACGCTGAAAATCACTGTTCCTTCTTTCTTTCCATGTCCACAACAGTAGGCTACTATAAATGCATCTCAGGCCTCATTGATAATATGTGGTAAGTAATTATCCCCCATGTACTCAACAGTGTACTAATCAAAGTGTCTGTTATGAAACTTTCCTTTTAATAATTTAGAGTCTAATAACTATCGACCTAGGATCTAAGCCCCGAGTTGTCATAACATGTGGTATGGTACCAATGTAAATCCATTGCTAGGTCTATTTTTTTGGTGTCTATTTTCTAATCAATTTATCTGACAACATATTGGGGCTTTTAAATGTTTTAATTATATGGTTTTCATGTAGAATTGACATTCGTTCATATAAACTAGTTATTGATCGATGATTAGGCCTGCCAAATGTAAATTTTCTTTAAATTTTTAAAAATTATTGAAGATCCATCTTGTTTCCACTAATGTGCAATATAAACTTGAAAAAACACTTTTAAATGGAAATTAACTCACGTTATGGCGTCTGACGATGCTCTAGACAACAGAGCGAAACGGCCGTCACGCCATAACGTGAGTTAATTTCCATTTAAAAGTGTTTTTTAAGTTTATATTTTAAAAATTACTTCTTGGGTTTGAAATCCCTTCAGCTCCCAGGATTCATGTTATCTAGTCATAATTTATACAATATGATATTTTTATTATATTGATATCCGCTGTCTCTAATATTAATGGTTAGTGCCTCATAATGTTAACTATTTCTTGTATTTTTAGAGATTTCTGTAATAATTGAATAAGAGATACATTTTACTTTAAAATATAATTTATGTTATTTGTTGACTAATAAAATAAATTCTATTCCAGTTATGTTCATATTATAAACATTTCAATGGGGAATTCCCACTTAGAGTTTATGAGACACAAACATTGAAAAACGGTACGGTATGGGTTAAACTTAAATTTGTTGCTACATTAATAATAATTATTGTATTTACACTTAAACTGTGTATACATTAGTTTCAGTGTATGTTGACGAGGCATTTCATCATGAGGCAGGTTGTATTAACAATATAATGCAATATCATTACAGATAATAGGTAAGTAAATTAAATTTGTTTATATAAAACTATTTGGTTAAAAGTATTTCAAGCGTTCTACAAAAAGGATTTTCAAAAACCGAAAATTTGTATAATTTCAATTGTGAAATACTATTAGAGTATTTTGAACTTAACCGCCATAGAGCCTATGTTGACTTGATCTATGTATCTGTGTGTGTGATCAATAAACCAACACTTCTCAGCGTAACCGCGCTTTGTCTACTTCATTTATAGGTTATGGGCCCAGGAAGCTCTAAAAATGAGTTATTTTATTGATTTTAATCAGTATGGTTGCTTTTTATAAGTGTAAAAATGTCAAAGTGAGTTATTCTCAGTGAAAATCGGACTGGAAAAGGATTTACAATCGAAAACTTCTGTGTGAAAATTCGACGTCGCTGTGTGCCACATGATGTGCTTTGTGCTAACATAAATGAACTTGAAATTGGTAAATGTACAATTTATTTCGGACAATTTAAGCCTGCAAAATGAATTCTTCCGACTTAATTACGAGATTCAACGGGACAAACTACAAACAATGGTTATTCCAAATGAAGTGTGCTCTTAGAGCTAAAGGTTGTTTGGACGTTGCCTTTGGCAAGGAAACAAAGCCACTTGCTGATAAAGAACTAGCGGATTGGAATAAAAAGGACGCGAATGCAATGTTTACTCTATCAACGGCTATGGACCAGAAACAAATTGTGTTAATTGAAAATTGTGAAACATCGTTTGAAATAATACAAAAACTTGATTCGATTTACTGCCAAAAATCTGAAATAAACAAAATGCTAATAATAGACAAATTTCATCAGTATAAAATGAACTCTTGTGATAATGTAGCTACACATATCAACAAAATTGAAGGACTGGCCAAGGAAGCTAGGGATATAGGTGAAACTATAAGTGAACTTTCAATAATTACAAAAGTTTTGAGCACCCTACCATCCAAGTACAGGACGGTAAGACAAGCGTGGTTTTCTATGCCGGATGAAAAACAGACAATTGCCAATTTAACTTCAAGACTTCTGGATGAAGAACGAGCTTTAGCGGAAGAAGAGACCAACGATCAAGCCCTTGCAACTTCCATTCAAAATAAGAAACCGTTTCCAGATAAACGAACTTTAATCTGTTATAACTGCCGTGAAAAAAATCATATCGCTAGAAACTGCAAAAAGCCTAAGACCTTTCAATCTACTCGTGAAAATCATGAACCAAGTGACAGCAGATTTAGATCTATGCGTGAAAACGACAGCAGATTTCGATCTACACGTGAAAATCATGACCAAAGAGACTACAGATTTCGATCTACACATGAAAATCACGACCCAGGAGACAAAAGGAAGCAGAATGAAGGAAATTTTTCAGCATTCAATGCAACTGAAGAAACCAACCTAGACTCAGAAGTTTGGATACTCGACAGTGGAGCCTCTTCTCACATGACGGGGAACGGCAAATACTTTGAAGAAATTCAAGAGTTCAACAATGCAAAGACAGTCATACTTGGAAGTAATCTCCGCCTTCCTATTAAAGGACAAGGTACTGTAAAAATCCAAAAATTGATTGAAGGTGAGTGGTTCGACTCCATTATTACCAATGTTCTCTATGTACCGAGTTTAAAAAGAAATCTCTTTTCAGAAGGTCAATTAACTAAAAAGGGTATGACTATTATTAAGGAAAATGATACAGCAAAAATTTATCACGACAAAAAACTTGTAGCTGAAGGAATTCGTACTGAAAATAATTTGTATAATATGTTGTTTAAAACTGTATTGCCAAAAAATATTGAGCTTCTTTTAACAAGTAATAAATCTGTTGCAAATCTTAAACTGTGGCATGAAAGATTAGGACACTTGAATTGCAGAGTAATTAAAGAAATGGTTTCTAAAGGATTAATTAACGGTATTGAAATTAATGACACTGAGAAATTTTTCTGTGAAGGCTGTACGTTAGGAAAACAACATAGATTACCTTTTACTGTAGGAAATTCATGGAAATCTTCCAAGCCAGGTGAAAGAATTTTTAGTGATGTCTGTGGACCCATGTCAGTACCTTCTATTGGAGGAGCCAATTATTTTATTTGTTTTAAAGATGATTGCTCAGGATACAGAGTTGTATTTTTTATTAAGAATAAATCTGATGCATTTGATGCTTTCAAGACTTATGTAAATAAACTTCAGAACATGTATGGACGTACACCAAAGTATTTGCATACAGACAATGGAACTGAATATGTCAATAAAACGTTTGAAAATTACTTGCATGCAAATGGTATTGAGATTGAAAGAACAGCAAGGTATACTCCACAACAAAATGCTAGGGTTGAAAGGGATAACAGAACAATTATGGAAATGACTCGTTGTATGTTATTGTCAAAAAATTTACCTAAAAATCTATGGGCTGAAGCAGTGAATACAAGTGTATACATTTTGAATAGATCAGGGACATGTCAAACCCCAAACTCTACTCCCTTTGAGGTATGGACAGGTAAAAAACCTTCATTGAAACACTTGAAAATATTTGGTTCAGAAGCCTATGCATTGATACCGGATTGTAGAAGAAAGAAATTGGATCCTAAATCAAAGAAAATGATACTAGTTGGCTATGACAGAAATTCAAATAATTATAGACTAATGGACCCCATAACACACAAAATAGTAGTTACTAGAGATGCATTATTTAATGAAAATGAATTCCCAGAATATGACAATGTAGATTTTGACAAAAGTAGATTTTATATTGATATAAATCAAGAACAAAAATCACAGGATAGTGAGAGAGAATTATGTAATGAAGATGCAAGTAGAAATCAAGAACAAATCGAGGACAATGAAGAAGAGTTGAATAATGAAATTTTGGTTAATGACAACAATTCTAATGAGAATGAACAAGGCTATGAGCAAGAAGGAGAAGGAAATAAACTGAATCTGAGACCAAGAGAAATTTTAAGAAAACCAAAGAGGTTCATTACTGAGTGTAATGAAGCAATTGCTTTGTATGTAGAGTCAGATGAAGTACCTATAACGTTCACAGAAGCAATGAAACAAGTAGAATGGAAAAAGGCAATTGAAAAAGAAATTGATGGACTAGAAAAATTGAATACGTGGACACCAGTAGAATTGCCAAGAGGGAAGACAGCCATAGAAACAAAATGGGTTTTTAGGAATAAAGATAATGGTATTAAAAAGGCCCGATTAGTAGCTAAGGGATTTCAAGTTGAGGATAAAGGAAATAATATTTATGCTCCTGTAGCTAAGATGAGTTGTATTAGGATATTTTTAACTGTAGCCTTGTTGAGAAAACAAAATATAATTCATATGGACATTCCATCAGCTTTTCTGAATGGAAAACTCAATTCTGAAGTTTACATTTTGCCGCCAGAAGGAATTAAATGTGACAAAAATAAAGTTTTGAAATTGAATAGAGCCTTGTATGGACTCAGAGAGTCGCCTAAATGCTGGAATGATGAATTTAACAATTTTGCTAATGAACTTGATTTCAAACGTTCCAATCATGATTTTTGTTTATATATTGGTAATGGTGTAAACATGTTAGTCTATGTAGATGACATTTTAATTGCTGGTGAATCTGAGAATGTAATTATAAACTTGCAAAAGAAATTCAATGCTAAGTATATGGGTGAAATATCACATTTCTTAGGCATAGAATTCAGGAGGAGCATTAATGATTTGAAATTGTATCAATCTAAATTCATAAAGAAACTTCTTGGAAAATTTCAGATGATTGAATGTAAAGGTATGAAGACTCCTATGGAAAAAGGATTAGATTTGTCAAATAATAATGAGATGATTGATGTTCCTTTTCGTGAATTAATTGGAAGTCTTATGTATATTGCAACTAGTACAAGACCTGACATAGCATTTAGTGTTAGTTACTTGAGTAGATTTCTGGACAAACCTAGTGAAAAAGTATGGAAAGCAGGAAAAAGAATCTTAAGATATCTGAAAGAAACACAGAATTGTAATCTCACATTTCAATCAAATTCACCTGAGTTATTGCAGGGTTTTAGTGATGCAGATTGGGCAGGTGATAAACTTGATAGGAAGAGTACAAGTGGTTGCTTAGTTCTATTTGCTGGAAATCCTGTGTCATGGTTTTCAAGAAAACAAAATTGCGTTGCACTGTCAACCGCAGAAGCTGAATATTTGGCTGCTGCATCCACAGCCACAGAATTAATGAATTTGAAGGGAATTGCTAATGACTTAGGTTACAATTGTAAAACTTATCTATCTATAGACAATCAATCTGCCATACAAATGACAAAAAATTTTGAAAACAGCAAAAGAAGCAAACACATTGATATAAAGGCTCATTTCATTAAAGACATTATAAATAAAGGTATATTAAGTATTGATTATGTTAGAAGTGAGGAAAACTTGAGCGACATTTTGACTAAAGCACTGTCATATGACAAATTTTTCAAATTGAGACAAGAGTTGAAAATTGTATGATTTCTTTTAATAACTTTTTGTATTCAATATTTGCTTTGTATTATCTATACTTGCATTGTAATCATTCTATTTGCACAATAATCGTTCTATTTGCATTGTGTTCATTATTTTATTTGAATTGTACTTGACGATTTTCTATTTTTTGTAAGCACATAAAAATGAAATCGAGGAGGAGTATTAGAGTATTTTGAACTTAACCGCCATAGAGCCTATGTTGACTTGATCTATGTATCTGTGTGTGTGATCAATAAACCAACACTTCTCAGCGTAACCGCGCTTTGTCTACTTCATTTATAAATACCCTCAAATTGCCTCAATTTCTCAATTTTAGACCCCGAGACAACCTCCTCTGATGTTTTCCCCCCTACCTAAATCTGCTGCTGGATCCGCCCTGACATAAATTACTATCGACTTTCTGTTGTACAAGAATGTAAGTTAAAGAGTTATTGATAAATATTATTTATAGCTTTTGACATAGGCCTTTAGCTAGAAATTTTCAAATGTTCTTCACTTCGTTTTCATCAATGTTGATACTATTATTACGTTGATAATACACAAATACGTCTCAAACCTGGAATGAAAAATGATAGCAATAGGCCAATCTTAATGGGAAAATATAATATACCTTGAATACAGTTGATTCGTTATTCGAGTTAAGATGACGCTCTTGAGTTGTATTTTTGTTCATTTTTTTATTCTCAAACTTTCTGTAAAGATGCTCCTGTCCTAATTGATTCCCTTCGAAATGATCTTGCTCAGAAATTTCATTAGGCTGATTCAATGTTGAAGAACTTCCGAAATAATCCTTGGAATGGTCGCTGTAAGTTGATTGGAGACTGTCGCCGTAATAGGTACAACTGCCATATTTTTGAGCTTGATCAGGAAAAACCAAGCGTTGAGTGATAGCAAATCGAAGAAAATAAACAAATATTGACGACATATTACACATTTCTGTATAGTACCCCATTTACAAATAGTTCACTGACTCACATTTGATTTTAAAACAAAAAAGAAACCGACTTCAATGATATGATACTTAAAAATTAATAATACCAAACAGCTTAAACATAGCATTTATAAAATATTTTCAAAGAATTTGTGCACAACAAATGAAAGAAAAAATTATTATTTCCACTTTGAAACTAATTTCAAATTTCTATCTATAGCAGGAGGGATTCTGAATTATGAATGTACGATTGATGATACACAAGATAGAGAGATCAAAAATGTTACTTCAACCTGTGCTGATTTTGACCGGATATGGCGGAGTCAGTTGAAGCTATACCATACGTTTGTCAGAGAAAATCTTGGTATTTGAATTAATTAGCTCGAACAGAGCTACAATTTTTTCTGAATAAACTTTTTCGGAAAATCTAACCGTTCTCAAAATATTGGCTGAAATAGATATTTCTGGCCTTATCATGGCGGACATTTTGGGTTTTTGGGCAAGTTCCAAAGGTGGTATGAATGGGAATTTTCAGAGAATAATTAAGGACACTTTAAACTATTATTTTTTTTAAAAATCGGCCGTGTTTCAATTATGTTGAGGTTGAGCCATATTTTCTCCTAAATTGATTGTAATACAAACTACAACCAGTTACCAGATAAATCAAGATCACTACAACCATATGATGGCTCAAGGGCTATCTTGAAATCTGAATCAAAAACCATGTGATGGAGAAGCTTATTTTAAACTCATATGTTTCCTATAAACAAAAGCCCGATTGTCTTTCCTTTCCTTCCTTTTAAATATCCTTTAAATGCAAGCAAAATTGGAAAATCGATCCTTACAAATGCATGACTTCCTGGAAGAAAGATCCATGCTAAATTTCATAGAATTTGGTTCACGCATTTCGCTGTAAATGCGATACAAACAGACAGCATGACAAATTACTTGAAACAGAAACCTCTCTTCGTTCAGTCAATAATTATTATATCATGTATATTCGTCGGGTCCTTGGATAATCCGTTGCATCGATTAAACACCTTGGTCTAAAGAACTTAAAAATTATAGTTAGTGGGTTTTTTCAGCTCACCATCGATACCCTAATAATCCTTATTTATTTTACTGTATATTCCATCTTGCTTTATTATTCATGGAGGAATTATTATTCAAGAGTGTATTTTGCAATCCACTTATGCTGATACTTCAGCAGAAATTCATTACCAGTAAATACCAAGCATTAACAGTTTCAAGATCTGAATTACATACCAATATTTTGGTGAAAGTCGGCATTCATTGCAGCTTTTCCATATCCTTTTTCCAAAGATGAAATCTCAGTAGTAATTGTCAGTATACCATCACGGAGATCTTTAAGTTCATTCTGCAACCTTCAAAAGCACAAAATTTCATATACATAGTGTTCAACTTTTAAACAAATTATCAACACTTTTGTTGAATTTTTATTGTTCATATCATCATACTTTAAAGTTGTCCACTATTCATACAAAGAAAGCTTATAAAACTTTTTCCAAGCTCATATTTGTCAATTCTTTTTCAAAGGGTAATGAGTTGGATGATGACGATTGATAAATTGAACTTACAGTTTTAGGAGGGTTCCAAACCACCCGAGAAGTGCCAGCAGAGACCAGTCTTTTTTACTGGCTAAACCAAACGATCACCCTTACAAAAAGATTCTAAGCGCTCGTGTCTTATCTATCAATCTTCATGACTGAACAGATAACTGTGGCACGGCTCGTGGTAATTCACTTCTTTTGAATTGTATTCAAGTCTCCAATATAAATGACAATTTAATTAAATATGTACACAAATGCAAGTCCTTGAGATAAATTCCCTGTATTTGGATTTTGGATATCTGCAGCAATCAAGGAGCATTGAGTACTTGAACTTGTAGCATGTTGCTGTAGGTTACAGTAATTATGCATCTAGTGCCTTAAAATTCCATACAATATATCTGCACCATATATAGTGCGCAGTAAGATGGTGGATGCAGTATGGAACAGGAGCTTCCATCTTGCAGGGCATCTCATCAAAAAAGGTAAGACCTTAGTTAATTTTACAATTATTTCATTCATGAGCTAAAGAATAGGCCGATCCAATTAACATGTATCTTGCTATAACATTTAAAATATTCAGATATGCCAAGCGAGTTGCCAATCCCCTTATTTTTACTTAATTACTAGCTTGTATAAAAGTCAGTTTAATAAATATTTATATTTTGAGATAAAAGTTAGAGGTAGAGATGTCAAGTTATTATGTTTTTAAAAATATAGATACAATTCTATTTTGAGTGAGTGAACTTTCATTTCAATCAACCTGAGCTATGCAGCCTATCACATATTTGATGCGGACGGTTACAGTACCGAAAAATCCTCTTCCCCTTTATTACCTCTACATAAACTTTCCTCAAGCCCTTAACGAAGAAATAAGCATTGAAAAATCTATTCTAAACGAGTTATTTTGTATTATGGACTAACAAGCTTTATACTGCCTTTATGGTCATGCCCTTTTTTTCTTTCCCTGACAATAAATATTAGTGTATTATTACAGCCCACGGAATTTTGAATTTTATTTAATGATCTAAATATGAGCATCATAAATAGTATAATTCTCACCTGATATATTCTTCCCCATTTACTGGCTCATATTTCAGCTCGGCCCTCCTTGATTGAGCTTTGATTACTTCGGCTTCTTTTGTTTTCAATTTTTCAATTGAAAACTTCAGCTTTGAAATTTCATCAGTAAGTAGGGTTTTCCTCCCAGTTCCATTTTTCTCACTGGTTTCAACTGGGAACAATAGAGCACAATCTGTGTAAATATAACTCATGCAGTAGCCTACCGTTCGCGGAAAACATTTAGATAATAAGTTATTTTAACTGCACTGGATTATGTTACTGTAAGTTGGCCTACTATATCACGTCTACGAACTCACCTCTTAAGCTGAAACTATAACAAAAATGCATATAAAGAAGCATTTCTTTTTAAATCTCAAACACAATGAGTCAGCCAATGGCTAGGCACATTTATATATTTTGTATTGATAGAATAACATGCTGATTGAACAAAATATAATATAATTGCATCTCATATAAGTTACAGGTACTATCGTCATAACACGTGTGACACATTCTCTGAACTTTTCCTAATTATTACAATACCAAAATATTGCAAATCAATGCCTGTCATTCCTACGTCATAATGTCTTTCATGAGCTCATAGAAAAATCTATTTCCTTGACACCTGATGCCAGCAGCTTCAACATCGAAGACATCTGTTGGAAATGGAAACTTTATGAGTCGAATATCTATATACTAGAAATTACTTGAGCATCTTACCAACGGCTTTGGCAAGATGATTTGAATCTTTATTGAAGCATTCACGTTTGTCTAGTTTTGCTTCAATAAATTCTTTCATATTTTTCAGTGAGTAGTTCTTCATTACATCCAGAATTCCATCACAGTGTTGAGCAACACTTGAATATACTGATTGACGCATTCTCCACTTCATGTGCAAAAGAAAAAAAAATAGTTGCGTGCTTACAATAATAATTATTGTCAACTCAAAAATGATAGTCCTACTGTACACCTACGATATAAAATACCACAGTATTGATAATAAGTTGTTCAGCACATTTTGTTGATGTGCAACAGATGGGTAGAGTCAGTCATTCATGTAAGTTATCTAGCGGCTTCCTGCAGACCATCAGCTATTCCCACGAATTATTGTAGAATAAGCATTATCATAGTATAGGAAATTCATTGTATTTTTATTAGTTCTGATCCAGCTAGCATCGCGGACGGTTCTCCAAGTACACTTGTATTTGATGTTATATTGTATTAAATAAAAGAAATTCATTTTTTAAAAAGAGTTTCGGTCACTTTAATACTTTAACTGGCGCAGTCGGTAGGACACTCGGGAACAAACAAAAATCGTTGTTCTTCGGTTTCAACCGTTTACGAGTGAAACATTTAAAAAATTAAAACTTTTAAGTACAGTGAAACGACGAACTTGCGTGATATAAAGACAGTGAATGTTAACAGACGAAGTGTAGTGGAACCCAAATTATTCTAAAAACTTTCCTGCGTTATTCTACGAACTTTTCTACGAATTTTCCACAAAAGTCTACCTGGCATCGCAGACAAAGATATAGAAATATTCAACGTTTAGATCTTCATGATGAGCATAAAATTTCTTATGTTGTGAGTAGCCTAATAATATTGTATTTTTGTATTTTATTGAATTAATTGTAATTAATTTATTATTATATTTGAAGTATCAAAATGACCTCAACAGCTTCTACGCCAATAACTACTCCTACTCTAAAGAAAGAGTATCTGGATATGATTCCGGAATTCTGTGGAGAGCCTACTCTTTTAAATAGGTTTATTTCTATTTGTGATAAGCTAGTATCAAAATTCTTTGTAACTTCTAACCCTGAAGATTTTCAGAATGAATATTTGTTTTCAACAATTCTTGCAAAAATTAAAGGTCCAGCTGTAGATCTTATCACTAGCTCGAATAGTTATGCATGGCCAGATGTAAGAAAAATACTATTAAATAGTTATATGGATAAGAGAGACTGTTTCACACTTAATCTTGAAATGGCTGAATTGAAACAAGAAATAGGAGAGTCGCCATTCTCATTCTATGAACGAATTCAAAAATTGTTGAACCTGCAAATAGCTTACTTTACTAATAAGGAACCAAAATTCTCTGATGTTCTATGTCAGTATGTTAATAATTTGGCACTCAGAGTTTTGTTAAGAGGACTAAGAGAGCCTATTGGATCACTCATGCGTACAAAGAACCCAGCTTCTTTGGACAGTGCTCTCAATATGCTTACTAATGATTTTCAATTCAAACTTAGTCATTCACACGAAAATACAGTTAATGCACGAAAAACTTTGCCGAATCCTCCAATTCAATACAAATCCTATCCGGTTCGACCAATGCAATTACAAAACCCTCCTCCAAGATATCAATCATTTTACAACAACCAAACGCCTAAATTTCAATCTCATCAGAATAGAAACAATTTTCAGAATCCACAAAATTCAGGATATGTGAACAGAACACAACAAAATTTTAATAATAATCAGCCAAGACCACAGAACTTAAATCAGCAATATCACCCAACACCAATGAGCACTTCTTCTATCAATAATCGTCCTCAGAAAAGACCTAGACTGTATCAAATGACAGGGCGACCAATTAATGAATTTCAAAACGACTTCACTGAACTTCAAAACATGCCAAGTGAATTGGAAAATGGCTTAGAACAACTAACACTGGATGATCAAAACAAAGACTATTTTGAAAGAGATGAACAAAACTTTGAACAAGACGAATCTGTGACTTTTTTAGAGGATACCAGCCCCCAAAAACATTTTCCATAATGAACTTGCAAGATGACAAAAATGAGCTTCCTTATTTCATAGATCCGCAGACACGTTTTAGAGTATTAATTGACACTGGTAGTACTAAATCGTTTGTGAAAAAAATAATAGGTATGGAATGCTATAAAGATAAGGTGATTGAAGATCCTTTTGAAGTTGCAACTGCGCATGACGTATCGAAAGAGAAATTTAGTACAAAAATTCCTCTGCTTGGAAAATCAAAACTTACTTTCTATCTTTTTGATTTTCACCAAAATTTTGACCTACTTATAGGAATTGATAACATGAAAAAGCTGAACATCAATTTGGACTTCACCAACAATAACATAATTTTCAATGGAAACAAACTACCAATTTATTATTTCAACACTGCCGAAAAATCATTACAACCAGACTCAGTGAAAAAACCAATGCATCAAGTAAAATCTTTTCTTATACAAGCCCGAACTCAAACAATAATAGAGGTTCCCATTGCAAATATGGAACAGGGCGAAGCTTTAATGGCCTATAAAAAAATTTCAGGACTTGAAATTCCACAAAGTTTAATTAAAGTTAACATCAGCAAAGCTTTATGCACTATACTAAATCCTACAACAGAAAATAAGAAGATTTCTATAGCTAAGCCATTCATAGTAGAAACTCTTGCAGACTATTCATGTATTTCAGCGGAAAAATTACATAGACAAAATGCATGTAATAATTTCAACCTGCTCAATCTCCAAAATAACAGAGTTGACTTTTCAAAAATAAGAACTGACCATATGAATGTAGAGGAGAAGAATGCTATTCTACAACTGATTAAAGATTATTCTGATATATTTCACATTGATGGAAATGACTTGACCTTCACTAACCAAATAAAACACGTAATTAGAACCACCGATGAAATTCCAGTTTATACTCGAAGCTATCGCTACCCTGAAATCTATAAAAAAGAAGTGAACAGGCAAATTGATGAAATGTTAGAACAAAAAATAATTCGACCTTCAAACTCACCATGGAATTCACCAATCTGGGTCATACCAAAAAAACCAGATGCATCCGGTAAGAGGAAATTTCGCGTTGTACTGGACTACAGAGGGCTGAACTCTAAAACCATAGATGACAAATTTCCCCTTCCTAATATTACAGATATTTTAGACAAATTAGGAAGAGCGCAATATTTTACAACACTTGATTTATTTTCCGGATTCCATCAGATCGAAATGGACCCTGATAGTATTGAAAAAACAGCATTTTCAACAGACACTGGGCATTATGAATTTCTACGTATGCCATTCGGGTTAAAGAACGGTCCTCCCACGTTCCAGAAAGCTATGAATAGCATATTACGAGGATTACAGAACGAACTATGTTTAGTATATTTGGATGACATTATTGTTTATTCAACTAGCTTGGAAGAACACATAGATCGATTAAGACAAGTTTTTGAAAGGCTAAGACAATCGAATTTTAAAGTGCAACTTGACAAAACGGAATTTTTACGTAAGGAAGTCAATTTCCTTGGACACATAGTTACCCCAAATGGAGTAAAACCAAATCCTGATAAAGTCGAAGCTATAAAAAGATACCCCATACCAAAAACAACTAGAGAGATTAAAGGATTCTTAGGACTTTTGGGCTATTACCGAAAATTCATTAATAATTTTGCTCACCTAACAAAACCTCTAACTAAATGTTTGAAAAGAAATGCTAAAATAGATATAAAAGACGCTGATTACATTAAATGCTTTGAAACTTGTAAAAATATTCTTACTAACGAACCAATTCTGCAATATCCGGATTTTGAAAAACAATTTAATCTTACAACTGATGCAAGCAATATTGCAATAGGAGCTGTCCTAAGCCAAAACAAAAACGGAGCTGACTTACCAATTGCCTATGCAAGTCGAACTCTTAATGACACTGAAACGAATTATTCAACTATTGAAAAAGAACTTTTGGCAATTGTTTGGGCAACCAAATACTTTCGCCCCTACCTTTATGGAAGGAAATTTAAAATTTTCACTGACCACAAACCGCTTCAATGGTTATTCTCTATGAAAGAACCAAATTCTAAATTATTAAGATGGAGACTAAAATTAGAAGAATATGATTACGATATAATGTTACAAGAAAGGAAAAACCAACCAGAACGCAGACGCACTTTCTAGAATTCACCTAAATAATAACAATACCAACTCCGAAAATCCAAACGAAATTGATACTATAGTGAATGAAGCTATTGATAATTTATTAAATCTTAGATCTAATAATGAAGAGACACAATCAATGGTTGCAAATGTAGATGATAACGAAACTCAATTTCTAGGATTTGACAGTGAACTCATAGATAACAACCCACCTACTGAACATTCAAATGTAGCTGACGATGAAACAGATTTCTTAGGATTTGACAACGAATTCATTGAGAACAATTCACATACTCAGCATTCGAATTATGAAAGCAACACTTCAGTTGAAATACCTGTATCAGAAGATCCAGTCAATTTCGCAAAAAATCAGATCATACTGAAACTTGTGAAAAGTAACCCCAAAAAAGTTGTCATTCACAAAATATTTGATAATAAAATGCGTATGATGGTAGAAATCTCTGAAAATAATTTTGATAAAGACATAGTGGAATTTGTGAAAGAATACCTAGTACCAAACGTGAGATATAGTTTATATTTTGAAAACGAATTTTACGAAAGATTCGCTTCAGTCATTGCTAAAAACTTCAAATTCTCTAAATTATTACTCATTAGATGCAAAATTAAAGTTTTGGACGTTACACACGAAGATGACAGAATGGATACAATTGAAAATTATCATGTCGGGAAAACCAATCACAGAGGTATACAAGAAACGTATGATAAGATAAGAAGAATATATTATTGGCCCAATATGAAAAACTACATTCAAAATTTTATTAATAAATGTGAAATTTGTCTCAAGACGAAATATGAAAGAAATCCGCTGAACTTAGAAATGAACTTGACACCGACAGCTGTAAGACCACTACAAATAATTCATATAGATACTATAACCTTGGAAAAAGTAAAATTTCTCACAATCATTGACAGCTTTTCACGATATGCACAATGCTATCCAGTAGCCAGCTGTAACAGTGTAGAAATAGCTGACAAATTGTTTACTTTCTTTTCCCATCACGGAATTCCTCAAACAATTGTAGCAGACAATGGATGCGAATTTAACAATGGACTTGTAAAAGAATTGACCGAATTACATAAGATTAAAATCCATTGGATAAGTACTCAACATCCACCATCTAACGGCCTAGCCGAACGCTTTCATTCTACATTAATCGAACACATACGAATATTCAACAACCGACAAGAATTCAAATCCGAAAAAATTGAAAACAAAGTTAAATACGCTATAATTGCTTACAATAATAGTATTCATTCAGTAACCAGACTGACACCCATCGAAATCTTATACGGACATATTGAATCAAATCCAATTTTAGAAGCAAACTTCCAAAACAACTTTATAAACGAATACGTAAATAATCATAAAGAGAAAACCAAACAATTATTTGACCACGTTAAAGAACTCAACCAAAATAGGAAAGAAAATGTAATTAATGAACGAAACAAAGATAGAGAAGAATTACCAGACATTCCAAAAGAAGTCTACGTTAGAAATGTACAGAAGCAAAGTAAAACCAAGAATAAATATAATAAAGAGACTATTCAATCAATAAATAAAGAACTCAAGACCGCCAAAATTACGCCAAGACATCATAACACACGACAAAAAATCCATTTATCAAAAATTAAGAGACCCAGAAAAATAAATGAAATTAATGCTAATACAGCAGCCGAAAATACACAATTAGATACAAATTCAAATCCTGTTCCAGGTCCTTCCTGTTCATTCGAGCGTCCACAGCAACTGACTCATCAGACCCCGTTATAAAAAACATTACTAACAATGTTGGTATATTACCAATTGAACTAGGACCAGCAAAATTGATAAGCTCTCAACATACGTTTGTACATTACTATGAAATCGAAGGTATTTTCAGACAAATAAATAATTTAGATTTGTACTATAAAAATGTGGTGAATATTGTTAATTCTAGACTTAGTAATTTTAGTAATAATACTGAATATGTCACTGATAATAGTAGTAAAATTAGAGATATTGTTAATTTTATGAGATTTATTAATCATTCTAAAGATACAATTGAAGAAAAATTAGAAATACTAAATGTGGACAATGCAAATGTCCCTAGATCAAAACGAGGATTAATTGATGGCCTAGGATCGATTATTAAAACTATAACAGGAAACTTAGATGCAAATGATGGCCAAAATTTCGAAAAAATATTGAATGATATAAAAAAACAATCAATATAATGTTGATAAACAAATGGCTTTACAATATTCAATGAATGTGGATATTATGAATGAATTTAACAAAACTTTAAATATAGTTGACAATAATTTTAAGGAACTCGTTTCAAAACTAATTTATGTCAACCGTAGATTAAGCGATTATGTAGAATTAGAAAAATGTAGAGATATTCTTAATCAACTTTTAATTTCGTATAATATACTCTTGGGCTTGATACAAGATATAGAGAACTCTTTGACGTTTTGTAAACTAAAAACTCTTCATCCTAGTATTATTTCTGCAAAAGAACTGTTCTATGAAATATCAAAAATTTCCAAATATTATAATAATAAAATGCCTGTAACTGTAGTAATAGAGAATATGTTTGATATTGAAAGATTGTTAGATGTAGATTGTATAATTGATAAGAAACAAATCACTTATTTCATTAAGCTACCAATTACTGACGAAGCAGACTTCAACCTTTACAAATTAATGTCTATACCAACTAAACAGGAAAATAATTATGTAACTATTCTACCTAGAGTCAAGTACTTGCTAGAACCAAAGTCAAAAACCTTGGAAATTTTAGGTTTAGAAACAGAATGCAAAAATATAATTGGAAAGAAATTTTTATGCTCATCCACCGAAGTGTCTCATCACGACCTCAGCTGTGAAGCTTCAATTTTGAAATATGGTTCAACGAAAAACTGCAAATTCACTGTTCTACGAATACTTGAAAATCTAATAAAATGGATTCCAGAACTTCATCAATATTTAGCGACATTTCCGTACCAAGAAAATTTGAAAATTCAAAACTATAAAGAGACTAGAAACACTATGCTACAAGGTGTATTTCTTATCAGTGTAAACGATAACAATATCACTTACAAGACCAACCAACTACAAGCTCCTGAAACAAAGTTTAGAGGACACCCTAAGTTCCTGGAAGTGCTGAATTTAGACTTTGAAGAGACTCAAAAACAAGAATTTTCCGTGGAACTTAAAAGTTTGAACTTTGATAAAATTGAATTAAATAAATTAAGACCAGTCTTCAAAAGTGACCACTTCACGGCAAGCTTATGGACTTGTCCACTGTATGGTGCATTTCTAGTGGGTGTTGGCTTCGTAGTATACAGAAAATTCTTCAAGAGACTGTCGTCACCTGCTCCACCTACTCAACCACCCCCCGAAGTTCTTTTTAGGGATGGAGGAGTTATCTAGCGGCTTCCTGCAGACCATCAGCTATTCCCACGAATTATTGTAGAATAAGCATTATCATAGTATAGGAAATTCATTGTATTTTT
Source organism: Conomelus anceps (assembly GCA_948455865.1). NCBI lineage: Eukaryota > Metazoa > Arthropoda > Insecta > Hemiptera > Delphacidae > Conomelus > Conomelus anceps. The sequence continues at coordinate 37,270,238 of OX418219.1, forward strand.
ATTAGTTCTGATCCAGCTAGCATCGCGGACGGTTCTCCAAGTACACTTGTATTTGATGTTATATTGTATTAAATAAAAGAAATTCATTTTTTAAAAAGAGTTTCGGTCACTTTAATACTTTAACTTGTATACATAAGTATATTGTTATTCATTCATTGTTATTGGCGTAATAGTTTTTTCACTACAAATTTTTGGCTACGTTTTGCAAAAGAAGTCTTAATTGTGTTTTCATCATATGATGGTTTATTAGCTTCAGTGATTGGTCTTCCTTCACCAAAAAGTGTATATTTAAAAATTCTTGATGCGGGTTATTTATTTGAACACAAAACCGACATGAAAATCCAAATTAGTTATCAAGCAATTTAATAGCTTGTATTTTTTGTACTTTGGTACAGAATGAAGACTGTATGAAAGGATACAGCTATAATAAAATCGTAATAGTTTTTGCACTACAAATCGTGTGTGAAACATATATTACAAAGAAGATACCTTATAGACGTTTCATATATGGAATGGGGTTCAAAATACGTTTAATAAAAACTAACAATAAGGTAAATTTTCATGAGTCTACATTACAATAATTTTGTGTTCTAACTTATCAAGTTTCTAAAAAAGCACTACGTTAAAGAAACTCAAAACTGAAAAGCTAGTTAAAAAATATTAAAGCTCACTTGCAAACGCTGAGTGTCTTTCAGCTCAACAAAATATTCTTTTGTATTGTTATGCTTATGGGAATTTGATGTCATAAAATTATAATATATAAATAATACTTGAATTTATTTCAAGTATATAATACTTGCAAATAAAATTCAAATCCAAGTGTGATCCCTCGTCATACCAGTTCATCTTCTTTAATGCATTTTTCGTGAAGATTTTTCTCTTCCATTTCTTTCATGAACTTTCTTTCTTCAGCTAAACTGTACTCTTCCAATTTTAGTTTACTGATCTTTTCATTCTGATTTTTTATCTTCGTTCTAAGATCTCTCTCTTTCTTTCGCAGTAATAATACCTTGTTTTTTAAATTAGACTTTTCTTCTTCACCTGAAACATGTATTTTTATTAACAACAATAAATCAAATTTCTTGAAACCGTATTTTTAACAAGTTCTATCAATATGATAAAGCATTTATTTTTTGTTACTCTCCCAAGGAAAAATTTTCTCAGTTGATATCTCTTTCCGAAAAATTATTATTTCTGGATTTTCCTTGAGTTTTTTTTTCAGTGCGGCAGATAAAATAATAAATTAGAAAGTAGTGACTTATCTGGGATAAAAGAAGCGTGTTTTTCCTATTATTTGAATTAGCAGCTAGTTAGAAACTAATAAGATATTTATTCTATCCTAAAAAGAAGCGTGTGAGAGCATTTTCAGTTAAAAACTATAATGTAGAAATTATCATCGTTTGTTATAAATAGCCTACTGAAGAAAGTAGTGTAAGTTTACTAATCAGTGTATATCTCTGATAATACTCTTGCTGACTATATATACTAGTAGTTCTGTGAACAGTAGACCTCACTCGCTCATCACTCACACATAAGGGGATGACATTTTCGAAAAAAGTTGAAGAGCGTTTTCAACTCGATTTTAATTCCTTAATCTTTTATTGAGGACAGAAACTGTAAAAATCAATATTTGAAAAGACCAAAGTTTATGACGCCGCCTAGAAATCACCCCTCGTTTAAGAGGCAGTGAGAAAAATGAAGAGTTCTCATGTATTTTTAGCAGCTTTTAATATCAATAAATCTCCAATAATAAAAAAACAGAAATTATTCATCAAATAAATGATTAATTTATTTATTTACTTTTTCTCATCCATCTTCCATTCCCAATTTTCACCAACTAAAATTTTGTTGTTTTTTCACCTGTGATGATCAACATAATATCACTATATATCATCATTTTACTATCTGGTTTTTCTTTGCAGCTATACATTATATTTTTTTATCATAATATTGTCTGACCTAAAAAATATTTTGGAACATCAAAAGACAAAAAATTGAATAACATGTGGAAACGGTGACTGAGAGATAGGCAGTACAAGACTATAAAGAATGTGTTGTGTAAACACACTGTGTAGGACCAAGCATGCATGCACACACACTCACGCGCGCATTGCCAGTTACAATCTATGAAACTGGATTCTACTAAGCCTAGCTGGCCTGACGCGTTCTCATAAAAATTCTCCTTGATTTTATTATTCGTCACCTCCCGCTGAGGTTACATTTCAAATTAGGAAAGGAGTTAGTCCTAGGGCTCTTTCAGCTGATCATAGAGGCCTCCTTCATTGTTTTATTAATCACCACCTCTTAATGAAGAAACATTTCAAATTTAAACCTACAACTATAAGGGTAGAAGCTATAGGTTTTTTATTTTATTATTCGCCACCTCCCGCTGATGCTGCATATCAAATTTCTAGCTGCATTGGTTGGCTCTGACTGTATGGTAGCCTACATGCAAAGTCTTTTGCTGTTCAAAGACAGCATAAATAACGCTGCTAAGGGGACTGTCATATGATTAAAAACTGTTGACTTCTATATCAGCTGTTCCTCTAAGCTGTTTGGCCGGCAAGTTCAGTAGGTTAGGTCTATAAAATGGATTAATTAATAATAATTATCATCTCCCCTATTAAAATTTGAAAAATAAAAAAAATATATATATATACATCGCTGGGCCTAGGAATAAGGAACATCCATATAAAAAATCATAGCAATTGGTCTAGGCGTTCGTCTGTAATCAGAGAGACAGAGGAAATGCCGATCGTCTTAAAGGATAGTCCTCACTAGTCACTATCGTTTGGTCAATAATATATACTACTCCAGAGGTCACGGCTTCGGGTCACGTTCAGCCTAGCAAATATTTTGTTTTATTATTCACCTCATTAATCATGCTCATGTGGGCATCATCAGCAAAAAATAATGCTTTTTATTTCATTCAAGTTTCTCAGCTCAACTAGAGGTTTTGATTAGGTTAGAAAGCCTGCTATTTCAGATTTACTGTGATGTTTCACTTTAATGGAACGTAAATAAACTAATAACAGCAGTGGAATTACAATATAAACTTACCATCTTTCAACTTCTTCATTCTTATGTCAGATCTTTTATTTATTTCAAGCACATCATGCAAATAGTTTTTTCTCACTACGGATATATCGTCTGTCATGTTATCGAAGGCTTAAATAATACTACTTATTCAAGAAATTAAAATTATAGAGCCATGATTAGTTGACAATATTTTCTTCGAACAATGAATATGGAATATGAATTCAATGCAATTAAAATTCTGATAATCTCAAACTACACTTGCGTACTAGTGCTTGAGACTTTTGGGTTTGGAATCTGGCGGCCCCAATACTGATGACAAAGCTGAACAATGCAGCCAACGTTGAAGCTGAAATAGGCTATGTTTGTCCTCCATGATATTGAATTGTGATACTTGAAAAATCTCTTTATATGATTTCTTCAATTTAATATTACTTATCAATTGTTGCTGATAATCAACTTTCAAAAATTTATAGTAACTTATTCAATATATCTGTATATTAATCATGTTCGGTATTTTCATTGTTCGGAAGAAGTACAGCTGTTAAAGTGTGTTTCCGGCTTTAGCAATTGGCAGAGAAAATAAAAATAATACAGTACATATATAAATAATACATTATATATACAGAATACAGATGCAAATTACAGACAGTTCATTGAAGATTGAACTTATTATGGGAGTTGTGTAATAGTTGTTATAAAATTGTATTGTTAATTGATATGTAGTTTGCTGAATTCAATTACTTCTCAAATCTCCAATATCATTATTTTTCTGATCGGTGTGTTCCTTTATAACGTGAGTTTTCATGAGCATCGTCCTGATGCAATGTCTAGTGAATGAGAATGTACAGCTAAAGGTTGATGTTCTGTGTTTATGAATGGTAAATAGCGATTCTTTGTTTCTAATGAAACAAAATCGCTAACATGATGGTAGGTTTATCCGGTGCAGGGCACCTCTTCAATAATTCTGCTTCTCAACCTGAAGGTAACTAATTTTCATCATAATATAACCCCTGAATTTTTCAAGGTTATGGTCTTTGTTGATGTAAATTGATGCAGATCAATCGTAGCTATGTTTATACTGCAGCGGCTACTATTATAGCATGACAAAAAGTGACTTTAACACTTTTCATATTAAATTAAATGTATTATAAACTAATAGAGCTTGTTATCAATCTCATTTGCCATTTTTTAAGCCAAGCTCTTTGCCAATTCCATTGTCATTTTGTTCTGATAGAAGATAGAACTATACTTTCGTACTTAAGTGTTAACGTTCATATTTTCTGATTACAATAAATTCTTTCATAGCCTATAAGTTGAATCAGTAGTAGTTTAGTAAGATCTCCATTGAAACATTAATTCTCTATATAAAGTATCTTGAGGTTTCTTGTAAATTCTGAAATCCACATTTGAATTACATTCTAGGTTATTTAGGCTAGAAGTTAAAGTTGTGTGATAAGGTTATATCATTTAGTTGTAGGTAAGGTAAACTTACCAATTATCGGCCCCCTACCGAATGTCGACCTTCTTCAATTTTTAACATTGAAATATTTGTCACATTATCGATTTTCACTCGTTCTGGCGAACCAATGAATCGTCTGGCGTAAATCAGCTGTTGAAAACTTGAAGCATACGCTTATTTTTCAGGTTAGAAGTGTATGGCCGATAATTAGTGTGTTTATTTTAGATGGGTGCATCATAATAATGTAGATTATATATTCTTAAATAAAAAAGGGTTCGCGAATTGAATAACAGTATCATAAAGCAAATCATGTTCATCCTTGTAATCATTAAAACTACTGTAGTATTCATATAACTTGGCAGCGTGTAGAATATGGGAGGACTTGCTAGATCTGAATCCAACTGCTGCAAAGTTATATGAAAACTACACTAGTTACTAGTTACACGAACAATATTTCGTAAAACTAGAACAAAGCCCTTCCAATCATGATTGGAACCAATTTATATAACTTAATGATTGTTGTGCCATTGATATACATTTCTTCATATTCTTATAAATTAATGAATAAAAAAATGCATATGATAATGAATGCCATCCTCCAAAAATCTCATCAATGATAACTTAATTTACAGTAGTTGAAAGTATTCCGATTAGTGTAACATATTTTAGGCCTGAAATTAATTCAAAATATACATTACAAACAAATTTTCCAGGTTTGTCTGGAAGTGGTCACATATTCAATACAGCTACATCACAGCCTGAAGGTAAATAACATCTACGATTGAGCAAACAGTCAAGTTGACTATAGTTATGAACACAATAAGTTTGAGTTATTCCGCCTGTATTACCTTTATTCTAGAAAATGTTGAAATAATAAAACAGAAAACTCGGGCTAACTTTGTATCTTATATGGTTTCTTGTAGTTGGAAATTGAATTTTAAAATGTTTAAGCGTTAGATTTATGCTAGAGCTCCACTCTTGCACTAGAGTTACTCTTCCAGAGATGAAATGTCTAGTGCTATGTAGGTAGGCTATGTGGCTGAATTTGGAGTACTGAGACTGAAATGAATGCATAAATAATTGATAAGTTTTGATACCTGAGATGTTGACTTTACATAGTTAGTAGACTTACATAGCAGTTGACATACTGGAAAATGCTCATAATCTATGAAAAGTTGCATTTCAAGTGCCAATCGAAGGTTCAAGCATTTTATCAAATCTGCCTTTATTTTGTCCTTGAATTTTGTTGCTTTCAATCGTGTTTACATTCGAAAATTAAGTACTACATACTCGGGTTTATGATCAAACTACAATCAGTTACCTGTAACTGTGACGTCATTCATTGTTCCTCATGTTAATCTTTATCAATAGATAGTTTATTGTGCTATGAAGCTAATTGTTCCATCATTTTTATCGGCTAAAATTATTTTTTCCTAGAAAATAGCTTAAATATAAATAATGTATTCTAAAAATTGTGGCGACACTTACATCAGTAATATTGGTTCTTGTTTACTTTGTGGTACGGTAATGTATTTAACATTTATTAATTAAATTACATCTAGGGTAAATTAATTAGTATTGGAATCTTGGAAGTTGTTCTTGGCTACATTAAGTAATAATATTGCATAAGTATAACATGCATTTACGTTCTCTTCTTTATTACTTATCTCTCTCATCCTATTGATTTGCAAAATTCTAATAACAAATCAACTTTGTAAACTTCTGCTATAGCCCAGTCAAATTAAACAAATGATAGATAAATGGGCTTTTCGCCAATCGCTTCCTAACCTCGGGTAGACATACCAAAAGTCCCCAACGGTAGGGTCCCCAGCGGTAGGTCTGACTTCCCGCTTTAACTATTGAATTACGCATTGCAACCTATCGAGTGATGGCTCATTCTACTCAGCTCATTAAGGCAGACCATATTCATGTACTGCACGTAGAATTCGACCTATTAATTTTGAATCTTACCACAAAGGACATTTGTAATACGTTTTTTCGTTTTTTTGGTTTTCTCAAATTTACAATTTACTACAAAGATCAGAGGATTAATTTTTAATTCATAATTCCAGTTTTGTAACTGTGCTGATACCAATTTCCGGGGTGATGCGAGTTTCTCTCAATATTAAAGTTTGCCGTAGAAGTTCATAGATGTCCAAAACTTTGAATTTTTTAAAATCTATTCTCTGAAACTCTTGTTTCAGTCTTAAATCTTTCTCTGTTATGCCATGATAGTAATTTAAAACTTCAACAAATAACGCACTAACTTTTGCGTTCACCCATAGAAGATTGGCGGGCCGCTTAGCGCAGTTGGTTGGGGCGTCGCAACTTCAGCTTTCTGTCGTTTAAGCGGTCGTGGGTTCGAATCCCGCACCTCCTTCTGGTATCTATGTGTGATCATTCACCTCATTACCCACGCACAAGTCTCGGACTCATGTGGGCATCATCAACAATAAAAAAAAATATATAGGCCCTATGTGTTTTTCAAGCACATGAAAATGTCCTTCAGGAGATTGTTGACATTAACTTTTATTTGATATGTAGATAAGGAGTGGAGGTATTGAATTCTTTTTCTTTATTCTTTTTCCAGTTAGAGAAATGACCGGAATGAGCACAGGCGCACCGACATCGGCGGATGCATGTTTGAGTATTGTACACAGCCTAATGTGTCATAGACAAGGTGGTGAATCCGAAGGATTTGCCAAACGTGCCATTGAGAGTCTAGTCAAAAAGCTAAAGGTATGCAATCCAATATTTGAACTAAAATGTAAACTTATTCCACTTTTATTTACTCACTTTTTTATGTTGGCAGTCTGTATTTTAAAAGCCTTAAATTATGTAAATAATTTTTTTTTTTATTTATTCAACAAAGCACTTATTAAATTCATCAGGCAAAGCAAATGTGTAATACTGAAAGATAATATAATTTTTGTGATGCGGAACAGAGCGTGTTATTTGTTTCTTGCAGTAGAACAGCCGGAGCCGTTGTATGTTCCACTCGTCAATAATTATTGTATAAGTTGATCAGGTAGTTTAGGACACTTTCAATTCTCATACAATGCTAAAAATGGCGCAATTTTCAAAACAGTCCATAGAAGGTACACAAAGGTGATCTCCGTACACCTCTCAACAAATGAAACAGCATTCTTAGTAGATGGTTTAAAGGCTGTCTGAAGGCATGAGCTGGTAGTACAACTCCAATATTGCTTGACGAATATTCTTGTCCTTGATGAGGGGACTTATAAAAGAACATTGCATCGTACCTAGTTCTTCACCACTGCAAAGTCTAATTTAGCTGAAGCTAAAGGTATTTTGCTATTTTGATCTTTTTAACTTGAGATATATATGCTTGATCATCAGACCATATACTAATGTACTGACAGCAGGGGTTCATTTCAGTGGGAACGCAAGGGAACGGCGTTCCCTTATCTCCCAAGAGTGCCGGAACGCAAGGGAACGCACAGTTTGCGCCAATCTGATTCCGAAGGTTTCTCATTTCGCTATTTATTCAGATAATCATGCTAAATATTGCGAATAATAATAAAGTACTGTAACGTATGGCGAAGTATGATCTGTGCGCGCGTATAGGGCTTGCCGCTCGCGGACGAAACCCAAGAAACGAGGTTGTGCTTTGCTGGTGTGGTTGTGAGCTGTGATGAGTCATGCATGGAATCTGGGAGGGAGATCAGTTATCATCGTCCACGCCACACAATAACAAAACAATACCCTTCCCCCCATCCAATCCTTCACCAAAACATTTTCTCTATATTTTTTATTCACAGTTAGTTTTGTATTGTTGTTTCCACTTTTAAAAATGTATAAACAACTAATTTTACTAACAGCACAGGCATTGCCTTACAATAGTAGATTACAAAACCGTACACCTACTTAATAATCAAAAAATATAAAAACCTTAAACTTTAAAAAAAAAAATTCAAATCAAATAAATTTTGAAAATAAAACAGTGTTACTACTACTAGCAACAATTCAATGGTTTAATTTAATATTCAGACTATTAAACCTTTTTTTCTGCCTGTTGTCATTGAGCATTTCCTTTCTTTTTCAAGAAGTTGGCTTATTTTAAAGATATAAAAATAGTTCTATAATATATAAAATAGTATCTTTTTAAGATAGGCGAAATGTTTTTGTAAAATATAAAAAATTACAGTTCAAGCTGTGACATTAAAAATAGATTTAGAACCATTAGTTTTTCAGAAAATATTCTAAAACATCTGTTTACGTATTGATATGTATTATTACTACTGTACTGCATATAAATAAAAATGTAAGAATGCTTTGTTTTTATTTTACTATTCATTGAAAAAAGTATTTTGGTTATTATAGCTTCATACAAAATGGTTGGTGCAAATCGAAACAGGTTCATAGGAAATTTAGAGTAGGCACCGAGATGTTAACGGGGTGGGGCGTGGGGTTTAACTAGGCCTTATTAGAAAATAGAGAGGGTGGTTTATAAGAATAAATGAGCGTTCCCTCACCTAAAATTTTAGAAATTGAGCACTGACTGACAGTATACACTATAGAGTAGACATAACAGTAAAATACGATCGTATCAATATTTATAAAGCTCTCTAATAGAAGAAATTTGTTGAGCATTTTTTTTAATCCAACTACTACAGAGTAGACATCAAAGTGAAATAAACTCAAACCATAAACTATCAAGCTTTAATCAATACTAGAATGATAAATTTGTTTTACAATATTCAGTATTTATAGTATCACAAGATAATTAATACATAATTATTGTTAACTTTTATTCAACAGGAAAAGAGAGATGAACTTGATAGCTTGATCACAGCAATAACAACTAATGGCTCACACCATAGTAAATGTGTGACTATTCAGAGGACGTTAGATGGTAGACTACAGGTATGTCAACCCCCTTTTTTTATTCACCGTCTCAGATTTCAATGACATTTTGTATACTCATAGTGAGTGATAAATCTAACAAAATTGTACACAATGTTATATTTTTATTTCAATCTGTGTACGAGTAACAGCCTTTTGAAATTTCTTAAAATCGCCAGAAATCGGAAATCCGACATTTTATTAATTGCGCTAGCAGCTGGTGCAATCAAGCTAGAGTGCTGTAACTGGTATCATTTTTCTTGCTCTTTACAGTCATGTGTAACACAATATGTGCTGTAATTGAAAAATTTCAAATAAAAACCATAAATAATAAATTAATTTTTTTTCATTTTCTCAAAAAGTTAATCTTGAAATTATTTTAAAAATTTTCAAAGACACTTTGTAGTTTTGTTATACAGATGCCAGAATTTGGAAACGGTTTCATTGCTGAAAAGATAATTTGAAATACCTAATGCATTAATGTATAAGTTGTAGTAATATGCCAAGTCAGTAAAATTATAGAACCAAATAATCTGTGTGTGGGCTGTAAATAGGTAAAGTATTTCATAGAATTCCGTGTAATAAATATTGCAAAAATATTCCATTGGCAAATAAGTCAATAATTATTATAATAGTATACTAATGCAACTTATATTTTATTACTGCGAAAGAGAAATTGTTGGCTGGAAAAATGAAATATTTTTATGACTAGATGTATTAATGCTAGTTATTTTATTCTAATAAGATTGTATGGTAATTTCTGAGAATAATTCAATAGAATAGGAATAAATATCCTGTGATAGTTGATCAATTGATTGATTGAAATTTATTTTTCAACAGGTTGCTGGTAGGAAAGGATTTCCTCATGTAATCTACGCTAGAATTTGGCGTTGGCCCGATCTCCATAAAAACGAATTGAAACATGTGAAATACTGTCAATTTGCTTTTGATCTCAAATGTGATTCTGTTTGTGTTAATCCTTATCATTATGAGAGGGTTGTTTCTCCTGGAATTGGTAATTATTAACTTTTTCAGCTTTACAAATTATTAGTAGATTTGTAGCCGTTAATTATACAAGATGGTCGATTGCAAAGTACTTTGCCTATGTAGTATCAAGTGGAATTGCTAAAATAGCCTCTTGCTCAATGTCTATTAATTTTTAAAGGAAGTATTATGTATCAGTTTAATTTGTGAACTGTAAATAGGTATTAGAAAATAAAATAATTTTCTTCTTTAAATCAGCTAATCTTTACTTACAATTAGCTCACTATCATATACAGCCCGAAGAGTATTTATCATGAAGCTGCTTTCACATCTACAGACACTCAAGCTAACGTATCAGACTAGGGAATAATTTTCTATGGATTCCAATTAGTGTATTCACACCTACAGACATGGACCCCTAACCGGCCAAACACGTATCATATCTGATCAGATGACTCTCCGATTGTCCAATATCGCTTCATGGAGGTTACTGACGATTTCTGGCGTGATGTCCTCTTTTGGCCGATCTGGACGTTCGCCATTACTTGTGCAGCAAGTGATGACTTCGGCAATCCAAGGCCGCTATTAGCCGTGAGCAACTAGCCCGGCAACTGATTGAAGCAAGCGATTGCCGGGCCAGTCTCCCATTTGAGCAACTGAGCTGAGCAACTCATTCGGCAACTACAAATAACCTGTTTTTTTTTCTTTGTTAATTATAATAATATTATAATTACTGTATATTAAATATAATTATATATTATAATATATATAATTAATATATCATAATAATAAATAATTAAAATAAAATAAAATGAAAGTTAAATTATTAAAATTATTTTAAATTGTAAATTATAATAAAAATAATTATAATTATATAACTATAATTGTAATAAATTATTTTATTATTTAAATTATTAAATTGAATAATTAATATATTATAATACATATTTATTATATAATTATATTATATTAATTATAATTATATTTGCCTACAGCTAATAGGTGCCATATACTCCAATGCCCCCCGACGGCAGGGAGACTGAAACAGTTGCTCGCATAGTTGCCGGGGCTCGACTCGCCCGGCAACTGCATGGACAACTTTTATGACTTCGGCATCCGATTGCTCACGGCTAATGGCTCCCATTTGATTCAATGCCCCGCTACTCCACTGGCAATCGATCACTGGCTCAGTTGCCGAGCTAGTTGCAGTAAACTACTTCTGATCCATAAAAATTGATGGTGCAAAGTCTCCATAGTATTTATTTTTCGAGGGTTTCCACGATTTTAGTGATGTTTTCTGGAAAATATAACGCTTAATCATACACAAAATTCACCTTTTTCCATTTTTTTGACAATTTACGAGGTTGACTGCTTTGAACGGATGTCAAACGCAAACCAAATGATGCAACTTGCTCAAAATTTAACTATAGTCTTAAAATATGGCACTGTGAGCCATATTGAGCCAAATATGGGCATGAGCATCGTTGAATTTGAAGTTGTTGTATGGGAAATTCAAAAAGGATCAGTAGTAATTCAAAAAGTTGTAGGCTTAGTAAAGTTTCAGTAGAAATTCCAATAGGATTCCAAAGTAGACAACAAACAGCCCTTATATTAGCAGCTTTCACAGTTAGTGTTGAGAGACGAGAGTCTAGGAGATATTGACTTACATTCTATTATGGGTTTAATTATTTTTGATTGACTAGAAATTCCGTTACAAATTGTGAGCAGTGTTTCAGCAATCTTTTCTCTGGAATTCCTTATGAATCATATATCCTTGGGATATCAGATTCCTTTCGTCCATTTCATGATCCATCTTGTCTGTTAAAATCTTGAATTTTCCTGGTTGCATAATAGAATTTATCAATTTGTTTTATTATTTAAATAAGTAATATTTATCTTTCTTGTCAGTTTGAATTTTGGTCCTCCCTCAAAGACTATACTATAATAGTCGAAAATTTCAACAAAATACAGTTCTCACAGGAATAGAACAAAGTCTACTCTCAAACGAAAAAAACTTTTTTGCATGTAAATAGAATTGCTGCCAATCAATTTGTTTTTCATTTTCATATTATTCTTATTCCTTTCTTCATGGTACGACAGAACACCACGTGGAAGACATTGTTTGGACACGCCTATTAATTAATATTTACTAATTTTATTTATTTTTCTCCTGTAGATTTATCTGGACTAAGCTTACAATGTCCCAGCCGAATGGTGAAAGATGAGTACTCAGCGGGAGTGGGCCAAGGACCACCAGGCTCTTCTAGCTCCAGCACAATGGATGTTGAAGGAGAAACAGGCACCATACAACATCATCCTCCTCAGTACTCCATGTCACCATTGTCTGGTGAGATTTTTATTGGAATTCAAGAACTTGGTTTTCCTTTACCTATTATATTTCTCTTTCCCAGTTTGCCGCTATGCGTTTGATATTAATTTATTATCAGTAAATATTCTCAATACCTAATAATAAGCTCGGATATATTCCTACCGAAAAATTATTATTAAAAAAATCGAACATAAATTTTGAGTCACTATTTCACAATACCATTCCAAACTTTTGAATTATTCAATGATAGTTTAAACACTTTCTTGAATTGAATTTAACCGATTGAATTGTCACCTATTTGATTGAAAATTAGAAGAAATTAAGATTTTGTTTATTATTATTTCCGAATAATAATAAAATTCCTAATAATTTCCTTTTAATAACAGAAATAATGGTTCCTATTTTCAATAATTGTTCATTTCCTTGTTTCATTAATATGGAAATTTTCGAACCAATTTACGTTTCATTTCTATGAAACAAATCATCATACTAACAACTGGAATAAACATAATAATCATATCTATTATATAAGTTAATACTAGTTGAAAAATATGATATTTATGAAAAAAGGAAAATAACTAAAAAACTTATTAAAAGTAAAACAATCTTACGGCTTTTAAAAAGTATAAATTGTAAGATTTATATTTTGCATGCTCAAATTTTAGAAATTCTTAGAATTAAATTCGTTTCAATACTACTCTTTTCATTCCATCATTTTTCAAATATTTTGGAACCAACCTGTATGAATTCTTTTTTAAAGTTTCTATTGATTTTTTTTCCTTTTTTTTTGTCTCAAAATATATTATTTCTTTGCTCAAATAATCTGCTGGCTTCAAGCATGACTGTTATATTTATTTTAGAGGCTTAGGCATGGCTTGTTTCTCCTGTCAGTGAAAATAGTAGTTAAACTTGCATTTCAAAGAAATAAATTGAAGTAATTCATGACAAGGAAGCCTTCATCTGAGAACTTGCTCATATATGACCAATGAAGTCCAGTAAAGCTTTCGATATTATTCTACAGTCTATGCAAACCTTAGTTTGCAGCATTACGCTTATGAGGTGCAGTGCTGACAAGTTGCACAGTAGCCGAGCTAGCCTAGTCAAGCGGTCACATTCCCAAACAACAGCATGTGAGTTACAAAATGTAAAATGTCAACAGCGCGCTAATATTCCTATATGAAATACTAGCGGTTCACCAGTGCATTACAACGAGATTTTAGTTTATAACAGCGGTACCCAGCGAATTCCAAGGACCCAGCATAAACAGCATCTTCCTAGCTTTCCTAGAATGTTATTTTTTGTTTGGTTAAATTGCAATTAGAAAATTTTGTTTTTTCAACAAAGAAATAATGGATGAAACATAATCTGATCATTGATTCTCCAGTCATATGTTTCCTACATGGCTGCAATGCTCCGACTACACGGTACGCCCATAAGTCTGCAGACAGAGTACATAACGCCGCTAAGGGCTCATCATATGATTAAAAACTGTTGACTATCAGCTGTTCCTTTAAGGATAGATTTCTCCTTTTTGTGTCCTTCAGCGAGGAGTTTTCAACTCCCAAACTTCACAGGAAACATCTCGGGACTATTCTACATTGTACCTAAAAATTTCATACAAATCGGTTCAGAGTTTTACTGGGAAATACATACATACATACACACATCACCGTTTATATTATGTAAGAGAAGAGATTGCCATTAGACCCTGTTCTGCAATCTAAGATTTGCATAGACTCTAATAAAGTATTTTTTTATTTTATTTGATCTCTACGAGGCTAGCTTATATGTTTCTTGAATTTTGTATTTGTTCTATTAAATTGCATACTTGGTATTGTAATATTATCAAACTCTTTTTAAAAACAATGTATAATTGAACAATTATAATTTTATATAGTATTATGAAATGTTATTTTATTATACTATACCGTATTATAAATCGTATGCTATTAGTTATTTGTTATCTCCACTTGAGTGAACTTATATTTCGCTATTTTTATCTATTTATCAATCTTTATTCTTGTCTATTGCTATTTACTCATCAAATTTGATTTATTTTTCGATATTTTAATTTTGTTTATCGATTATTATTTTCCGATTATGTTGTGTGTTGTGGATGTTAGTAGATGTGATTTTGCATGTGCTTGCTTGCTGAATGTGTAGGCGGTGATAGTGGCAGTGGGGTGTTCTCACCCAAGATGGAGTCTCACCAGTCGCCATCAGCTCATCCTCAGCAGACTCCCACCTCCTCACTTGAACCTCACCAGAGGTCTCCTTGGATTATGTCTCATCTGCCTCCACCACCTCCTCATCACAGTGAGTACTGATCGAGAAAATATGGTTTTCCTACAGTGAGCCAAAAAGTGACTATATTTGCACTAACTGTAGCACGAAAAATAGTCTATTCCTGCACCAGTGCGGGAAAGTAAATTCCAGTGCGCAAAAATACTTTTCCGCACTCCAGATTTGCATCCTAACCACACAAAATAGTGATCATGTAATACGCAGGTTCCCTATTCTGCATTCAAAAAAAGGTTGGCTACTCTGCTTCAGCTACGAAATAGTCAGCTTTAGTTGTTGTTGAAATTGATTCGATTCGAAGATAGGTTTTGTGGGGAATTGTCAGGTTTTGTATGTCCTGTTTTGTTCTGTTTAAATTACTTCATACATTACTGTAGGAAAAATTTAATGTGTAATTCAAGCGCAAAGTATTGTTTCCGCACTCGAGAAACGTTTTTCACTCGCCTTCGGTTCGTGAAATAAACTGTTTCTCTCAGTGAAGAAATCTCCCAGTTTTCTCTCTAGTTAAACAAATAGCTATTATGGAAGGAAATTGATTAGAAAAACCGAAACCAGCCCAATTAAGTGGTTAGTTTTGTAATTTTTAATGATGGTTTTTTTTATGTTTGTTCATCGAATGTTTTAGGAACAGCGAGCATGACAGCGACAGCGGGCTCAACATCACAGCCGCAATCGTCATCCGGCACACCGCTGGTCTCGCCCACGCAGTCATCGAATGCGGCCAGTGTGCCAGTGCCAATTCCGGTTCCGGTTCCGGTTCAGGTGCCAGTACAGTCGGTGCCAACCGTGTCATCTACCTCTTTCTACACGCAGGGCACACAGGACTCACTGTCGCAGACCGACAGTAGTCTATGTGAGTCATACTTACAACTTAGAATTTACGTGGGGCCTGTTGAATAGTAATAATAATAATTAATAATAGTAATAATTACAATGTACGTGTAAAACTTTAATAAGATTTGGCATTAACTAGAAGTGCATGTAAAACTAGTTTGTAAACTGTTATGCAACATGCCCAAGACCGTATTTTTCAACTTGATACAGAGGGTGACTAGCGATCGGGAAAACCGGGAAAAGTCAGGACAGGACTCACTGTCGTTAGTAGTTATTATTTAAAAATCAAATAGTAAAAAATATAAAGAATCAAAAAATAAAATATAGGCTATTATTTTAAAATCTGGAAAAGGCAGGGCAAAGACATGGAATTTAAAAAAAATATATCAGGAAAACTTCGTAGTAATTATATACCTAATAGTAATTATAGAAACCCTCACATGAAATGCTCAGAATACGAACTTGAAATGCGTTTTAGATGGACAACCAGACAAATAGGATAGGTTCATACAGTTTGTATACCATAACCATAACCATTGTAAACCATACCAGTTTATACAAAATATGTCCTGCATAGTCAGTTGACAATCAATACAGCATTCCTTGAAAAGCATTACAGCTTCTTGTAAAACTACCTAGTAGGTTCAAAATGCAAAATGAAACCTAAAATTTTAAAACCCGTTTTTCTTTCGTCCCAAAATTGGGGGAAATAAGAACATATTCACATTTCGCTTTAAACACAACTTCCGACACGTTTCACATCTTAAAATTTAGTCGTGACCACACTGACAATGCTTATGAATTTACTCGGGATAACCAACTCTCAATATCAACTCTTATTGAACCAATCTTCAATATTAACCAATTACTCTTCATTCTCGGGTGAACCAATTCTCGTTCTCCGTACAGTTGACCCTCTATCTTGGGATAACTATTCTCTCAATTTCGGGGAATCACTCTTTGATTTCGGTACAGTCGAAAAGGATACTGTAAAGGGCAGTTTAACTGTGTTGTTACGGTCAGTTGGGCAATTGCCTGCATTTATTTATTCAACCGTTCAGGTTAAATAAATGAGGGCAAGGGCTGTGGAAAAACATTTTCCAATTTTTAAATTATGAAGAACGAACGTACACGATATGTTGGTTCTCATAAGCTGTTGTAGGTAAGAGTTTTTCTGAATAATGAACAAAATTTGATGATAGGTGACTAAATAACAGGCCTGAATAAGAAAGTGTTCATAAACACTAAATAAACCGATGTTCCCCAGTTGGAGGGTTTTGTCTCAAGCGGGAAATTGTCAAACTGACCGCAAGAGAAATTTGAATCGGAGAGCGCTCCCGACCTTTGATTTATTAGCGTGTACAGTCTGTTCAAGAAGTTGAACCGTACGATTATGATGCTGAATGGACCCGACGAAGTCTGACACTTCTAAAACGTCTGGATTTGTCGCAGCACGTAACCGACGAAGTCTGGCTTTTACACTTTCAAAATCGTAAATTAGGCACTACTAAACAGTCAACTCAATTGAACACAGTAGATTAAAATAAAACTATAGTGGACTATATATTATGCAATGCATGTTTCTTTGTGGTGAGCACTCATGTCTCGTCTCTACAAGCCTCCCTGGTTTACTGACTTTTCTATTGTTTTATGAAGTTCTAGACTGTATGTAGTGGGGATTACATCGAATCACCCTCAATCACGTAATGTCATGAAGAATGAAAATGAACTTTTTACCGACTGGCGCGATCATAATAAAATCTATATACTTTTGGTTTTGGGAAAGCACACCATAAAAAACACTACAATTTGTTTATCCTGATTATAATTGATCGAATATCATTGATAACTTCACCAAAACAAAGCATCACAAATCAAAAGTTTAGGATTAATAATAATCAATTTCAAATAATATTCAATCATTCAAGTGCAGTCATTGGATTGGTGTTCAGGCATGAGAAGTCATTGTATCATTTTTTAAATGGCACAAGTTCAAACTGAAAATTGAACTACTGTTGACTAAGTGCAAATGGCTCATATGAAAAATTAATTAATGATGATGGCGCATTAAAGAGAAAATATTAAGTTCACTGTATAAAAAATAAGTTGATCATTATTACCTTTGTCAGTCTCTGAAGTTTTCAATTTTGTACACAAATTACAATAACTAACTGTTTCTTCTACGAATATAATAATTCATAGTGGACGTAGCCGAGTTGGTTAAAGTGTTGGTTTGCTCACCCAAAGGTCCCGGGTTCGATCCAGTTCTGACCGAAAGATTTTACCTTAGGCCACTCCCATGGAGGACACGTTAAGGAGTCGGTCCCGGCTGCCTAAAAACAGTCGTAAAGTCACGTCAGAGACCCTGAATTTATTCAGGTGCGAACTGATAACTCTGACTCCAGATCTGAAACAGCCAGAGCACACGATATAATTAGTTATAACAAATCTTGAATAAAAATATCAGGATTATTGTGAGATTCTTAGTTTACTAAACTCTATTTCTAACGAATTCCCAAGTAATTTTTGACATTGCTGATGCAATACCACTATTAGCTTTCTAAAATTATTATCTCCCATGTCATTCTTGTAGCTTCCTCAATTTTGTAGACTCTCTTCCAGGAGCATGTTGCATACAAATTTACAAACTACAATTGCAATTTACAAGTAAAACATCCCATAAGTTTTTTCACTTACTACAAATTTATATTCTAATTGAACTAGTTTGCAAATTGTTTTGCTACAGGCCTCTGATTCTACAACAGATATTCATTTTCCACATCATTTTTTCAAGCTTTCCCCATTCTATCTTTGTGTAAAGCTTATTAAACACTTGATGACGTACAATGTTGATTTTATGTTACAGTGACGAGCACAGTAGTGCAGGCAACTCAGGTACCTCAAACTAGCCAACAAGTGACCGGTGGCCAAGGCCCAGTCTCTCCGCCACACCAGAACGGTTTTGCGTCGGTTGGATCGGTCAGTTCTGCCAGCCAGGCTCAGTCACCACCAGTTTCCGGTGCGCCACAAGCTGAAATCAATCAGCAAACTTCATTCTCACAAGCCACCTGGACCGGATCCAACACGCTCACCTACACACAGCGTATGCAGCCACCCCACCACAATGCTTACTGTAACCATCATTTGGAAATATCATTTTTGATATTTTAATTAATACTGAATAACTTTTTTTTAACTGAATGAGTTTTAAACTGAAGAACATTTTAAACTGATTAAGTGACTAGATGAGGGAGTGATTGATCGCAGTTCAAGGGCGATCGTTATGCTCACTCATGGGCACTCGGGACTGTGCTTGGAAGTGTGACCGGCTGCTATGGGATAACGTCATCAGTTTTATTATCACTTCTCTAGTTCAAAATCGACCTAGAAACTGTCAGCACCATTCATAACATCATTATTATTTTTATGAAGCTTACACAGATCTGAGGTTTGTGCGTGGGTAACGAGTTGAATAATGATGATGATGATGATGATGATGATGATGATTGATGAGTTGAACCTACAGTTTTAGGTGGGTCCGAACCAATGGGAAGTGATTTCACAGCAGACAACAGAGTCGCTTCTGCTGGCCAAGTCAAAGCAGTCACCCTAATTATAGTCCATGCAGACCTCAGCTTGCAGTATTACGCTTTTGGGGTACAGTGCTGCCAAGTTGCACTGTAGCTAAGCAAGCCTGGTCAAGTGTTCATGTTTCCATCCAACAACATATGATTGACCAAATGTTCACAAAAAATTGCAACACCTGGCTCATATTTTCATATGAAATAAGACTCTGTACTTCAAGCTAATTTTTTATGGACTAGATTGCAGCTTAAGCGTTCGTGTATTACTACCACAGCTCGCGGCTGTCACTTCCCATCATTGTATCATCATCCAAGCACAGGTCTCAGACTCATGTAGCTTCATCAGCAAAAAAATCTAAACTGAATAAGTTTTTTCTCTTGGTCAAATTCAAATTGGATCCTATACTTTTCACCATGTTTGGCAAAAAATTGGTAAAAATTCACAGTACTAAAGCAATGGAAAGAGATTCTACAATTGGAATATGATACTAAAATGAATACAAATGTAGAGATATTTTATAAAAAATCTAGTATTCTAATTCTATTTATTGGATGGCATGTTTAATGTTCTGATGTATAGAGTTAGTTACATTCTGAGCTCCTTATTCACGTCATAATTAATCATTTTTCTCCAAGTGATTTTTGTGCTAAATTTCAGGGGGGCATGGCGTCAGTTCAGAGGTATCCATGAGTGGACTGTTATCTACCCAGCCTGCTCCTGAATATTGGTGTTCAGTCGCTTATTTTGAATTAGATACACAGGTAAGCTGAACTAAGTTCAAATTGAATATTTCTTAAGCCTGTATTTTGCAACCGACTGTGAGGTCTCCTGTCTCGAGTTTGACTTGGAGAGATCTCTCTCCCTCTCTCTCGCTCAAGGTTAAGTTTTAATGGACGAATTTTTTTCCAGACTTCGCCCTTATTACATAAATGCTTCATAAATTAAATCTCATTGTTAATATCCAAAATCTTTCTCATATACAACCTATTGTGTTGTTAATAATATGCTCTTTAATTAGGCACAATTATATTTTGTAAATTTACGTAAATAAAGTAATTTTATCTTATCTTATCTCTTGCAGGTTAAGTGTAAGAATGGCCAAGATTTCGCCTTTTTGTGTAATTCATCTCTCAGATCCAAGCTCTCATTCTTTTTTACCAATCACATCAATAATGTCTGCTGTACAATACCTTAAAATATATATTTGTTGTATTTATAATCTTTTCTATTCAAACTATTCAACCAGTATGTTAACTTTTCCAAATGCAGTGTAAATCACTTGAACTATGTGATCTGTGAGTTGCTAGTATTAATAATATTTTTATCATTCATGTACATAATAAATTTACACAAATAAAGTCATCTGAATCTCTCTCTCTCTAAAAGGTTTTCAAGTTCTCCTTGAGTTAAGGAAGCCTCAAGGTAGGTTCATAAATAATCTTCATCCATTTTTCCAAACTCTGTTTATTACTTGATGCATTCTGAGAAACAAGATTCTTAAAATTAGAAGTATTTACGTGATAATTTTGAGTATTTTATCTGAAATGGCAACCACAATTAGGTTTGTAATTAAACCTTTATATTTGACTAACTTTTTTCTTTTATTTTGTAGGTTGGTGAAACATTTAAAGTATCATCTTCTTGTCCAAATGTTACAATTGATGGGTATGTTGATCCTTCTGGAGGCAACCGGTTCTGTTTGGGTGCTCTCAGTAATGTGCATCGAACTGAGCAAAGTGAGAAAGCCAGGTATGTATGTCTATGAACTTTGCATAACTAATGTGTTGTCACAACTCTGGTGTAAGGCTGGTTTCACATGAGCTACAATCACGCAACTGTAGCCAGAGCAATTACTGATTTCCGCTGGGTAACAGCCGCAAAATGTCTCTTCACATGAGCCTTTGTCAAAGTAATTATGAATAGCGAAGCTGTCGCCATCTTTTTTCTTAATACAAAAAAAAAAAAACAAAAAAACATTTCAGATATTCAAATTTTAAAAAGTCCCATTCTACTGTACTCAGCCTCCTGAATTTAAAGCAACTTGGATTTTCTCTACACATTGCACACTAAAATACAGGGTGTCTGAACTCTCTACCGACCTTTTCAGGTATTATTCCTGGACCATAGACAAGCCAAAATATCATATTCAAAATTTCGAAAACTCAAAAGCTACTCGTATAGCCGCCATTTTGTTTTTTCACATAGGAAATTTTAATTCGATAGCGGCTAGTTATAATTAAATGTTATTTGGTATTTAGCTTTATTACCTAAAGATCTAATTACAGAAAAAAATTTTTTTTTCAATTCAGCACAATCTATTGATTTATGTGCCTGCTCCGCTTATCCAGTTTCATTGAAATAAAGTGATGCTCACTAGCGACGACGCGCACACAGTGACACAGAGCCTAAGAAACCTACCTATAGCTCTGTTTCCTTAAATTTAACTTGAACTGTACACATATTTTAATGTCAGTTTTAAGCTGGATGTAAACTTATATTTTTCAACTAATTGTTATAACCATGATAATATTAATTTTTATTTGAGTTTAATATTTAAGCTTAAACTCGCAGTCTTAGAATATTTGCTCTACTTTTTTAAAAACAATAATATCAAAGTAGCTTATGTGAAACACACGTTTCTACTTTAAACGACGTTAAATGACTGTTTTGATCGCTTTATTATTTGAAAGGCCTTTCGCAAAATGTTCCCCCCCCCCTCAAGAATAAAATCCTAGATCCGCCACTGGTCACTGCTGTCATTCATTATGACCGGAACGCGGAGACGTACTGAACTGATATCCACAACTCGCAAACAGTGTAACAACCATGTTCTGAAGAACAGTTCTGACCAACAGTTCTGACGGATTCGTCAGAACGGTGTTGGTCTGAATTTGCATGCAGTGTAACCGTAGCCTAAAAAGTAAACAAACCAGATGAGGTGATTTCATATCAATTGGGAATTTTTGTTCAGAGGCCTTTTGTAATTAATGTAGGCCACAGTCAGACTTGACAGAACCTACATCATTTTTTACACTTATAATATCTTGTTTACTATATTTCCCGAAAATTTCTTTTATACACTGCCTTTGACGCTTAGGATCCCTTTTATTCCTCCATGTAATCCTAGTTATTAATTTTTTTTGCGTTTGAAATTTCATGACAGCGCAATTTTGCATTGTTTATATTGATTCAATAAGGTGTTGTATCATCAACTTCCTTCAATAATTCATGAGTCATCGACGGTTTTAATTTTTTGTAAAACGCATTAAGATTTTTCTTTGGTTCACATCACAGTCACCATCATCATTCCAATGAAGAATAATATTGAATTTATTAAATTAATTCTTATTGAATTTTATACAATATTGCAGACTTCATATTGGCAAAGGAGTGCAGCTGGATCTAAGAGGGGAAGGTGACGTGTGGCTAAGATGTCTGAGTGATCACTCTGTTTTTGTCCAATCTTACTACTTGGACAGAGAAGCCGGTAGAGCGCCCGGAGATGCAGTTCACAAAATATATCCAGTGGCCTACATTAAGGTAAACTTGTATTAGTGGTGGAATTACGTTTTTGATCTTGCAGTATAAAGATCTCTAAATTTAATCAACCTGAAAATTTTTCGAATTTCCTACTTATGCCATAATTAAACTGAAGACTTTTGGCTCTGGCATGATTTTTTGCTTGGGTTCGTTCACAAAGAAAGCTGTTGTAAGCGCTTGCTAACAAGCGTCGAGCATCGCGAGACGAAGTCTATATGGTATCAAGTCTGTTTGTTCAGAGACAATGCTTGTTCCGACTTTGATAAATTGATAAGTTTATAAATTGAATTGCAGTGATTGTAATGCCTGTTATGTGGGTCAGGCAGGTAGAAGTTTCAAATGTAAAAGAAATGAACATATTAGGGATTGGAAAGCCGAAAAAGGAGACTCAAATTCTGCAGAGCATCTCATTAATAATGGACACAAGTTCAAGGCTGAAGAAAATGTTGAATTTCTGCATTTGATTGGCAAAGGCATACAATTGAACATTTTAGAAGCTTTGGAGGTAACTAGGTTGGTAAAAAACGATTCCAATACTAGTTTAAATGATCAAATTTATTTTGACCAATTCAATACACCGAGCTTGGTTTCATCATAATTCTGGCCTACATTTTAATAACGGTACTTTCGTGTTTTCCTCGGTTGATCTTGACTGCATTTCAGTGATCTTCAATTGTTTAATTTAAAAATGTTTCAATTCTAGCCTACTTGTGTATTGTTCTTCTTTGTTACTTTCTAGATGTTCACGATTTTTTGTTCTTAATTTTGATTCTTATTTTTGCTTGTTGCTCCGCCCACAGTAGGCGTGACTTGTTATGACGTTCAGCCAATCACAAACCTTCAATGGAGGGCAGCCTATCCCTTAGCCAATAGTATCACTCTGTGTTTAGTATATATTAAGCTACTCTGTAATTTAGTGTTAGTTTGTTTGAGATTGATAATGGTGTAACAACCAAAACCAGTATCTCACTATTTTTAATAAATGTGGCTTTGGCAACTTTGTCTTATTATTCATTTTGTGTATAATAAGTGAACCACACATAACTTGAAAAATGCATAAAGGACATTCAAAAAGACAGCATTGTGAAAGTCTCAACTGTCACATTATTATCAGTTATTTCATCAATGTAAAAAGGTATAATAGCATTCCTACTCATATTATTATCCTGGTTTTGCAATTACTGTAAAATCACTTCCCGCTGGTTCAGAACCCACCTAAAACTGTAGGTCTAACTTATCAATCACCTTCATCTAACTCAGGGGTCTCCAAAACCGGCCCTCCAGTTTGATCTACTCGGCCCTCGACAGCTAGTCTCCTTCCTAAAATAATAGTGTTTTACCAGTTTTCTACTATTATTCAGTAGAACTCATGTCATCAAGTGTCACGGTGGCATCAATGCATAATTAAACTATCAAATTTAGCAAGATTTGTCAGGCTGCATACTCAGTGATTTTTCCAGAAATTGTGGATAAAAGTCAGTAGCGTGAATATGCGGGTATCAGGGGAATAGATCCCCTCAGACGAATTAAATTTTGTAATTTTAACAACCATTAAGAGACAATTTTCGAAAAAAGGCCAAGAAAAATGTCTGGATTTGGTAAAAATGTGGAGATAAATTATTTCATGAAATTTCTGGTGGAGTACCCCCGAACCGCACATATTAAAAGTTTTTTCAAGTACATTTGACGGTACCTCAATCAGCTGGAGTAGGGAATCAAAAATAACAGTGATAATAGTTTACAGAAGGCTTGCTTTAAATGTTATTAGTCCAATAAAGAGAGTCCAGATCTCCCATTGATTGACAATGATGCAAGAGCTAGATAAAAATTACTTTGACTCAAATCGTGGGTCGAATTGTTGAATTCGTGTAAAATCGCTTATAATGTGGTCTTAAAAAGATTATTTCTTAAACCCACGAACCCCCCTTAATCAATCATAGCATTTATTATTATATTTTTGAATTTTTAAAAGGCTCTGTCCACTGCACCTTTTACCATTTGTAGTTCCTGGAGTCTACCCTCCGACTACACTATATGGCTCCCCCTCCTCGCAATAGACTGAACATCGAGCTACACCGCTGATAATAGGTCAGCAGATCATATGTGCAGGAGACATGAATATCAACACCCTTCAACCTCGGCCACATCATCAATATAATGACTACTGCGATCTTCTAGGTGAACATGGGCTTAGGCACTGCATCAAACGAGCAACCAGAATTACAACAGAAACATCTTCATGTATAGATCACATTATTACCAACTCTAGGGATAACCTCTTTCCAATAATTTATGAATCAACAATAACTGATCACTTCACCACAATACTAGGATTACAACATCGATCAAGAATTAGTGCGAATGAAATGGAAATGCAGAAAATAAATAGCACATATGAGAGGATAGACATCAATAGCCTGAAAAATGAATTACAAAATGAGGAATGGATTGATGTCTTTGAAAATAACAATCCGGATACATCTTACAACACCTTCATATCAACTTTAAAACAGCATATACAAAATAATACTAAACAACATCGGCAGCGGAAGAAGGACAAACCTATTAAACCATGGATCACCAGAGGGCTAGTAACAGCAATAAGAGCCAGAAACTTGCTTAACAAAAGAAGAAAGGAAAATCCAAATGACATAAACTTATCCAACTACTATCGCCGATATAGGAATACACTCACAACCTTAATTCATGAAACAAAGGAACAATATTATAAAGAAAAATTAGATGAAGCTGGAAAGGACAATAAAAAAATGTGGAAGTTAATCAGAGACGCCACTGACTCTAACCAGAAAACAAAAATGAATTTGGATGCTATAAAAATAGATGATACAGTTGTAACATTGAAGGAAAATTCAGAAGCTGTGCTCAACCACATGAATAATTTTTTCACTAATATTGGAGAAAATATGGCTGAGAAAATAATAAATTCTTTGAATAAATCACTGGATCAAATCATAACACAACATAAACCCATTTCAAGAACTTTAAAGTCCATGTATTTTCATCCAATAAATGAAGAAGAGCTTCTTGAAGCTATTGGTACTTTGCGTAATGACAGTGCCCCAGGACTTGATGGTTTCAATAATAGGACATTGAAGTGCATAAAGGATTATATTGCTAAGCCACTAACACACATATTCAATTTGAGTCTGACAAAAGGAATTTTCCCAAATGCTTTGAAAGAGATATGTGTTAGACCATTGCATAAAGGAGAGGATAAAACAAATGCCACCAATTACAGACCTATTTCACTAATTAGCAACATTTCTAAGATTTTGGAAAAACTAGTTAAAAAACGTCTGGTGAATTACTTAGAAAAAAATAATTTACTTTCCACAAATCAATTTAGATTTCGTGAGGGTAAGAGTACAGAGGATGCGGTATTAGAATTGTCAAAATTTGTCATAGATAAGCTAGAAAAAAAAAAAAAAATGTGCAGCAGTGTTCCTGGATTTGGCAAAGGCTTTTGATACTGTAAATCACTGTTTGCTGCTGAAAAAATTAGAAGCCATGGGAATTAGAGGAGTAACTTTGGAATGGTTCAAATCATACCTCAGTGACCGTCATCAGAAACTCAAGATAGAACACCACCTCAGCTCAGAAACTACAATGAAATTCGGAATTCCTCAAGGAACGGTACTGGGGCCAATTTTGTATTTGGCATATGCAAATGAGCTATGTTCGTTACAGATAGAGGGGAGAGTCATTGCCTTTTCTGACGATACAGCATTACTGTTCGAGGGAAACACCTGGGAGGAGGTTTTTCATTTGGCAGAGAAAGAATTGTTGAAAGCTAATAAATGGTTGAGAGAGAATTTGCTCACAATAAATGCAACCAAAACAAAATTCTTGGCCTTTTCTCTGACAGAGCGCACGCGACCACCTGACTCTTCAAATTGCATCACTGTGGAAGGATCAACAACACATGTGATTGCCCCTCAATTCAACAGGTCAACGAGATGAAATATTTAGGTACAATAGTGGACAACAAACTCAAGTGGGACAAGCACATCAATCAATCAGTAACCAGGATTAGGAAACTTCTATATAAATTTTATCAACTGCGTAAAATCCTAAACTATGATACAATAAAAACCGTTTACTTTTCATTAGTCCAATCAATCCTAAGATACGTCATAATTGTCTGGGGAGCTACACATTTCATCCATATTGAACCACTTTATAAAATTCAAAAACGCATTCTAAAAATAATTGGTTTCAAGGAGAATCAATTCCCCACGAACATTCTCTTCAAGGACAGTAAAGTACTCAGTGTGAGGCAACTCTACATCCAGGCTATCATCACAAGAATGAAGAAAAACACCGAAGAATTAAGACTGGTAAATCACATACACCAAACAAGGCAAAGAAACACAAATTCAATAGTACCAAGGATGCACACAACGTTTGGACAACGAAATTACATTTACCTAGGGCCGAAAATTTACAACATAATACCTGCAAATATTAAAGAAGAAATTAACACATAAAAAGAAGTTTAGTCAATGGCTGATAGACATTGGAGTGGACATTAGTGAGAACTTAGTAAGACTGTAAATAGTTGAGCAACTACTTTTTTAGTTCTTTTTCATGACTTATTTTAAACTTTTCAACTAATTTTCTTTTTCACTTTTATTTAATGCATTGTAATTATTCACTTTTAAAACTTACACACTAATATCTTGAGTAATACAGAAAACATTTGAAGTAGAAAAACCCCAACACATAGTATTATAGTGGGGTATATTAATTTATTAATTACATTTTTATATTTAAAAAGACTTGAGGCATGAAATTGTTATCGTTGTATTATATATAATATTATATTATCCATTCATTGTATTGTAAAATGTTTTGATAAATAAATTTGAAATTTGAAATAGTAGGAAAATGAAAACGGGTATGGCCTTCTTCGGAACTTACTGGAGAATTTATTGAATTTACTGGATTTTGGCCCTGAGGCTGGAGAGTTTGGAGACCCCTGACTAACTCATTACCCAAGCATATAGTCTCAGACCTATGTGGGCTTCATCCTCTAAAAAATTCATTGTTCTATTGCATTTGTAAATAAAATCAAGATGTGGAGTGTCGTAAACCCAAATAAACGTACAATACAGTACAAATTCTTTATAAGCATTTCGTTATTATTTAATAGGATAAGAAATACTGCTTTTCAAAAAATCAATAAGTTATTAAACATTCCATATTTTTTCATTCGTATAGTTGAGTAGATATTATATTTCTATCGCAAAACCAGGGCTTGTTCTTTTGAAATGAATTTTAAAGTTGAATTTAATCCGGTCGAATACCGAATTTTAACAATACAGTAATATTTTATTTATGTTATTTTTGTTAGGTGTTCGACTTGAGGCAGTGCCACAGACAAATGCAGCAGCAAGCAGCCACAGCGCAGGCTGCCGCTGCAGCCCAAGCAGCCGCCGTCGCCGGACAAATACCTGGCCCCAATTCTGTAGGTGGCATTGCTCCAGCCATTAGTAAGTGTTCTTTTGTTGCTGAATTTTATCTTATTAACTGTTATCATCTGTATACTGGACAAATCCTGGGAATTATAGGAATAGCATTTATAGCGGCTCTAGGCAGGCAAAGGCTGTACTATTTCAGTGTACTTAATCTAAGACAACGTTATGTTAAAAACAATAAAATAAAATCAGTATCAATAAAAACAGTAATCTATACATCCCTCATTTAAATGCCATTTATAATCTTCGCAGTGAAACTACCTTAACATATGAAATCACACGAACGGATTTAAGTGCTTGTAGAAGGCAACTCTCACATATATGTTCGAGATTGATGAATAAACTTCCTCAGAATTATATTCGTACAAAAATTAATCGTTCAAGAAGTGAGTGGATAGTTCACAATGATGAGGTAATGGGAAGTGATAGCCGCGAGCCGTAGCAGGTATCTGTTCAATCAGATAGAGATAAGCTGCGTCCTGTTTGTAGCGGTGACCGATTAGATTGACCTGCAAAAAAGACAATGTTCTCTGCTGTAAAATCACTTCCCGGTGGTTCGGAACCCACCTAAAACTGTAGGTTCATCTCATAAATCACCATCATCCAACTCATTACCTACG
Organism: Conomelus anceps; assembly: GCA_948455865.1. Classification (NCBI taxonomy): domain Eukaryota; kingdom Metazoa; phylum Arthropoda; class Insecta; order Hemiptera; family Delphacidae; genus Conomelus; species Conomelus anceps. The sequence continues at coordinate 37,299,293 of OX418219.1, forward strand.
CACAGGTCTCAGACTTATGTAAGCTTCATCCTCAAAAAAAAAAAAAAATGCTTTATTCTAAGCTGATTTTTCTATGCAAACTTAAATATATATTGTGTTCCATACGATTTGAAAACTTTTTCTCCCTCTGCTTCCTCAATCCTCTCTTCCCCATTTACCATCGACCATAAGGTTCTACTCCGTAAATTAGCTCTTCTTGGTTTCAGTCACAAAGCTCAAGCATTGTTTAAATCTTATCTCACAGATGGAAAACAATGTGTAACAGATGGTAATAACAGATCACAATGGAAAAGTATAATACATGGCATGCCTCAAGGTTCTATTCTTGGCCCCCTCCTTTTCACCATTTATGCAAATGACCTCTCCTCAGTAATCAAGTTTTCTAGTTTCCACACTTATGCAGATGATCTTCAAATCTATTCCAGCTGCTGTACTTCAAGAATCAATGCAACTGTTGACAGGATGAATGAGGATGTTAATCTAATTGTTGAATGGACTAGGAATAATGGTCGTAAACTCAATCCTGTAAAAACACAACCTGTAATCATCGGCTTTTCACACTTGATAAATAGTATTGACTTGAGCCTTACTCATAGAATCATTGTTGATGGAAATGCAATACAATATTGTACAAGCCGCAATTGTAGCTCAGTTTAGAACTTAGGGATAATCATGGATTCAACACTTCACTGGTCAGAGCAAGTTATAAGTACATGTAAGAAGGTATTTTCAACTATGCATCCTTTGAAGAAAATGCAAGATATCCTACCTAGAAGTGTCAAGTTTGTTACTGGTTGAATCTCTCATCTTCCCACATTTCATGTACTGTAATTATGTTATGAATGACATGACTCACTCTGAATGATAGACTGCAGTGCAGTCAGAACTATTGTTTACGATTTGTCTACTCTCCTCAACGGCATGAACGTATACCTCAATCCCGCATTGCAAGCTCAACTCTCAAACTTTCTGATCAAATTTTATTCAGGGTAGTGAAACTTGTCATAGTTATTCTCAGATCTGGTAAACCAAATTACTTCAAAAAGACAAAAATTTGTGTCTAAAGGCACACGAAATGATGTCTCACATACCAGAACTGGGGACACTACCCTAAGAATACCTAACCATCGTACTACTATTTATAGAAAATCGTTTATTGTCAGTGCTTGTCATGCTTGGAATGCACTTCCAAATTGCATCAGGTGCATTGAGAGTCGGGCACCTCATTCATTATCTCATCATTAAGGAAATATGTCATGGACAAAATGGCTGCATCTGTCCAACCCTAGAGCAATTGAATGAAACCCCAAAAACATTAACTTACTTTGAAAATAATATTCCATCAGTATTGTATAGCTTATTGAAAATATGTTTTATCACTCACCACAATCCTTCTAAGAAAACTTGTACAAAATCAACTATCTTGAATGATCACCTCATCTCCTCTTCTCATCATCCACCACCATTATTATCATTATCATAATTAACTTCGAACAATTCATAATTTATATTATATTATAGGAAGCAAGGAAGCTATCTACATTCTTTAAATCTAAAAATGATACAATAATATCATTGCTTTTCTCTTCTACTTCTTTTTAAATTATACATTCCTTTTTTTGCTCACGATCCACTAGAGCTTATTACATAATTAATTTTCTATCTTTTGACTCGGTGTAAGTGCTCAAGCTTCGGCTTCTGCTGGCGGCGCCTAAAATATAATGCTCTTCTTTTTTTCGTTTCCTTCAAATTAAAATGTTTTTTTCTATTTTTGAAAAATAATTTGTTTTATATTTTAATTTTTTTGTGATTCCTGAGATTTAAAAAAGAGAAAATAATTATTTTTATTTGTGTCGCTGTACTTTATTGGCAATAAAGTTTGATTTGATTTATTAACCAACCGGATACTTCTTAACTAACTTGTGAAGAAGCTTACATTTTATTGGTGAATCAAAATGAGCAATCATTTTATCTCATAACTTCACTGTGAAATTGATATAGTCTTAATTTTTAGAAAGATCTTGCAATTTTATTAAATAGCTAATAGTCCCGTCAATTTATTAAAAAGTAAAGAAATAAGTTTCAAAAAGGCTGCTAATCTGGATTTAAGACCAGAAAAACATGCTGAAAGTCACCAAGAATCCAGCTGTGTTTCAGCCGTCATCTTCGAAAAATGTAAAATGTTCTGGTCATTTTGATTTTTCTAAATTTGAGAGCAAGCTAAGTTGGACAGAAAACGTTACTTTAGCTTTTTTTATAAGAATGCTTAATTTACAAGAAATCTCTTTATCTTCTAATAGTTTAAAGCTAGTAGTTTACAATTCATTAATCTACTATAGGTGTGCCATTCTTTTCTAAAAGTACTAACGTTTCTAATATTTTTTGTTTTTGTTGTATGATAGGCTTCAGTGCAGCAGCTGGAATTGGAGTTGATGACTTGAGGAGACTTTGCATATTACGGCTTAGCTTTGTGAAAGGCTGGGGTCCCGATTACCCAAGGCAGTCAATAAAGGAGACTCCGTGTTGGATAGAGGTGGGTATTATAACAATTTTCTCATTTTCTTCTTATTTTCAAATTATTACTTTCAATTTAATTTAGATGTGGGTTTTCAAAATCATGTTACAAAATTTTACCAATTTGAGTAAATAAAACTTTATTGTTTTTTTCTACTTTTTAGACACAAAAACTCATACATGTACTGTATTACTTCAGTTGCTGATCCTCAGTTACTTACTATAACTTTGATTCAAGCACTGGTAGGCCTATTAATCAAATGAGCAAATTTGACAACAAAAATAGATGTTTTTGAAAAGTTGAATTTTTAGGTCGTGAATATCAAGAATGATTGGAAAAGGAAAAGTTTGAACAATTTATGGTATTATTATAATGCTTCTAGATCTCCCATTAAGCATTTTAAGAAGTTGTAGATTTTCAACATCTCGATAAAAGCCGCTAAATATTCTCTTGTATGATAGCAAAATTGAATTTTCTTTTAGGTACACCTCCACAGAGCACTCCAACTCCTGGATGAAGTTCTGCACACAATGCCAATAGATGGGCCTCGAGCCATGTAGTAAGTATAGATTCCGTTAAATAAGCACATGAAATTGTATAAGCAAATTATTTTAAATCTAAGTTTTAATTGAAAGAAAATCTAGTATGAGAATTCGAAAAGACGTTCAGTATTTTATGCTCTATTGCAAACTTAGTAATCGCTGATTTGTAATTTTCTCAGTGAATAGACTACTTTCTGATTCTCATGGCTATTTATATATATTTTTCAATAGGTGAACCAGCTGCATTTATCAGTTCAGTATCGCCAAATGATCGTGCTTCTACGTCATTTCAGTCCAGTACAGAGGATTCAATGGATTGTAGTATCACATATTTATAGCAAGGCCATTGATTGAAACTTTATATTTTCTAATAACTACTATTAAGAGACTGGCACAACGCTGATAACATCGTTCCATGCCAAAGGTACATTCAGTGGATGGCTTGTTTCAGGATAATTATTACTGATCTACGTTAGCATATTTGTAATTTCGAGAGAATTTTGTATTCGCCGATTCGTAGTGCTTCAATTGTATAGTATAAAATTAGGATAACTCACCAGGACAGTGCATGCTTGTACACGTTCCTTGTTTTTTTTATCAATTCTTCAATGAATTACTATGTAAAATACTCTACTAAATGTTTGTTAGTGCAGACATCTGCTAAATAGGCTGTTTCCATTCAATTAATTATTAATGAGTATTTATTATGATAGTGTTGTAGTTTGTGTATAAAATGTTTTTATTCTTGCTCTAAATTCTTTAGCTGTTGTTTATTTTGAACCAGTTTTAATGCAGTGTAATGTGCTTGTATATGACAGAAATCTGTGATATAAAAAACCTTCAAGAAAAATAATGATTTTTTGGCATGTATCTGCTCATATGAATTTTAGAAGTTTCTCTGTATGGTTTTGAACTAATCCTAATCACAAAAATGAATAAATAAGTCAATAGGCATTAAAGAAAACCTGTTTTCGTCTTGAACGCTATCTTTATATAGACTTTTTCTGAATGTACAGGATGGGCGTGGGAATCTGGCATTTATCAAATAATCAGAACCCCGGTAATTTTGTACATTAACAAAAATAGAAACATAAATCAAAACAATGCCCAAAACATTAGGTTATGTACGAAAATGCGGGTCTGCATGACTGTTCAACTTTCCATCTTATCCAATCAATTGACGGCTCATTCGTTTCAGCTCATCTAGGGTGTACAGATTCGTGTATCATATGTCGAATTTGGTCAATAACTTAGATTTTTGCAGGGGTACCTGCAAACCTCGGTACAGACCTTTTCACAGTGCGTGGCGTCTCGATGGAGCATGCGCGCTGAGCGCTTTCTCCCACTACTGTACCTGCTGCCTTGCGGTACAGTCAAGTTCAAATGTTCCCCAGGTCCGCTACCGCTAAAAAGTCTAGCACTGAGTGTATTGGACGCAACTGTACTCAACGGCTGGAGGGGAAGCGTGGTGGGAAAGACTTTCTGTCTCTCTCGCACTGCCTCCCCTGCCACCAGCGAGACGCCAAGCACCGTGAAACGGTCTGTACCTGATATACTTTTCATGCCTCGAAAACCACTAATTTTATCATTGAAATGACATTCACATTTTTTCTTTGCTTATTGCTAATTTGATAAGTTGAAAAATGAAATTCGTCAGAAGGTCACTGCAATCGATTGAACAATATTGGAGAGAGGAGTTTTTGTGAAACCCCCATCTTCGAATTAATGAAAACGGTCGTCACTTGAAGGAAGTTATTTTCGTATGTTTTGGGCATCTTTAAGCTTTCTGCTTCTATTTCGTAATAACTTTCATGTACAAAATTACCGGAAATCATATTTGTAAAATGTATCTTTCCAGCGCCCGCCCCACTCTGTAAATGATAGAAGATGACATTTCCCTATAATCTATTCATCAATGTTCAAATAGCTCAAATCACTTTTGATTTCAAAAAAATACTTCCTATCAAGATGATCTTCTAGTTTATGCATACTATCAATGTCTTGACATCAATGGAACTTAAAATTAGCCAAAAACTGTTGATAAGCTATGTACTCTGATTCCAGCAAATCAGAAGTGTATTGGAGGGAAAACTTATAAACCTAGGCCAATTATCCAAGCATATTATTTTTGTTTGCATTCTAATTTTCTATGACACTATCCTATTCAGATAAGATAATCAGACCATTGAACTATTCTCATCCACACGGCTCTTTCTATGATAATTTTATTATTGAACCAATATCATAAACACATGGAGCAATATAGGAAAGGATTCAATGTATGAACACATATTCCCAGTTTTACACGATTTTCTTTTACTGGGGGGTTGAGGCATGCAGCATGCTCCTTTCCCTCTTTATGTGAATGTAAACATTAAGTTTACTATATCTACATTAAATATTCTTAACAGCATGCTCAGAGCTATTTGACTGCTTGTTGATTCAAAAGTAATTTTAAAGTGCACTCAGTTCAGTTATGGATACATATTATTACAAAACCATTTATCACAAGCACTACCGAAACCAGTAAATTGTATTATTTATTGACAATAGTTTATGTTATATCAGCCATGAACAAATACTGGTTGCACAAACGTCCATTATAATGATGTTTTATTATCCATTCCATTATGTTTATGGCAATAGCAAATAATACAAAGCTTTTATCTATAATGAAGTACCTAGATCAGAATGAGCTGATCTTGAAAATGATTTTTCCAGCTTGCATGGTATCCATCCATATATTGTATTTGATTGACGACAATATAAATTGAATTATGTTGATAAATTATATTATTATGTAGTCTGGTTGTAGGAACAGCTTTTTGAATCATAAAATAATTGTATAGGTGAATCGCCACGAGAATGGCATTGCCCCCCCCCCCCCCCGCCATCGTAAGAATACATGTTAGCTGATGCCATTCTCGTGGCGATCCACCTATATCAGTAATTAATAGGTTAGGTTAGGGTAACAAAAGGACGCCATCTTTGCTTCAAATACTGCTCACCTATATAGCCAATAAACTGTACCGTATGCTATGCAACTGGAATGGCCCCAACCATGCTAAAGGTCTAGCAGAATTAATCAGGCGCAACAAAGAACCAATATGCGTTTTCAAAGAATCAATGTGCATTTTCTTCTCTTTATTCTTCTCTGCAGGAATTGAGTACAGGTTTCCTTGTTGCACACACGTAAGCAAATGGATGCCTGCAACCTCAGAAGACTATTTTCTGGTTCTGTGAGGTTAAAATATAATTTTGGCTGTTTATAGCTATTGGAATTGATGAATTATTCCTCCATTTCATTGGTGTGTATTATCAATATGATGATTGGTGATTGTCAAGTGTAATAATAAAATAACAGGAGAATGGTGGCCGGTTGTGTCACTTTCGGTTGTAACAATCTTCATGACAAAGAAATTCAATTTCTTTACACACTTGAGTGGAATGTTTTGTTATAGTAATACTTTCAAATTATCTGCGTGTTATTTATTAAATTACTGCACTATTAATTTAATATAGTGCTTATAAAATGTGCATTTTAGCTCATAGTTGATTCCAGAGTGTTGCCATGTAGTATATTTTAAGAGGTCTTGGGCTTTGAATATATATGCTAATTATAGATAAACTAGTAGGTTACCCGACTCAGTTGACTCAACTTATTTAATTACTTAAATTGAAATAAACCAAACAAATTGATAGGTAGTCTATTTTTCTTCTCCTTTCTCTTCTCTGTCTTTTCTTTCTTCTCCGTCTCTGTCCACTCTTTCTCCTTCTTTTATTTTTTCTTCTCCCTCTTCTTCTTCTCTTTCTATTTCTCCCCTCCTACTTCTTCACCTCCTTCTTTTTCTTCTTAACTCACCTACCAATAATGCACCCAGTTAATATTTTTTCTTATGGGACGTTATAGTTTTGTCGACAGATGACAGCATCAAGAGGTTGATACGTCAGATAATAATTATTTATTCAGTAATCAACTTATGCGATCACTTACAGATATATTGATAATAATTATAATGAAATTTCTTTCAAATATTTTACAAATGATTAGAAATTACTTATTCATTTATAATTTCATCATTCTCTCTATTATTAACGTGTTTAGTCATATGCATTGATATTCTATATATTTTTGTATCTCAATGTTCCAATGTTATAAGCAGTACCAAGGTGAACAGATGATATTCTATTCTAATTGCCTTGATCAAGTAGAGTCATTTTAAATTTGCTTGAAACTTCAGTTTTAACCCTAGAACGGAAAGCTTGATGGAAATTACACTATCGCTAAGCATTCGTAAATTTTACGACACTTTTTAAAAAAGATTTAAGGCTGTTGAGGGGATTTCAAAAATAACTTTTACCTATTAAATTAACTGTGTATTATGTCTAGAAACATTGTAAACATTTTATTTACAGTTTGATCTACCTTTTATATACAAATTGGATAAGACTTCAAGGGTTTCCAATTTATGACAAGTTATAAAGAATTTTTTTCTATTATGATATGTAGTATTTATACCATCACTACTGATGTAAATAAAAGTTCATAATATAAGAAGTTTGAAAAAAAAATTGACAGTTCGTTTTCAATGTAATTACAAAGATCTCTGACCCTTAATCTTATTGAAAAATATATGCAGTTTTACTATTACAACACTCTACATTTTACTATATACACTATTTGAAGGGGTCGGGGCGAAATAGTGCCAAGCCACATTTTCCTCATTTCGAGTTACAGAAGTTTCAAAGTTCAATCAAATCTTGAAATAATTATGTATTCAATAGTAACAATGTTCTTGGATTTACTGTCACTTTGGTTCATTCAGAAGTGATTTGCCTTTGTATTCCACTGATATTGATACAGATTATGTCCTTAAATAGATTTTTAAAATACTATCTCAACAAAATTTGTGGCTTGGCACTTTTTTAACTCAAATATATTCTCAAAATTGCAAGATTTAAAGCTGTTTTATTACACATTTTTGAATTCAATAATCGAATAATAATGTATTTAAACATGTAAGTACTGTCATTATATAGGAATATTTTAAAAATAACATTACATTATAAATGAATATTGATTAAAAAGTTTTTGAAAGTGATAGAAAATTGAAAAAAATAATTTGTGTTCTCAAAAATATTAATCACTTATTCAAGTTCTTCTACTTCTGGAATGTCTTCTGAATCAGCGACAAGATCAAGGTAGAACTGATGGTGAATCTTTGGAATGTAATCAAGTAGTTTCATGATGTCATCAATTTTTTTCTTCTGAATTTTCCTTACTCCATTGTACTTTGTTTTCAGAGCCATTTTTGATGTGTTTCCTTTTTTTCTTGTGCAAATTTCTTCGAATTCTTGATTCACTCGTGACTTTTCTTTAATAACCCAAGGATTAGTCACTTCAAATTTGAAACATATTATGTTTGAAAACTTGAATTCCAAGCCACTGATGCATTTTTTTTTACTTGAATTCAGTATTCGAGACTTGAGCTGTGCCAGATCAAAAAATTCATCTTGCATCATTTCACTCACAATAAATTTCTTATTACGTCCACATTTTAAGATTAAATCTGTCCATCCTGCTGGGTCATATACATGAGGGTGGTTTCTTTGAAATGTTTCGATTTTTGCAAAATCCCTATCTGACGGTAAAAACGTGTGTCCCGATATCAAAAACCAGTGTTCGATCTCTTCAAACTGTTTGGTTTGGATCAGATATGACCATAGTGCCATAATATTCCAATTTTTATTCTGTCCGCCACAGTTGTCAGTGAACAGAACAAGTTTCTTGGCATTTATTGCATTTACTTTCAAATATTTCAAAATGCAGCTTCCTACTTCATCACTTCCCCTTCCTGCTATTTTTTCGTTCCAGAGAAACATGAATCCTAAATCTTTACCACAATCATGTATCCCCACATTGTATGTCCATAATTTACGTAAATAGAAAGCTGAGGAGCATGTGAGCTTGGGCGTTGGTAAGGTCTGCTGCAAATCTACAGAGATAACGTGGACTGAAGGATATTTTTTCGCCAATTCACTATAGTCAGACAGAATCTTCCTTGTTGCTTCAGCCTGTCGAAGATGCAGCTCTTTTTCTCTTTTGGAAGAATGTATTTCCTCTTGTGTACCGTTTTCGATTTTCACTTGTAGAGAATCACAAGTCCTACATGTGTCTGAGGCAGGAAACTTGAAGCCAATATTATACTCCTCATTGAAAATTCGTCTGTATTTGTCTTCCGAAACTGTTTGGAGATTGTTCTCTGCCGCAAACTCTAAATACTTCTCATACAATATTTTAATATTCACATCACTCCCCAGGTACACTCGATCAGGATTAACAATACGACTATAATGCGATTGGTACTTGGGGAAACGTTTAATGTGTTCATGAACACCGTCTACAATTTCTTTGGAAATTCGATTGAATCTGTTATCATGTTTTCCTCTCCTATCAGTGGGTGGAGTAACGTTGGTTTTTATGTTTTTTATGATATTATTCACTCTCCCCCTATGATTTTGTAAACCATGAACACTCATGAACGTTTTTTTGCATACACGACGGGATTGTCCGTTGACTCGAACTTTGTAAATAAAAGTATTTTGTTTGTAGGCTGCCTCATCTCCAGGCTTCTTATATCTCCTTTTAATAGGGATGGCTTCAACACATCCGAAAAGGTAACCATTCTGCTTATCAAAATCACTCATGTCCCAGAAACCACTAAAAATTGATGTAATGTCTTCTTTTTTTATTTCGAAGCACTTGAGTGGACACTTACACAGATCGACAATCTTCGCTGCTGCAACTGGATTCCCTGTTTTGAAAGATGTATACGGTCGTCCTTCATTTCTTCTTTTTTTATTCAGCTCACTCTTCTTTATGTTTCTTCTCTTCTTCCTACCCTTGAACGATTTTTCGGGGGTTGGTAGAGGAATTCTTGTTGATTGGTTGTTGTTGCTGGTGTCACTCTGTAAAGAATGAAAAGACTGGGTCAAGATAATGCCAAGCAACAATGCTGAACAAATAGGAAGAATAAAGTGCCAAGCCACAAATTCGTTTTTGTTTTATAACTGGACTGAAATAATATGAAGCCTACTTATTCGAATCTATTCATAGTATGAAACAGTGTACCTTGAAATAGAACCTATAAAATAGCATTAAATTTTGATTTTCAACACATAATATTGAATGATAACCTCAATGTACACTGAACGATTATTTATTGTGATCAAAATAGTGCTGAGCAACACTCACCTCAAATTCGGTTTCAGAAGGTATTTCATTGTTTACTGGTTGAGTGTAGTCTGGATCTTCATCCGAATTGTGTAGAAACTCATCTGAATCCTCGGTATCACTTCCAAACACAAGCTTTCTTTTGCACGCCATACTGCTTTCTGAACGGACCTGTTGCTTGACACTGTCTTGACTCAAATCTCGAGTTTAAATTGTTGTGGGCAATAACATAACTTATCAACAGAGCACTCTTTAGTTATATTTTAGAAGCATTTGCATCATGCACTTATAGTTTAGCATATTGAATTATTAAAAAACATTGAATTAAAACGTTCACAAAAAAGATTGATATGTAAGCACTCGTAAAAATTACGACTGCTATATAATGAATATATACGATGAATATATACTGCTATATACGATGAATGACGCATACTAAACGGGTATAGCTAGAGACACACATATCCGCACCGCGCCAGCACCGCAAGCGCACCGTATGTTGGCCGAGTGTCGGTGAAGGTGATGCCGAACCACACATATCCAACACACTACCGTGCATCGGCCGTGATGCATACTGTTCAGTTCAGTATGCACTTTGAAGCGATTGCAATAGATCATTTTTGTGGAGTTTTACTATCATTTTGTGGAGTTGGTACAGTTTGTGGACTGGTCATGTTTCTTTACTTATAAATTTAAAAGAGAAACATGATGTACTTTTTAATTGCAATTTAAATGTTATAGCTAAATGTTCTCCTAATCACTTAGATCATTCGATTACTCCATTTATTCATTCATGGTAAAGTCTGTAGGTAATAATTAATGAAATTAAAAATCTTGAAATTAGTAATTGATTTAATTCTATTAAATTTATTGAAATAATAATCGGAAGTATTAAACTTAATTGAACATCAAATATTAGGAAAATAATAACAATTAAGAAAGAGTGGATGGAAAATGATATTTGGGGTGATGGAAAATTTGAAAAACAACACTTAGATGGTGAAGTTTTATTTTTATCTGAAACTTATTTTTTGTAATAAAAATGAAATTAATATAATAATAAATAATAAAATAGTTGAAATTAAAATTGCTTCCTCATACTAATTTCTTTCTCCTTTTTAAAACTCCCCTTCCTTTTCATCTCCTATTTCACTTATCCTAATAAATGGCTTTGCCATAGTTGGATAAGTTTCGTTTTCCCACACACACCAAAATGGAGCCACTTATTTGTAATTGTCTGTTGTGTTCTGCAGTTTGTCAAGGCACCACATAGACCCCCCCCCCCCCCCCCCCGTAGATCCGCCACTGCGGTCCTTATCATCACTATCACTGTACTTCTAATGTGATTGATCATACAGCACAGGAATGTTACATACTGATTCAATCAACTTCCCTATATCCATGTAGAAAGAGATTAGAAAAAGGGTAGATAATTCGATAATTGTCACAGACACCACACCGTGCCCGTCAAAAAGTAGTCTGAACTAGTCGGGCTCGGTGCGGTGATGTAGTTGCGCTGACGGTGCGGAGTAGTGGTGACTAGCAGGTTCAATTGCTTTGTTCAAATCCCAGGCCGTGTGATGGCCTACACACGGCCGTGGCACTGTGGGGACGCGGTGCGGATATGTGTGTCTAGCTTAAGACGGTGTTACCGACTCTGGGCCGGGTAATGGAAGGATTAGCTAGTTCTGAAAATCCAAGAGCAGAGGAATTGTGGCACTTCAATTTGGGGAGTGTTGTAAAATTTACGAATGCTTACCGTTCTAGGGGTAAGAAAGTAATATTTTGAATTGTATTTTATTAAATTAGAATCAATTCATATTAATCCTAAGGACTTGGTGACTTTATTAACTCAACGTTTTACTCGTGATCTTACCGTTTTTAATTAATAAATAATAATTCATTTATTTAGAAAAATATCAAGAATAACAAATTAAGAAATTCAATTAAGTTCTTAATTATTAATCATAATTCATTTTTCAATCAATATGTAAAAAAAAAACAATAATTATGTTCCTTCATAAAATTGTTCACTTCTCATTTCAGACACCCTTAAGGCTAAGTACATACAGAAAGTAACTGGTGATAGCAATGCAACGCAAACTTGAGTTGCTCTTAGGAAAGTTTCTAGTCGCAGGTGACTGGTTAATAGCATTGTTCATAAGGCCGAGTACATACCAAAAGCAACCGGTGATATCAACGCAACAGCAACTTAACTCAGTCAACTGGAGTTTTTTTAGGTTTACACCACGTGTAGGGGAGAGGGGGGCACCTCTGAACAAAACGAATGGTCAAAAAGAAAAAAGTGATTCTGGTCCAGTGCAATTTTTTCTTTCAGAAATGAGTGGTCTAATCACATTTATAACAGAAATGTTATAAACTCATGTGTTGTATCCTATAATCATGAAATAATGATATATTTGATATTTTCAAAGCTGCCCCAGAATTCCACCTTTGAACAACTATGGGGTACTTATGAACACTGAAGGGGGCACCTTTGAACACACTCTTATAGAATATTAAAAAATATTTTTTGGTTTGGAAGTGAAGGTTGAAGCTGAAGAAAGTTATATTCCAGGATTAATATATGCATTTATTAATACAAATCAATAAATAATAATGCAGGATATATTCATAGACATAATTTGATATTTCAATAAACAATGAAAATGATTGAAATACAAAAAAACGTGTTTAGTTACTAAATTAGCCTATTAGAAAAATATTGAAGCAATTAAATTTGAAAAAAGAAACATGATTGATCTTTCTATTCTTGTTAAGTTTTTAAAAAATATTGAAAACTATTATTATAGAGATATTGAAACTAGAAAAAAGGCTTACAAATAATGAGAGAATTCAATGAACAAAACTTGTAAACTATCTTATAATTATATTTAATTTCACCCTAATTTGAAGTTCTTGAAATTTATGCTGAAAAACATCATATTGGATGCTCGCTTTGTTCCTTTGTAGGAAATTGGTTTTGGTAAACTGTTTATTTTATCAGCCTTTGGAGTTCGCCATTGATCCACCTTATCAGGAAAAAAGAAATTATTTGTGGTACCTTTCTTCTTCAAATAGTTGATGAGAAATTCCCCATCTTCTTCAAATTCTTTTTCAACAAGCCCTATGTAGTGTAAAACTTGTTTTTTTTCGAAGCAAATGTGGCCAGAAGAAAATCTCCTCCATGAATTTCTTTATTCTCTCCATCATCAATCTTGAGCTCTTCAAAATCATCATCATCAAACTCAATTGTTGAGCTACCACTGTCATGCATTTGAAAATTTTCATTGTTATTTTCTTCAAAAAATATTTTTGATTTTGTCTGTTTCTGTTTATTCTTTTTACTAAAAACCTTTCAGGCCTACTTTATCTTCCATTGAAATTTACTTTGCTACACTTTTATTCTTCATTCTCCTCAATTTCTCTTCTTTTTCTTTTGCCTTCTCTTCAATTTTAGCTTTATCAGTTAATACTCTGCTTGTTACTGAGCATTTCTTCTTTCTTATTGGGGTCCTGTCTTCTTTGAAGTTGAATCTTGGATAGGGTCTAATAATTTCTGGTGTCAGTTCAGTACAGTTATCATGACATTTGTAATTCCCAGGAAGTGGAGGAATGTCATTTGATCTGCCAGGAGGGTAGTTTGATGGACCAGGAATGTTATTGGCTACATCAGGATTGTAGTTTGATGGACCAGGAGTGTCATTTGATCTGCCAGGATTGTAGTTTGATGGACCAGGAGTGTAGTTTGATGCACCAGGAGTGTCATTTGATCTGCCAGGAGTGTAGTTTGATGTAACAGGAATGTTATTGTCTGTATCAGGATTGTAGTTTGATGAACAAGGAGTGTCATTTGATGGAACAGGAGAGTCAATGTTCACCAATGATGGAGCAAAATCTTCATCAGTAAAAGCAGTTTATGAGAATGGCCAAATTCCAGGTTTGGCAAATCCAGAAATTATATTATTTCGTGTGAATGCCATGTCAAAGGCTTTCCTAATCAGTGATTAGAGATGTAGCAATTTGATTGTTGATCCTGGATGACTCAACAACCAATCATTTTGGATTGCAGACAATTTAGTCTTGAAAGGACCAAAGATAGCAACATCTAGAGGTTGAAGCTTGTTTGTGCAATGAGGAGGAAGTGTGACGAGAACCATTCCATTGGTTTTAGCATAGTGTACTGACTCATAAGTGCAGTGTGTCTCATGATTGTCTATTATGATTAAAATATGATCTTCTTTTGAGCATCTGGTGTGCCTCTGGATATGTTGCAAGACACAAGGGAAGAGAGCTGATGTCATCCAAGAACTGCTAGAACTGTTCCCTAAAGCAAGACAGCCTTCAGGAGCATCAATCACCAATGTATCAGGGACCTTGGCTCTTGGATATATCAATACATGAGGGATTGTGTTCCCAACTGCATATACTATGGCACACATAGTGATACATGTCCCTCTCTCAGCTGAAGAAGCCAACCCCACTTACTTAACACCTTTCTTAGCAATAATAAAAAATTTGGTGCTTGCATGACAGTGCTGACAGCAGTCTCATCTAAATTTATGATTCGATCAGCTGTAAATTTGTATTTCTCAAGCTGCCTCATATAGTTCTCATGAAACTGTTTTAAATTTTCTCTTTTAAAATGTTTTCCTCTAGCAATACTAGTATTCTCTGGCTTTTGTAGTGATAAACACTCATGTTTTTTCATGAAACACTTCAACCACTCAATGGCAACCAACTTATTTTGTTCCCACTTTGGAGGACAACAATTCAATTTCATAGCATAAGAATAGGCCAGCTCCCTTGTCTGCATGTAGGCTAATCCATAATGCATTTCAGCACATTTTAATGAATATTGTTCCAAATGGGACTCCTACTCATTTGTGAACACTTGACTGACTGTGTATTTTGAAGAGTATGCCAATTTTTCTGGTGCTGGAGTCTTCAATCGATTATAAATTGTAACATATTTTACCTTAAACTCCTCTGCAGCTTTTCTGAGGGACAAACCTTGCCTAACAGCTTCACAGGCTCTCTGGAGTGCAGCTTCATCCACTTCTTCTCTTTTCCTCACACGATTTCTCACCATTTTCAAGTCTTGAAACAACAAACACAGTTCAATGTCAGTAAATAATTATAATTAAATAATAAAGTACTTCACTTTCATGAAGTACTTACAACTATCAGTAATAATAATAGTAAGCATGAGACTTTTATAAGTGAGGAGACCCTTAGGGATAGTTTCATCTTGTTGTAGGAGCTATTCTTGTTATAGGTATAATAGTTTTTGGGGCACTTTTGAACACTATGGGGCAGATCAAAACAGTGTTCAAAGGCAGGGACGCAGCTACACACTTTTTTAGGGGGGGGCAAGCCAGCATTTTGCCGCCCCCACCCCACCCCCACCCCACCCATCGTATAACTATTTTTTTTTTATCTTTACTATAAATAAGATATAGATTAAAATACTTGGTACTATAAGCTAACAAAGATTTCGCAGTTGTTAAACTAACTTAAAAACTAGTCAGGTACTCAGGTATACGCATACCAATTACCATACTACCATACCAGATCAATTTAAGTATTGCTACTGTGACAAAGGGTGTATTGAAAAATCAAATTATTATTAAGGCCTGTTTTAATTAACATGAAACAATCTAGTACATCCTGAACAATCTTATTTACAGTTCAACATGAAAGTAAATAGAATGTTTCATAAACAATGTTACTATCAGATAAAGTGAATTTTTCTCGATTTCTTGGCTGCAAACGTTTTTATAATTTCATCAAAAGGTGTTCAATTGAAATCAGGCTGATATTTGTTAACCTTTGTTGTTTCATCCTGTTTCTCAAACTATTTTTGATAAGTTTGAGTTTACTGAAGGTCCTTTCCCCTGACGCAACAGAAACTGGAAGTGTGAGAAAGAGTTGTAAAGCGGTAGTCAAGTTTGGGTAGCCCTCTTGTAAACGTTGGTCGTGAATAATCTTGAAAGTTGAAGCTGGTGCTGCATGTTTAAGATTATTATCCAGTTCGAGAGCATGGAATTTAAAGCTTTCTACTTCACTAATTAGTTCCTCTTTGTTCAAGTCCTCTGGGTAGCTTTCAGCCAATGTTTGAGCTTGACGTTTTAAGTCATTGCAATCAGTTTCATTGATGCTCAATCCACTTAAAAATCAGAATTTGCTATCAATATCTTGCAAAGCCGTGAATCTTTTGTTCATTTCAGCAAGGATGTTATCAAGTATTTCTTTCAATGAAATGCTGAACTTTTCTTCTGTCGTTAAATTAAATCCTTCGTCCTCACACAGTTCTCCTGGCATCCTTTTCTTTTTCCTTTTTCTCTCTTCCTTGAACTTGGCCTCAATACCGATTTTCTCTGCTACAGTCATAGCACTGGTGATTGCATCTGGAACTAAAGTTTCTCTCTTTGAAGAAAGCGCATTAATCAATCCTTTGATATTTCTGACTGCTTTGTCAACTGTTACATCTTCTCTTTGGAGAAACTTGTTTACTCTGTCAATCATTTGTAATACATTGAACCAAAAAGAAGTGAAGATTATAAATTTGAAGTCCTTTATTTGGTCAATCAGTGATCTGGCATCAGTTTTAGTTTCTGGCGTGGATCCATTAGTGGATAGCTCTTCAAGAGCTCTACAAATGTTGCTTGTGTGTTTGTAGACAACCTCTACAGAGTCAAGTCGAGCTGACCACCTTGTTTGACTTTCTAATTTCAATGTTTGTGGGACATACTTTTCTAGTACTTCCCACCTTGAGGTAGAACTACTGAAGTAGTTGTAAAGAGAGTGCAAAACTCCAAAATAGTTTTGAGCTGGCAGACAAGCATCGGCTGCATGAACACCGACTAAGTTCAAGGAATGTGCAGAACAAGGAACAAAGTAAGCATATTTGTTTTCTTCCAGTAATAAAGCTTGTACTCCTTTGTACTTGCCTGCCATATTGGCTCCGTTGTCATATGATTGGCCTCGACATAGTTTAATATTCAAACCATCATTATTTACTTTTTTAAGAATTTCTTTAAAAAGGCCTTCCCCAGTTTTGTCGGAAACTACAAAAAAGTCAAGAAAACTCTCCACAACTTAGGGTTCGTCATTGATTTTTACATATCTAATAACTTCAGTCATTTGTTCATGCTTGCTTATGTCTGGGGTACAATCAAACATTAGAGCAAAATACTTTGCCTCTTTTACATCTTCAATTATGGACTGCCTTACTTTGTTAGAAATTATTTCTAAAAACTCATCCTGAATTTCTGAAGAAAAATAGGATACTTGACCTTTTTTGTGTCATTCAATGTGCTCTCGGAGTGGAGCGTTGTAATGCGATACCAGCGCAATAGTGTTAAGAAACTTTCCACTGTTATGATTTTCAAAATCAGATCTTTCACTCGATCCTCTAAAAGGACTACCTTGTTTGGCTAGATGTAAAATAAAATCTATTATACATGTACAATATAACACTTCCCTCCAGTGAGTTTCTTCTTTTTGAATGGTGTCCTGAAGTTCTTTGTCAATACCTGCTCCTTTAATAAGGGATAATTCTAAAGACTTCCACATACCAAAAAAGCGTTTGTGGCTGGATGAGTTTTCATGTTCTGGTATTTTTTCATAAAGCTTTTTCCACTTGATGAACCCTTCTTCTTTGGCTAAAGATGAGATGGAGGCATTGTGAGAGTGCAAATGAGCAAAAAGTCGGCAAGGTACGCAGTACAAAGAAATTTCTGTTTCACTGTATGCCAAATACGATCGTTTAACACGCTTGCCATTTTGTAGCATTTTAAAAAACCAATCATTTGTGAGAGTTCTTCCATCTCTTGTGCTTTTTGAGATGTCTGGTATGAAGTCGCTTGTAGCTCTCATTTTAGTAATGAAGCACCTATCTTCATCAGACAAACTTGTCGGCCAAGTTCCAGGATCATTAAAATTTATATCAACTTTAGTTCGGTTTCTTGATCTTGACTATGAGATTCTTCAGCTAATTGTGATTGAGGTATAGTCGACAAATCATCGTCTTGCGACTGGGTAGGATTGCCCACTTCCTCCATTTCGGATGTTGATATAGTTGTGGCATCAACTGGATCTTTAGGAGTTGATTCTGGGCCTAGAACAAGTAACTAAGTAACTTTCTTCTTAGATAAAAATATGGAACAAAATAAAACAGGCAATATTTTTGCCGATATTTACTATTAAATATTTTAAAAGCTTACCTGTAGATTCTGGTGTAGTCGCGTTATCAGTAACTTCATTAGAAGGTGCAGCATCTCCATCACCAGAATTAAAATACTTTCTCAAAGCACCTTTCAACTTGATCAATTCCTTCTCTTTTTGTCTTATAATTTTTTTGTATGCAGCACCAGATAATTTTTTCCGATCAGATATTGTATTGGTTTGCCTGCAAAGGGACGAACAAATTTTACTGTAGCTGTAGGCATTAAAATGAGGCGTAACTCAGTTGTTGGGTATTCTAATCATACAGGGTGCGCCAATTATTTCCACTCAATCTCTAGCAGCGAAACTAAAAAAGATATCAACAAGATTTCTTGTAGGGTTATACAGTGTCACTCGGACTACAATTTTATTCCACAAAAATTAGCCACCCTGTATACATCAAAATATTTTAAAATTGTAGTCCGAGTGACACTGTATAACCCTACAAGAAATCTTGTTGATATCTCTTTTAGTTTTGCTGCTAGAGATCGAGTGGAAATAATCTTATTTAATATTATCGCTATATATAATGCATTTTTCTACAGTAAATTGAAGAACTTGAATAAGGTAAGTTTTAATAGGAGCATCGAATTTGTGTTAAAACAAATTTTACATTATTAGAGAAGTTTTGTTGTTGAATGGCTTTCAGCTTCGTACGCGTATGAGATAAAACAAGTAAAAAAGTTTAGGGAATAATAATTAATTGTATTTGTTTGTAAGTTTAAGTTGTTTTTGTTTATATTACAAATTATACGAAAATGATGTCACTCTCTTACCTTGATATCTGATTGTTGTGGTTACTGCATTACAGCAGCCATGCAGTAGTAGACAGATGGGATGGGTTGTATTACAATACAAATATTGCATAAATGTATGTATGCAGTAATAACAAACACAACACAGTTTAGTCAATCACCATATTAACAACAACACTTTGACTAACAATAACAAATTTGTTGCGGAGCGGAGCGATATTGCTGTCTCGCTGTCTGCCTGCACTCTGCACTCTGCAGGTAGTCGAAAATTGCGTAGCGTGGTTGTTATTAATAAACAAATTGTCGGTGGGACTAATGGCGGGCGGGCGGGGAAGGGGGAGCGCACTGCGCACAACTAGATTCGACCGTGACCTTGGCTGTAGGGTTTGCTATTTTACGCGTCGAGCGTCTGTCACTCACCACTGCTCCTATCACTAACTCTTCTCAGCCGCCCCGTAGCTTTACTGTTCTCCTTCAATATTGCAATGGAATTAGACCACAGGCGGCACAATCATGAAAAATAGTTAAAGTAATAAATAACATCAACAGAAAAAAAATTAAAATTAATGTTAAAATTTAAAAATAAATTTTTCATTTTGCCGCCCCTGGATTTTTGCCGCCCAGGGCAAGATCACCCCCCAGCCCCCCCCCCCCCCTAGCTGCGTCCCTGTTCAAAGGTGCCCCCAATCTGATGTTCAAAGGTACCTCATGAACAGAAGTGTGCATTTTTTTCCATTTCTAGGTTATAGCCACCAATAATTTCACTTGTTTATAAACTGATACAAAGCTCAATCACAGCACTTTTCAACAACTTCTTGGAACTGACTGGATTGCAATCACAGCTGGAGCAAAAACAAAATCTAAATTTTATGGAATCATATTGTCTACAAATGAAAAGTAAAAAATGTACCTCACCTGCTAACAGAGAATCCAAACACCACCAAACAAGTAATGGATGTTCAATGCAGTGTAGCCAACAAAAAAATAATGCAGTCAATTTTGCAGTCAAATACAGTGGAGAGGGAAATCTGAATGTGTTTAAAGGTGCTCCCCTCTCCCCTACATACAAAAGAAACCCAAGTTGACAAGTTGTCCAGTCACTTGTACTGATGTCTTCATCTGAGGTGGAGGCAGTTCTTCTATATGTGCTTAGAAAAAAGAAAAAGCATTACATAGATGGTTTAGTGTGCATCCATATAATTGCAGCAATGTACACAGAAGCCAGTGTCATGCCTTACAAGAATTGGAAGAATATCCCGAAAAGTTTTTCAACTATTACAGGATAGCTATGATATGTTGCTGGATTTAGTGACTTCTCTACTGCTGGAAAAAGATACTAACTACAGAACCCCAATTGATGTAGGCAAAAGATTAACAATCACATTGAGGAAGGTAAGTTCAATGAAATGTATTTTTTGTTCTTGAAGTTTTACAATATTTCACTCAAAAGACAGTATGTCATTTTTATTAAATTCCACCAAATGCATTAGACAAGGTATTGCAAACAAAATCTTCATTCTCCTGGGCAGGAGTTCCTGGAGAAGTAATACCAGCCAGCACACTGGAAAAGTTCGTTTCTGCTGTGTATTAATTTCCTTTGTATCTTTTTTAACACTTACACTACCATAAAATGGGTGACTTTGGACATTTTCAAAGTTTATGATCAAATAAAACACAGTAATTATTAATTAATATTTATTTTTATAGGCTTAAAAGTACAGTCTTAACCTAAATACTATAATCCAATACAGTTTTACCTATTAAAAAAAATTACCCTTTTTTTAAAAAAAAACATGAGTGTCCAAAGTCAGCCTCAAAGTTGGGTGGCTTTGGACACACCTGGTTTTTTAATTATTATCCAAAATAAACCATTGTTATGGTGACTTTGGACAGTAATAAAATTTTTTAAAAATATTACAAACAATCCTACCTTGATACAAACCTAAAGAAGTGAATTTGTGCCTATTAAACATAATATAAAAAGTAAAATAAAACAGCTTCTGCTAGTTAAACATAAAAGAAAACATCTTCTGCTGAAATATAGGTAGGCCTAAATGAAAATATTTTAAGGCATGTATGGTAGGTAGGCTCATAGTTCATAGTTCATATGGGAAAGCATACCTACCACGACGGATGAACAATGGTTTTACAATTTGAACAATCTGATTGACTGAAACATATGAAACATCTTCTTCAGTTGGAAAAATATAAATATTTTTAGCCTTTGAAGACTGCCTCAAAAACGAACACTGTATAGAATGAGGAGATGATTTCTTTTTTATCTGACAAATAAATTTTTTTTTGAGGTTTTCTTTTTAGAAACTTCATAATCAAGTTCAACGATTGCAAAGTCTTCTTCATTGAAGTCATTCAATGAAATATTTTCTTTTGGTTCATCATCTGAGCTTGTATCATGCCATTCACTTTCTGGAGTTAGACTATGAAAATTCTCAACATCGTCAATTTCACAACTCAGTCTTCAACCAGAGTGGGTTTCTTTTTCTTTAATGGAGCTTTTTTTGGACCACTTGTTGGTGAAGCTGCTTCAACATTACATGTTTCCTCAAGGTTTGTAACACTTTTCCCAGGTTGAATGTCAATTTTCTTCCTTTTCATCTTGGTTCCAGAGGTTTCTGATCTATGCATGTCACGTAGAAATTCTTCAAAGGTTGTCTGAATCTCATTGTTTGCGTCTTCACCTTCATTTTCAATCTGTGGAATGTGTTTAAGAACTTTTTCATGGTCTAGTGGGTACAATCCTGCAGCCCTAAATCCAGAAATCAAATTGGTTTTCCCCTCTACCATCTTGATTCATTAGGTCAAGGCAAGACTTGAGAAGTCGGGGAAAAGTATCTTTTGGAATAGTTCCTCTGTTTTTCAGTTTCCAATTAGTTAATACTTTCCTCCACCTGGACTTCAATCCTCTGAAGCAAGCTACATCTAATGGTTGTGTAAGGTGAGTACTGTTAGGTGGAAGAAGGCAGAATCTTATATTATATTGTGCACAAGATTCAATCACTGCACAAGATAAGTGACTGGATAAATTGTCACCAATCAAAGCTTTCGGGGTTTCTTTTGGTAATGTCTTAAAATATGGTAATACAATTGTGAAATACCAGTCTTCAAAGGCCTCAATTGTAAACCAACCATTTTTTGTATGGTTGTAGTGAGCACCCTTTGGTCCACCCATCGTCCAAGAGTCTTAAAGATGCTCAGCTTTATGTACGGCGGCAGCCACAAACCTTCTGCAGTGCCAGAAAACATTACAGAATACGATTGTTTTGATGTATCAAAAATGCGAGATGGATGCTTGGTTCCCCTGCGACAAATAATTTTTTTAACTCCAGGGTCATCAGTTAGGTTTGTTTTGTCATAATTTACGATTGCATTTGCTTTGACATCCTTTAAGGAAATACTTAATTCATCAAAATATTCTGATACAGTTTCATAACTTACAGCTGATCGGTATCTTTTGACATTTTGACACATCCTTTGAGATAAAACATCTTTGTGTCTCATTAAGAAAGCAGCACACCAATCTTTACCAGGCATGTTATTTTTTAATTTTTGGACTGTATGACCTATTTTATCCAAATAGGCCTTTACCAGCAATCGAATGTCAAAAAACGTGAGAGGAAACCCCCATTTACAAGCAAAAATAATATTTTCTGTTATTTTGATTTCTTCCTCAGAAGACAAAGTACACTGACCTCCAAAACTTGACTGGTGCTTTCTTTTACATTTATTATCGATAGTAGATTTGGGAATATTATATTTTTGACTTACATAACGTAAGGACTTGCCCTTTGATCTTTCAGCAACAGCTTTTTGGAGTTGTGCTTCAGTATAATTTGCATAATGCCGACTTCCAACTTTTTTCTTAGGGTCAATGTGGTTAATTGTGAACGGATTTGACCAGTTTGGCGGAAAATATCAATTTAAAAAATAACTGAAAGAGATAGTAAAGTTTTGACCAGTCCTATGAAGTTTTACATATTCCATGCTTTGTTCTTGATATATAAGGTGACCAGATTTTGAGGTACTGAAAACAGGACGGCCACAAAACCGGCAGGGGGGGGGGGGTTGTTTCGCTCATTTATACAGAGTGTTTCTTAAACAGACTGACAAACTTCGTGATGTGATAACTGACCACAAAATTATAATAATGAAAATTTGAAAAAAATTGAAATCCTCTGCCATTATTATCTCAGTAATAAAGCATTTTAGGACCCATGTTTACTAGATCTTTTTTCTTTATTTTGATGTAAGGAAACACTTCACTAAGTTTGTCAGTTTGTATCAGAAACACTCTGCATAGTTTTTCACCTAAAAGTGCAAAAAACAAAATGAAAAGCCACATTTAGTCATTCACTTTAAATCTAATTGCTATGTACTCACGTTTCAATACTTTTCTGATGAATGAATCTTCTTCAAAATTTCAGGTTTTTGTTTGAGGAACTCTATAAACTGAATACAGGGCATTTCAATGTTACATTTCACCAGCAACATTGATTTGAGGGTCGACATTTTCATTTGTGACTTTTCTTGCATCCAAATGTCATTGATGATCGAGAAAATTCGTTCCACTGGAGCGTTTGTTCCTGGTAAAGATAAGAAAAATGAAACCATAAGTTCAATGTTCTTCACAGGCATGTGATGCTTCGAGAAATGGGAGAAGATTTCAACCCATCTTTGATCCAAAGGGGTTTTATTTTCGACCCAGTTGGAAATTTTCTCTTCTGTCACATATTTCTTCAAGTAAGTGACTTCATCAAAAAGTTCACTGTCTGCAATATTCAGCTTGCGAAATTTATTTGCTACCAAATCCATTCCATTTTCAATTTTTTCCCATGTAGGAACTTTGTTGAGAATAATCCACTGATATTTTTTCATTTCATCAAAATGCCAAGACCACATATTTATATATTGTAAACAATTCTCATAAAACGTGAATATAGTAGTTACAATGTCCTCCTTGTCAGCTGCTTCTCCAATCTTTGTAATTGAGTTATGAACTACTAGTGGTATGAATTTGTTTGACAATCTTTCTTCATATTTCTGACACAGATCAGACAATAGAGGTAAAGGTGGGATTATGAGCCCCAATTTTGTTTTTTGTTCATAAAATTTTCATTTGTCCATTCTTAATTAATTTTTCATGCTGAACTTCATCTAGGACATTTAGTAAGTTAATTTGAATAAGCTGGTATCAATTGAATGAGCATGAAGTAAAATATATATTTTTGAATCAAAACATGTCATTTCTAGAAAAATTCTTCTGTGCTGGTATTATGAGCCCCTCCAATATATACATAATAAGAGTTGAAAATGTTAGTCATACAATTGTCTTACTGAAAAATTGCATTTATTTATCAAAAATGTAAAAAAGTAAAACAAATTGAAAAATCAAAAGTCAAAAAATCAAAAATCACAAATTGAAAAATCGAAAAAATCAAAATCAAATTGAAAAATCAAAAATTATTTACAAAAGTCACAGATATATGCATCTTTCTCAGCCCCAGAACACTCAATGTGCGCCCACATCTCACACATCAGGCACTGTATCCACATTTCTCCTTGACAATCAGCAGAGTAAGATCCATCACAGAAGATGCATGATGTATTTTCATCTCCAGGTTTATCGACACCCACAGGCAATTCAAACACTGACTCTCTGGAGCCCACAGAGCAGTCTAATTCATCTGAGGACTCAAAAAGTTTCTGATTCACAGCCGACTTGACAGTGGGTTTTTTCTTTGTAGATCTAGTAGACTGGATTTTTTCCTCTTTTCTTCTTGCTGATTCTGTTTTTTTAGCCTCAGTTGCTTTCTTTTTCTCTGCTGCTTCCAATAGGGCATTTTTGTAGGGAGATGATGTCACAAGTGCAGCTTTTGAAGGTTTTGGTCCTTTATTTGAAATCTTCTTTTTAGGTTTAGGAACAGGCCATATTTCTGTTGGTTTCACTGTTGGTGGAGCACTGGATGGACCTGCGAGAGCTAGGTCTTCAGCAGATGGTTGATATGAGGTGGATGTGCTGAGTTGTTGATGGGCGATGGTCTGGGGTAGGCTGTTTTCATTCAGGCTTTGGATGATCTCTGGGTCATCGACGTCCTCCTCTGATTGTTGAAAGTTGTGAAGACCTACCATTCCAGGCTGTGTTGACTTCCTCTTCCTAGCTTGTAGTAGAGTTTCCATATTGAGTGTCTCTTCAGATGATGGTGCAAAGTCTGCATCAGTGAATATATTTCTGTTGCATGGATACAGTCCAGTCGTTTTGAATCCATTCACAGCTATGGAACCTGTCTGACAAGCAAGGTATGCTTGTCCTAGAAGCCCTGCAATGTCATAAGGTCCCACATGTTTTTCACTGTGTCGAATAAACTGCCGTATTTGTTCACTGTAGTGGTGTTTGAGAGGCCCCAGGAATGACTTGTCCAGTGGTTGTAGTTTATGTGACGTGTGTGGGGGCAAACTCACAATTGATATGAAGTTGTCCCTAGCAAGGTTCACAACATCTATGTTTTTTGTGTGAGTGTTGTGCCCATCTAGGATGAGAAGGACAGGATCAACTTTTGTGGGCTTGGTCTTATCAATGAAATGACGTAGCCAGTCGGTAAATATGTTTGATTGAATCCATCCAGATGGATGGCACCTACCAATTGCTCCTGGTGGAGCACCTTTCATAAGAAGATCTGTCATATTCTTACGCGGAAAAATCAACATGGGTGGAATAAAAGTACCCCCTGCACTCATGCAACATACGACAGTAACAAGAGATCCTCTCTCAGCAGAGCTTAGAGCCCCCACTTGCCTCTTTCCCCATAAGCCAATCACTCTTGGAATTTTGCTCTGGACAACAGAAATCCCAGTTTCGTCAACATTGAAGACCCTATCTGCCGGATATTTGTTTTTATTGTACTCAGCTTCTAAGATAGAAAAAAAATTGTTCACTGCCTCCTTATTGAAACCATTGGCCCGAGAAAACGATGTTGCGGATGGTTTTAAAATTGATAGAACATCCTTGTGTCGCCTCATAAAGTGATCAAACCATGCCCGTCCAGCTAATCCCTCAGAGGAGAATGGGGTTTTTATCCCATTTCTTTCACAAAGTTGAAATGCTATTCGGCGAACATCTTGCCTGGTCAGGCCATAGAACTTGCTCTCCATTTGGAGCAGATATTGAACAAGTTCTTTCTCCAGCTTATCTCCCAATATTGTTTTCCTCCCCAGACGAGTGGCTGCTGCCTCTTCAGGTGATTTGTTACTCCGAGCAAGTCTCTGAAGCGTTGGTCTTGGCACTGAAAATGTCTTGGCAGCCTTTTTTAACCCCATTTCTTTTTTCCTGATTGCCTTGATAGCCATGATCATATCATCTGTGTTCCATTTTTTCCTTTTAGGTTCAGGTGTCTTGTCTAGAACTTTTCGTGGCATCTGAAAAAATAAAATTAGGAACAAAAGATGTAGTGTATGTAATATGAGCCCCTCAAAATTTGAGGCTCATATACCAGACACAGAAGGGGGCTCGAATTACAGACACGCCTTATTGGATTTCTGTCAACTATAACCTCTCTTTGTTACAGTCTTAATCATTTGTTAACCACTTAGAATCAAAGCTTAAAACCTACTCTGTCAGATGATATAGCCCATTACAGTGAATTCAGTTGAATAGTAATCATAAATAAGAGCTAAAACATACCTTCCAAAGGTTCCAAATTGATGGAATTACAAACAGATGTGTAGTTCATGAGATATCGCCATCAACTGAACTAGACCAGTCTGGTGGCCTATGGAGGAACTAGTTAAAGTGTTTCCATACATCCTCACTAGATTGCGTGCACTGTATGACCAGATATATGGGGGGCTCATAATACCTACAGGGCTCATAATCCCACCTTTACCTCTACTGTAGCAACTTCAACCACACTGATATTTTGACCCTCGACTTGCAACACTGTTGAATGAAAAACAGCAGCTTGGTTGTGTATGAAGAGGAGCCATACTTCAGCACATGGGTTCATGAAAAAGTCTTTGATGATCTTTGGGCTCTTATCATGGCTGAGAAAGTAGTTTTTTAATGCTTCAAACAATTCTAGAAGCCGCTGAACCGCCGGCATGAGTGCCAGCCATCTAGTTTTGCTGTAACCTAAGAGTTTCTTGTATTCTACCGCAGCTTCTTCACAAAATTCCTTGAATGATTCAACTCTCACTGTGTAAATGTAGAAATGACTATAAATCTTCACAACAATTGTCTCTATATCAATAGGGAGGCTGTCTGCTGCTGACTGAATAGTGTTGTTGATAATATGGGCAGCACAACTAATTCCAATGACATCTTGTCCTAAGGTATTTTTTAACTTATAAAATACATTATTCTTCCCCAACCGGGCTGCACCACCAAAGTTTGTATTTGTATTATCGGCTGAAAACCCAACAACTTTATCAAACACATTGGCATCCTGCAGTACAGTGATTAAATGTTCGCATATAATGTCAGACGTTTCACCCGGAAGTTCTTTCAGCTCCAAAAGTTTAACCTGTACTCCCATTTTGGGATCAAAGTATCTTACTAATGTTGGGAAAATTTTCAATTCTTTGTGATTCGAAGAATCTAAAGATACAGAAATAAATTTAGCTTGAGTTAAATCTGATTTTAACTCATTCTCTGCAAAAGGAGCTAATACATTTATTACCACAGATTCAACTTTTGTGCGTGCACAGGTAAATTTTGGTTCAAAAAGTTTTTGAATAATTTTGGAAGTGCAGTCCATTGATCGAAAGCTCTGACAATGGCGGACTGTGTGAAAAGCATACTCCCTCTGCAACAGCCAATTCCAGTTCTTTAGCTCCGCAAGTTGATGACTTGAAAAACTTTGTCACAGTATTTGATGATGATGCTGCTGTGAGAGCTAACTTATGTTTTTCACTCTTGAGATTGTAACGCCACAAACAGAAATTAACAGAAACACAGAGGTAGTTTAAAATTTATTCAACCAAATGAGAGAAACGTTCAGGTAGACTTTGGGTCAGTACAAATTAGAATTCGAAGGAAAGGATATGTCAAAAGTATAAATAGCATTTCAAGAATTAATATACAATGAAGAAACCAGAGTTTATTCACAAACAAAGCCAGACTGCTAACCGTGGGAATCATGAAATTAGATCGAACAACGATACAATATAGGAAGTGGCAGGTTACAAATAGAAAATTCTCGAACAGGGAGGCAGACAAGAAAGTCGAGCTAAATCATAGAAATAAGATGGACTGTGGGAAACGTTCGCACCATATAAGGAAGTGAAGGGTAAGAGAGGTAACCAGCATTTTCAAAATATGACAGTTGGCAACAACTGAGTTGTGATTGGATCTAACATTTGTGGGAGGCGATTTTGACAAACTGACTGAGAAGGGGATGAGTATAAATAGGAGTGATACAAATTGAAAGGAAGCTTTTTGATATCTGCAAGTGAGATTAAGATGATCAGCTAAGGAGCTTAAAGTTGTCCCTAGGGACATGATCATCGCGAGATGTGATGTTCGCATCTTCAGCAAATTCACCTGTGTATATAGTTAATTTATAATCAGCATCAAAGTTCTCAACAGTGTATAATCAGCATATAAGTCAACCAGTGAAAGTATCATCGGAGATAGTCAGTGATATATGAAAAGATCAGCTGTACAACTGATATGTAAAATATTGACTGACTAATAGAAATAACAAACTATGTATTCATTCACGTAAATAAAGCCTTACATTAGACAACTAATTAAGGTCTTTCATTTCAATTTATTTACGTGAATCTCTAGAACATATCGTAATGTCTAGAGCTAGAAAGAAGCATCAAGACGACTATGAGAAACAAGACTCTCAAAAGGAAAATATGAATATGCAAAACATACTAAAACCATCAAAGCTTGCAATTAGCCCAAGTGACTCAGAATCGCAGAAAGAATGGAAGCATTGGTATAAAACTCTAGAAAATTTCTTTATTTCAACACAAGTGAAAGGTAATGAGAAGCTTTTTGTATTAACCAATTTTGTCTCTCCCTCAATATTCGAACTCATTTCTGAATGCAAAACATATGAGGAAGCCATCACTATATTGAAATCTATTTTTGATAAGAAGCAAAATGAAGTCTATGCTAGGTACCGATTAACCAATAGAAAGCAAGAAATTAATGAAACTATTGACCAATACTTCCTAGAATTACAAAAGCTCAGTTTAAAATGTAATTTCGAAAGCCATTCCACCATTTCGTTTGGTGGAAGCAAAGCACCGCTAAGCATTTGCAACTTGATACAAGCCAAAATCGAACCCATTTCGTTATTTGGTAATCTATCACCTGAAATAAAACCTATAGCAACAAAATCGAGATGAATTAGTACTGATGATTCAGCATTCATAAATAAAAGTGTCGACAATTTATTATTGGAAGGAATTATTGAACCCAGCCATTCACCATGGAGAGCACAAGCATTTGTCTTTAATGATGGTAGACATAAAAAAAGAATGGTAATCGATTATTCTCAAACCATTAATAAATTCACATTCCTGGACACATATTCACTTCCAAATATTGATGAATTGATCAATAAAGTATCTAGTTATTCATTTTTCAGCACTATTGACCTTAAAAGTGCCTATCATCAGACTCCCATACATGAAGAGGATAAACCATACACAGCATTTGAAGCAAAAGGAAAGTTACATCAGTTCTGTAGAATTCCATTCGGTGTAACAAATGGAGTAGCTTGCTTTCAAAGAGTTATAGATCAATTAATTGACCTCGAAGACCTACATGACACTTTCGCTTTTCTAGATGATGTTATAATAGGCGGTAAAGATAAGGAAGAACATGATCTCAATTTACAAAAATTCATGAAGTTGGCTGAAAAGTATTCCTTAACTGTCAACAAAGAAAAATGCAAATTCTCAGAAACCTCAATGACATATATAGGATATTTAATCAAAAATAATGCTATCAAACCTGATCCAGATCGTATAAAACCCTTGATGGAATTCAGTATTCCAACAAATACTGCAGAATTGAAATGATTAATTGGAATGTTTGCGCATTATTCAAAGTATATCAGGAACTTTTTAGAACTTATTCACCCACTTGTTCACTGCAACAAATTTCCATTAAGTAAAGAATTGATTGAAAATATTGGCAAACTCAAATCTGAAATTGCATCAACTGCTCTCAAGCACATAGACAACTCTTCAACGCTCACAATAGAAACGGATGCCTCTGCTGTTTCTATTTCAGGTATCTTATCTCAAGAAGGAAGACCTGTTGCCTTTTTCTCCCGGACCTTATCACCTTCCGAAAGAAGACATTCCTCAGTGGAAAAAGAAGCTTATGCTATAATAGAGTCAATAAGAAAATGGCGTCATTTCCTTATATCCAGAAGTTTCAACTTGGTAACCGATCAAAGAAGTGTAGCTTTCATGTTCAGCTCATCTCAGACAAGTAAAATCAAAAACGAAAAAATAATGAGGTGGCGTTTAGAGTTATCACAATACAAGTACGATATAATTTATAGGAAAGGAAAAGATAACATTCCAGCAGACACCTTGTCCAGAGTATGTGCAGTTGTAAACTGCAGGAAAGATAATGAATTGTTAATCAAGTATCATAATGATTTGTGCCACCCAGGAGTAACTCGCCTCTATCACTGGGTAAGAAGCAAGAACTTACCCTATTCAGTAGAAGATGTCAAAAATGTATGCAATCGCTGCTCAATTTGCTTAGAGCTCAAACCACGTTTCTATAAATTCAAAGGATAGTTGATCAAATCTACAAGACCATTTGAGAGAATTAGTATTGATTTCAAAGGACCACTTTCTTCAAAAACAAGAAATAAGTACATTCTCACTGTTGTAGATGAGTATTCATGATTTCCATTCGCCTTCCCATGTGCCAATATCAATTCCACTACAGTCATAAAACACCTTTCATCTTTATTTGCTCTTTTTGGTCTTCCTTGTTTTGTTCATTCTGATAGAGGAAGTTCATTTATTTCATCAGATGTGAGAAACTTTTTGACAATGAAAGGAGTAACTATGAGTAATTCCAGCCCATACAATCCAAGAGGTAGTGGTCAAGTTGAAAAATATAACCACATTATATGGAATACAATCAACCTAGCTCTCAGAACTCGTAACCTACCTCTATCCAACTGGGAAGACATTTTACAGGATTCACTTCATTCCATATGATCACTTCTTTGCACAACAACCAACACAACTCCACATGAGAGAATGTTTCTTCATCCATGTCGCTCAACCTATGGATCATCATTTCCATCATGACTCTCATCACCTGGACCTGTTTGGTTGAAAAAGTTTGTTCGAAGCAGTAAGTACGATCCAAAAGTTGAAGAGGTACAATTGATAGAAGCGTACCCAGAATATGCCTGCATAAAGCATCAAGATGGAAGAGAAAGTGCCATTTCTTTGCGTCATCTAGCTCCCAAATCACTCTCTTCCAATAATATTGAAGAATATGATTCTGGGGGGGAAGATTGATATATGAAAAGATCAGCTGTACAACTGATATGTAAAATATTGACTGACTAATAGAAATAACAAACTATGTATTCATTCACGTAAATAAAGCCTTACATTAGACAACTAATTAAGGTCTTTTATTTCAGTCAGGTTTCTTAAAGTATGTGAAATAAATAGGAGGCCCAGTGGGTATACTTGGCAGTGAGGAGGTCATGGATCGAGTTACAGTCGTGGATTCACAGAGATCGATGCAGGAGTAACATGACGTCCAGAGAGATGACCAACGTCGAGAGGGAACAGTCAAGAGGAAGCAGAGACGTGAACATAAGCCGGGATTGTGATGGGATCCTGTGAAAACTACTACCAACAACCAAAAAGGAGGAGGTCAATGAACATTTTATGATGGCAGTCAAGGTACAGAGGTGTCACTGAATTAATTAATTAGAGCTTTTTCTCTCTCACTCATTCCATTTCCAGTTCAAATTTTAGGAGATATGTATGTATTGTTTAAATATGATAAGGTTATAATTGAGAGTTGATAGGAGGCAGAAAAATTACGAGTAGCATGATATCACTTTATTTATTTTCGTTAATTGATTTCTTAGACCCTGAGATTAAGAGTTTTTCATCAAAATAATTTAACTGAGCTAGTCATGTGCTTCACAGATGAAAGTGAGCATAAAACATTATAATATTTTATCTGATTTTAATGGCAAAAGTAATACTTGTTATTTAATTGAAATTCTAGACCCTGAGATAAAGAATTTCCATAGAGCTAGTCGTAGATTTGACAGGCAAAAAACGATCATATAATTATGGTATGATATTTTACACAATTGATGAATCAATAGTATGCTAATATTTTATCTGAGTTATGAATCAAATAACTAAAAAGATGTAGAATAAGTTGAGCTCACCCTGAATTGTATATATTATTTGATATTATTATTACCAGTAGAGTCAAAATGTTGATTGACAAGTTTAAACACTAATGTATCGTATCATTCAAGAATATAAGGATTGAAGTATGTAAACCCATGTCTTATCACTCTTAGAGAATAACACCTTCAAACTCGATATATATTAAAAAAATTAATTAAGGGAATTTCACAAGATGTTGATTTATGTCTGATTTTCCACCATGAGAAACAGAAAAATTCGTGTTGCCCAGATCACAATGAACATCGGAATCAGTTTTAGTTTTTTTAATGTACAGAAATTCCTTCTGTAGTTCACTATTGAACTTGCATGAACGTTTCGGCATTCCGCATTGTAGACTTCTAATGCACCACTTTCTCACTTATGCACCAACAATTCCAATTCGAACAAAACACACTACAAATCTTCAAAATCCGTTTTAGTTTTAAACCATTAACAACACTGTACATTCAGTTCAGACTTCATAGAGGTTATGTTATGTTATGATAATGTTACAGACTCGCGCCAAAGAAGGAATGTTTAGTTAGAACATTAGAGTGACAGCTACAGCGTTGTGTTGATGCTACAAAGCTGTGGGTGGGCAATTTGTCAACTACTACTCCTTTCCTCTATTCCACTCTTTGTTCCATCTTGTTTCAATGTAATTTGTGGTTTAAAAAGTTATTTATAATTGAAAAATTAGAAAATTTCATAGTTGAAGGTAGAAATTAGAATATAGTATTCAAAATATAAAACTTGAAAGAGCAAATAAACTCTAAAATGCTAAAACGGGACAAATGAGCGTCCTGAGAGGTTCGGTGGGGACAATGGGACAAGTCTCCAGAAAACGGGACCATCCTGTTGAAAACGGGACATCTGGTCACCTTATTGATATAGGATGTATTTCATCAGGCTTTAATTAAATATTTATTTGATGTTCACAATTACCCGGTCAGCATTCACAATTACCCACTGTTAAATCTCACTAATCGCTTCCTCCTCTTTTCCATTTTGTATTCATTTGGAAGTTGTCTTCCTTTGCCTCTTGTTATTTGAATTGTGCGCGCAATTGCTGCGTGTTCAGTGCTGCCAATTGTCTAGCAGTCATCTGTCATTGTAGCTCACTATTTTGTGATACATTTATTCTTGTATTTGTCCTTTATAGTTTTTATTATTAGTTTGGAATTACCATTTTATTCCTTGTTAATCTTACTGACTATTTTGTTACAGTCATTTGCATTTTTTTGCTTTGTGATGCTTTGTCTTGTTTTTTTTCCGTTTCCTACTTGCACATAGCAAGCATGGCGTGTGTGACAACTTTTTAGCGATGTAGCTCGTACCGTTTTGTGGCAGTGTTTGCCAAATTTTCATATTTCTTGTAAATTCAATTACTATAATCTCTACAAATTGTTTTCAAACTTTTCTTTTCGATGTTACGTAATAAGTGCAGTGATTTGGAACATTATTAATGTTGAAATTCTTGCATATTGGTGAGCATTTTTTTTTTTTCCCTTGTGAGCACGTTGCCACTTGTGGACTTGAAAATTATCTTCGACTTGTTTATTGAAGTTTGTTACTGTACGAACGTTTCATGGTGCCTGGAACTTTCTATTCACTCTGTGTTTTCAATCTTGACTTATTTTCGAACTTTTATTGAAATTACGTTGAAATGAACTATTCGCCTGCGTGTGGGCTCTATTATGTTGGTGTTCCATGCTTGGATACACAGTGCTCATCTCTGCCTAGAGATGTTTGACAATCATGTTTGACAATTATTCTGACCATCAGAATAAATTGTTCGCCCACCTTGGGCTCAAGAACTATGTTCACTACTTGTGATTCATATCTAGCTAGAGCTCTTCATTCGTTATCGTCAAGTTAACAATTATTCTAGCCATTAGAATAAATTGTTCGCCCACCCTGGGCTCAAGAACTGTGTTCACTGCCTTGCTATCATATCTAGCTAGAGTTCTTCATTCGTTATCGTCGAGTTGACAGTCATTCTAACCATTAGAATGAGTTGTTCGCCTATCATGAGTTCAGGATACTCATATACTGTTTTGAAGATATCCATTCCATGTCTACTGTCGTCTTCTGATGAAGATCATCTCCTTCCTGTTCTCATCTGTGCATTCATGGGAATGTATTTGCATCTTGAGGCTCTCTGCACTATTCTTCACTGTTTACCTGTGGTCGCCGAGGCCGCCTTGTCACACGTCGTCTGCTACCTGCTGCTAGCACTGTAGCTAGCTGCACCCTCTTCAGCGTGTTGGTGCAAATTGAGTTAAGTAAATTCATTATATTTAATTTATTTTGTCTGTCTTCAAATCTCTTGATTTTTTATTACTTGTTCATGTGCCTTTGTTTGCACCGTAAGAAGTTAGCACTGTTTAACTTTATGCTTGATTTGAAATACATAATTCAATCTCAACTACAATTTCTTTGCACATAGAAATACAATTACAATACTATACATATTATTAGAGACATTTATTCATTCACAGCAATGACTAATTTGAGTTACACATTAATACTTCATGCTTCTTTTCTGAATATTTCATGATTGATATTCTCAGAAACTTCAATATTTTGAATTCTTTATGCATAGTAGTGATGCATTTCTTTTATACATTTGATGATTTATATGTCCAACTTGCAAACGTTTTAGTATTATGTAACTTACATTTTATCTACATTTTTACATTCATTCTTATTGGCATATTCATGCTATTCAGTTCTTTGATAATTATTGATTTGTCTAATGTACTTTCTTGTTTAAAGCGCACATTCGCGCTCATTGATTTATTATTCACCACTGAATAATCATCTGCTGCATTGGTGCACCGTTTACTATTGCCTATGTCCTATTATTGCATTTCTAGGCTTGCTCAATTTTTATGACCTTTTGTAAGGTAATTTACTACATTCTTGTATGTCAAGTTTTCATACTTATTTCATTTAAAGCTTACATGGTATTCAGTACTTACCTGTCATCAACACACTTGTTTGATGATCCTTTTCATTGTTGTATTTTTATTAGCGCTTTTGAGCTAATGCTGATTGATTCATTATCAAGACATTTTTGAATTCTTGTATCCATCTTAATTAGTATTTATAATTCAAGATTGATTTCTCATTATCAATCACAATTTACATTTGTCATTTGTTCTATTTGGTTTTTCAATATATTCTTTTACAATTGACGTTATATGGTCTCATATTTTTTATTACTTCCAGCTACTACCAGAGTATATTATTGCATGTTACCGTTTTGCATGCATATTATGCATACACAATGGTTTGCAATCCACTCACCTTATGTTGAATTTTTGTCTACCAGTTCCAATTGGGAATTAATATCTTCTATTACAATCAAATTAAAATCTATTCTCTACTATCAAATACAGTCCACTCAACCTAGACAGAATTTAACATAATGTTTGGTCCTTACGGGCCGGATTTGTTCTCAGTGACTAATGGAAATCTTATTTTTTGATCTGACAGTTATGAGACCTTATAACTTTTATTGTTTGTTTCAACTGTATTTTCCTTTGTCTGTATGTCATATAGTTTATACAGTAGACTTATGCGTATTGGTACTACATGTTTAAGGTACTGCTGTCATTCCAAGACTCACTATTCACGGCCACATCTGCGCCTCCTGTCTGTACAACTCAATGCACGGTGACTGGATTTCTGTTGGCTGCCCACTGTACTAGCAACTACTTCCAGTCTCGTTTTATTGTAAAGTTTGCACCATCACTACAACTGAGGTATCACTTGATCCATTTTAATTATGGCTCCTAAAGCCAAAGACGCTCATATCCGCCAATGGCAAGGTATTATAAGAGAGTTATCACGACTCCATTCTGAATATTTTGATTTTGTGATCGTCACCAATGACGACTTTCAAAGATTACTAACTGTCAAAGCCAGGCTCTCAAAGTTAGAAGAGCGGTATGATGATATCTATTTTCAAATTGACCCTGATGATATTGATCAGGATCAGCATGTCAGTTTTACTGACAAATTCACAAGATTGTTTGCTAAAATAAATGTTAATCTTGAATTATTTGAAGTACAGCAGCAGCGGCAGCGTCCGGCGTGTGACTCATCCATTGAGGATCAACCCTTGCCTAGCTTTCAAAGTTTCAAATTGCCGGAAATTCCACTCCCAACATTTAGTGGAGGTTTTGGCAATTGGTTAGAGTTCCGTTTGTCATTTTCCAACATTGTTGGAGAAAATACATCAGTAGCCCCTTCTGTGAAGTACTATTACCTGAAACAGGCACTTAGTGGGGAAGCGCTGAATAGAATCCAAAACGTACCTGCGGGAAATTTTGAATTAGCCTGGAGTCTATTGAAGCAGCGTTATGACAATCCCAGGTTGATAGCTGATGCTCATGTTGCAGCTATACTGTCACCACCCACTCTCAATGCAAATTCTTCGCAATCTTGGCGAGAATTCATTGATCATGGCAAGTCGCATATCAATGCCATTGAATCATTACAATTGGAAGTTGAGATAAAACATTTATTGTACATGTATATATACACATCTTGTTTTGACTCACATACACGTAGAGATTGGGAG
The DNA here is from genome assembly GCA_948455865.1 of Conomelus anceps. NCBI lineage: Eukaryota > Metazoa > Arthropoda > Insecta > Hemiptera > Delphacidae > Conomelus > Conomelus anceps. The sequence goes on from OX418219.1 coordinate 37,336,590, forward strand.
AGAAGCAATGCGCTTAATACTATTCCATCAATGGAAAATTTGTGGGATTTTATGGAGTCTCAGCATAAAATTTCACAAGCTGTTTTGTCTGGCACTGTAACCAGTCAGCCAGATGTTCATAAACCTATTAGTGGTACTTCTAAATCTTCACATGTAGTCAATTCCAAGTCATCTAATCCACAGAAATCTAACAACAATAGTAAATTTAACAATTTTCAGAAAACTGCATCTTGTCTCTTCTGTAAAGAGGCTAATCATAGTGTCTTTAATTGCACTTCCTTCCTGAAAATCCTGCCATCCGCCAGGATCGATGCACTTAGGAAAAGATCCTTGTGTTTTAATTGCTTGAGGCCATTTGTACATGGTCACTCATGCTTTGGAGCCTGTCGTCAGTGTGGCAAGGCTCACCACACTCTTCTTCATGAAGCATTTCCAACCAACAACAATAATGGTAAAAATGTTGTCACTTCTAATAGCATTCAGTCTTGTTCCAAACAGCAAGGTGAGAAGTCTCGTTCACATAAGGGCGCCTCCAAGGCCATTTTTCAATCAACACTGGATTCTGCAAGCCTTGCTAACATAGGTCCATCAATTAGTCGACCATCAAACACCATTCATACAGAATGCACCAACACTGAAGCTGTTGCAATCAATGCAAAATCTTCATGTAATTTGCTGGATAACTCCACTGTTGATTCGTCTATTCATTCATCTATTAATACTGTTCATACAAATACAGCTACAGCTGTTAATACTGAGTATAAGTCATCTGTTGCAATAATGCCCACTGCTGAAGTTATTGTAGTTAATTCACATGGACAGCCTGTCATATGTAGAGCACTCCTTGATAGTGGTTCAAATTGTTGTTTGATTACTCAGGAGTTAGCTAATCGTTTAGCTCTTCCCCCATTGCATATTGATAGCTTAATACATACTATTGCTGATAAGCAAACCACATCATCCATTGCATACTCAGTGTTAGTAAAGTCTACAGATCAAGCTTGGTCTAGTCAGGAAAACTGTATTGCTGTAAACAAAATCTCATCTAGTACACCACAGTTTAATATTAATTTTGCTGAATTGAATATTCCTAATAACATTAAACTTGCTGACCCTCACTTTTTTCAGTCAAAGAATATTGATCTGTTACTGGGCACCTCAGTCTTTGCTTCAGTCATATCTTGTGGACAGATTTTTGTATCTCCTAATTCTCCTGTTATTCAGAATAGCTTATTGGGATGGATTATCTTTGGGTCATACAAAACAATTAGTTCTGCACCCACATCAAACAATGTAATATCCAATTTTATATCTAGTGTTGATATTTCCAATCAACTGGAAAACTTTTGGAAGATTGAAGAGCTTTCCTCTCCTATTCCGCCCTCTCCTGAGGACATCCATGTAGAAAATCATTATAATAAGCATACTATTCGACTTGAGGATGGTCGCTTTATGGTGTCATTACCTCGCAAGAACAATTTTTTTGCATTAGGTCAATCCAAACTTCAAGCACTCAAACGTTTCAACTCACTTGAGAAGCGTCTTGCTAGGCAGCCAGAATTAAAGACTCATTATGTTGATTTTATGAGAGAATATCAAGAATTGAATCACATGACACCTGTGTCACCATCTACTTTGGATGACAAAGTCTATCACATACCTCATCACGCTGTCTTTAAACCTGATTCTACCACTACTAAGGTTAGAGTGGTATTTGATGCTAGTGCCAAGTCTTCTACTGGCCTATCACTCAATGATGTACTTCATGTAGGCTCCACAGTACAACCCGATCTGTTTGACATAGTTCTACGTTTTCGAATACACAAGGTAGCTTTTATTGCTGACATTACAAAAATGTATAGACAGGTGTTATTAGATCCTGCTGATCGCAACTTTCAAAGAATTTTTTGGCGTGAAGACCCTTCATTGCCCATGCAAGAATTTCAGTTGAATACTGTTAGCTATGGTACTGCCTCCGCTGCATGGTTGGCAACTCGCACTTTGAACAAACTTGCAGAATTGGAAACCAGTCTTGATTCCCCAGTGTTTCAGTCCATTCATAATGACTTTTATGTGGATGACTTGATTTCGGGTGCGCCCACAACAGCTCAAGCAATCTCATTAGCACATCAATTGATTAATACTCTTCAAAGCGGCTGCTTTGAGCTTCGTAAATTTATGTCCAATTCACAAGAATTATTGACTTCAATTCCTCCACATTTAGTGGAAACATCAATCATTAAGCCAGTTTCTGAGGCTGATGACGGTGTAACTAAAGCATTAGGATTGCTTTGGAATTCCAATCTGGATGTGTTATCCATTTCATCAAACTTGAATCAACTCATGCACAAAACATCTTTTACAAAGCGCCAACTATTGTCTTGTATAGCCAGTATTTTTGACCCTTTAGGTCTTATAGGTCCAGTTGTTGTCCTTCCCAAAATAATACTTCAAAAATTGTGGCTTCTAAAATTGGATTGGGATGATGAGCTTCCCAAAGACTTGCTTCTTGAGTGGTTAACTATTTTTCAACAATTGCCTAACATTTCTAAAATTACAATCCCTCGCTGTGTTATCACTACAAATCAAGCATCAGTAATTGAATTACATGGCTTTTCTGATGCCAGCTCTACCGCCTATGGTGCATGCATTTATGTTCGCTCCCCCCTCAATGACAGTGTTCAAGTTCGCCTTTTGTGCTCTAAGTCACGTATTGCTCCACTCAAAGTGTTGTCTATCCCCAGACTAGAGCTATGTGCAGCTCTTGTACTTTCACGTCTGGTCTCCAGAGTTGTTAAGGCTTTTGAAATACTTAATATTTCAATTTCCAATGTTTTTCTTTGGTCGGACTCTAAAACAGTTTGTAGCTGGCTTCACGCCACTCCTGGTAAAAAAGATATTTTTGTAGCTGTGCGGGTGTCAGAAATTCAAGAGAACACATCAAAATTTATTTGGAGTCATGTAAAAACATCTAATAATCCTGCTGACATAATTTCTCGTGGTTCTTCACCCAATGAACTTGCACATAGCCAATTATGGTGGCATGGCCCATCTTGGCTCACCAAGGATAAAGACAATTGGGATTCTTTTTCATCCAATATTGTTTTAGCGCACACTACTAATGTTGTTCTTGTAACTTGTAATATCGTTTCACCCATGTCTATTTTATTTCATCGTTGTTCTAGTTCTCTGAAAATGATTCGCAGTGCTGCATTCGTACTCAGATTTATTCACAATCTTCGTAACCCTCATGATCGCCACTATGGCTCACTTTCTGTTGATGAAATTGCTGCTGGTGAAACACATTTACTAAAAGCAGTCCAACAAGAAGCTTTCAGTGATGAATTAAATTCATTGCGCTCAGAGGAAGAGCTGAAAACAAATAGCAAATTTCATTCTCTGTCACCATTTTTGCATTCTGACGGTTTGATTCGAGTTGGTGGTCGGTTGCAAAATGCTAAACTTCCATTTGACTATCAACATCAGATTCTTCTGCCAAGTAAGCACAAGTTTACAAAGGCATTGATTTTCTTTACACATCAATCATTGTGTCATGCTGGAGTCCAAGCTACTATGTCTTCTATTAGACAGAGGTTTTGGATTTCATCTACTAGGCGATCAATAAAAAGCGTTTTGCGCACTTGTGTCAAATGCTTTCGGTTTACTCAATTTCGCTCTGAGCAGCTTATGGGTCAATTGCCTGCCGTTCGTGTCAATGAAGATTTTCCTTTCATCAATGTTGGTTTGGATTATGCAGGTCCTGTGTCTATTCGACTTGGAGGACCCAAGTCTCGCACTTTTACTAAGGCGTATTTTGCCTTATTTATTTGTATGGTGACACGTGCTGTGCATGTTGAAGTCGTCTCAGAGTTGTCTACCTCAACTTTTCTAAGTGCTCTTACTCGATTTGTCTCAAGACGAGGCATACCGCGAAACATTTATTCTGACAATGCCACAACCTTTCAGGGTGCTAGTGGTGAACTTCAAGAGTTGTTTGAATTTTTGTCCTCACCTCAAACTCAGAGATCGTTACAGAATTCAGCATCTATCTGGCGCATTCAGTGGAATTTCATACCTCCACGTGCACCTCATTTTGGTGGGCTTTGGGAGCGTGCCATTAAGCATTTCAAATGCATTTTTAAGATTGTTACCTTAAAGCGCATTTTGAACTTTGAGGAAATATATACTCTAGCATCTCAAGTTGAAGCTATACTCAACTCACGTCCTATTGTGCCTCTTTCCGAAGACCCCCATGATCTAGCCTTTCTGTCACCTGGTCATTTTCTTATAGGTCGACCACTCAATGCTCTGCCTACCAAGCAGCAGAAGACTGCGCATCTTAATCATCTTGCTCGTTGGCACAGGCTTGCTGATATTAGTCAAAATTTGTGGGAACGATGGTCAAAAGAATATCTAGTTACCCTTCAACAGAAGCATAAATGGACATCTGCATCTCCAAACATCAAGATTGGAATGCTTGTATTACTCAAAGATCCTGGTACTCCACCATCATTCTGGAAACTAGGTCGCATTGTACAAACCTTTCCTGGTACTGACAATAAGGTCAGAGTTGTTAATGTCCTCACTAAGTCAGGTACATTCAAGCGCTCTATTACTAGTATTGCGCCATTGCCATCAGAGTCGGAGAGCACTTAGTTTGTTTAACATATTTTTTCTTCTTTTTGTTGTATAATTCTTTGAATTAAACAACGGTGCCTGGTCTATGTTAAATCTCACTAATCGCTTCCTCCTCTTTTCCATTTTGTATTCATTTGGAAGTTGTCTTCCTTTGCCTCTTGTTATTTGAATTGTGCGCGCAATTGCTGCGTGTTCAGTGCTGCCAATTGTCTAGCAGTCATCTGTCATTGTAGCTCACTATTTTGTGATACATTTATTCTTGTATTTGTCCTTTATAGTTTTTATTATTAGTTTGGAATTACCATTTTATTCCTTGTTAATCTTACTGACTATTTTGTTACAGTCATTTGCATTTTTTTGCTTTGTGATGCTTTGTCTTGTTTTTTTTCCGTTTCCTACTTGCACATAGCAAGCATGGCGTGTGTGACAACTTTTTAGCGATGTAGCTCGTACCGTTTTGTGGCAGTGTTTGCCAAATTTTCATATTTCTTGTAAATTCAATTACTATAATCTCTACAAATTGTTTTCAAACTTTTCTTTTCGATGTTACGTAATAAGTGCAGTGATTTGGAACATTATTAATGTTGAAATTCTTGCATATTGGTGAGCATTTTTTTTTTTTCCCTTGTGAGCACGTTGCCACTTGTGGACTTGAAAATTATCTTCGACTTGTTTATTGAAGTTTGTTACTGTACGAACGTTTCATGGTGCCTGGAACTTTCTATTCACTCTGTGTTTTCAATCTTGACTTATTTTCGAACTTTTATTGAAATTACGTTGAAATGAACTATTCGCCTGCGTGTGGGCTCTATTATGTTGGTGTTCCATGCTTGGATACACAGTGCTCATCTCTGCCTAGAGATGTTTGACAATCATGTTTGACAATTATTCTGACCATCAGAATAAATTGTTCGCCCACCTTGGGCTCAAGAACTATGTTCACTACTTGTGATTCATATCTAGCTAGAGCTCTTCATTCGTTATCGTCAAGTTAACAATTATTCTAGCCATTAGAATAAATTGTTCGCCCACCCTGGGCTCAAGAACTGTGTTCACTGCCTTGCTATCATATCTAGCTAGAGTTCTTCATTCGTTATCGTCGAGTTGACAGTCATTCTAACCATTAGAATGAGTTGTTCGCCTATCATGAGTTCAGGATACTCATATACTGTTTTGAAGATATCCATTCCATGTCTACTGTCGTCTTCTGATGAAGATCATCTCCTTCCTGTTCTCATCTGTGCATTCATGGGAATGTATTTGCATCTTGAGGCTCTCTGCACTATTCTTCACTGTTTACCTGTGGTCGCCGAGGCCGCCTTGTCACACGTCGTCTGCTACCTGCTGCTAGCACTGTAGCTAGCTGCACCCTCTTCAGCGTGTTGGTGCAAATTGAGTTAAGTAAATTCATTATATTTAATTTATTTTGTCTGTCTTCAAATCTCTTGATTTTTTATTACTTGTTCATGTGCCTTTGTTTGCACCGTAAGAAGTTAGCACTGTTTAACTTTATGCTTGATTTGAAATACATAATTCAATCTCAACTACAATTTCTTTGCACATAGAAATACAATTACAATACTATACATATTATTAGAGACATTTATTCATTCACAGCAATGACTAATTTGAGTTACACATTAATACTTCATGCTTCTTTTCTGAATATTTCATGATTGATATTCTCAGAAACTTCAATATTTTGAATTCTTTATGCATAGTAGTGATGCATTTCTTTTATACATTTGATGATTTATATGTCCAACTTGCAAACGTTTTAGTATTATGTAACTTACATTTTATCTACATTTTTACATTCATTCTTATTGGCATATTCATGCTATTCAGTTCTTTGATAATTATTGATTTGTCTAATGTACTTTCTTGTTTAAAGCGCACATTCGCGCTCATTGATTTATTATTCACCACTGAATAATCATCTGCTGCATTGGTGCACCGTTTACTATTGCCTATGTCCTATTATTGCATTTCTAGGCTTGCTCAATTTTTATGACCTTTTGTAAGGTAATTTACTACATTCTTGTATGTCAAGTTTTCATACTTATTTCATTTAAAGCTTACATGGTATTCAGTACTTACCTGTCATCAACACACTTGTTTGATGATCCTTTTCATTGTTGTATTTTTATTAGCGCTTTTGAGCTAATGCTGATTGATTCATTATCAAGACATTTTTGAATTCTTGTATCCATCTTAATTAGTATTTATAATTCAAGATTGATTTCTCATTATCAATCACAATTTACATTTGTCATTTGTTCTATTTGGTTTTTCAATATATTCTTTTACAATTGACGTTATATGGTCTCATATTTTTTATTACTTCCAGCTACTACCAGAGTATATTATTGCATGTTACCGTTTTGCATGCATATTATGCATACACAATGGTTTGCAATCCACTCACCTTATGTTGAATTTTTGTCTACCAGTTCCAATTGGGAATTAATATCTTCTATTACAATCAAATTAAAATCTATTCTCTACTATCAAATACAGTCCACTCAACCTAGACAGAATTTAACACCCACTATTCTGGGGTAAATGTGAATGGCATCATCAAAAATACTAGAAGCTGTATTACAGCACAGTGGGGTTATTGAGAACAAAGCCCAAATCAAGCTGTTCACAATTCACTCACTTTCATAATTCTATCATGAAAACTTTTCAAAAAAACTAGATTTTCTCAAACCACTGCAAAATTTTTGAAAATCCTAGGGTAAAAAAAAATGTTGACACATGTTTGTAAATGAAGCAAACAATGTAATATAGGGTAATTAATGATAGATAATGATAAAACAAAAGTGTTTGAAGGTTCATAAGCCAATTCACACTTCAAAAAATGGTCAAAATCAGAATAGTCTTGCAAAAAAGGTAGGCACAGATAGTCCTCTTCACATTTCATTAACTGTCACAGCACCAGGAAACTTATAAACTATTTGTCTGTTTTTGTATATAACTTCTGGCTGTGGAAGGACTCCTAAGATGTCAAAAATCTCTACACTAAAGACATCATTTGTCTTTTCAATGAACTCGGTGGATTGGAAATTACACCTCCTTAGTCCCTGCAATATTATCTCACCATCTTCATCATCCACCTTGGTGATATGACAAACATATTTAAAATGAGTAGCTTTTCTTAAACCACCTTTGACGTCAACCACAACAAAATTCCCAACTTTAATGTTTTGTTCAAGAATCGGGGTTTTGAGATCTACTACATCGGCAGCACTTTCCATTTCACTTTGTAGGAGGTCAGTTAGACTCAGCTCTTCATCATCTGTGTCTATAAGTACCATGGAAATGTCACTCTCCTCACTTTCTGTGTCCTTGTTTCTTTCAACTTTTTTCTTTTTAGGTTCTTCATCATTTGGTTGGTTCTCATTGACTTTTATATTTGTCTCAATTTTCCTTGTTTGTTCTCTTGTCTTCTCCTGACATTTTTTCTTGGCCTTGGTTCCTTTAGATATTTTAGCTTTACCTTCTTGAGCTGATTTTAATCTTTGTAGCACATCTTTATTGGTAAGTACCTCTCCGTAAGTTTGTTGTTTTAGTCATGCAATTCTCTCTTTCTTTTTATCAATATTTTCTTTGTTGAGTGGAATCAAAGATGCTGGCTTGTACTTATCTGAGTGGCTTATTATTTGTGAGCAGAAAAACTCCATAATCTCTCTTGTTGTTTCAGCAGCTGGATTTGTTGTTTCAGCATCTGGATTTGTTGTTTCAGCAGCTGGATTTGTTGTTTCAGAATCTGGATTTGTTGTTTCAGCAGCTGGATTGATTTGAGTTTCACTTTCATTTTGTATGTCTTCACTGATCGAGATGTCCTCAATGCTTGGAGCTGGCTCTCCTGCAAGTCTTCTTCTGTATGCTGTCAACTCCAATGGATCAAAAAGATGTTCTGGGAATTTATTTCTATCTGGAGGGTCCAGTCCTGTACTGCTAAAACCACTTCTAATATTGTTTGGTCACATAGCTTCTTCCCAAACTTCAGATAAAAGTTGGCTGAACATTTATTTTTGTAGTGCAGAATGTTGAAGGCCGATTCTAGATTTGCCATAATCAACAAGTTTCTTCTCCCATTCTGTTTTCAGTGGCGAAAATACCATTTTATCCAAAGGTTGCAACTTGTCCGTTAAGTGGCTTGGAAGCTTGATAAGACAGATTCGGTTTTCTGTTGCTTCTTCCACAATCCTGATGCTAATATGGCTTTTCTGGCCATCGTAGCACAGGACTGCTGTTTGATCAAGCATTCCAGTATGCTCCCTTACCTTTTTCACATGAGGCATGAACCCATTCTTGAACCAGTAGAAGAATGTGGGCTCTTCCATCCATCCCTTTGAGGAAGCAGCATACAAAGTTCCTTCAATGGCCTTCCCGGTTACCCACCTCACCTGCACTGCAGCTCCTTTAAAAACAATTAATGGAGGCAGTGCAGTGCCATCAGCTGAAACACAAGCAAGAACTGTAGTGTTTGTGTGACCTGAGCCACCACTCACTCTGAACAGAGGCTTCCCTTTTACTCCAATCGCTTGTATTCGGGATGGATCACTGGAAAATCCGGATTCATCTGTATTGAAGAAAAAATAAGCTTTTTCTTCTCCAGTGACACCATGTTTCTCTAATGCTTCTTCGAGGATATCGTAGAAACTATACACTATATCTGATTTTCTATTCTTTTTTCTAGCTTTTTCCAATAGTTCAGATTTTTTCAGGGATAACACAGAGGATCTTTTCATGAAATTTCTGTAGGCCTACCATTCTTCACCAGGTCGATTGTCTTTGAAAGGAGTTGCCAAATTTTTTTGTTGAACATACTGTTGTATTAGATCAAATAGCTCTTGTTTATCAACAGGATAACCCATTTCTGCTCTTGCTGCCATACATGTTGAAAAAGCCTCTTCAACATGTGTCGGAAAAACGTTGGGTCTTCCAGCACCAATAGTTTCTTTTTTTGTTACCCGCCAACTAATTCTTGAACAAATAACACTTTGAGGCACCTTGAAAGTCTTTTCGGCTGATTTGTAGGTTATTCATTTATTTTTTACAGCATCCACAGCAAGTTTTAGGTCTTCTTCAGTATAATTTGTTTGTCTTTTCCTTATATAATTTCTAGGCATTGTAGTGGCTGAACTCTTGATTTCTTGATTTAATTATCCTGCAACAAAACATTTAATCTCTAGTGAAACCTGAAGCATTACTTCCATTCATATGTTGGGGGTAATTCAATGCTGTTCACAATTACCCCAAAAATGAGTTCACAATTACCCCCACATAAATAAGTGTTATGGGTAATTGTGAACTCCAAAATAAAAACAACAAAAAAATTAATAGGAAAAATGTAGCATATTCACGACCTTCTAAATTGATTTCTTCATCTTTGTAGCCGGGATTTGTTTTAAAAACAGGTATACTTTTTCTTCAATAAAAAAAATTCCAAACAATGACACAACTTGTTTGTCAACATTTTTACAGATGTTTTTTTAACATATTGAAAAAAATCTGAAAAGTTGAAGAAAATAGCTTAAAACTTAATATTAGATAAAAAATGGACCAAAGTTTCATAATTCATTTGTGTTTGTTCAAAATTATTGAAAACAAAAGAGTTACAGGGGCTGTTCACAATTACCCTCATTGACCCTATATTTTCCCATGACAAAAACCTGAAAAAGCAAAGTACCTATTAATAAAAGTGTCTATAGGCCTTGACCAACCAAAATATAAGTAGTATATATAAATTATAGGCTTAATAAACTCTAAAATTCATAAATTATTACATGTACTTTGTCGCCATATCAACCTAGGTGAATAATGTTAGGTTGGAGGTTGACTTTGGACAATGTCCAAAGTCACCCTCCAAGGGTACTTGTAAAATAAAAAAAATTACACAAATTTTTAGGTTAGAAAAATTAACTAAACATAGTGCATAACCTTTTTAACCTTAAAGAAGCAAATAGCACATGAGGTAGTTAAAATGCTACTGTAAACACAGTTATCTACATAACCAAAGTTTAATGAGCAATATTTTTTACCAAATTTAAAGTAAAATTTTAAGATATTACAAACAAGCTTTTACCTTTATAAAATCAACATCCAATTGTGTTCCCTCCAAACACAAGTATTGCACAACTACTGCTGGTTGGAGAAGATCTGTGAGCTTTTTTCTGTTGCCAACTGAGCAAAACAAAATTTCTCTCATTTTGTCCAAAGTCACCCTACTGTCCAAAGACACCCGATTTACGGTACCATTAAAAATAAGGGGAAATTTCATGTCTACCAAGTACTTTTTTTCGAATAATACAGTCAAGTTGGGGTAACTTTGTACCACGTTCTTAAGTTTTTTTTTAGATATCAATGATTATAAAAGCTTTGCAATATAGATTTCAGAGCAATAATTCTTAGACATAACAGACATTTTCTGCTATTGGCAGAGCAAATCAATCTTTTCAATAATTCTAAAGATAAAACCACATTTCAGGGTGGTACAAAGTTACCCATACGATTGGGGTAACTTTGTACCATGATCAGTATCAACAAATAAAATAATTATTTAAAAATATATCAACTCAACCTATGAACCATTCGACTTTATTGTAATGTCGTTCATGAATGAATGTCCCTGAATAGCTCTAATAGTTTTTTTAGAACATCTAACAATTATTACAAAAAAAATCAATTTATTGGTGTTTTATTCATTGAAATTATTTGCAATTGATTGTGAAAAAGATTAGAATAGAATATATGAACAAAATTAAGTGCTTAAAAATTATTTGAAGAATTAAAAAACTACAATTTTGGTTTAAAAGAACTTTTATTGCCATCAAAATAGCTTAAATCAATAATTTTCAAATTACTCATCAGTGTAGTCTCTAATTTCATACATGCCTCTTTTGTTGATGAGCTTCACATTATTTGCATCAATCTTCTTGATTATTTTCTCCCTCTCATAAATGCACTCATCAGATTTGTCAGGCCAAACCTAAAATTCTCCTTTTTTGCAAATGCAACTAATTTTATATGTTTTTCCCTCTCTACTTCAAAATTTATACCAGTTATTTGCCCTGGGAATATTTTATTGTCATATGAAAATATAACTACCATAATTCATCTAGCCCTGGGAAAAACATATCTAGCCTCTATTCATCTAGCCTAATTTATTTGCCCTGGGAAAAGTTTATTGTCATATGAAAATATAACTACCGTAATTCATCTAGAAAAATTTCTGAAACAGAAGCATCAAATGAGAGTTCAATATTGTATTTGTCTTCTTTGAATGTATATGTGAATGAAGTTGATGGTTGATCACCTTGGTCAAAATTATCATCAGTGCTCATTAGAACTCTTCTTATTCCTTCACCATGTCTTCGCATTCCTCCTCTCATTCTAGGCCCAATTCTTTTTATAATTGCTTGCTCCCTAGCCTTCCTTTTCTCTTCTAATCTCTTCTTATTCTCTTCTCTCTCATCCCTTCATTTCCTTCTCTTTTTCTCTATTTTCATAAAATGTTTCACTTCTTAGCAGATATACTTTTATCTGGTTGTACAGGAATTTTCAATCTATCCATTTTTTTCAGTACTAGATCTTTTTTTCTAATACCTTCCACATATTTTACAAATTCTTCCCCAACTTTATTTGATACATCCATATCTGCTTTAGCATGTGGTAGCTTTTCAATTAGTACATGGCTATTAAGTGGGGAGAGTCCTCTTTTCTCAATACCTCTTGCACGTTATAATAATAATAGTAATTCGTTTATTTCACTGCATATTTACAAACATATTTCACAAATACAAACATAGTAAATATAAGGTAATATACAAGCAAAATAGTATTAAACAATAACATGTAACAAAAATACTGCAGTGCATCCATCTTTACGTTAAACCTGTGTGGAGGGATGGCTCGCACTCTAAATAAATGATTTTAAACAAATGAAATTACAATGCTGAGGTAAAGCAAAAATAAAATGAATATAATACAATAAATTATTCTCATTCTTCCATATCAAATAAATACATTTAGATAATATCTAAAATAAATCAATATAAAATTAGATGAAGACAATAACAATTAAAAAATTACAATATCACGCCTATATTGAAATAATTTGTTCATAAAAGCTATATAGTTTATTCTTAAACAAATTATAACTGAGTGTCTCAGATATAGCTGATGGCAATTTATTAAAGAGACAAGGTCTTTTTTTTGGGAGGATGAAGCCCACATAGGTCTAAGACCTGTGCAGTGGTGTAACGTACACCCCCGCAGACCCCGTGGCGCGGGGGGGCCCGGGCTATAAGGGGGCGCGGGGGGGCCCGGGCTATAAGGGGGCCCGGAATGAAAATATATTTTTTTAAGAAATGGCCCATGCCCGGACTGAAATATATATATTTTTTTCAAAATAAATAAAACTGAAACACTGAAGGAAGAAAGAAAAAAATATGACTTGGCTGAATATTATCAGATCAATGTCTATTGTTTACTTTATCAATTAATTCCCAGATAGCTTTAGTGAAGGAATTCAGAAGCAGGATGTTGTGACTTCAGGAATGGAGAGATACCGAGGACAAAACACTCTTCAAACAAACTTATCTAGACTGCTATAAATCATGACGGCTATGTCACCACAGTGCAAATATTAGAGGAAATTAATATTATTTTCCCATCGAATTCCTCAATGTATATTAGCATATATACGAAGTAATGGAAAGTGTGGTGTGGGGGGGGGGGGGGTTGTGTAGAAATAAAAGACAATATTTTTCTTCATACATTATTTTGAATTCAGTCTCTTTTGAATCGTCCAGTTGGATACACGTGTCTGGTAAATTGGCCTAGAGTAAACCGCATATGTTTTTTAATTGAGTTCGCTATCGTGAGTTTTATTATTTGGAGAGCCATTTTTTTTTTTTTCATTTCTAATCTATTTTTCAACATGCTGCGTTTATGGTATTTTGATGTTGTACGGTCATGTTTTTGTTATTTCTATTTTTTATAGACTAGTACATTTTTAAAAAATGTTCAGAAGGAATATTTATACAGTACCCTTGATATATCCCTTGATAAATTACGTGATTATTGTATAAGTATATAAATAATAGTTTTGGTTCAATTGTCAGTTCTTCCAACGCAGTTGAATTTTTTTCTTACAACAGGATCAAGTACTGTAAAAGTAGTTTACGTTTTCTCTCTTCTGTCTCTTTAGAATAAATTTCTTAAATTTTTTCTCTTTTCCTGACATAGTAATTTTGCGGTAATTTAGATAAAATGCCTTTTTATTAGAAATTGAACCTGTGTCCTTGTCTACAAACGAGGCGAATTCTGAGAGAACACATTTTCTGGGAAAAGGAGCGAAGGTGCTATAACAAGGATGATGTGAATGTGGATCCTACTGAAGACATCAATTTCAAGGTTTCTAGGTTTCAAGATTAATTCATATATATATATAATCGAAATACCACTGACTGACTCATTCATCATAGTTTCTCAGGAACCACTCGACCAAAAACGATAAAATTTGGTACACGTATTCAGTAGGGGGACTAGACGCGTGCTAAGAAAGGGTTTCAAAATTTACCCCAAAATGGGCCCAAAATTGAAGATTTTTGAAAATTTAGGTGACAACAATTTCTAGAGAACCATAAGGTCAAATCAGATAAAATTTGGTATTCATGTTAAGTATCGGCCTTAGATGTACCTTGGAAAAAAGTTTCAAAATTAGGCCCAAAATCGACGATTTTTGAAAAGTTTGGTTATAAACAGCCAAATATTTTGAAATTTGCACTTAACAGATGTCATCAACCTGGCATAATAACATTTCATCATACCCAGTCATATGTTTCCCACATATTGCAAGGCTCCGACTGTATGGTAGCCTACATGCAAAGTGCAAAGTCTTTTGCTGTTCAAAGACAATGTAAATAACGCTGCTAAGGGGTCTGCCATATGATTAAAAACGGTTGACTTCTATCAGCTGTTCCTTTAAGCTGTTTGGCTGGCAAGTTCAGTAGGTTAGGTCTATTAATGAGTAATAATTTTTCAAACAAAGCAAACTTATCCCGAGCTACCAAAATAATTTCAATAGCTAAAAGCCAACGTTTATGAAAAGTAAAAAAGTAGCCGTGAAAAATAGGGTTACATGATTCATCTCAAAATTTAGGATTTTTGGAATTCAGTTGATCACAATTTCTCAAGAACCTCAAGGACACATGGAGTGAAATATGATATAATGTATATGTTTGATTAAGACCCTAGATGCATACTAAGTAATGGTATCAAAATTCTCCCCAAAATCACCTATTTCTGTAAATTTTTCTAATCACAATGGAAATTAGTTGGACCCCCCGGGGGTCCAGGGGGCGGAGCCCCCTGGCTAGACGGTTATGGCGAGCGAAGCGAGTCTGCCGGCTAGTTATTTATAAAATAATCAACTTTCAACTATTTCCATCTTTCAGGAGCATGTAAGCTACAGCTAAAATCATTAGACTAGCCCCCCTTGAAACATGATTGAATTTTAAAATTTAATAGATGAAAAGGTGTTTAGTTCTTGCATAATTTTATTATAAATGCCCACAACAAAATCATGCAAGATTTTCAGGGAGGGTTGACAAGGGTGAGGGGGGATATTTATATGATTTTGAGGAGAGGGGCCCAGAAAATCGGTTGCGGGGGGGCCCAATTGCAAAAAGTTACGCCACTGGACCTGTGCGTGGGTAATGAGTTGGATGATGGTGATTGATGAGTTGGTCCTACAGTTTTAGGTGGGTTCCGAACCACCGGGAAGTGATTTTACAGCAGAGAACAGTGTCTTTTTTGCTGGCCAATCTAATCGGTCACCGTTACAAACAGGACCTACGAGAACGCACCTTATCTCTCTTTATAAAAAGCATGTGCAGAGGCAACTCTAGTTCTAGTGTAAGGCTCTTTCAATTTACTGGAAAAACTCCTATGAGTCAAATATACATGCTCATCCATAACAGGAAACTCTGAATGCCTTAGATACATAAACTTCAAAAGATTTATTTCAAACAATGTATTAACATTAAAAACGCCAAACTCATTATACAATAATTCAGTTGGATATCTTATGGGTCTTTTTAAACATATTTTTATATGAAGAAGTATAAGTGGTTGCCGAATTGAGCTTCCACAACTTCCCCAGGATACAATGCCATAACAGATAACTGTCTGTATCAGTGTTAAAAATACCATTCTTAATTGATAGATGGGTAGGACATGCCTTAATTGAACAAATTTATAAATTAATTTCTGTAATTTTGAACAAACATAAGAGACGTGCAAGCTCCAATGCAAATGCACATCCAATACTACTCCTAAATATTCTATTTAATTCTCGTGCTGTATTGTAGGGCATCCACAGCTGTAGTTGGGACTAGTACAATTTGCATCATGTGACACTATTTGGCAGTCATTATTATCAGGAGGCAATCCAGTCAATAGCAGAGAGGAAGGAAGAATTTTTGTTTTTTTTATATTCAAATGTAAAAGGCTATTTGTCAACCAGGACTTGGCAACACTGAAACATTTATTGGCTCCCTGAAAAGTGATTGGCCATGTTTCACCCCAAACTATAGCAACTGTGTCATCAGTGAAAGAGTACAAGGAGCAATTTAATAAACTTATATTAATTAAATCATTATTATAAATTAAGAATAAAACCGGCCCAAGCACCGTCCCTGTGGAACTCCAATATTCACATTTAACAGTCTACTAGTCTTATTGTCAAGTCTAACTTCCTGTTTTCTACAACTCAAATATGACTCAAAGAATGACAATGCAATACCTCTTATTCCTATTGCTTCCATTTTATTCATTAGAATTTTATGGTCTACTGTGTCAAATGATTTCTAGAATTTTATGGTCTACTGTGTCAAATGATTTCTGCAAATCCAAAAATATTCCTAAACATTTATCTCCATTAACTAATTTGCTTAAATTTCTCTTGTTACTTTAAAAATAGCATCAGATGTATTCATTCCATTTTGAAAGCCATATTGGTTACTGTATAGAATTTTATATTTTTCTAAATAGGATACCAGTCTAGACTTGACACACTTTTCTATTATATTGGATATACTTGAGAGTATCGAAATGGGATGGTAGTTTCCAAGGTCAGTCTTACATCTGCCCTTGTAGAGAGGAATAACTGTAGCTCTCTTCATTTTGTCAGGAAAATACCCCTGCTGGAAGCACAGATTTATAATGTGCTCCAATGGCTCACAGATCGCTAAAGAATTCTCAATCAGACATTTAGAATGAATCCCATTAATACCAGGAGCCGTACCTTTTTTAAGCCCTAGTATATTATTTCTTACTTCTTGGGCAGAAACTGGATAAAAGAAGAATGATTTATAAAATGATCTTTGCATCTTATACTCGAATTGATTTGTCGCATTTGACCTTGTCTCTTCAACCCTATCCGAAATTTGCTTACCAACATTTATGAAAAATTTATTAACCCTTTCATTACCATGGTATCAAATTTTCTCAGGAAAATGTTCTCTTGTGTTTTTTCTTGAATAATAGGCTTCAAATATGTGAAAATTTCTAAAAAAAAATATTTATTGTTATTAAGATAATTATTGTTGTGGAACAACATTGGCTTTTTATGGTAGCAATATTTATAAGTTTTGGAATAAGAAAAATGAATTAGTTATTGAAAGTGTAACAAGTTTTAGAATATAGAAATAACATAAGAATAAGATAAAAGTGAATATTTTTTTTTCAATAAGTCCATTAAGATAAACATTATAAAACAAGAAAAAAATTAAAATTAACATTCAGTTTCAAAAAATTCAAACAGTCAATTTTGTATGACATTCTGTTCACAAATGCAGATCATAATATATTAGAAGACAAGATGTTGTCAAATTCAAATTCAAATTCAAATTCATTTATTCTTCCAGTTGATACAATTCATAATCATCAATGTTGTCAAAGTATACAAAATTTAAAAAAAATAGAAGCATATAATTATAAACAATAAAGAATAATACAATTTCACTGTTATATAAAGTATAATCCTTACAACATCAACTGTAGAACAAATAATTTCAAGTACCCCGAGGAAAGCTAGTCCTGTTTGGGGCACCATCATCATTTTAAACTTATAAGAAAGAAGCAATGAGACATCTAGCTGAGCTGGAGCTGTAAATTATTAATCGGTAAGAAGTTTTAAATTAAAAAGTTGCAGGCGTAATAATATTCAGACTCTACCTCCCCTCATTCAAAGATGATATTAAGATATAAAAGAAAAAAACGTAAACAAGATATACCTCAGATACAAGAAAAGTTTTCTAACTAAATGAATTTTTTTTTTTTTTTAAATATTATAAATGAAAGGTATACTAATGTCTACGTAGTAACTATAATTACAGATAATTACTTACATTCAATTAACATAAAACAAGAAACAAACTAATCTTATGGATTGAGAAATGATCATGTTTCAATAACATTTTTAAGAATAAACAAAACAACAGGACAAAAACTACAAAGTAATGAATTCAGCGAATTATCCTAAGTTACCAATCTATTCCAGTCTTGAAAAAAAACACTCCACATCACCCTGTAATAAAAGCCAGGATTTCACTTCATATTTAAATCTCTGGGGATTATTTATTTGCTTCAACTCGGCTGGTAAGTAATTGAATATTCGGGGGGCCACATATAAGTAGAATCTTCGAAATATTTCCTTATGCGGCCGCGGTGGTATTATCATGTTCCTTGATCTTAAATCATGTCTCCTACACTGCTCTGCTACTACATTGGTGTCTCTTTTTGTTTGAAATTTTATAACAGTTTTAAAGAAGTAAAGGTATCTGAGCGGCAGCAAATTCCAGTTTCTGAATATATCCAAGGACGAATGCAACAATGGTTTTTTATCCATTACTCTCACAATGTGCTTCTGTCCAATTACTAGTGGGTTGATAATGGAAAAATAGGTGCCACCCCAAGCTGTTACTCCATATGTCAATCTGCTCTCCACAGTGGCATAATAGAGCATTTTTAATACATTATTTGGGCATAAATTTCTAAGAAAATAGAATTTCCTACATGCTATGAATAGTTGTTTTTTCAAGTTTTTAATGTGTTCTTCCCACCGCAACCTTGAATCTAGAATTACTCCCAAATATTTTATTGAATGTGTACTCTCCACAACTTCACAGTTGCAATTTCTTAAAATACATGTTGGAGAATGGACTATTATATTGAGATTGCTGACTTCATTTGGTTTTAAGTTGAATTGCAGAATTTTTGTTTTATTTATATTGAGTGTTAGTAAGTTTATATCAAACCAATATTTGAGTGCTTGTAAATCTTTAGATATAAATAATTTCAAATTTTCAATGGAATCAGCTACATAGCACAAAGCTGTGTCATCAGCATAAGTGGTCATACGTCCTTCCAAAACTCCAGAGCAAAGGTCATTAACAAATATAGCAAATAGTTCGGCTGAGAGAGCTGAACCCTGTGGGACTCCACAATATACAACAGCCTCTTCACTCAGCATAGAGCCGATTCGAACCCTCTGAATTCTATGTGACAGGAAGCTGGAGAACCAATCGTTGCATATTCCCCGTATACCGACTTTTTCAAGCTTTGCCAATAACAATGAGTGGTCTACCGAATCAAACGCCTTTCTTATGTCTAGAAAGAGGGCAGCTACTTTTTTATTGTCATTTATACCACTATATATCTGGGATAAGAGCTGCATAATAGCGTCTTCTGTCTTCAAGCCTTTTCGAAATCCAAATTGGTTTTCACAATAAAAATTTGTTCTACTAAGGAAATTTTGCAGTCTTGCTCTTATTAGTTTCTCTAGTATTTTTGCCATTGTAGGTAGTAGTGAAATGGGTCTATAGTTGGTCATTAATTTTTTATCTCCAGATTTATATATGGGGACAACTATTGATTTTTTTAGTTTTTTTGGGTACATACCAGAAGTTAAACTTAAATTGTATATGTATGTTAGAACGGGTGATAGATTTTGAACATTAATTTTCAAGGTTTCTGTATCTAATTCATCTTCACCAGACGACTTTTTGTTTTTCAACCCTTTAATAGTTTTTTCAACCTCCAACTGAGTAACTGGTATAAAAAACATGGAATAGCATGGTGAATTTATATGGAATTTATTACTGTACAAGTCCTCCCTATTGCCATCTAACCTGGTGTTCATGCAACTCTGCCTTTGTGAGGTATTAACATTTATGAAATGATTATTAAACTTATTTGCAATATCTTTGTTATCAGTTAAAACAATATTATTCTCTGAAGTTATTTCTATTATTTTGACATCCTTATTCTTTTTACCTATGAGCTCATCTATTACCTTCCAACTTTCTTTTGCTTTTCCTGATATACTGTTCAGGAGGCTATTGTAATAACTCTCTTTTGCTTTTTTTATTTCATTTTTTAAAGTGTCACGGCATGTTTTGTACATATTTTTGAGTATATCATTATTTGGTTGCCTAGTCATCTGTCTGTATAAGAAGTTCTTCTCGTTTACTCTACGAATAAGAATATTTGTTATCCATGGTTTGCGTTTTTTCATAAAAGTCTTATTCGAGATAGTGATTTCTCTTGTGGATGCTCTTATATGAGTTTGAAGTATTCTCGTAAAAGTATCGAAGGCACTATCCACATTTGTGTGATTATATACTTCTGAAAAATCTTCATTATCGAGTTTATTTTTAAGTAGGTTTTTGTCTAATATGTGTTTTCGCGTTACAGTCGGTTCACTATCTGATGATGTGCAACTTAACTTCACCAAAGAGTGGTCAGTAATATTAATATGATCTATAGAGGCATAGAAGTCCATACTATTATTTACTTCAGCCCTTAAGCGAATAAACATATGATCAAGGCAAGTTGATGTTTGAGTACAAACTCTTGTTGGAGCTTTTACATAGGGTTCAAAACCATAACTTGAAAGTAAAAAGTTGTATCTATCTACTATTGTATTTGCCTGTGCCAGAAGATCCAAATTAATATCGCCAACTAGTATAACATTATCATGGGTAGTGTTTTCAAGGCACTGATCTAGTTCATCTAGGAATATGTCAGTTGATATAGCTAATATTCTATACAATGATATTATTTGAAAATCACAGTTAGTATCAGGAGTTTTGAAAGTGAGAATGAGGCCATCGGATGAGGAAAAGTTTGCTTTTACACACTGATAACTTATATCTTCCCTCACATACACAATAATGCCACCCGATCTGTATGTATTATTACAGTTAGCGAAGGAATTGTAATTTTTTATTTTAAAGTTATTTACTTCATCATCATAAATCCAGGTTTCTGATAGGACAATAATGTATGGTAATTGATCATATTTATCTAATTCGAGTGAAAACAAATCAAAATTCTCCCGCATACTTCTGATATTTTGATGCAGTAAAAATGTTCTTTCAATCATTGCTGAGTATACAAAACTGTTTCATGGATTGGCTCAATTTCCATCATAATTTTGTTGAATAGTGTTGTAATAACAAGCGTAATAAACATTTAATTCCAATGCGGAATAGTCAGATCGAAAATAGAACAGAGAACAATGTAAGTGCTTGCGTGTCGTTAATATTACAGTGTATAGAAAAGAATAGAGAAACAATGTCTAGCTTGTGTATCGTTGATAATAAAATAATAATATGAAACAGCCATTTGTCAATGAACGGAATAAGCAAGATAAGCAGAATAAGAGAATAATCCTGTTTAACACTAGTGAGAAAGCATTCACAATCATCAAAGCAAAATGTTATAATTAAGTAATCTTCTTAACATCGTCAATTGTTTCAAGTACAATAGTTGTCACTACCACATATTCACTGATAATACAAGATACTAGTTTTGGTTGTCACACCATTATCAGTCTTAATTCAAGTAGTCTCTTGTGTTATCAGTGAATATGTTGTAGTGACAACATCTTGTCTTCTAATATATTATGGTTATTTACCGCAATATCACTCAACTCTTCCAGTACAGATGGAGGGAATGCACTTCACTTTTGGTGGAAGACACTAAAACAGTTCCTCTGTTTCACAATGCAGAGGTAGACAGAACACTTGCTGCACTTTATGAAAGAGTAACCTTTTGGGCTTTCCCTTGTTTTTCTTGGTACTCTGGCCAATGTGACACACCATCAAACTGTACATCAGCTGCAGGCGCCTTCTTTTTTGGAAGAGGTGTAGCAGGTTGTGAAGAAAATGGTTGGCCTCTCTTCTGTTCTTGCTTCCCAGCTTTTGTCAAGGCTTGGGCAATACTTGAGTGAAATTTAAGCAATGTGTATTCCACCTTTCTTCCTTTTTGTTCTTGGTGCCTCCTGTAAAGGAGCCAGGCATTCACAACTGATACACCAATACACTATCCTAGTGTACCATTTTCTCAATTTTATGTCTATATGATATATTTCTAAAAGCATGTTTGCCTTATCCACACCACCCATAAATTTATTGTACTCCTTCACAATTTGTGGCTGTGGAATAACCACAGATTTCTTTTGAGATGAATCCCACCATTTGCAAGTTGACTGGTTTTACAGCTACATATGTTGATATAAAATTGATCTCTATCCTATCAAACCATCGTACTAAAGATAAATTGTTTTTGGTTTCCACATGCCAGTCCATACTACCTCGACTCTGCTTTTTTAGGCTGGCCTCACTTTGTAGGGGACACTTCCCTATTCTGTCTTTTCTTATAGTCCCCAGAGAAAATATTTGTTTTTATTTCAAAGCTACAGCTAGCTGTAGTGAAAAAAACCAGTTATCATGGAAAACTTTGAAATTTTTACTATCTGGTAGGTCTTCACATAACTCCAACACAATGTCACCTGAAAATCCCAGTCCATACTCCTTGCATGATTCCTTTCCCATATACAGGGTGTTTCAGAACTGTCTACCAATACTTCTAGGCAGTGTTTCTGGACCACTATCAAAAGTAAATATCATAATAAAAATTTTCCCAGTTACTCACACAGCCGCCATTTTGTTTTTTTCACTCATTATTTTTTATTTGACTACCTCTAAATGTATAATTTTGAAATTTTGCAAACAGCTTTATAACAATTTAAACAATCTTGAAAAAATAATCAAAATTTTCCGACATCAAAAAACAAAAGGTGACCATTTAAAATCTTTGAACAGGATTAAATTAATAATGGCTAATGATATCAAAATTTTACTAGAATAGCGTTTTTTAGATATTTCTATTGCAAATCCAACGATACCTCATTTTCCAAGATTGGCCAACAATTAACAAGGATATGCTACTTCTTAGGGTGTGTGGTGGTTGAGAACGGGTTGCAGTTTTTCGCTTCAAACCACTGCACACCCTAAAAAGTAGCATATCTCTGTTAATTGTTGGCAAATCTTGAAAAATGAGGTATCGTTGGATTTGCAATAAAAATATCTAAAAAACGTTATTCCAGTCAAATTTTTATATCATCAGCCATTATTAATTTAATCCTGTTCAAAGATTTTAAATGGCCGCCATTTCGTTTTTTGATGTCAGAAAATTTTGATTGATTTTTTTAAGATTGTTTCAATTGTTATAAAGCTGTTTGCAAAATTTCAAAATTATACATTCAGAGGTGTTCGAATAAAAAAATAATGAGTGAAAAAAACAAAATGGCGGCTGTGTGAGTAACTGGGAAAATTTTTATTATGATATTTACTTTTGTTAGTGGTCCAGAAACACTGCCTAGAAGTATTGGTAGAGAGTTCCGAAACACCCTGTATATATGGAAACTATACATAATAACTGAACACCCTGCTCTAGTAAACACTTTCGTCGCTTGAGCTCCATAAGGTTCTAAGTGTATTTTCGTTACTATGGAGATATTGATGTTCAAAGTTTTCAATACTAGTTCAGCCTGGTTTGCACCCAAACTTACCATATTTTATGAAATTATTTTCATGGTATATGTCACAGATATCTTCTTAATCAACATAAAAACAAAATCAATACCATACTTTGAGAAATAATTTTTCATTTTGAGAAAATGTAGAAAGCTCTTCACATAGAACCTTCTGTCTCTGCAGTTTCATCAGATATTTGAAATCACTATGTAACATAGAACCTTTCAACTTTATTATTGCTATAATTGTTGTTAATATTATTATTATTTTTCTTCAAAGCAATGTTTCTTATCAGACTAATTCATAAATATGTTCAATAACTAATAACTAATGTATTTGGAGGATGTATATGATTTTTATTGCTCTTAAGCCTCAATCAAATTAAAAAATGCACCAAGACAGTGGCAAAGCAAGTAATCAATTTTTTTTGAAGTCAGTTCTAAAATGCCATTTTATAAGGAATGAACAGATTACCGCGAACATGCATTTGAGAATCACAAGTGAGAAACGATCTTTAGAATAATTGACCACTTGCTCGGTCACTGACTCAGTAAAGCATTAATGCTATTAATCAAACATTATTGATTTCACTGATCATTGCTCTACTGATTAGAGAGTCAAATTCTAAACATCATTGCAGCTTCTTTGCTCTAGAATAATTTGGAAATAAGTAATGAAATGAATTATAAAGGAAAAATTGAATTACGGTATAGATAAGATAATATTATTTTTATTTCTATAAAATTATAATACTGTACATTCATACTTCTTCATTATCTGACTCTTCAATGTCCGGTTCTGGTAAATTCTCTATCATCACAGATTTTGATGTTCGTAATGACAAGTAAAAGTCGTGGTACTTATTTGGAATCACACCAGATTTTCACAATTGTACCAAATCTTTTTTTTTACTCTCTGACACAGGCAGATACCTATTATATTTCTTTGGGATGTCTGTTGTTGCTTCAACCAAAGATCGATTTCTGGTTTTCTTCATTCCACATGTAGGAATCAAAGTGAACTCTTCTTGATCGAAGTTGGTTTTCATTGAAATATGATCTGGTGTAGATTTCTGGAATCATAGACACTTGATTTTCATCCAGTTAACTAATTCTCCATTCACATCATGAGACAAATCATTTGGAATTGTCATTTTTTTCAATCCTTTCAAATCGTAAACATCAGAGAATGAGAGAATTTGAACATTGTAGGGCTTTTTCCATCGAGCATCCTGTATTATTGATGGCCATTCAATGGGAGAGTAGATAGGGCGGTTTTTCTTGGCTGCCTCAATTGCACTATGCATGCTATCTACTTCCATCTGGGTATGGCCAGTTTCCAAAAATTTCAGGTCTATAATGTCTATTGATAAATTTTGAACCGCATAGTGGAGAATTGTGGCAATATATCTATTTCGGTTCTGCCCTCCACATGAGTCCGAAAAAAAAGATACATGTTTAATATCAATTGGTAGATTTTTCAAGAGACTATAAATTGATGTGCCAATTTCATCTGAGCCTCTCTTCCCATTTGTCTCGGTCCAAAAGAAACATCGGCCATTTCCATTGCCCTGGTCATAAAACGTGCAATTGTATGAGTAAAACTTTCTAGCATAATAAAAACTGGAAACTTGGGAGCACGGTGTATACAATATACATTCCAAGTGCCATTGGCACTGCCACAGAAGACTCCCATGTAGCAAGCCTTTGTCTGATTCAAAACCTTTTCTGGGTGGTGTAGTGTTCAAGGAAACAATAGTTTCTTCAAAGATGGAATGTCATGGAAGCCAGTTTCATCCATTTTGAAGATATTTTTTGATGGCACTACCTCAACTTCATTTTCATATTGAATGAAAAAATTCCTAATTGTTTCTTCATCAATTGCTGCTCTTTTTTGAGAAATGCTTTTTGCATAACACTCTTTTAATTTAGAATTGTGTTGTAGAAGAAAACTTCTGCCCCAATCATACCCAGGCATGTTAGATTTGAATATGCTCACTGATCTATTTTTAGCATCCAAATAACTCTTGATAATGTGCCTCAGATCATGCAAACTAATAGGTGTCCCCATTTATATAAGTAGACACAATGTGATGCAAAAGAAGCTTCCTCTTCTTCACTGGCCTTCCCACATTATTAGAATGTTTATTGGTTTGTGATAAAATGGAAAGCATATTGATAGTTAATTTGTGAGACAAACACTTGTATGAAAATTATCAACAAATAATTCTTGTCCTTGATTTAGAAGTGGTGAAATGATTTCCCAAACTACATTTAACCCCATCCACATAATAATTCCCAGAAATAACCTTATTTCATCTTTATTAGTGTCATGCTAGGAATTGAGAAAGTTATGCTCCAAAATGGAATTGTCAACTATACCATCAATTATTTTTTGATTGGCATACAAATTAGTCTCTGCTACAATCATTTCAACAATTTCATCATCAACAAATAGGTTGTAGAAATTACAGCATTCAGTTGTGCTAGCAACCAGTCCATTCACGTTTTTGGCATTTATTCCAACAGGTAGATCTGGATTGAATGTAAATTTTTGAATTTTACTCACCTGTACTGGATGCCAACTGACAAATCTATAGGCCAATGGAAGATCATAATCACTTGAAGAGTCACATTCTGATAGCTGATGTGTAGCTGGTGGAGTTATTGGCAAAGTCTGGTCAGTTGAATCATTGATACTTTCATTACTTTTATTTTCAATGTCCATTTCAATATCCGGTTGAGTCTCAAAGTGTGGATTTAAATGTTCATTTATCACACTTCCAGAAAAATTACCACCATCGCTATTATCTGTTCCACTGTCAAAATTTTCATGGTCACTTGAAGGGAAATAGTGCTTATCTGCATCTGAATCATCACACTTTTGTCACTCATGTCTAAATAATTCATAATTTCATCACTTTTCAATGTTTTTCTAGTCATAATTATCACAATAAATGATACACTGATATTGTATTTCAGATATCAGCACATTAAACAAGGCATAAATTCACAGCATCACAATTTGAAGGCTATGTTTACAGTTCACATCAAGAAGGAATGTGTATTTATTTATTTACTAGCTGGCAGACTCGCTTCGCTCGCCTTAACCGTCTAGCCAGGGGGCGGAGCCCCCTGGACCCCCAGGGGGTCCAACTAATTTCCATTGTGATTAGATAAATTTACAGAAATAGGTGATTTTGGGGAGAATTTTGATACCATTACTTAGTATGCATCTAGGGTCTTAATCAAACAGTGGTATTTCGATTATATAGATATAGATTTCACTCCATGTGGCCTTGAGGTTCTTGAGAAATTGTGATCAACTAAATTCCAAAAATCCTAAATTCCAAAAATCCTAAATTTTGAGATGAATCATGTAATCCTATTTTTCACGTGTTTAGCACCCCAGCTGAAAATTTGAACTTTTTTGGCCTTGTGGTTCTTGAGAAATTATAATCACCTAAATTTTCAAAATCGTTAATCTATGGTAAATTAATTTCACAACTAATTTTTTGTTGATTTTCTGATCAATACCTATTTACACAAAAATTCTCAGGCTCATGTACTGTTACAAATAGTATTTTATTAATTTCTTAATACTTCTTTGTAAACCTAACTATTGATAGGTAAAAGTTCCAGCGCCCTTAACATCCAAAGACATAATGCTGCAGCTGTCAGTTCCAATTCCAACACATTCTTTGATGTCTAAGTGCAAATCTTTGATATGCTTAATAACTATCTTTCCCAACATTTCACCATTAATTTTGGGCTCCACACTTTTGTCCTCCATCAAATCCATCAAACTTTCATGGGCATCAATAAAACCAGAAAAATCTTCTCTAATTATTATCCTGTTGGAAATGTACCTTAAAGTTAAGGACAATTGTGACTTATGTGATATATCTGTTGTTTCATCAAAGATGATATTATAACATCCAGCCTCTTCTACTCTGTTTATAAGCTCAGTTTTGATTTCTTCACCACAACATTCAATAAGCTGATTTTGTGTGTTTTTCCCTATATAGGTCACCCTCGAACTTGTGTTTTGCAGGTGTTTTTTAAAGATGCTATCTCCTGACGCTACTCTATATCTGAGGAGCTCCCTAAAGTTTCCCTCATTGGTCAGTGCAGTTTGGGGTTTTAAAAGCTGACTGTCGTCACAGTGGCCATGCAGAGGTATGTTTTGCCGACCCAAAAACAAGATAGTTTCAACAATTGGCTGCAGTCTTTCTTAATTTTCTATGACCTGTTGAAGCCATTAAGTATTTACTTGATTTATAACTGCTTCTTTAGGTGACAGGTAAGCTTTAATGAAGTTTTTACCAACGTCAATGCTATTTTGGTGGTAAACAGTTTTTTCATGATTTTCTATAGAACCCTCTTTCCCTAACAGCTTTGCAAATGAGGTCACAGGCTTTGTAACAAATGATTGCAAATGGACACCTTTTTTGTGACCACTGTACTCTTGGGAGAATAGGGCGCAATACTTGCAATAAAGCCCTTTATGTATGTCAGAGAGAACAAGCCAGTGTTTAATTTCCAAATGATTCCTCCCCAAGTATTGCTTCAGCTCTTTTCCACCCTTTTTGTGAATTGAAAATGGAAATGAATAATCTTTTGGAGGTTGCCAATTGTTTAGTAGTAGGCCAAACTTAGTGAATTTATCAACTGGTTTACAAACACCAACATAATTTCCTATGTCAAAATTCGGTAAGGGGTTACTTGAATCGGGAACAGAAGAAATGTCTGAAGAAAAAATTGATGGTTTCGGAAGCATGCCAGTGTCTTTGGGAGCTTCACAATCTTCTGAGAAGTCGTCATTTGTAGGTTGCTCATGTGTTTTTGGATTATGAAGTTGTACATTTATATCAGAACACAAGGATGTAGTAGGCTGTGGTTCCAACAGGCTGCTTTCATGATTTTCTTTGGATACTTTCCCAAAGTAAGATTTGATTGGGCTGGTGGATTGCCTTTTCACAACTTTTCCAGGTATATTCTGAAAAAAAATTAGAATAAAATATGGATTTTTTTACATTTAGGCTAGTTGCAATTATTTTGCACTGATATGTAGGCCCTGATAAAATATCACAATATAATATGCAACTTATGTGTGTGAATCAGACAGGAAAATTATGGCTAAAGAATACTTTAGGGGCCACCTCAAATTTCTCAAACTTTTTGGTTGTAATCAATTTGGCATGTTATTCTGACACTAAATCCATGAAAATTTCACTGTGGTTACTTACTGTTCATTTAAAAAAAAAAATAATTAAAGTTTACTTACAGTGTTCCTTCAGTGTTCCTTGATTTTCAACTTAATTATCAGGGTTAGTTTAGTTTAGTTAGTTTAGGGTCAATTTAGGTTTAGTTTAGTCTTTAAATATTGGACAGGATTACTAGAATTAATGCCTAATAAATAGGCTTTCAATTATTGGAATGAAAGTATTTGCAAATTAAATACAATCCATTAAAACAAGATATCAAAATACCTAGTTATTTAACACTTTGAGGTTAGGTTTCTGTGCATTGGTTCTGGTGGTTCCGACCTTCTACAGTTTCAATATGAAAACAAGGAAATGTAGTGGACCAATCAGCTGATTTCAGGATAGCCACAAAAACAAACTAAAACCTGAATTTTATTGGAACATTTACCTGATAAGCGAGTTGTGTAATTTTTATGATGGCACTACTTCCATCAAATGCCCAGCTCTCATTGTTCTGGACTAGAACCTGGCAGCACCTGTCACTGACAGGTAAAGTGACTCCTGACAGGTAATCCCTCTTTCCTGTAATATTCAATATACAAATACATAATAAAGCTGTTCTACATACCTTCTTCATGATGATGCAAAAGGTTGTAAGGATATTGGATGTTTTTTTGCTGTCAAACTGCCTCCATCATGCCTCCCACACTAGGCTACCACACTGACTCAAACTGAAAGTTCCAAACCTCATTATGGCAGAAAACCGAAATGCTGCCAACCTAACAACTTGAAATGTCCCCTATCATTGATAGTGAACAAAAAATGTAAACTTTGGTAGGTGTATCGGTGTATGTAAGTGAAAATTATATAGAAATAAAGAAGTTTTGTCTTTGAAAATCTTGTACAAAATGGCTTCTTCAATATTGGGTCATAAATAATTTAATATACACAAGAATGCACTTTGGTAAAATCCTGTTTGGGATAAGAAAATAAAATTTGGAGCTCTCGGGGGGGGGGGGGGGGCATGGCGGCCATGGCCTCATTCCTCTCCCCCCCCCCGAGCCACCACTGGCTTCTCCATGTACTCTGGCAAATGATTTTATTTTTGTTGATGATCCTGTTCATTCTTTGTTATTTTCCTACCACATCTTCCAACACAATCACTCTTTGAAGATTCAACGATTTTGCAAATCACAGCTAGCCAATTTGATGTGAACTGTATTAATGGATATAGTAACTTTGTAAAAGTAAAATTCATAACAACTTCACAAACCACAGCTATTCAGTTTGTTAGGTCAATAAATCATAAGAATAGTTCAGTCAAGTAGCAGTAACTTTGTCTTTGTAAAATTCAAGCTTGTGAAAACTTCAAAATTAATGGTAATTATATAGAAATGTTACTTGTTGAATTTTGTTGCGATTTTTTTTGTGACATCTACACACCCCAGGAAGCAATAATCCATTGACATTTTTTGGGGGTTGCAATTATTTCACAGAAAAATAGAAATTTAAAAAAAAAACATTTTTCATGAAAATTTCTATTTTAATATGAAAAATTCATAATTTTCAATCATGTGAGGAGTTCCTAATCTTAAAACAATGTAAACCAAGTGAATATAACATTTCCAAAACACTACCACTCCCAAATGCAGTGTGTGCAAAGTGCACATAACCAAACCTACCCTAACCTGGCTAGATGTGACTGAACCACCTCATACCTTTATTATTTTGATGCTTAAAAAACATACATCAAGCTAATTTACCATTAAATGACATTGATCAAGTGAATTATAACATTGCCAAAATACAACCACCCCAAATGCAGTGTGTGCTCCATGTGCACCTTACAAAACCTTCCTTGGGTGCCTAACCCATATGCCTAACAAAGCTAGATGTGACTGTACCAACTCACAAAAGACCTAACTGCACGCCTAACCTTTGCTAGCTAATCATTAATTTATTTCACAATAAATTTAAACACTTCACACTTCACACATGCCACAACTTACCACACAACAATAACTTGAGAACACACTCAACAACAGACTCTTACACCATGACGGACAGTACAAGAATGACTAGGTTTCTCTGTTTAAAGTAACCAAATGCAACTACAGGGTGCGGCAGCATAACTTCCTTTTTTTAAAACTTAATAAAACGCATTGTATGAATCAGAAAATTTTTATTCGTTTTTTATAATATAGGCACATACATAAAGTTTAGTTTTACCCAGTTTTGAAGATCAAATCAGGTAGGTGACGTCCCCCATTCTCCATACACTGAGTAAACCGATTTCTGGCATTTGTCATGACTCCAGCCAGTATAGCAGGCGTTATGTTGGCGATTTCTTCCTGGATGTTGTTCTTCAAATCTTGTAGGGTCCTTGGACGGTTCACATAAACACGAGATTTCAAAAAACCCCATAGAAAAAAGTCACAAGGGGTCAAATCGGGAGAGTGGGCCGGCCACTCCAAATCGCCCCTAATTGAGATAAGGTGTCTGGGAAGTGTTCCCTCAAAACAGCCATCAATGCTCTTGAAGTGTGTGCCGTTGCACCATCTTGTTGGAACCAAATGTCCCCTAAGTCCAACTCATCTAGCCGTGGGAAAAAAAATTCCTGTAGCATGTTTACATACCGGTCCGAATTCACTGTCACTGTGACTTCATTTTCCTCAAGGAACCAGGGACCAATAATTCCACTTGAGGAAATTGCACACCACATTGTGACTTTAGGTGAATGCAAAGGCCTTTGATGCAATTGTCAAGGATTGGTGTCAGCCCAGTAGCACATGTTTTGTTTGTTCACGGATCCACACAAATGAAAATGGGCTTCATCACTAAAAAAAACAATAGCGTCCTCAGGAACGACTTCCAGAAGAACCTCACATGCGTTCCTACGAGAATTGAAGTCATGTTCAGAAAGTTTCTGCACAATTGCCATCTTGTATGGATGGAAGTGAAGATCATCATGAAGTATTCTCCTCACAGAACGATCAGAAAGTCCAAGGGCAGACGCATGTTTGCGCGCAGAATGCTGTGGTGATCGCAACATTGAAGCTCTCACTACCTCAATGTTCTCAGGTGATCTAATCGGCCGTGGGACTCCAGTTCTTCATCTTGTCGCACTTGCAGTTTGTCTGAACGTAGTGACCCACATAACAATTGATTTCCGGTCCGGGACAGGGGCCAATGGGGCCAATGGGGCTAAATTAAAGTGATTCTGAAAGGCACACTGGGTTGCGATCACAGAACATCTGCTCAAAAAGTAGGCCTTGATGGCAAAGGCATGCTCCTCACTGTTCCAATGCATGATGGCGACTGAACTGTGTTGGAACAAAACTTTATAGTCTCTCGAACGAGAACACTAGTGCTCCACTACGACATCAACCGACAAAATGGCGCACATTTTAAAAAAGGAAGTTATGCTGCTGCACCTTGTATTATAGCCTAGCAGAATTCCCCTGGAAATCATTAAAAGCGAAAATGAGTTTTTTTGTTTGTTACGCTTATACATGGAAACTACTCAACCAATTATTGTAAAAATTTTTACCTATATTTTAAAAATATTGCAAAAGACATAGGACACATTTTTTTTTTTTTTTTTTTTGTTTTGGTTTGACCATTGAGATCACAATTGTAGAGTATTAGAAGCACATTTCAATTCCTTATGGTTCTTCTTCTTACCCAAGAGGCCTTCATCTGTTCAGAGAACCGCTGTCTTCGTTCCTCCATCCACCTAGTTCCTACCCTCCTGCTTTCGACCTGGAAACACCCCTTCATGACCTTCTCTTTGAATATTTCTCTGTTAGGTACTTCTTCAATTCTGATTCCCGCTTGTTCAAGATCTTCTTTTACTTCCTTTATCCATGCTATAGTCGTTTTCATTTGAAACAATTTATGAACCAATCTCTTAACAATTCTGTCTCCCTCCATCCTCCAAACATGCCCAAAATATTTTAATCTTCTCTTCCTAATAGTTTGATCTATGGGCTCATTTTTCCGGACATTTGACACATTTTATTTAAATAATTTTTTTTTTCTGAACATTGTAAGGGCAATTGGTTCTATTCTATAGGGAAACACAGCTGATACAGATCAATACATAATTTTCCAATTCACTACAACAACTGAGAGAAGGAATGCCTCAAACAAGAGTTCTTTATTAGTGAGTCAGCTGATTCTCAAACTTGAAGAACGTTGTGATTTTTGACACTGGCTTTTCACGAATGGAAATGTGATCTTCTGCGTAAGAAAAATAGTACCACTGGAAAACTTAAATTTTAATGTTAAATAGTCATTGCCCCAGTAAAATAACAATGTATTATTATTCAGTAAGGGGTTAGGTTGAAATAGGGAAAGTTTTGTAAGAAAATTTGACAAGTAACATTTCTATATAAATACCAAATTAACATCTCATATTCACTTAGATGAAGATGTTAGTAATAGCTTACTAATCCTTGAAAGTCAATCTCATAAAAGCACTGGCTTTGTAGATGGATCTACTTTAAGGCTGTGCGCTAGGCACCGTGACTCTGACCAAGTCTCGAGTCCCGACTCAAGGCAACAAACAAACGAGTCTACAATCGAGTCGAATCGAGTTTGGTCCGGTTTTGAATCACTCTGGTGGATTTGTACGTAACTAGCTTTCCATAGCCCTGGAACGTTGCCAGATCTCTCGGCTCCCGTCTGCTCCGCTCTTCGCCTGGTCTGACTAGGCCTTCTTGGGAGGGAGGCAGAGTCGTTCTACTACATAGAATCTAGTAAAGCAAATATAGTTTACAAGCCTCAGCCACAGATATTCTAATGCCTGAGCTTTCATTCACAAAAGTAATCCGATATGTCTGATGGCTAGAGAGCCTGGACAGTTTTTGCCCTCTGTTCACTTAGGGTGGCATGAATAGTTTGGTACATTGTTTTGTGCCGTGTTCCATTTTTAACCTAATATTGTACAGAATTCGACAATAATAAAACTAATAATTGATTAATGACATTAATGTAAGGAGTTTTCTGTTGTGTTAATAATGGCAAGGCAAAGCATTAGTTGGGTCATGTCTTTCAATATTTTGTTTTTTATTTTTCTATTCACCCAGGGTTACTCCTAATTCAATCGGTTACATGCTAAACGCGCACAACTGAAATTCCATGGAATTCTGTGCAAAACGCGCACAAGTTTTATTGAAGGGTCAAGAAAAATTGATTAAATTTGGAAAAATATCTAATATACAGGAAAATAAAATTGACTATTATAATTTGGAGAAGGCTTTTTTACAGACAACCATTTATTACCTCATATTCAAAACATATATAATATTTCCATAATATTCTTGAAATTTTCTAAGCCAATTCTTGGAAATACCAATATATAATAAAAAAAATATATAATAAACCTTTATTGCAGCAACTCCTGAGGTCGTCAGAAGCATTAAAAATTGTCATATTTCATATCAAAATAATTTTGTCTCATACAACATTGCTAGAACGTTAAAACAAATAAAAATACAAAATCACATTCAAAATTAGCCTACCTATCTATTGCGGTGTGTCATTTAAAGCTGTCTATAAATTGTCTACAAAGTCTTTGCCCTTTCATAAAAATCCTCAAAACTATATAATAAATAATAATGGATTATTCATTAATAGTTATTTATGTATTAAGAGCGTGAAGTGCGACTTTATCGCTCGAGCCAGAACATTTACTGCGCGACGCGTAGCGGAGCGCAGTAATTTTGCGAGAGCGATAAAGAAGCTTCACGCGCGAATTGCATACAATATTTTTCCTAAAACTGCAGTTCTGGATTCCAACACAATAAAAGCTTGTAGTTTGTAACATCACAGACCATGCGCGGATTTGGTTAGCGTTCGCCTTTTTTGAGGTTATGTGAATTTCACGGATTCAGTGATCCACCAATGAGAAGACATCAAAATCAAAACAGAAGCGTAAAGAAAACAGCTGGCGAGCATAAAGTACTTTACCGCTTGCGGAGCAGTAAAGAGGTATTTTACAATTAGTTTTCAGTACGTAAAGAACTACTTTACGAGCAGTTTTAGGAAAAAAAAATTTCAGTCTATGCTTAAAAATTGGATATGGCAGATTATGACCCACTATTCGATTATGGTGGGGGGGGGGGGGAGGGGGGTTACTATTCCTTACTTGAAAACCCCCAACATTTAATGTGGACAATGCAACATTAAAAATATTTTTCCTACAACTGCTTGTAAAATAGTTCTTTACGTACTGAAAACTAATTGTAAAATGCCTCTTTACTGCTTCGCAAGCGGTAAAGTACTTTATGCTCGCCAGCTGTTTTCTTTACGCTTCTATTTTGATTTTGATGCCTTCTCATTGGTTGATCACGGAATCCATGAAATTCACATAACCTCAACAATGGCGAACGCTAACCAAATCCGCGCATGGTCTGTGATGTTACAAACTACAAGCTTTTATTGTGTTGGAATCCAGAACTGCCGTTTTAGGAGAAATATTGTATGCTTCTTTATCGCTCTCGCAATAGTTTCTCGCCAATGTTTTGGCTCGAGCGATAAAGTCGCGCTTCACGCTCTTAATAAAAAAAAAACTATTCGCTCATTAGTCAGTTAAAATTACCTGACTATATAGCCAATTTTTTGTTAACCGATTTATTTTGAAAATTTATTATCTTTGCCTATTTAATTTAATTGTGTTGTAAGTATAACGTTGTAAGTATAAGTATTACAGTTCCACGACAGTTCTTATTGAAAGTATCTTTGTTATCTATCAAAAAAGTATTATAATATAATTCCATTCACAATGTAAGCTCTCCAATAATGTAATCATATTTTATGATTAAGATGCAGTATATGGAACAATCGCAAGAATTTCCTATGAAGAAAAATTTGTTTCCTTTGTTTGACACAAGAGCCCACTCAAATTTTGTTCACTCTTTTGATGGAAAAAAATTGGTACAAAGCTGGAAGTTTTTTTAATCCACTCTAGGTATTCTAAGTTTGCAAAAGTTGAAATTGAAGAATACGGAATTCTACTTCGATTGATGTATATCAATATATCCGTTCAATTGTTCATTCACAATCAATTTTCAAAAATCAGGTATTCCTGGGCGCTCTATGTAAGGGTGACCGATTGGATTGGCCAGCAAAAAAGACTTGGTTCTCTGCTGTAAAAATCATTTCCCGTTTGTTCGGAACCCACCTAAAACTGTAGGTCCAACTCATCAATCACCATCATCCAATTCATTACCCACTCACAGGTATCAGACCTATGTGGGCTTCATCCTAATTATTAAATTTTTATTTTTATTATTGAATAATTATTCATTGCCTAATTTTTGTGTTAAATAATAGGGTATAACACAATTTATTATAATATTGAGTATAATAATATACTCAATTGTAATATTTATACATATTTTTTTAGTATTTCATCTCATAATTTGTAGTAAATTTCTGTTTGTAGAGCAACTTCAATTACAGTTCTACTACAGTTTTCATTGGAAGCCTCTTTATATATTATCTATCATAGAAGTCCTACAATATAATCCCATTCACTATGTAAATTATCCAATAAACTATAATGTAATCAAAAGAGTAAGGTACAATATATGGAACAATCGCAAAAAGAATAATTCGTTTCCTTCCTTCCAAAACAATTTGGCATATGTTTATTTGAGAGAAAAAGAATGAAGGAGAAAGAGAGTGAGAGAGCGGAAAGGAATGTGATAGTGCTACTGGAGACATGTCATTCAAAGCAATTATTTTCGATCGCATAATAATTATTCAAGACTGTAAACAAGATGCACCCGGCAGACAGAGCGAGTGCTGGTGTTGCGCGTGAGGGAGCATTGATAAGGGCGAGTAACGAACGAATATGGTTCAAACCGGCAACATAGCAAGTCCTTGCATATGTGTGAGTGAACGTGCTTGCACATTTGCATGAGGAAGTTGACTCTGTAAAACTGAAGAGAATCCAAGAAAACTTTGGGGCAACTTAGCTACCCAACGATTTAATTTGGATTTACAATAATCTCTCTATTACTAGAAGGGATATCAGAGATTTCAATGACATATTTTGTATTTCAATCGGAAATCTAGTTTTTCTGTAATTAAGGTTTCAAAAAAATGATTTTTTTTTTAAATGAAAATTTTGAAAAATTAAATACCTCATTACAAAAACAATACTTTGTTCCATTGATCCTGAAAATTACACTTTTCTATTCACAACCGTTCATGATACTGGTTGCCCCCAAAAATTAACTTTAAGTGCTCATATCTCAGAAAATAATTGATGAAATTTTTTTTTAATTATTGCAAAAGACTACATTTCAGTAGCCTAATAATCTCCAGTCGAAGAGACTTTGAAAAAAAAATATGACCAAAACCCTATTGCACAGCCTTAAAGCTCATAGAAATCTTCAAAAATCACATCTATTAATTATTATTATTTTATTATCTATTTATGTGCTATGAACCATAATGATAGGTTATGTAGTATGTTGGTATTGCTGAGTCTTCTAAACAACAGGAAAAATATGTCAATACCATTGGCATACAATATGGCGACTCTTGAATACATAATTATTTTCATCTTCTGATATTATTTATTGCTAATTATTGAATATAATATCAATTTACTCATCTAAAAAATCACATTATTCATTCAATATTATTTTCAAGTAACAAATCTTCCAATTTTTTCAACTAAATACAATATACAATGGCAACTTTATTCAACTTTATGACAGTCAATTCAAAAATTATACATCCTAGCCTAACCTAATGCAAAAAAATATGCTTATATCAAGGTCAATTATACAGATTATGCACATTCTACATGCATTGTAACTTTTGAAACTAATAAATTGATTGGCTCTCATATTCCTATTGGATACACAACACTGATGCTGGGTTGCACCAAGCAAGATCAACTCTGTTACCAGATCATGATCTGCGATTGCCATATTTGATCTAGGTTTTTCATTGTACAAAAGCTAAATCAGACTGATCTAGGTTTGTGATCCTGGATCATGATCCGGGTAGATTAATCCACAATATTGCATTGCACCAACCTGGATTATGTATTTAATCTAACCAGTTGACCAATTAATCCAGGATCAAAAAGTTGATACCTCAACAGAGTATGATTAAATTATAATTTCTAGGTTGTAATTACAAATGAATGCAATTCTGTTCATGTGAATTAGAAATGTCTGATATGGAAAGAGATCTTGATTTGGTAGAATGGGTCAAAGAAATAAGAAGAGATGAAGAACCAGTTCATCAAATACAATGTGAACATTTATGGAGAGAGCAACATGACTTGTTTGAGTCACAGAGTTGATGTGAAATTCAGAATGCAATATAGACTATATTGTGACTGTGTTATCAATCTATTTAACTTAATTGAATCGAAATTAAATTTTAATGATAGAAGAAATAGTCCTATTTATCTCCTATGAACCAACTATTGCCACAGATGAACCACCCTGATCTATGCTATTGCTAACCTAGGGATTCATATTACACAACAGAAAGTTTTCAAATGACTATAATAGATCTTGTAGCATGTTTGAAATGACAGTTCATATAAGAATGCCATAATTGAACTTGGATCTGCAAATCACAAAACAAGAGCTCTACAAAATATGTAATTTCCCTGGGGTTATTGAGTTTTCCCTAGTTATTAATTTGATAATAAAATTGTTATCTTGTTGAGAAAAATTAGAAGTCCACTTTGCCATGCTGGATTCAAAGTCATAATAATACAGCTGACAAGTAAATAAATGGAATAAAATTATTTCAGTCAGAATTGGAAACAGCTGATTGAAAATGTACTACTATTAAAAAACAAATTCAGCTCACTGGATCATGATCCAGGATTGGTTGATCCAGGATCAGAGTTGTGTTTTTGGAAATGATGCAATGCAATGGAGAAACTGATCCAGGATCAGCTTGATCCCAGATCTGGTGATCCTGTGATTTGATTTTGCTTGGTGCAACCCAGCATAAAAGTTCCAAAATATTATATATAGCATCTAGAAAACAAAATTTATTTCAAAACACTTAAATAGTATCTGGAATAAATAATTTTAGCATTATAGAGCATGAAATGAAAACTGGCATGACATTACCAAGCAAAGCATTCACTGGCATCATAACCTCAAAGCAAGTCATGCATTGTCAATCCAGACCTAGTGGATACGATTGTGTCCATAAAGTTCAGCATCAAATAATATCTTGATAAATAAAAAACATTACACAATTCCAAACACTTCTAAATAATATTTGAGCTTTATTTATTTGTAATAACACTTAGAGAATGTTAAAAAAACGTTTCTAATTGCAAATAAAATTGTAATATTGAAGCATGTAAGTTGGCAATGGCAAGACCTATGTCACACTGTTTTCAAAACACATTAATACGTTATTTAAGCAACAGATGGTGCTGTAATATTGTTATGGGAATATTCGAATATACACAATTGTGTACAGCAGGTTGGAGTTGAGAATTTGTACTGCTGGATTAAAAATAACAGCTGTGTAATTAATGAACACAATTGTAGCCATCAGATCTGAAAGGGTTTTCATACATAAGTGTTTTCATACAATTATTGCACAAATTGAATGTGTGCTTTCCTAGTGATGATTTATACATATGATTTATACATATTTGTGCTTTGTAATAAACAATATTATACTTATTGTACATGTGCAGTACTATTATATGGAAAGGACAGATATAAATGTACATTTAATTATTAGTCTCTCCCAATTAACCCTTAGTTACTACAAAGTGTAATATGCACACAACTACTACAAGTGGTCTCAGAGACCACTTTTTTGAAAATTCATAAAATACTCAAGTTTTCCCAGTATAATGATTCTGAACCAAAGTATGCATTCAGCCACTCTATTCAAATAATGATAACACTTGGCCTACTCAATTAATTGATTTTTTCATTAAAAAAAAAAAAATAATTGAATCACCTTCAAAATTGTATGATCTAGAAAAAAAAAATTTTTTTTAATTTTATCTTTTGAATTTTTGTTCTACTATGATTTGAAAATGATAAAAATATATGTAAGTAATAAGAAAAAAATATAGTGGACTTGATTTCTCTTTATACAACCTTATTTTTTAACTTCAAACTCTGCATAACATTTTCTTGGTTTTACAGAGGAAAAATAATAGGCTTTT
Source organism: Conomelus anceps (assembly GCA_948455865.1). Lineage (NCBI taxonomy): Eukaryota > Metazoa > Arthropoda > Insecta > Hemiptera > Delphacidae > Conomelus > Conomelus anceps. The sequence goes on from OX418219.1 coordinate 37,376,524, forward strand.
ATTTTTATAATGATTTATTAACTGATAATTCTGAAATAATATTGTGAAAACATAATATTATAATTGATAAATGATTATTTAGTCATTAGTGATAAGAAAAGCACATACACACACATATTGATGGAGTTTCTACTGGTCCCTATCTGCTTTGCACTTCACACAAATTTTCCCCGCACATGACAAGCAGATAGGCTTTTTGCAAATGCAGCAAGGATATTTAGTTTTCCTTCTCAGGCGAGGTGGGCATGTGTAGCAAACTTTTCTATTTTCGAAAATCTCTACTTGCAGTTCTGGGGGTGGATTCTGGATTTGCAGTATACGCTTGATGGCGAGTTTCATCTCCTCATTTATGTGATGTCCTCTATCCAGTCTTCTCTGCAGCAATGGAGATACAAGTGATTTAGCTAGACTTTTCATGAACTCCAATCTGTTAGTATCAGGAGTCTCTTTGTATGCATTGTACAGGATAAATGCATTGACACCAGCCGATATATTTATCAGTGCAAAAAAAATTGCCATTGGCCACCTTTGTGACCGCCGTTGTGATGAGTAATTAGAACACATCTGGTCGACCGTGTCAACACCTCCTTTTGTTCTGTTGTACTCTGCAATTATTTCAGGTTTGTTGATGGTCTCGTCTGTGCTAGGGCCATGATGCATTGAAGACACCAAAATGACAGCCTTTGATTTTTTTGGTACATAAGATAGAAGAGTTATATTTTCAGTATAACCATACAATGCCTCGTTCTCCTCTCTGCGTCTGTTGGGAAGGAAAGATGGTGGTATTTCTGTTTTATTTTTTTTCAATGTTCCTACATATGTCATGCCTTTCCTACGTAACTCTTCAACAAGCTCTATGGAGCTGTACCAATTATCAGCAGTGATGTTCCTATGTGAATTTTCTATTGGTGCAGTCAGACGAATTACAGCTTGAGTAGGTTTCAGTAGTCGTTTTTGATCTTGTTCTGATAGGCCCCTACCATCACTCCCTTTTCCAGTATATATATAGGCACTGTAGAGGTACTTTGTTTTTGCATCTGTCAGGCATTGAATTTTCAAACCATATTTTGCCGGTTTGTTTGGAAGGTACATCTTGAAAGAGCATCTTCCTCTGAAGGGAACCAGCATTTCATCTACACAACAAGATGCACCCACAGTGTAGCAAAGCTGGCTGTTCTCAATGAATTTATAAAATATTTTCGAAATTGTAGCCTCTTTCATATCTTTTTTTCTATCATCTCTGTCATCTGGGTTGTCAAATCTGAGGACATGTAAAAGAAATAGAAACCTCTCTTTTGTCATAGTGCATCGGAAAAGTTCTCTGCCTGTTCCGTCAGTGGCAAACAGATTATTCACTGACTCATTTCCAGATTTGAACACTGCGCTGTAGATGAGTAAACCAATGAAGCCATTCAATTCAGTAGAGTCAACATCATGTATGTACGAAGTTGGGTTTTTGTAGCGTGGTCTTACAGATGCTATTTTTTTGTTGGTCCATGTCAATATCTCCTCTAGAATATTGTCTGTGAAAAGTAGTTTCCACACATCTATCACTTGAGGGTTGTTTCCAAGATGAGTTGCATAAGTCCTCAAACCAGGCAATTGGGTTATAATGTTTTCTTGTCGAGTTCACACTGCTTGGTTAGGGTGGTCTTTTTTCCACCGAAATGCTGGAACATTTTTTTTCATCATCTCTTTTGTTCTGCGACCATAATAGTACTGTTGTCTTCCTCGCTGCACGTTTTCATTGTCAGTTTGAATGTCACTCGCCAATAAATTGTCGTCATTGTCAGCTGAAGTACCGGTGTTAGCTGCCAGTTCATTATTTTCTGAGTCACTTTGCTCGGATTCTGATGCATGTTCACTCTCTTCTATGTAGTCCAGGTCTTGGTCACTGTCATCTATGTCCTCCTTGTCAATGTCCTCGTCTAAAATATCAAACAATAAGTCTTCTAGTTCAGCAGGGTTCAAGGCTTTCTGGTCACTAGCTGTAGGTTGGCTCCTCTTTCGTTTTCCACGAGAAGTTTGAGGTTCCGGGTCCATCATGGAGATGTGAAATTACAATAATATGTCTCTACATTCACTACAATATGTCTCTACAATAATACAATACTATAACTGAATGAAAAATAATTGGAAATAAGCACATGATGAAACTATAAAACAACTCGGGTAATGCAACAAAAGTAACACATTCACTACAATACGTCTTGGAGACCACGGCAAAACTAACCTAGTAACTACAAAGCGTCTCTCAGACCACGATTCGGAAATAGCACGCCAAGGTCACTGAGCTCAATGGTGACTTACTGTCCACTAAACAGAGCGGTAGAAGACAGGAAGGTAGCTGGAGGGAGAAAGAATCAGGATTGCCAATTGAAGAATTCTGTAGGTTTAAAATTCCCTCGTGGTCTGAGAGACCACTTGTAGTAACTAAGGGTTAAAAATAAAAAATACTTAGTTGATAGCTATTGAAACAGTTTATGAGGTTATGTTAACCATTGCAGAGCAGTGAATGTGAATGATGACTTGATGGCAAATGAGTTTGGAGTTTGGCTGATTCAGTCTAGGTCCTCCTCCGTGCTAAGTACTGACAAGAGCCAGAACACAGGCCAACATGGATCATGGCAAATCAGACTACCACAGACTCACCCAGTACACTATTTTGTCCACCTTGATCCATCTATGTTCGGCCACAGAATACTGATAGAATAACAACTAACCTCCTGCTCTGGAAGGCATTGGCTGAGTAGTTTTGCTTGTGCAATAAGAGTCTAAAAGTACTTAAATTCATTATTATGGAATAGATACAGAAATTTTATTTCTGAAATTTTATGAAATTCAATTTTATTAATAGAAATTCCGTTAAGTTGGAATGCATTCAGAAATAGCTATGTTTCATATAGCCTACAGTTTCAATCAAAAATATAATTCCTCTGTAACCATGTACTGTTCAATGTTTAACCAAGTAATCTTTCCAGGTTTTTTTCAATTCATTTCATGTCTTGTATTTGAAAATTACCCCAACAACTATCACAGTAAGCTTTTAGTTATTACTAGTTCAATCTATTATTTTACATCTTTTTCATGTCTGTTATCAATTATTTCAGAATCAGTAAATATCAATAATTTGTGAAAAGTTCCAGTATCAATGCACTCAGAAATTCAATAAGATCCTTCAACTTTTCATTGTCTCTTTATGAAAATTCAAATTCAGTTTGTGACAAAACTAAAAAGAAATGATCTCTTTGTATGAAAATAGGAAGTTTTTAATCTAGACATTTTTGTATTGAATTTTCTTCATGAATCATCATTTTAGTAATTTCATTTTTTTTTTCAAATGAATTATGTTGCTGCCACCCAATTATACTTTCAATATGAAAATACTTCAACTTTGTTAGTGTGATAGAAATTATCTGACCAGAAATTGAAGATTGTGTTAGTTTATCTTTATTAATGGAATCGTTTCTAATCTTTGTGAGATTAATTATTACAATCTACAATATTGTATATTTTATTATGAATATCAATTATTATTTATTTTTATGAAGTAATATTCGGTTTTTATTAATGAGTAAGATTATTTGAAATATCAGTGTAATAATATTGTGTCAGTATCATAACTTTTAAAGTTTTGAATGTAAAATTTTGTGTGTATGGATCTCATATTTGTTCACCTGTGAATGTATTTCTATTTGTTGTTTGTTTATGCCGTTATCCACATCATTTAAGTTTATAATGTCATAATTATTTTAATGATTTCCTTCTATTATTAAAATCATGATGATATGGTAAAACGCAACTTTTAATTTACTATGCTGATAACCTATAATAGTTAGACAAATTTTTATCCAATGAATTTAAATAAAATTTTATGTATTATTTCTAGGAATTACTTCAAAATTGTGCTAAGTATTGATAACCAATATAGTAAATTCACTGTTATAAGGTCATAATAATTATTAATACTAGTAGTTTTATATATTGTCAGAGCATTATGTATGATGTTCATTTTATAACTATTATTGTTTTGTAAAATGTTTTGTTTGTAAATCATTCTCTTTTATACATATGTGAAATGTGTTTGGAAGTTGTTGATTTTTATTTGTATTCAGTTTTATTGCCTTCAGTTTATAACTCTCATAATCAACAGTAGCATTGCTCAATGGTTTTATACTGTCATAATGTAAGTCACAAATGGTGGACTGCCTATAGTCCTATCAAATTAGGAAAAAGTAAATAAAAAATTCCAACATGGCTGAAAATCAGGATAAATAAGACCAGAAAAGCATGCTAAATGACATACTAAAGTTCCAAGAATCCTAGCTGTGCTTTGGCTGCCATCTGGGAAAACTGTAATATTCATTCGTTGTTTTTGAATTTGAGATCAAACTAAGCCTTGGACAGAAAAAGTTATTCCTGCCTTTTTTTTAAGAAAACAACATTTGTAAGAATTTGATAATAGCTACAGCTCTTCATCTAAAATTAAGTCTCAAATTATAATTTTCCAAAATTTTTGTAAATTTTCAGGATAATTCATAATTTTGTATGATTGAAATGGCTGGTTAAAATATGTCATCAGGTTAAAATATTCTGAAGCTGCCAGGATTTCTCATACCAGAGTCTGTAGAGGAAACAGAAGAACAGAAAATAAACCAGAAAGGCAGGCTGCTCCCAAAATATGACAGAAATCGAGTTAGTACTGAGCATGTGAGTTTGCAAGAACCAGTACTTTACTAAGTTGGTGTACCTGCAGCCATCATAAATCAAAGCTCCTACACAGACACATTGACACAATGATAATACAGGCTAACACTGTAATATTGACACACCAAACAGAAAATACAACAGATATCAGCCAGATCCTTCTTTGAAGTGCACCAGACAATGCAAATCCTGGCAAGACGATAACTTCCATTACACTAAAATAATCTTCACTGATATAAAAAACTCTGGATTAAAACACGTAGCACAAGACAAAAAATTCTAGCACCCATTAAGACTAAATTGATCACAAATAAATAAGAAAAGACTGAATCAATAAAATTTAGTAAGCTCAATGGCAAGTCAGGCTTGCCAACCCTGAAACGAAGTTTCAGGGGTTTTTGGGGGTGCATGAAATTTTTTGAATAGAAATTTGTTTTAAATTGTAGAAGAATTCACTTTTCTCAGAGGGATTTTGACTAACAAATTAATTATATATACAGCCATTATAATTAGTCCCCTATACAAAATTCAAAATTATGAATTTTCCTAAAACTTCACCAATATTTCAAAAACTTCCAACTTGAGACTTATTTAAGGTAGAAAGCTGTAGCTAGTATCAAATTCTTGCAAATTTTGTTTCTTGAAGAAAGACAGGAGTATTCTTTCTGTCTGAGGCTTTGTTGGGTCTCAAATTTGAAGAAAACTATAATGGCATAAGAAAGTTTTATAGTTTTCCAAGATGGCGGCCGATGCACACCCTGCATTCTTGGGGCTATCAGTATGTTATTTAGCATGTTTTTCTGGTCATGAATCTCAGCCATGTTTGAATTTTTTCTTTTCTTTTTGCTCATTTGACTGGACTTGGGCAGTCCTCCATTTGCGGACTGACTTACATTATGACAGCAAACATGTGGCATTTTTTCAGGGCAAAAATATGTGAAACTCCATTCAAACCCCGAAATTTGCACTTGCTTTCAGCCCTATAAGAACGTTATGGGTATCATTTTGAAGACAATTTTCTCAGCTGGAACTTTGCTCTGAAGAAAAAAATCGTTTTCGAAATGTGAGGGAAAATTTAAAAATTGGTCACTTCAAGAAAACTTAATATTACAATTTTCACAAATAAATAATGTTTTCGAAGTAAAACATGTAGCAATGTTTTCTTGAATGAAGAGGATTAGTTGAACAGTAACCTATATGCAAGTATGCAATGCCGCCCGACATCAGTTTGGCTTTTTGCATATATCTTTGCAAAAAAATAGTTAACATTTTGAAATTGAGTTTTTTCTAAAAAGAAATTTTACCTTCTAAAACCTTTTCCTTATAAGTTTCTCAATTTGGAGGGAGCGTTTTCAAGATAAATTACTTCAAACTTGGACATTGTCCATTTTTTAGAGGAGGGGGGGGGGCAAAAATCGATGGTTTTTGATGATCAAAAGTCCCAATTTTGGCCCGCAAAGTTTATGCACAAGCCAGAATTTTTCGCAAACTTGGGTAATCTTTCCTGGGGCGCCTGGAGTGGATTAAAAAAATCCAGCTATATTCCAGTTTTTGTCCACAATTCCATTTTTTGGAGCTTATTTGCCGGATCTTAATGGTTTTGCAAAATAGAATAAGTGTCAGCTGGAGCGCAAACTAATCGTGCATAAAAACCTTAGCTAATATTTTGGAGCATTATTAGGCAGAAGAAAATATGATTTTTATTAAAGAAGGAAGATCTCTTCTCTATTATTTGCACTACATAATTCCTAAACTCCAACATTAACTGGAAAGGATTTTTTTATTCTAGAACTTGTTATTTTTTGCCTCTGCAGAATACAGAATTTTCAATTCTAAATTTATGATTTATCATCACACATCACAGCACAAACTCAAGTATTAGCAATTGTTTATAAAATCAACAAAAACAACTCAAATCCACTTTGTCATACTTTATTCGTGAATTTAGCATCTTATTTCAAGTTAACAAGTGAATTTGAAAGTTATAGATCTTGTTTTGGTATTTACATTGGATTATTTATCTTGTGGAATTTCTAATCCAGCCTGAGGTGGTAAAACAATTGCAGTGATTCCAAACGAAGTGACTGTCCACTCTGGTTCTATTTCCGGTGAAAAGTCTCTGAAAAAACTGAATTTTTTAAATATATTGATCAGTACTCATATAATTTACATTTAAAATTTTGGAGTTATATTTTTTATTAGCAATAATATATTGCTCTATGCTTTGTGTTCCTTTCAAGAAGAAAATATTTATGTTCCAACAGGGCAGAACTTACTAAATTTTATAGAACCATTTGATTTATTATTTCTCAAATTAATGTTGTTCTTTATAATAAACTGTTAGTCATTAGCTCTTTATATTGAAACTATTCAGCAATATTAATATTGAAGAAGAAATAAATGGTAATATTATGTTGGAACACTGGATGTCAAGGAAAATTTTCACATTATGATTTCTAGTGAAATATTAATTTCTATTATAAATATCAGTTTTGCACTATGTAAATTGTAACGTAATAATTATTTTTTTGTTAGGTGGTGGTCTTAGCTCTACATGCCGTTCATTCTTCGAATTGGACAACAATTAATTAGAAAACACAATTTTGAAGTCAAAATTCTTAGTACCGGTACTGGTAATGAAAGCATTACCATAAATAATAGAGAATTTTCAGGCCAACCACAGAAACCCAGGAGCAAGGAATACGTCTGATCTAAAATCTAACTCATTCAGTTGAAATCAGAAAATACTGTAATAAGTTTAAGCGATCAATGTATGACATTAGTTGGCAATGCATTCAGTAAAATGGAAATTAAACTCCATCATACCTTGTGTACACATTGAATAATAGAAGACCATTACTGTTCTCTTTTAATAATATTTTCTTCATAGCAAGGGTCAACACATCTACTTCACAAAGCCTTTTCTCTGTAATAGTTTCAAATTTATTTCAATTACATAAAAGTTATTAGAAATTGAACAGTGTCAACATGGTACTATTAATTATTAATTAACACTTTTGACCTAATAGATTTGAAAACAACATGCAAACATAACATTGAGCAATTGAATTATCAGATAACTATGGTAGGCTACTGGTTTTTCTGTTATATGTTAGAAAATCGTAGCAGCACTTATAAGTGAAAAACTGTCACACTTGCATCTTTTTAAAACTTACAAGCTAAACAAGCTTATCCGAATTATTCTGAAAATTCAATCTAGTCTCGATAGGACATAATGATGAGATTGAGCAACATTGTTCAACAAGGTGCTATTGTTGAATTGTTAGATTCCCTGGCATTGAAACACATCTTTGAACTATAAGGCCCCTTTTATACAGCGCTTCGTAATCTAATTTGTATGGACTGAATGCTAAAGCGCGTCGGGCGCTGGTGTATAAATGGGCTAAATGCTTTAGCATTCAATGCAAACAAATTTGATTACGACGCGCTGTATAAAAGGGGCCTAATGGACGAAAATTCTAAAAATAAACTTCTTTTTGATTCTGATTGACCCTAGATTGTTTTTTATTCCTTGAAAAATGTAACATTAAAAATAGCATGCACTATCACATTGTCAATAGAACACCGACAATATGATAACACGTACATGGAATATGAGATGTCATTGAAGCTTTTACTACTAATATGTAATACATTTGATGAAAAGGAAAGCTCAAATAGCACCTTGTAATAGTATATTACGCTACAAGGCCGTGAAGTAGGTGTTTATGAAGCAATTTAATGCGAGTTTGCGAGTAACGTCCCGGGTGATCGGGTATGATACTTTTCACCACACTACCAGAAACATTTTGACAGAACTTTCAACTTTTTTAATGTAATTTTTTAAGGCAGTGTTTTAAAATCTTTCCAATGTTTATTGTAAAAGTGCAATGTAGTGGTCATTGATCAAGTTGATTCAAACTAAATAATAGCATTGTTGGACGGAAAGTGCGTTGTCATGCCTTCTAGCAGAGGTTCTTCGAACTTGAGATTGATAAAATTACCAGGTTCCAGCTGACTTTGGTCAAGCCCAGTTTGTAAACAACGACTTTCTGGTCTGTAAAGAGAACAGAAACCAGCTTCTTACTGTGTAGTTTGGCGAAAATTACAATTACCCACACCTGTCATGTCATCTTGAATCTGTAAGGTTTTTCGCAAATCAATGAGCTTTGTTGACAGGATATGCCTGTGATGGATGTTTACATTATCTTTAAGTAATGAAGGCCACGTCATTATTGATTCCAATTTCAGTTTTGTTAGAGCTTCCTCTTCTATAAGTCCTTTCAAGCTTTCAAAATCATTTTTCTGTATCTTATCAGTTATAGAAACTATCGCCTGCAATTTAAAATAATTCACAAATTTGAATTTGTTTGTAAAACACTCTACCATAGAGATTTACTCATACTCTGGAGATATTGATTAGGTATAGTGTTGTAATAACATAAATGTTATCCTTGAGATCTTATAAGTAACAAAATCTAAAATTGGCCCATTTTCGGTTTACAGGAGGCTACTCATAAGTCACATTCATTAAACAACAATCACTATTAAACAAAATTACACTCCAAGCATCTATAGGAATAACAAAATTTCATTTTTTCAGTTTATCTTTGTATTTGTCTTTAGTGGCAGCCCAGAGCCACTCAGAGAGAAAAACGTGATAATGTAGGCTACTTAGAAACTGAAATCTATATAATAAGAGAGAGATAGAGAGTGAAGAGGTTTGTGTGTGTATGTCAGTTGTACATATTTTACAAAATCGGCAATGATTTGGAACAATGAATTTGGCACAAAGATTCTACACTCGATTCAGTGAATCTCGAAGCCCGATTTTTTATTTTCCTTTCTGACTTTTTAAAATTAATGTTCAAAACTTCAAAATTCCACAGAATAGTGGATGCTATAGTAAATATTGTCATTCGGAATTTCAAAAAAAAGCTTTTATTTAGTAGCACTGGAACTGTAGCTCAGAGCAACTGCTTCTCATGCAGCAGCACTTGTGCTCATATCTCGGATGGACATAATGTTTTTGTTCACAGAAGTCAACTCTAACAAATGAGTTTTTTAAACCAAATTTTTTAAACTAGTAGTTCTGTGAACAGTAGACCTCACTCGCTCAACACTCACACATAAGGGGATGACATTTTCAAAAAAAGTTGAAGAGCATTTACAACTCGATTTTAATTCCTTAATCTTTTATTGACAGAAACTGTAAAAATCAATATTTGAAAAGACCAAAGTTTATGACGCCGCCTAGAAATCACCCCTCGTTTGAGAGACAGTGAGAAAAATGAAGGGTTCTCAATTTCATTCTCATGCATTTTTAGCAGCTTTTAATATTAATAAATCTCCAATAATAAAAAACAGAAATTATTCATCAAATAAATGATGAATTTATTTATTTACTTTTTCTCATCCATCTTCCATTCCCAATTTTCACCAACTAAAATTTTGTTGTTTTTTCACCTGTGATGATCAACATAATATCACTATTATCATTATACTATCTGGTTTTTCTTTACAGCTATACATTATATTTTTTTATCATAATATTTTCTGACTTAAAAAATATTTTGGAACATTGAAAGACAAAAAATTGAATAACATGTGGAGATGGTGACCAAGAGATAGGCAGTCCAAGACTATAAAGAATGTGTTGTGTAAACACACTGTGTAGGACCAAGCATGCATGCACACACACACACACACACACGCGCGCGCGCGCGCACTTGCCAGTTACAATCTACTAAACTGGATTCTATTAAGCCTAGCTGGCCCGACACCCATTGCTGCGTTCTCATAAAATTCTCCTTGATTTTATTATTTGTCACCTCCCGCTGAGGTTACATTTCAAATTAGGAAAGAAGTTAGTCCTAGGGCTCTTTCAGCTGATCATAGAGGCCTCCTTCGTTGTTTTATTAATCACCATCTCTTAATGAAGAAACATTTCAAATTTAAACCTACAACTATAAGGATAGAAGCTAGGTTTTTTATTTTATTATTCGCCACCTCCCGCTGAGACTGCATATCAAATTTCTAGCTGCATTGGTTAACAGATGTCATCAACCTGGCATAATTACATTTCATCATACCCAGTCATATGTTTCCTACATATTGCAAGGCTCTGACTGTATGGTAGCTTAAGCTGGGCATTCACGTTCCGATTTGCAGTACTACTTGCAGTCCAACCTTCAAGGTTGGATCCGAAAACGGAACGTGAATGGGCTTGTTGGATGGTTGGAATTGTAGATGGACGACTAGATGGACCACTAGAGGGACCACTAGAGGGACGACTTACGAATGTCGATGGTGTTGGAGCATGTGTGGGGCAGTCGGATCAAAGTCGTCCATCTTATCTCAGTCAGTGCATGACCTTCGGGTAAGTTCGGGCAACATCGGGCAACTTCGGTTACATTTTTTGGCTCAAGAGCGACGTTCACAGCTGATTAGGAATAAAGTTGGATTGTAAGTAGGAGCGTGAGTGGAGTCGACTATCCATCTAGCAGTACTGCAAGTGGTACTGCAAGTTGGAACGTGAATGCCCAGCTTTAAGTTACATGCAAAGTGCAAAGTCTTTTGCTGTTCAAAGACAGCGTAAATAACGCTGCTAAGGGGCCTGCCATATGATTAAAAACTGTTGACTTCTATCAGCTGTTCCTCTAAGCTGTTTGGCCGGCAAGTTCAGTAGGTTAGGTCTATAAAATGGATTAATTAATAATAATTATTAGCTCCCCTATTGAAATTTGAAAAATAATATATACATTGCTGGGCCTAGGAATAAGGAACATCCATTATGAAAAATCATAGCAATTGGTCTAGGCGTTCGTCTGTAATCGTGAGACAGAGAGACATTGAGACAGAGGAAATGCCGATCGTCTCAAAGGATAGACCTCACTATCGTTCAGTCAATTATTCAACTTTTTCTCCTAGTTTGGTCTGAATTCTGTTTTATAAGAGAAACTATTATTTCCATTTTAATCAGCATAATAAATAAGTAAAATTTTAAATTAATAATGCATTTTTGTAATTCAACTAAATCCAATGTTGTTTGGGCTTGAATGGGGATTTTTTGGAATTATGTTTGCCTGTAAATATTATTCAAAATGAATAAATAAAAAACGTAAAATTAAGTTAGCACTTGAATAAGAATTTACTTGGGTTCAAAAATAATAAAATTGAAGAATCTTATGAATTTAATATGAAATTCAATTCAATCCAAAATAATTCCGGCTTGAACAGGGATTTCCCAGGAATGATTTTTCTCAATAAAATTATTCAAATATTTCAATGGAACCCGATAATCCATAACCATATAAATAATAATGAATGTATAATTTGCAAACAATTGTAGGCTATGTCTGTATTTCCTTTTTGCCTTCCTAGCCCAATCATCAAAACTAACTTGAAATATTATTCATTGATTGAATCAAGATATTAAATTATAAGATTTGCTTAACAATATTGTACTAAGATCTTAAGTGAGTTTAAGAATTTAGTACAGTATTCGGTTAATATGAGGCGACTCATTGTATATTATATTAACTTTTTATGATAAATTAAACGACTTGCAGTCAATTTTGATAGAGAATAATATTAGCTCACATAGGCTGAATCGTTTTTCTCGAATCGTGATAATTCATTTTTTACAGCAACCTTGATCATCATAAGTGTTCTTTCTCTTCATTGTCGGTTTTGGTTAGAAGAATTATTGTGGTTTTGTAGAATGGAATTGAAAAGTTTGCGTGTTTTGTTGCTTAGCAAATGCTCCATAGAATCATCACATTATGTGATGGGCATCATAGATCATGATGTGAGAACATCACATTTATGTGATGGTTCTATTGAGCATTTGCTAAGCAATCAATTAATTTGTATTGTTATTTTTTCTTATATTTGTAATCTTTGCATGATTGTTGAATAGTGCAACTCTGTTTGTTTAGGGCATGGCCGTGATGACAAATAAAATATAATAAAAAAATTAAATCACTCAAACTTTTCAATCCCATTCTACAAAACCACAATAATTCTTCTAACCAAAACCGACAATGGAAAGAACACTGACGATCAAGGTTGCTGTTGAAAATGAACCATCATGATTCGAAAACGTTTCAGCCTATATGTGAGTTTATTTATTGTCTATCAAAATAGACTGCAAGTCGTTAAATTTATCATTAAAAGTTAATATAATACATACAATGAATCGCCTCCTTTCAAACGAGTACTGTACTAAATTCTTAAACTCACTTTAAATCTTAATATAATTGTTAACCAAATCTTTTAAATTAATAACGTACATTGATTCAATCAATGCATGATATTTAAATTAGGTTTTGAAGTAATTGACATTTAACAAATAATGGGAAGTGATAGCCACGAGCCGTAGCAGGTATTTGTTCAATCAGAGAGATAAGCTGCGTTCTCGTAGGTCCTGTTCGTAACGGTGACCGATTAGATTGGCCAGCAAAAAAGACACTGTTCTCTGCTGTAAAATCACTTCCCGGTGGTTCGGAACCCACCTAAAACTGTAGGTCCAACTCATCAATCACCATCATCCAACCCATTACTCACGCACAGGTCTCAGACCTATGTGGGCTTCATCCTCAAAAAAAAAAAAAATACAGAAACCGAGTTTATTAATTTCGAATTCCTTCAAGTGCTATTAACTTTTTACTGAAGACTTCCGCAATGGCGGATATTTACAATAGCATTGAATTGCTAATGAAAATTGATGAATTCTACTGTACAAAAATATCAAACAACACCGGGAATCGAACCACGGACCTCTCAATTGCCGGTCGGGCGCCTTAACCACTAGACTATAATAAGCATTTTGCACAGCAGCACTCATTTTAAACTTGGCCATTTCTGCTCGTATCTCACAAGTTAGTTTTGAACTAATTGACAATTTAACAAACTGACAAATATACAGGAACAGAATTTATTAATTAGAATTCCTTCAAGTGTCATACTGAAGACTTCCGCAATGGTGGATATTGACAACAGCATTGAATAGCTGATGGAAATCGATGAATGCTACTGTACAAAAATATCAGACACGCACCACCGGTAATCGAATCACTGGCCTCCCAGTTAAATTACAAGCACTTAGTGGAATTCGAAATTAATAATTTCTTTTTCTGTATATTTGGCAGTTTGTTAAATTGTCAGTGTTACTTCAAAACTAACTTGTGAGATACAAGCCGACAAGGTCAAGTTTAAAATGAATGCTGCAGTGCAGAAAGGTCACTATAGTCTAGTGATTAAGGCGCCCGACCGGCAATTGGGAGGTCCGTGGTTTGATTTCCAGTGGTAACTGATATATTTGTACAGTAGTATTTATCGATATCCATCAGCTATTCAATGCTGTTGTCAATATCTGCCATTGCGGAAGTCCAGCATAAATTAATAGCACTTGAAGGAATTCTAAATAAATAAATTCTGTTTCTGAATAATTTTTTTTTCTTAGTAATGGCGAAGGTGATATTGTGGAAGGAATCCATAATGAATAATAAGACGAAATTGTCACAACCACATTTATTAAAACTTCGAGAAACTATTTTCGGTTGTTACACCATTATCAATCTCAATCAAAACTGGTTTTGATCTCAACCGAAACTAGTTTCTCGAAGTTTTAATAAATGTAGTTGTGACAATTTCGTCGGTGTAATTTTAGAATACCGGCGACAGCCGGTTTTCTGAAATTTCTTTTTTTAATAGATTTGTTATGTTGCTCTGATGATAAAACAGTGAAAATTTTTTGGTGCTCTACAATAGTTTATTAATAAAATGGATTCAAAATACTTACATTTTGAGGTTAGCTTTGCTATTTTCGACAAGAAATTAGACATTTCGCGCATGCGCAGAAGCGAAGTCTGTGTGAATGGAACGAAGTGGAATGGAAACTGGAATGGAACTGCATAACCAAACCTTTCCTAACCTGGCTAGATGTGACTGAACCACTTCTGTAAATTTGTCATTGAAACGCAACGTACCATTTTATCGTGAAGACACCATTTGTACGACTGTCGTTTTGACCGACCTAGTAAACAGAGGTGGTTCAGTCACATCTAGCCAGGTTAGGAAAGGTTTGGTTATGCAGTTCCGTTCCAGTTTCCATTCCACTTTGTTCCATTCACGCAGACTGCGTCCCCAATAACCCCCCTACCCCGTTTCGCCAATGGTGATAACAACACAAATTAATTGCCTATACAAATTATAATTAACCTCTTTGTTCATGGCACGCAACCATCGTAAAGTTGTTGTTTTTCATTTTACACGAAAAATATATGATTTTTATTCAAAGCTATTCAAAGCTTATTCAAAGGAATTATGAAATGAGGTTAGTAAACTTTAAATCAATTTTATTAATAAACTATTGTAGAGCACCAAAAAATTTTCACTGTTTTATCATCAGAGCAATATAACAAATCTATTAAAAAAAGAAATTTCAGAAAACCGGCTGTCGCCGGTATTCTAAAATTACACCATTTCGTCTTATTATTCATTTCTGAATAATATTAAACCACTTTGGTTTATATAATATTTTTTGTATTTGATGTAAAGTGTGAAATAGAGTATTATTATTATTATCATTACTTCTTACAAAATTATATAGAAAAGAATTGTACATACCTCCTAGTTATATTAAGTAAACGAAACTTGCATAGTGTGTTACAATCTACAAACAAGGGTGCTGCGATAGGGATACCCATTTTTTATGATAAATGTATAAGTGCATGGAGCTGACAGTTTTAAACATGATTAAGAGAACTCATCAACAATAATGTAAGTTCATAGTCACAATCTTATAAACGTTTCCAGCACATAATTAAACCGATAACCAAAAAACTCCAATGAAATTGCTGTTTGTTGCCAAAGATTTATGATACGTGTTTATTGTGTCCCTACCTGATTAGTACCTATTAAAAATTCTTCCTTATCGAATTCATGGTCCCAATTATTTCTCAGCATTGCGATATGCCACTGCAATTTTATCCATGAGACTATAGACCTTCCTTGATTTGACGATGGAATTACAGAAATTTCAAAGTTTCTTCTTAAGATGAAAGGTTGCTTTAGAAATATCAGAAAAGATCCAAGAAACAAATTTTTGTTCATAGTGCAAATTTTTTCATGACAAATGAGAAACACAAAAATGAATTTTGTTATTTGATCTAATGGACTCCATCAGAGGAGTCCAACTCACTTTCAGGGAACATCACTTCTTCTTAACCAGGTGAAATAATATGCGTACTGTGCTGTAGATTTTGCAGCTGATTAAATGACAATTTTTGTCTATGTAAAGCAATGATCAGCCGTGTGCATCAGAGTGCTGCAAGTTCTGACTCAATGAACGTTTTATAACTTTCTAAAATAAAAATGTCTATTTTGGGTTTATTACAAATTTGAAAAAATTAAGAATTTAGAGCCTCTGGAACTGGAACTTACAATAAATTGCAAATAATTAGAAAGAGAGTTTTTCATTCTGCTTTCTCCTTTCAACCTGTCCAAGGCAGCTAATTTTCTATTGAATGCTTAGTAATTCTGTAGCAAATATTCAGATTTTCTTGAAATTCACCTATATTATGCAGATTACTAGTCTATGAAGAACACGAAAACAGAATAAATAGAACACAGGGAAATTTGTATAGTGGTAATGGAAAACCCGTATTTATCAGTGTTGAAATGACTTGTTTTGTGATGTGAAATGATTCTTTAACATGGCTGCTTCATGTATTGATTATGGATGTACCAATCAGAGCAAGCCTGGTGGAGATATTTCTTTTCAATCACATAATTTTATCCTTTTATAATCTATGTGTAATGTGTAAGAGTATTAGTGTAGCTTTCCAAAATTTAATATCAAAACTGACACTGTATTTCAACTTAATATAATAGACTATTGTCTTTACTCACTTATATTGGAGATACTGGAGGGATGCATTTCACTTCTACCAAGAAGCACCTGCCTATAAACTAGCAAAACACATAGATCAAACACTGAGAAAACTAATTAATATCAACAACAACACATACATAAAAAACAGTAGCGATCTTATCACAAAAATAAAAGACACACAAATTCCTCACAACTCCACTCTTGCATCTTTCGATATAACAAATCTATACACCAACATACCTGTCAATGAAACAATAGAAATAATACAGAACATCCTTATTCACAACAACACAGCTACAGAACATATAAATGAAATAATAGACATCCTAAAAATCATCACTCAACAAAATTACTTTACCTTCAACGACAAATTCTACTCACAACCTGATGGACTGCCAATGGGCTCACCAATCTCAAGCGTATTTGCTGAAATCTATCTCCAACACTGCGAAAACACTCATATATACTCTTTAATAACAAATTTTCACAACATAATATACTGGCACAGATATGTAGATGATGTTCTATTGCTATACAGAGGAAACAAAAGACAATGTGAACAACTTCGATCATACATAAACAAAATACATAAGAACATTCAATACACAGCTGAATATGAGCAAAACAATTCAATAAACTTCCTAGACCTCTCAATTACAAAGAACACAAACCAACAACACAGCTTCAACATCTACAGAAAACCAACAATGACAGATACCCTAATACAGCACCTCCAATCATCCAACACAACACAAACACTCAGCATTCAGGTCAATGCTACACAGACTCAACAACACACCGCTATCCACCGACAATTACTACACTGAACTAAATACAATAAATACCTAGCACAAGAAAACGGCTACAAACACGACCTAATTGACAAACTCAATCATAAAATAAGAAACAAAACACCAACACCACTGACAAAAAATACATCACAATGACATACATTAATCCACAATCAAACAGACTAGCAAAAATCTTCAAAAAAGCCGGCCACACCATCTCATTCAGAACCAAAAAAAAAACAAAATAAAAAATGCACTTACACTCAAAACCATGCGATCTCCCAGGGATCTACAAACTGAACTGCTCTGATTGTAACAAATTCTACATAGGACAAACAGGCCGCACATTCAAACAACGTTACAAGGAACATTTTCAAGCCCTGACATCAAAAGCTGAATCGAATTTCGCCGACCATATCATTCAAACTGGACACACTTTTACTGACATCAGTACCAACCTACACATTCTACATATAAAATCTAAAGGACACGAACTCAACACCTTGGAACAATTTGAAATATACAAACACACCACACACAATAAACAAAACATTCTCAATGAACAACTAAATTTTAAATCACACAAACTTTTTGATCACATTTTACAAAAACCACAACTCTTTTAACCAAAAAACTGACATGATGATCTAGGAACCCACGCCTCTGAAGATGGATCTCAAAGATTCGAAAGCGCTCAGCCTACAGATTAAGTAAGTTATACTTATTCTTAATGAATATTTGACTGCAAGTCGTTAAATTCACATGAAAAGTTGATATTAACAACGCAGTTCGTCATGGAACAAGAAATCCAGGACAATAAATTAAATTGAAATACAGTATCAGTTTTGATAATAGATTGTTCATTAAGTATTTCGTCATGGAAATCATCACAGATTTCCAAAATTGTTTTTTGTTTCCTTCCTTCTTTTGTTTCTTTTCTTATTAAAAATAATCTAATATCATATTCATCACTTCAATCTTTTTCTCATAGGTATTAACTCCTCGTGATATACAATACAGTAATATTATTAAATAACTTTTAATGCATACATTGCTATATTTATGAAATGCAGTGGCAGTGGTGAGCATTCTTGAGCTTTTCAATATGAATTTATATAGGAGCCTAATGTATTTTGAAGTATACTGTACCTGAAAATATAATATATATTTATTTATTTATTTATTCATACATCGCATATATTTTCTTTGGTTTGCAGTTCCATATTATTTCATCACTTTTGATATTTGAAAATTTTTCACTAGAGAGTTTAACACTTACATACTCGTGTGATGGCAATTTCGCATTTTTGTAATGCTACCTCAGATACGACTGGAGGCCTCTACTGCTGAATCAAGTTTATGATGTTTTAATAAACAAATTCAGTATGTCTGCTCCACAAGATAGCCTATTATTGCTATTTTATTCAAAACGTGAAAAAAATAGACTTTGATGTTTGCTTTATTGAAAATATCTTCTAATCCCGAAATTTTCTCTGAATAAAGTCATATAATTCGAAATCAGGGAATCACAGACCACAAATAATATCACTAGAATTTTTTCTTCATCTGAGATTGGGAAAGTTAGCTTATGAAATTTTGGCCACCATCTTGGAAATATCTCGTGAAGCAAGCTTTTTTTGAGGTGCCAAAGTTCATGACATTGAGGTAGCAGTGGTACTGTGCATACGTTGTCAGAACAGGCTCTGCGAATTTTGAACAATAGAATATTAATTCGAACAGATAAGTAGTATTTTTGTTTATTATTATTATTATTAGTAATTATAATATCTTAATAATTTACATCATTAACTTGTCTAATATAAGTTAAAGTATTTAAATAAAAAGTCAAATTCTATTTTCGAGGTTAGGTGTACCGATATTGATAAATTTTCTTGTAATTAAATAGTCTCAAGTTGACAATTGTAATAAATTGAGTAATATTTCATTAAACATTTAACTAAAATCAATTGAAAACAATTTTCAGCTAGAAAAATGAGTCCAAACAATGCATCTAAATCTAATTGTTTAACTAAAACTCAGGTAGCTACGCGATCTCAGCAATTATTAACAAAAAAATCTCCAACAGCTCTTAAAGCTACTGTAGATGTAGAAGAAAAGGTTGCTAAACTATTGAGTGATCACACCAAATTGAATAATAATAATAATAATAATAATAATAATTGAATAATAATTTATTACCAAATTGAAAACAAAATTAGAAACATCACTAGAAAATTCTGAGGAAGAACGAATAGGGTTAGTGGATCACATAAAATCTCTGGAAGTTATTGTAAAATTGCAGCAGGAAGACCATAAAGCTGAAATACTAAATCTCACGAGTCAATGTAGGTCTATGTCAGAGGAAATCGAAATATTAAAATCAAAAATAAACTTGGCTAATGTAAGATCTGAACCTCTGATCAATACAAAAAAAGTAGAACCTAAATCAAATGGGGGAAAAATAAATAGAAATGGTCAAACAAAAAAATTTTGTACATTTAATGTATAGTCAGGTTTTGCAAACAGCAACCAAAACTAAAGTAAGGGCAAATAACGATAGGAAAGGTAGAGTACTGCTCTTGACATCCAGTCATGGACGAGACTGTAGTGACCTACTAAATAAAAGATTAAAAAATAAGTATGAAGTTCAGAGCTTTTTCAAACCAAGTGCCCCTATAAACGCAATCGTAGAGTCAGCACAGGAACAAACTAAAGATTTTGGAAAAAACGATTTTCTAATAGTACTGGGTGGCTCAAACAATATAAATGAACCTAATCTAAAACATCTTCCTGAAATAAATTAGAAAATTGAAGAGATTGTGCCACTCAGCCAAAAAACTAATGTAATAATAAGTACAATTCCGTATAGGTTTGATAGGCCAGAGCTAAATGAAGCCATTAAGTCAACAAATAAATCAATTCATAATACAATCAACAGCCTAAAAAATAAGAATTCTAAGCAGTTGGGGATTTGTTTTCTAAATGAAAGGCTGAAAAAACAAAACTCACTAATCATGGTCTACATCTAAATCAATCTGGCAAAGTAATATTTTGTAATAGGCTGGCAGAGCTGATTGAAAGTCGTTTGCAATCTACTGTCAATAATTCTCCTAAACAATCATCTAACGAACCTTTTTTAGTAAAGTGGCTCAAAACCGGGAAGGGAAACTAGTTTCAGATGATGAATTCATATCTTCAATTGTATTAAAAGACGTTAATCGATCAAAAAATCAGGATAGCATTAGTGGAAGGAACTCTTGTAGCAATCTGATAGGCTCTCAAGATTCTAAGAGATTAAGTAAATCTACTTCAATATGCAAAAGCAACGATAAAGTAATAAGGGATGATAGGGAAGTACCGGTACTCACTGTGTTCCATCAGAATATTCAATACATTCGTAACAAAATAGATGGAATCGAAGTATTTTTTAAAGAAGAGGCTCCTGATATAGCTATTTTCACAGAGCATGGTTTAAAAGAAGATGAATTGTCACAACTTAATATTCCAAACTATTCATTGAAAACGTCGTATTGCAGGACATCTCATCGAAGTGGGGGAGTAGCTATCTTCACTAAAAATGCTAAGAATATGACTAAAAATAAAAATGCAGAATAAAATGACAGAAGATTTAAAGGATATTATATGCATGAATAACTTGGAAATAAAAGTTCATGAATATACCAGAGTCACAAGAACATCACAAACAATAATTGATAACATCCTTACTAATATAGATTACTCTAAAACAAGATTAGGTGGCTCGGAACTATCTGATCATGACTATCAAATCTTAGAGGTGGGGTTGCAAGGTCATAAATCAATTAAAAAGAGTAGAGTAATGAAAGAAATTCAACAATGTGAACAGGGGAATATCGATTGTTTGAAGCAGAATCTGCTACAAGAAAACTGGAGTAGGGTTTACAATAGCAATAGTTTAAATGACAAATATGATAGTTTCATTAATATTTTAAGGTTTCATATTACTATGAGTTGTCCAGTTAAAAAAGTCCCCGTGAAGAACAAATTAGACAAGATTGAAGAGTGGATAACTGATGATATCCATGCAGAAAGAAATAGGGTTAATGATGCATATGATGAATTCAAACTATCTAGAAATATGTTAAGTGAAGATAATTACAAAGCTCTAAAGAAAAATTATACAAGAGAAGTGAAAAGAGCGAAATGTAAGAAAACAGCTGAAATTTTGAATAATAGTGTGTACTTTAACACAGCAGTGTGGGATGTAATAAACAAAAATAGGCAAGTAGCTCATGTAGATGCTTATACTAGTGTCCCCAGAATAATTAACGAAAATAAAAAATATATTGATGATAGTGTAGACATTTGTAATTTCTTTAACAGATATTATCAACTGGTTGCTAAGGATCTTCAAAAATCTCTCAATACAGGTATTAGTGATGCAAACATGAGGAATACTGAGGGGATTCAGAACGAATTAAAATTCCACCCAGTATGCCAAGACGAGTTGTCAAATATCATTGATAGTTTAAATAATAAAAAAACTGTAGGAATGGATGGGGTATCCAGTAAAATTCTGAAAGAATGTAAAGATCAATTGTTAGACCCTTTGATTCATCTGATCAATCATTCATTAGAACAAGGTGTTTTTCCAGATAATTTAAAAGAGGGGAAGATCTTGCCAATCTTCAAAAGTGGTGATAGAGAAAAGGTAGAAAACTATAGGCCCATTAGTATTTTAAATGTAATAAGTAAAATTTTTGAAAGAGTAGTTCTAAATAGGTTACTTCTGCACCTTCAAGAAGCTAATTTTATCTGTGATGAACAGCATGGCTTCCAGAAAGGGAGATCAACAAAGACAGCCATAGTTTCTCTAGTTGAAAAACTAATAGATATAATAGATTCAGGTGATAAAGCTACTGCAATCTTCTTAGATCTGTCAAAGGCATTTGATTGTCTTAATCATAGAACTTTATTGGAAATACTGCAAAATGTAAATGGGGTTGAACTGAAATGGTTTGAATCATATCTTATTGGGAGAAAACAATGTGTAGAACTAACTACAGTAGTTGGTAATAGTATAGTAAAGAATAAATCTAATAAATTAGAGGTGCAAGCTGGAGTGCCTCAGGGTTCAATACTAGGTCCATTGCTCTTTTTGTTATATGTCAACCGTTTACCTAAAGAATTAATTAGTGGTAGAGCCCTCTTATTTGCTGATGATACATCACTCATTTTCAGCAATTCCATTCTAGATAATTTAGAAATAAGTGCCCATATAGGTGTGCAGTCCATTGTCCAATTTTTAAATCAGTTGAAATGAACTATAAATAGTAGAAAATGCCAATACCTTCAATTCAAAAACAAACATAATTTAAATGAAGATAGGGCTATAAACGTGTTTGTAAACAATAATCAATTAGACCAGGAAGAAAAAATTGCATTTCTAGGAGTTATGTTGGATAGACGATTGACCTGGACTCCATACATTGAGAAAATATGTAGTAAAATTTCATCTGGGGTATTTGTCCTGCGACAGCTCACTAGATTGAATGACAAAAAGTTACTTATTACAGCTTACCATGGGCTCTTACTGTCACATATTAGGTATTTTTTTTTTTTTTTTTTTTTTTTTTTTTGAGGATGAAGCCCACATAGGTCTGAGACCTGTGCGTGGGTAATGAGTTGGATGATGGTGATTGATGAGTTGGACCTACAGTTTTAGGTGGGTTCCGAACCACCGGGAAGTGATTTTACAGCAGGTATGCTATCTTAGTATGGGGTAATTCATCAAAACAAAATATTGATAGGGTGTTTAAGATCCAAAAGAAAGCGGTTAGGTGTATAGAAAGAGTAAATAGATTAGATTCATGTAGGCCATTGTTCAAGAGACTTGGTCTCCTAACTGTACCCTGCTTATATGTGTATGAAGCTACTTTATATGTAAAAACGAATGATATTAACCAAAATCTTGATGTACATGATTATAATACAAGAAGCCGAGGAGATTATCACTTGGTGAGTCACATTAGTAGCTTATTCAAACAAAAACCTAGTTATATTGGTAGGAAATTCTACAACAAGCTACCGCAGTTTTTGAAGTCTTGAAAATATAGAAATATTTAAAAAACAATTGAAGAAATATTTAGTTGATAAAGCTTTTTATAGTGTACAAGAGTTCCTTTCACATCAAAATTAAGCCTCACCTCAACTAATAGAAGTAATTGAAGACCTAAGTGGATGAAGGTGGTATGTGACATTTTTTTAAATTTCCATATTTCCACATGGAAGAAGGTGGTATGTGCTAACTTAATATATGCTACTCACCCTGAATGCCTAGAATGCTTTACAGCTGATATATCAGTTGATGAAGGAGGTATGTACAACTACAAAACGGTTTCTCAAATGGAAGAAGGAGGTATGAGATCCTAATATGCACATACAACCTTCTTCCATTCAAGACCTTACAATAAGTGTAACATACTGCCTTCATCCATTAAACAGCTGTAACAAAATGGAGAATCACAGTGTTTTTACAGTGGTCTGTTAGTGTTTGTACCATTGATCATAGTGTTCTAAGTCAAAATGAGTTTTGATATTGAAGTGGAGCCAAGAGGGAAGAGGATTTTGAATATGGTTTTGAAAGCTGCAAACCACAATGAAGTCAAGAAGAATACTTCCGATGATTATGCAAATGAGGGTAAGTTTGTTGTGTTATGAGTGTTTTGAAACTTAACCTAAAATGTATGGATAAAATAGGCTACTGCATATAACTATGGTTGAAATTTGTGAAATTTGAAGCTAATTACTTCTGAATTGATATATACTTTATGCCTTTGATTTATAATGCCTAGCATAGATTGAACAAAGCTTATCCTGCGTAGGTTACAGTAAATTTAATAAAAAGTAGAGGCTTAAAATGTTTGACTATGGCACTTGAATGAAAATCATGTTTACAAAATAATATACTGTATTCATCCTGGTTTTTTATTGATTATGCCATGTATGGGGTATTAATAGTTGGCTCATTGCACAGCTTAAAATACCAAATTAAACAATAACTTAACCTTAACCGAAATTCACAGGTCTAATCTTTAACTCAAACTTATGCTTAATCTATTACAGCTTACCTTACCCTAGACCTATACAGTGACAAATTAGTTTCAAAATAGTTTTATCTTTTTTATTACAGCTAGGCTATAATTGAATTTGAGATAGAATTAGAATCGAATTTACATTGTTGAACTTTAAATGCACTGAATACTTTCTTATATAAGAATATTGACCACGGGCAATAGTTGATTGAAAATTTGATAGAATAATACTGTCAAAAAGATTACACCTCGAACTGGACTCAAACCAGTAACCTTTGCAAAGGTTAAATTTGATCCTATTTCTATCTCAAATATGATTTAGCTTTAAAAATAACTGCAAATTACAAACACCTACTCTATATTTGAATGTTTGTTTCAGCATCTGGATCTGAGAGGAAGTTTAGAGGGAATAGGATTTCTAATATAGCCATAGAAGCTGCAAAAAATGATGATGACAAAAAGAATACTTCAAACGATTATGCACATGGTGAGTTTGTTTTTTTACAAGTATTTTTATAACCTGACTTGACATGTGTGTTAACTGTGGTCAAGCTCAATTTGTAACATTTGAGGGTAATCACTTCTAAATTGATATATCTTTTATCCATCCGATTTATAATGTCATATTTTGAACAATGCTAGCCTAGATTGATCGAAACTTAACCTGTGTAGGCTACAGTGATGTTCATAAAATGCTCATGCCACATGGTATAGTATTAGTTAGCTTATTACACTGATTGAAATACCAAATTAAACAATAACTTTTGACCGTAACTTTATAACCTTCACTGAACTTCACAAGCCTAATCTTCCACTCAAACTTATGCTTAAGCTATTACAGCTTAGCTTACCATAAACCTATGTAGTGACAAATAAGTTTCAACATGTTAATCTTTTTTATTATAGCTAGGCTATATTTCATTGTTTGTTTCAGCATCTGGATCTGAGGGCGAGTCGGATATCAGCTGCTTGTTTGAACACTCAAGTGATGACTACCAGCCCAATTTTGAGGACTTGAGTGATTCTGACACAGAATTACTCCCAGAATCGTCACCATATAGGGAAAATAGAGGCAATAATGGAGATGACATACTAGTGATTGGTCCAAGTGATGAAGATGAGTTTCTAAGTGAAGCTGATGATTTAAACAACATTCCAGAAGATGAAGATGATTGTGTGGGTCCAAGTGATGATGATGGAAACTATGGGAATAGAATAAGATTGAATGCCAACACCTTCAACCAAAGACCAAGGCAATCGATACCAAATCAAACATCCAGGCCTACAAAGAAAAAAAACTTTTCACCAAAGGACAATATGTCAAGAAAGCGGAAAAGAAATCCTGATGAGTGGGTGAAGCACAAAGCTGCAATTGCAAGGCAAAAGGGAGAATCTTATAAAAATTACAAAGGGCAAGAAGTGCAAGCTAAATCTGTTCCTACACAAGAGTTATGTTCTCAAAAATGCCGTATGAAATGTAATGAGGCATTTACTGTTGCTGATCATGAATCTATTTTTAATCAATTTTATAAGTTGGACATAAATGCTAAGAATTCATTGTTGTTTGGTTCTATCAAGATATGTCCTGTTAAGAGGTTGAGGAAAGGAGCCATTAAACACAAATCAGCATCATTTAAATATGTGATAACTATCCATGGAAAGCAAACTTTTGTATGCAAAACTGCATTTTCTAAGATTTATTGTATTGGTTTCAAAAAGATAGACTTACTCCAAAAGTCTATAAAGGATGGGCTATCTGCACCTAAGCTGGATAAAAGAGGCCAACACATGAGCAGACCACATAAGCTTCCTGATCAAATCAGAGAGTATATCAAACAACACATTGCCCAATTTCCATCAGAGGATTCGCACTACTCTCGAACTAAAAACATGAATAAGAAGTACCTTTCACCTTTGTTATCAGTTGGCAAAATGCATAAACTTTATTTGGAGAAGTGTGAACAAGATAATGTCCCTCAGAACTTCTACATCAAAGAATGTACCTACAGAAATGTGTTTGTCTCTGATTTCAATCTATCATTTGGCTTCCCTAAAAGTGACACATGCAGCACCTGTGATGCTGGAGATTCGAATGGTGAGCACATTGAAAATTATCAGGAAGCCTATAAAGCCTTGAAAGCTGATTGGGAAAAGGCCAAAAATTCAGAAAATTTGGCATACATGACAATGGACTTGCAGCAAACGATGCCATTGCCCAAGCTGAGCACATCTAAAGCTTTTTATTTGAGACAGCTATGGATGTATAACTTTGGTACTCATTTTACAACCAAAAAAGGGGACAGGGCAGTTTTTTGTTCCTGGACTGAGGACCAGGCTGCAAGAGGAAGCTCAGAAATATTTAGCTGTCTTCTTACAATTTTAGAGCAAGAGGATTATGTAAAAGACAAAGACCACCTGATCATCTGGTCAGACTCATGTGCTGGGCAGAACAAAAACTTTCGGTAATTATTTAGTATCCGAACTTTTCGATTTTTTCAACAATTTTTTTTTTGTGACATCTACACACCCCACGAAGCAATAATCCGTTGAAATTTTTTGGGGGTCACGTCTCTTTTACCCAAAAATTCAAATTTTCGAAAAAAAAAAATTTTTACGAAAATTTTATTTTTCATTTATAAAATTCATAATTTGCAAACATATTATGAACTCCCAACCATTAAACCATATAAATCAAATTAATAATCACATATCAGAAGAAAACTAAGCTTACTAACCTTTCAATACTTGGTACAAAATTTCCAACAATTGAACAGAAAAACTTCCCGGCAAAATGAATACCAGTCAACCACTGTTGTTGTCGAAATTCCCAGCTCTTTACAAATAAATGTTTGTCGGGGAGGCTTTAGGTGCAAAAGTATTGACACCAAATAGAAATATTTTTCTATTGGGAGTCTACAATTGTCCAAGAACGAGCCCACCCTTGCCGAGCCAGTAAAGCCACAAACCGCAGCCGCCTTCTTCCCAATTCGAATTTTCTTTTGACAACGAAATTTAAAATTTGATTTATTCACAATCAACTCCGCACCACACTTTAAACATACAGAAATCTCTTTAAAAACACCATGCCTGAACAAATATTCAATCACGTCCTTTTCGCCAAGGCGTATAGATTCTAAAAATTTTAGTTTGCACTCTCTATCACACATCTCACGTAATGAATAAATATGAATGAATATCTTCCATGTGATCTAACAATAATTGTCGATCTGACCAAACACAAAATCTTTTCATTTCAAAAAAAACATATGTTATCAAACTATTATATTTTTGGATTGAATGGCTACTTCACCAACCTTGCTAAGCTCTAAACCAAACCTAACCTAACCTAGCCTAGTCTGGCAGTGTTACAGTGTGTTCATAGTATTCATACGCGGGAGAAAAATAGTTCCATCAGAAAACTCTAATTTAAATGCCAAATAAGTGTTGCCCCCACAAAATATCAGTGTATTATTACTTACTAGTGTGTTTTGAGTGTGTGGGGAAAAAATTGTTGGAAAAATCGAAAAGTTCGGATACTAAATAAATACCAAACTTTCTTTTAATCTGCTTGTATCAGTACCTGATACAAAAAGGTATTTTCAAAGTGATAGACCATAAATTTCCAGAGGTTGGCCACACATACCTTGATTCAGATAGAGATTTTGGTCGAATTGAGAAAAATCTGCGAAAACATCAAAATATATATACCCCTGAAGAGTACAGAGAAATCATTGTGAAATCATGCTCCAAGAACAAACTTATTGACATGACTCAGCATTTTAGAGCAACTGATTCTCTGGAGCGTGACTTGAAGTTGTACAACAGGAAGAAAGATGCAAACAAGAACAAAGTTCACTTTCGTGACAGCATCAGATGGATACGGGTTGAGGAATATGGCTCTTATCTTTTCAAAACAAACTATGATGAATACACACCCTTCCAAAAGGTGGTAATCTACAAAAAACCACAAGAAATGCCAAATCTGGATGAACCAATCACAATACCAAGATTGATGAGAAAAACAGGTCATCTTAAGCAACCTAAAGTAGAAAACCTGAGAGAGCAGCTAATTTTTATTCCAGACCAATATAAGTGGTGGTATGAGCAAATTTTGAGTGACTATCAATAACTTGATGCTAAGATACATTATTGTAAGAAATTATCTTGATTTTCAATAGAACATATTGTGTATTTCTGACTTGTTTAGTTATCTGTATTTACATAACCCCTTCATCCATTCTATTCATTGTGAAGTTGAAGTTGATATTAGTGGAAGAAGGAGGTATGTACATTATTTATCTAATATTATATACTAAATTTGGAAAAATAATTTGAATACTATGATTCAATGAAACTATGCACTTGTAGTAAATGAAATGTGAGTACAAAATATAAAAAATTTTTCTGCAGTAAAAGTAGACAGTAGAAAACTTTGAACGCTCATAACTCAAAACTGATATTTTGTTACATACCACCTTCATCCACTTAGGTCTTCAATTATGGTATCTAGTGTATAATATCGTTGATCTGACTTGTCTTATACTCCTTAACTGGAGTCTCCAAGACGTAATCTACAAAAAAAAAAAAAAAAAAAAAAAGATTCGGATTCAGCGCGTTAAAGTACATAGGAATACGCCGAGAAAAAAATGTCTGTATGTTTTTCCTGCAAACACATACGGTACTTATGATACCATACTGCTTATGCACTGCTCTGAGTTTGGAGTTGGCTTGAGCCAGAAACAATCTGGAATGTCAAATGATTACTACTATATGTATGCCAAAATCATGAGCTATTTTTCAAAAAAAGAATTATTGAAATCCATCAAGGGAGCTGCGAGAAATCGATTAATGAAAATTGACTTTTTCCCCATAAGATTCTGTGTTAAATTTGAACTTTTGCCTGATTTGGCCAGAAAAAAGTGGCTTCACTATGCCACAGCATAGAAGCCTAGAGTTATGCATCTACAATGAACTAATGGCTGGATCGGCTGGATTGCAGAAACGGTGTCTACAACCAATGTCTAAACAGTGTCAGCCTAGACACTGACAAAGAAGTAGGAAGGAACTGCTTTCGGCTTGGTAAAACGATTCCTAGCCGGTGTCTATGTTGACAGTGTCTAAACTACGGGTGACGTTTGGCAACATTGTAGAGGCTATTAGTGGCTGTTCTCTGATTGGCTTGTAACTTTTCAACAGCAACTGGCGGCTCATACGAAATTACTGAGCCTGGATTCTGGATCTCATTTCCGAATATTCATAATGATTAATAATAACTGCTTTCATTTATAATTTGTGTTGAAGAGTGTTGTGGAGTTAACGTGGAATGAAGCACTTGAAGTTTACAAATTGAATAATCATTTATTTCCTCGAATTATTACTTATAAGAAAACAGAATAAGAACAGCATAATCTGGAAGTAAGAATACAGACCGAGTACATTTCTCAACTCAAACAACAACGAACTCCTGCAGTTCATTGCCTATTGAATAATTAAGTCCATATTGAATGAATGTTCAGGCTGGCAGCTTTGGCACCAGATTTGAAAGTAACTGTAATGCTATACCTCATAACATAGAGATTCACTGAATTGTGAATTGAAATTATATTTTGATTTATTTCAGGTTGATCTTTGTCTCCCTAATAATTATTATACAGCGTAAGCCATGATTCTGGGAAAGTTAGGTTTGGTTTATTATTGTATTGATTATGGTATAAGTAGCTTTAAAAATTAATATGTATATAGTATCATTTTTTATTATCTGTTCAATGATTTGATGTATAATTCTTCAGAATTGAAGTTCTGGTTTAGGAATTGAGCGGTCTGTTTATAGCAATCATCAACTAAATTTTAGTTTTGAGGTAGCCTAATTTGTGCAAGCTTCAGTCGTTCAATCCAGAGTATAGGTTACTTTATCGTCCTTGCATCCTTTCTTACAATGAGTTTTGAGGCTGTTGACAGCAATGATGAAAAGAGTAGAAAAGGTTAGCGTGAGAACTTTATCAAGAACTTTCCTATAATCGAATCTAAAAAGTACCGTAGCTATAAATTAGCTATGAAACTGCACAAAAAAAGTTGGCTTGGGGGAGAATCCAAGAGCTTTTTAATTCCAGTTTTCATGGTGTGTCAGCACGAGATGATAAAGCATTATTGGGTAAGTAGCTTGAGACATCGTTTTATTAAAAAATCAATATTATGGGCCAAGTGAATAAAAACGATTAAAGACTTTATTTAAGGGTTTTTGGACAGTTTACTAGGTTTTGAGTGAATGACAGTCTCATGTAGTAAAAGCTCGACTATAGTGATGATTACGGGGTCTAAATTTTTCTGCAGTTTACTCACTTTGGAGTGAATAAAACCAAGTAAAGACTTCACTACTATAGTCATTGTTACTAAGATTTGTGCAAGGTAGGGTCTGAGCTGACTAGCCCGGTTTATCATTCAATTTTTCTCAAACAATTTGAAGTTCATTACAAGAAAATTAATCATTTAGCCTATTCTATATCCCTCCAATCTATTTTATCTCAAACTTATTTTGTCATTCCAGTATATTGGAGTTGACTAAATTAAATTATTATAAGTAGCAAGTGGACAAATGAATAAATTGCATGTCCTTGGTTCTGGTTTGTTGGTTGACAGTTGGATTTTGATTCTTCAAAAAACGGAAACGGTATTGGTAGGTAGTGTATTTTGGGATTCATCCTGCACTTCACCAGAAAAACTCCCTATTCAAGGGTTCAATTCAATGAATTATTTGAGTCTATAATTAGGTCAGGTAGTCGGGTAGCAAAATTCATTTGGTCTTGTGCCCCAGTCAGCACAATCATGTATCTTATATGTATTATTTACATTCAAGCAATATCCATATTACGTGAATGATATGTAAACTACAGCAATGGAAATGTAAATTTCATGTATAAGAAAGGTTCATAGGTTCGGCTTTTGGACATATAAAAAACATACATATTTACGTATCATATTTACATAAATTGTATGTGCATTAAATACGTAAATAATATGTGAATAAAAGCAATGGTGTATATGTATATGGAATATGTAAATTTTATGTGAACAGAATATGTAAATATTACATAAATTGAAGGTCTAAAATATACATATCAAAAGTCTATTATATGTAAATGTGATGTAAATAGTACATAAACAAGATGTGTAAATGATACATAAATTTAGCATCATATAATATACATATATTAAAGAACTATTATACATAAACTTCACATAAGATTTATATTTGAAGCTGTTCAATGTATACAGATTATGTGAATAATATGTACAAAATACATACAGTAGACCTAGGTGTACATATATTGAAGTTCCATTATATGTAAAGTGTACATCTCATTTACATAAGTGGTTGAGCACTACATATAAAATATGTATAGAATCATCAATCTTTGGTCCAGATGACACACTTGTGGACATAAATGATAACATGCATATAAGATATGCAAATAATACATATTTAATGTTTGTAAAAGATCTATTATACATGAAATTCACATAAGATTCACATCAGTAGCTGTCCAATATATGAGTATTATGTAAATAATATGTGTATTAGAGCTATACACATACATAAAAAATATATTATACATAAAATATACAAGTGATTTATATTGGTGGTTGAGCACATTATATAGAATGTGTATAGAAATGGTGGATGGTGTAAATAATATGTAAACAAGATATACAGATGATTCATTTCATTTATTATAACACAATAATTACAAACAGTTGAAAATATCAACAAACAAAATATACACAAATATCACACTTTATTCAGTGCTCTGCTTCTATTGAAAATCCTTGTTCCTGCTTGCCTGAACCACTCCCGCACCCTTGTTTCAAACATCTTCTGTGTGAAACTCTTGTGAGTCACACACAGAACACCTGAAACAAATAAATGAGTTACACAATTACTTGAATTATAAGCAAATAACATATTGAGTACAGAAAGCAAAGAGATTAGTTGATAAAATACTGAAGAAAACAGCCAAAATTTAGATTGGTCTCTCTGGTAAAATTTGCACAATAGCTCTACTCAAAATGATAGATGCTTAAATTGGATGCAGATAATAATTTTGTTCCATTTGTTATGAATGAGTTCATCAGAACAAAATCTTCTTAAAATAATAATTCCAATAAATATACCTGATAGATATTTTATCTAGTTATGAAACTGCCCCTGGTGGGCTGCTAGGGAAATTATTCCCACATTGATATATTATCAAGAGGAATATTCCTGATTCAAATTACATATTAAGAAGTAACATATTATTTTGGGGGTCAGATGAATTGAGTATAATATTTTAATGTTCATTGTTACAGGTATCATATGATTATCATGCTAAAATAGGACTGATAAAGTGATAAAAAAATGTGCTGGTGGATTAGTTCTTTCTTGTACAATTTGCACAATAGCTCTACTCTAAATGATAGATGCTTTAATTGGATGCAGACAATAATTTTGTTCCATTTGTTATGAATGAGTTCATCAAAACAAAATCTTCCTAAAATAATAATTCCAATAAATATACCTGGTAGATATTTTATCTAGTTATGAAACTGGCCCTGGTGGGCTGCTAGGGAAATTATTCCCACATTGATATATTATCAAGAGGAATATTCCTGATTCAAATTACATATCAAGAAGTAATATAAATTTTTACAAGAAAAACGTTTAGTAAAACAATCAAGTAACATATTATTTTGGGGGTCAGATGAATTGAGTATCATATTTTAATGTTTATTGTTACAGGTATCATATGATTATAATGCTAAAATAGGACTAATAAAGTGCTAAAAAAATGTTTTGCTGGAGGTTAGTTAGTGTGACTTAATCCAATACAAGATTATGCATCACTCATTTTTTATGCTTGGGCACAGGTGTCTGACCGCGACTCCAACAAGGTTAATTAGCTCTGCATTGCAATAAATGATGAAGTTCCACACATTAATAATGTGAATGCCAACACTTTCGAATTTTAAAACCTAGGACTAGGGAGATTTAACCCTTCTGCAAGGTTCCTGAAATTGATATCTACAACTAATTCTGATAAATATTCCCAATCTATTACTATACTGCATGAACATAGAAAGACTATTGCCCGGTTTCACCAACATTCGTTAAAGCAATTAACGAACATCAAATCGTTGACGGCTTGTTAAATAGCAGTTTTGCGTTTCACCAACATCCGTTAGCACTTACGAACGTTAAACAGTTCGACAAAGTTGAAGACTGCTTTTGCAGCCCTCAAAATTTTAACGAATTGTTAAACCTCTACATTTAGGTTATGTTCCACGTTTAGGTGTAACTGTTACAGTAACTCTAGTGACGAAAACAACGCATTAATAATTCATGAAATAAGTTCGTACGTTCAAGCAATAAATATCATTTATTATTTATTTCATGTGGAAAGTACCAACTACCAACAACCCAACTACCCTAACCTTGCTAGCAATAAACGATACATTAAAATATCGACATTATGTTCATATCTCAACAATATTTTAATTTTTCGGTTTTGGCTAGCGAGTTAAGGTTAGCTTGGGTTGTTGATACAGATTTGACAATGCAGGGTGACTTGCAAAGTAAGCTACAAAGACTCCCTGACTTTCCCCTGATCTTTAATAAAATTTTCCCTGACCAATATAATTACTAGCTGACAGGCTCGCTTCACTCGCCTTAAACGTGTAGGGTGGTTTAAAATTCGTACAGAATCGTGAATCGATCCAGCACTTTTGTTTGTTGATCATCTGTAGTCATGGATATGGGCACAGTTATTCAATTCACAACTTCATATTTCTTATATCTAATTTTTAAATTTTCACTTTTGACTGTATTTTTTGGCATTTTTCATTTTCACTTTTGACTGTATTTTTTGGCATTTTTCTTAGCATGCATCTAGAGCGCCAAGCAAATTTCCAAATAATGTGTACCAAATTTCAACTTGATTAGCCATGTGGTTTTCGAGAAACGCTGATGAATGAGTCGGTGAATCAGGGGTTTGGCTTTTATATAGATGAAAAACAAAGAGACCTTAAAATAATCACAACAATTTCATGTTTGTTAGCCTACCTAGCTTATTTGTCTGTTTGTCCACCTAAAAACGCATTTCAAGTTCGATATTGGAGCATTTCATGTGAGGGTTTCTATAATAAATTAGTATAATTATTATTAGGTATATAATTACTACGAAGTTTTGCCGATATTTATTCGCTAGTCACCCTGTAATGAATATATCGATATTTATATTTACCGAAGTTGAAATGCATAAAGATAAACACTGACATAAATGAAATACAAACTGATTAGAATTTCCGATTTGATGCAATGGGCAAAATTTTGCCTACAATGTATATTTACTTGGATATTTATTTGTGGATTCGTTTTTGTTTTACTCTACATTTAAAATTATCATAGAAACTTTTCAATTGCTTCACAGTGCGCTTACTCACTTCAGCATGACTGTTGAAGTTTTCAGTCAAATCTATCCATCTCCTTCTCTTATCCGTTTTCTTATTCTCTAATAATTTTGCTTTTTCAATAAGTCTAATTAATAAGCTCTTTCCCTCTGCCCTAAAATTTAAACCACGGTTTTATTTCACCTCTGCCATTTTTACAATTTACACAGTTTACTTCAGTCCCAAAAATTAGACAACAATCGCACAGCATAACTACTTTATCAACAATGAACACGACAATCCATACGAGATAACCGAGAAGCTTCGGTTCTCATAACCTAAAAAGATCACATGGTGTAACATATGTAGCCAATAGGAAAGCAGATCGTATGCAGACAGCCGAATTTCAATATAGCCAACCTACAGATTTGCAACAAAATGCTCGGGCAAATGTTGACGATCTGTCAAAGTTAACAGGCCGATTTTTTCCCCTTGTCAACGTTGGTGCAACGCATTCCATTTTAACAATTTGTCAAATAATAACGAGTCGTTAGTTTGACGTCCGGTAGGCAATATTTAACAGAGGTTGGTGAAACCGGGCATATGTGTTTAATATACATTTCAAACCATTTTCTACCCATAAAATATGGCAAGTGCTAAAAATGGGTCATGTCTCTAGTTCCCCCTATTGCTTTTTTAAAAATAGGGATGGATATATCCTTTAAGAAATTTGAATTAGTAGTCTACATCATGTACATGAGGGGAATTAAATGAATTGAATTACTTGAGATCTGTACAAGAAAATGTGCAGAATTCAAGACTTAATCTGTTTCCTAGATGAAAGAAATAATCTGCTTTTCTAATACAGCTGACTGATATAAAATATGCTTAAAGACCATCATAAATAAACAAGCATACCTTCTAAATTCTTAATTATGGAAAGATTTTTTAAGATTCTCTTCCCCTTTCTTCCCTCCCAACTGAAGTTCACCGCCACTTCGTTGGTGAGAAGCCTCAACAGTGATCTTCTCACTGCCTCCTCCATCGACCCCCCTCCAATTTTTGTGAAGAAATCAGTCTGAAAATGAATTAAAATATTAGTCTTAGAAAATTAAGGTTATGTAGGCTAAGACTTGGAAAGAAGAGTTTGAGCCGAAATTTTACTAAACTAGTAATGTATTACGGGTACCGTACCTTATTTTTAGGTGAAAAATGCACTTTTATGAATATTGGATATGGATATTGTTTGTAAGGCACACAATCTTGCTTGTCAAACACACTTGAGCAGGCAAGGCAAGGCAAACACATGATATAAAATTTAAATAAAAAACATGTGATGTAGCTCTTGCTTCTTGTGCATTCCCATTCCAGAGTGCAAATTACAAGGTGGTTGAATTGATGATTACAAACTATATGCAGCTAACTAGGAGTGTGTCACATGATAACTTGCATGTGCAGATCGTTCCATGCATGGCGATTTTTTGACTTTTGAAAAAACATAATTTAAAATTATCTTCATCTTTTGCCTTGTCTTGTGCAGTGTGCACCACCATACTCATCCATGTTATTCCTGATGCTCGAGGCGCCTTTTGTTGCCTCTCCTTGCTTTGCCTTGTCTTCTTCAGTTTGTGGCCGGTCTTATTGTATTTCAGACTATTATCACCAGTAGAAAGTGAAAGGTTTTACTCATATGGAAATACACATTTTTATCTGATAAAATGCTATGGAATGACAGCAACATTGTATCTTTCACTTATTCTCTGGAAGGTTGACTAGACAAATCTAAACATCAACATCAGCTATGAGACCTGTGCGTAGGTAGAATTGGATGATGTTTGATTGATGAGTTGAACCCAACGATATTTTTATAGCTTGACTAGCTCTATTATTCATAAACTTCAAGTTTTTGTCCCATAACGATTGATATTTCACAAAAAACCACACTAATTATAGTTGCAATCGTTATTAAATATATTCTTGAAAATTTCATTTTTTTAAGTCAATATTGAAAATATATTTTTGGCAAAGTTAGATAGGAACGTTATTTTCTATGTCAATTATGGCCTAAATATTAGTTTGTATTGCAGCATTTATCGTTACTCTGTTACTCTTATATTACTTTTTGTGTTGAATTGGTTAATACACATTATTTTTCCACTTTTCACTGTTATTATGTTGACTGTGTTTAAATGAAAAGACATATTATAAGCACGCATTTATTGCAATTCACCATTCCAACAACAGACAGACTCGATACATGCAAGAGACTCCTCTCGACCACACCCCGACTGGCGTGACGTAGCTGCAGTTCCAGACTACCAACATAACACTGCCCTCCCCTTTCAGAGTTCTTTTCACACTAGGAATTCTACCCACTGTTCATGACCCAGTGACACATACAAAATGACACAGTGATAAAATTGACAAGACACTACAATAACCAACATAGTTGACATGACCGCACATAATAACTCATACATGGCATTTCAATAAATTTTCAAAAACAAGACACCTTTTCATAAGACTGACTTATGGACACAATTTATATAATAGACAATTACACAACATTTTAAACTGACAAAACATTTTAAATTTACACTTCAGAAATTAGAGTCTGAATACCTATTGGGTCTTCTGATCTCTCTATTGGATCTTCTC
This sequence comes from Conomelus anceps, assembly GCA_948455865.1. Taxonomy (NCBI): domain Eukaryota; kingdom Metazoa; phylum Arthropoda; class Insecta; order Hemiptera; family Delphacidae; genus Conomelus; species Conomelus anceps. Next base: position 37,414,074 of record OX418219.1, read on the forward strand.
AATTCATCTTGTGACTCTCTACCATCACCTACTTTATCATCTACCCCTTCCTTTGGTTTAGGAATTCTGACTGCCAGTGAATTACTCAACCTAGCATGAGAATAAAATTCTCTGATTTGATTGACATGAACTTTTACAATTACATTATTAGATAACTTCACTGAATACACAAAATCACTGACTTTCTGTACTACCCTTCCTATTTCAAATTTAACGCCTTCATAAGACGATTTTTTATTTAGATTGACCCATACCACTTGATCTTCATGAAACGTTTTGACTGACTTGACTGACTTCTTTTCTTTCTCAATGACATCCTTCTTAAAAGTGACAGTTTTCTTCTTAAGATTGGACAAAGGTAGACGTGGTTCATAATTTAATACAATAGACATAGGTGATTTTCCAGTTTCTGAAGAAGGAGTGCTTCTATATGCAAATAAACAATCTTGCAACATTTGTTCAGCATTAATACTTTCATTTCGAAGCCTCTTTTTCAAGTTGAATTTTGACAATAAAATTTTGAAGGTTTGAACACTACGCTCAGCAAGTCCATTGGACTGAGGTGAGTATGGTGGCGAAAATATCAAATTTATTCCTTTTTGGAGACAAAAAGTTTTCATATCATGAGAACTAAAAGGTGGTCCATTGTCACACACCATAGTTTTGGGGTATGCAAATCTTGAAAACATTTCAGCTAACTTTGCTAATACAGCTTGAAAATTGCTTTTATCCCCGAGAATGAAGCATTCTACCCACTTCGAATATGAATCACAAATTATTAAATATTTTCGGTCACAGAAATCAAATAAATCCAAATGAACACTTTCCCATGGAGCATGTGACAAGGGCCATGGTTGACGGAATTTATTATTTGATCTATTTTTTGTGGATTGACAAATTTCACAAGTAACAATTTCATGATAAATATCTTGATCTAATGCAGGCCACCAAACATAAGACCGTGCAAACAACCTTGACCTTACTACACCAGCATGATTAGAATGAATTATCTCCAGGACTTTTTTTTGTAAGCTCTGAGGTATTACTATTCTATTTCCAAAATACAAACAATTATTTTGTACTGACAATGAACACTTGTTTTGAGCATACACTTTCAATTTTAGTACCAGATGGACGTTTACCAATGGCTGACAATTCAAATCCAAGAAACAATAATGAGTCAACAAAAAATTCAGATTTTTGCTCATTTAACTTGACATTATATTCATTCAGTCGAGTCATTACTTTATTCAAATTCTCTTTACAAGATTCTAAATCTTTTCCACCAACCAAAATATCATCTAAATAAGGTGCCACTTGATCTATGCCAACTAATATTGATTCAATTACAGATTGAAATATAGCACAAGCTGATGACAAACCCATACATAAACGATTATATTGATATAACCCCTTTATAGTGTTTACCACTAGCAAACCTCTGCTTGACTCATGTACCTCTAATTGTAGATACACTTCAGTTAGATCCAGTCTACAAAATACAGTACATCCAGTAAAGTTATTAAACAAATCTTCAGGAATAGGCATTGGGTGTTGATCGACTTTCAAAAATTGGTTCAAAGTTACTTTGAAATCTGCGCACATTCTTATCTTGCCATTAGGCTTTGGAACAAGAACCATGGGACTAGCCCAATCTGACGTTTTTACTTTACTGATTATTCCTATAGATTCTAACCTATCTAATTCAATAGCAACCTCGTCTCTTAAAAGACGTTAATCGATCAAAAAATCAGGATAACATTAGTGGAAGGAACTCTTGTAGCAATCTGATAGGCTCTCAAGATTCTTAGAGATTAAGTAAATCTACTTCAATATGCAAAAGCAACGATAAAGTAATAAGGGATGATAGGGAAGTACCGGTACTCACTGTGTTCCATCAGAATATTCAATACATTCGTAACAAAATAGATAGAATCGAAGTATTTTTTAAAGAAGAGGCTCCTGATATAGCTATTTTCACAGAGCATGGTTTAAAAGAAGATGAATTGTCACAACTTAATATTCCAAACTATTCATTGAAAACGTCGTATTGCAGGACATCTCATCGAAGTGGGGGAGTAGCTATCTTCACTAAAAATGCTAAGAATATGCAAACATTTAATTTAGAATATGTAGAGAAATTTGCTGTGGAAATGGATTTAGAAGTAACTTTAGAAGTTACTGGTTTGAGAGTAAAAATCGACAATAATTTCGAAGTAGCGGTGTTAGGTATTTACAGGTCACCAAATGGGGAATGGAACAATTTTTGTGAACTATTCAATAGGCTTTTAGAGATTACTACTACTCGTTTTACAAACGTTATTGTAGCGGGAGATTTCAATACAGACTTTGCAACACAGAATAAAATGACAGAAGATTTAAAGGATATTATATACATGAATAACTTGGAAATAAAAGTTCATGAATATACCAGAGTCACAAGAACATCACAAACAATAATTGATAACATCCTTACTAATATAGATTACTCTAAAACAAGATTAGGCGGCTCGGAACTATCTGATCATGACTATCAAATCTTAGAGGTGGGGTTGCAAGGTCATAAATCAATTAAAAAGAGTAGAGTAATGAAAGAAATTCAACAATGTGAACAGGGGAATATCGATTGTTTGAAGCAGAATCTGCTACAAGAAAACTGGAGTAGGGTTTACAATAGCAATAGTTTAAATGACAAATATGATAGTTTCATTAATATTTTAAGGTTTCATATTACTATGAGTTGTCCAGTTAAAAAAGTCCCTGTAAAGAACAAATTAGACAAGATTGAAGAGTGGATAACTGATGATATCCTTGCAGAAAGAAATAGGGTTAAAGATGCATATGATGAATTCAAACTATCTAGAAATATGTTAAGTGAAGATAATTACAAAGCTCTAAAGAAAAATTATACAAGAGAAGTGAAAAGAGCGAAATGTAAGAAAACAGCTGAAATTTTGAATAATAGTGTGTACTTTAACACAGCAGTGTGGGATGTAATAAACAAAAATAGGCAAGTAGCTCATGTAGATGCTTATACTAGTGTCCCCAGAATAATTAACGAAAATAAAAAATATATTGATGATAGTGTAGACATTTGTAATTTCTTTAACAGATATTATCAACTGGTTGCTAAGGATCTTCAAAAATCTCTTAATACAGGTATTAGTGATGCAAACATGAGGAATACTGAGGGGATTCAGAACGAATTAAAATTCCACCCAGTATGCCAAGACGAGTTGTCAAATATCATTGATAGTTTAAATAATAAAAAAACTGTGGGAATGGATGGGGTATCCAGTAAAATTCTGAAAGAATGTAAAGATCAATTGTTAGACCCTTTGATTCATCTGATCAATCATTCATTAGAACAAGGTGTTTTTCCAGATAACTTAAAAGAGGGGAAGATCTTGCCAATCTTCAAAAGTGGTGATAAAGAAAAGGTAGAAAACTATAGGCCCATTAGTATTTTAAATGTAATAAGTAAAATTTTTGAAAGAGTAGTTCTAAATAGGTTACTTCTGCACCTTCAAGAAGCAAACTTTATCTGTGATGAACAGCATGGCTTCCAGAAAGGGAGATCAACAAAAACAGCCATAGTTTCCCTAGTTGAAAAACTAATAGATATAATAGATTCAGGTGATAAAGCTACTGCAATCTTCTTAGATTTGTCAAAGGCATTTGATTGTGTTAATCATAGAACTTTATTGGAAATACTGCAAAATGTAGGTGTAGATGGGGTTGAGCTGAAATGGTTTGAATCATATCTTATTGGGAGAAAACAATGTGTAGAACTAACTACAGTAGTTGGTAATAGGATAGTAAAGAATAAATCTAATAAATTAGAGGTGCAAGCTGGAGTGCCTCAGGGGTCAATACTAGGTCCATTGCTTTTTTTGTTATATGTCAACCGTTTACCTAAAGAATTAATTAGTGGTAGAGCCCTCTTATTTGCTGATGATACATCACTCATTTTCAGCAATTCCATTCTAGATAATTTAGAAATAAGTGCCCATATAGGTGTGCAGTCCATTGTCCAATTTTTAAATCAGTTGAAATTAACTATAAATAGTAAAAAATGCCAATACCTTCAATTCAAAAACAAACATAATTTAAATGAAGATAGGGCTATAAACGTGTTTGTAAACGAAAATCAATTAGACCAGGAAGAAAAAATTGCATTTCTAGGAGTTATGTTGGATAGACGATTGACCTGGACTCCATACATTGAGAAAATATGTAGTAAAATTTCATCTGGGGTATTTGTCCTGCGACAGCTCGCTAGATTGAATGACAAAAAGTTACTTTTTACAGCTTACCATGGGCTCTTACTGTCACATATTAGGTATGCTATCTTAGTATGGGGTAATTCATATTAGGTATGCTATCTTAGTATGGGGTAATTCATCAAAACAAAATCTTGATAGGGTGTTTAAGATCCAAAAGAAAGCGGTTAGGTGTATAGAAAGAGTAAATAGATTAGATTCATGTAGGCCGTTGTTCAAGAGACTTGGTCTCCTAACTGTACCCTGCTTAAATGTGTATGAAGCTACTTTATATGTAAAAACGAATGATATTAACCAAAATCTTGATGTACATGATTATAATACAAGAAGCCGAGGAGATTATCACTTGGTGAGTCACAATAGTAGCTTATTCAAACAAAAACCTAGTTATATTGGTAGGAAATTCTACAACAAGCTACCGTAGTTTTTGAAGTCTTGAAAATATAGAAATATTTAAAAAACAATTGAAGAAATATTTAGTTGATAAAGCTTTTTATAGTGTACAAGAGTTCCTTTCACATCAAAATTAAGCCTCACCTCAACTAATTGAAGTAATTATGGTATCTAGTGTATAATATTGTTGATCTGACTTGTCTTGTACTCCTTAACTGGAGTCTCCAAGACGTAATCTACAAAAAAAAAACTTCCACCACAATTTATTATTGGATTAATTATAAAATGAATCAACACTCTTATTTGAGAAATGCTATTTCCTAGATCATTCCACGTCTGAGAAAAGTACCAGTTCACTGATTCCAACAGCGACTCACTAGATAGCTTGCTTACAACAGCAGTCTGTATCTAATAATATAACTTACTATTATACAATTGGGTGATCATGTAAAGAATGTTATTATTTAAAGATGATAAAGTTATTTATATAGGTCCTAATAGCAAGCGTATAATATATAAATATATTGATGCAGCTTGCTAGAAAAGCTCATTAAAATAGACAAGTGAAGGATTTATGGAAACCTTTTCAGGTTCTTTCTTAACCTTTTAGCCACCAACTCAAATATTTTTCAACACAGTATTACTATTATCTATTATCATAATTATACGAGCCGAGTAGGCTAATAATACGAGCACTGAAATTGTATAATTTATAGGTTCTGCTTTGAGATCATCCTGATTACCATTAGTAATATGTTGTATAATTTCAGTAATTTAATAAGACAAACCAAACCTGTCATTATTATAAAGTTATAATCAACTTCACTAGATAAATCATTAATCTGTGGCTTGCACCTGCATATATACCATCAGTTCTTATGGTTCTATCATTATGATGGAAAATTTCAACCGTTTAAGTGTTTCATATTGAGGTAGAAGTAGATAAACCCCATCATTGAGTTAGTTTCATGGTACATCTATTCAGCTATTGATGTTGAGTAGTTGGAAGATAAATAATAGGTTTTCAGCCCACTGTTCCTCTTCCAAAATTCAACAAATAGTTCAAAATTAGAGAACATGTATCACTCTATTATTGAAATACATTTTGAATTGGAAAATGAGTCGGGAATTTGGAAAAAAGTTTGGTTGCACACAATTATGTGGAAATTATGACTCACGTTATGGCGTGACGGCCGTTTCACTATGATGTTAAGAGCATCATCAGATGACCCACAGTACACTGACGATGCTCTTAACATCAGCGTGAAACGGCCGCCACGCCATAACGTGAGTCATAATTTCCACTTGTGTTTTTATTAAATAATTTACACATATATTTACTTATTTGCACATTATTCTATTTTTTTTTTTTTTGAGGATGAAGCCCACATAGGTCTGAGACCTGTGCGTGGGTAATGAGTTGGATGATGGTGATTGATGAGTTGGACCTACAGTTTTAGGTGGGTTCCGAACCACCGGTTGAACAAATATACAAAGCAGCTATTTTATACAATTTTTTATCGGTTTATTCATTTCTGAACATTATACATTCATTCAATTTGTTTCGTATGGATAGGCCTACACTTCGTTTTTCATTTTCTAATTTTTTTTTAGGAAGATGAAGCACACATAGGTCTGAGACCTGTGCTTAGGTAATGAATTGGATGATGGTGATTGATGAGTTGGACCTAGGCCTACAGTTTTAGGTGGGTTCTTAACCACCGGGAAGTGATTTTACAGCAGAGATAATAATCTTTTTTGCTGGCCAATCCAATCGGTCACCCTTACAAAGAGCTCCCAAGACTTTCGTAGCTTATCTCTGATTGAACACATACCTGCTACGGCACTCGGCTATCAGATCACTTCCCATTTTGTGATATGGAACATTCTAAGTCTAATGTAAAGAGACCCTTGCATTTCGTAACATTATTAGTACAGTTGAACGCAGCACAAGACTTCACCATATGAATTTTGTCGGATAAATACAACTGGTAATAGCAAATACTTAATTCAATTTTTTTTTTAGAACTTGAGTGCTTTGAACAACGTAAACATACAGACGATGCTCCCCGGTAATGGCGTCTCAAGTCAGTTTCAATTTGCAGAGCGATTCTAGCGCTGTTGCTCCTTCTAGTGAATATTATTATAAATTCCTGGATTTCTTGTTCCATGACGAACTGCGTGTTAATATTAACTTTTCATGTGAAATTTAACGACATGCAGTCAAATATTTGTTAAGAATAAGTATAATAACTCACTTAAACTGGCCGAGTACTTTCGAATCTATGAGATCCATCATCAGAGGCTCCTAGATCATCATGTCAGTTTTTTGGTTAGAAGTGTTGTGGTTTTTGTAAAATATGATCAAAAAGTTTGTGAGATTTAAAATTTAGTTGTTCATTGAGAATGTTTTGTTTATTGTGTGTGGTGTGTTTGTATATTTCAAATTGTTCCAAGGTGTTGAGTTCGTGTCCTTTAGATTTTATGTGTAGAATGTGTAGGTTGGTACTGATGGTACTGTTGGTACTGATGGTACTGATGGTCGGTAAAAGTGTGTCCAGTTTGAATGATATGGTCGGCAAAATTCGATTCAGCTTTGGATGTGAGGGCCTGAAAGTGTTCCTTGTAACGTTGTTTGAATGTGCGGCCTGTTTGTCCTATGTAGAATTTGTTACAATCAGAGCAGTTTAGTTTGTAGATCCCTGGGAGATCGTATTTGTTTGTGTTCAGTGTGGTTTTGAGTGTAAGTGCATTTTTTATTTTGTTTTTTGTTCTGAATGAGATGGTGTGGCCGGCTTTTTTGAAGATTTTTGCTAGTCTGTGTGATTGTGGATTAATGTATGTCATTGTGATGTATTTTTTGTCAGTGGTGTTGGTGTTTTGTTTTTTGTTTCTTATTTTATGATTGAGTTTGTCAATTAGGTCGTGTTTGTAGCCGTTTTCTTGTGCTAGGTATTTTATTGTATTTAGTTCAGTGTGGTAATTGTCGGTGGAAAGCGGTGTGTTGTTGAGTCTGTGTAGCATTGACCTGAATGCTGAGTGTTTGTGTTCTGTTGGATGATTGGAGGTGCTGTGTATTAGGGTATCTGTCATTGTTGGTTTTCTGTAGATGTTGAAGCTGTGTTGTTGGTTTGTGTTCTTTGTAATTGAGAGGTCTAGGAAGTTTATTGAATTGTTTTTCTCATATTCAGCTGTGTATTGAATGTTCTATTACTATACAGAGGAAACAAAAGACAATGTGAACAACTTCGATCATACATAAACAAAATACATAAGAACATTCAATACACAGCTGAATATGAGAAAAACAATTCAATAAACTTCCTAGACCTCTCAATTACAAAGAACACAAACCAACAACACAGCTTCAACATCTACAGAAAACCAACAATGACAGATACCCTAATACACAGCACCTCCAATCATCCAACAGAACACAAACACTCAGCATTCAGGTCAATGCTACACAGACTCAACAACACACCGCTTTCCACCGACAATTACCACACTGAACTAAATACAATAAAATACCTAGCACAAGAAAACGGCTACAAACACGACCTAATTGACAAACTCAATCATAAAATAAGAAACAAAAAACAAAACACCAACACCACTGACAAAAAATACATCACAATGACATACATTAATCCACAATCACACAGACTAGCAAAAATCTTCAAAAAAGCCGGCCACACCATCTCATTCAGAACAAAAAACAAAATAAAAAATGCACTTACACTCAAAACCACACTGAACACAAACAAATACGATCTCCCAGGGATCTACAAACTAAACTGCTCTGATTGTAACAAATTCTACATAGGACAAACAGGCCGCACATTCAAACAACGTTACAAGGAACACTTTCAGGCCCTCACATCCAAAGCTGAATCGAATTTTGCCGACCATATCATTCAAACTGGACACACTTTTACCGACATCAGTACCAACCTACACATTCTACACATAAAATCTAAAGGACACGAACTCAACACCTTGGAACAATTTGAAATATACAAACACACCACACACAATAAACAAAACATTCTCAATGAACAACTAAATTTTAAATCTCACAAACTTTTTGATCATATTTTACAAAAACCACAACACTTCTAACCAAAAAACTGACATGATGATCTAGGAGCCTCTGATGATGGATCTCATAGATTCGAAAGTACTCGGCCAGTTTAAGTGAGTTATTATACTTATTCTTAACAAATATTTGACTGCATGTCGTTAAATTTCACATGAAAAGTTAATATTATTATAACTTCTTTGTATCTACTGGTATGGTCGGGCTACTGGCACGTACGACATTCAATCGTAATATTTGTTATGGTTTGTCTACTGGTAGCTCGGTCAACTGCCGAGTCGGGCTACTGGTAGCCCACCGCCAGTAAAGCACATTGTATTTTAAATCATTGAAGTACAATTATTTAACCTTCACTAAAAGCTCATCATTCCACATTGAACATTTTTCCCCATCTCCAATTCAATTCCAAGACCCAATTCGATAGAGAAATTCTTCTTCAACTAGTTTCTTGGAAGGCCTCCCCTATTAAGGCGAACGCACACAGCAACAGATGGGCGTATGCACACAGACGGAGCAAAAATCTCTCTCCATGTTATTAAATGTTGCAATGCACTCAGACATCCGTCTGTCTGCGTATGTTTGCAAGTGCTTTGCAAAGTTTGATAACATGTGGAATGATTTTTGCTCCGTCCGTCTGTTGCTGTGCGCGTTCGCCTTTATAGAACATGATTAATTCCGTCGACTCTTCTGGCTAACCATGGATTTGAATTGAAGCTCGATTTGGAGAATTTGCATTCTGATAGAGAGAGAGAAAATGAAGAAGAAAAATAATTTTGCAGATTGCAAATGAAGTAGAAGTGCTAATTTATTCTCACAATAAATCCTGTTCCACTATTCAATGTACTTCATTCAGGAAAAAGGTATTAAGTTCTCCAGGCCCAGATTCAATATTATTAACACTGTATTCATATTCATTTTATTGAGCCAAAATAACATATAACAGGCTGTCAGAATCATTAAAAACAACACACAGCAAATAATAAAAATCCAACAAAATACATCAACATTGAATACAATACTGTAATACATGCATAAATAATATAAATATCTATCATTTAATAGTCAAAACAATCACCACAATTAAAATCGGAATCATGATGGAGAGGGAAATGGAATAGCTATTTGTGTAACAAGAGTGCAAAGTGAAAGATTCCTGCACTGAGAGAAAAAAGTTTCTTGAGTGCAGGAAGAGTACTTTGCGCTCGAATTACACATTAAATTTTTCCTACAGTAATATTAAATGTAAACTAAACATTACAAAACAGAACAGAACATACATAACCTCAACTAATCTTTTTTCCGCATGCTCTATCAGCTGGCATGCGGAAAGTAAATCAGCTGTTTTACTTTTCAAATGCCAGCTGATCTGAGCGTGAAGAAAGAAGATCTGGTTTGGAATGACCTGTTTTGCGTACAGCGGCCCATAGACGACCAACCTTGTCGCCAACTCAAGTTGTCAAGATGTCAACTTGGTGTCCTTGGTTATGTTTGAGTTCATGTTGCGTGTCTGTGGCTAGGTTGGTGGTTGGAATTTTGGTTGGAGTGGAGGTTGGTGTTGAAGTTGCAGGTTTTTGAAGTAGGTTAAAAACTTTGGATTTTCTGTGGGCGGAGCCTTATGTTGGCGAACTTGTTGTAGTGTCTGTGGGCAGGTTGTCAACTAGGTTCACAACATCAGTTGAAATCTCGTGTCATCTCCATACAGTTGTTGTCCTGTTTCTTGATAGTTACACATTGCAGTTTTATATTTGACGATAAATGTGTTGGTTATTTTTTACTTTTTAATAATTAGTTAGTTTTTACTTTTTTTTAAATTTAGTTAACTTTTTTCAATTATAATAAAGACGACAATTTCAAATAATGAGCTTTGGAATGATTTCTTTGTACTGCTGAAGAGCTTCCAGAACTCTGGAAAGTAGTCAGACGTTTTTAAAGATAGGTTAAAAAAGAAAAATGCGTGGGAGAAACTATTGCAAGTGTATATTAAAATCGATCCTGCTGCTAATGCAGATAGTTTAAAAAAAAGATTCGCCAACATTAAAACTTGCTACCGTAGAGAACTAAAAAAAGTGAATGCAAGTGTCAGGTCAGGTGCTGGGGCTGAGGACGAATACGTGCCCAATTTATGGTATTTTGATCTACTTGACTTCCTCCATTATGACCATGAGGTCCAAATACCTGGATTCTATTGAATTTAGTAAATTAGAATGAGAAAACTCAGTACGTTGGTACCACTCTTTCATCCACATTTTTCTTTTTTTCTTGGGCGAATCTCTTCATCATCACACAATTCATTCAAAATAAAAAATAACAAAGGGTTCTGACTCATTACTGTGAAATAAGACCGAAATATAATTTATTATTACGTATTAATAATAGGCCTACTATGTTAAAAACGTTAATTACTTGCAAGAAAGCTAGATGGAGGAAAGGCTAATTTGACCCGAAGTGATGAGGCAACTGAAGTTGACAACAAAGTTGCAAACCAGGTTGCAGATTGAGTTGTAGTCTGTGGTGTCCAAGGACATCAAGTTGACAACTTGAGTTGGCAACAAGGTTGGTCGTCTATGGGCCGCTTACTGTAATCAATGCATAAAAGCCACTTTTTAATGCAACTTTAGGAAAATAGACTTTTTAAAGCCTATTTCTTACTGTTTATGAGTACATTTGTGTTGTAGGGGATCCATCATATAGTTTGGTTTGTTTTTGTTACATGAGTGATCAATTCATATCATAATGTTCAGGTTTCCATAAAGGCACTGAACTTGACTAACAGACAGTTAGCAGTGAACTCGATGTAACCCAACCGATGAAGGATGGTCCTGGTTTAAACATTTGAGGGATTGGTTTGGATACATCAACAATGTATTATTCTGGTCGGCATTCAATAAAATACGGATAGTTGTGATGATAGCAAACCTCCGACAGGAGATCAAGGTACCTAGTATCGATATGGTAGAATGCAAGAATCAATTAAATTATTAGCATTAATAGCAATTTTTAACTTTAATACAGCATCAACAGAAGCAGAAAATTAAAAGAAAACTATATTGATAAGTTGAAATTGAAAAGAAAGCTCACCTGGGTGATGATACATTGTTCACCAGCCATAAACTAGACTGACCCAGCAGCAAGTTTCAACTACAGCTCAATCAGCAGCTGTTATTCTCTGAAAACAATGTGCACTATAAGTATTATATTCCATTAGACCTCCAAATTTATATGTCAATAGCCTACCCACATAAGACGCATTTTTAAGAAAATTTAAAAATACATTCTTGGAATGCGTATTGTTCCAGAAATGAACATATTTATACTAGTACTAGCCGGCAGACTCGCTTCGCTCGCCTTAACCGTCTAGCCAGGGGGCTCCGCCCCCTGGACCCCCGGGGGGTCCAACTAATTTCCATTGTGATTAGATAAATTTACAGAAATAGGTGATTTTGGGGAGAATTTTGATACCATTACTTAGTATGCATCTAGGGTCTTAATCAAACATATTTCACTCCATGTGGCCTTGAGGTTCTTGAGAAATTGTGATCAACTGAATTCCAAAAATCCTAAATTTTGAGATGAATCATGTAACCCTATTTTTCACGTGTTTAGCACCCCAGCTGAAAATTTGAACTTTTTTGGCCTTGTGGTTCTTGTGAAATTATAATCACCTAAATTTTCAAAATCGTTAATCTATGGTTCATTAATTTCACAACTAATTTTTTGTTGATTTTCTGATCAATACCTATTTTCACAAAAATTCTCAGGCTCATGTACTGTTACAAATAGTATTTCGTTAATTTTGGGGTTAATTTTGAAACCCTTCTTTTGAAACTCATTTAGGGTCTATACTGGATATGCATACCAAATTTCATCTTATTTGGCTCAGTGGTTCTCAAGAAATTATAATCACCTAAATTTTCAAAAATCGTTAATTTTGGGCCCATTTTGGGGTTAATTTTGAAACCCTTCTTTTAAAACTCATTTAGGGTCTATACTGGACATGCATACCAAATTTCATCTTAAACTAGCTGGCCCGACGCGCGTTGCTGCGTTCTCATAAAAAATTATTGATTTTATTATTTGACACCTCCCACTGAGGTTACATTTCAAATTTCAACCTTCTAGGACTATTAGGGAAGAAGTTAGTCCTAGGGCTCTTCCAGCTGATCAGAGAGGCCTCCTTCGTTGTTTTCTTACACAGTAAGACCTTACTCACCACCTCTCAATGAACATTTCAAATTTAAACCTTCCACAACTATTAGGGTAGAAGCTAGGTTTTTGATTTTATTATTCGCCACCTCCTACTGAGAATAAATTTCAAATTTCTAGCTGCATTGGTTAACAGATGTCATCAACCCGGCATAACTAAATTTCATCATATCCAGTCATATGTTTCCTACATACTGCAAGGCTCCGACTGCTGCACGGTATTCTACACGCAAAGTTTTTGCGTTCCAGACAACGTAAATAACGCCGCTAAGAGGCCTGCCATATGATTAAAAACGGTTGACTTCTATGAGCTGTTCCTTTAAGCTGTTTGGCCAGCAAGTTCAGTAGGTTAGGTGAATGATGATTTGCAAAACACACAAACAGCTTGTCCATCGAAACAGCATGTACAGCAGATCGAAAAATTTAAAGTTATTTTCCATATGATTAAAAGATCCCAGTAAGCTAGCTAGCCATGTACCCCTGTTTTGCATAGGCAAAACTTTAACCCCCTAAAAGCACCCCTAAAATTGCGAATTTTGAAAAATCCTTTCTTATTGCACAGTGAAATCCTATAAGGATTGTTCATACGAAATTTCAAGTTCATAGGCCTAGTAGTTTTGGCTCTGCGTTGATGAGTGAGTCAGGGTATCATCCTTTTATAGATAGAGATAGGCAGCATTATTTTGGTAGCTCGGGATAAGATTGCTTTGTTTGAAACAAATTAAATCTTGAGATTATTCATTAATAGACCTAACCTACTGAACTTGCCAGCCAAACAGCTTAAAGGAACAGCTGATAGAAGTCAACCGTTTTTATCATATGGCAGACCCCTTAGCAGCGTTATTTACACTGTCTTTGAACAGCAAAAGACTTTGCACTTTGCATGTAGGCTACCATACAGTCGGAGCCTTGCAACATGTGGGAAACATATGACTGGGTATGATGAAATGTAATTATGCCAGGTTGATTACATCTGTTAAGTACACGTCTAGGGTTTTCCAAGGTAAATCTAAGGCCGATACGTAACATGAATACCAAAGTTTATCTGATTTGACCTTACGGTTCTCTAGAAATTGTTGTCACCTAAATTTTCAAAAATCTTCAATTTTGGGCCCATTTTGGGGTAAATTTTGAAACCCTTTCTTAGCACTCGTCTAGTCCCCCTACTGAATACGTGTACCAAATTTTATCGTTTTTGGTCAAGTGGTTCCTGAGAAACTGTGATGAATGAGTCAGTCAGTGGTATTTCGATTATATATATATATATATATATATATATATATATATATATATATATATAGATTATTATGTATATAACATTTTACTATTTTGATCTAGTAATTTTGAGGTTCGGTGTTCAATCAGTGAATCAGGACTGACTGACTGTTCGGAACAAGTCAGGCATGATGCATTATAAAGTAAAGCCGAAGTTGGAGAATATGAAATATTCATCCTATCTATCATGTGATAGCGCATTTTACTCAGCTCTTCAAGGCGGTTTCAGTGCATATATCGGTTGCCTTGGAGTCGGCGTAGCCGAGTTGGCTTATCGCTGGTCTGATAAGCCAAAGGTCCTTGGTTCGATCCCAGTTGAGTCAAAGATATTTTTCTCGAGCCACTCCCGTGCTTCAGAGGACACGTTAAGCCGTAGGTCCCAGTTGCATATAAAAAAAGCAGTCGTTAGAAAACAGCGAGGTGGAACTACCCATAAGGGTCTCCCCACCACTAAAAGCCATACGAAATTACTATCGGTTGCCTGACAAAACCTTACCCAACCCTAATGCATGCCTTCAGCAAGCCCTAACCTCACCAGACATGTGTATTTTAAAGAAATGAGAGTAAACTCAACTTCTTTGAATAGGATTGCTCCAAAAGCACTTTCAATGGAGCAGCTCGGTTAGCCTAGCATTCATTAGAGGCATTAGCAGGAAGGAAATAATTTCAGTTTGTTATGTAAAATGAATATGTTATTGTAAAATAAGGATGATTTGATTTGGCTGCTGTCAGCAATCAGACAATTTTTAATATGAATAAATGAAGAATTGCGAATGTGGCGGTACGAATTCCGAATTTATACTATCAATTAGGTTAATTTTAGGATAGCTTCATTGTTAATCGAATAATTTGTGAGGTAGGAGTAGGCCTATGTAATGACCATCAAACTGAGAGGGGATAGTAGGCCAAATTTAAATTATTTTTCAAAAATAAACGATAAATTCAGTGAGCGCCGCAAAATAGTCATGGTTTTGCCATCAATTGCAACCAGAAATTTAAAGCCAACTACCTGGGCGGTTAGAGCCGGGCTCTGGGCCCTCTGGGGTGTGTATCATACTAGAGTTGTAGTGTAGCATTCTATGCTATGCAGGAATGCTCCGTATCATTGTATACGAGCAGTTACTAAACATAGGAAGCTCACCGCTGATGGATTATCAGTATCTTCTCGTTAATTTATGAACGCAATTTTCACATGACACCCTATTTCAAGCATGAGGAATTCGAGAAAAATACTATCGACCACTCAGGTGCCCACTTTTTATTTTGGAGGGGGGCTTTTTTTGAAATTTGAGATTTTTTCATCAAACTTATTTTTGCCGGAGTCTCTGAGAAAAAACAAATCGAAAAATATCGGGGTTGGTCGCATTCGCAGCAGAACTGAGCTCAGGGGGCAGGAAAACAAATCCAAGATGAGGGACTTAGATTATTTTCTGCCGAATATTGCAGCTGCTGGGATCTGGGGTGTGTATCATAGTCGAGCAAGAGTGTAGCATTCTACGGTGTGCTAGAATGCTAGATTGCTCCGTATAATGTTGAAGAACCAGTTACTAAACATAGGAAGCTCACTGCAGTGGCAAATCTTAGGTAGGCGATGCCCCCCTGCACATTTTTGGTTTGTGGCCCCGCTCCCACCCTTTATTAACTTATACATAATAAACTCCCATAAGGTTTCACTAAATATAAGCATTAATATACTCTGTATCGCTTTTGACAGTGGAGGGGTTACGGAGCATGGGAAAATTTTACAAAAATCAAGAATATCTCTGTTTTTATCATGAAATTTTATCCCATGAAAATTCAGAGTAATACAACGAATTAAACGAATTACAAGCATTTTTTTAATTTGCTCACATTTCATGGTCAAAATTGTACTTTACTATGCTTTTAAACATATAATTTAAATTTCATTTGAAAGTTTTGGTTCAGTATTTGGATTATTTGAATTGAATTTTCTATTCATTGAACATGATCGTTTACTCATATTACGTCATTTTAGGTTGAAAAGGCATTTTTTAAATCAAGTCCTTAGACCAGTGAGTCACAAGCTGCGAAGAATATTCCCGTTGGTAACACGTGTGACTCATTCCCTCTTGCTCTTCGATCACATACTCTCTCTCTCTCTCTCTCTCTCTCTCTCTACTAACAGAACTAGTAATTTTTAATAGTACAGTCAATGAATACAGATACTATCTGATAGTATCTGTATTCATTGGTACAGTATAACTTCGACGAATAGATCTATCAATCTATCTCTCATTCTCTCTCCCTCTCTCCCCCTCTTTGGTCTACTTTTTCGATTGTGAGCTGTGATGAGTCATGCATAGAATCAGGGAGGGAGGTCAGTCATCCTCGTCCGCTAACTTGATATTTAACTGCACCTGTACTGAGCAAGCTAGAAAATGAGCATTTTGTCCAGTTTTATTTCATTAAAATCTCAAGAATGGAACCTCAAATTGCCTTGAAAATTTACATGATTTATCTTCATACTTTTACAAAGATCACTTGCTTTTCAAAATTCGTTTTTTTCTTTCAGTTTTTCTTATTTTGGGAATTTAACATGATTATGTCATTTTTTTAAAAGAAGCATTAATCAGCGAAATTAAAAAGCAAGACACATAGAGATTAACAACACGAATCTAAATCCATTGAAATTTCATTCAAATTCCTTATACTTTTGTCATAAACTGTGAAACAAAAACGTATGACGTCACGAAATTGGAACAAGAAATAACCGGTTTCATTTGAAAAATAGTTGAATTGGTCGCTCACCAGGAAGCGCCACCGGTCTCCATTACCCCCACCGCCACAGCATGGAGTCGTAGGGGGTTTCATCGAAGTGAAACCTAAAGAGTGGGGGAATTGGCTTGTCGCCAACCGACAGAAAGTCTGCTGAATTTTGATCCATACAAATTCATACCCAATGGCATTTCACTATCTGAATATTGATGGAATATTTTGAAATTTGGTAGATTTAATAAACGATATTTTGTGATTCGAGCGATGCAAAAAAACATAAATTTCCTGCACACGTTCAGTTTTTATATGAGAATTTATCCAACGATGTTTCAAACACTTTGTGATGTGACATTGATGCAGACCCTAATCGAGAATTTTTTTCATTTCTTGGATAGGAAAGTTTTGAAAGCATGAAAGTTTTAGATAATGATCTGATCTAAATTTTTTATTTGAAACCTTTTTCTCTAAGAGGGACAAGTCTCTTTGTATTGACATGCAAAGAAGAGAGACAACTACTTGAAATTGAGCGCGCGCTGTTGGAGAAATGATTTTTGTAGACGAAAGGGGAAAAATGGGGTTTGTTGTCAAAATCATGTTTTTTTTCAAATACAGGGGCAACTTCATGTTTCAAAATGTGAGTACTGCTTATTTTGTAATCCGGATTGGATTATTGAGGCGCAAGAAAGTGTTAAAGAATACACTGGACCAAGCTGACACCCAGGTCTTTAATTTTTAATTTAATTATTTTAATTTAACAGGTTTTTAATTCTCTTATTTTTGTTATTCTTTTTCTTAATTAGTAGATTTTTTATTTATTATTATATTATTTTAGATACGGTACTGATTTACTTTATATTTATGACTGTAATATTAGTGTAATACTATTTTTGCTTTTCTTTCTTCTCAAGTATTAGATCTTTGATTTATTATTATATTATTTTATGTATGGTATTGATTTACTATTTATTTAGCAGAGCAATATTAACTGACTACTCCTGTCTTATGAATTTACCTATAATGGTATTTTATCAGCCCATTGTTTATCTTGTTATGAATAGTGTGTTTATTTGGTAATTTTTTTATACTCTTCAACTGATATTTTCATAACCCTACAGTGCATTAATGTTGTAACCTAGAACAGATTTGGGCTCTGCTTTTATTGTGGAATAGACTAATACAGTACAGTAGAATTAATAGTATTATTGGCATCAGGAAACAGACAACATTTCATTATTATTTCCTGGTCATCTCAGCAACTTTTTTTAAGAGCAGCAATCTTTTATCTCCATATTTCATGGCTGAAGAACTTTTAGCGCCCCCATACAAAAGTTCAAGAACAATATTTTGACAACCAGTGAGTGGCGTCCTCTTACTAATCCTTCCAAAATTCGATGTCGTTATTCGTTTACGCCTCTCTCCAAGCCATTCAGCGAGCTCCGTGAACTTGTAGCGCAAGTGTCTAAAAAACTATGAAAAAATTGACAATAATCTAAGATTTTTGTGCCACAAGAATATATAAAAATTAATTTCTGCACAAGCATAGTTTTTTATAATACTTAATATTTTCTTTAAACGAGTTTGATCTTTTAAAATATCGCGGTAGAAAACGCGGTCAAGGTCACGAGTCAATGTTATTTTCCCTATGCTAGAAGTGTGAACTTGTAGTGCACATGTCCTAAAAATTCTGAAAAAATTGACAATAATCTACGATTTTTGTATCAACAGAATATGTAAGATATAAATTTTGCACACGCAAGATTTAAAAAAAAAGGAATAAGATAGCTGAAAACATTTATTTTTGAAAAATATATTATTGACAATAGTTGTGTCAAAAGTCCCATAATTTGTTAGTCTATTATTCTTAACCTAATAATATTAATTCGATTTTAAATAAACTTATTTGAAGAACATTTTTTGTTGTTTCTTTGCCAGTCAATTCTACAAGTACTTAAGTGTTTACTGTATTGTGAGATTGGTAGATCTCGCGCAAGAAAAAACGTACGGTACTTTTCTCTTTTTTGGATGATTGAAGGTTTGATGCTTCGTGACGTTTAGTGTGTGTTTACTCATAGCTGTTATTAGAAAAACGTGCATAAGGCTTGTTTCATACAAATATACGGTTCCATTCTACGCGAGAACATAAATTTAGGAAGTGAAGCAAATTCATACACAGTGCAAATACACACTACTCCCTCCACTCACTTATACCATTGATCAGGGATAGTAAGATGGTTCTTCTATGATTATACCTACCTCAATGACTAGAACCGAAAACGGACTATATATTTACGTGTGAAACAAGTCCAATGCTGTTACATTCTTAGCCCAGTTAATTATTGTATAATTAACTAGACTTCTAGACAGTGGTTCCCAATCAAATGATTGTAGACTCATGCAGCAAGCCTCTAGATTACTCTACAAGAGCACCCTATTGCAATAAGTGTCCTTGCTCAAACAGTCCTTCAGTCAATTAATACAGTATAAACTATAATATTGTAGTAAGTTACTAAAATGTTCAATACTCTGAAATTCAATAACTTATGATGGTGTACAATATTTCGACCGATGAGGAGGTCCTTAAAAATATTTTGTTGGAAGCCACTGATATGGAATCTATATAAATATAACAATATTAATTATTGTAATATAATCGGCAAGAAGTACTTTTGTACATTACACATGGAAAAGGTACGACATCCAACTAAATCTCTAGTCCCTATGCCGTGAAGCCCAGTGGCGTAAGGTTTTCCAATTGGGCCCCCCTGCAACCGATTTCCCGTCCCCTCTCCACAAAATCATATAAATATCCCCCCTTACCCTCGCCACCCATCCCTGAAAAACTTGCATAATTATTTTGTGGACAGTTATAATTATGTAAAAACTAAACACCTTTTTGTCTATTAAATTTAAAAATTCAACCATGTTTCAAGTGGGGCTAGTCTAATGATTTTGGCTGTTGCCTACGGGCTCCTGAAAGATGGAAATAGTCAGGAAAATAGAAAAAATTAAAGAAATTTATTCTTAAGAGGCAGAATAGAAAAAACGTAAACTACTTACACAGTACTTGATCCTATTATAAGAAAAAAATTCAACTGCGTTGGGAGAACTGACACAATTGAACCAAAACTGGATATACTTATACAATAATCACGGAATTTATCCGAAAAACAAGGGTATAAATATTCCTTCTGAACATTGTTCAAAAATGTACTAGTCGATAAAAAATAGAAATAACTAAAACATGACCGTTTAACATCACAATACCATAAACGCAGCATGTTGAAAAATAGAATAGAAATAAAAAAAAATGGCACTCCAAATAATTTAACTCACAATCACGAACTCAATTAATATACATACGGTTTACTCTAGGCCAATTTACCGGACACGTGTAGGCCTACATGCATCCAACAGGACGATTCAAGAGACTGGATTAAAAATACTGTATGAAGAAAAATATTGAGTTTCATTTCTAGACAACCCCCCCATTTCGCATTACTTCGTATATGCTAATATACATTGAGGAATTCGATGAGAAAATAATATTAATTTCCTCTAATATTTGCACTGTGGAGACATAGCCGTCATGATTTATAACAGTCTACATAAGTTTGTCTAAAGAGTGTTTTGTCCTCTGTATGTCTCCATTCCTGAAGAGTGAAGTCACCACATCCTGCTTCTAAATTCCTCCACTAAATCTATCAGCAAATTGATAAAGTAAACAATAAACATTGACCTGACAATATTTAGCCCATTCTTTCTTTCTTTCTTCCTTCCTTCAGTGTTTCAGTTTTATTTATTTTGAAAAAATATGTATATTTCAGTCTGGGCACGGGCCATTTCTTTAAAAAATATATTTCCAGTCCGGGCCCCCTTATAGCCCGGGCCCCCCCGCGTCATGGCGGGTCTGCGGGTGTGTACGTTACGTTAGTGCATTACAGTTGCAGTATACTAATATTAAAATTTTCATATTTTTATTAATCAGAATCAGATTTTAATGTGCAGGGGTGCCCACAGGAGGGAGGGGGGCTATGACGCAGACTGCGTCATTGAAATTCCTGGGGGGTTCTAAAAAAGGTTTCTAAAGTTGATTGAAACCGTGTTTAACATGACGATATTCAAAAATATATTATGAAGTCACCACATAGAATGTCTATTTATTTATTTATTGTGACAAAATTACAATGAATGTGAAGAAGCAACAGACTCAAGTCCAAAACTGCTCTCTCTACAAATTTTGAATATTTTACATTGTTCAAAACATTAATGACAATAGATTTATAATTATTATTATACTACAGTATTGAATATGAATCAGCTAAAATAGTTATGTTTAGGATTTGTGCAGGAAGTTATTAAGCTATTTCTTTTTTACCTTTACAAAAAAAAAAATTTACCTATGTAAAGAATCCAGGGCTTAATGTCAGCCGGAGCACATCGGAGCGGAGCTCCAGCTATCTAAATCTATAATAAAATCATTTATTTTAAACCAGATCTGAACTAGCTTGTTATTTTGCATATTATGTAATATTATATGTGCATTACTAACCATGCTTAATGAAATCATAGGGCATGACGAGTCACCAATAAATATACAAGTACCGGAGCAGGAGCTGTTAAATTGGAAAAAAAGATATTTCAAGACAAATGAAACAAATATCCGGCTGTGTCACCTTCTCACACCTGTTATAGAACCAGCAATAAAAATAAACGCCTCATCGCAAACTAAAGCTAAAGTGACGTGCCCTAAATGTTCAACTTATGAAGAAAAACTGAAATTAAAGAATTTGGAGATAATGGAGTTGAAACAGCGGCGTTTTGAGGACAGGATAGAGTGGGAAAGTTGGAAGAAAAATAATGCAAAGAGACTTATAAAGAATATAGACAGCGTTCATGAGGATAAAAATGTAAATAAAAGTAGAATGCGAGTTGAAACTGATAATCCAACACAGCATGCTGGCAAACATAAACAAGTAAAAAACCCGTGTAACTCAGTCATACATAGCCAGAAGCTTGGGATGAGGACACCAGGCATGATAAAAATATTTGCTGATAGTCAGGGTAAGCGGCTCAGAGAAATAATATCAGGTAAATCTGATATACAAGTATCGAGTATCCTGAAACCTGGAGCCGATTTCCATGCAGTAACATCCGACTGTCACAAAGAGAGTAGAAATCTTTCACCTGGTGACATGCTTGTTCTAATGGGTGGAACTAATGATTTGGCCAGGAAGTCACAAAACGATTTTTTAAGCTCCATCAAAAATCTTCTGCCAAAGCTAACTAATACTCGAGTTCTGATGATCAATGTCCCCCATCGATACGACCTTTCTCCGACATCGCATATTAATGAGCTAATAGCAGAAACAAATAAGAAGATTTCAAAAATAACCAGAGATTTCAAAAATGTTGAACTATTCGATATACATAATATGGGAAAAAGATTTCATACTTACCATGGATTGCATCTCAACTTAATTGGGAAACATATAATTGCCGATCAAATCACGAAATCATTTATAAAAACTCAACCGATGAACCATCACAACAACACCCCCATTCCAATCACTTTAAACTGACATATTTCGACAAGGAATACAATTCGACTAAGACATTGCATGATAATGATTTGAGGTCGAATATTTGTTCTAAATCCGATATTAAAACAACTTTAATGCTAAGTCTAAACATAGGAGGCTTAAGGAGAAATATAGAAGACTTTGATCTCATACTGCAAGAACACAAGCCGATCTTAGTAACACTTAGTGAACACTGGATACCGTCAAACAATCAGAGCATCACAAATAAGCTGAGTAGCTACAATCTTGCTGCTTTCTACGGACGAGAGGAGACAGCTCGTGGTGGAGTATGCATTCTAATCAATAACGACTACAAATTTTCAAGTTTAAAGGAGCGTCAAGATATGAAACAACTGTCAATAGATAAATTATTTGAGTGCGTCGGGATCGAATTCAGTCTACAAATCGGAAATTATTCATTGGCATGTGTTGTGGTTTCACTTTATAGAACTCCGGACAGTGATATTGAAACCTTTTTTCCTAAACTTGAAAGACTATTTGACCTTCTTAAGAATGAATCCAAAAATAAATTAATTTTAATTGGAGGTGACTTCAACATAAACATCCTGAAGAGCTCCTCTCAGGCAAACTATTTTAAGGAACTAATTATTTCATATGGATTAGAGTTACTATTTGAGGAAATTACAAGAGAAACAGCCTCATCAGCCACATGCATAGATAATATTATTACAAACAGACCTATGTATGCATGGAGCAAATCAATCCTAGATTTAAAAATATCAGATCATAAAGCCCTATTCATTAAATTAGATAAAGTGCCTTTAAAAAAGAAAACTTTTTTCTCACTCAAAAGAGTTATAACAGAATCTGCTCTCCAAAAATTCTGCCAATCCTTGTCACTTGTTTCCTGGGATGATTGTTACAATAATCGTTGCTGTGAAGAATCATTTAATATTTTCTTCTCAATTTTTTATAAGGCGTTTCTCTCAGCCTTTCCTTTAAAATGTTTCCATGTCAGTCACAGAAAAAACAAAAAGTGGCTAACAAACGGCATAAAAATTTCAATAATGAAAAAAAGAGAGCTACTTATTGAATCCAGAACGAATAGAAGCCATGAATTTTTAAATTACTTTAAAAAATATAAATTTCTTCTTCGTAAAGTTATTGATGCTTCTAAGAGAAAGTGTAATGACACCTACATCACTTCAAGCCGTAATATAAATAAAGCAACATGGAAAATAATAAAAGATGAAATTGGTAATTCCAAATCAGACACCCCACCTGTAGAATTAACAATAGAGAATAAAAAAGTATCAGATCCTTATCAAGTTGCCCAAGCATTTAACAAGTACTTTATATCAGTTGGACAGAGCCACAGCTCGGATAATATATTACATAACCAACATATGTTTGAACCTCATACCCATGAACATAAGTTTCCTAAATTTAAATTTTCCATCATCTCTGAAATAGATGTTCTAAGAATTATATCCAATCTTGAAAACTCAGTTGCAGGTGGGTGGGATGAAGTAGTACCAAGAGTAATAAAAGCTGCCAGCTCCCTTATCAGTAGACCTCTCACACATATTATTAATTTAGCATTCAAAAATGGTGTCTTCCCAAAAAAACTCAAATTATCAATAGTAAAACCCATATTTAAGAAAGGAAGCCGTAGTTGTCCCGAAAATTACCGTCCTATAGCACTTCAAACTATCTTCTCAAAAATATTTGAACGTACAGCATTCCTTCAACTCTCTAACTACTTTGAAAGTAACAATTTACTTTACAACAGACAGTTTGGCTTTCGTAAAGGTAAGTCAACTAAAAATGCAATATTTGACGTAGTTGATGACACTCTCCGAGCTTTGGATGGGTCGCACAATGTTGTTGGTATATTCTGCGACTTGTCAAAGGCTTTTAACAAGGTCGATCATGGACAGTTGTTAAGGAAACTGGCGTATTATGGTGTCACAGCCGAAGCATTCGATTTTTTTCAATCTTATCTGACAGGAAGGTATCAAGCTGTTCGAATTATTGACGATAAGGGATTCTTCAGAGATTCAGATTGGCTAGAACAACCACAAGGGATCCCTCAAGGTACAATTCTAGGTCCATTACTTTTTAACATTTATATAAATGACCTCCACAAAGAGATAAACGCTAAGCTTATCCTGTTTGCTGATGATGCCACAGTTTTAGTAAAAGGCACAAGTGATAATATTCAGGTTAGGACACATAAAGCTGTATCAGATTTAACTCTTTGGCTCAAGAAAAACCATCTTGAACTTAATACTCAAAAAACAAAAATTCTAAAATTCACAGCATCACGTCTGGATCCAAACAGCACCATGCAAAACATATTAGGGTACAATCAGTCATATGGGGCGGGGTTTCTGGGGGTCGAGCTGCGTAGTGACTTGAGATGGGGTGATCATATACAATGCCTCTTGCAGAGGACTTCTGCTATTCTGTTCTTGCTGAGGTGTGTTAGGGGAGCAGTAGGGAGTCAATCCCTACGAGCAATCTATCACGGTTACCTCATGTCTATCATACGTTACAGTTTGATATTCTGGGGTGGCTGTGACACCCACCTCGGTGTGGTGTTCAGAAGGCAGAAGAGGGCTCTGAGAATAATGTACAATCTCAGAGCCCGAACATCTTGCAAGCCTTATTTTATACAAGAAAGGTTCCTTACTCTGCCAGCTATTTATTTTCTTGAAATGATAACTTATGTGAGTAAAAATTGGAATAAGTTCTCATCTGCTGTGCAGGATCACCCCTACAATACAAGAAACGGTGGCTCGATCCTCATTTACCCGGTACATAGACTGACTCTTCTAGAAAAGGGGCCACATTACCGTGGTCTGAAGTTGATTAATATGCTACCCCCAACTTGCAAGGATTTTGTAAACTTCCCAAAAATATTGATAAACATTAAGGAAGTAATGTTAAAAGGTGCTCCCTACTCCATAGAAGAGTGTATAGAGTTGCTGTGGAGGGAGACGTAGTTTTTTGTTTTTGCCTATGTTTCTATTATACAGTGATTAAATAATAATACAGAAATTGTATAATAGTAATTAAACGATATTGTATTGGCAGGCTTACATAATATGCAGTGTTGTATTATTCTAAAAATTGTATTTGCTGTCACATTTTTATATAACTGTTTTTATTTTATATTTGTACATAGACGATTCAAATGTTACTAAGCCTGGCTTACTGTATGTAACTTTACTTGAATAAATATATTGATTGATTGATTGATGCTCAAATGCGTTTAAAATGCACCAATTCAAGTGTAATTTTCTAACATTTTCCGAGGGAGGACCCCGGACCAGCCGGTGAGTCAGAGCTCCAGTATTTCTCAATTTCGAAAATTAAGCCCTGTAAGAATCTCAAGAAATATACATACATTTTGTATATTATCGACTGGGTTTAATTTTTTTCAATACCTATATAAATCTTCTTTTAGTTTTAGTATACGTACATACATTTTGTATATTATCGACTGGGTTTGATTTTTTTCAATACCTATAGAAATCATCTTTTAATTTTGTTTGAATATTGGAGCTTATTTTTTCGCATTTTTTTGGGGGATGCCCACTTTATTAGGGGGGGGGGGGGGAGCAGGTGCTGAATTTAGGGGGGCGGGTGCGTCATGAGACTAGGGGTGGATGGGCACCCCTGTAATGTGGATGAATTCACTAGTTGAAATTCACAATCTTAGGATTCAACTTTCTGTTCAGTTTTCAGTCTGGTAAACACAACGGTGTGACACCGAAATTGCAATTCCAAAACACATCCTCTCTTGCTCTTGTCTCTCCTTTTCTTGCTCATGACTCATTAGCGAAACCAGTCTTGATGAGATAAAAATGTAGCCTGTAAACGTCTGTCCCTCGCTCCCTCACACACTCTCATACGCGCATACCCACTAATGGCCAGTTGGTGGGGGAGCCGCCGCTGTAGGAAGGAGACTCTCCCTACTGTCTATGCTATGCTGTGAAGTGCGCTATGCTGTGTCTATGCGCTATGCTGTGAAGTGCGGAGAAATATTAAACTAAAATGTGTTTTCTCGTCTAACTGCAGTTGAATCTTAAACCTAAAACTTTTTAAAATTACATTAAATTTAAAAAATGAAACATCAACTTTTCATATGAAATTTAACGACTTACAGTCAAATATTCATTAAAGTCATTAAATTTCACATGAAAAGTTAATATTAACAACGCAGTTCATCATGGAACAAGAAATCCAGGAATGAAACATTGTTACTACTACTAGCAACAATTCAATGGTTTGATTTAACATTTAGGATATGAAACCGTTTTATTTTTCTGCCTGTTATCCTTAAACATTTTCATTCTTAAAAAAAGAATAAAACACTGTTAAATGTTGTCAATTCCACTTCTTTATTACTACAGCACTGGACCGCGGTTTCGTGGCTTCACCAGTTACATTTTCAACAGTACTGTACTCTTGAAAATGTGACTGGTGAAGCCACGAAACCGCGGTCCAGTGCTGTAGTAATAAAGAAGTGGAATTGACAACATTTAACAGTGTTTTATTCTTTTATTATGGAGTTCCACAACATCAACCAAAATTCTACAAATAAATTTCCATTCTTTTTCAAGAAGTAGGTTTATTTTGAAGGTATAAAAATTGTACTGCACTTTTTAAGATAGCAGGTGAAATGTTTTTGTAAAGTATAAAAAATTACAGCTCAAGCTGTGACATTGATCATGTAAAAATAATCGAAATCGGTTCAATAGTTTTCGAATAGTTCATGCACAAACATAAATGAAAAAAAAAATAGAACAGGTCGAATTGAGAACCTCCTTCTGTTATGGAAGTCAGTTAAAAATAGATTATAAGCACTTCAACTTACTAGTTTTTTTCAGAAAATATTCAAAGACATTTGTTCACTTATTGGTATGTATTATTGCTGTCCTGTATATAAATAAAATAAAAATGTAAAGAAGGCTTTATTCGTTTTTATTTTACCATTCATTAAAAAAAAGTAAGATATTGGTTTTGGTTGTTGTAAGCTTCATACAAAATGGTTATAAAGAATAAAAAGGGAAGATGAAAACTGTATTTATTTGATTTGAATAATATAAAAACTTCAATCATATTTGAAAATGTACAAAACAAATATATATTAAAATGAATACCCAGAAAATTATTGTTATTAATATTATAAATCATAACTCAAGTTTCACTTATGACATAACCAGAAAGATTATCTGTTAAAAACAATAATATGAAAAAATAGTTTGGATATAAATAATTTAATAGTGCAATGTAACATGAAAAATAGGTTATAATAAAAAAGTAGTCAAGAGCTGAATATCGTTATTTAATTCTGTAGGCCTATCCAAAGCGGATAATTATTTTGTGCAATGAAAATTGTTCATATCTCCAAGATATTTCAGTTTTCGAGTAAAAAGGAATCAATTTGACTGTCTTCAGTATAAAAGTGATGCTTGAATTAGGTGGTCATCCAATAGTGTAATAATCCAAGTCCCTCATCTTGGATTTGTTTTCCTGCCCCCTGAGCTCAGTTCTGCTGCGAATGCGACCAACCCCGATATTTTTCGATTTGTTTTTTCTCAGAGAATCCGGCAAAAATAAGTTTGATGAAAAAATCTCAAATTTCAAAAAAAGCTCCCCTCCAAAATAAAAAGGACCTGAGTGGTCGATAGTATTTTTCTCGAATTCCTCATGCTTGAAATAGGGTGTCATGTGAAAATTGCGTTCATAAATTGACGGGAAGATACTGAACAATGCCACACCCCGGATCCCATTAGCTGCAATATTCGGCAGAAAATATTCCAAGTCCGTAATCATTGATTAGAGTTAGATAGATTGATTGTTGACTGTATCATGCATCAGCGGTGAGCTTCCTATGTTTAGTAACTGCTCATATACAATGATACGGAGCATTCCTGCATAGCATAGAATGCTACACTACGACTTTAGTATGATACACACCCCAGAGCCCGGCTCTAACCATCCTCTCACTCTACTCGAAAATTAAAGCAATGCCTTGTCGATCTTCTTTATTGAGTTGCATCTGCAGGACCGCCACTACCTCGACAAACTACAGCATTGACACACTACTCTATGCTATCTGCTTTCTCTATGAATTTTTGTGTCGTCTTTTCCTTGTTCTTGAATTTACTCTATTTAGGTAAACTGGTATCAGACTGTCGTCTAGCGGACTCTCACCTCTCGGTGCAGGAGAGCCTTTTTCGACGATGGTGGGGGAAGCCTGTTTTTCGACATTGGTAGGGTGGCAAGGATGGCAATGCCAGCTAGTGTTCATGTCACCACAGTCATAATATACTCATTAATCCTATTTGACACTATTACAGCAGTTTCTAGTTATCAAATTATTATAACGAAAAGTAAACATTTGATAGTGTGTGAAAAAATAAAAAACACGATATTTTCGGTTAGGCGTGATAAACTACGCCGCTAGAATGCGCTACAGTCGAGTCGGACAAATGGTAGATTCGGATAAGTGGTATATTCGGTGAAGTGGTTTCTGAACTTATAAGATGTCATGTGATAGTCGGACAAGTGGTATATTCGGACAAATGGATTTTCGGTCAAGTGGTAACACGTACTTTTCTTATTCAATACAAGTCGTAAGAAAGTCGGACAAATGGTATATTCGGAGAAATGGATAGTCGGACAGATGGTGGCCCCCCTCGAATTCTTAACAGGGAAAATTTTTTAGACAAGTGATTTTCAATAAAATACTTCATGATTACTTTTTTACAGAATTGATTGCCTTGTCAGTTGCCAATATGGGAAAAGATTTTTTAAGAATGCCAAAATTCACTTCAGCACTATTTTAATAGGTATGTCAAACAAAAACAACCTCATTGGAAAACATACAATAGAACACAGTTAGGGAGAAGAATCAAGTGTAAGTAATTTTATTTTCTGGGATAGTTTCTTGTCAAGTTCATACTTAAAATTTCAAAGACTAACAAGATGAGACTTGGGGAGTTAGTTTCCTCACAATTATTGATATCAAAATCAATATTAGGTAATGTATATCCACGAGCTAAGTTTAAAATTAGAAAAACTGCAGCATAACTTCATGGATTTATGAATGATTAGCATGAAAAGCATTGTCAAAATAAAATTAATAGCTTCATTGAACAGTTGGTAGGAAGTTTCAATATTATTTGGATGAATCTAGTATTTGAATGTAGTGTAATGAATAATGAATGTAGTGTTTATTATCATGATTTTGTATTTAGTTGTGCATTTTGTTTGCATTAGTATTTATTTATAAAAGTGAATAATTAAAGTTTAATCAATTCATATTATCATTAATGAACTGGCTCTCAACAGAAAAGAATCTTCAAATAATTGGAATGATAAAATATTATTCATGACAGCGAACATAAGTCAAGAGAGAAATAAGTGAAATGATAATATTGCACCAATAGCAAATATATAATAAATAATATTGTAAATAGCATGATGGAATTTTACAGACAATTTATATAAGAAAAAGAAGAATTGTTTATTTCCATTTTTCTATACAAAGTACAAAATAGCATAATTACATGAATTGTACATCAATTTAACAAACAGCAAAATTTAACAATTTCTATAATACATTTCATTTTAAGCCTTGAAATGAAATGTTTCATGTTATATCTTATATTTCATTACAGACATGTTAGATTAATCAACACACAAATTAATCCATTTTAGAAATTAAAATATTAGATTGACTTCATGATTCAAAAGAGTAAAAACTAAGAACAGACTATTGGATAATTGTAATTACACAATGTGATTAATACAAATAGAAATGTCATTGCTATCATAGACAATTGTCTGAGCGCTAGCAATGAGTTGAACTAGTACATTCATCACCAATTAATTTACTGAATTCGTGTATGGAAAATATATCAATTATGAATCAGGCATAATGCTTTATTAATAATCTTCAATTCTTTCATATATTAGGCCACTTTTTCTTTTTTATAATATGGCAATTATAATAATATCAAGATCATTCCTACCTCACAGATGAGCATTGCTCAACTTAATACACTGAATTCGTCTGGAAATTTATTATATGACAATGCTAAAGCTAATATTTATTTATAATTTATATTATTTAGTTAACTCATCTATTTCATTCATAAGTTATAGTTAACTTATCTTTAAACTGTCATTTTGTAGAAGATTTTTGTTGTAACACATTCCTCAATCAATTGGATCTGTTTTTTATTGATGTTATTAGAAGTCGAGTTTTTAAATTTAATAAAATAATTGACAAATATCACTTCAAATCATTTTTATTGAAAATTATTCCAAATATTGTGAATAGAGTAGCACGTAGTACACCATTCTGCATTATTACATAATGTTATTTGTTATTTTTCGAAATATTGAACCTAGTCGTAGTTGGGTTCTGAACCATAAGGAAGTGATTAAAACCAAGTTTCAGATTTCAATTTAATAAAAGATACATGTTTTAGTAAACTTAAAACTCTTTAGTAAACGTAAACTTAATCAGCGATCCATGGATCCAAAACAAAACACAGCTCCACGCTCCACGTCCAAACACAGCTCCCTACAACTTCCCCTCTTGGCTCACAGCTCCCCCACTACCGTCGAAAAAGACTCTCCCGCACCGAGAGATGAGAGTCAACTAGACCCTAGACGTCAGTCAGTAAACTCAACTCAGTAATCAGTATACTCAAGTAGTCAGTATCAGTACTCAACATAATATAGCAGCGTAGCTAACTAGCGAACGTTTTTGATTCTCATTTCAGTTTTCAAATTCGTTTAAAGATGTTCGGAATTCTAACATCATTTCAGAGAATTTCATCGTAAGTTGAATTTTGAATCTTAGTACGAAAGTTCTTTGTATAGAAAAGTAATATTTTATTTAAAAGTTCATGTTTCTGTACATGTTTTTCACATCTCGAAAATCATGAGATTTCATCAAGTAGTAAGTACTAATATTGATTTAGGCCCGTATTTATGAACGTGACTTATCAAAGATCGACTTAAGTCAGATCGGATAAGTCATACTTACACTAACAGGTTTAAGCCAGCGAGCAGCTCTAACCCTAAAAGCCAACCAAGCTCCCACAACAAAGATCTGACTCCTGATTATTAATTTACATTAAACACCTCTAATTTACACTATTATAAGAATTTACACTACGTAAATGTTGCAGGGACAACTGGGTCGGCTTATAACCTCACTTTTCAGCTAGTAAATTCATTTAGAATAAGGCCCGTATTTATGAACATGACTTATCAAAGATCGACTTAAGTCAGACTTAGTGGCAATAAGGCTTACTTACACTAACAGGTTCAAGCCAGCGAGCAGCTGTAACCCTAAAAGCCAATCCAGCTCCCACAACAAAGATCTGACTCCTGATAAATAATTGAACATTAATAATTTGCATTAAACAACTCTAATTTACACTAATATAAGATTTTACACTATGTAAATGTTGCAGGGACAACTGGGTCGGCTTATAACCTCACTTTTCAGCTAGTAAACTCACCTAGTATAAGTAAAGCTTAGACTAAAGTTCGTATTCATGAACCTTACTTAAACATCTTCTCAACTTGAAAGCCAAGATGTGCTTATAATTGGAGTCTAAAATCCATTCTTAGCCAAGCTAGGTACAGAGGTGTCTTGAAGCCGTTCTTAGATTGTTGTGTTGCATCATATTTTGATTTCATTTTTTAGTATAGCATCGGCTCATAATAATAAAATGAAATCATCATATTCAATTTTTGCACCATTGCAATGTAATTCACTGTATATTTGACTTTTTGAAATTATTTTATAGTTCTAACCTTACATTTTTTGGCACTAGAATAGCATTCTCTTTCTAGGAAATAGAATGGATGAAGTTCTTAGATCTGCTGGCAGATAGCGTTCAATTCGCTGCCTCTAATGCTGTATTTTTAAAATCCAAAAACAGAAAATTATAACTTAAAAGTGTGGTTATTAAATTAGTGTGGTTATAATTTCTTAACAGTAAATGTAAATTTACATGTAGTGCAGTATCTTTATTTTGGTAATTGTGCCGCAGATGTTAGCAAATAAAAAATCACTTGAAACCTTCACCAAATTGTAGTGTTATGTCTCCTGATCACAATTATCAAGTTTCTAAGTGTCGGTCTCAATTAAATAATTAATTATTCAATATTAAAAACTCACCTTTTGAACATAAATACGGCTCTGAAAAGCCTTTATAGTACCTTAAGCATAACATCATAGACGAACAGATAGTTAGAGCAATGGACTGCCATCAAAGATTAGTGCCAATGGATTATATCAGTGCCATCTACATCAGAACATCAATGGAAACTGGAATGGAACTGCATAACCAAACCTTTCCTAACCTGGCTAGATGTGACTGAACCACCTCTGTAAATATTTAAAAGGTTTAAAGGTAAATATTTAAAGGTATTTCAAAGGTGTTTCAGTCACATCTAGCCAGGTTAGGAAAGGTTTGGTTAAGCAGGTCCATTCCACTCGTTCCATTCACGCAGACTACGCTTCTGCGCATGCACGAAATGTTCGCACATCCAAAAGCCTAAAACCACAGACAACTAAATCTGTTGTTCTGTAATCTGTGCTAAAACCCAGGCTGTGGCTAGCTGGCTACAGGTTATGTATAATTATGTGTGATGCATCAAGTGATGAGATTTTGGAACAATTTGAAAATGCCTTTATTATTAAGTAGATAAATTGCATGAGTAAATAATTAATAAATTAAAATGCAAATTATTGTGTTACAAAGATTCATGCATTCTAAACACTCAATTAAAGTTAATTGTTGAAGTTAGTCATTTTGGGGCTCTGTTCGAAAGGTAGGTTTTCAATATTGAATAATTAATTATTTAATTGAGACCGACACTTAAAAACTTGATAATTGTGATCAGGAGACATAATACTACAATCTGGTGAAGTTTCAAGTGATTTTTTATTTGCTAACATCTGCGGCACAATTACCTTTATTTTTTCATGTATGTTATTTTATGTTTATTAGTGCCTGATAATATGACACAATTTTAGGTTAGCTTGTGACCATCAGCACAGACCTAACCTAGCCTAACCAAAGCTAATCTACCCTAAAATTGCTGAATTGGAATGCTAAAAATCTAGCAATGCTAGGTTTGGGAAGGTTAGGTTAGGCTAGCTTTGGCTAGGCTAGGTTAGGTTAGCTTTGGTTAGGCTAGGCTAGCTTTGGTTAGGTTAGGATTCATATGCAAATTACATGTTACATGTCACATTTAACCTTGATAAATTGGTCCAATCTAGCAAGACTGGGTTGGTTGGGAATTTCTATAATTAGGCACAAGGCATCACAAACACACATATCATTCAAAGGTTCCGCCATGGTGAACAATGAAAATTGTGTTATTCCTTTTTTCCAATGCTGGTTTGCTAACCCAAAGGTCCTGGGTTCGATCCCAGTTCTGACCAAAAGATTTTACCTCGGGCCACTCCTGTGTTTCGGAGGACACGTTAAGCTGTCGGTCCCGGCTGCCTAAAAACAGTCGCTAAGTCACGTCAGAGGCCCTGAACTTATTCAGGTGCGACCTGATAACTCTGACACCAGACCTGAGCCAGCCAGGTCACACGATATTATTATTATTATTATTATCATTATGTAGGGATGGAGTATCAATACCAAAATTATCAATATATTGTATCAATATTTTGAAACTGGTATGATATTGTGATATAATATCATTGTATTCCCAATATTCTGTCACTATATTAATTAATTATAGTGATCATAAAAATGTTTTCATTAATTCCGTAATGCAAAAAAACTGATAATTTTCTTGTTACTTTAAAAATTTTACATTCAGAAATAATATCAGGTTGGAAAATTACAGTCAAAAATCATTATTCAACATAGAATGAAAAATTCTTCAAATATATTCTCATTACAATATATCTGTGAGTTCAGACTAAAACAAAAGCATCAGTTTTAGATTTTATAGCACTCTATGATATTATCATACATCATCATTAGTCACAGTCGTTAAAATTCATGAGCTAAAAAAATAGAAGGCCCAAGCGCCCAAAACCCAGGCTGTGGCAACATATTATGTAGAAGTATGTGCAATGCATCAAGTGATAAGATTGAGGAACAAATTGAAAATGTTTTTATTATTGAATAGATGAATTGTTTGAGTAAATAATTCATAAACCAGAATGCAAATTATTGTGTTGCAATGATTCATGCATTCTAAACACTCAATTCAAGTTAATTGCTAAAGATAATCATTCTGGGGTCCAGTTCAAAAGGTGAGTTTTTAATATTGAATAATTAATGAATTAATTAAGACCGACACTTAAAAACTTAATAATTGTGATCAGGAGACATAATACTACAATTTAGTGAAGTTTCAAGTGATTTTTTCTTGCTAACATCTGTAGCACAATTACCAAATAAAATCATCATATTCAATTTTTGCACAATTGCAATGTAATTCACTGTAAATTTGACTTATTGAAATTATTTATACTTATTTTATATAAATTTAGTTCTAACCTATACATTTTTTTGGCACTAGGATAGAATAATTCTCTTCCTATGAAATAGAATGGATGAAGTTCTCTGGTCTGCTGGCAGGTAGCGCTAACTACACTGCCTCAAATGCTGTATTTTTAAAATCCGAAAACAGAAAATTATAACTTAAAAGATATTTGTGTGGTTACAATTACTTAACAGTAACTGTAAATTTACAAGTAGTGCAGTATTTTTATGTTTTGATGAATGTTATTTTGTGTTTACTAGTGCCTGATAATACAACACAATTTTAGGCTAGCTTGTGACCACGTTCAATGTAATAGAGCCTTTCCAAGTCAAACTTAGATAACTCATGCTTAGATCAACGTAAGTCACGTTCATAAATACGGGCCTTAATATATAAAATATACGTTCCATTCAAGAACACTATCAATATGCTATCCTGTTCTCTAGGTTATTATCTTTATGTCTATCCAAGACCAACTGGAATCTATTTAATGCTGGTCTGTTATACAATGCAGTAGAAATCCATTTCAAAACGATTTTCAAGAAGCAATCAATCATATTTTTTATTCAACACAGTACAAATCTTATAAAATGCAGTACAGTTGAACATCGTCATTTATAATACATCAAAAACTATGCAATGATAATAAGCAAAGCTTGGGTTGGATCATAGAACTACTTTATAACTACCCGGTACTTATAGATGAATATTACTACTTCATAAATGGAGACCAATAAATTCTAGATTTAAGCCAACCGTTTTATGATAGGCTACACTAAAACTAATATCAACAACAGGTGAGTTCGAGTCAACTATAGAATAAACAACAATTCATTTAAATGATCAAATATGATGAGTAATAATTATCATTATAAGTAGTCATTAAGTTTTTTTTTATTGCTGACTAGCTGGCCCAACGCGCGTTGCTGCATTATCATAAAAATTCTCCTTGATTTTATTATTTGCCACCTCCCGCTGAGGTTACATTTCAAATTAGGAAAGAAGTTAGTCCTAGGGCTCTTCCAGCTGATCATAGAGGCTTCGTTGTTTTCTTAATCACCACCTCTGAATGAAGAAACATTTCAAATTTAAACCTCCTATGACTATAAGGGTAGAAGCTAGGTTTTTTATTTTATTATTCGCCACCTCCGGCTGAGGCTGCATTTCAAATTTCTAGCTGCATTGGTTAACAGATGTCATCAACCTGGCATAATTACATTTCATTATACCCAGTCGTATGTTTCCTACATATTGCAAGGCTCCATGCAAAGTGCCTACATGCAAAGTGCAAAGTATTTTGCTGTTCAAAGACAGCGTAAATAACGCCACTAAGGGGCCTGCCATATGATTAAAAACTGTTGACTTATATCAGCTGTTCCTTTAAGCTGTTTGGCTGGCAAGTTCAGTAGGTTAGGTCTATAAAATGGTTTAATTAATAATAATTATTAGCCCCCACGTTCAAAGGGAGGTTCCCTGCAGTAGTACGAGGCTGTTGTAAAACCATTTGGGACATATAAAGGAATTTCATCCTCTTGTAAAAAATGTTCATTCAGACAAACAATATCTGTTTTACTCTCTTTCAATATTATTTCCAATTGACCCAGTTTGCTTCTAAGAGAACGAATATTCAGAATCAATAATTTAAGACCAGGAAATGAATTAAAAGGACTGATATGAGCTGTTAAATCGTTTTGTTCAGATGCTTGAATGACGACTCACCTAAAAAACTTTTCTCATTTAGGTTTTGACAAGTGGTAGACGTTGCTGGGTTTTCAGGAATTTTTTGAGCAGGAACAGAATTATTAGGAGTTTGATAGTCTAAAGATTTTGGTACAGGAGACACAGGAAAATGAATGGGTGAAAGTGAGGTGACATTATTATTAATGGAAACACCTTCTATAACATTCAATAGCTCATCTCTAAGTTTATTTTTACCTTGTTTATTCAAATGAAGACCATGGCTTATTGTGTGAAATCTTCTCTCAAAAAGCCACAAATCTACAACATGAATAGAGCAAACTGAGTGTTTTCTACTCAATTCATGAATGACCTGGTTGATCCTTTTAATCCAATAGTTCTCTCTTGAGGACTCCCATAAATCATAACGGTAGGGGACAGTTGTAATAACAATAGTTTGTTGTCTATACTTTTAACAACCTCATAAAGTCTATTCTTAAAAACTTGGAAGCGAGACTCTGTAAAAGAATCGTTAACAGTGTTTGATCCCCCTAACAGAAGAAGGAAATCATTTGCGCCTACCATTTCCATCTCGTATTGTGAGATCATTTTTTCCATGATTATATCAAAAGGTACACTTGAATAAACATGAGACACACAATTTTTATTGGAAGGAAGCCCATGACACAACAAATCTCTCATCCCTCTACCATGACCAGACCCTAATCACCCCTTTGCTTTTTGCTACTTCCTTGTTTACTTTTATCGTAGGCCTTTTTGTTTGAGAAACCATCTGAGTGTGGTTATGAGAAGTAACCGTTAGCTTATGACAAGTATTCTCCAAATCATTAATCAAGCTCCTGTTTTGCTCAATCTCCTCACCAAGCAAGATAGTTTGGTCCATTAGATTTGTATTTTCTAATAGAAGAAGCTCCAACCTATCACTAGCGTGAGATATAACTGGCTGATTCATTAGCAAGGAATCTCCTACCTGGGTTTCAAAATCCACTTCCTCAAGATTAGTCAATTTCATAATAAGAACATCACTAGACATTGAACGATCTATTGCAGCATCCCATTCTACTTTCAAACGATCATTGTCCTCAGTTAATGCTTTATTCTCAATTAAGAGAGCCTGAATCAGCACTGAACACTTCTCACAGCCTACATTCTCATCAGTCAAACTCATATCATCATCATTGTCGATTGATAATGAGCGAGACAAGAGGCTATTATGAGAATTTAGTTGCTCAGATTGACCAGACAAATTCAAATCACTTGCACCTATAATTCCGGGATTCATGTGTGTCTCCGGGGAAAAATCCGGGATTGATTTATCTCCAGGATTTTCTAATAGAGATGAAACAGGAAAAATTTTCTCAATTTTTTTATAAAAATGTATTGTAATGTTTCTTCATAAAGTTGAAATGTAACTAGCATTGTTAATATATTCATAGCTTTCATTGCTTGACCTTCATTAGGGACTGTACAATAAAGTAAACAAGCTGTGTTTTTGCTGAAGAATGAAATACTAAGACACCTGCCAGACAGCGGTCAGTGCTGAGTAGTTTGTTGACGACAGTCAAGTGTGCTTTCTTACTTGGTGTTTTAGTTTTTTTGCTTGGTCTTGCAATGGGTCCAAAAATAAAATATACATGTACTGTCCGTTTACTGAAAAACTTTAACTTGAGGTTCAGTTTCTTAAATGCTGTGAAAACAACAGTGGTCGTGTTCACTGTTCAAATTGTAAGTTATTTCGGGGATTTCGATAGAACATGTTTGATGGGTAAACATTGACCTGCAATAGCTCATCAGTAAATTGAAACTTGAATGGGTATCTTTGCCTGGAGAAAGGAAGCTCAAGAAAGTAGAAAAATGGCAAGAAGTATGTGATACTATGAATGTCCAAACGCAGTAGTATTGAGTACAAAAATATCCTCAAGCTGGTGGAATTTGGGATGTGCTTACCAGGTAGGCCTGCATCATCAGCGCCTGTAGAGCAGGTGTTCTCAGTTATGGGAAACGTTTGGTCAGATGATAGGGGTAGGTTGTCCTTGAAGTAGTGAGAGCTGCTCAATATAAAAATTAATGCTAAACTTTTGTGTTAACTTTTTTAAATCAAAGAGGACAAAGTAATTTTGGGAAAAGTGATTTCTTCTGAAAATATTGTTATGGGTTCTAATAGCTAAAATAAGGCTGGCAACACTAAAGTTCATACTCGCACTTTATTTACACAAAATTAGTCTATTTACACAAATTAATTGTAAGTTCAAATAGTTAAATAAAAACATCATCAAATGACAAGCTAATACTTATTTTCAGTAATTATTTACAAGAATTAATGAATAAGTAATTACAGGCTTATCAATAATAAAAGAAACAAGAGTCCAATAAACTGTACAATAATGCAGAAAGAAATTATAAAAAGAGCAACTAATCACTTACAAAAACACAGTCCAATTCGTTATTTGACAGTCCCAAATAATATCACTTAATTGTCTTTAAACTATTAGTAAGATGCATAAACAGTAAACACTTGTCTCTGCATTTGACACTGTCTAAAGACTGAATAAAGCACTGTTCACTCCACTGACACTGGATTGTCTCTCTCACAAGATCTGCGATGCAATCTGTCACGCAGGTTTGTAAACTAAACTCACTGGTTCACGTGGACTCCTTTATATAGCTGTTGTAGTTGTATAATTCCAAGAATTGGAGGTCACCAGACTCTTCAAGAATCTTCAAGAATGCTTGGAATATAGACCTCGATTGTTCAAGAAGAATGTAGAATTGACGAGAAGATCAATTGAGTGAGAGAGTTGCAGACTTGAAGAATAATAGTGACAAAAGACATCTAATGAGAGAGAATGAGAAAAATCAGATTGCCTGCTGCATCTGTCCATGAAAACAATGGAATGATATAAATAGAACAAGTGCGTGATTAACTGCTTGTTTGCTTTCATAACTATATGTTTCATTTAATTATTTTTCACAGTATTATATTTTTTACAGTAAAATCTCACAACCTTTTCCCTTTCTCGTTATTGATTTTTAGCTCAATAAAAAATTAATTCTAATTGTAATTAATTATCTAAATATTCTCATTCTGATAGGATTGATATAGTATTACAGTAAATTATTTTTGTATTTAGTCCATAGAAAATAAATTGATCAAGTTTTAAAAGACAGATGTTATTATTATTTAATGCAAACAAGCACTTAATATTGGTAAATATATTCTTGTAGAAAAGAAATTCAAAACAAGCTTGTTCAACATATTTCATATTCCTTTTTTTACTCTGGAAAAATACCGAGATTGGGGTTGGAAAAATATGGTAAGCCTAGTTATGGGGCATATTGAGTTATGCTATTCTGTATCCCAAAAAGGAATATTCATTCATATCGTTTATAGAGCTAAAAATATATATATTATAATAATAATTTTTGCCAATTGTGAATCTGTGGCCCCCCAACCTGCTGCAGAAAGTAGAAGGCTAAATAATATTTTTCAAGTACCGTAGTACTAGAAATAATAGCTGAAGAAATAATTTTATTGTGATACTTTTAAGTGAGATGAAATGCTTTTTTAGATGTTTACCCCTCCCCTATATCTTTTCAAGTTGTACTCCTCCAAAATTCCTGAGAGGTTCTCCTTAGGCAAGGGTGTTGATAAACTCTTTGAATGAGCTGATTTTGTTTTATTTTGAGATGATTATCATCAAGTATATTCCTCTGTGCAAGCAACCTTATTCTTGAGCGTGATTTCAATTATTAATTGTTTATTATTACCAATCAATCATTTTTAGCCCTGGAAAATAAGGGATTGAAGAAGGAGAGGGTGAAGAAGAGAAAGAAAAATGAAAAATATGAGAAGTTGGTGAAGAAGAGGGATAGAAAAGAGGGATAAGAAAAACTATAATATTAAATTAGATTTATAGATTATGTGAAGT
Organism: Conomelus anceps; assembly: GCA_948455865.1. Lineage (NCBI taxonomy): Eukaryota > Metazoa > Arthropoda > Insecta > Hemiptera > Delphacidae > Conomelus > Conomelus anceps. Next base: position 37,454,791 of record OX418219.1, read on the forward strand.
TTTAGACATCCCGATTTAATTGTACAAAATACCTAGGTATCATAATAGATTAACACCTAAAATGGGATGCTCATACTAAATTCTTGTGCAAAAAAATGAAATTCCTCTCCTACAAATTATATCAAGTTAAAAAATTCTGAGTTTTAATCAATTAAAAATGCTTTATTATGCAATAGTTCAATCTCTTACAGTATGCTATAACAATCTGAGGTGGATGTTTTAATAATCACCTAAATGAATTATTTACCAAATAAAAGTTAATAATAAAAAGCATATTAAATAAACCTAGGCTTTTTCCTACAAACCTAGTTTTTCGGAATTTCAAGTTTTGACTTTAAGCCAGTTATACGTTAAAAATGTTATAAAGTACATAGTGAAATATAAAATAAGTTTTCCACTCACAAACAATAACATGGTAGGACATTACAGTTAGAGGCCTTCAACAAATCAGTACAGGATTTATAATACGAACATAGAATCAATTAGGAGACAATTAATTTATATAAGCACAAAAATCATCAATGAAGTTCCAGAAGATTTCTTGCAACACAAATATAAGTCTAAAATGACTTATATAAAATTACAACATATATAAAATTACTAAAATGATAATTGAAAATTGGATAAGACATAGATACTTTTTCAGATTGTGAGCTCTTTTCCCAGATGAATAGTTTTTCCCATACAATCCAACCTTTCTAATCCCATCCTTATTCTTACCAATTCCCCAACTTGACCTATCCTAGTACATGTAACCATAGTTGGATAGGTCATTCCTCACTTCATAATTATGTTACTGTTATTTTGTGTTTATATTGTCATTTGTAATGACTTTGGTGAGAAATAAAGAATTGAATTGAATTGTGCAACCTGCTAGTAATTAATAAATGCTATATTTTTTCAGGAGTTTTTTTCAAGTCCGATCCATTGTTACCGCTAGCCGCAGTTCACCAATCCGTAGCATACTGTCTCCCAACAGCTCCAGCGTGTTAGCAGCACTGCCTGGCGGCATGAAAGATCCGTGGTCTGTTGGATCTGTCAGAACGTCAATAATCAATACTTTTCCATACCCCAGGGAAACAAAGCGCGTCAGGGTACACGGATATAAAAAGCGTTTGTCAACGCCTGGTGGCAGGAAGGTACTCATGAGGAGAATACTGAAAGGCCGATTTGTTTTGTCTCATTGAGTCCATTCTTATCTTAGATTATTTGCGATTTCTATTACTCATTTTGCTAATGCATTTCAAATGTAATTAATTGTCTTGTGTGATTTGTTAATTAAAAGTAGATACAATTATGTTTCATCTATTTTGTTGGAAAATGTCTACTGTTAATTAGTATAATAGTAATAATTTTGTTATTAAATCAAACTGTTTTATTTCCTTAACACATTATAATTCACACTGGAATGACAATTCTAGAATCGATCTGAGACAGGTTGATAAGAACAAAATATTTATATACCTGTTACTAGTGGCTCACCCAGAGCTACTCCCTTCCTAAGAACCCGAGGTCCTTGAAAATAGTTGATAATTTTCTAGCAAATTTCCCTGAAGGATGTATGTGTACCAGGCTGATTAGTGTTGGTACATTTCATGTTTTCTGACTTTTTCAAGTAGAATAAAATTCATAATCAGTAGCTCAACAGGGGAGGGGGCATTTGGATCAAGCCTTCACCTTTGGTCCTGATCAAAATGTTTATAATTTTTAAGCAAAATGTGTGATAGGGACTCCAGTTTGTACATTTCACACTTGTTTAAATGGGATACCGTAGCGTTTATAACAATATAATTACACTATTAAGACATATTATGAGTGCATGGGTGGAAATAAGAGTTTGCAGCCTGGCAAAATTGAATTCGACTGTGCGGCTAGATTCAAAGAATAAAAATAATTGTTTTCACTCATCGATCTGACAATCCTGTAATGTAATACCGTATCTCTTGCTTCTAGAAGCTCCTGGACCTAGAATACATTTGGCTATACAGTGATAATAGTGTAATTTTTCGTAGGATGAATCCCAGATAGGTCTGAGACCTGTGCGTGGGTAATGAGTTGGAGATGGTGATTGATGAGTTGGACCTACATTTTTAGGTGGGTTTCGAATCACCGGGAAGTGATTTTATTGCGGAGAACAGAGTTTTTTTTGCTGGCCAATCCAATTGGTCACCCTTGCAAAGAGGTCCGAGGAAGCTTGCCTTATCTGACTGAACTGATACTGCTGTATAGTATTACAATGTCTTTGGACTGAACAGGTTAGTGCCTCTTCACATTAGGCGACTTAGCAGCGTGGCAAAACATTACAAATGACTTTGTGGCGCGACTTTTACAAACTCTGTGTAACTTTTGTCTGCAAAATAGATAAGCAAATAATAATAGGCGTCAAGTAGAAAATGGAGAGAGAGAGAAGAGCATGTCAAAAACGTTTTATAAAATTCGTAAAATATTTGGTGTCGACAAAAAGAGGTTTCTTGTATCAAATTGAAAAAGCAAATTTTTTAAGCCAGTAGGCTATTTTCTACTTGGAATAATCTCTTCAAATCCAGTTTTAAGTGAGTAGGTATACTTTATTCTATACTTTCTAGTATGTGAGCATTTAATTTTTCGGTTTTATTATTTTATGCTTTCAAGTTGAATATTCAAATTCTGAAAACATGAATAAATGTGTACTTGTTAAAACTTTCTTATACATTATGAAATATCTAGAAAATTTGCAAATCTATAAGATCAATATAACTTCTAAACTGTAACCAAAATTCGGTAATTATTGAGTATCCAAACTTTTCGATTTTTCCAACAATTTTTTTTTTTGTGACATCTACACACCCCATGAAGCAATAATCCGTTGAAATTTTTGGGGGTCGCGTCTTTTTCACACAAAAATTTAAATTTTCGAAAAAAAAGTTTTTGATGAAAATTTTATTTTTCATTTAAAAAATTCATAATTTGCAAACATATTATGAACTCCAAACCATGAAACGATATAAATCAAATTAATAATCACATATCTGAAGAGAACTAAGCTTACTAACCTTTCAATACTTCGGGGGATACAACTCCGCAGCCGCTTTAAAAAAATAATGTAGACGCTCCTCCCGCTGGTATCGGCGCTTAAACTGAAACTCAGCAAGGTAGCCGGCGAAATGCGCTTTTTTGACTCCAAACCTTGGAATCGTACAGCGCACTTCGCACTTGAATTACAATTGTCCAAGAACGAGCCCACCCTTGCCGAGCCAGTAAACCCACAAACCGCAGCCGCCTTCCCACGTCGAATTTTTTTTTGACAGCGAAATTTAAGATTTGACTTATTGACAACTAATTCCGCACCACACTTCAAACACACTGTAATCTCTTTAAAAATACCATGCCTTCACAAAAATTCGATCACCTCCTTTTCGCTAAGGCGTACAGATTCTAAAAATTTGAGGTTGCACTGTGTATCACACATTACAAATGGCATTTCACGTAATGAATAAATTAAAACAATCAGCTCTTGCCGAAAATAAAAAAATATAGCCTTTCCAAGAAAAAGCTATATTTTCCATGTGATCTAACAATAATTGTCGATCTGATCAAACACAAAATTATAGCATTTCAAAGAAAACATATGTTTTCAAACTATTATATTTTTAGATTGATTGGTTTCTTGACCGACCTTTCCGTTGCTCAGATCTACCAGTTGACCGACCAAAGAAAACTAGATGATTCCACCTAACCAAACCTAACCTAACCTTGCCTAGTCTGGCAGTGTTACAGTGTGATGGAAGTATTCATACATGGAAGAAAAATAGTTCCACAAGAAAACTCTAATTTAAATGCCAAATAAGCGTTGCCCCCGCAAAATATCAGTGTATTATTACTTACTAGTGTGTTTTGAGTGTGTGGGGAAAAAATTGTTGAAAAATTCGAAAAGTTCGGATACCGGTACTCAATAAATACCCAAAATTCTAACTTTAAAATTAGTCAGATTTAGGAATTGGTAGAAAATTTATAAACTAATTTCTACAATTCTATTTAAAATGTAGAATATTATATTTGGGGAAATTGTAATAACTCACTTTTATAAACTACTAGCTATTGTACCCGTCCTTCGTACGGATTATGTTTAGAAATAAGACTAAATATGTTTCGGCTTTTTTGATAGCAACGATAATAGAGTTGTTAAGCTTAGAAGTTGTTGTAGCAGCTTAGTAAACAACTTAGAACGTAAACAATTCAGTTATCAGAGAGAATATTTGAGAACAGTTGATTGATATCTATCTATCTATCTATCTATTATAAAAATGAGATGGTGTCTGTCTGAACATCCATCACGCCTAGAATGCTTGACTGATAAAGCTGAAATTTTGCATAAAGATTGTTTGTATACCAAGGAAGGACATAGGCCTATTTAAATATTTCAATAGTTCTTATAAATAATTAGTAAAATTACAGACCTAAACTATCAAACTTGACATCCATTGATTGTCCGAACAATAATGCTCCTATTTGAAAGCCATGTGAAGTTGAACATGCTAAAAAATTGTTAATCACAAAGTTGATCTATTGGCTAGCGAGCCTGCTTTTCACCCAGAATTCATTGGTTTGAATCCGACCGGTGTGAAATTTTTTTGACAACTTTCAGCATTGATTAATATTGATTATTATCCACACGCTTTGAAAATTAGTATTTTGCAGATTTCTTTTAATTTCCATCAATAAATCAGTTTCCGGTACCTTAATTTTTACTATTGAGGATCGAGGTAGCAGTGGTACTGTGCATACGTTGTCAGAACAGGCTCTGCGAATTTTGAAGCATAGAATATTAATTCGAACGGATAAGTAGTATTTTTGTTTATTATTATTATTAGTATTTATAATATCTTAATAATTTTCATCATTAACTTGTCTAATATAAGTTAAAGTATTTAAATAAAAAGTCAAATTCTATTTTTGAGGTTAGGTGTACCGATATTGATAAATTTTCTTGTAATTAAATAGTCTCAAGTTGACAATTGTAATAAATTAAGTAATATTTCATTAAACATTTAACTAAAATCAATTGAAAACAATTTTTAGCTAGGAAAATGAGTCCAAACAAGGCATCTAAATCTAATTGTTCAACTAAAACTCAGGTAGCTACGCGATCTCAGCAATTATTAACAAAAAAATCTCCAACAGCTCTTAAAGCTACTGTAGATGTAGAAGAAAAGGTTGCTAAACTATTGAGTGATCACACCAAATTGAAAACAAAATTAGAAACATCACTAAAAAATTCTGAGGAAGAACGAATAGGGTTAGTGGATCACATAAAATCTCTGGAAGTTATTATAAAATTGCAGCAGGAAGACCATAAAACTGAAATACTAAATCTCACGAGTCAATGTAGGTCTATGTCAGAGGAAATCGAAATATTAAAATCAAAAATAAACTTGGCTAATGTAAGATCTGAACCTCTGATCAATACAAAAAAAGTAGAACCTAAATCAAATGGGGAAAAAATAAATAGAAATGGTCAAACAAAAACGTATAGTCAGGTTTTGCAAACAGCAACCAAAACTAAAGTAAGGGCAAATAACGATAGGAAAGGTAGAGTACTGCTCTTGACATCCAGTCATGGACGAGACTGTAGTGACCTACTAAATAAAAGATTAAAAAATAAGTATGAAGTTCAGAGCTTTTTCAAACCAAGTGCCCCTATAAACGCAATCGTAGAGTCAGCACAGGAACAAACTAAAGATTTTGGAAAAAACGATTTTCTAATAGTACTGGGTGGCTCAAACAATATAAATGAACCTAATCTAAAACATCTTCCTGAAATAAATGAAAAAATTAAAGAGATTGTGCCACTCAGCCAAAAAACTAATGTAATAATAAGTACAATTCCGTATAGGTTTGATAGGCCAGAGCTGAATGAAGCCATTAAGTCAACAAATAAATCAATTCATAATACAATCAACAGCCTAAAAAATAAGAATTCTAAGCAGTTGGGGATTTGTTTTCTAAATGAAAGGCTGAAAAGACAAAACTTCACTAATCATGGTCTACATCTAAATCAATCTGGCAAAGCAATATTTTGTAATAGGCTGGCAGAGCTGATTGAAAGTCGTTTGCAATCTACTGTCAATAATTCTCCTAAACAATCATCTAACGAACCTTTTTTAGTAAAGTGGCTCAAAACCGGGAAGGTAAACTAGTTTCAGATGATAAATTCATATCTTCAATTGTATTAAAAGACGTTAATCGATCAAAAAATCAGGATAGCATTAGTGGAAGGAACTCTTGTAGCAATCTGATAGGCTCTCATGATTCTAAGAGATTAAGTAAATCTACTTCAATATACAAAAGCAACGATAAAGTAATAAGGGATGATAGGGAAGTACCGGTACTCACTGTGTTCCATCAGAATATTCAATACATTCGTAACAAAATAGATAGAATCGAAGTATTTTTTAAAGAAGAGGCTCCTGATATAGCTATTTTCACAGAGCATGGTTTAAAAGAAGATGAATTGTCACAACTTAATATTCCAAACTATTCATTGAAAACGTCGTATTGCAGGACATCTCATCGAAGTGGGGGAGTAGCTATCTTCACTAAAAATGCTAAGAATATGCAAACATTAAATTTAGAATATGTAGAGAAATTTGCTGTGGAAATGGATTTAGAAGTAACTTTAGAAGTTACTGGTTTGAGAGTAAAAATCGACAATAATTTCGAAGTAGCGGTGTTAGGTATTTACAGGTCACCAAATGGGGAATGGAACAATTTTTGTGAACTATTCAATAGGCTTTTAGAGATTACTACTACTCGTTTTACAAACGTTATTGTAGCGGGAGATTTCAATACCGTACAGACTTTGCAACACAGAATAAAATGACAGAAGATTTAAAGGATATTATATGCATGAATAACTTGGAAATAAAAGTTCATGAATATACCAGAGTCACAAGAACATCACAAACAATAATTGATAACATATAGATAACTAATATAGATTACTCTAAAACAAGATTAGGCGGCTCGGAACTATCTGATCATGACTATCAAATCTTAGAGGTGGGGTTGCAAGGTCATAAATCAATTAAAAAGAGTAGAGTAATGAAAGAAATTCAACAATGTGAACAGGGGAATATCGATTGTTTGAAGCAGAATCTGCTACAAGAAAACTGGAGTAGGGTTTACAATAGCAATAGTTTAAATGACAAATATGATAGTTTCATTAATATTTTAAGGTTTCATATTACTATGAGTTGTTCAGTTAAAAAAGTCCCTGTAAAGAACAAATTAGACAAGATTGAGGAGTGGATAACTGATGATATCCTTGCAGAAAGAAATAGGGTTAAAGATGCATATGATGAATTCAAACTATCTAGAAATATGTTAAGTGAAGATAATTACAAAGCTCTAAAGAAAAATTATTCAAGAGAAGTGAAAAGAGCGAAATGTAAGAAAACAGCTGAAATTTTGAATAATAGTGTGTACTTTATCACAGCAGTGTGGGATGTAATAAACAAAAATAGGCAAGTAGCTCATGTAGATGCTTATACTAGTGTCCCAAGAATAATTAACGAAAATAAAAAATATATTGATGATAGTGTAGACATTTGTAATTTTTTAACAGATATTATCAACTGGTTGCTAAGGATCTTCAAAAATCTCTTAATACAGGTATTAGTGATGCAAACATGAGGAATACTGAGGGGATTCAGAACGAATTAAAATTCCACCCAGTATGCCAAGACGAGTTGTCAAGTATCATTGATAGTTTTAATGATAAAAAAACTGTAGGAATGGATGGGGTATCCAGTAAAATTCTGAAAGAATGTAAAGATCAATTGTTAGACCCTTTGATTCATCTGATCAATCATTCATTAGAACAAGGTGTTTTTCCAGATAACTTAAAAGAGGGGAAGATCTTGCCAATCTTCAAAAGTGGTGATAGAGAAAAGGTAGAAAACTATAGGCCCATTAGTATTTTAAATGTAATAAGTAAAATTTTTGAAAGAGTAGTTCTAAATAGGTTACTTCTGCACCTTCAAGAAGCAAACTTTATCTGTGATGAACAGCATGGCTTCCAGAAAGGGAGATCAACAAAAACAGCCATAGTTTCCCTAGTTGAAAAACTAATAGATATAATAGATTCAGGTGATAAAGCTACTGCAATCTTCTTAGATTTGTCAAAGGCATTTGATTGTGTTAATCATAGAACTTTATTGGAAATACTGCAAAATGTAGGTGTAAATGGGGTTGAACTGAAATGGTTTGAATCATATCTTATTGGGAGAAAACAATGTGTAGAACTAACTACAGTAGTTGGTAATAGTATAGTAAAGAATAAATCTAATAAATTAGAGGTGCAAGCTGGAGTGCCTCAGGGGTCAATACTAGGTCCATTGCTTTTTTTGTTATATGTCAACCGTTTACCTAAAGAATTAATTAGTGGTAGAGCCCTCTTATTTGCTGATGATACATCACTCATTTTCAGCAATTCCATTCTAGATAATTTAGAAATAAGTGCCCATATAGGTGTGCAGTCCATTGTCCAATTTTTAAATCAGTTGAAATTAACTATAAATAGTAAAAAATGCCAATACCTTCAATTAAAAACAAACATAATTTAAATGAAGATAGGGCTATAAACGTGTTTGTAAACGATAATCAATTAGACCAGGAAGAAAAAATTGCATTTCTAGGAGTTACGTTGGATAGACGATTGACCTGGACTCCATACATTGAGAAAATATGTTGTAAAATTTCATCTGGGGTATTTGTCCTGCGACAGCTCGCTAGATTGAATGACAAAAAGTTACTTTTTACAGCTTACCATGGGCTCTTACTGTCACATATTAGGTATGCTATCTTAGTATGGGGTAATTCATCAAAACAAAATCTTGATAGGGTGTTTAAGATCCAAAAGAAAGCGGTTAGGTGTATAGAAAGAGTAAATAGATTAGATTCATGTAGGCCGTTGTTCAAGAGACTTGGTCTCCTAACTGTACCCTGCTTATATGTGTATGAAGCTACTTTATATGTAAAAACGAATGATATTAACCAAAATCTTGATGTGCATGATTATAATACAAGAAGCCGAGGAGATTATCACTTGGTGAGTCACAATAGTAGCTTATTCAAACAAAAACCTAGTTATATTGGTAGGAAATTCTACAACAAGCTACCGCAGTTTTTGAAGAGTCTTGAAAATATAGAAATATTTAAAAAACAATTGAAGAAATATTTAGTTGATAAAGCTTTTTATAGTGTACAAGAGTTCCTTTCACATCAAAATTAAGCCTCCTCACCTCAACTGATTGAAGTAATTATGGTATCTAGTGTATAATATTGTTGATCTGACTTGTCTTATACTCCTCCAAGACGTAATCTACAAAAAAAAAAAAAAAAAAAAAAAGCTTACCCAAGTAGCAAAAAAATATTGTCCCAATATTGGCACAACATTTATCAATATTGTAGAAAATATTTTTATGGTAATGTTGTAGCAATATTGTTTCAATATTTTCTTAATATTGGTAAATATATCCTGTGAAATATTGTTCAACAATATTCTGAAAATATTCTTGAAACATTGATATAATATTGTGACAACATTATCCCATTAACATTGGTAAATATTTATTAGATATTGAGATAATATTTTTCCAGTTATTTTTAGACCAAAAATAAATTATTAAATAATATAAATAAACAAATCAAATAATAAATTATAAATAACTAATAATTAATAATTCATAATTAATAATTATTTATAAAATATAGTTCTACATCCGTTTCAGTGATCATAGTGATTTTTCGAGAAAAAAAATTTCGACTTGAAAATTCTTCATCCTGGAATTAGCGCGAAATGCTAATATCTCGTTAATCATGCGTCTGACGCGATTTTGTCAAGAGACAAAAAAGTTTCTAAATTCAATTTTACAATTAACGTACTGATTAAATTCCTTTTATCCCAACTGAATAGTGTGTTAGGGCGAATTTCGTAAGTTCACTTTCAAACGCTATTATCTCGTTAACGGCTCGTCCGGGGGCGGAACGGCCAGTGCCAAGCTGTTCGAAATTTTGTCTACATTCAGAAACTATGGCTATACGTAGGTCTACGATCAATGGTTGTCGAGATACAAGCTTTTGAAACGTGTTGTGATTGCATCACAAAGTTCCATATACTATACACAAGAACTGCTAGATATTGAGTTTGAATCTCAAACATGTAACAATTTTCTCTAAAAAACGCTAATACTCGTTAACCGTGCATCTGACAGGAAAATGTTACTGAACAAAAGGTGTTTAAAAATCAATTTTACACACATTCCCGTTGTCAAAAATCGTGATTTCAGAAAGATTTTAATATAAACTTGAAAAAAACACTTTTAAATGAAAACTAACTCACGTTATGGCGTGACGGCCGTTTCGCTCTGTTGTCTAGAGCATCGTCAGACGACCCACAGTACACTGACTTAAGGTATGAGTTTGAGGATTATGTATGCTGGAATGGTGATGGGGTGGGGGAATGAGTAGGTGGGAGGTTTGAAATTGGGATTATTTTGTCAAATAGAGTATGTGAGAAGAAGTTAAGTTGATCATTTAAAATGTTGTCAGGTTGCTGCTTTGCATGTTTGTAAATTTCATATTGTTCTAAAACATTGAGTTTCTGGCTTTTGTGAGTGAAGTGTAGTGTGTCTAAATTAGTGTCAATGTCTGTATAACTGTGGCCTGTTGAAATGATGTGTTCAGCAAAAGTGGAATGTGTGTTTGGGTGTGAGATGGCTCTTGTGTGTTCTTTGAATCTAGTGGTGAATGTCCTGCCAGTTTGTCCTATGTAGAACTTGTTGCAGTCATCACATTTCAATTTGTAAATTCCAGATCTGTTGTACTTGTTTTGAGATGTTGTCTGAGAATGCAGGTGTTTTTTGAGTGAATTAGTTGTTCTGTAAGCTATTTTATATTTGAGTTTCCTGAATGAAGCTGCTATTTTATGAGTTTTGTTGTTGAGGTAAGTAAGTGTGATGAATGTATGGGGGTTGTCATTCTGTTTGTTGCTGGTGTGAGTGATTGGTTTTGTTGATATTCTGTGCAGTAGTTTGTCTATTAGTGTGTGTTTGTAACCATTCTGTTGTGCTATGTATTTTATAGTATTCAATTCTATATTGTAATCTTCTTGTGACATAGGAATGTTTGTTAGTCGGTGGAGCATGTGATTGAAAGCGACATGTGATTGTAAACTCACACCCAAACACACATTCCACTTTTGCTGAACACATCATTTCAACAGGCCACAGTTATACAGACATTGACACTAATTTAGACACACTACACTTCACTCACAAAAGCCAGAAACTCAATGTTTTAGAACAATATGAAATTTACAAACATGCAAAGCAGCAACCTGACAACATTTTAAATGATCAACTTAACTTCTTCTCACATACTCTATTTGACAAAATAATCCCAATTTCAAACCTCCCACCTACTCATTCCCCCACCCCATCACCATTCCAGCATACATAATCCTCAAACTCATACCTTAAGTCAGTGTACTGTGGGTCGTCTGACGATGCTCTAGACAACAGAGCGAAACGGCCGTCACGCCATAACGTGAGTTAGTTTTCATTTAAAAGTGTTTTTTTCAAGTTTATATTACATATTAGTGGAAACAAGATGGATCTTCAACATCATAAAGATTTTAACTCTCTACTTGAAAAATTTATTTGAAAAATGCTTATAACTTTGTTAATTTTGGACAGATTGATTTGAAAGTTCAGGTGCATCTTAATACTATGAAGAGAAACTTTCATGATTTTTTATAGAATTTTACTATGTCCCCTTCTAAGCTTATTCTCCCTCCTAAGCTGGAAAACCTCCCATACGGGAGTTCAAAACTTTTCAAACGCGGCGCTATGCTGAGGTATTTGGCGCTAAGAAACTGGATTGGATAAAATTGCCCGCCTTACAACACGATTGGATGACTACAAGTCTTGACTATCATTTTCATTATCAAACAAACTATTGTTCATGTTTCATACCGATTAATCGGTACTGAAAACATCGATTAATCGGTGAACAAGCATCGATTAATTCAGCCTTTGAAAACAGAAAAAAAACAGGCCAAAAACAATAGAAAAACGCATAATAAAGAAAAATCCCCATAATGAATATCTGAAATGTAATATGTTTGAAATAATAATTATTGACATATTTATGCCCCTAAATCCTGTGAAATTGAATAATCAGAGAAATCCCACTTATCGATCAATCGTTATGGAGTAATCGGTTATTTCATCAAAACATCGATTATTCCGATTAATCGAATAATCGATACCCATCCCGCCAAACTAGAGGTGGGCTTAAACAGTATTTCCAAGTAACTGTTACAACGGTTACTGTTACTTTCTTGTACTGCATAAAAATACTGATTACAAAGTAACGGTTACACTGACAAATGTTGTACTGATCCAAGATTAATACCTTGGTACTGATCTACTGAAGTATGCAGTTTCTCCTAAGAACCCTACACAGGACAGAGTCACTGCAGTCGCATACCACAATTAACACTAGATTACATGAGGCAGATAAATTTGATTAAAAAATAACCAATTAACAGCTGAGGGCTCTAAACATTAATTTGTAAGTGTCCCTGATTTTTGACATTGTTGAGCCTGGTCAACCACTCAGCTGGTGTAATTCAGCCTTGATTGTGGTCTGCGACCATGACTGCAGTGGCTGTATATAATAAGGCTCCAAGGTAAATATACCAATTATTGGTTCCCTACCAGATAATTATTGGCACCTTACACTTTCAACTCTAATAATCCACTAGGTAAACATACCAATTATCAGCCCCCATACATTTTTAACCTATAAAATCTGTTATTTCTCAATGATTTGCAAACTTGATATTTACCTGAAGCAGACACTAATTTTTCCGATTAGAAGAGAAGCAGCCAATAATTAGTATGTTTACCTTAATTTCTTATTGGGTTTTGGAATTATTTCATATTCATACACAAATACCAATTATTAATCACCTGACATAAATCAACTAAAACCTGAAGCAGATGCTTACTTTTCTGGTTAGAAGTGTAGGGGCCAATAATTATTATTGGTGTGTTTATCTTACTACTGTAGTCCTAATTTGGTTATTTTATAAAATTGATTTATGTAGTGGGCATAAACTAGATAATTATTATTCAAGTTGTTAATATTTATAATAATAATATTTTATTACAGGATTATTAAATGAAAAAATAAGAATGAAATATGAAATTAGAAAATGCATTCTTTCTTGAACTTGTTTATCCAGTTTAGATTGTGTAGGTTATTTATAAGTTTTAGAGAATAGGATCTTATTAACGTCTAAGTTCCAGTAGATCAGTCAGTACGGTACTGTATAATGTATGTGCTACATAAATTAATACTGAATAACTTAATAGAAATACTTTTCAATCTTCCGTAATCTAGTCCGTATCAGGGTATCACTTTCATCGTGTAAAAATACTGGAAACTGAATAGTACGTAGTACTGAACTGTTGATACTGTAATCAGTATTTTCCGCGCTCGGTAACGGTTACATATCACGACAACAAGTAACTGTTACAAAATACTGATTACCCAGATACCGACCCACCACTACGCCAAACCAAACAGATCACCAATTCACCATTCGCCATTGCTATCGAAAGATGGACATCGTGTTATTTAGTGATTGTAGTGAAAGTATATTTTGATCTACAGTATTTTAAATTTCACATCTTTCTCCAGTATTTTTGTATAATATTTTAGGCCACTGTAATAAGATTTTACTATTGAAATTAATTTGTTTAGGAAGTACGGTTGTCCCACTTCTCGTTTTAGGTTAGGATAAGTCCATAGTTATTAGGTAGGATAAATTAACCCATGAAGTAGATCATTTCACCTAGTAAAACAAGGGAAATACCTTAAAATGTAGGTAATTTATATAAGACATAAGTTATGCCTAACCAGAATCTAAATTGAAATTAAGATTTGTAACCTTGTGGCTCCTACGTTATTCTCGACTATTGTTCAAGGTGAGTTCCTGTTTTGTTACTTTTTTGTATAATATTTTAGGCCACTGTAATAAGATTTTACTATTGAAATTAATTTGTTTAGGAATTAGGATTGTCCCACTTTTCGTTTTAGGTTAGGATAAGTCTATAGTTATTAAGTAGAATAAATTAACCCATGAAGTAGATCATTTCACCCAGTGAAACAAGGGAAATACATAAAAATATAGGTAATTTATATTAGACATAAGTTATGCCGGTAATTGTGCCGCAGATGTTAGCAAATGAAAAATCACTTGAAACTTCACCAAATTGTAGTATTATGTCTCCTGATCACAATTATCAAGTTTTTAAGTGTCGGTCTCAATTAAATAATTAATTATTCAATATTAAAAACCTACCTTTGGAGCAGAGCCCCAAAATGACTATCTTCAGCAATTAACTTTAATTGAGTGAGAATGCATGAATCTTTGCAACACAATAATTTGCATTTTAATTTATTAATTATTTACTCATGCAATTTATCTACTTAATAATAAAGGCATTTTCAATTTGTTCCAAAATCTCATCACTTGATGCATCGCACATAATTATACATAACCTAGCCACAGCCTGGGTTTTAGGCTTTTGGGCCACAACCTTTTAAATCTGCATGAATATTTCGCAGAAGCGTAGTCTGCGTGAATGGAACGAAGTGGAATGGAAACTAGAATGGAACTGCATAACCAAACCTTTCCTAACCTGGCTAGATGTGACTGAACCACCTTTAAAATACCTTTAAATATTTAACTTTAAACCTTTTAAATATTTACAGAGGTGGTTCAGTCACATCTAGCCAGGTTAGGAAAGGTTTGGTTAAGCAGTTCCATTCCAGTTTCCATTGATGTTCTGATGTAGATGGCACTCCATTGCTCTATCTGTTCGTCTATGATGTTATGCTTAAGGTACTATAAAGGCTTTTTAGAGCCGTATTTATGTTCAAAATGTGAGTTTTTAATATTGAATAATTAATTATTTAATTGAGACCGACACTTAAAAACTTGATAATTGTGATCAGGAGACATAATACTACAATTTGGTGAAGGTTTCAAGTGATTTATTATTTGCTAACATCTGCGGCACAATTACCGTTATGCCTAACCAGAATCTAAATTGAAATTGAGATTTGTAACCTTGTGGCTAAATACAAGTAACCCTACGCTATTCTCGGCAATTTGCCGAGCCATTAAGGCTAACTTTTACTTTACCTGCCCAGTTAGTTGGCGTCAAAATTCTGGTTGCAATCGATTCACCATGTTATTCTGATAATAAAACCACAAAACGTTTGCGGCGGTCACTTGTAGTTAATAAGTTATGGCCGTTGAAAGTTGAAATTTTTCAACTATTTTTCAATGTTGTAATTTTTTTCTGCATTGATTTGCGTATAAAAATAGTCAAATCCTATGTAAAATTTGTCAAGAAATCCAATGAGACCAATTAGAAGTGTGTAACTTCAGTAGTTTTTGAGATATTCCAAAAAATATGCTAAAAATACTATTTTTCATGTTCAAAGTGGGTTTACCTGTTTATGTTATGATAAACAAGCAATTTTTATTAATGAAACTTGTAGAAAATTAAATTCTGAAGATAAAATGTTCAGTCACTCAATAGTCCAAATGCAATAGTTATTGAGATATTTGGCTAAATATGTTGAGAAAAAACCTATTTTCAACGTTTCAAGGAGGTTAGGTTGAGTGTGTGGGCATGGTTAGGTTAGGTGCAGAGCAAGGTTAGCATTTTATTTCATGAATAAAAATTTGTGAGTCAGAATGTAAAAATTGTATTCAAATCCCCTTTTTGGTAATATTTATGATATTCTGGCGCAAGCCCGCCATTCCACCCCTCTGGCCGCACTAGTGCATAAGGTCCGGAGTCGACTTTTACCTCATAGAGGTCTCTTTTGATTTTGTGTATGGCACATTCGCTGCCCATCTGACTGGGCATAACATCTGGTCGTTCTACCTGGGTAGGCCTTGTCAAGTTTTTACTTCACATAGTGAAGAGAAGAGTCCTTCCGTCAATCCCTTATTTGTTTCAGGCTGGGATCTCTGCGATCAGCCAGTGCTTCCGTCAATTCCTGGTTTTCGTTTTTTTTTGACGGATCGACATGGATCAACATACCAAGTAAGTTTGGTCTCTTTTAAATTATTCTAGGCCTACAGTAATTATAAAATAAATTTCAAATATTATATACTGAGTAGCCTGCTACTGTAACATAATTTGAATAGCTATGACTTTAATAAAGTCTGAAGCATTTTTCCATAAGCAAACTCACTGCCTTCTGCGTATATTTCTTTCTATAGCATTATTAACAAAAGTAGGCCTAAGGTAAAAATAAAATCAAACAGCTTAGTGATGATAAAAGAAAGTTATAGTAAATAAAACTTCTAGTTCTAGAGTTCTAAGAATTACAAGATATGCGTTTTTAGGGTTTTTCAGATATGATTTTAGAACTTCAATTTTACTGCAACAAATATTTGTAAGAGAAACATAGGCCTATTCCAAGTCAATGTGGCAAAGAAAATGTGTCATTTCATAGACACTTGGAAGTTACACTTTAAGAAAATATTAGTTTTAAAATGAAATGTTACCTGCTGGCAGATTTCACATAGTGTCCCATAAAACTGTGAAAGGCCCCTTTACCATCAGCAATTTCTACATGAACAAGACGATATTGAAGTAATTTCATCTGTCCTTTAAAATATATATAAATAGAATTTATTAATTTCGAATTCCTTTAATTAATAAATTCTGTTTAAGTAAATTTGTCAGTTTGTTCAATTGTCTGTAACTTCGAACTAACTTGTGATATATAAATACTTGCTTTTGTGTTCTTTTAGGTGCTGTGAGGAGAAGGTTTTATCTTCAGGACGAAAAAATTGAGAGATCGGTGAAATCATGGCTGCAGCAAACAGCTTATGACTTGCAGTAAGTTTATAATCATATGCTTTCACCTTAGTTATCAAAACCTTGTGTTTTGCAAGTGCTTAAGCCCAATTCTTATGTTATGTGAACTTATGTCGTGAACCTATCCACATAATTTTGGGCTAATCTGGAAGCTTAATGAATTGCGCAGTTTTTAATGAAATGTGCCAGCTAAGTTCCCTGAAAACATTTTGAGAAAAATCTGTTTGATTATGAATTTGAAAAATCGTTTTTTGAACTTTGCCTAACTATAACAAATACTATGAAAATGATTTATACATTAAAATACATCTATCCTTTGGTAAATTTTCTTCTTTTCCATTTTGTAGGCTCAAAATTGAAATCCGATGGGTAGTTTTTTAGTTATAAATCGTTTAATGGCAGGATGTAGGCACGTCTCGAAAAACTCGTTTTTTTCGATATATTTCGGTAATGAAGTCCGATAGGGCATATTTTTATTGGACATTTTTTGTCAGAAATGTTATGTAGAGTTATGGATTTCCGGGTGTTACACCTTATGTGGGACACCCTGTAAATACTATTTTGCATGCTATAGTTAGTGCAAAAATAGGCACTATTTCGGGTAACTAGGAAAAAGATTTTGATGAACAAAAACAATTACAATACCATGAATTCCAATAATAATGATTTTTGCATCACTCATAATTTATACAATTCCTATTACATAACCTATGTAACCTTGTGAGCACAGCCTTTCATATAAAGGGACACTTAGTTTTGCAAGTTGTTGTTTTAATGATAAACATAACCTGTATAAATCAAATGCCTTTGTTTTTCATTTATCTTTGCACTGGAAGCTATAAGAATTGAATTAAAATTCAGTTGACTTAATTTTTGTTTGCAGAAATCCTGGAGCAAAGAGGCTGTCAACTGAAGAAAAAGAGACTGAGTAATGTTGAACAATATCGTGATCGATAAGGATGCTTCCCTGGAAGCCTTTTGTGTTCCCTGGTTTTTTGCATTAGGTTTGTGAATAGGTTCCCTATTTATTTACGATCGTCATACAGTTCATACAAAAATGTATGAAACTACTTCACTGCGTTATATGACTAACAACTTAACTTTTGTTTCAATATGAAATATTTTTATTTTATTTTTAGTGGACACCCTGAATTTGAACTATCATTGGTTGCTATGGCATTCAGGTAGTACAGATATCTTGTAGGTTCAAGGATGCTCCGGAATAAATTAACATTCTAACAATATTTTGAAGTCTACCTGTCTTTATGTCACCCCTGTTGAGGTGAACATTGAAATCTCCTTCTCTGTAGACAACAACCTATATGTAAACTTTTATAGGTAATTGTGAATATTTTTTTAAAATAAACTATTCATTCACTTATTTTGAAGTTGTGTCATCATTTTTCTCACTTCCAAGTAAAATTTGTTGGACCGGCGTAGCTCAGTTGGTTGGAGCATTGCAAACTTTATCTGGCTGAAGCTGCTACGGTCGTGGGTTCGATTCCCACTCCGGCTGACATATTTTGTATCATAATTCACCCTCATTACCTACGCACAGGTCTCAGACCTATGTAGGCATCATGCAATTAAATACTCTAGTTATCAATGTAAATAATACATTTTCATGTGATCAAACTGAAAACATGCTATATTACAAATATAGCAAGTGGGTCTTCATAACTTTTGTTCACTTGGTACTCTTGAGCTATTGAAAGTGGTTTTATCCTGCATTGATTTCAAATCACTTGAAAATGCTTTAACATAATTTTAAAGAACTTTTTAGCTTATTATAAAGTAGTTTAAAGCATTCACAAATGATTGAACATCATTGATAGAATTACTTTACAATGATTTAAAATGCTTTAAGTTGGCAAAATCAATGATTTCAAATGATTCAGAAGAACTTCATCACATCATTTGAAAGTGCTTTTCAAATCATTTTCAAGTAGTTTGAAAATCACAATTTTGCCAACTTAAAGCATTATAAATCATTGTAAAGTAATTTAAAAGTTATTTAAACTGATTTTATAGTACTTTTTAAGTACTTCCCAACTGATTATTTTGCTGCTTAGGTGTATATTATTATCTGAATGTTTGTATATTTTGAATATATTGCAGATTTTTCTCTGAATTCTTTATCTACTTTTCCTCTTAATCTTGAATTTTTTTTTTGTTATTTCAAAACAGCTGATATGAAGTAGCAAGTGTGACATGGGGAGCAGCTTCTAGTACAGTACTAAAAGTTAGAAGTTTCTAGAAGTTACTAAAAAGTCACATTGAATCCCCATGTGGCGTAGCCCTGAGGGCCATTGTGAATTATGCAGTGCCAAAATGTTTTGAAACAAACTTTATTTATCAATAAATATTTATCAAATATTTTTAAAATATTTGATTTATAAAATTATTTATTTGATATTTTTAAAACAATGTTTAAAAAATATTTTTAAAACTTTTGGTTAATATTGATTAAATGTTTATAAATATTCAATCAATATAAAAAACAACTTTAAAAAATATTTACAAAATATTTCCACAATATTGTTTTAATATTTTACAATATTTGGTAAATATTTATTGATAAATAAAGTTTGTTTCAAAACAATATTTATTAAATATTTATAAAATGTTGAAACAATGGTTTTCAATATTGTAAATACATTGTACCAATATTTTGTACAATATTGCTTAAACATTTTTTTGCTACTTGGGTATTTTCACTTCATGTCGGGCTATTTCTATTATTTCCAAGTTTCAAAATAGTGTAGTTAATAGGAAAGTAAATATTCTATTTTCAGTTAAAAAGAGTGGCTGCGAATACTTTCTCACCATGCTGATAATTTTCTCTCTTTATTTTTATATTAATCTCAAGTCTTGTCCCACAAGGTGGATCTCTCATATATTAGAGAAATTAAATTTTCACAATTAATATCTTCCATTTCTGGACACTGGAATTCACTAACAAGAAGATCAATGCTGAAGAATATCAATGAAGAAGATCAATGCTGATGATCTGAAGACCGCTTCCAGCATAATAAGCATATCATTTGAACATATTCATTACCAGTACAATACATGTGCCACCAGATACAGTTATTTTGTGATACAGATGATTTTAGCAATACAGTTTTCGAAGACAAAACACCAAATGTAGAAATGGGCTAGAACAGCTTTTTTACTGGATCAGTCGAAACAGTATTGTGTGAACATCTATATATATATAATCGAAATACCACTGACTGACTCATTCATCACAGTTTCTCAGGAACCACTCAACCAAAAGCGATAAAATTTGGTACATGTATTCAGTAGGGGGACTAGACACGTGCTAAGAAAGGGTTTCAAAATTTGCCCCAAAATTGAAGATTTTTGAAAATTTCTAGAGAACCATAAGGTCAAATCAGATAACATTTGGTATTCATGTTAAGTATCGGCCTTAGATGTACCTTGGAAAAAAGTTTCAAAATTAGCCCCAAAATCGACGATTTTTGAAAAGTTTGGTTGAGGCCCTAGACGTGTACTTAACAGATGTAATCAACCTGGCATAATTACATTTCATCATATCCAGTCATATGTTTCCCACATATTGCAAGGCTCCGACTGTATGGTAGCCTACATGCAAAGTGCAAAGTCTTTTGCTGTTCAAAGACAGTGTAAATAACGCTGCTAAGGTATCTGCCATATGATAAAAACGGTTGACTTCTATCAGCTGTTCCTTTAAGCTGTTTGGCTGGCAAGTTCAGTAGGTTAGGTCTATTAATGAATAATAATTTGTTTCAAACAAAGCAAACTTATCCCGAGCTACCAAAATAATTTCAATAGGTAAAAGCCAACATTTATGAAAAGTAAAAAAGTAGCCAATCTGCCTGTTAGGCAAGTGTGTTAGGTAAGTGTGACCCCTTCCCACTTCAATTGCGTAGCCTACTACCTCAAACGATCACTCACTTCCACGATCAGATCAGTTTTCAGTTGCACATCCGACTGCTAACATCGGTCTCCGAGTATTTGTGAATTTCAACCAATGCTCAAATCGAAGCCTAGAAGACCCTAGATGCATACTAAGTAATGGTATCAAAATTCTCCCCAAAATCACCTATTTCTGTAAATTTATCTAATCACAATGGAAATTAGTTGGACACCCCGGGGGTCCAGGGGGCGGAGCCCCCTGGCTAGACAGTTAAGGCGAGCGAAGCGAGTCTGCCGGCTAGTACAATATGAAATGTACATGCAAACGAAAGCACTGCAAAATAACTGATACAGCAAATTTACTGTACCGCACAAAAACTGTAGCATGTGAACGGGCCCTTATAGTAAACAACTTAGAATGTAAGCAATTCAGTGACAGGTATTGGAGAGAATATTTTTTGAGAACAGCTGATTGATATATCATGATAAATTACGTGATTTGTTCTTATGTGGTAATAAAACTTCGAAGAAATGTATCCAAAATCGCACAATACTTGGTTTTTAAACCTTTATTACCCTGTTAAAAAAAAGTTAATTTAGTTTTTTATAGCTAAAGACATAGTCAATAAAGTTTTCAATACTGTTCAATAACTAAAATCCCGATCGATGCTCTCGTTTTTGAGAAGGCCGCGTAAAATGCCTTTGTGGCCGTGACTGACAGAAATTGAGATAAGACTATTTAAGGCTTATTTAATGTATAAAACAAAAAAATAACCAAAAATATATAATTCTGATAAATGTACAGACAAAACTCTAATTTTATTTATATAGATAATCAAAGTGAAATGGCTTTTGTTTCATCATTTTATAATTCGGTCCCTTTCAGAGTCTACCCACACTGAAAAATCAATAACTTTGGAGGTTTTTCAAAAATAATTATTAATTGTTAGTAAACGATCATTTTTTATTGACCTGGCTTGGAACTGGCTACGTATTGGGGCTATTTGGACAAAATTTAAGTGAAGACGTTGATGAATGCTTCTTTGGGCTTGGTAGTTATTGGGCCAACCCTTGCAAAACTTGAAAGGACCACCTCTGAATGATGCTTTTACACGAAAAAAATATTTAAATCAATTTAATGGTGTTTGATTAATAAATTGATGTAAACACATAAAACAAAACAAAAAAAGCAAGTCAAACTAAGAACTTTCTCCTTTTTTTAAAGTTGATAAAAACATGAAGTTTGGATCAAATTTATTTGGGAAATTACATTTTTAACAATGCCATAATACTGGAGACTGTCTCCCAATTTATATTTGATTGCATATCTATATAGGCTAGATATAAGATTTACATTGTAAACATATGTGTTTTACACGACTGCATGGCTCCAGCTACACAGTATGCATCTAAAACTTTGCATTCCCTGCAGCATAGCCTATATACATTAGGACAGGGGTTCTCAATCTTTTTCAAGGACTGTACCCCTAAATGAAAAATTAAAATTTAGCGTACCCCCTTGTTACCGCGTAGTGATGCTTACAGTTAAATTAAAAAACCTTTTTACATCAAAAACACAATACATTTGGAAACATAATTATTATTTAAAACTGATTACAAAAATTAATGAGAAGGATGAGCTTGCTTCTTAACATAGTTCCTCAGTGCTAGGCTCAAGGGAAAACCTTAAATCGTCCCCAACGAGACCTTGTCTCTGAACTTCTACGAAATAGTTATACAAACCTATTGCACTTGTTGGTTCCAAATTCCAAGTAACTCGACCACAAAGTATTAAATTTATTAGATTTCATTATTAAATTTTAACCTTGCGTGATTGCGAAACGGAAAAAATGGTTTAATTTTTCATTAACCTGCCCGCGTACCCCCAAGGGGTATGCGCACCACAGTTTGAGAACCTCTGCATTAGGATATCGTATGGTTCATACTACATTGATTGATTTTAAAGGGATAGATCTCAGTTACTGTAGCCAACACTTTGAACACCAAATTGCAGATTGGTCAAATTATCCAATCAGAATTGAAACTTCCAATGGTGCCTTTATAAAGACAGTATACTCCAACTAGACAATTTCAATTTTTCTCCTAGCATGAAATTTGAGAATTTTATCAAATCTTCTAAGTCTACCAACTTATTCAGCTTTAGAATTAGATTGTTTATAAATTCCTTAAATTTTATGGTATGAGAAAAATTGAAGTTTGTATGCAATCAGAATAGTCAATAGAATATGATAGAATTTAAGAAACTCAAATATCTGAAATTTCATAGTTTTTCACTTTTGCAGTGGGAATAAAGATCATTAGTTACATACCATTCAACGGCGCCATTCAGTCTAGGCGTCTGAAGAGGGATACAGCAGTAATATATTTTTCCTACAACTGCTCGTAAAGTCGTTCTTTACGTACTGAAAACTAATTGTAAAATACCTCTTTACTGCTCAGCAAGCGGTAAAGTACTTTACGCTCGCCAGCTGTTTTCTTTACGCTTCTGTTTTGATTTTGATGTCTTCTCATTGGTGGATCGCGGAATCCGTGAATTCACATAACCTCAAAATGGCGCACGCTAACCAAATCCGCGCACGGTCTGTGATGTTACAAACTACAAGTTTTTATTGTGTTGTAATCCAGAACTGCAGTTGTAGGAAAAATATTGTATGCAATTCGCGCGTGAAGCTTCTTTATCGCTCTCGCAAAATTACTGCGCTCCGCTATGCGTCGCGCAGTAAATGTTTTGGCTCGAGCGATAAAGTCGCGCTTCACGCTCTTAATACATAAATAACTATTTTGTTACACTTGATAGAAAGTGGCTACTTTCCATAGATATGTCACCTATGGAAAGTGCCTCTTTTCTGTACTAGATTGGAAAAATCAGCTGACAAATAGGGCCTTATAGCCGTACAAGATAGGAAAAAACATATGGCGTGCGGAAATAGTATATATTACACTAGCCGGCAGACTCGCTTCGCTCGCCTTAACCGTCTAGCCAGGGGGCTCCGCCCCCTGGACCCCCGGGGGGTCCAACTAATTTCCATTGTGATTAGATAAATTTACAGAAATTATTTGGTACACGGATTTATTACACAGAATTATTTGGTATTGAAATGAAGTAAATGCAAAATGAATAAGTTCAAAATAAAAGTGTGAGTGTGGAATGAGAAAGGTGACAGAATGAAATCAATCTGACAGGTTAGTTAGAGAATGCCTATATTGATAGGTAAGAGTTCATATTTATTCGATTTGAGCATTGGTTGAAATTCACAAATACTCTGAGAACGATGTTAGCAGTCGGATGTGCAACTACAAACTGATCTAATCATGAAAGTGAGTGATCATTTGAGGCAGTAGGCTATGCAATTGAAGTGGGAAGGGTCACACTTACCTAACACACTTGCCTAACAGGCAGCTCGGCTACCTTTTTACTTTTCATAAATGTTGGCTTTTAGCTATTGAAATTATTTTGGTAGCTCGGGATAAGTTTGCTTTGTTTGAAACAAATTATTATTCATTAATAGACCTAACCTACTGAACTTGCCAGCCAAACAGCTTAAAGAAACAGCTGATAGAAGTCAACCGTTTTTAATCATATGGCAGACCCCTTAGCAGCATTATTTACACTGTCTTTGAACAGCAAAAGACTTTGCACTTTGCATGTAGGCTAAACATATGACTGGGTATGATGAAATGTTATTATGCCAGGTTGATGACATCTGTTAAGTGCAAATTTCAAAATATTTGGCTGTTTATCACCAAACTTTTCAAAAATCGTCGATTTTGGGGCTAATTTTGAAACTTTTTTCCAAGGTACATCTAAGGCTGATACTTAACATGAATACCAAATGTTATCTGATTTGACCTTATGGTTCTCTAGAAATTGTTGTCACCTAAATTTTCAAAAATCTTCAATTTTGGGCCCATTTTGGGGCAAATTTTGAAACCCTTTCTTAGCACGCATCTAGTCCCCCTACTGAATACGTGTACCAAATTTTATCGTTTTTGGTCAAGTGGTTCCTGAGAAACTATGATGAATGAGTCAGTCAGTGGTATTTCGATTATATATATATAGACTAGCCGGCAGACTCGCTTTGCTCGCCTTAACCGTCTAGCCAGGGGGCTCCGCCCCCTGGACCCCCAGGGGGTCCAACTAATTTCCATTGTGATTAGATAAATTTACAGAAATAGGTGATTTTGGGGAGAATTTTGATACCATTACTTAGTATGCATCTAGGGTCTTAATCAAACATATACTTTTCATAAATGTTGGCTTTTAGCTATTGAAATTATTTTGGTAGCTCGGGATAAGTTTGCTTTGTTTGAAACAAATTATTATTCATTAATAGACCTAACCTACTGAACTTGCCAGCCAAACAGCTTAAAGGAACAGCTGATAGAAGTCAACCGTTTTTAATCATATGGCAGACCCCTTAGCAGCTTTATTTACACTGTCTTTGAACAGCAAAAGACTTTGCACTTTGCATGTAGGCTACCATACAGTCGGAGCCTTGCAATATGTGGGAAACATATGACTGGGTATGATGAAATGTTATTATGCCAGGTTGATGACATCTGTTAAGTGCAAATTTCAAAATATTTGGCTGTTTATCACCAAACTTTTCAAAAATCGTCAATTTTGGGCCCATTTTGGGGATAATTTTGAAACTTTTTTCCAAGGTACATCTAAGGCCGATACTTAACATGAATACCAAATTTTATCTGATTTGACCTTATGGTTCTCTAGAAATTGTTGTCACCAAAATTTTCAAAAATCTTCAATTTTGGGGTAAATTTTGAAACCCTTAGCATGCGTCTAGACCCCCTACTGAATACGTGTACCAAATTTTATCGTTTTTGGTCAAGTGGTTCCTGAGAAACTGTGATGAATGAGTGAGTCAGTCAGTGGTATTTCGATTACGGTATATATATATAGATAGATAGATATAATCAAAATCTTGAGAATTATTTGGTACATGGATTTGTTACACAGAATTATTTGGTATTGAAATGAAGTAAATGCAAAATGAATAAGTTCGAAATTAAAGTGTGAGTGTGGAATGAGGAAGGTGACAGAATGAAATCAATCTGACAGGTTAGTTAGAGAATGTGTATATTGATAGGTAAAAGTTCTTATAAGAATTGATATTTATTCGATTTGAGTCACACTTACCTAACACAATTGCCTAACAGGCAGCTTGGCTACTTTTTTACTTTTAATAAATGTAGGCTTTCAGCTATTGAAATTATTTTGGTAGCTCAGGATAAGTTTGCTTTGTTTGAAACAAATTATTATTCATTAATAGACCTAACCTACTGAACTTGCCAGCCAAACAGCTTAAAGGAACAGCTGATAGAAGTCAGAGCCTTGCAATATGTGGGAAACATATGACTGGGTATGATGAAATGTAATTACCAGGTTAAGTACACGTTAAGAAATTTTTATCACCAAACTTTTCAAAAATCGTCAATTTTGGGGCTAATTTTGAAACTTTTTTCCAAGGTACATCTAAGGCTGGTACTTAACATGAATACCAAATTTTATCTGATTTGACCTTATGGTTATCTAGAAATTGTCAAAATACCACTGAGCTATTGAAATTATTTTGGTAGCTCGGGATAAGTTTGCTTTGTTTGAAACAAATTATTATTCATTAATAGACCTAACCTACTGAACTTGCCAGCCAAACAGCTTAAAGGAACAGCTGATAGAAGTCGGAGCCTTGCAATATGTGGGAAACATAAATGACTGGGTATGATGAAATGTAATTACCAGGTTACATCTGTTAAGTACATGTTAAGAAATTTTTATCACCAAACTTTTCAAAAATCGTCGATTTTGGGGCTAATTTTGAAACTTTTTTCCAAGGTACATCTAAGGCCAATACTTAACATGAATACCAAATTTTATCTGATTTGACCTTATGGTTCTCTAGAAATTGTTGTCACCTAAATTTTCAAAAATCTTCAATTTTGGGGTAAATTTTGAAACCCTTTCTTAGCACGCGTCTAGTCCCCCTACTGAATATGTGTACCAAATTTTATCGTTTTTGGTCAAGTGGTTCCTGAGAAACTGTGATGAATGAGTTAGTCAGTGGTATTTCGATTATATATATATATATATAGATTACTTGGCTGGAAAGTGACGTTTTGCCAATCGAGCATATGATAGTTTATGCATGAGGCGAAAGCCGAGTGCAGAAACGTGAATATGCGAGAACCGGCCAAAGTTTCCAGCCATGTAATGTACGATATTTTTTGTTCCACTTGATAGAGAGGCATGCTCCAATCAGCTGGATAATATGCGAGACATTCAAAAGCATTCAAGACAAGTGAATCAGCTGCTTTATTTAGATTCAGAATTTGATGGGCGAATTCCCAGATATAAACCAAAATAATGACAGCCTAGTGCAATCAGCTGGTTAATATTCGATACAGGTATTGAGTCATAGATAATGTAATGAGTTGACTATATCTATACATATAATATATATGTGAGTCAACGGAATAGCTATTTGTGTAACTAGAGTGCAAAATAGTGTTTTTCCGCATCGAGAGAAACAGTTTCTCGAGTGCAGAAACAATACTTTGCACTCGTATTACACATTAAATTTCTCGAGTGCAGAAACAATACTTTGCACTCGTATTACACATTAAATTTTTCCTACAGTAATGTATAAAGTAATTTAAAGAGAACAAAACAGGGCATACATAACCTATTTTCGAAACACATCGATTTCAACAACAACTATTTCACAGCTGAAGCAGAGTAGCCAACCTATTTTTGAATACAGAATAGGGAACCTGCGTATTACATGCTCACTATTTTGTGTTGTTAGGTTGCAAATTTGGAGTGCGGAAAAGTTCTTTCCTGTACTGGAATTTACTTTCCCGCACTGGTGCAGGAATAGACTGCTTTGCGTGCTACAGTTAGTGCGAAAATAGGCACTTTCTCGAATCACTGTAGGAAAAAATCTTTGCCACATGCCATATGTTTTTTCCTATCTATAAGGCCCTATTTGTCAGCTGATTTTTCCGATCTAGTGCGGAAAAGAGGCACTTTCCATACGTGACAAATCTATGGAAAGTAGCTAGGCCTACTTTCTATCAAGTGTAACAAAAAAAATTTTCCGTTGACTCACATATATATATTATATGTTATATAGTCGACTCATTACATTACTCATTACCTATGACTCAAATATTATCCAGCTGATTGCACTAGGCTATCATTATTTTGGTTTATATCTGGGAATTCGCCCATCAAATTCTGAATCTAAATAAAGCAGCTGATTCACTTGTCTTGAATACTTTTGAATGTCTCGCATATTATCCAGCTGCTTGTATCTTGCCTTTCTATCAAGTGTAACAAAAAATATCGTACATTACACGGCTGTAAACTTTTGCCGGTTCTCGCATATTCACGTTTCTGCACTCGGCTGCGCCTTGTGCATTAACTATCATATGCTCGACCGGCAAAACGTTATTTTCCAGCCTAGTAACATAATATACTATTGCCGCGCTACTCAGTTACTATTAGTAGCCACCAAGGTACTAAGGTGCAGCACCACATAAAGTCGTGCAAAATGTAGTCTTGCTGTAGAAGTGATATTTGCATTGAAAGACCATAAGCTTAATGTATTTCCATCAGTAACACTGCTTAACAGCGCTGCTAAGTTGCCTAATGTTAAGGGTCACTAAGCATACGGTCTTTCAATGCAAAAGTCACTTCTACACCAAGTTGACACCTATTATTATCATCCATTATTCCTTTCTTTATAGAAAGGAAAATGTCAACTGATAGAGTTGCATAATATAGAAATCAATGGAAGGAGCACATCAAGAGAATGCCAGCAGAAAGGATCCCTCACATAATGTTTAACTGTCAACCAGAAGACAAAAGAGACGTTGGTAGACCACGCAAGAAATAATAATAATCAATTATAATATAACATGATTAGGCACATAATGTAATAACACTACAAATAATAAATTAATAAGCTGTTTATGAGTCAGAACAGGCCTAATCCTTGATTGAAAGAATAAGAAGAAGACTGGTTATATATGAATATATAAATATGCAAATAACTACATTGTTATGACAAAGATAATTGTTTAGTACCTGATTCATGTCAAAACATAATCCATTTCGCTCAAATATGGAAAGCAGATCAACCATGTTCATTTTTTGTAACAGAGTAAGTGTTACTTTGAACTGATTATTGTATTTTTTTAGCACAGAATTTGTGTAACCTCCCTTTTGATTTTTTTAGCCAAGTGTCGTAGCAGGTCTCTGTTCCATCACAGATAAGCAACGAAAATCCTGGGCGCTCGATTGGATTGGCCAGCAAAAAAAAGTTCTCTGCTGTAAAATAACTTCCCGGTGGTTCGGAACCCTCCTAAAACTGTAGGTCCAACTCATCAATCACCAACATCCAATTCATTACCCACGCACACGTCTAAGACGTATGTGGGCTTCCTTTAGGGACAGATTTCTCCTTTTTGTGTCCTTCAGTGAGGACTTTTGAACTTCCAAACTTCACAGGAACCATCTTGGGACTATTCTACATTGTGCCTGAAAATTGCATAAAAATCGGTTCAGTGGTTTCGGAGTTTACTGGGAACATGCATACATACTCATAAACTTTTATAGATTCAAAAAAATAATTTTAAATTGTCATGTGTTAATATTCCTCTCTAATCAGTCATTGCTCGTACGCCTTAAGCCGTTCCGATTTGCAGTACGACTTGTAGTCCAACCTCCAAGGTTGGATCCGATATCGGAACGTGAATGGGCTTGTTGGATAGTTGGAAGTGTAGATGGACGACTTGGAACATCTAGAGGGACGACTGGAAGGTCCGACTTCCGACTGTTGATGGAGTTGGAGTGTGAGTAGGGTAGTCAGATCAAAGTCGTCCAACTTACCTCATTCAATGCTCGACCTTTGAGCAACTTTGGTTACATGTTTTGGCTTGAGAGCGATGTTCACAGCTGACTAGGACTAAAGTTGGATAGCAAGTCGGAGCGTGAGTGGAGTCGACTATCCAACTAGCAGTCTTACTAAGTCGTACTACAAGTTGGAACGTGAATGCCCAGCTTTATAAGATTGCATTTGTATAGTTTGCCTGATTGTCCAAAGCGTACAGGCTTGTTTCACACATACCCGGCTTTGGGAAACCGATGTTGTTTACCCGGCATAATCACATTGCATCATAACATACTTATAATATATATTAAATATCATATTACGATTTTTTTAAATAGGGTAAGTCTGAAGCGCTCCATATGATGAAATGATCAGCCAAGTAAACGGCACTGGTTATCCAACTGCCGGTTACATGTGTGAAACTAGCCGTCAATGAACGCTCCTTTTTGCTTGATATTAGGCTAAGTAATGAGCTGGTCCTTACGAAACTTGGATTTGCCACCGCTGAATGATGTTTTTTCATTATAAAAAAATAATTAAAATCGGTTCAATCGTGCTCACGTGATATTGATGTACAAAGATGAAAGATAAAGGTAAAATTGAGAACCTTCTCTTTGTTGGAAGTCAGTTAAAAATTAGAATATTTGACAATTTATTTCGAAATTCCTTCTAAAGATAGAACATTTGACTTTTCATTCGCATATATTTCGTTTAATGTTAATCACTTTCACCACTTCCCACCCTTTTTCTTCTTTTTCTGTTGCACTTTCCTCTGTTGTTGACGAGGTCCCTCGGGTGCTGGACTCATCTGCGGATTCGGAGATGTTTTTTGTGTGGTTGCCATTTTTGTAATGTCACTGAAACAAATATAATAATAATAATAATAATAATAATAATAATAATAATATTATTTCTGCGAATTTTCCAATCAACAAGTAAATAGAAGTAGAATATAAGTAATGGAATTATTAGTGGCGAAAATGTTAAATTTATTTACTGAATAGAGTTTAAGTAAAACAATGATAACGTTAATTCTATTCTGACCACTCTATATATCCGATAGCTCTAAATAATGAAAGATGATGTAGAGTAAGCTGAGGAATAGAGTTGTCAAATTTGAATTATCATAACCGCAGAACGCTATTCTGAATGTTATTGCAGAATTTTGCTCCAATGAAACATCCCCTTGAATGTTTTATACCCTGATACAGATCGTAATAATGTGAAATCTTTAACCTCTCTTTCTAATCTCTAATGCAGCGGTTGCCAAAGTGTGGGTCGCGACCCACCAGTCGAATATATGCTGACAAACCTAATCCCTTTATGGATCAAAGTTAACACTGAATATCCGTAGATATCTAAAATGGCATTAATGAAACTCATGGGATTAACAACAACCTACTTATGTGAACGAACCTTTTCAAGTTGTGTTAAAAATAAGTACAGAAACAGATTTTGTGTGGAGAATGACTTGCGATTGACAACCTTCAATCCTGACATTTAGGCAATTGTCAGTAACGCCAACCAATTTCACAAATCGCATTAATTGTCTTTGTCATTCCTGTGTTTTTCCTGATTGTAATGAATTTTAAAAGTAGATATAAGCTTTATTAAATGATATTAGTAATTCATGGTGAAAATTTTACATTTGTCATAGGCCATATATAATAATTACTTTCTCCTTATACCCTTGCTTTTTGTTGAGTTTAGGTTTAGATACACACATACACACCCACACACATATATAGGCTATATTTATTTATTTAAATATACATAGTGGGTCACAAATTCCTCAAATTCGCGGTGGTGGGTCGCCGAAGGAAAAAGTTTGGGAACCGCTGCTCTAATGCATATATATATATTTACACCTGACCATCATTTCGGCATCCATACATTGTTGATTTACATTCGTTTGGACGTCCATGTGTAATTGTGCATCCGTATACGGACGCCCGATTACATTCCTTAATAGAATCGTTAGAAAAGTTTGAAATAGGTTAGTTTCGCCCCATGCCTTTTCAGGCATGCCAACTTGACCCACAACAGAAATCACGTGACAATTCGTCAGTTATCATCAGCTCTACACTAGTTTGTAAAAAACTCTTTGATGTCTGAAAGTTGTCAAAATGAATTTTAATATACATGGCAGCTTCTGAATTCTACCACCACGTAGCGCTAGTCAGATTCGCCCTCTCCTTAGCGTATACTATGAAACGTATAAATTTGTTCATTCCACCGCGAATTCGACGTCCATCAAGTTAAAGAAGATTGTCAACAACGCCTGGATGTCAACATTATTAGAGAATGGCTTGAGCTGACCTGGCGAGCTTCACCAAGATTATAGTAAATTTCAGTTCCTGAAATATCCACCTGCAAGATGGTTTTCCAACAAGTAGCCTATCTCATGCATTTCAGTATCACTTTTTTCTCATAATATAATAGTTCTTATTCCTGCCTGAACTTTATTTTTGAAATTCTTGAAAATTCACTTGCTCTCAATACAATTACTATAGTTAATAATTAAAACTTTCGCCACTTTCTGTATACAATATTCCACCATTTCCAATTTTTGTTTCATGTTCATCATGACCTTTATTAATTTTAAACTTTTATACAATTACAATATAAGACGATATAATATCATTTATATAATTAAAAAACAGAAGAAGAATAAGAGGGGGAAGAAGATAAGGAAGAAGAAGACAGGAGGAAGCAAAGAATAGCAGTTAATAATTGAAACTTTCGCCAATTTCTGTTTACAATATTCCACCACTTCCAATTTTTGTTTCATTTTCATCATGACCTTCATTTTAAACTTTTATACATTTTAAATATCAGGAGATATAATATCATTTATATATAATATAATTATATTTATATAATTGAAAAATAGAAGAAGAATAAGAGGGGGAAGGAGAGATGGAAAAAGAAGACAGGAGGAAACAAAGAAAAGGAGAAGATAAAAATGGAAAGAAGAAGATAGGAAGAAAAAGAAGAGGAGGAAGAAGAAGAGAAAAAGAGGAGGAAGGAGAAGAAGAAGACAGGAAGATGAAAGAGGGAAGGGAATAAAGAGGACCGAGCAACCGGTGCAATTCGGAGGTGAAGAAGAAGAAGAAGAAGAGAAAAGGAGGAGGAAGGAGAAGAAGAAGAGAGAAAGCATAGAAAGAATAGGAAGAAGAAGACAGGAGGAGGCTAAGAAAAGAAGAAGAATATAAAAAGAAGAAGAAGAAGAAGATAAAAAGAAGAAGAAGAAGAAGAGGAGGAAGAAAAAAGAGAAAATAAAGTAGACCGAGCAACCGGTGCAAGTCGGAGGAGAAGAAGAGAAAAGGAGGAGAAAGGAGAAGAAGAGGAAGAGAGGAAGCAGAAAGAGAAGAGGAAAAAGAAAACAGGAGGAGGCAAAGAAAAGAAGAAGATGATAAAAAGAAGAAGAGGAGGAGGAAGAAGAAGAAGAAAGAGAGAATAAAGAGGACCGAGCAACCGGAGCAAGAAGAGAAAAAGAGGAGGAAGGAGAAGAAGAAGTGAGGAAGCGGAAGAAGATGACAGGAGGAAGCAAAGAAGAAGAAGCGGAGGAAGAAGAAGACAGGATAATAAGAGGAGGAAGTAGAAGAAAGTTATTGGAATGGAAACTTGAAAATCAATTCAATGTCTCTGTAGACACTTTGGATACTACTTTATTGACTGTTACCTGACATGAATTCGAAAAATGCTCATAACTTTGTTAATTTTGGACAGATTGATTTGAAAATTCAAGGGGATGTTAATAGCATGAAGAGAAACGTTCAAGATTTTTTGTTGACTTTTCCCATGTTCTCTTGCCGAAAAACTATACAAAGTTCCATTACTATGCGAGAAGTTTCAAACGTCCCGCTATACTGAGCTGCTCCGCGCCAAGGGACAGGATTGGATAAAATCGCCCGCTCAACAATACTATTGGGTGACTCCAATTAAACCGGCTAGTTCAAACGATACTATTAAACTGAAGTACTGAAGACCAGGGGCACACACAGACTTTTGGTTTAATTTCCAGGTAAAATTTGGGATGGTAAAAATGGGATTTTTCAGAGCTCTTTTTACAAGATTGTTGCCCGATAAAGTTTAATGAGGAGACAGGGATTCATTACTTGACTCTTTAAAAGAGTATTTAGTTAATAAGCTATGGGGAAACAAAATGTGTCCATCATGAGTATTTTTTGTACAGTGTTTCAAGAGTTCAAATTGATTCTGTCAGACTGAATAAGCAGCTTCTCATGAGGATATAAAAATTAGAATGAATGTAGGCCCGGACTGCTTTGTTATAGAAATAAAGAGGGCGAAAAATTACAGCTATTCCATTATCCATTTAGGTCTTCATATAGATGGTGTGAATTGAATTGAATCAATGGAAAATTATCTGAAACGTGCTACAAGATTCACTATTATACATTTTTTGATGCCCACATGAGACTTTTGCGTTGGTATTAAAGTAAACGAAAAAAGCCAGTCAGAACGCGAATCGGGATTACCAAATCTTTAAATTGGATGTACTTAAATGTAATTGAATGTACTTTTAATAGTCAAGAACGGTCCCAAATTTTATAAAGTTGAGCTTTATTGAATCAAAGCATACTGATTTTGCACCAGATGCTTTCCACTTGCTATTCTTCTGTTTTTTGACCCAATTTAAATTCTGGTTTTGTAAACTCTGGGTGCTTTATTCGCAATCAATAACCAAGCTCATACCCTTCAATCTCAAAAACCCTTCAATCTCAATTTCCAAAATACAATAACTCAATAATCGCAGTAGTTGATGTTTAATGTGATTTTACAGTTCATTTCACTAAGAATGCATTCAATTCACCACCTAAATGAGGGCCTTAGAAGCCCAAAGTTTTCTAAATGAGTGCTAATTTATTGATCTCTCATTGAAAAAGATAGCTTCACTCTTCTGCTATATTTATTTATGTATTGAAGTGTTTTCGAAGGAATAAACGTTTGCACTCTTATTGAAATTTTTGCAAAAACCTGTAAGCCTTTTTTAGAAAATTGTTAGCTGCGGACCGTAACAGGTACCTGTTCAGTCAGATAAGTTAAGCTGCAAATTCCTAGGTTAAGGGTGACCGAATCACAAAAGAGGCCAAAAAAAGAGGATTATCAGCTATAAAATCACTTGCCGATGATTCGGAACTCACCGAAAAATGTGGGTCAACTCATCAACACATTACCCACGCACAGGTCTCAGAACTATCTAGGCTTCACCTTCCGAAAAAATTACATTATTACTGTAACGTTAAATGTATCACAGGTTTAGGAAGTTTTAGGGCCGGTTTATGAGCTCGGGTTTATCTCTAGTACGAGTCTAAATACCAGAAATAACCGGTTTTTGCGCTGCAGTTTAAAAATCGGCTTTATGAGCTCGAGTTTAACAAAGCCCAGGCGTAAACGATAAACGCCGGGCAATTATCACAGGGATAAACTCGAGTTTTAAAAAAGTTGGCTTTATGAGATCAACAACAGATCAACTCGAGTCTAAAAGATAAACGGAACTCATTGGGCTTATGAGTTCATGTTCGAGCGTAAATGACACAATCTCGGGCATAAAAATGATGTTTTTAAACTCCAACTTAAACCTGCTAGAGGGCAGGTTTAAGTCCGGGATTAAGTCATTAACTCGTTATTGTTTCGATTTTAACAAAACGTAATGTTATATTAAGGGTCGTCTTTGAATTCTGAACAATTTCATTACTCTCAAAAAAAATTTTCACTGATTTTTTTTCACTGTTTTTTTCAGACAATGCAAAAAAACAACTTCAAACGACCAAAAAATTATCCATTACAATTATTTATCACAATAAAATATGATAAGTTAGTGGCATGGCATTCTAATAAATAAATATTACTTAGGGGTTCATTCATGAACCCTCTTTTATTATGATAAAACGATCAACTATTACGCCAAAAATTAAATAAATATATCGGTAATAATTATATATTGAAATTACTATGTAGATAGCCTTAATAGAAGTAACTTCTGTAGTTGCGCGAACGTGTGGAAGATTTCAATGTATAAGTTATAAGGAAGTGTGAGATAATTTTTAAAAGGGATTGGTAAATCTCTTCAGTGTCTCCACCTGGCTAAGTGAAAACATTATTATTATTACCTGGCTAAGTGAAAACACTTGTGCATTCGAATCATTAGTTGGTGTTGGATTAGCGAACGGTTCAGTCCACGGCTACGATAATGCCATTGTGTTTTGTGTGCTGTATGAAGTGAATGTGACTATGGAATACATTGATTATTTGGACTACCACGTACCCCCAGGACCTCGAGTGCGGCCAGTTCGGTATCATGATTATAACCCTTTTAATGATTTGACCGATGAGGAATTTAAAAATAGATTTCGATTTTCCAAAGAAGCCGTAAATGAACTAATAGAGGCTTCAACTCCAAGGCTCGGAGTTCCCGACAAAAGAGCCTATCACAGTATTCCAATTTGGAAAAAAGTATTAGTTGCACTTAGATTTTTTGCTGATGGCACTTTTCATAGAGAAACTGGCGATTTATTGGATGTTGGTGAAGCAGTGTCATGTCAAGTAGTACATAAGGAGATCGAGGTAGCAGTGGTACTGTGCATACGTTGTCAGAACAGGCTCTGCGAATTTTGAAGCATAGAATATTAATTCGAACGGATAAGTAGTATTTTTGTTTATTATTATTAGTATTTATAATATCTTAATAATTTACATCATTAACTTGTCTAATATAAGTT
This sequence comes from Conomelus anceps, assembly GCA_948455865.1. Lineage (NCBI taxonomy): Eukaryota > Metazoa > Arthropoda > Insecta > Hemiptera > Delphacidae > Conomelus > Conomelus anceps. The sequence continues at coordinate 37,491,331 of OX418219.1, forward strand.
AAAGTATTTAAATAAAAAGTCAAATTCTATTTTCGAGGTTAGGTGTACCGATGTTGATAAATTTTCTTGTAATTAAATAGTCTCAAGTTGACAATTGTAATAAATTAAGTAATATTTCATTAAACATTTAACTAAAATCAATTGAAAACAATTTTTAGCTACGAAAATGAGTCCAAACAAGGCATCTAAATCTAATTATTTAACTAAAACTCAGGTAGCTACGCGATCTCAGCAATTATTAACAAAAAAATCTCCAACAGCTCTTAAAGCTACTGTAGATGTAGAAGAAAAGGTTGCTAAACTATTGAGTGATCACACCAAATTGAAAACAAAATTAGAAACATCACTAAAAAATTCTGAGGAAGAACGAATAGGGTTAGTGGATCACATAAAATCTCTGGAAGTTATTGTAAAATTGCAGCAGGAAGACCATAAAACTGAAATACTAAATCTCATGAGTCAATGTAGGTCTATGTCAGAGGAAATCGAAATATTAAAATCAAAAATAAACTTGGCTAATGTAAGATCTGAACCTCTGATCAATACAAAAAAAGTAGAACCTAAATCAAATGGGGAAAAAATAAATAGAAATGGTCAAACAAAAACGTATAGTCAGGTTTTGCAAACAGCAACCAAAACTAAAGTAAGGGCAAATAACGATAGGAAAGGTAGAGTACTGCTCTTGACATCCAGTCATGGACGAGACTGTAGTGACCTACTAAATAAAAGATTAAAAAATAAGTATGAAGTTCAGAGCTTTTTCAAACCAAGTGCCCCTATAAACGCAATCGTAGAGTCAGCACAGGAACAAACTAAAGATTTTGGAAAAAACGATTTTCTAATAGTACTGGGTGGCTCAAACAATATAAATGAACCTAATCTAAAACATCTTCCTGAAATAAATGAAAAAATTAAAGAGATTGTGCCACTCAGCCAAAAAACTAATGTAATAATAAGTACAATTCCGTATAGGTTTGATAGGCCAGAGCTGAATGAAGCCATTAAGTCAACAAATAAATCAATTCATAATACAATCAACAGCCTAAAAAATAAGAATTCTAAGCAGTTGGGGATTTGTTTTCTAAATGAAAGGCTGAAAAGACAAAACTTCACTAATCATGGTCTACATCTAAATCAATCTGGCAAAGCAATATTTTGTAATAGGCTGGCAGAGCTGATTGAAAGTCGTTTGCAATCTACTGTCAATAATTCTCCTAAACAATCATCTAACGAACCTTTTTTAGTAAAGTGGCTCAAAACCGGGAAGGGAAACTAGTTTCAGATGATAAATTCATATCTTCAATTGTATTAAAAGACGTTAATCGATCAAAAAATCAGGATAGCATTAGTGGAAGGAACTCTTGTAGCAATCTGATAGGCTCTCAAGATTCTAAGAGATTAAGTAAATCTACTTCAATATGCAAAAGCAACGATAAAGTAATAAGGGATGATAGGGAAGTACCGGTACTCACTGTGTTCCATCAGAATATTCAATACATTCGTAACAAAATAGATAGAATCGAAGTATTTTTTAAAGAAGAGGCTCCTGATATAGCTATTTTCACAGAGCATGGGTTAAAAGAAGATGAATTGTCACAACTTAATATTCCAAACTATTCATTGAAAACGTCGTATTGCAGGACATCTCATAGAAGTGGGGGAGTAGCTATCTTCACTAAAAATGCTAAGAATATGCAAACATTTAATTTAGAATATGTAGAGAAATTTGCTGTGGAAATGGATTTAGAAGTTACTGGTTTGAGAGTAAAAATCGACAATAATTTCGAAGTAGCGGTGTTAGGTATTTACAGGTCACCAAATGGGGAATGGAACAATTTTTGTGAACTATTCAATAGGCTTTTAGAGATTACTACTACTCGTTTTACAAACGTTATTGTAGCGGGAGATTGCAATACCGTACAGACTTTGCAACACAGAATAAAATGACAGAAGATTTAAAGGATATTATATGCATGAATAACTTGGAAATAAAAGTTCATGAATATACCAGAGTCACAAGAACATCACAAACTATAATTGATAACATCCTTACTAATATAGATTACTCTAAAACAAGATTAGGCGGCTCGGAACTATCTGATCATGACTATCAAATCTTAGAGGTGGGGTTGCAAGGTCATAAATCAATTAAAAAGAGTAGAGTAATGAAAGAAATTCAACAATGTGAACAGGGGAATATCGATTGTTTGAAGCAGAATCTGCTACAAGAAAACTGGAGTAGGGTTTACAATAGCAATAGTTTAAATGACAAATATGATAGTTTCATTAATATTTTAAGGTTTCATATTACTATGAGTTGTCCAGTTAAAAAAGTCCCTGTAAAGAACAAATTAGACAAGATTGAAGAGTGGATAACTGATGATATCCTTGCAGAAAGAAATAGGGTTAAAGATGCATATGATGAATTCAAACTATCTAGAAATATGTTAAGTGAAGATAATTACAAAGCTCTAAAGAAAAATTATACAAGAGAAGTGAAAAGAGCGAAATGTAAGAAAACAGCTGAAATCTTGAATAATAGTGTGTACTTTAACACAGCAGTGTGGGATGTAATAAACAAAAATAGGCAAGTAGCTCATGTAGATGCTTATACTAGTGTCCCCAGAATAATTAACGAAAATAACAAATATATTGATGATAGTGTAGACATTTGTAATTTCTTTAACAGATATTATCAACTGGTTGCTAAGGATCTTCAAAAATCTCTTAATACAGGTATTAGTGATGCAAACATGAGGAATACTGAGGGGATTCATAACGAATTAAAATTCCACCCAGTATGCCAAGACGAGTTGTCAAATATCATTGATAGTTTAAATAATAAAAAAACTGTAGGAATGGATGGGATATCCAGTAAAATTCTGAAAGAATGTAAAGATCAATTGTTAGATCCTTTGATTCATCTGATCAATCATTCATTAGAACAAGGTGTTTTTCCAGATAACTTAAAAGAGGGGAAGATCTTGCCAATCTTCAAAAGTGGTGATAGAGAAAAGGTAGAAAACTATAGGCCCATTAGTATTTTAAATGTAATAAGTAAAATTTTTGAAAGAGTAGTTCTAAATAGGTTACTTCTGCACCTTCAAGAAGCTAACTTAATCTGTGATGAACAGCATGGCTTCCAGAAAGGGAGATCAACAAAAACAGCCATAGTTTCTCTAGTTGAAAAACTAATAGATATAATAGATTCAGGTGATAAAGCTACTGCAATCTTCTTAGATCTGTCAAAGGAATTTGATTGTGTTAATCATATAACTTTATTGGAAATACTGCAAAATGTAGGTGTAAATGGGGTTGAACTGAAATGGTTTGAATCATATCTTATTGGGAGAAAACGATGTGTAGAGCTAACTACAGTAGTTGGTAATAGTATAGTAAAGAATAAATCTAATAAATTAGAGGTGCAAGCTGGAGTGCCTCAGGGGTCAATACTAGGTCCATTGCTTTTTTTGTTATATGTCAACCGTTTACCTAAAGAATTAATTAGTGGTAGAGCCCTCTTATTTGCTGATGATACATCACTCATTTTCAGCAATTCCATTCTAGATAATTTAGAAATAAGTGCCCATATAGGTGTGCAGTCCATTGTCCAATTTTTAAATCAGTTGAAATTAACTATAAATAGTAAAAAATGCCAATACCTTCAATTAAAAACAATCATAATTTAAATGAAGATAGGGCTATCAACGTGTTTGTAAACGATAATCAATTAGACCAGGAAGAAAAAATTGCATTTCTAGGAGTTATGTTGGATAGACGATTGACCTGGACTCCATACATTGAGAAAATATGTAGTAAAATTTCATCTGGGGTATTTGTCCTGCGACAGCTTGCTAGATTGAATGACAAAAAGTTACTTTTTACAGCTTACCATGGGCTCTTACTGTCACATATTAGGTATGCTATCTTAGTATGGGGTAATTCATCAAAACAAAATCTTGATAGGGTATTTAAGATCCAAAAGAAAGCGGTTAGGTGTATAGAAAGAGTAAATAGATTAGATTCATGTAGGCCGTTGTTCAAGAGACTTGGTCTCCTAACTGTACCCTGCTTATATGTGTATGAAGCTACTTTATATGTAAAAACGAATAATATTAACCAAAATCTTGATGTACATGATTATAATACAAGAAGCCGAGGAGATTATCACTTGGTGAGTCACAATAGTAGCTTATTCAAACAAAAACCTAGTTATATTGGTAGGAAATTCTACAACAAGCTACCGCAGTTTTTGAAGAGTCTTGAAAATATAGAAATATTTAAAAAACAATTGAAGAAATATTTAGTTGATAAAGCTTTTTATAGTGTACAAGAGTTCCTTTCACATCAAAATTAAGCCTCACCTCAACTAATTGAAGTAATTATGGTATCTAGTGTATAATATTGTTGATCTGACTTGTCTTATACTCCTTAACTGGAGTCTCCAAGACGTAATCTACAAAAAAAAAAAAAAATAAAAAAAAAATAATAAAGTTGCGATAGCTATTTGTTTGGAACTGAAAGCTGAATACATTCGATTTCCAACTGAAGACTACACCAGAAGAACAAAAATCAAATTTTTTTTCCAATTACGGTTCCCTAATGTTCTATTTGTGTCGATGGCACCCTTATTCCTATTGTTTGCCCTCCAACAGGACAACTAATAGAACTGGAGACTGAGGGTAGCGACGACAAAGAATATTTAATTTCTGACAGTGACATGCTAGATGCTTCCAAGCGGCTGTTGCCAACCTCCCAGCAAAAATTCTCTGTGATTCCCTGCCATTCAGCCTCGGTCTAAGTTGCGCTCGGCTAAAGATAAACCATGGTCTAACTAGCCTACGCTCTGTCTCATAAAGCCATTTTTTAGTCCTCGTCTACATTAGTCCGGGATTAACGATAAACGCGGACTATGAAAACCCGAGCTCATAAACCGACCCTTAGAGGCTGAAGGTCCTGTACTTATTGGTTAAAAGATTGCCAGATTGATATAAATGAAACGAAGTATCTTTACCCAGCCACCTGGTCGAATTTAATTCTGCCAGGCTACAAACTCTATTTCCACCTATGGTAGTCACTCATAATATTCCTCTTAGGGCCGGTTTATGAGCTCGGGTTTTCATAGTCCGCGTTTATCGTTAATCCCGGACTACCGTAGACGAGGACTAAAAAATGGCTTTATGAGACAGAGCGTAGGCTAGTTAGACCACGGTTTATCTTTAGCCGAGCGCAAATTAGACCGAGGCTAAACGGCAGGGAATCACAGAGAATTTTTGCTGGGAGGTTGGCAACAGCCGCTTGGAAGCATCTAGCATGTCACTGTCAGCAATTAAATATTCTTCGTCTTCGTCGTCGCTACCCTAAGTCATCAGTTTTATTAATTAAGTGTCGTGTTTTGAGGGTCCTGTTTTCAAGTTTGTTTATTTAACGTATTATAGCGATCTAGTTTTATTTAGCAAAGTGCAGTGACTTAAATAGTGTAGTGTAATCATATTAAATTTCAATTATATTTACTAAAAGCAGACCATATTTTCATTTTTCTCTTTAAAAAAAATGTTGGACTTAAAGAAGAGTTGATTTCACTCAAGCAGAATTAAAATTACTAAAAACATTGGTTCTAAAACGACCAATAATAGAAAAAAATGTACGATCAGAAGACAGAAGAGATGCGATAATTGGCTTAGAGTGAGATTCTAGTAGAATTCAACACTGCAGGGATGAACACTGCAGGTCTTGAACAGTTGAAAGGTGCATGGAAACGCGCAAAAAAGGATTGTAAGTCACAGAAAGGAGGAGCAAATTCCAGACTGGAGAAGGGCCTCCATCACATGTAGCAGAGGAGGGCATGGAGATGGATGAAATGTTTGCAGATCAAAAGCCATTGGAAAACAATAAGAATATACTAATTCCTTGTAAAAATTATCCCTCACTTTCTTATAATTTATGCACTGAAATTTTCCACACGTTCGCACAACTAAAGAAGTTACTTCTATTAAGGCTATCTTAATAGTAATTTCAATGTATAACTTTTTTTTGAGGATGAAGCCCACATAGGTCTGAGACCTGTGCGTGGGTAATGAGTAATGAGTTGGATGATGGTGATTGATGAGTTTGACCTACAGTTTTAGGTGGGTTCCGAACTATTACCTATATAATTATTTAATTTTTGGCATAATAGTTTATCGTTTTATTGTAATAAAAGAGGGGTTCACGAATGGGCCACCAAACAATATTTATTTATTAGAATGCCACTAACTTATCATATTTTATTGTGATAAATAATTGGTTTGGATAATTTCTTGGTCGTTTGAGGTTGGTTTCTTGCATTTTCTGGCATTTATTTTTATTTAATTTATTTAGTTTATTTTTAAACATCAGTGAAAAAAAATTAATATGGCTTTGAGAGTAATGAAATTGTTCAGAATTCAAAGACAACCCTTAATATAACATTCGTTTTTGTTAAAATCGAACCAGTAACGAGTTAATGACTTAATCCCGGACTTAAACCTGCCCTCTAGCAGGTTTAAGTTGGAGATTAAAAACATCATTTTTACGCCTGAGATTATGTCATTTACGCTCGAACTTCGACTCATAAGCCCACCGAGTTTATCTTTTAGAGTTGAGTTGATCTGTTGTTGATCTCATAAAGCCAACTTTTTAAACTCGAGATTATCCCTGCAATAATTGTCCGTTAATTGCCCGGAGTTTACGCCAGGGCTTTGTTAAACTCGAGCTCATAAAGCCAATTTTTAAACTGCAGCGCAAAAACCGGTTATTTCTGGAGTTTAGACTCGGACTAGAGATAAACCCGAGCTCATAAACCGGCCCTTAATAGTATATCGATATTGTTAATAATTGTTATAAACAATCATATTTAAACAAGTCTGAAATGTACAGCCTAGTTCATATTATACAGTCAATTCGCTTGAAAATTATCATTTTAATAAGGATTTCAGGACCTGAGGGAAAGACATGAGTCCCAAAGCCCCCCATGTCAAGCCTATGAACATTATTCTATAGTCTGTTCAGCGAGACTATGGAGTGGAGTAAACAAACATGTGCGTGCGTGCAAGCCGAGACTCAACGAAGCCCGATTCACACATAGCCTAGTTTTCGAAACGCATCGTACAGGTAACAGGCCTACCCATTGAAAACGACTTTCAATAATCATTTTCAAACACCTACTTGGATAATACTTATTATTTATTGTAAATGGAAATAGATACATGAGAATAATGAATTATATGAATGAGATGGCTATTTTCTTATTTACAATGTGCTTAGGTAATGTATCCAAACATTCAGCAATCACTGGTATCACTATTATTAGAATTGTTCATAAATTTGTCGATTGAATTATTTTTACCTATACATTTGAAATGAAAATACTGACTTGATAACTGAATTTAAAGTCTAATATGTTCTTGAAATAATGCAATAATAATTTATTTATTTCACAAACTGGAAGTGCGACATCAGCTGTTGAATGAACAGGAGTTGGCAATGAATGTGAATAGGCCGACCGACCGATGCCAGTACAATTCTCGGAATTCCTCACTCACACACATGCAAAGTTTGTTTACTTCATTCCGTAGGCTCGCTGAACAGACTATACTTAAAAAGTGTGAATGCATGACATGAAATAACACTAATCAGCCTGCAGCACATACTCTCTATAGTAAATTTTCTTGAAAATTATCAACCATTTTTTAAGGAGCTCGGGTTCTTGGAGGGGGGGGGGGGGCTTAAGCCCCCTAAGCCTCCCCCTTGGTTGCGCCACTGCTGAAGACACTTCGTTTGATTCCTTTTTACTCAAAACCTTAAATATCTTATAAAGATATGAACAGTTTTATTAAACAAAATAATCATCCCATTTAGGTTATGAAATTGAATAAAATTATTCGATTAGCATTCATATGTATGTTCTTTTCACCACATGATTGGGCTTGTAAAAGATGCCCAGAAATTCTGCTGTTGTAAGACTCACATTTTTTGAACTCACGGAAAATTTCGATTTTAAGACTTCAAATATCAATATTTCATGCATACTGCTGACTCAAATATCAATTTTTTTAATTTCTCATTTTTAATGTGGCCATAAAAAATTATCTGCTTGTGTTATGGATTAAAACTCACCAGTTCTGTAATGAGTGGGTTCTTATATACCCAGAACTCCGATTTCCATCCTTCAAAATAATATTATTACAGTGTTTTGTGCACTGCTGACTGAAATATCAGATTTTTCGACTTCTCGTTTTTCAAATGATCATAAAAATTTCTGTTGGTGTTATGGATTCATTGAAACTCACATGTATTGTAATCAGTGGGTTCTTATACATCTAGTATTCTCTTTACTTCCGTCATGAGAGCGATGGGGGTACTTGAGTGTTCCCAAGCAAAAGTGGCGATTTAAAAAAATTTCAATAAAAAATTTCCCAAATTCAACTGGCAACCTTGTAATTTATACATTTCAATTTAATGTATATTAATATAATTAAATTATATTTATATAGTTTATATTTAATTAATTTAATATAAGTGAGTAATATAGTGAAGTAATACATGAATCGAGATAATGGATAAAGAATACAAATAGAATACACATGAAAACTAAAACATAGAATATAAAACAGTATAAAAATACTATTGTTCTTATATGTATCCTTTGTTTATATTATTACGTCATACCTCAATTCAGATAGAAGCAAAGTTTAATACTGTACTTAGATAAGAGCAATTAATAAACAAAAAGTAGTTGCGTTCAAATAATGTGAAAAATGTAAAATCGTGATGTATTGTCGATGCAACATGACAGAGTTGGACTCTTTTTTTCAGTAGAGATGTGTCTTGCTTTGTCAAGCACTTTGACTTGTCTGGCGCCGGTCTCAGGCCAACCAGACTTATGTAAAAACAAACAAACTCTGAAATCCAGTAGCTCAGCAATCTGGCAACATTGCTGGATGTCAAATAAGCCTCAAAGTGGTATAGATATTCAAACCGGAGTTCATCTTGAAGTCAAACTGTATGAAAGTATACTCTGGAAGTACCATTGTCTGTATTTTGAAAGGAGTTTTAATGATCGACGGAGTGGATAAAAAAATCGATTTCAATTTTTATGTTTTTCAAAAAACTAAAGTGAAATATCGAGGTGGAACACATACAAAACCTGATATACTTTCATGAAAAAACAATATACTCCTTGATTTCAAGGGGATGCCAAAACGTAACCAATTTGAAAAGATGCCACAATGATAGCCAGATGTATATATGCATACTGATATACAGCAGATACATACTGCCTTGGTCGAGGTTCTAGTGTTCTGTGCCAGAACAGAACCTCGACCAAGACAGTATAATAATGTCAAGAAAATCAACAGTCTGAAAACAACAATCCAGTCTGAAAACGGATGTCGTGGAAATAGCAGCTGCCGTGCATGTTTACGTAAATATGTAAAAGGTAAGAAAAAGCACAGGGTACTGGGAACACCTCTTGAGAGCAGAGAGATCTTTAAAAGGATACTTTGCTAGTTTTTATACTAACTTACATGAGCATGAAGAGGAGTTTTTTTAACTACACACGGATGAGTGTTATAAGTTTTGATGAACTGCTAGTGAAAATTGCACCTCACATAAGTGGAACTGATACTCCTATGCGCTTGTGTATCAGAAATGAAGAAATGCTACTAGTAACATTAAGGTAAGTTCAGTAATTAAATAATATTATAAGAAGCATAGTAAATGGATATAAACCTATGTACAGTTGTGAAAAATTAATTATAGAAAATTAGTCATTAAATTTACAATTCAGTCTTCCTGAGATCTAGGAACTGTTGTTAACGTCATCAAAACATTGAAAACCCAAGCTGGTCTGTGCAACCAGAGCATACAGCTGTGGTCTTGCGTCTGTCGTGTCTTGGTCTGACTAGGCGCGTTGCTTCATATCATCTCATATTATCCTGGCAGCACGTTCCTGGTCTTGGCCGAGCTAGTGCGCATTAGCCCTTAACGGAAACACAGTATTGCAATTGAGCAGTCTTAAACTCTAGCTACACGAGTATTCACTCATGCTCTACAAATGCACTTTATCGCAATAAGTGTATCTGTTTGGATGGGAGACTTAAATCGTAATTTTCTATCCGTAAAGGTATTTAAAGATTTCATGGGTTGGTAACAATCAATCTATTGTATTAATTTTTTAATAATTTTATGAAACATGGGCACTTGTTTTTTATAGGGTGGGGAGATTTACCCAACGTCATATCAATTCTTCAAATACAGAGGAGACATTCTTTACAACGAATTCGGTTACCTTGCCAAAAATACGTTCTAGAGAGATATTAGTTAATGAGAAGTCGTCTTGCCAAGATCGTTATGTAAAGGCACACAATAAAATTTCTTTGCCTAGAGGCTTTCGTTGTTTAGAAGTTCATGACAAGAAAGTTTCGCTTTTTTGGATTAAAAAAAATGAATAATTTAAATTATTTTTTAGAGCAGATGAATCCTTTAAAACAGTAAATATTTCCACTAGTTGAAGAAGAAAATCTCAGAGCTGCCAATTTAACAATAATATTTTTTTCACCAACCCAAGACTGCGCCGAACATCACCTTACAGCTTTCTACTCCACATACCTATGCTTCTCAATAAAAATTACTTGACTAATTTGATGAACACAAAATAAAAGTAGTACTCACAACTGATCGGCAGCTCCAGTAGCAGCACCTTGGGTTCCTTTTCCAATGTCCTTATTGCGACGGTCTTTCTTCTTCCTAAATGTAGATCTTTCATGCCTTGGCAGCCATCTTTCAGGATCAGGGTCACAATTTGGGTCATAGTTCTTTGGCAATTTTCCAGGTCGCTTTCTCTTTTTCTTGTTAGTTTGGAGTAGTTCATTACCTGGAGTTCTGAGAGCAAAAAAAGATAGCATTAGTAAAACTGATTATAGAACTAGTTTCTCAATGCTTTTAAAATCATGCAGTCATGATTCTAATTCTGTTCTAATCTTTGTGACTAATCAGAAAGTCTTTGAGAGAATTTTTGTATGCAAAGGGTATCCAACGATCGTATAACAGCAAATCAATTAAGTGAATCAATTTCTATTGTAGCAGCTACAGACTTTTAAAGATCTCTCATTGTCCTCCAAGGTTTAGAGCTATTGAAAGGGTTGACAAGCATTCTTTCCACTCTCCTCTATAGATTCCACAATATAATTTATAATAACGATAAGACATCACATCACTATGTTTATAGTGTGTTTTATATTAGTGAGAAGACCCCCTAGGATGGAGGTAGTAACCCTCCATATGGCTTGAGTCATATAAAGTGAACAGTCGAGCTTCCAATACTAGATGAATGCAACACTTGCTTTGAAATTTCATCATGAATACCACCATTCCACAGCATGTATTTGGTTTTGCGATGATAAGAAAGGTGGACCTACAGTTCAACAACTAATCATGGACAATATGTTTACTCACTTTAGAGATGTGACCAGATTGAGAGAGTCGTTCAAAGAAACTGACTCTTTAAAATGAACTAAGAACTAGTAGTTCAAATTCAGAAAGTAGTTAGTTCATTTTTGAGCTGCGTTTGTGTTTTCACAGAATACAGTCAACACACCATCTAGTGAGCGCTCCTTGAATTGGCAGAGCAGTGCAGCGGCCTGCTATAGGCACTGCTAGACAAGAGCACTCACCTCTCCGCTCCACGAGCATTTTGAACTGTGAAGTGAACTAACTACAACAACAGCTGGCTCACTCACTCACCTCTCTCAGCTCCACGAGCTTTTTGAACTGTGAACTGAGCGAACTACAACTACAGCTGGCTCAGAAAGCTCATTGACTAAGCTCTGTGCTCTGGAATATTAAACTGATGACTCAGATTCTGAGAATTATTTATATTGAGGCGCTATACGTACAATAAGGCTGTTTATTGTTGTGTGTGTGTGTGTATGAGTGCTCAGTGAGCGAGTGAGCGCTGAGTAAGCTATGGTAGTGAGTGAGCTCGAGCATTGCTGATGACTCATTTTTGAACTAGTTCATATGAACGACTCACTTATAAGAGTGAGGACGATTGAACGACTCTTTGAAAAGAGTTATTATTGCCAAGCCTATTTAAATTTAATAAATGTAGACACCAGAATTCAATTGTGTGGTGTCCATAACAAATAAGAATACTTCTTTTTAGAGTAAGGAATATCAAGAATATCCCTGTAGAGAACTACTTTTGTAATTATATTTTTAAAGTTTTCTACTTAAAGTTAGAATTTTAAGTATGAGTACTGTAGGTGAGAAAATTGTTGATCTAGCATGAGTCTGATCTAAAGATGTAGTCAAATTATCCAGAGTAAGAACTATCAAATACAATGCATAATTGGTTGGGATTAAATCAAAGAAAAACTATAATTTACCCTGGTGAAGCCTCGACCTTAGTGGCAGCTTTCTTTATAACCTTGGTGCCCATCATCCAGTTGGCCGCTTCCAATGTATCAACATCTGCGTCTGCAGTCAGATCAGCTGAAGAAACAAGTCTTTTGCTGACAGATTTCGCTTTTTCAGGATCGAACTGCAATATCAAATACAACTAATATCTCTAGTTCCATTATGTTAAATCATGAGTAGGAATATTCTAGGATTACGTGATCTATGATGAAATGTGGTGTAAATGATAAATTGTAATCCTACACTAGTTACCGAGATGTATTATTACTTTCTAAATAAACGGGTAATCCCATAGAAATTTGCCTGCAAATTACGAGATAGGAAAGTGTAAGTTTTAAATCAAGTAAGGAATTTATTTCTTACTAAGGAACTGATTTACTGAATGTTTTATTGATATGATTTTGTAACAGAAGCATTGATGTCGGCATTAAAAATCTGATTGATTCTATCTGATGAAGTTTAACTTCAATGATTAATTCCCAGTGATGGATGAAATATGTTTACAATAGAGTAGTATACTGTACTTCAACTACATTAAAAAACAATCCAACTTCATTTTTCTGGACTATATATAAAGAATTTATAAATTCCATTATTTTTTCTCAAACTATGAGAACTAATTTACATCAATTCTCGAATTGAGAGCTTATGGAATTAGTTTAATAAACAAATACCAAGAAAGGATCAAAGTTAAATCGAATAATGAAGTTCGAAAGGGATTTCATTGTGTCGTCCACGACTCATAAATATTGCAAAAAGTTCACAAATCATGAAAAAAAAAAATGGAGGCAATTATTGAGGACCCGACAGGACCTTATTAAAATCGCGTAGTTGTCCGTCCGTCCATGCTCTAGTGCTTGAAAGAAAGATTCTAGGTCCTTGAAACTTGGTTTATAGCTTCCTCATAGTCCAAGTGAGATCGCTGCAGGTTCTCGGTTAGTATTGGCTAGTGAAAATCAAAACATTGTACAGCTGGTTCATTTTGAATAAAAAATTTGAAGACTTAGCCCCTTGAACAGTCACTGAAGTCACCATCGCGCGCCACAAAAATCACACCAGTTGGGTAAATTTGATTAAAAAAAAATAGCTGATGACTTTAAAAAAGTATATGCCTTCGTGTACTTTGAAATTGTTGAGCTCTGCCACACGGTCAACTGGTATAATTTAGCCTTGAATTGTGGCATGCTACTGTGACTGTAGTTGCTCTGTATAATAAGGCTCTTAAGAGCCCAATTATCCACTTTATTTCTACAGTATTGCCGCTTTTATTTTTGGTTGTATTGAAATATTTTCTTAAATTATTTTAAATCGTCGAATTGAAAAAACAGAGATAAATTTTGAAGCATGATATAAATGAGGTCTGTGAACAAAACGAAACAAAACGTTTTTTCAAGAGCTCCCGATGTGATTTTTTTCGTGAATTGAGAAGCATATTATGTGGTGGTGTGAATAAAAATGAGTTGACTCTGTTGAATGACTGAGTCGACTGTTGAGTTGGGAGTCCAAAAGGAAGACGTGAGAAACAGCTGTGATGGACTCAATTTTTATTCACATCAAATGACAAGGCTCCCAAGCAGTGAGTCAAAAATATGAGATACTCAGCTGACTCAACTTTATTCACTTCACTAATTATTATGTTCATAGAAATCAAAGAAGTTAGATGTTGCATGAGCCTATTCACACATTTGCTAATAATAATTATTATTCTATGTGAATTCAATGGGTCCTTAGATACTCCGTTGTTTTGGTTTATCTCTATCTATAAAAGGATGATACCCTGACTCACTCATCAACGCAGAGCCAAAACTACTAGGCCTATGAACTTGAAATTTCGTATGAGAACAATCCTTATAGAATTTCACCATGCAATAAGAAAGGATTTTTCAAAATTCGCAATTTTAGGGGTGTTTTTAGGGGGTTAAAGTTTTGCCTATGTAAAGCACGGGAACATGGCTAGCTAGCTTACTGGGATCTTTAAATCATATGGAAAATAATTTGAAATTTTTCGATCTGCTGTACACGCTGTGTCGATGGACAAGCTGTTTGTGTGTTTTGCAAATCATCATTCTAAAAACAACATCTGTCTATCAAACCGGTAAACGTATGTTTATAAATTAAGAATGAGTATTCGAAACAGCTTATAGAAGTCAACAGTCTTCAATCATATGGCAGGCCCCTAAGTGGTGTTATTTACGCTGTCTGGAACGCAAAGACTTTGCATGTACCGTGTAGTCGGAGCCTTGCAGTATGTAGGAAACATATGACTGGGAATGATGAAATGTAATTAATTATGCCGGGTTGATGAGATCTGTTAACCAATCTATATATATATATAATCGAAATACCACTGACTGACTCACTCACTCATTCATCACAGTTTCTCAGGAACCACTCGACCAAAAACGATAAAATTTGGTACACGTATTCAGTAGGGGAACTAGATGCGTGCTAAGAAAGGGTTTCAAAATTTACCCCAAAATGGGCCCAAAATTGAAGATTTTTGAAAATTTAGGTGACAACAATTTCTAGAGAACCATAAGGTCAAATCAGATAAAATTTGGTATTCATGTTAAGTACGGTATCGGCCTTAGATGTACCTTAGAAAAAAGTTTTAAAATTAGCCCCAAAATCGACGATTTTTGAAAAGTTTGGTGATAAACAGCCAAATATTTTGAAATTTGCACTTAACAGATGTCATCAACCTGGCATAATAACATTTCATCATACCCAGTCATATGTTTCTCACATATTGCAAGGCTCCGACTGTATGGTAGCCTACATGCAAAGTGCAAAGTCTTTTGCTGTTCAAAGACAGTGTAAATAACGCTGCTAAGGGGTTTGCCATATGATTAAAAACGGTTGACTTCTATCAGCTGTTCCTTTAAGCTGTTTGGCTGGCAAGTTCAGTAGGTTAGGTCTATTAATGAATAATAATTTGTTTCAAACAAAGCAAACTTATCCTGAGATACCAAAACAGTACATGAGCCTGAGAATTTTTGTGAAAATAGGTATTGATCAGAAAATCAACAAAAAATTAGTTATGAAATTAATTTACCATAGATTAACGATTTTGAAAATTTAGGTGATTATAATTTCTCAAGAACCACAAGGCCAAAAAAGTTCAAATTTTCAGCTGGGGTGCTAAACACGTGAAAAATAGGGTTACATGATTCATCTCAAAATTTAGGATTTTTGGAATTTAGTTGGTCACAATTTCTCAAGAACCTCAAGGCCACATGGAGTGGAATTTTGAGATGAATCATGTAAGTAGGGCAGAGTGAGAGTTCTGGCGCAGTTTAACGGCGGTTAACTAACCACGGTTAAATTTTAACGGCGGTTAAATTTAACCTAACCTAATTTAACATAGGAAAACCTAATTTAACGACCCCAGTTGAATTTTAACGTCGGTTAAATTTTAACGGTGATTAACTAACGAGGGTTAAATAAACAGACTCTGAAAATTTTCATTTGAAATTAAATGTACAAATTTATGCAGCCCACCAAGGCGTTCCAATTGCATGTATCAAACACTCCAATGAATAAAATGAAAATAAAAGAATAAAAAAAAAAATTAATTATCATTAAGTGGAGTAGGGGGAAATGACAGTTCGGGCTCAGTTTTCTTTAACCTTAACCTTAACCAACTCACCCAAACCTAACCTAACCTGAAATAGGTAAGTTTAAGTGGAATCAACGCAATCTATCCGATCTCGAAAATTCCCATTTTCACGGGAGCTAAAAATCACGAAAAAATTTGAACTTTTTAACCCCTGAAGGAAATTTAAATTTGAAGACGCCATCTTGTTCAGCATTTCAAGGCACCCGAAATTCATAAATCGAACACCATTTTCCAATCACGATTAATTGGGGAAAAATAATAATAAAATTTTTAGTAAAGTTTTTCTTTAACCTTAAATTTAAGGTTAACCTAAATCAACTATCCAAACCTAAACCAACATGTAGGTCATTCTTTGGCCCAGAGCCAAGCTGTGGCATAAGCAAAACTACTGCCTTCCACACAATAAACAAATGGTCCAGGGACTTACATCACCAGCAATGGCAAGGTCACTCAGGCCAAGCACTTGGCAAAAGGCTGCTAGCAGACACAAGCTCCTACTTCACCAACTGGCTGGTGAGGCTGGGTAGAGGTCAGGTTAAGCAGCTAATTGCTCTGATAACTGGACATGGCCACTTCAGGAAACATCTCCACACAATCGGACTCAGAAATGAAAATCAGATGTGTAGGCTTTGCAATCAGTCTGAAGAGACTGCCAAGCATATCATACTGGATTGCGAGAGACTCGGGGCAAGGAGAATGGCTCTGTTTGGCTTTAAGCAACCAGGTGATGAATGGGACGTTAGCATAGGGAAGAAACTCCTGGATCTTGTAAAGGGCACAGGTATTGGTTTGCCTAACTAACGTACTAGGGACACACAATAAGCTTCGGTTGACGTGTGAGGATCTTTGAATCTTCTGGATCTTTGAATCCGTCCCTTCAAACATAACATAACATAAACCAACATGAAATAGGTATAGCAATACCTTGCGTTATAGTTTAAGTTGAATCAACACAATCTATCCAATCTCAAATTCCCATTTTCAGAAAAGTTAAAAATCACGAAAAAATTTGAACCAAATCTGCTATTTCAACCCTTGAAGATAAATTTAATGCAATTGGGCTATACCGCAAGGTATTGCTATACCATCTTGTTGAGCTTTTCAAGGCACCCCAAATTTATGTATCAAATACAATTTTCCAATGATAATTAATTAGAAAAAAGAAAAAAATTTTTTGGGTCGTCTGTACTAAAAGCAGTACCGCTTCTGAGTCTAACCTAATCTTGTGGTATAGCAACATCTTATGATATAGTAACTCCTTGCAGTATACTCTAACTCATATATCAGATCTCGAAAATTCACGTTAAAAACCACGAATTGAACTAGAACACAAGGTATTGTTACATCTATATAAAAAAGGATAGAAAAAAAAATGGATACCTCACACAGTATTAATGGTAATTGTCAACGATTTGGTTGGCACACACCCAATACAAATGATATAAATTTATTATTTACTATTTTTAAACCAATTATATTAGAAACATTGATTAAAAATTCTGAAAAATTTGATGGTAATATAAGAGGGTTTGTAAGTGTATCTATAAAATTCAAAAAGTTCAACATCAGTGGGGAATCTACTGTGAATACAACATTTCATGGTGAATCCAGAAATATTATATCAATAGAGAATAACATTGAAGAATTTGAAAACCAATTGAAGGAGGCAGAGGGTAAAATCATTGTTAGTTTTGATAAATTTCAACAGTGTGGTTCTGGTTGCATAATTGATTCCATCAATCATCTTGATTTGAACATGATGAGATATAATCCCATTGGTGGTTGATATGAACTCTCCAACCATTTAAGCTAGTGCAAATTGAATGGTATCATCTTGTTCATCTCACTAAGGCCATTCAAATTCAATCTCCGATTTCGATTATGGAATAAAAAATATGTTTTGTATTAAACACCAACACTATATATAGGCTTGCAAACTAGATTTTTTCTCCAGTCTTCACTGGCAATCTGAACAGTAAACACATTTCTTAGTCAGATGCAGGTGGGTGGGAAGATAATGTTAGAATATACTATATAATTATTAAATCATTTACAACTGATGAGATGGCTAATAATAATATTAACTAAGTTGATGACTGATAAGATGGTTGATCTATTAATTTGAATGATAAACAATGGGATGAGGATAATCTGTACAAGTGGATATAGCCTATGTTTGTTGATTCCATAGAAACAGCTATAATTCATTGGGTACATTTCATGTTTTTTTTTATTCAAATGAATCTTTGTATAACGTTTGTATTAAACATTATATACAATTTTCTGAATAGAATAAATTTGATTTGATCAGTATTAAATTATTATTGGTGACCAATGAGATCCAATGGATAATTTATTAATTATACTGGTAACCAATGAGATGGAAAATGGGATATATATTTGTAGCTGACAGGATGAGTAATCTTTCAATTGAATTGGTAATTAGAACTATTGGAGAGTATCAATATAATATGAAGGCTTGTGAATCCATCTTTCTACTTCATGTGTGAACAGTGAAGACCTCTAATATTAATGTTGGTAAATTATTGCTAACTAATGAGATGGTAAATCTATTAATTTGAATGATGACCAATGAGAAATAGGGTATATATCAATATTATTTGTGGTTGACAGGATAATCTTTCTATTGAATTGGTTATTGGCAAGATAGGAAATAGAGTATAATGTGAAAGCTATGCCTCCTCATCCACACCTCACCTAATGTCTGTGAGAATGTTAGGGTATGTATCAATATTATATTATTTGTGGTTGATAAGATGGCTAATATTTTAATTTCAATAATGATTTTACAAGATGAGAAATATATCAATATCATATAGACAAAAAGGCTAATCTATCAATTGAATTGCTGTCTGATGAGATGATGCATTAATTACATTTGTGTTTGAGGAGATATGCTAAAATTCAGGTATAGGTTTAATTAAGATGCAAATCTGCACAAACCCTATCTTATTCAGTTCACAAAATCTGTTCAAATCAAAGCCAGCACTATATAAAGGCTTGCAAACCACATTTTTTATCCAGTCTTCACTAGCAATCTGAACAGTAGACACCTCTCTTAATCAGATACAAGTGCATGGAAAAATAATGCTATTAAATCATTGGTAACTGATAAGATTGGTAATATAAGTTGGTGATTGAGGTTGATCTATTAATTTGAATGGTAACCAATGAGATGAGAATGATCTGCACAGCTGGATATAGTTTATGGAGGCACATTTTATGTTTCATGATTCAAATGTATCTTTGTATTATGTATTATATACAATTTTCTGAATAAATTGAAATTGATTTGATTGGGTATATATCAATATTTGTAGCTGACAGGATAGGTAATCATTCAATTGAATTGGTAATTAGCAAGATATGAAATAGAGTATACATCAATATAAATACTGTATAATGCAAAGGCTTTTGTAAATCAATCTCTTCAACCACTTCTCACTTCATGTCTGTGAGGATCTATCATGTCTGGGTGGGAGGTGTTAGGATATATAACAATATTATTATTATTGATGACTGATGAGATTGTAAATCTATTAATTTCAACCATGGGAACAAGATTTTATTTCAATGTAATATTATTGGTGACTAACAAGAAGGTTAATTGAACCGATGTCTGATGAGAGAGTAAATCTATAACAAGAATGGTTAGTAATACGGTGACTAATCCATTCAATGAAGTGATGAGATGGCTATCATTGGTATCTGATGAGATGAGAAGATATTTTTTAGAAGTTCAACTTTCCAAAATACTTCTGTCAATTCTACTTGCTTCCCAATTTATTAATTGACTAATGAGATGACATTGGTTACCAAGAAGATATGGTAAATTGTACTGGATGTGAGGGTGTACATGTATTATTGGTGACTGATAAGATGGTTAATTACACTGCTAACAGGGGATATAGCAAATAGTGATATACCAAATGTTAAGGTAAATAATATATTTTATTATTGATCACCAATAAGATGGCTAAACCATTCATTGAATTGATAACTGATGAGATGATTAACTACACTGGTGGCTGAGGAGATGGTTGGGATATTTATTTGAACTTGGGTCAGTTCTACTTACCAAGGTAGTTCAAATTCATACATCATACACTAATTTCTACAGTTCAAATATCCAATCCACCTACACTGTGAGGCTCTCCACACTCCACTCATTCTATTAATTTCATTGATAACTGATGAGATAGTAAATCTATCAATTGGATTGGTGAGTAAGGATATAGTAAATAGGGATATATAATGTTGGAGTATATAATATTATTGGTGAGTGACAATATAACTGTAATTTAAACTGTAAACATCCTGCTGTCTTGCAAGTGACCAATAATATTATATATAACTAATATCCTAAAATTTAGAATATCATTCCCTCAGTCTTCTATGTAATTAATACATTAGTCATCAGTAATACAATATGGAGGCTTCATTTGAGCTTCAAACGGTAATCTTTTATTGATATTTAGTTAATAAATTGGGGAAAATGGAATCTTAAATTTGGTTTTTTATTGCTTTCATGGATAGATGATGACATCTCATCAGTCACAAAAAGTAAATTAATAGATTAGTCATCAGTTGCCAATTTAATGAAAATATTAGTCACAAATGATATACCCTAGCATTCAGCATTTATACATATTCAACCACATCATCAGTAATCAATGTAACTAATTATATCATCAATAACTAATTCCATAAATAAATAGAAAACATGTGGAAATGATAGAGGCATGCATTATAGGTGTATTGAGAATTTAAACTGTAAACATCCTGCTGTCTTGCTAGTGACCAATAATATTATATATATATATATATCCTAAAATATAGTATATATTTATCATTCCCTCAGTCTTCAATGTAATTAATACATTAGTCAATCAGTAATACAATATGGACACTGTAACATTTGCTATAAACCTATTTGCCATCTCCTCAGTCATTAATGTACTTAAGAATTTCCCCAGCAACCGATTCTACATTGTCAACTTGTCAGTCACTTAACATGTAGTATATATACCCTATTCCCCATCTCCTCAACAAACCACATTGTCAGTTAAATTAATAGATTAACCTTCTTCACATTAGTCATCAATGTGATTAATTAATTGAGAAGCATGTAGAAATTACAGGGACGCATGTTTTGAAACGTTGGACTGAAATAAGTACCCCACCATCTTCAAATTCAAAAAATTTGTCATTTTCAGCTGCTGATGTAGCCTAATTAGTAAATTAACCATATAATGAGTTACCAACTCAATTGGTACATCCACCACCTCTTGTGCAACCAATTCAATAAATTCATTCATAATTTCATTAAGGTAGCATGTGAGATCATCCACTATTTTGCATCTTTTTGGACATCAATGATAAACTAGTTAGCCACCATTTTAACTGAAAGATTTCCCATCTCATCAGAAACCAATAAAATAAACATCTTTTTATGTGTTTCAGTCCCCATCTCAATTATAGATTGCTTATCTTATTAGTTTCCAATTCAATTAAAATATTAGCTGTCTTTTCACTCACCATTAATGTAATATACCCATTTACTATATATTCATCAGCATTTAAATCAATCCATCTTATTAGTTACAAATTTGATCAACCAATTCCATCAATACAGTACCACCCTTCTCATGAAACAGTGAAATAATAAATAGATTATTCATCTCATCATTCACCATTTCAATCATAGATCAGTCACCAACAAAATATAATATCAATGTATATATTATAACCTCTTCCTCATCTGCATACACACCAATGTAATTGATAGATTAGTTATATTGTCACTCACCAATAATATTATATACTCCAACATTATATATCCCTATTTACTATATCCTTACTCACCAATCCAATTGATAGATTTACTATCTCATCAGTTATCAATGAAATTAATAGAATGAGTGGAGTGTGGAGAGCCTCACAGTGTAGGTGGATTGGATATTTGAACTGTAGAAATTAGTGTATGATGTATGAATTTGAACTACCTTGGTAAGTAGAACTGACCCAAGTTCAAATAAATATCCCAACCATCTCCTCAGCCACCAGTGTAGTTAATCATCTCATCAGTTATCAATTCAATGAATGGTTTAGCCATCTTATTGGTGATCAATAATAAAATATATTATTTACCTTTACATTTGGTATATCACTATTTGCTATATCCCCTGTTAGCAGTGTAATTAACCATCTTATCAGTCACCAATAATACATGTACACCCTCACATCCAGTACAATTTACCATATCTTCTTGGTAACCAATGTCATCTCATTAGTCAATTAATAAATTGGGAAGCAAGTAGAATTGACAGAAGTATTTTGGAAAGTTGAACTTCTAAAAAATATCTTCTCATCTCATCAGATACCAATGATAGCCATCTCATCACTTCATTGAATGGATTAGTCACCGTATTACTAACCATTCTTGTTATAGATTTACTCTCTCATCAGACATCGGTTCAATTAACCTTCTTGTTAGTCACCAATAATATTACATTGAAATAAAATCTTGTTCCCATGGTTGAAATTAATAGATTTACAATCTCATCAGTCATCAATAATAATAATATTGTTATATATCCTAACACCTCCCACCCAGACATGATAGATCCTCACAGACATGAAGTGAGAAGTGGTTGAAGAGATTGATTTACAAAAGCCTTTGCATTATACAGTATTTATATTGATGTATACTCTATTTCATATCTTGCTAATTACCAATTCAATTGAATGATTACCTATCCTGTCAGCTACAAATATTGATATATACCCAATCAAATCAATTTCAATTTATTCAGAAAATTGTATATAATACATAATACAAAGATACATTTGAATCATGAAACATAAAATGTGCCTCCATAAACTATATCCAGCTGTGCAGATCATTCTCATCTCATTGGTTACCATTCAAATTAATAGATCAACCTCAATCACCAACTTATATTACCCATCTTATCAGTTACCAATGATTTAATAGCATTATTTTTCCATGCACTTGTATCTGATTAAGAGAGGTGTCTACTGTTCAGATTGCCAGTGAAGACTGGATAAAAAATGTGGTTTGCAAGCCTTTATATAGTGCTGGCTTTGATTTGAACAGATTTTGTGAACTGAATAAGATAGGGTTTGTGCAGATTTGCATCTTAATTAAACCTATACCTGAATTTTAGTATATCTCTTCAAACACAAATGTAATTAATGCATCAATCATCTCATCAGACAGCAATTCAATTGATAGATTAGCCTTTTTGTCTATATGATATTGATATATTTCTCATCTTGTAAAATCATCATTGAAATTAAAATATTAGCCATCTTATCAACCACAAATAATATAATATTGATACATACCCTAACATTCTCACAGACATTAGGTGAGGTGTGGATGAGGAGGCATAGCTTTCACATTATACTCTATTTCCTATCTTGCCAATAACCAATTCAATAGAAAGATTATCCTGTCAACCACAAATAATATTGATATATACCCTATTTCTCATTGGTCATCATTCAAATTAATAGATTTACCATCTCATTAGTTAGCAATAATTTACCAACATTAATATTAGAGGTCTTCACTGTTCACACATGAAGTAGAAAGATGGATTCACAAGCCTTCATATTATATTGATACTCTCCAATAGTTCTAATTACCAATTCAATTGAAAGATTACCTATCCTGTCAGCTACAAATATATATCCCATTTTCTATCTCATTGGTTACCAGTGTAATTAATAAATTATCCATTGGATCTCATTGGTCACCAATAATAATTCAATACTGATCAAATCAAATTTATTCTATTCAGAAAATTGTATATAATGTTTAATACAAACGTTATACAAAGATTCATTTGAATAAAAAAAAACATGAAATGTACCCAATGAATTATAGCTGTTTCTATGGAATCAACAAACATAGGCTATATCCACTTGTACAGATCATCCTCATCCCATTGTTTAACATTCAAAATAATAGATCAACCATCTTATCAGTCATCAACTTAGTTAATATTATTATTAGCCATCTCATCAGTTGTAAATGATTTAATAATTATATAGTATATTCTAACATTATCTTCCCACCCACCTGCATCTGACTAAGAAATGTGTTTACTGTTCAGATTGCCAGTGAAGACTGGAGAAAAAATCTAGTTTGCAAGCCTATATATAGTGTTGGTGTTTAATACAAAACATATTTTTTATTCCATAATCGAAATCGGAGATTGAATTTGAATGGCCTTAGTGAGATGAACAAGATGATACCATTCAATTTGCACTAGCTTAAATGGTTGGAGAGTTCATATCAACCACCAATGGGATTATATCTCATCATGTTCAAATCAAGATGATTGATGGAATCAATTATCCAACCAGAACCACACTGTTGAAATTTATCAAAACTAACAATGATTTTACCCTCTGCCTCCTTCAATTGGTTTTCAAATTCTTCAATGTTATTCTCTATTGATATAATATTTCTGGATTCACCATGAAATGTTGTATTCACAGTAGATTCCCCACTGATGTTGAACTTTTTGAATTTTATAGATACACTTACAAACCCTCTTATATTACCATCAAATTTTTCAGAATTTTTAATCAATGTTTCTAATATAATTGGTTTAAAAATAGTAAATAATAAATTTATATCATTTGTATTGGGTGTGTGCCAACCAAATCGTTGACAATTACCATTAATACTGTGTGAGGTATCCATTTTTTTTCTATCCTTTTTTATATAGATGTAACAATACCTTGTGTTATAGTTCAATTCGTGGTTTTTAACGTGAATTTTCGAGATCTGATATATGAGTTAGAGTATACTGCAAGGAGTTACTATATCATAAGATGTTGCTATACCACAAGATTAGGTTAGACTCAGAAGCGGTACTGCTTTTAGTACAGACGACCCAAAAAAATTTTTTCTTTTTTCTAATTAATTATCATTGGAAAATTGTATTTGATACATAAATTTGGGGTGCCTTGAAAAGCTCAACAAGATGGTATAGCAATACCTTGCGGTATAGCCCAATTGCATTAAATTTATCTTCAAGGGTTGAAATAGCAGATTTGGTTCAAATTTTTTCGTGATTTTTAACTTTTCTGAAAATGGGAATTTGAGATTGGATAGATTGCGTTGATTCAACTTGAACTATAACGCAAGGTATTGCTATACCTATTTCATGTTGGTATAGGTTTGGATAGTTGATTTAGGTTAACCTTAAATTTAAGGTTAAAGAAAAACTTTACTAAAAATTTTATTATTATTTTTCCCCAATTAATCGTGATCGGAAAATGGTGTTCGATACATGAATTTCGGGTGCCTTGAAATGCTGAACAAGATGGCGTCTTCAAATTTAAATTTCCTT